>CP136057.1:360829351-362079351 GCA_032464435.1 Aegilops umbellulata
GAAGAGTCGTATTGGATGCCCTCGGATGACGAGTAGTTCTTCTAGTTTAAATTTATGTCATCTATGTTTGAATTTGATGTTTGAACTATGTTGAGATGAAGTATATATAGTTGGTCGTTTTTAGAATTTTACATCTTCATTTTGGACCATCTGTTGGAGTTGCTCTTTTACATCTCCGTTTTTGACTATCTGTTGGAGTTGAGTCTTTTTCGGAGATGTAAAAAGTATTTTTTGGTGATGTAAAAAGTATTTTTCGGAGATGTAAGAAGAAGAAGGTGAAGAAGGAGGACCAAGGTGTACCATAGATTCCATGTGTTATAAACTCATAAGTTTTGGCTTCTCCATCCCCTTTTTCACGCAGTTTTGGCCTCAGCTAAGGGCCCTTGTCCATGCGATAATCCAAGGTTTCTGGCTGGGGACCATCGACATTTCTAGGCTAAATTACGCGGTGCTCACTCTCATTCCTAAAGTCAAAGGGGCAGACTTGATTTCTCAATTTAGGCCTATTGCCTTGATCAACAACTTTGCGAAGTTTCCGGCTAAAGGCTTTGCCACTAGGCTCTCTCCGATCGCTCACCGTGCCATTAGCCCTTATCAATCTGTGTTCATAAAGGGCAGGTTTATTTTGGACGGCATTCTCTGTCTGCATGAGATTGTCCATGATCTGCGGATCTAGGGGACGAAAGCTGTGGTTCTCAAGCTCGATTTTGAGAAAGCATATGATTCGGTTAGTTGCAATTTCCTTCGTCAAGTCCTTCTTGCTAAGGATTTTGACGGCGCGGTGGTTCACCGGCTGATGCAGCTGGTCACGGGTGGACATACGGCTGTGTCGGTCAACTGGCAGATTAGTAATTTTTTTCGCCAACGGCAGGGGCCTAAGACAAGGTGACCCGGCTTCCCCCCTTCTCTTCAATTTTGTCGCGTATGCCCTCTCCCATATTCTGTCTCGGGCTGCTCTTGCCGGCCACATCACTCCTGTCAACTCTCACCTTATCCCCAATGGCATCACCCATCTTCAATATGCGGACGATACCGTCATTATGGTTGAGCTCAACGAGGCCAGTATTATTCATTTGAAATTCCTACTTCTCTGCTTCGAAGCGCTCTTGGGTCTTAAAATCAATATTTCTAAGAGCGAAGTCATTGTCACTGGGGTAGATGATACCGAGGCTCAGAGAGTTGTGCATCTTCTTAACTGCTCTCTAGGATCCTTCCCTTTCAAATATTTGGGCCTTCCGATCTCCCCCCATAAGCTTCTGGCTAAGGATTTCGCTCCGGCGGTCACCAAGGTGGGCAATAGGGTCTTACCATGGAGAGGTCGCTATAATACCCAAGCGGGCAAGGTTGCTCTCACCAATGTATGTCTATCTTCTCTCCCAATGTTCTTAATGGACTTCTACCTTCTTTCTGGAGGGATTCACGCGGGCTTTGACAAACACAGGGGTGCTTTTTACTGGAACTGTTCCGACAATAAGCGCAAATATAGGCTGGTCAAATGGAAATTCATCTGTAGGCTAAAGAACATGGGGGGTTTAGGGATCATTAATACGTCGGTTATGAACAAGTGCCTCATTCTAAAATGGTGGTGGAAAATCATGTTCCTCGAGGAGCACCCTCTCTGGCTATCCTTTCTCAAGGCTAAATACTTCCCGGACTCGAGCCCCATGTTTGCTCCTTCTACTGGTGGTTCCCAGTTCTGGCTTTAGCTCATTAAAGTTCGACCGATTTTTCAGTCTTCGGTCAAGTTTGTGGTTAGGAATGGTAAGTCCACTCGTTTTTGGTTAGATTAGTGGGCTGGTGATTCCACCCTCGCGGTGGCGTTCCCGGCTTTATTTTCTTACCGCTCTGATCCGGAGATCTCTATCTTTGAGCTCTCGGTTAATAATTGGGACCTAGCCCTCCGTCGATCCCTTTCTCCTGCAGAGTTGGAAGACCGGCATCGTTTTACTGCCTGCTTCCCTGTGCTCTCGGATGAAGAAGACACGGTTGTCTGGCCTCACTCTTCTTCTGGTCGCTTTTCGCTTAAATCTGCCTACGCTAAGCTTATATCCGGCTCCCCTACGTCGAAATTCAAGTGGATTTCGAAGGCCCGTATCCCTCCTAAGATCAAAATCTTCTTGTGGCAAGCTTTCCGTGGGAAGCTTCCCGCGGCTGATTAAATCTGGAAAAGGAACGGCCCGGGCTTTGATAGATGCGTTTTATGTGGGGCCATCGAAACACCGAGCATATTTTCTTTCACTGTTCTTTGGCCAAGTTTCTTTGGAGCTGTATTCGGCATTGGCTTCACGTCAATTGGAATCCCTCGTCCTTCGAGGACCTAAGGCGTTGTGCTAGTGGTTTATCTGGGTGGCTAAAAGGGTGTTCTGGGTAGGTTTTGCGGCGATCTGTTGGTCGCTGTGGACTACTAGAAACAAGTTTACTATTGAACATATATTTCCGGCTAACCCTGTGAGCTGCCTATTTAAATCTAGTGTCTTCTTGCAGCAGTGGAGATTATTGGCTAAGGAGACGGACCTCGAGGCTTTTGATGTTATGTTATCCAAGATGCGGTCTACGGCTTCCTCCCTGTTTCGACGATCCCGAATGATGGCTTAGTCTTCCCTCCTTTCTGGTTCTGTTGCTGGCGTGCGTGCCATGACTGGCTAGGTAGCCATGTATCCATACTATGTTAGCTGTTGCTGTGATACTTTGTTGGCTTGGTGCTTGCTCTGTGACTTTGCCTGGTGGCTTTATTTATAAAGTCGGGCGTATGCCTTTTATTTAAAAAATAAACTCATAAATTTGGAATAGAAAGAAGAAAGCAAGACCAGTGAACGGAGAAGAAAAGCAGTAGAAGGCAAACGACACCCCTCTCTCTCACGCTTCTCCCGTGGTCGACGTTGCAGTCCACACGCGGCTGGGCGCGCTGGTTCCACCACCTCCCTCATCTCCCGCACTCCCTCTGCCTCGTATCTCGTCGCCTTCCTCCACACCCCGCCCGCAGGCGCATTGCCAGCCGTCCGATCGCGCCCGGGCGGCGGTGGTTCCCTCTCCCCATGTTCCGCGGCCATGCGCCTCTCCATCGGCTCCCCATCCCCGTCGCCGCCGCTCTCCGCAGCACATCCCCGTCGTGCCGTACCGCCAGTCATGTGAGCGCCCGCTGATCTTTTCTTCCTTTTCTCATATCGCTGTTTCGTGGTACCACGCCGCTCACTGTTACATGGACTGCTTGCGTTCGTGTTTTCCCGATTCCGTGCCCGTCCAACATGTGTTTGAAGTAGAAGGATACCGGATTTGGTGTCCTAATTCATGTTCTGCTGGTACTAGTACTTTTTTTTTTCTGAACTTTTCTGGAATTGGTTCGATTGTGATAAATTCAGTAAACTGCACCTGGCTGAACAAATCTTGATTGGAGAACGGCCTATGAACTCAAAAATTTTACTGAACTGATGAAATTTGATCTACTTCAGAAATTTACTGAACGGCCTATGAACTCAAAAAATTTATGCATAGGTAGGCTTGAGATCAAATTTCATCAGTTATGACACTTCACCTTATATAGCAGTGAATTTCTGAAGAGTTGTAGCTGATTTTTTCTCTCTGGAGTTCAGTGCACTGTCCTTCAGTTCTTCGATTTACAAAACAAATTTTTTTACGTGCTTAGTTTGAGGAAAGGATATTCCTCAGATTGCTTCACTAGGTTGTGACCATTTCCTTATCCTAATATCCTACTTATGCATTGTTTCCTGCAACTCTCTCAGGTTATGTTCAGGCAGAAGCTGAGTTTCATGGTGGCATTTCAGACTCAGCATCTGAAATATGCTCCTCGTTTGATCAGATCAGTCGTAAAAGGTATTAGATCAAATATAACTGATGGTGATAATGGACCGACTGAGCCAGCTAGAGAGTTGCTGGAGCGGCTATTTGCCAAGACACAAAGTTTAGACACTGGTGCTTCTCATGATAGTGAACTGAGCGTGAGCATTGAGGTCCTGAAGTCTGAATTCGAGGGTGCCTTGTCTATCCTCAGAAACAAAGAGAGGGATCTTCGCAGCGCAGAGAAGAGGGTTTCCGATGATCGGATAAGGTTGAGCAAGAAGAAGCAGGACCTTGATCAGAGAGAGGAAGCGATCCGCAAAGCTTATGTAAGGCAACAAGGAATAGAGAAAGCACTGAAAAAGGCAAGTAGAGATCTGGCGTTGCGAGTGAAGCAGATCAGTAATTTGAAGCTTCTGGTTGAGGGGCAAGACAGGACTATTGCCAGTTCACAAGCTTTGCTTTCTCAGAAGGTAATTGAGGTGGAAAATCTCAAACGAGATATGTTCAAGAAGAACGAGGAAGCAGACCTGATGCGTTCAGAGATCAGGTCCAAAGAGCAGCAGCTTCTTAGAGCTAATAAAGCTATTGCGCAGCAAGAAGCAACAGTTAGGGAGCTGCAGAGTGAAATTAAAAGAAAGACAATCGATATCGCCAGATCAAATGAATCAAGGAAAACTAATGAAGAGAAACTGAAAGTTGCTGAACAGGAACTTGAGAAGCAGAGTTTAGGATGGTTAGCAGCACAACAAGAGTTAAAGGAACTTGCACAACTGGCATTCAAAGATACAGATGATATCAAGGGTATTATCACCGACTTCAAACGTGTGAGGTCTCTCCTAGATGCTGTACGCTGTGAATTAATCTCTTCGAAAGATGCTTTCGCTTCCTCTCGCAGACAAATAGAAGATCAAGCGGCGCAGTTGCAGAAACAAGCACTGGAACTCGAGGACCAACGGGTATTACTGATGTCTTACACCCATGATTTGGAAGCTGCTCAACTGGAGATTCAAGGGAAGACACAGGAGCTCAAGTACGCACAGTCTCGTTGTCATGAACTTGAATCACAGTTACTTCAGGAAATGGAGAAGGTCGAGTCTCTTGAAACCGAATTAACCAAAGAAAGACAGAGCTTAGATCATAGAACTGAAGAAGTAGGCTTTCTTCAGAAGGAGCTTGTTCAGAAAGAAAATGAGTGCACCAAATCACAAGAACTTGTTAAAGTAAAAGAGTTTGAGCTGTTAGAAGCCAGACAGGAAGTCCAAGATATGAAGTTAAAGGTAGAGTCTATTCAATTGGCTGTTCAAGAAAAGGATTCAGAGCTTTCTGATACACAGAGCAGACTAACTGAAGTCAGCAGTGAAATTGTTGAGCTTCAGCAGTTGCTGAATAGCAAGAAGGATCAACTGGTTCAGGCTAGAACTGAATTACATGATAAAGAACAACATATAGAAACACTGGAGAGTGAGTTGGATAGCATACGGTTCAGATGCTCGCAAGCTGAATCCATGGTTCAAAGGATGGCTGAGCTCACTGGCGATCTTGCTAGTTCCGTAAAAGCTGGAGAAATGGACATCTATACATTACTGGATGATGAAATTTCAAGCACAGGTACAGCCCTCGAGTCCAATTTGCATAAGCATAATCAACTGGAGGCTGACATAGAGATGTTAAGAGAATGCTTGCGGCATAAGGACATGGAGTTGAGAGCTGCTCATGAGGCACTTGATGCCAAAGATCAAGAGCTGAAGGCAGTACTTAAAAAGTGGGATGTGAAGGAGAGGGAACTACGTGAGTTGGAAGAGTTACCGGATCCCAGTGCCACAAATGAACTTGCTGGTTTTTCCAGTGAGACAACAGAGGGCGGCATTGTAGGAGAGATGGAGCTCCCTGAGCTTCAAATTGAAGCTGCGGGGGTCGAAGCACTTGCTGCTACGAATGCATTGATGAAGCTTGCGGATATGACTAAGGATTTCTTCAAACACGGCAAAGCTGATTCTGGTATTGACTTGGTTGCATCAGAGAGTCAAAAAATCAGTAAATGTGATCCTAAAATGGAAGTACACAAGAAGACGGATGTGATTCTTGAAGCTGAAAAAGATATAGTTAGGCTCTTCTCATTGACAAAACAGATTGTCACTGATTACACAATAAACGATCTTGAGGAATGATAGCTTCAAACTAAAGCATGTTAGTCTTACAATTCTATCAAGGTAGATCTTCCAAGATAGCTTCAGAGTAGAGATATACCAGATAGATCTTTCGGACATTTATGGACAGCGGTGTCGCCCAGAAGGATGAGATCTTCTCTGGTTGATATCACAACTGCCATTTTGACAAAGGGCAACATGTTGAGCAGAAGCTGGTCATCTGATCCTTTGTGGTCCTTTTGTATTGTACCTCAAACTATTCCTCAGATCTTTGTTCAATGTGGTCCTAAATATACATGGGAAGTTACTGATATGGCAATTGGTGCTGGTTTTAGTCATGCCAAAACTACTACTGAGATTGTGGTGAATGTTTCCATGTGCAGCAAAGTTGGTGCAGCGATGTTACTGCGTGTTTGTTATTTTACTGTTTCATTGCAACTTCAAATAATTTCAAATCCCAAAGCTACTAAAGTAGATGGCTATCAAGTACTCTCTGTTTTTTCTTCAAAAAAAGTTAAATACTCTTGTCTTTCCACTTGCTTTCGAAAACTCCGTAGTTCAAATTTACACAGGATGCTTGAGCATCAAACTGTTAGAAACAATGGGCCTAGCCCATGTACAATTTCTAAAATCTCAGATAGAGGCCCGTAAATAAAGGGCAAGTTGGTGGTGCTAAAGTTTAGAGGAAGTGTTTCACCACTTTATATAGTGGGTTCTCGTTTTTTTTTCGAGAAACTTTCAATCTATTCATCTTCAATCATGGTAGTACAACGAACACCAAATAATAAAAATTACATTTAGATTTGTAGACCACCTAGCGACTACTACAAGCACTGAAGCGAACCTAAGGCGCGCCACCGTCATCGCCCGTCCCTCGGCGAAGTCGGGCACAACTTGTTGTAGTAGACAGTCGAGAAGTCGTCGTGCTAAGGTCCTATAGGACCAACGCACCAGAACGACAACCGCCGCCGATGAAGAGAAACTTAGATCAAAAGGATCCAACCTCCACACTAAGTGATGTGTTGAGAAGAGAAATAGAAGACCACACGCGCGCTTGCCTTGCCTCGCTTGGCCGGGCATAACTTCCTTTTGTCGTTTTATTTTTTGATGTCTTGGCACGCAAGTTAATTATTTCTTGTCCTGTAAGTATATGACTTAAAAACCAAGTTGGTTTGAGATCGTGATCGCGACACGATACCGCTCCTGGTCCTATTATATATACCACTACCAACCGTGGCCAAAGGCACAACGAAAACATCTAGGGTTTTGCCACATCTTGCAACTTACGCCACCACAGTAGTCTATTCCATCCCGAACGCCGGCGTGCATCGGCATGCGCGAGAGGTCTCCGGAAGCGCTTGTCCTTGCGATTCTGCACCGGGACAGGACGAATTAGGTTTTTGGGAAGTGCTCTGCGTGACTGGTCAAGTTCGTCATCACGGGTCGTCTTCTGTCCAAGTCGAGCATCGCTACTCATCGTCATCTACAACACCGTTAGCAAAAGATTCGTCGTCAACATCGTCATCAACAACATCGCTCCTGCAGTAACTAACGAACAATATGTCCATTGTAATTTGTTCATGTCTCTATTTGTCGTTGTTATTACATATGTGATGATGCCGTGCATGTTATGCGGTTTGTCTAGTATGCTAGATTATTGCATGCTATTTTTTTGTAGTATTCATGAATTATTTACTAAAATTAATAATGGATTTGCCTAATATTCCAACACAAACGTGTACAAGCTAAGAAACTTGAGGCTTAGAGTTTAACTCTGAATCATCGAACCAAATATTTAAATCCATGCTGAAGAAACTCAAGGTCTTGGTCATTCTAGCATGCATATAAATTGTTAACAAAAAAGTACGTCTTCATCTTTTTGGAGACTGTTGATATCAATAAGTGTGACTCAAATATGGAACTAGACAAGAAGATGGTGATCAGAAGTTGCTGCCCACTCGAAAGAAGATCCCCACCACCCATTGGGTGTGCCCCGCGCTGCCACCTTGACAAGGCGGCAACTACAACAAGGTTGATCAAAACCACTGATTGTGAGCCGAATAAGGGTGAGGCTCCTGTCACCGCCTCAGGGACAGGACCAGGGTACATGGGAAGAGGGAGGTGGCGGAAGGTTGGTGGTGGTACCTCACAACTCTAGCCTGGCCTCCCTCTTAATTTTCCAGCCCTTCCCTCCTCTGTCCATCTCTAGCACTTTACAAGGTTATTATGGATGGTTATTATTTAGGAACCAAAATATTCTATGAGTTATAATCGATTTTTTTACAGTCTCTTGACATGAACAAATTCTACCTGCCATCTTTAAAATTCATCCATTCATAAACATTCCAAGATAGTTTGAAGGTGTGAAAGTTGCAGGTTCAAGTGTAAAAATATCGATTTCAAAAAGAAGGATAACTATCGGCATCATCATTGATTGATGCACACAACCATATATAACTTCCCTACTTATGAAGATTGGAGTTGATGGTCTTCTCGCATCACCCACCTGAATCCCCCTCCTTTCGTCTTCTTGCATCATCCAATCACCTACTCATGTTGTCTCTCACCACTAATCTCATTCGTGTCAACTGCCAAAACCCATCTAAGGTAGCCTACAAGTTTTTTTGAGTAAAGTAAATTACATCGTGTTTCCTTTGGTTTTGCGATGTAGCACAAGCAACTCGCTAGTAAGCAGTACAAAATAATGCTTAGCATAGACGCCAAAAAATTCGTCTTGCGAAAAAGAAAGGAAAACTCAAGGTCATCCACATTATTGGACCTACCTCATACTAGAATCTCCCCACAAACTTACCACCAACTCCATAACTATGATTTATAATTCAACAACAAGCCGCACGTGACAGAACAAAGGAGCAAACTCCAAGACAATGCCTTCAACAAAGAATTGATGCTCAAATGCCGATGTTAGTTGGTTCAACCAAAGTCAAACCTAGGGCTATGATTCCCGAAGTAGAACTTCGAGCCAACACTTGCAATAAGGATACAAAGCACATACGATGATGTTGTCTGATCTAGCTAGAGGGCTAAATCATAGATTTTTAGCCCGGATAATACAACCTCAATGTCGCAACTAGGTCGTACAACTCTACACCGTCTCACTTGCACGGAACTTGTCGGCCAAACAAGAATTCAACGAAAAAGAAGACATCACCTTGGTGCTTTCGGTCAACAAGTTCTTCCTTATGATGCCCATCTTCCCCAACGAAAGAAAGACATCACCGCTGCATGGTAGATGGATGTCGTGCGCCATAACAACACCTAGCAGTATCCGCCACCACGTGTGTCATGCCCAATGGCGCCTATCAGTGGAAGAGCCACGATGCCGCATGCCACACCACCTCACTATGATCACCACCGTTACTCGCCTCCATGATGTGCTGCCACGACCTGATGAGGACAAGACTACCTTGGAAGCGACCAAAAATATTGCATACATGTATATTTTTCAGGTGGTTTTTAATAAAAGTTATGCAATAATTTATTTATGTTCTCGGGAACAAAAATATTTCACCTATTTTTATTTCATGCCTAATTGCAGAATTACCAGACACTTGTACAAACCACGTGTGAAGATAAAGAAAAAGAAAATAATTAGGTGTTGTTCAAGAAGTCCTCTCACATTACTTTTGGCTTGAGCCCCCCATATTCTGAACTCAAATTCGGACATCATAAATCTAACTTTTGCATCCGGACTCTGAATTGAGTGAATCTCTTTCTTTTGGAAAGCTTACCTCGTGTACTTTCCAACCTAATTAGATTCACCATCAAATTCATTGTGGGAGCGGATATAAAGAAAAAAACGGTGTGATGCTACTGCAAAATCCAAGTCAAAAGGTGTTGTGTCATCTCCACTTGGGCCCATGTGCCTTGTACGACCTATGATTAGGTTTTGAATGCTTTTGGACGTTCTTCCGCCCTCTTGGCCGCCACCCCTTAGATGTATATGAGTAGATCAATCTCATAGCAACTTCTTTGGCTTTTGTTTAGTCAACAGTTAGTCACCTTGTAACTTCGTGTACTTCGCTTGTGTCGAACGACCATGTCAAGACTATTTTTGGAAACCCACTTTTATCAATACTCTATCTATATCCACAATGTTCATATTGTTTTTATCATACTCTTGCTCGTTCTTCGGTTGCTTGCAGGAATAGACTTTTGTGGTCGGGTTGATCATGCTTTCGGTATCGTCAAGTAACCTCCAGGAGATTGGTTTAGCAATTGCTAAGGTACAATATGGTCGCTCATTTGTAGTCGGGTCTTCAAAGTCTTTCTCCAGCAAAGTGATAATTACCCATCATCGGAAGATTGTGACACCTTTGCCCTATCACAACCCGACAAGACACGCAGCAAAGCACTGACCGACCTCCATGGCATATCCGATTGTGGCTGTCCTTAATCTGCCATTGCAATCCTCGCCGCTGCTAGCATGGATGAGAACCAACTCCCGCACCATGAAACTAGAGGAGGCAGAGGAGGAATCTTTCCCGCCACGTACTGAAACTAAGCTCCTCGGTCATGTACGTTATGCAGCCTGACAGCCGACACTACTTGTGCGGCTAGGGCTACGAGTGTTCCAGTTCTAGAGTGTTCACGTCATAGGACAAGGCTTGTTCTCGCTAGTTGCGAGGGATAGATGAAACCAAGGGACTACCATCGGTAGGCGCATCTCGCCGCTCCGGTGAAGCGTGCTGGAAGAAGAAAAAGAAGGGGTTGGGTTGGAGAAGGAAGAGAGGTGCCAAACCATGGATTTCAATCCAATGATTGGGACATAATCAACTTAGACAAAAAAATCCGTGGCACAGACAAAATCTACTTACAATGAATTTTTAAGCAACTTTTTTAGATAAAAGGCATACGCCCGACTTTATAAATAAAGCCACCAGGCATAGTAGCACAACCAACACCCGAGCACCCACAGCAACAGGGCAGACATAGAAAAGGAGTTCGGATACATGACTAACCAGCCAAACATGGCACACAGGCCAGAGCTAAGACAAATAAAGGAGACGCCAGGGTTTAAGAAGCTTCGTGTTGACTGCGCGCCAAGGACGAAGCCGTAGCCCGAATATTATACGCCATAGCATCAAAGGCCTCGTGATCAGCATCCCCAGTCAATGATCTCCACTGCTGCAAGAATATACCAGTTTTAAATAAGCAATCAACAGGATTAACCGGGAAGATATGCTCGATGGTAAACTTGTTTCTAGTGGTCCACAACGACCAACAGATCCCTACAAACCCAACCCAGAAGACCCTTTTTGAATTCCCAGATAAACCGTTGACCAATCCCCTAAGATCCTCGAAAGAAGAGGGATTCCATGACACCTGGAGCCAAGAACGGATGCAGCACCAAACAAATTTAGCCAAGGAGCACCGGAACAAAATGTGCTCTGTGTTTTCAAGGTCCCCACACAAGGCACATCTATCCGAGCCCGGGCAGTTCCTTTTCCGGATTTGGTCTGCCGCGAGAAGCTTCCCACAGAAAAATTTTAATCTTAGGTGGGACGCGGGCACTCCAAATGCACTTAAACTTGGAAGTGGGAGAGCCCGAAATAAGTTTAGCATATAAGGATTTAACCGAAAAGCGACCAGAGGCAGAGTGGGGCCAGACCACCGAGTCCTCTTCCTCCTAGAGCAAAGGGAAGTAAGCAGTAAGACGATGCCAGTCTTCCAAATCTTCAGGAGAAAGCGTCCTACAAAGGTCCAGGTCCCAATTATTCATCAAGAGCTCGAAGATCAAGATCTCCGGGTCAGAGCACTAAGAAAACAAGACCGGGAACGTCACCGCAAGGGTGGCTTCCCCATACCACCAATCTAACCAAAAGCGAGTAGATTTGTCATTCCTGACTGTAAATTTGACCATAGACTGGAAAAACGGACGAACTTTGATGAGATGTTGCCAGAATTGGGAGCTGCCAGTAGTCGGCGCGAACATGGGGCTCGACTCAGGGACATATTTAGCTTTGAGAATGCTAAGCCAAGGGAGTCCTGGATTAGGGGGTCCTCGGACGGCCGGACTATATACTTTAGCCGGACTGTTGGACTATGAAGATACAAGTTTGAAGACTTCATCTCGTGTCCGGATGGGACTCTCCTTGGCGTGGAAGGCAAGCTTGGCAATACAGATATGTAGATCTCCTCCCTTGTAACCGACTCTGTGTAACCCTAGCCCCCTCCGGTGTCTATATAAACCGGAGGGTTTAGTCCATAGGACAACAACAATCATACCATAGGCTAGCTTCTAGGGTTTAGCCTCTACGATCTCATGGTAGATCAACTCTTGTAATACTCATATCATCAAGATCAATCAAGCAGGAAGTAGGGTATTACCTCCGTCAAGAGGGCCCGAACCTGGGTAAACATCGTGTCCCCCGCCTCCTGTTACCATCCGCCTTAGAGGCACAGTTCGGGACCCCCTACCCGAGATCCGCCGGTTTTTTGGTGCTTCCATTGAGAGTTCCACCATGCCGTCACCATAAGGCTTGATGGCTCCTTCGATCATCGGCAACGATGCGATCCAGGCTGAGGTTTTCCTCCCCGGACAGATCTTCGTATTCGGCGGCTTCGTACTGCGGGCCAACTCGCTTGGCCATCTGGAGCAGATTGAAAGCTACGCCCCTGGACATCAGGTCAGGTTCGGAAACTTTTACTATACTGCTGACATCCGCGGAAACTTGATCTTCGACGGATTCGAACCCATGTCAGGTGCGCCGCACAATCACGACGAGCATGACTTAACTCTGCTTCGGACAGTGTTCGGCAGATCACACCTGCAACTACTCTGGCCCTCAATCCAGAACAAATTGCGCCATCTGAGGACGGGTGGATAGACCCCGCCACGGAGGCCGCACTCTCAATGGCGATAGAGCCGAACACTGACTTCACCTCCTGCGAGAGTCGTGTCGCCGAACCATTGGATTCGTCCCCGGCCACGGGCTCCGAGCCGCCTGTGTCCGTGCCTATCGAATCCGATTGGGCACCGATCATGGAGTTTACCGCTGGGGATATCTTTCAACACTGGCCTTTTGGTGATGTGCTAAACTCATTAAGGTCTCTCTCCTTGTCAGGAGAACCTTGGCCGAACTATGTCCGGCTAGAATGGGATGCGGACGTCGAAGAAATTCGCTCCCCACCCACCACCCACTTAATAGCTACTGTTGATGATTTAACCGACATGCTCGACTTCGACTCCGAAGACATCGACGGTATGGATGACGATGCAGGAGACGAACAGGAACCACCGCCCACAGGGCGCTGGACCGCCACCTCATCATATGATATATACATGGTGGATACCCCCAAAGAAGGCAATGACGATAAGACAGCGGAGGATGACCCCTCCAAGAAGCAACCCAAGCACAGACGTCAGCGGCGCCGCTCTAAGTCCCGCCATAGCAAAAGTAGCGATACCGGCATAAGAGACAATAACACTCCAGATAGTGCCGAAGACGACGACAATCCCCTCCAGCCAGATTTAGAGCGGGAGGATGAACAAGCTAGCCCTCCAAAACAGGCAGCATACGGAGAAACGGAGGATGACAATTACATGCCTCTCTCCGAAGACGAGGTGAGCCTCGGTGACGAAGAATATTGTGCCTGAGGATCCCATCGAACAGGAGCGCTTCAAGCGCCGGCTTATAGCCACAGCAAATAGCCTGAAGAAAAAGCAACAACAGCTTTGAGCTGATCAAGATTTGCTAGCGGATAGATGGACCGAAGTCCTTGCGGCCAAGGAATACGAACTCGAATGCCCCTCCAAGAATTACCCAAAGGGCAGGTTGCTACCCCAACTCAAGGAGGAAGCATTAAAACCTACATCACCAGCGTATGATGCGGCGGATCGACCACCTCGTGGCCGAGACAGAGGGGCATATATGTTGGGGAACATAGTAATTTCAAAAAAATTCCTACGCACACGCAAGATCATGGTGATGCATAGCAACGAGAGGGGAGAGTGTTGTTTACGTACCCTCATAGACCGACAGCGGAAGCGTTATGACAACACGGTTGATGTAGTCGTACGTCTTCACGACCCGACCGATCAAGCACCGAAACTACGACACCTCCGAGTTCTAGCACACGTTCAGCTCGATGACGATCCCCGGACTCTGATCCAGCAAAGTGTCGGGGAAGAGTTCCGTCAGCACGACGGCGTGGTGACGATCTTGATGTTCTACCGTCGCAGGGCTTCGCCAAAGCACCGCTACAATATTATCGAGGATTATGGTGGAGGGGGGCACCGCACACGGCTAAGAGAACGATCACGAAGATCAACTTGTGTGTCTAGAGGTGCCCCCTGCCCCGTATATAAAGGAGCAAGGGGGAGGCCGGCCGGCCCTTGGGGGCGCGCCAAGGAGGAGGAGTCCTCCTCCTAGTAGGAGTAGGACTCCCCTCTTTCCTACTCCTACTAGGAGGGGGAAAGGAAGGGCGAGAGGGAGAAGGAAAGGGGGGCGCCGCCACCCCTCTCCTAGTCCAATTCGGACCAGAGGGGGAGGGGGCGCGCGGCCCACCCTGGCCGCCCCTCTCTCTCCACTAAGGCCCATAAGGCCCATTACTTCTCTCGGGGGGGGGGGGGGTCCGGTAACCCTCCGGCACTCCGTTTTCTCCGAAATCATCCGGAACACTTCCAGTGTCCGAATATAGCCGTCCAATATATCGATATTTATGTCTCGACCATTTCGAGACTCCTCGTCATGTCCCCGATCTCATCCGGGACTCCGAACTCCTTCGGTACATCAAAACTCATAAACTCATAATATAACTGTCATCGAAACCTTAAGCGTGCGGACCCTACGGGTTCGAGAACAATGTAGACATGACCGAGACATGTCTCCGGTCAATAACCAATAGCGGAACCTGGATGCTCATATTGGCTCCTACATATTCTACGAAGATCTTTATCGGTCAGACCGCATAACAACATACGTTGTTCCCTTTGTCATCGGTATGTTACTTGCCCGAGATTCGATCATCGGTATCTTAATACCTAGTTCAATCTCGTTACCGGCAAGTCTCTTTACTCATTCCGTAATACATCATCTCGCAACTAACTCATTAGTTGCAATGCTTGCAAGACTTATGTGATGTGCATTACCGAGAGGGCCCAGAGATACCTCTCCGACAATCGGAGTGACAAATCCTAATCTCGAAATACGCCAACCCAACATGTACCTTTGGAGACACCTATAGAGCTCCTTTATAATCACCCATTTACGTTGTGACGTTTGGTAGCACACAAAGTGTTTCTTCGGCAAACGGGAGTTGCATAATCTCATAGTCAAAGGAACATGTATAAGTCATGAAGAAAGCAATAGCAACATACTAAACGATCGGGTGCTAAGCTAATGGAATGGCTCATGTCAATCACATCATTCTCCTAATGATGTGATCCCATTAATCAAATGACAACACATGTCTATGGTTAGGAAACATAACCATCTTCGATTAACGAGCTAGTCAAGTAGAGGCATACTAGTGACGTTTAGTTTGTCTATGTATTCACACAAGTATTATGTTTCCAGTTAATACAATTCTAGCATGAATAATAAACATTTATCATGATATAAGGAAATAAATAATAACTTTATTATTGCCTCTAGGGCATATTTCCTTCAGTCTCCCACTTGCACTAGAGTCAATAATCTAGATTACACAGTAATGATTCTAACACCCATGGAGCTTTGGTGCTGATCATGTTTGGCTCGTGGAAGAGGCTTAGTCAACGGGTCTGCTACATTCAGATCCGTATGTATCTTGCAAATCTCTATGTCTCCCACCTGGACTAGATCCCGGATGGAATTGAAGCGTCTCTTAATGTGCTTGGTTCTCTTGTGAAATCTGGATTCCTTTGCCAAGGCAATTGCACCAGTATTGTCACAAAAGATTTTCATTGGACCCGACGCACTAGGTATGACACGTAGATCGGATATGAACTCCTTCATCTAGACTCCTTCGTTTGCTGCTTCCGAAGCAGCTATGTACTCCGCTTCACATGTAGATCCCTCCACGACGCTTTGTTTAGAACTGCACCAACTGACAGCTCCACCGTTTAATGTAAATACATATCCGGTTTGCGATTTAGAACCGTCCGGATCAGTGTCAAAGCTTGCATCAACGTAACCATTTACGATGAGTTCTTTGTCACCTCCATATACGAGAAACATACCCTTAGTCCTTTTCAGGTATTTCAGGATGTTCTTGACCGCTATCCAGTGATCCACTCCTGGATTACTTTGGTACCTCCCTGCTAGACTTATAGCAAGACACACATCAGGTCTGGTACACAACATTGCATACATGATAGAGCCTATGGCTGAAGCATAGGGAACATCTTTCATTTTCTCTCTATCTTCTGCAGTGGTCGGGCATTGAGTCTTACTCAACTTCACACCTTGTAACACATGCAAGAATCCTTTCTTTTCCTGATCCATTTTGAACTTCTTCAAAACTTTGTCAAGGTATGTGCTTTGTGAAAGTCCAATTAAGCGTTTTGATCTATCTCTATAGATCTTAATGCCCAATATGTAAGCAGCTTCACCGAGGTCTTTCATTGAAAAACTCTTATTCAAGCATCCCTTTATGCTATCCAGAAATTCTATATCATTTCCGATTAGTAATATGTCATCTACTATAATATCAGAAATGCTACAGAGCTCCCACTCACTTTCTTGTAAATACATGCTTCTCCAAAAGTCTATACAAAACCAAATGCTTTGATCACACTATCAAAGCGTTTATTCCAACTCCGAGAGGCTTGCACCAGTCCATAAATGGATCGCTGGAGCATGCACACTTTGTTAGCTCCCTTTGGATCGACAAAACCTTCCGGATGCATCATATACAACTCTTCTTCCAGAAATCCATTCAGGAATGCAGTTTTGACATCCATCTGCCAAATTTCATAATCATAAAATGCGGCAATTGCTAACATGATTCGGACAGACTTAAGCATCGCTACGGGTGAGAAGGTCTCATCGTAGTCAATCCCTTGAACTTGTCGAAAACCTTTTGCGACAAGTCGAGCTTTGTAGACAGTAACATTATCGTTAGCGTCAATCTTCTTCTTGAAGATCCATTTATTCTCAATTGCTTGCCGATCATTGGGCAAGTCAACCAAAGTCCACACTTTGTTCTCATACATGGATCCCATCTCAGATTTCATGGCTTCAAGCCATTTTTGCGGAATCTGGGCTCACCATCGCTTCTTCATAGTTCGTAGGTTCATCATGATCTAGTAGCATGACTTCTAGAATAGGATACCGTACTACTCTGGTGCGGATCTTACTCTGGTTGATCTACGAGGTTCAATAGTAACTTGTTCTGAAGTTTCATGATCATCGTCATTAGCTTCCTCACTAATTGGTGTAGGTGTCACATAAACCGGTTTCTGTGATGTACTACTTTCCAATAAGGGAGCAGGTACAGTTACCTCATCAAGTTCTACTTTCCTCCCACTCACTTCTTTCGAGAGAAACTCCTTCTCTAGAAAGTTTCCGAATTTAGCAACAAAAGTCTTGCCTTCGGATCTGTGTTAGAAGGTGTATCCAATAGTTTCCTTTGGATATCCTATGAAGACACATTTCTCCGATTTGGGTTCGAGCTTATCAGGTTGAAGCTTTTTCACATAAGCATCGCAGCCCCAAACTTTAAGAAACGACAACTTTGGTTTCTTGCCAAACCATAGTTCATAAGGTGTCGTCTCAACGGATTTTGATGGTGCCCTATTTAACGTGAATGCGACCGTCTCTAAAGCATAACCCCAAAACGATAGGGGTAAATCAGTAAGAGACATCATAGATCGCACCATATCTAGTAAAGTACGATTACGACGTTCGGACACACCATTACGCTGTGGTGTTCCGGGTGGCGTGAGTTGCGAAACTATTCCGCATTGTGTCAAATGTACACCAAACTCGTAACTCAAATATTCTCCTCCACGATCAGATTGTAGAAACTTTATTTTCTTGTTACGATGATTTTCAACTTCACTCTGAAATTCTTTGAACTTTTCAAAGGTTTCAGACTTATGTTTCATAAAGTAGATATACCCATATCTGCTTAATTCATCTGTGAAGGTGAGAAAATAACGATATCCGCCACGAGCCTCAACATTCATCGAACCACATACATCTGTATGTATGATTTCCAACAAATCTGTTACTCTCTCCATAGTACCGGAGAACGGTGTTTTTGTCATCTTGCCCATAAGGCACGGTTTGCAAGTACCAAGTGATTCATAATCAAGTGGTTCCAAAAGCCCATCAGTATGGAGTTTCTTCACACGCTTTACACCGATATGACCCAAACGGCAGTGCCACAAATAAGTTGCACTATCATTATCAACTCTGCATCTTTTGGCTTCAACATTATGAATATGTGTGTCACTACTATCGAGTTTTAATAAGAATAGACCACTCTTCAAGGGTGCATGACCATAAAAGATATTACTCATATAAATAGAACAACCATTATTCTCTGATTTAAATGAATAACCATCTCGCATCAAACAAGATCCAGATATAATGTTCATGCTCAACGCTGGCACCAAATAACAATTATTTAGGTCTAATACTAATCCCAAAGGTAGATGTAGAGGTAGCGTGCCGACCACGATCACATCGACTTTGGAACCATTTCCCACGTGCATCGTCACCTCATCCTTAGCCAATCTTCGCTTAATCCGTAGTCCCTGTTTCGAGTTGCAAATATTAGCAACAGAACCAGTATCAAATACCCAGGTGCTACTGCGAGCATTAGTAAGGTACACATCAATAACATGTATATCACATATACCTTTGTTCACCTTGCCATCCTTCTTATCCGCCAAATACTTGGGGCAGTTCTGCTTCCAGTGACCAGTCTGCTTGCAGTAGAAGCACTCAGTTTCAGGCTTAGGTCCAGATTTGGGTTTCTTCTCCTGAGCAGCAACTTGCTTGCTGTTCTTCTTGAAGTTCCCCTTCTTCTTCCCTTTGCCCTTTTTCTTCAAACTAGTGGTCTTGTTGACCATCAACACTTGATGCTCCTTCTTGATTTCTACTTCCGCAGCTTTCAGCATTGCGAAGAGCTCGGGAATTGTCTTATCCATCCCTTGCATATTATAGTTCATCATGAAGCTCTTGTAGCTAGGTGGAAGTGATTGGAGAATTCTGTCAATGACGCAATCAACTGGAAGATTAGCTCCCAATTGAATCAAGTGATTATTATACCCAGACATTTTGAGTATATGCTCACTGACAGAACTGTTCTCCTCCATCTTGCAGCTATAGAACTTATTGGAGACTTCATATCTCTCAATTCGGGCATTTGCTTGAAATATTAACTTCAACTCTTGGAACATCTCGTATGCTCCATGACGTTCAAAATGTCGTTGAAGACCCGATTCTAAGCCGTAAAGCATGGCACATTGAACTATCGAGTAGTCATCAGCTTTGCTCTGCTAGACGTTCTTAACGTCGTCAGTTGCATCAGCAGCAGGCCTGGCACCCAACGGTGCTTCCAGGACATAACTTTTCTGTGCAGCAATGAGGATAATCCTCAAGTTACGGACCCAGTCCGTGTAATTGCTACCATCATCTTTCAACTTTGCTTTCTCAAGGAACGCATTAAAATTCAACGGAACAACAACACGGGCCATCTATCTACAATCAAACATAACCAAGCAAGATACTATTAGGTACTAAGTTCATGATAAATTTAAGTTCAATTAATCATATTACTAAAGAACTCCCACTTAGATAGACATCCCTCTAATCCTCTAAGTGATCACGTGATCCAAATCAACTAAACCACGTCCGATCATCACGTGAGATGGAGTAGTTTCATTGGTGAACATCACTATGTTGATCATATCTACTATATGATTCACGCTCGACCTTTCGGTCTCCGTGTTCCGAGGCCATATCTGTATATGCTTGGCTCGTCAAGTATAACCTGAGTATTCCGCGTGTGCAACTGTTTTGCACCCGTTGTATTTGAACGTAGAGCCTATCACACCCGATCATCACGTGGTGTCTCAGCACGAAGAACTTTCGCAACGGTGCATACTCAGGGAGAACACTTCTTGATAATTAGTGAGAGATCATCTTAAAATGCTACCGTCAATCAAAGCAAGATAAGATGCATAAAAGATAAACATCACATGCAATCAATATAAGTGATATGATATGGCCATCATCATCTTGTGCTTGTGATCTCCATCTTCGAAGCACCGTCATGATCACCATCGTCACCGGCGCGTCACCTTGATCTCCATCATAGCATCATTGTCGTCTCGCCAATCTTATGCTTCTACGACTATCGCTACCGCTTAGTGATAAAGTAAAG
This sequence comes from Aegilops umbellulata, assembly GCA_032464435.1. Lineage (NCBI taxonomy): Eukaryota > Viridiplantae > Streptophyta > Magnoliopsida > Poales > Poaceae > Aegilops > Aegilops umbellulata. The sequence continues at coordinate 360,849,640 of CP136057.1, forward strand.
CATTACAGGGCGATTGCATTGCATACAATAAAGCGACAACCATATGGCTCCTGCCAGTTGCCGATAACTCGGTTACAAAACATGATCATCTCATACAATAAAATTTAGCATCATGTCTTGACCATATCACATCACAACATTCCCTGCAAAAACAAGTTAGACGTCCTCTACTTTGTTTGTTGCAAGTTTTACATGGCTGCTACGGGATTAAGCAAGAACCAATCTTACCTACGCATCAAAAACCACAACGATAGTTTGTCAAGTTGGTGCTGTTTTAACCTTCGCAAGGACCGGGCGTAGCCACACTCGGTTCAACTAAAGTTGGAGAAACTGACACCCGCCAGCCACCTGTGTGCAAAGCACGTCGGGAGAACCAGTCTCGCGTAAGCATACGCGTAATGTCGGTCCGGGCCGCTTCATCCAACAATACCGCCGAACCAAAGTATGACATGCTGGTAAGCAGTATGACTTATATCGCCCAGAACTCACTTGTGTTCTACTCGTGCATATAACATCAACACATAAAACCTAGGCTCGGATGCCACTGTTGGGGAACGTAGTAATTTCAAAAAAATTCCTACGCACACGCAAGATCATGGTGATGCATAGCAACGAGAGGGGAGAGTGTTGTTTACGTACCCTCGTAGACCGACAGCGGAAGCATTATGACAACGCGGTTGATGTAGTTGTACATCTTCACGGCCCGACCGATCAAGCACCGAAACTACGGCACCTCCGAGTTCTAGCACACGTTCAGCTCGATGACGATCCCCGGACTCCGATCCGGCAAAGTGTCGGGGAAGAGTTCCGTCAGCACGACGGCGTGGTGACGATCTTGATGTTCTACCGTCGCAGGGCTTCGCCTAAGCACCGCTACAATATTATTGAGGATTATGGTGGAGGGGGGTGTTGGGGAACGTAGTAATTTCAAAAAATTTCCTACGCACACGCAAGATCATGGTGATGCATAGCAACGAGAGGGGAGAGTGTTGTCTACGTACCCTCGTAGACCGAAGCGGAAGCGTTGACGCAACATAGAGGAAGTAGTCGTACGTCTTCCCGATCCGACCGATCCAAGCGCCGTTACTCCGGCGCCTCCGAGTTCTTAACACACGTACAGCTCGATGACGTTCCCCGGGCTCCGATCCAGCAAAGCTTCGGGGACGAGTTCCGTCAGCACGACGGCGTGGTGACGATCTTGATGTACTACCGACGCAGGGCTTCGCCTAAGCACTGCAACAATATGACCGAGGTGGAATATGGTGGAGGGGGCACCGCACACGGCTAAGGAACGATCACGAAGATCAACTTGTATGTCCATGGGGTGCCCCCTGCCCCCGTATATAAAGGAGTGGAGGAGGGGAGGGCCGGCCCTCTCTATGGCGCGCCCTGGGGAGTCCTACTCCCACCGGGAGTAGGATTCCCCCTTTCCTAGTCCAACTAGGAGTCCTTCCATGTATTAGGAGTAGGAGACAAGGAAGGGGAAGAGGGAAGAGAAGGAAGGAGGGGGCGCCGCCCCTCCCCCTAGTCCAATTTGGACAAGCCAATGGGGGGGGGGCGGCCTGCCTCTCCCTCTCCCCTAAAGCCCAATAAGGCCCATATACTTCTTCCCCCGTATTCCCGTAACTCCCCGGTACTCCCGAAAATACCCGAACCACTCAGAACCTTTCCGATATCCGAATATAGTCGTCCAATATATCGATCTTTACGTCTCGACCATTTAGAGACTCCTCGTCATGTCCCCGATCTCATCCGGGACTCCGAACTCCTTCGGTACATCAAATCTCATAAACTCATAATATAACTGTCATCGAAACCTTAAGCGTGCGGACCCTACGGTTCGAGAACAATGTAGACATGACCGAGACACGTCTCCGGTCAATAACCAATACCGGGACCTGGATGCCCATATTGGCTCCTACATATTCTACGAAGATCTTTATCGGTCAGACCGCATAACAACATACGTTTGTTCCCTTTGTCATCGGTATGTTACTTGCCCGAGATTCGATCGTCGGTATCCAATACCTAGTTCAATCTCGTTACCGGCAAGTCTCTTTACTCGTTCCGTAATACATCATCTCACAACTAACATATTAGTTGCAATGCTTGCAAGGCTTAGGTGATGTGCATTACCGAGAGGGCCCAGAGATACCTCTCCGACTATCGGAGTGACAAATCCTAATCTCGAAATACGCCAACCCAACAAGTACCGTTGGAGACACCTGTAGAGCTCCTTTATAATCACCCAGTTACGTTGTGACGTTTGGTAGCACACAAAGTGTTCCTCCGGCAAACGGGAGTTGCATAATCTCATAGTCATAGGAACATGTATAAGTCATGAAGAAAGAAATAGCAGCATACTAAACGATCGGGTGCTAAGCTAATGGAATGGGTCATGTCAATCACATCATTCTCCTAATGATGTGATCCCGTTAATCAAATGACAACTCATGTCTATGTCTAGGAAACATAACCATCTTTGATCAATGAGCTAGTCAAGTAGAGGCATACTAGTGACACTCTGTTTGTCTATGTATTCACACATGTATCATGTTTCCGGTTAATACAATTCTAACATGAATAATAAACATTTATCATGAAATAAGGAAATAAATAATAACTTTATTATTGCCTCTAGGGCATATTTCCTTCAGTCTCCCACTTGCACTAGAGTCAATAATCTAGTTCACATCAGCATGTGATTTAACAGCAATAGTTCACATCACCATGTGATTAATACCCATAGTTCACATCATCATGTGACCAACACCCAAAGGGTTTACTAGAGTCAGTAATCTAGTTCACATCGCTATGTGATTAACACCCAAAGAGTACTAAGGTGTGATCATGTTTTGCTTGAGAGAATCTTAGTCAACGGGTCTGTCAAAATTCAGATCCATATGTATTTTGCAAATTTCTATGTCTACAATGCTCTGCACGGAGCTACTTTAGCTAATTGCTCCCACTTTCAATATGTATCTAGATTGAGACTTAGAGTCATCTAGATTGGTGTCAAAACTTGCATCGACATAACCTTTTATGATGAACCTTTTTGTCACTTCCATAATCGAGAAACATATCCTTATTTCACTAAGGATAATTTTGACCGCTGTCCAGTGATCCACTCCTAGATCACTATTGTACTCCCTTGCCAAAATCAGTGTAGGGTATACAATAGATCTGGTACACAGCATGGCATACTTTATAGAACCTATGGCTAAGGCATAGGGAATGACTTTCATTCTCTTTCTATCTTTTGCCGTGGTTGGGTTTTGAGTCTTACTCAATTTCACACCTTGTAACACAGGCAAGAACCCTTTCTTTGACTGTTACATTTTGAACTACTTCAAAATCTTGTCAAGGTATGTACTTATTGAAAACACTTATCAAGCGTCTTGATCTATCTTTATAGATCTTGATACTCAATATGTAAGCAGCTTCACCGAGGTCTTTCTTTGAAAAAACTCCTTTCAAACACTCCTTTATGCTTTACAGAATAATTCTACATTATTTCCAATCAACAATATGTCATTCACATATATTTATCAGAAATGTTCTAGTGCTCCCACTCACTTTGTTGTAAATACAGGCTTCACCGTAAGTCTGTATAAAACTATATGCTTTGATCTATTTATCAAAGCGTATATTCCAACTCCGAGATGCTTGCACCAGTCCATAGATGGATTGCCGGAGTTTGCATATTTTGTTAACACCTTTAGGATCGACAAAACCTTCTAGTTGCATCGTATGCAACTCTTCTTTAATAAAACCTTTAAGGAATGCAGTTTCGTTTATCCATTTGCCGGATTTCATAAAATACGGCAATTGCTAACATGATTCGGACAGACTTAAGCATAGATACGAGTGAGAAACTCTCATCGTAGTCAACACCTTGAACTTGTCGAAAACCTTTTGCGACAATTCTAGCTTTGTAGATAGTAACACTACTATCAGCGTCCGTCTTCCTCTTGAGGATCCATTTATTTTCTATGGCTTGCCGATCATCGGGCAAATCCATCAAAGTCCATACTTTGTTTTTATACATGGATCATATCTCAGATTTCATGGCCTCAAACCATTTCGCGGAATCTGGGCTCATCATTGCTTCCTCATAGTTCGCAAGTTCGTCATGTTCTAGTAACATGACTTCCAGAACAGGATTACCGTACCACTCTGGTGCGGATCTCACTCTGGTTTACCTACGAGATTCGGTAGTAACTTGATCTGACGTTACATGATCATCATCATTAACTTCCTCACTAATTGGTGTAGTAGTCACAGGAACAGATTTCTTTGATGAACTACTTTCCAATAAGGGAGCAGGTACAGTTACCACATCAAGTTCTACTTTCCTCCCACTCACTTCTTTCGAGAGAAAACTCCTTCTCTAGACAGGATCCATTCTTGGCAACGAATGTCTTGCCTTCGGATCTGTGATAGAAGGTGTACCCGACAGTCTCCTTTGGGTATCCTATGAAGACATATTTCTCCGATTTGTGTTTGAGTTTATCAGGATGAAACTTTTTCATATAAGCATCACAATCCCAAACTTTAAGAAACGACAACTTTGGTTTCTTGCTAAACCACAATTCAGATTGTGTCGTCTCAACGGACTTAGATGGTGCCCTTTTAAACGTGAATGCAGCTGTCTCTAATGCATTATCCCAAAACGATATTGGTAAATCGGTAAGAAACATCATAGATTGTACTATATCCAATAAAGTACGGTTATGACGTTCGGACACACCATTATGCTGTGGTGTTCCAGGTGGCATGAGTTTGTGATACTATTCCACATTGTTTTAATTGAAGACCAAGATCGTAACTCAAATATTCTCCTCCACGATCATATCGTAGAATCTTTTATTTTCTTGTTACGATGATTCTCCACTTCACTCTGAAATACTCTGAACTTTTCAGACTTATGTTTCATCAAGTAGATATACTCATATCTGCTTAAATCATCTGTGAAGGTTAGAAAATAATGATACTTGTCGCGAGCTTTAATATTCATCGGACCACATACATCAGTATGTATTATTTCCAATAAGTTAGTTGCTCGCTCCATTGTTCCGGAGAACGGCGTTTTAGTCATCTTGCCCAAGAGACATGGTTCGCAAGCATCAAGTGATTCATAATCAAGTGATTCCAAAATCCCATCTGCATGGAGTTTCTTCATGTGCTTTACACCAATATGACTTAAACGGCAGTGCCACAAATAAGTTGCACTATCATTATTAACTTTGCATCTTTTGGCTTCAACATTATGAATATGTGTATCACCACGATCGAGATCCAACAAACCATTTTGTTGGTGTGTATGACCATAGAAGGTTTTATTCATGTAAACAGAACAACAATTTATTCTCTTACTTAAATGAATAACCGTATTGCAATAAACATGATCAAATCATATTCATGCTCAACACCAAATAACACTTATTTAGGTTCCACACTAATCCCGAAAGTATAGGGAGTGTGCGATGATGATCATATCAATCTTGGAACTACTTCCAACTTTCATCGTCACTTCACCTTTTACTAGTCTCTGTTCATTCTGCAACTCCCGTTTCGAGTTACTAATCATAGCAACTGAACTAGTACCAAATACTGAGGGGTTGCTATGAACACTAGTAAAGTACACATCAATAACATGTATATCAAATATACTTTTGTTTATTTTGCCATCCTTTCTTATCCACCAAATACTTGGGGTAGTTTCGCTTCCAATGACCAATCCTTTTGCAGTAGAAGCACTTAGTCTCAGGCTTAGGACCAGACTTGGGTTTCTTCACTTGAGTAGCAACTTGCTTGCTGTTCTTCTTGAAGTTCCCTTTTTTATCTTTTGCCCTTTACTTGAAACTAGTGGTCTTGTCCACCATCAACACTTGATGTTTTTCTTGATTTCTACCTTCGTCGATTTTAGCATCACGAAGAGCTTGGGAATTGTTTCCGTTATCCCTTGCATATTATAGTTCCTCACGAAGTTGTACTAACTTGGTGATGGTGACTAGAGAATTCTGTCAATCACTATTTTATCTGGAAGATTAACTCCCACTTGATTCAAGTGATTGTAGTACCCAGACAATCTGAGCACATGCTCACTAGTTGAGCGATTCTCCTCCATCTTTTAGCTATAGAACTTGTTGGAGACTTCATATCTCTCAACTCGGGTATTTGCTTGAAATATTAACTTCAACTCCTGGAACATCTCGTATGGTCCATGACGTTCAAAGCGTCTTTGAAGTCCCGATTCTCAGCCGTTAAGCATGGTGCACTAAACTATTAAGTAGTCATCATATTGAGCTAGCCAAACGTTCATAACGTCTGTATCTGCTCCTGCAATAGGTCTGTCACCTAGCGGTGCATCAAGGACATAATTCTTCTGTTCAGCAATGAGGATAAACCTCAGATCACGGATCCAATCCACATCATTGCTACTAACATCTTTTCAACATAATTTTCTCTAGGAACATATCAAAATAAACACATGAAAGCAACAATGCGAGCTATTGATCTACAACATAGATATGCTTATACTACCAGGACTAAGTTCATGATAAATTAAAGTTCAATTAATCATATTACTTAAGAACTCCCACTTAGATAAACAACCCTCTAATCCTCTAAGTGATCACGTGATCCAAATCAACTAAACCATAATCGATCATCACGTGAAATGGATTAGTTCTCAATGGTGAACATCATTATGTTGATCATATCTACTATATGATTCACGCTCGACCTTTCGGTCTCCGTGTTCCGAGGCCATATCTGCATACGCTAGGCTCGTCAAGTATAACCCGAGTATTCTGCGTGTGCAAAAACTGGCTTGCACCCGTTGTAGATGGACGTAGAGCTTATCACACCCGATCATCACGTGGTGTCTGGGCACGACGAACTTTGGCAACGGTGCATACTCGGGGAGAACACTTCTTGATAATTTAGTGAGAGATCATCTTATAATGCTACCGTCAATCAAAGCAAGATAAAATGCATAAAAAGATAAACATCACATGCAATCAATATAAGTGATATGATATGGCCATCATCATGTTGTGCTTGTGATCTCCATCTCCGAAGCACCGTCATGATCACCATCGTCACCGGCGCGACACCTTGATCTCCATCGTAGCATCGTTGTCGTCTCGCCAATCTTATGCTTCTACGACTATCGCTACCGCTTAGTGATAAAGTAAAGCATTACAGGGCGATTGCATTGCATACAATAAAGCGACAACCATACGGCTCCTGCCGGTTGCCCATAACTCGGTTACAAAACATGACCATCTCATACAATAAAATTTAGCATCATGTCTTGACCATATCACATCACAACATGCCCTGCAAAAACAAGTTAGACATCCTCTACTTTGTTTGTTGCAAGTTTTACGTGGCTGCTACGGGCTGAAGCAAGAACCAATCTCACCTATGCATCAAAACCACAACGATAGTTTGTCAAATAGACTCCGTTTTAACCTTCTCAAGGACCGGGCGTAGCCATACTCGGTTCAACTAAAGTTGGAGAAACTGACACCCGCCAGCCACCAGTGTGCAAAGCACGGCGGTAGAACCAGTCTCGCGTAAGCGTACGCGTAATGTCGGTCCGGGCCGCTTCATCCAACAATACCGCCGAACCAAAGTATGACATGCTGGTAGGCAGTATGACTTGTATCGTCTACAACTCACTTGTGTTCTACTCGTGCAAAACATCAAACCATAAAAACCTAGGCTCGGATGCCACTGTTGGGAACGTAGTAATTTCAAAAAATTTCCTACACACACGCAAGATCATGGTGATGCATAGCAACGAGAGGGGAGAGTGTTGTCTACGTACCCTCGTAGACCGAAGCGGAAGCGTTGACGCAACATAGAGGAAGTAGTCGTACGTCTTCCCGATCCGACCGATCCAAGCGCCGTTACTCCGGCGCCTCCGAGTTCTTAACACACGTACAACTCGATGACGTTCCTCGGGCTCCGATCCAGCAAAGCTTCGGGGACGAGTTCCGTCAGCACGACGGCGTGGTGACGATCTTGATGTACTACCGACGCAGGGCTTCGCCTAAGCACTGCAACAATATGACGAGGTGGAATATGGTGGAGGGGGGCACCGCACACGGCTAAGGAACGATCACGAAGATCAACTTGTGTGTCCATGGGGTGCCCCCTGCCCCCGTATATAAAGGAGTGGAGGAGGGGAGGGCCGGCCCTCTCTATGGCGCGCCCTGGGGAGTCCTACTCCCACCGGGAGTAGGATTCCCCCTTTCCTAGTCCAACTAGGAGTCCTTCCATGTATTAGGAGTAGGAGACAAGGAAGGGGAAGAGGGAAGAGAAGGAAGGAGGGGGCGCCGCCCCTCCCCCTAGTCCAATTCGGACTAGCCAATGGGGGGGCGCGCGGCCTGCCTATCCCTCTCCACTAAAGCCCAATAAGGCCCATATACTTCTTCCCCCGCATTCCCTTAACTCCCCGGTACTCCCGAAAATACCCGAACCACTCAGAACCTTTCCGATGTCCGAATATAGTCGTCCAATATATCGATCTTTACGTCTCGACCATTTCGAGACTCCTCGTCATGTCCCCGATCTCATCCGGGAATCCAAACTCCTTCGGTACACCAAAACTCATAAACTCATAATATAACTGTCATCGAAACCTTAAGCGTGCGGACCCTACGGTTCGAGAACAATGTAGACATGACCGAGACACGTCTCCGGTCAATAACCAATAGCGGGACCTGGATGCCCATATTGGCTCCTACATATTCTACGAAGATCTTTATCGGTCAGACCGCATAACAACATACGTTTGTTCCCTTTGTCATCGGTATGTTACTTGCCCGAGATTCGATCGTCGGTATCCAATACCTAGTTCAATCTCGTTACCGGCAAGTCTCTTTACTCGTTCCGTAATACATCATCTCACAACTAACATATTAGTTGCAATGCTTGCAAGGCTTAGGTGATGTGCATTACCGAGAGGGCCCAGAGATACCTCTCTGACTATCGGAGTGACAAATCCTAATCTCGAAATACGCCAATCCAACAAGTACCTTTGGAGACACCTGTAGAGCTCCTTTATAATCACCCAGTTACGTTGTGACGTTTGGTAGCACACAAAGTGTTTCTCCGGCAAACGGGAGTTGCATAATCTCATAGTCATAGGAACATGTATAAGTCATGAAGAAAGCAATAGCAACATACTAAACGATCGGGTGCTAAGCTAATGGAATGGGTCATGTCAATCACATCATTCTCCTAATGATGTGATCCCGTTAATCAAATGACAACTCATGTCTATGGCTAGGAAACATAACCATCTTTGATCAACGAGCTAGTCAAGTAGAGGCATACTAGTGACACTCTGTTTGTCTATGTATTCACACATGTATCATGTTTCCGGTTAATACAATTCTAACATGAATAATAAACATTTATCATGAAATAAGGAAATAAATAATAACTTTATTATTGCCTCTAGGGCATATTTCCTTCAGGGGGCACCGCACACGGCTAAGAGAACGATCACGAAGATCAACTTGTGTGTCTAGAGGTGCCCCCCTGCCCCGTATATAAAGGAGCAAGTGGGAGGCCGGCCGGCCCTTGGGGGCGCGCCAAGGAGGAGTCCTCCTCCTCCTAGTAGGAGTAGGACTCCCCTCTTTCCTACTCCTACTAGGAGGGGGAAATGAAGGGGGAGCGGGAGAAGGAAAGCGGGGCGCCGCCCCCCTCTCCTAGTCCAATTCGGACCAGAGGGGGAGGGGGCACGCGGCCCACCCTGGCCGCCCCTCTCTCTCCACTAAGGCCCATAAGGCCCATTACTTCTCCCGGGGGGGGGGGGGGTTCCGATAACCCTCCGGCACTCCGGTTTTCTCCAAAATCACCCGGAACACTTCCGGTGTCCGAATATAGCCGTCCAATATATCGATCTTTATGTCTCGACCATTTCAAGACTCCTCGTCATGTCCCCGATCTCATCCGGGACTCCGAACTCCTTCGGTACATCAAAACTCATAAACTCATAATATAACTGTCATCGAAACCTTAAGCGTGCGGACCCTACGGGTTCGAGAACAATGTAGACATGACCGAGACATGTCTCCGGTCAATAACCAATAGCGGAACCTGGATGCTCATATTGGCTCCTACATATTCTACGAAGATCTTTATCGGTCAGACCGCATAACAACATACGTTGTTCCATTTGTCATTGGTATGTTACTTGCCCGAGATTCGATCGTCGGTATCTCAATACCTAGTTCAATCTCGTTACCGGCAAGTCTCTTTACTCGTTCCGTAATACATCATCTCGCAACTAACTCATTAGTTGCAATGCTTGCAAGACTTATGTGATGTGCATTACCGAGAGGGCCCAGAGATACCTCTCCAACAATCGGAGTGACAAATCCTAATCTCGAAATACGCCAACCCAACATGTACCTTTGGAGACACCTGTAGAGCTCCTTTATAATCACCCAGTTACGTTGTGACGTTTGGTAGCACACAAAGTGTTCCTTCGGCAAACGGCAGTTGCATAATCTCATAGTCATAGGAACATGTATAAGTCATGAAGAAAGCAATAGCAACATACTAAATGATCGGGTGCTAAGCTAATGGAATGGGTCATGTCAATCACATCATTCTCCTAATGATGTGATCCCGTTAATCAAATGACAACACATGTCTATGGTTAGGAAACATAACCATCTTCGATTAACGAGCTAGTCAAGTAGAGGCATACTAGTGACGTTTCGTTTGTCTATGTATTCACACAAGTACTATGTTTCCGGTTAATACAATTCTAGCATGAATAGTAAACATTTATCATGATATAAGGAAATAAATAATAACTTTATTATTGCCTCTAGGGCATATTTCCTTCAATATAAGCCCGAAGTCCAGACCTTACCCCGTCACCAGACAACCAAAAACACCAAGGCCCGGGGCAACACGCGGGACCTGCGAGACGTATTGGAAAACAAAGCATGGCATACAAGATCGATCTATTGATCATGGGGTCGCGCCCCAATGCGGGACGATGATCGTCACGCCGGATATACCAAAAGCAAATCCGGCCGGGCCGAACACAGCAGGCAAGACTCGTATGAACTGTGTCGTGATATAGTCCGGCATAGAGGCGCCGCACCCCCCCTATGCTTCACTGATGAAGTAATGGATCATGAATTCCCAGAGGGTTTTAAACCCGTAAATATTGAATCATATGATGGTACAACAGACCCCGCGGTATGGATCGAGGATTTCCTCCTCCACATCCACATGGCTCGCGGTGATGATCTACATGCCATCAAGTACCTCCCACTAAAACTCAAAGGACCAGCTCGGCATTGGCTGAATAGCTTGCCAGCAGACTCCGTTGGCAGTTGGGAGGACTTGGAAGATGCATTCCTTGACAACTTCCAGGGCACTTATGTGCGGCCACCAGATGCTGATGACTTGAGCCATATAATTCAGCAGCCAGGGGAATCGGCCAGGAAATTCTAGACCATGTTCCTAACTAAGAGAAACCAAATTGTCGACTGTCCGGATGCAGAGGCCTTACCGGCATTCAAACATAACATCCGTGACGAGTGGCTCGCCCGGCACCTCGGCCAGGAGAAGCCTAAGTCTATGGCAGCCCTCACGACGCTCATGACCCGCTTTTACGCGGGCGAGGATAGCTGGTTGGCTCGCAGCAACAACACATCAAGGAATCCTGGCACTTCAGATACCAAAGATACTAACGGCAGACCATGTCGTAACAGACACAAGCGCCGCAACAACGGCGATAATGCCGAAGATACGACAGTCAATGCCGGATTTAGTGGCTCTAAATCCGGTCAGCGGAAAAATACATTCAAAAGAAGTACTCCGGGCCCGTCCAGTTTGGACCGCATACTCAATCGCTCGTGTCAAATTCACAGCACCCCCGATAAGCCAGCCAACCACACCAACAGAGAATGCTGGGTGTTCAAGCAGGCCGACAAGGACAAGGGGCTGCATAGCAACGACGAGGAGGAGCCCTGGCCGCCGAACATGGGAGGACAGAAGAGGTTCCCCCCACAAGTGAAAATGGTGAACATGATATACGCAACCCACATTCCCAAGAGGGAACGGAAGCGTGCACTAAGGGACGTCTATGCGATGGAGCCAGTCACCCCAAAGTTCAACCCATGGTCCTCTTGTCCGATCACCTTCGATCGCAGGGACCACCCCACTAGTATCCGTCATAGCAGATCTGCCGCATTGGTCCTCGACCCCATCATTGACGGATTTCACCTCACCCGAGTCCTTATGGACGGCGACAGCAGCCTGAACCTGCTCTGTCAGGATACAATGCAAAAAATGGGTATAGACCCCTCGAGGATCAAACCCACTAAAACCACCTTTAAAGGCGTCATCCTAGGTGTAGAGGCACATTGCACGGGCTCAATCACAGTGGAAGTGGTCTCCGGATCTCCGGACAACTTCCGAAACGAGGAGTTAATCTTCGATATCGTCCCGTTTCGCTGTGGCTATCACGCACTGCTCGGGCGAACCGCATTTGCAAGATTCAATGCAGTACCGCATCATGCATACCTCAAGCTCAAAATGCCAGGACCTCGTGGGGTAATAACAGTCAATGAAAACACAGAATGCTCGCTCCGCACGGAGGAGCACACCGTGGCCCTCGCAGCAGAAGCACAAAGCAGCCTTTTAAGGCAAACCTCCAATTCGACGATAAAGCCCCCGGACACCTTCAAGCGAGTCCGGAGTAACCTGCAACAGGATCGCCTGACACGTTCAGAGCTCGCCTAGCAATTCGGCCTCCGTCCTAGTCCCAATCAAGCGACAAAATTTATGCCGCGCGTACATAATTACGCACTAAAAATACCATGGGCATAGGCGGAGGCACGGCCAGGACACGTCCCACAATGCGGCTCAACCGCCCTAGGGGCTGTATACCTTTATAATTTTCTCTCTTTCAGGACCTTACTCTCTGGAAGCCCTTTTCGTCAGTCTGATTGCTAGACACATTATGAGAAGGAAAATATCAAGGAGGCAAGAAGCTAAGACGTACGAGGGAATCCCCAGGTGGTCTGTAATAACGATCGAAATACCTGTTTTAAATACCCATACGCAGCTTGCCCCTGGATAGGACATGTCAAATAGTCCTATTTTCTGCTTATTGCACTACTTGTATCCATACGCTTTGACATACTATTTAATAACAATGTGTAGCGTTTATTGCATTCCTCTTTTTTTCTCTTGTCTGCTTAATTACGACAGATTGCACCCGTACATTCTAGTATGACTAGTACGCCAGGGGCTTCAGTATACCCCATAATACGGCGTGAGAAGTCCAAACACTTTCGATAGTGCGGCACCCCGAACTTATAGCATTATATGCATCAGCTCCGAATCATGTCTTGGGTCAATAGTTGGGTTTGCCCGACTCCCATGTTTTGGTACCTTACGTTTCACAAAATCGGCTAAGGTAGCGCTGGGAGAACTACTGCGATTGTGTCCCGGTTCTTCCGGACGAGCACCTCAGTAGAGAAAGCCGAAAAGTGACTGTCATGATGAGGCGAGAGCTGGTCGCTGTTCGAGAGGTCTCAAGTCCTTAAAGACTTTTTCCGCTTCGGGCGAAGAGTCGGCCTTGCCCGACTTAGGCGTATATAGCGCCCCAAATTCGGCCTTCCGAATACTAGGGGCTTCGCCAAAATTTAAAATTGTAGACTTCTATGGCTAAGTGAGGGTGATAAAGCTTTATAGTCCGATTGCCTGGTTCGCTGTGCTGAACACCTCCTTCGAAGGACCCAAAATTGGGATAAAGAGCGTTCAGGTTTATCCCGAACACCCCAGTACTAGTTACATGGGGGCAGAAGCCGACGACTGGCCAACCCTCAGATTTCATAAACGGGCGCACTGAAGGTAATATTTTAAATTAACAAGCATTGCATAGCGCAAATGAACTCGTTTCACATTGCATGATCACATGAGTACATTCATTCGTATATTACATCCTTAGCACATTCCTCCGCCACAAGGCGGGAACCCTTTAGGACACTGTCATAATACATTTTGGGGTGGCGATGATCCTTGCCTTCCGGCGGCCCCTCCTTCACCAGCTTTACGACGTCCAGCCTCGCCCAATGCACCTTCGCCCGGGCAAAAGCCCTGCGTGCACCCTCGATGTAGACGGACCGCTTTATGACTTCAAGCCATGGCCAGGCGTTCACAAGCCGCCTCACGAGACCGAAGTAGCTATCAGGCAGGGGCTCACCAGGCCACATTTGGACTATAAGACCCTTCATGGCCTGTTCGGCCACCTTGTGGAGCTCGACCAGTTGCTTCAGCTGGTCGCTAAAGGGCATTGGGTGTTCGGTCCCAGTATTTTTAGACCAGAACAACTTCTCCGTCGAGCTCCCCTCCTCATCCCGGTAGAACTCTGCGGCATCCAACACACTGCGGGGAAGATCTACGAACGCTCCTGGAGAGCTCCGAACTCGGGGCCTTGTGGGCTTCAGCCTTGGCGTTTTGTGCGCTTTCGAGGGCCTTCGCAAGCTCGGACTCTTGCGTCTTAGAGTCAAGATCCAAGGACTCGTGTTTTTTGGTGAGTGCCTAGAGCTCTTGTTGCACCTCGCCTACCTGGGCTTCTTGCTTTTCTCGCTGATGTGCTCCTTGGCCGCTTTGTCTTCGGCCTCGGATAGCGCCTTCTGCAGGGTCGCCAATTTGGTCATGGCCCCTGGCAAATTCATGATGATCCTATTATTTTACAACCAAATTTATTTTTTATATACAGATGGGGTATCGCTTACCTTTGTTCTCTTCGAGCTGCCTCTTGGTAAGGCCGAGCTCTTCCTTGGACCGCTCAAGGCCCTGCTTCAGTGCAGCGACCTCCGCAGTGCGTGCGATAGCGGCCAGCAGTGAGGCCTGCATATGCACATATACATATTCTGATTAGACTCCTGCAGCCATTATTTGATCCTCTATTCGGCCTTTCTTCGCGAACGCCAAACAGAGCATCAGGGGCTACTATCTATGCGGTAATATTTTCTTATAATTTGATTACTTACCTGAAAGCCTGTTAGGAGGTTGGCACAAGCTTCAGTTAGTCCGCTTTTGGCGGACTGAACCTTCTCGATCACCGCACCCATGATAGTGCGGTGCTCTTCATCGATGGAAGCGCCGCAAAGCGCTTCCAGCAAGTTGTCCGATGCCTCTGGATGGACAGAGGCCACCGGCGCAGGCGGCTTGCCCCTCTTAACGGGGGGTCGCCTGACAGAGTCCGGAACCACTAGAGGTTCCGGCGCAGTGTTCGGCTGGGGGCCGAATTCGGAGGCCATGGGAGCCTTGCTCCCCTTGCGCCCAGGGTCCAGAATGTCACCTTGAGGCGCCTCCAGGACTACCTCCCCTCGGCTCGGTGCCCTTTGAGACAACACCTCGACGTTGTCCATAGGGTGAGGGGAGGAGGTGGTCGGAAGTGAATCGCTATTCATATCCGACGGGTACAAAGAACCATCCGATGAAGATACGTCGATATGGGCTCGGGACGGACTGCATAATCATGTTCGGCGTGATGAGAAGCAGTGTAATAAAACATACCATTAATTACTATGGTATCCGGATACTTACGACTTCGCCAGGGGCTTGTCCCTGGGCAACCACTCATCGTCGCTATAGGCGGCCGTCGTGGAGCAGTCCGGGAGGAGGGTCCTTCCCTTCTTGGACCCTTCGGCCTCCCCGGATGGGGAGGCCTTCCTTTTCTTGTCTCCCCCGGCTGGGGGGGGGGGACTTTCCTCTTCCTCCTCCTTGGGAGGAGTGTGGCTTGAAGTTTTCGGACGATGAGTCCGATATAACCTTGCGTTGGAGACCCTTCCGAGTCCCCATGGCCTTCTTCTTGGCCTTCTTCACCGGCACCTCGTAAGGTGCCGGAACCAGCATCTCTGTTAGGAGAGCATCTGCTGGATCTTCAGGCAGGGGGGCTGGGCAATCGATCTGCTCCGCTTTCTCTACCCAGTCCTGTTAAATGGCATGGAGGCTTAGATCATGCACATGGTTAAACTGGGGAAAATAAACATCTTATGAGATATAAAAGACTTACCGGATTGGCTGGACGCTTTGCGCAGAGTCCGCGATCCTCGGTAAGGGGAGGAGGTACCTCGGCGCCCTTGAACAACACCTTCCAGACGTCCTTGTGCGTCGTGTTGAAGGGCTCTCGCAGCGTCTGATGCTTGGCCGAGTCAAACTCCCACAAGTTGAATGCCCGTCTTTGACACGGGAGGATCCGGCGGAAGAGCATGACTTGGACCACGTTGACGAGCTTGATTTTCTTGCTCATCATGTTTTTGATGCATGTCTGGAGTACGGTCAGCTCTACTGAGGAACCCCAGGACAAGCCCTTCTCTTTCCAGGAGGTGAGCCGTGTGGGGATTCCGGATCGAAATTCGGGGGCCGCCACCCAGTTGGTGTCGCACGGCTCGGTGATGTAGAACCACCCCGATTGCCACCCCTTTATGATCTCCACATAGGAGCCTTCGAGCCAGGTGACGTTAGGCATTTTGCACATCATGGCACCTCCACACTCCGCTTGCTGGCCGACTACCACCTTCGGCTTAACATTGAGGGTCCTCAGCCACATGCCGAAGTGGGGCTTGATGCGGAGGAAGGCCTCGCACACGATGATAAACGCCGAGATGTTGATGATGAAATTGGGGCCAGATTGCGAAAATCCAGCCCGTAATAGAACATGAGCCCGTGGACAAACGGGTGGAGGGGAAATCCCAGTCCATGGACGAAGTGGGTGAGGAAAACCACCCTCTCATGGGGTTCTGGAGTAGGGATGATCTGCCCCGCATCTGGCAGCCGGTGTGCGATGTCCGCGGCCAGATATCCAGCTCCCCGTAGCTTTGTGATGTTCTCCTCCGTGACGGAGGAGACCATCCACTTTCCTCCCGCTCCGGACATGCTCGGAGTGGTTTGAGGAGAAAAACACGAACTTGGGTGCTGGAGCTCGAGTGCGCAAGAATGGATGAGCAAGGAGGAAGAAGGCGTGGGTAAAAGAGGAATCCTTGTCCCTTCATAAGGGCGGAAGAAACTATACGCCTCCCCACCTGCCTAGTAAAACTCGCTTATTCCCCAAGCACCGTAATTGAGGGCGCGGTTGGGTTACCCACATCCGTATTGATGAGAATCCTGTGATAAGGGGACACGATCTCTGCTTCGACAAGACGTGCCAAGAAAACCACCTCGCAATATGTGCAGTAGCTGGTTGAGAAAAAACGGTTCGAATAATGACCGGGCCATGGTATGATGTCATGCTACCGAACGTGTTAGCAGATTAGATTTGTGGAAATATTATTCTCTCTACGGTGGTATGTGGAACTTGTTTTGTAGAGCCGGACACTATCCTTGTGTTCAAGATCTTCTATGGAGTATTCGGAGGAAGAACCCGCCTTGCAATGCCGAAGACAAATCTGCACGCCGGGCTCATCGTCATTGAAGCCTGGTTCAGGGGCTACTGAGGGAGTCCTGGATTAGGGGTTCCTCGGACGGCCGGACTATATACTTTAGCCGGACTGTTGGACTATGAAGATACAAGATTGAAGACTTCGTCCCGTGTCCGGATGGGACTCTCCTTGGCGTGGAAGGCAAGCTTGGCAATACGGATATGTAGATCTCCTCCCTTGTAACCGACTCTGTATAACCCTAGCCCCCTCCGGTGTCTATATAAACCGGAGGGTTTAGTCCGTAGGACAACAAAAATCAAATCTTTAGCCAGCAGTTTGTGGGGGGAGATCGGGAGGCCAAGGAATTTGAAAGGAAAAGAGTCCAGGGAGCAGTTTAATAAATGTGCAACTCTGAGAGCCTCAGCGTCTGAGACCCCAGTAACAATAACTTCACTCTTGGCAAAATTAATCTTGAGAGCAGAGAGAGATTCAAAGCAAAGGAGAAGGAACTTCAAGTGAGCCACACTTTCGTCATTAAGTTCAACCATAATGATGGTATCATCCGCGTATTGGAGGTGGGAGATGGCATTAGGGGCAAGATGAGAGCTGACTAGGGTGGTATGACCAGCAGCCGCGGCCCAAGTCATCCACGAAGTTAAAGAGCAAGGGGACGCTGGGTCACCCTGCCTTAGGCCCCTGCCGTTGGCGAAAAAGTTACTGATATTCCCATTTACGGAAACCGCAGTATGGCCACCCCTGACCAACTGCATTAGTCTGTGCACCACAACCCCATCAAAGCCCTTGGCCAATAACACCTGATGAAGAAAATTCCAACTGACCGAATCGTAAGCTTTCTCGAAGTCAAGCTTTAGAATGACCGCTTTGGTGCCACAGACGCGCAGGTCATGGACGATCTCATGTAGACATAGGATGCCGTCCAGGATGAACCTGCCTTTGACAAAGGCTGACTGGAAAGGGCTAAGAGTACGATGAGCAATGGGGTATAGCCTAGTAGCAAATCCTTTTGCCTGAAATTTTGCGAAGTTATTGATGAGGGCTATATGTCTAAACTGAGAAATCTTGTTAGCCCCTTTAACTTTAGGTAAGAGAGTGAGGACAACGTAGTTTAGACGGGAAATATCCACGGTTCCCAGCCAGAAGCCTTGGATGATAGCATGAATGTGGCCCCGAAGCTGAGGCCAGAAATGCCTGAAGAAAGGGATGGAGAATCCGTCTGGGCCCGAGGCCGAATTGGTGTTAGTGGAAGGAACAGTTTCAAAGATCTCCTCGTCTGAAAGGGGGATCATCAAGGACTCATTTTCGTTGATGGAAACCTGCTCTTGGGCCGACCAGAAGGAGTGTGCCAGTCTAAACCCAACCTCGGGCTTAGCTAAGAGGAGGGTGGAGAAGAATTAGACCACATGAGACATGATCTGGTTATGGTCAGATACCCTGGAGTTATTGATGATCCGACTGTCAATCAGGCTGCGACGACGCCTCCCATTAGCAATGGCAAAAAAATAAGCGGTGGGAGAGTCGCCTTTCAAAGTCCAGTTAATGGTGCCTCTTTGCCTCCAATAAACCATAGCCTGACGGTGTAAGGCCATTAGGGCCTCCTCAAGCGCATAACGGGTTGATGTCTACTACACAGCCTTCTTCTTGTAGACGTTGTTGGGCCTCCAAGTGCAGAGGTTTGTAGGACAGTAGCAAATTTCCCTCAAGTGGATGACCTAAGGTTTATCAATCCGTGGGAGGCGTATGATGAAGATGGTCTCTCTTAAGCAACCCTGCAACCAAATAACAAAGAGTCTCTTTTGTCCCCAACACACCCAATACAATGGTAAATTGTATAGGTGCACTAGTTCGGCGAAGAGATGGTGATACAAGTGCAATATGGATGGTAGATATAGGTTTTTGTAAACTGAAAATATAAAAACAGCAAGGTAACAAGTGGTAAAAGTGAGCGTAAACGGTATTGCAATGATAGGAAACAAGGCCTAGGGTTCATACTTTACCTAATGCAAGTTCTCTCAACAAAAATAACATAATTGGATCATATAACAATCCCTCAACATGCAACAAAGAGTCACTCCAAAGTCACTAATAGCGGAGAACAAACGAAGAGATTATGGTAGGGTACGAAACCACCTCAAAGTTATTCTTTCCAATCAATCCGTTGGGCTATTCCTGTAAGTGTCACAAACAACCCTAGAGTTCGTACTAGAATAACACCTTAAGACACAAATCAACCAAAACCCTAATGTCACCTAGATACTCCAATGTCACCTCAAGTATCCGTGGGTATGATTATACGATATGCATCACACAATCTTAATTCATCTACTCAAACCAACACATAGAACCTCAAAGAGTGCCCCAAAGTTTCTATCGGAGAATCACGACGAAAACGTGTGCCAACCCCTATGCATAGGTTCATGGGCAGAACCCGCAAGTTGATCACCAAAACATACATCAAGTGAATCACGTGATATCCCATTGTCACCATAGATACGCACGGCAAGACATACATCAAGTGTTCTCAAATCTTTAAAGACTCAATCCGATAAGATCACTTCAAAGGGGAAACTCAATCCATTACAAGAGAGTAGAGGGGGAGAAGAAACATAAGATCCAACTATAATAGCAAAGCTAGTGATACATCAAGATCGTGCCAAATCGAGAACACGAGAGAGAGATCAAACACATAGCTACTGGTACATACCCTCAGCCCCGAGGGTGAACTACTCCCTCCTCGTCATGGAGAGCGCCGGGATGATGAAGATGGCCACCAGTGAGGGTTCCCCCCTCCAGCAGGGTGCCGGAATAGGGTCCCGATCGGTTTTTGGGTGGCTACAGAGGCTAGCGGCGGTGGAACTCCCGATCTAATCTCCGTTCTGGAAGTTTTAGGGTACGTCGGTATATATGGGTGAAAGGAATACGTCGGTGGACCGAATGGGGGGCCACGAGGTAGGGGGGCGCGCCCCAGGGGGGTGGGCGTGCCCCTACCCTCGTGAGCACCTCCTTCATCTTCTGACGTAGGGTCCAAGTCTATCCGATAGGTTTCCTTCCAAAAATAACTTCTCTAGTTGATTTCGTTCCGTTTCGACTCCATTTGATATTCCTTTTCTTCGAAACACTGAAATAGGCATAAAACAACAAATCTGGGCTGGGCCTCCGGTTAATAGGTTAGTCCCAAAAATAATATAAAAGTGGATAATAAAGCCCAATATTGCCTAAAACAGTAGATAATATAACATGGAGCAATCAAAAATTATAGATACGTTGGAGACGTATCAAGCATCCCCAAGCTTAATTCCTGCTCGTCCTCGAGTAGGTAAATGATAAAAAAGATAATTTTTGATGTGGAATGCTAGTTGGCATAATTTCAATGTAATTCTTCTTACTTGTGATATGAATATTCAGATCCAAAAGATTCAAGACAAAAGTTCATATTGACATAAAAAGAATAATACTTCAAGCATACTAACAAAGCAATTATGTCTTCTCAAAATAACATGGCCAAAGAAAGTTATCCCTACAAAATCATATGGTCTGGCTATGCTCTACCTTCACCACAACAAGTATTTAAATCATGCACAACCCCGATGACAAGCCAAGCAATTGTTTCATACTTTTGACATTCTCAAAACTTTTTCAATCTTCACGCAATACATGAGCGTGAGCCATGGATATAACACTATATATGGAATAGAATGGTGGTTGTGGAGAAGACAAAAAGGGAGAAGATAGTCTCACATCAACTAGGCGTATCAACATGCTACGGAGATGCCCATCAATAGATATCAATGTGAGTGAGTAGGGATTGCCATGCAACGGATGCACTAGAGCTATAAGTATATGAAAGCTCATCAAAAGAAACTAAGTGGGTGTGCATCCAACTCGCTTGCTCACGAAGACCTAGGGAAATTTGAGGAAGCCCATCATTGGAATATACAAGCCAAGTTCTATAATGTAAAATTCCCACTAGTATATGAAAGTGACAACATAGGAGACTCTCTATCATGAAGATCATGGTGCTACTTCGAAGCACAAGTGTGGTAAAAGGATAGTAGCATTGTCCCTTCTCTCTTTTTCTCTCATTTTTTTATATTTTTATATTTTTATTTTTTTGTTTGGGCCTTCTCTTTTTTTATGGCCTCTTTTTTTTTATTTTTTTATTTTTGTCCGGAGTCTCATCCCGACTTGTGGGGGAATCATAGTCTCCATCATCCTTTGCTCACTGGGACAATGCTCTAATAATGATGATCATCACACTTTTATTTACTTACAACTCGATACTTAGAACAAAATATGACTCTATATGAATGCCTCCGGCGGTGTACCGGGATGACTCATGAGCGACATGTATGAAAGAATTATGAGAGGTGGCTTTGCCACAAATATGATTTCAACTACATGATCATGCTAGCAATATGACAATGATGGAGCGTGTCATAATAAACGGAATGCTGGAAAGTTGCATGGCAATATATCTCGGAATGGCTATGGAAATGCCATGATAGGTAGGTATGGTGGCTGTTTTGAGGAAGGTATAGGGTGGGTGTATGATACCGGCGAAAAGTGTGCGGTATTAGAGAGGCTAGCAATGGTGGAAGGAAGAAAAGTGCGTATAATCCATGGACTCAACATTAGTCATAAAGAACTCATATACTTATTGCAAAAATCTACAAGTTATCAAAGCAAAGTATTACGGGCATGCTCCTGGGGAGATAGATTGGTAGGAAAAGACCATCGCTCGTCCCCGACCGCCACTCATAAGTAAGACAATCAATAAATAAATCATGCTCCGACTTCATCACATAACGGTTCACCATACGTGCATGCTACAGGAATCACAAACTTTAACACAAGTATTTCTAAAATTCACAACTACACAACTATCATGATTCTAATATCACCATCTTCGTGTCTCAAAACAATTATCAAGCATCAAACTTCTCATACTATTCAACACACTTATAAGAAAGTTTTTACTAGTCTTGAATACCTAGCATATTAGAATTAAGCACATTACCATGCTATTTAAAACTCTCAAAATAATATAAGTGAAGCATGAGAGTTCATATGTTTCTTCAAAATAAAACTACCACCATGCTCTGAAAGATATAAGTGAAGCACTAGAGCAAACGACAAACTACTCCGAAAGATATAAGTGAAGAACAATGAGTAGTCGAATAATTATGCAACTATGCGAAGACTCTCCCATTTTAAGAATTTCAGATCTTGATACTTTATTCAAACATCAAGCAAAGCTAAAGAAAATAAAATGACACTCCAAGCAAAAACACATATCATGTGGTGAATAAAAATATAGCTCCAAGTAAAGTTACCGACGAACGAAGACGAAAGAGGGGATGCCACCCGGGGCATCCCCAAGCTTAGACGCTTGGTTATCCTTGAATATTACCTTGGGGTGCCTTGGGCATCCTCAAGCTTAGGATCTTGCCACTCTTTATTCCATAGTCCATCGAATCTTTACCCAAAACTTGAAAACTTCACAACACAAAACTTAACAGAAAACTCGTAAGCTCCGTTAGCAAAAGAAAACAAAACACCACTTCAAGGTACTGTAATGAACTCATTCTTTATTTATATTGGTGTTAAACCTACTGTATTCCAACTTCTCTATGGATTATAAACTATTTTACTAGCCATAGATTCATCAAAATAAGCAAACAACACACGAAAAACAGAATCTGTCAAAAACAGAACAGTCTGTAGTAATCTGTAACTAACGCAAACTTCTGGAACTCCAAAAATTCTAAAATAAATTGGTGGACCTGAGGAATTTGTCTAGTAATCATATTCAAAAATAATCAACTAAATAGCTCTCTCCAGTAAAAAGTTCTAGCTAATCTCGTGAGCACTAAAGTTTCTGTTTTTTACAGCATGATCATAAAGACTTCACCCAAGTCTTCCCAAAGGTTCTACTTGGCACATACACTAATTAAAACATAAAACCACATATAAACAGAAGCTATATGGATTATTTATTCCTAAACAGAACCAAAAAGCAAGAAACTAAAATAAAGTTGGGTTGCCTCCCAGCAAGCGCTAACGTTTAACGCCCCTAGCTAGGCATGATGATTTCAATGATGCTCACATAAAAGATAAGAATTGAAACATAAAGAGAGCATCATGAGGAATATGACTAGCACATTTAAGTCTAACCCACTTCCTATGCATAGGGATTTTTTGAGCAAACAACTTATGGGAACAATAATCAACTAGCATAGGAAGGTAAAACAAGCATAACTTCAGAATTTTAAGCACATAGAGAGGAAACTTGATATTATTGCAATTCCTACAAGCATATGTTCCTCCCTCATAATAACTTTCAGTAGCATCATGAATGAATTCAACAATATAACCAGCACCTAAAGCATTCTTTTCATGATCTACAAGTATAGAATTTTTACTACTGTCCACATAAGCAAATCTATTCTCATCCGGAATAGTGGGAGTATCATAAGAGACTTGAATATTATAAATTGTTTCCACATTAAAAGAGTAATGTTCAGAAAAAGGGTACTCATAATCATGACAAGTTTTATAAATATAATCATCACTACTCTTTATTATAAGTTTCATCACAATAATCATCATAAGTAGCAACTTTGTTGTCATCATAATCAATTTGCATATCAAAACTTGAGAGACTAAAAATATCATATTCATTAAACGTAGCATCCCCAAGCTTGGGACAAACATTAATTGCAGCAAGTATATTCTCAAATATGTCATCCTCATCAAACATAGCTTCCCCAAGTTTGGGCCTTTTCGTATCATAAGCATAATCACTCTCATCATTAATAGTATGGATAGCACCGATAGTATAACAATTATTATATTCTTTCAAGCAAGTGCCAAAAAGATTTTCAAGATCATAAGAAGTATCATTGTCTTCCCATTCATAATCATCACAACAAGCAATAGGCATAACTAGATCATCATCAAGTGTACCATCTTCATTTTCATGAGGCACAACAATAATAGGAGCAACTTTATTTGGGAGAGATACCTTTTTACCTCTCTTCCTTTTTCTTTTCTTCTTCTTCACCACATCATGTGTGGGTTCAATCCCCTTTTTGGAGCTCCTTATTAATGAGATTGGTTGAGTAGAAGGCTCCTCCTCGTTACCTGATTCATCATAAGAAATAATTGGAGGATATTGGGAAGTCTCTTCCCTTTCATTAGTATTATCTTCATCCTCTATTTGTTTTCTTTTCTTTATGTAATTGGCAATATACGGATTGTCAATGCAATTCACCGCACAATACATATAAATTTATCTAGATCAAAATGAAGAACTTTATCAAGGGCAAATTTTGGAATATTCTTAGTTATACGTTTAATTTCTTCATAACCCAAGAGCAAACTAAGTTCATTACGATGTGCAAGGGAAATCAAGTCATCACAATTTTTGGACACGATACACTCATGAGCATTGGGTACTAAAGTGATCACGTTCATTGCAAAGTTCACAAGTATGGCTAAGAAAAAAATAAATTTTCAGCACATTCATCTAGTTCTTCTTGCAACAATTTGGTTTCTAAGTACTTATGCCTCTTGCAATATCTATCTTCCCTATTTGGTGTGTACTTACAAACCCAATGCACTCCACAGAAAATGACATGTTTATAGGAGACATTTTCATCATAACTAGTGCAATCATCATTAGCATCATGGATTTTCAAAGAATTCGTACTAACAACATTGCAATCATGCTCATCATTCAAATATTTAGTGCCAAACATTTTAGAGATTTCTTCTTCTAGCACTTGGGCACAATTATCCTTTCCATCATACTCACGAAAGATATTAAAAAGATGAAGCGTATGAGACAAACTCAATTTCATTTTTTTGTAGTTTTATTTTATAAACTAACTAGTGCTAAAACAAGAAACAATAAGATTCGATTGCAAGATCTAAAGATATACCTTCAAGCACTAACCTCCCCGGCAACGGCGCTAGAAAAGAGCTTGATGTCTACTACACAACCTTCTTCTTGTAGACGTTGTTGGACCTCCAAGTGCAGAGGTTTGTAGGACAGTAGCAAATTTCCCTCAAGTGGATGACCTAAGGTTTATCAATCCGTGGGAGGCGTAGGATGAAGATGGTCTCTCTCAAGCAACCCTGCAACCAAATAACAAAGAGTCTCTTTTGTCCCCAACACACCCAATACAATGGTAAATTGTATAGGTGCACTAGTTCGGCGAAGAGATGGTGATACAAGTGCAATATGGATGGTAGATATAGGTTTTTGTAAACTAAAAATATAAAAACAGCAAGGTAACAAGTGGTAAAAGTGAGCGTAAACGGTATTGCAATGATAGGAAACAAGGCCGAGGGTTCATACTTTCACTAGTGCAAGTTCTCTCAACAATAATAACATAATTGGTTCATATAACTATCCCTCAACATGCAACAAAGAGTCACTCCAAAGTCACTAATAGCGGAGAACAAACGAAGAGATTATGGTAGGGTACGAAACCACCTCAAAGTTATTCTTTCCAATCAATCCGTTGGGCTATTCCTATAAGTGTCACAAACAGCCCTAGAGTTCGTACTAGAATAACACCTTAAGACACAAATCAACCAAAACCCTAATGTCACCTAGATACTCCAATGTCACCTTAGTATCCGTGGGTATGATTATACGATATGCATCACACAATCTCAATTCATCTACTCAAACCAACACATAGAACCTCAAAGAATGCCCCAAAGTTTCTACCGGAGAATCACGACGAAAACGTGTGCCAACCCCTATGCATAGGTTCATGGGCGGAACCCGCAAGTTGATCACCAAAACATACATCAAGTGAATCACGTCATATTCCATTGTCACCACTGATATGCACGGCAAGACATACATCAAGTGTTCTCAAATCTTTAAAGACTCAATCCGATAAGATCACTTCAAAGGGGAAACTCAATCCATTACAAGAGAGTAGAGGGGAGAAGAAACATAAGATCCAAATATAATAGCAAAGCTCACGATACATCAAGATCGTGCCAAATCAAGAACACGAGAGAGAGAGAGAGAGATCAAACACATAGCTACTGGTACATACCCTCAGCCCCGAGGGTGAACTACTCCCTCCTCGTCATGGAGAGCGCCGGGATGATGAAGATGGCCACCAGTGAGGGTTCCCCCTCCGGCAGGGTGCCTGAACAGGGTCCTGATTGGTTTTTGGGTGGCTACAGAGGCTTGCGGCGGTGGAACTCCCGATCTAATCTCTGTTCTGGAAGTTTTAGGGTACGTCGGTATATATGGGTGAAAGGAATACGTCGGTGGACCGAAGGGGGGGCCACGAGGTAGGGGGGCGCGCCCCAGGGGGGTGGGCACGCCCCCTACCCTCGTGAGCACCTCCTTCATCTTCTCACGTAGGGTCCAAGTCTATCCGGTAGGTTTCCTTCCAAAAATAACTTCTCTAGTTGATTTCGTTCCGTTTCGACTCCGTCTGACATTCCTTTTCTTCGAAACACTGAAATAGGCATAAAACAACAAATCTGGGCTGGGCCTCCGGTTAATAGGTTAGTCCCAAAAATAATATAAAAGTGGATAATAAAGCCCAATATTGCCTAAAACAGTAGATAATATAACATGGAGCAATCAAAAATTATAGATACGTTGGAGACGTATCACGGGTCTGCCATTCAGGAGAGGAAAGGCCAGGGCCATCGGCTCGCGCATCAAGGGAATCAATTTGGGCTGAAAGATGCAGCTTGTCACAAGAGAATCAGTAGCATGGTTCCAGGCCCAGCCACGAAGAAATTTTCTCAAGAAATACGAACACTGGTGCCAATCATCCGTCGGGCTAAATGAGCGTCGGTGAGAAGCCAAGAAGGAAGTAATTTTAGACGAGAGCATCTCAGAGAAGCCATCAACAAGAAGCCACGAAGCGTCGAATTAAAACCGCATGGAGGAAACAGAGCGGATCCCATCATCGAGGGCAAGGGGGCATGATCAGATCCCACTATGGCCAGAGCCCGAAGAGAAGCCTGTGGGAAAAAGGAGTCCCATCTGGGACAAATAAAAATGTGGTCTAGGACAGATCTGATAGGAGAGGATTGGTGATTTGTCCAAGTAAAACGAGCACCCACCCTAGGCACTTCACGGATAGCTGAGTCACGAATGCAAGCATTGAAAGCATCAGCAAGCGGCCAGGAGAAATTAGGGGAATTTTGTTAGAGGGGGAGTGCATTAAGTTGAAATCACCACCAATCAGCAAGGGAAGGTCACAAGACTCAATGTTATTCAAAATCTCATCCAGGAACATGTGGGAGATAGAGTGGTCAGCCGGACCGTAAACTACCATAACTTCCCAGAGCACATTGAGAGAGCAGTGAGACACGACAATGCTAGCCCAAAAAATACCGTGATCGAAAGCAACAAAATCAAACATGTCTCTTTTAATACCAATTAGGATACCGCCGGAGTGGCCTGAGGAAGGCAGGAAGTTCCAATTGAATCTATCAATCCCAGCAACTTCGGAGAGTTGATTAGGAGAGGAGGAGGGTTTTGGCGTTTCAACAAGGCCAATGATGTCAATATTATCGTTCTGAACAAGGTCTTTCAGCTGGTCTCTGCACCCCCTAGCGCCGAAACCTCTGATGTTCCAAAACAGAGATTTCATCGGAAGGATTTGATGCGGAGACTCGACCTGCATGGGGCTATGCAGGATTTAGCACGTTTGCCCGCCCCGCGCCGAGGCGCAGCAGAGGACACCTGATTCCTATCAGGTGCCTCCATGACCCCACCAGCCACAACTGGTGTGGGCCCAGCCTGGGTAGCAACATCCTTGGCCCTGGCAATATCACCCTGGGCCACTTCATTGGCCCGAACAACATCCAGCAAGGCAGAGGGAGAGCCGAAACTAGAATCAAAAGATATGCTCACATCCCATAAAATATGCAGAAGATGTTCATTCGAATGCGACGGAAGGACTAACCGAATAGGAGAAGTAATTGGAAGAGAAGGAGTTGGAGGGCGAGTTGGAGTACCTGGGGGGGGGGAGGTCCCTGGACGCAGCACGCCGCGCCGCTCGGTCGGCCACCCGCTCGCCGCTGTTGGAGATCCGACTGCTCTTGAGGGCTGTGGAAGCGGGGGAACGCACCGGCATGGGGCGGGCAAGACACAGAGAGGCCGCCGTAGAAGAAGGGCCCGAGGCTGCACCCAGATCAGTTTCGAGCCTGCGGCACATCCCAGCCGTAGACTGCTTAGAGCCCTCCGAGGCCCTGCTGCGCGCAGAAAATTTTTTGACAGATGATTTCTTCTTCTTCTTCTTGGACATGGGGCCGATAGAGGGTAGATCATCGATGCCAGAGCGAGAAGGCGATGCCGGGCAAGCTGGGAGATTAGAGCAGACGCCGGAGAATGGGGTGCCCCTCACCCCATCAGAAGCAGCAGCCCCTGCTCCCATGTTGCTAGCCGCATCCTTGTTCCCACCCCCCGCCGAAGCGTTCTACTTGAGCTGGTCACGAAGGTCAGGTCATCCCACTCGGACTACGTGAATCGATGCTGAGTGCCAGGGTTCGAGTCATTAGGAAGGCCATCTTCATCCTTGCCCGGGCCGGCCGAGGGGGAGGGGGGGGGGGGGCGAGGCCGGATTGCCCGCAGACCCGGACCCTGAGCCGGAATCCACCAGGAGAGGGGAAGACATCTACTGAGCCACGAATTCAGAGCGGATCCACACACCAATCCCGCAGCCGGACAGGACCCAGGAGAAGCAGCGACGCCGGATCGACCTCAATAGGTTTGCCGATAAGAACTCCAAAAGCCATGAGGAAGGTTGGGGACCGGAGGGTAAGTGGGACATCATCAACAAGTACCCAAACATCAGACAAGGGGGAGATGGCTTTTGACCCATTGGATGTGGCCTTGACATAGACAAGAGGTGGAGAGTAAAACTGGTTCACGACGAGATCATCCGCAAACTTTCGTTGGAGGAAAAAACGGCTGCAAATTCGAACTCCGGCAGCTGGCGGATCTGCCAATCCCAGTCGCCATCGTCCCATAACTGAAGCTCATCGGGGAGAACCTGGGGAGAGATTTTCTTGTCTTTGATGGTGATTATGCCTACATTAGAGAGAGCAGGGATGGGAGGCACTTGAGGAATCTCGCTATCAAGCGCGAAGAAGGCGCAGCCAGGGAGGCCGATGCCATAGTGCATGAAAGCAGGAGGTTTCGACGGTTCTGACAATCAAAAGTGAGGTGCTCGTCCTCCCTGCAGATGAGGCAAAACGGGGGGTTTTGGCAGCGAGACTGAAAGTGGCCCGGGCGGTGGCAGGCGAAGTAAGTGAGGGTGGGATTGGCCACTTGATTGGGAGGGGGAGCATGCGCCGGAGCAGGAGGTGGAGGAAGGAGGATGCCGTTCCCACAGGGCCTAGAAGCAGATCCCGAGCCACCAGAGGGAGGGCGGCGGCTCGACGCCCCATAGGACCCGCGGGGCACGAACCGGCCATGGCCACCAGCCGAGGCCGCCGGAGGACGGGCCAGGGCCCGCGCCGGAGCCACCATACCGCGAGGAGGAGGGGGCCGCGAGGGCGGGCCAGAAGATCCAGCCTTACCCGCCGTAGCCGCCACCTCCCAGGGGTCCGAGGGGCGCGACGAGGAACCGCCCAGAGGAGCCAAGGGCCCGGCCGCAGCAGATCCAGAGCCATGGGACGAAGGGCCACTGAGCTCCGCCGCGACCGCCTCTGCACGAGTGCGATCCTCCTGGAGCTTGGAGCGCAGGGCCGCCTCGTACTCCAGATCCACCTCCCCCTCGGCCGAGCCCTCCCACCGGCGCTTCTGGCCTGACACGGCCCTATTGGAGGAGCCGCACGGGCGATCCACCGAGAGGACCGACGCAAACGAGAGGGAGAGTGGTGGAGGAGGACTAGATCTGGAGAAGAAGCGCATGGGGGAGCGGTAGCGCCCAGATCAAAAGAGGTAGCTGGGAACCCTAGAAATGGGGCGAGGGAGCCCCTTCGGATCCATATATACCCCGACTGCGCCAGTCCGGGGCCGATGGGTTGGGCCAGAGGGGGAGCGGATGGTCGGCCTGGGCCACCCGAGGCCCATAGTCCACGAGAGGTAAAGGGAGGAAGGCAGAAAAAACTGGAGAGGGGAGGCAGGCCCCAGGCCCACCAGGCCCAACGGTCATCCCGGCGGCCCAAAACCCAGGCTCGGGCAACCCCGCAACGGGCACCGCCAGATCTAGGGTTCCAGCCGCCTCGACTGCCGCCGCCGGCGGCACCAGCAAGCCAGTGGTCGGAGCGGGAGACGAAGGAGGAGACGGGGAAAAAGGGCAAGAATCCGGGGACGACACGGACACACGGGATGGGTCAGGACCAAGGATTTCGCAGTCGGGAGACGGCGGAGTAACCTTGTGACGACGGCGGGACACTCGGGTCCAGCCACCATCGACCAGCGAGGCGGGAGCAGGGCGCCCGCGGCCGCCGGGGGCGAACTTGCAGCAGCGCGACGAAGAGGAGGCAGCGAGCGGAGCGAGCACCGCTGCCGGAAGGGGGGCGGGGCTGAGGAGTGAGGGTCGGAGTCCGAGGCTGTCGGCGTTCTGGGAACGGGGGTCCCCAGACTTGCCTGCCTGTGGCCTGCGGCGTGGCTCGAATTGGGGCCCAGCATAGCCCATGTCCACCAACACAAGACTCAAGACCCTCGCGAGGGGCCAAGCCTAGTGAGGCGGACGACACGACGCTTCCTCAGGCACGGCCTCCTTAGGCTGGCTCGCGAGGAGGCGGAGAGATCAAGGCGGGGTACCTCGCGAGGTGCCCATGACGCAAGCCATGACGATCGAGGGTGCCAGGCGGGTGCCAGCCCGCGCAGCGTTCCCCTTTCCTCTTTGGTGCAAATGGGGCAAGCGCAGGCGAGAGGATCAAGCAAAGACACCCATTTCGGTGCAACAAGACCAAGACCAGTCCAACGGTGGGAAGGAGGTCACCATGGAGCCCAGGACGGCGTCACCACGGGGCCTTTGGCAGGCGATTACCGACTTTAGTCAGGATAAGTGTACTGGATGTTCCCCTTCGAATTGGCCAATTGTTGGCGCCCTTCCCGCTCAAATATTTGGGAAGAGGCCCAAGGCCTTTGCCTATAAATAGGACTAGCCACCCCGAGGGTAGGGGGCGAGGAAGGATCAAGTAGAAACAACTGATCGTGCATTGAGAACAAGCATAAAGCAGGTAGAGAGAGAGAGAGAGAGAGAGAGAGAGAGAGAGAGAGAGAGAGAGAGAGAGAAGGGCGATTGAACTCCCCCAACAGTTCATCCCCTAGCTAAGAACAGACCCTCGCGAGGCTGTTCTTCCTTGTACTGTTCATCCTCATCAGCCCAAGAGGCAATACACCCACCACAAACTAGAGTAGGGTATTACACCACAATGGTGGCCCGAACTAGTATAAACCCCGTGTCTCTTGTGCTGTTCGTTCTGTAATTTAGATCCTTGCGAGACGGAGAGGTAGAGGGCATAATCTCCGCGCGCACCCCAGAGTTCGAACCATAAGGGTCTGCCGGAACCCGTGATCCGACATTTGGCGCGCCAGGTAGGGGTGCGCCGGAATCTGTCTTCCACCGCTCCGCTCTCCTCCGACCGTCGCATCCATGTCTGACGCTTGTCGGGCCCGTGCCGAGCGCCGGGCCGCCATCGCTTCCCACGTCGCCCAGACGGCCCCTGTCGGTGGGCGTCCTCGTCGTTCTCCATAGCCCGCCGTCAACACCGCCACCGGCCCGGCGGGGAACGAGCAGCAAGCATCGTCTCAGCACCCGTCCGTGCGGCAAGACGGCCGCACCGCTACTCCGTCACTCACCCCGGCCGGCTCTTCGTCCCGCGCGCTCCGCGCACCCTTGGAGGCTCGAGCTGCGCTCATCGCGGCGAACGAGCTCCTATGCTACCGCCCCGTCGACGACGTCTACGAGGAGTGGCTCGACCGCGTCGCTGAGCTCGTCCGCGCCGCGGGGGGCTCTCCCGCGCCGTCCGCACCGCTGTGCCGCACTCCGCCCCGCGTGGGCAACGAAGCTCCGGCGGCGTACCAGCCACCTCCCCTCCAAGAAGACGCCATGGCTCCAAGGCGCGTGGCCCCTGGGCGGAACCTGCTCCGTCAGGCGCCAGCCCAGCAGGAACGGAGCTGCCAAGAAGTCCCCCGACCGCAAGGGGCTGCCCGGGCGCTCCCAGCTCCGGCTCGCCGAGACCCCGCTCCAGCTCCGGTGCGTCAAGACCCCGCGCTGCTCCCAGCAGCAGCGCAAGGGGACCTGCAAGGCCAAGCTCTCCCTCAACCAAAGCCTCCCGTGGCCACCGCAAGCTGTCACGCCTACACCACCGAGCTGCGCAGCGTCGCATGGCCCGACAAGTTCAAGCCGGACCTGCCCCCTCACTACGACGGCACAACTGATCCCGCAGAGTTCCTCCAGCTCTACGAGCTGGGAATCGAAGCTGCCAGCGGGGATGAAAAGGTAATGGCGAACTGGTTCCCCATGGCGCCGAAGGAAGGAGCTCACACTTGGCTCCTGAACCTGGCCCCAGGCACGATCTCCTCCTGGGACCAGATGCGTACTCGCTTCATCGCCAACTTCCAAGGTACCCGCGACCGGCCTCCCGCCGTGAGCGACATGCGCCGCATCAAGCAGCAACCTGGGGAGACCCTACAAAAGTACATCCAGCACTTCAACAGTGCGCGCCTCAAGATCCCTGTCGGTGTCAAAACCGGCGGATCTCGGGTAGGGGGTCTCGAACTGTGCGTCAAGGTCGGATGGTAACAGGAGACAAGGGACACTTTATTTTACCCAGGTTCGGGCCCTCTCGATGGAGGTAAAACCCTACTCCTTCTAGATTTATATTGATGATATGGGTAGTACAAGAGTAGATATACCATGAGATCAAGGAGGCTAAACCCTAGAAGCTAGCCTATGATATGATTGTGTATGATGATGGTTGTTCTACGGACTATAACCCTCCGGTTTATATAGACACCGAATAGGGTTAGGGTTACACAGAGTCGGTTACAATGGTAGGAGATCTTGAATATCCGCACGCCTAGCTTGCCTTCCACGCCAAGAAAAGATCCTTCCGGACACGGGACGAAGTCTTCAATCTTGTATCTTCATAGTCCTGGAGTCCGGCTGAAGGTATAGTCCGGCTATCCGAACACCCCCTAATCCAGGACTCCCTCAGTAGCCCCTGAACCAGGCTTCAATTACGACGAGTCCGGCGCATAGATTGTCTTCGGCATTGCAAGGCGGGTTCCTCCTCCAAGTTCTTCCAGAAGATTACAAACACCAAAAATAGTGTCCAGCTCTGCAAAATAAGTTTCCACATATTGCCATATAGAGAATAATATTAACACAAATCAAATCTGCTGACGTATTCCGCAGTGCGTCATAACACCGCGGCCAAGCTCTTTATATAAATTGTTTTCGTTGTTCCACCTCAGCGTGTTTAGCGAGGCGGTTTCCTTGGCACGTCTTGTCAAAGCAGAGATCGTGTGCCCCTTTTAACGGGATTCTCATCAATACGGACGTGGGTAACCCAGTCGTGCCCGTTAGCACGTTTTGCCTTAATTAAAGGCTAGTCCAAGACGGTTACGGGGAGGACTCTTGGTATTCTGCCTCTTATAAAGAGACCAAGACCCTATTCCCCTCTTCTATTCTCAAAACGAGCTTGCCCGTCGCCTCGAGTTCCAACACCCTAGGCTTCCAGATTCCAGGCGCACTGGACCTCCGACAATGTCCGGCTCCGACCTCCAAGGCCGATGGATGCCCTCCTCCGTTACGGAGGAGGACGTATCAATGTTGAGGGAAGCTAAATTCCTGACGGGCGAGATTTCGCACAGGTTGCCTGTTCAAGGACAGGTGATCCCTAGCCCTCAGCCCGGTGAGAGTGTGGTATTCATATCCCACTTCCTTCGGGGATTAGGCTTCCCAATGGATCCCTTTGTAAGGGGGCTGATGTTTTATTATGGGCTGGAATTCCACGACTTAGCTCCGGAGTCCATCCTCCATATCTCCTCGTTCGTTGTTGTGTGCGAAGCGTTCCTCCGTGTTACCCCTTACTTCGGATTATGGCTCAAGACCTTCAAAGTAGAACCGAAGATGATCGAGGGGCGCCACGCAGAGTGCGGAGGCGCTGCTATAAAAAGAAATGCCGATGCTCCATGGCCCGAGGGCGCTTTTCAAGAGGAGCTTGGCTTATGGCAACAGGAGTGGTTCTATATCACCACCCCTCGGGGCACCGCATGGGTGGCGCCTCCCGCCTTTCGTTCGGGTTTCCCACCGCGGTTAGCGTCGTGGATCAACACAGGGTTACATCGGGGCTTGCCCAAAGACGTACCTCTGCTGCAGGGCCGCATTAAGGATCTCTTGGAAGGAGACCTCAACCTGGTCAAGGTGACACAAGTCATGCTGATTCATCGGACACTGCCCGACCAACGTCGCCCCCTTCGCCTGTGGGAGTTCAATCCAGAGGGACCGCGAGTTCTCCGTGATTTTATGGGCGTGACGCCCGCGGAGATGTATAAACTGTTCTTCGGATCACAAGAAGTGAATCCGTATTTGACCGAGGACGTGGGTTTAAGCCGCAATCGCCTGGATACTCAAGTAAGTGACCTTGTGCCCGGACCTTCTATCCACATAATTGACTTGCTCTTAACAGCACTTCTCCTTTTAAGCAGGAGTGGATAGCGAAGGCGAAGCTGATCAGGTGTCCGGCTCCCCTTCCCGAAACCAGGTTGGATCCCGTGCTAGTCAGGATGCTGGAGGTAGTGCCTTTGGAGGGAAATAAGGGGGAGGACAAGGAAACCATGGCCTCCTCGAAAGAGGCCATTCCAAAGGGGGGAATCGATAATTCCTCTCCTAAGGGAAAGAAAAGGGCCGCCTCTGACGACCCGGAGACCATAGCCTCGAAGCGGGGGAAAGAATCCTTGTCAGAGCGCCCGACGCCGGGGAGCCCCTCGGCCGAACTAAACCCTCAAAGGGACCAGCTCTCCAGCGAGCCGTAATTAGAAGAAGAGTTTTTCTTTTAAGAGAAATCCTTGATTTATATCTGAGAAGTTTTAACCGAAACCTTTGTAGTTCGGACCTCAGCCCTTCTCAGCAGAACTCATCCTCGGGGGATCTTCTTCCGGAGATGATGGAGAGCGGAACGCCTCCTCCTTCTGTATCGCCTAGCAAGGCGGGCGACGCTGAAGTGTCGTTGCGGAGGATTTCTCCGGATCCGACAGGGGCGGAAGGTGGCCATGTGGCCCCCCGAGTTTTTCCACGTCCGGCCTTTGAGGGAGGCCATGGGACGAGTCCGGCACCATCTGGTGTTCGGCCGGAGGAGCTAAAGATTCTGCTGGGGTGAGCCTCTGTCTCAGAGGAGCATCGTGCGTTGATGAACACGGTGATTGAAAAGATTTCATCCGTAGAAAGCGGATTGCACGAGGCCGTCAAAAGTTTACTGGCAGGCCTTGAGGTACCTTTTAAATAATGTACACTTGTGTTAGTTGCGCATAAATAAAGTGCGCCCTGTGTAGATAGTAGCCCCTAAGACTCTGTGCGTCGTTAAAATTGACAGCGCGCAGAGGATCTTAATCCCAGGTCCTTTAAGTGGCACCTTTATATGTAGGTGGCGGATTGTCCGGAGTCAAGCCGGACTCGTGAATTTGCCGAACTGAAGCGACAACTTGATGAGGCAGAAGCCGACATCGCGCTTGTTAACAAGCGGCTTGATGATGCTCAAGGTATTGAAATCATCGGGCGATGGTTAGTAAGAGGAGCTTTATGTCAATATCTTACCGTGTGTATGCTTGACGCAGATGGTGCGACCGCCGTGGAGGGTCTTAGGGCCGAACTCGCCCGAGCGAAGGAACAAGCCAGGAAAAGCGATGCGGCTGTCGTGAAAGCCCTTGAAGAGCTGAAAGCCGAACAGGCTGCCCATTGCCGAAGCAAGGAGGAGATGGCTGATATGGCCGTAAAGTTAAAGAGTGCTACTGACCGTTGCAAGCTTCTTGAAGAAGAGGGTCGGGCGAGGCAAACAAGCTTAGAGAAGGCTGTTGCTGACGTCAAGGACACCCGCTCTATAATGAGAGCGGCAAGGGAAGAGCTGCGTCAAGCCGGACAAATTGCGGATGGAAAGCCCTTCTCGCTGCGGAGAAAATTTTGTGATCCGAGGTTTTCCCCGTTAGACCGGATGTGGAGTGTAGAGGACACCTATCTGGATTTGGCGGTTAGTGCTGCTGATGCGACCGAACACTTTCGAGATAAAAAGGATCATGAAGTGGAGAAGCTCTTTTGGTCGCAATTCATCAATCCAGCGCGTCCACTGGCAGTGGACGATCGCCTGGCCCAATGGGCCGAACTGAATAGGTTGTCCGGACTCGCCATGAAGTACGTCATGGATCATCTGTGTCCGGGGAGATCGAAGCCGAAGAGTTATTTCAACTTGGTGCAGCAATTTCTAGATGTGGTGCCACGTGTCGATGCTATGAAGAGGTCAGCGTGCATAGAGGGCGCTCGGCTGGCTCTTGCCCGTGTCAAGACATATTGGGCAGATATGGAGCCCACCATTGTTGCGTCCCGGGATTCGGATAAAAGCCGAATACCTTCCGAGCACTATTTTAAGGAAGTCCTCGAAGGCGCTCGCGTAATAGAGACACAGTGCTCGAAGGATGCTATATTATGATAGCATATGTAATCATAAAACAGTATTTTGATAAATTGTAGTGGCATTTTTTAGACTTGTGCCTTCAAGTATTAAGAACACCTCCTGTGCGGCCGTTTTAATATATAAATTCTGAAAGATTGCAGTCGTTGGCTTCAGCCCCCACGCACATAGTGCGGGGGTGCGCGGAGAAGACGCATTTTCACACTTAACCCAACGTCTTAGTCCTACAAAGGAGGTGATAGCGCAGCGGGCTAGGCAACTGGACTATAATGCTTTAACACTTTCACTTAGCCATAGGAGCTTGACAGTGGGACTCTTTAGGTAGCCCCTTAGTGGCGACTGCGTTTGCCCGAATTCGGGGCGCATACGTGCCTGACCGGGAAACGACCCTTCGTCAAAGCGGAGGAATCCGATAAATTCCTATAAGTCATCGACTGGCGACCAGTCTCGCGCTACATCATGACAGTCGGTTTTCGGCTTTCTCTACTGAGGTGCTCACCCGGCCGAACCGGGGCACAATCGCAGTAGTTCTCCTGGTGCTACCTTAGCCGATAGAGCGGAACATAAGGTAGCCGAACTCAGGAGCCGGGCAACCCAACATTTGACCAAAGACATGATTCGGAGTTGATGCATATAGTGCCAAAACTCGCGACGCCGAACACTCCCTAAGGTGTTCGGTCTTTATGAGTGCGGGTGAAACAATACCCTTAAAAAAAAGAGCCCCTAGTGTCCAGGTACGAGCAAAATTTCTGGCGTGGCCACATGCCAAAACGCCAGCCTCCTCCTTGGTTATAGTAGAAAAAACCAGGGGATCTATAGCAGCAAGAGATAGTAAAAAAGGTTTACGCAGGGTCTTAATCTAAAAAGAATCCTTAGGACGGGTCCCTACTGCACGTCTGCGCCTGTGTCTCCGTTGTGCCGTGTCCTGGACGGGCGCCGCACGACGTTCATCTGTAAAAGAGAGGAACTGAATTGAAAATGGGTCATGCGGAACAAAAAGATAATAAACAAAATATAAAGGAAAAAATATATAAAGTTGAGCTTTATCGTCTCTGCGTATAGCCCCCGGTACGAGGGTATATGGCGTTTTAAGCCTGCGTTGATGATGGACTTGTGCCGAACTCGTGTAGTCCGGGTCCCTGGCCTTTAATGACTTATATCGAATAAGTCTTTTGGCTGGCGAGGCCACTTTATTGTGTGGCTGTTTAAGCGGCCGCGCAATCCTCCGTTTGGAGGAGGCGTATTTTAGTGCGCTCCCTTTAAAGAGATGATGCCTCGTGGACCGGGCATCTTAAGCGTGAGAGATGCATAGTGCGGTATTGCGTTAAAGCGAGCGAAAGCTCCGCGTCCCATTAGTGCTTGATAGCGACTTGAAAACGGGACGACATGGAAGGTCAGCTTTTCGCAACGGAAGTTAGTGGCAGAGCCAAATATGACTGCAAGCCGGAGAAAACCCATACAATGGGTGTCCGGGCCCGGTGCTACCCCTTGAAAGGAGGTTTTGCTGTGGCGGATTCTTGCTGGGTTTATGCCCATGCGGTGGATTGTATCCTGATATATCAGGTTTAGTCCACTGCCGCCGTCCATAAGGACATTGGTAAACTGGAATCCGTCAATTATTGGATCGAGTATCAGGGCAGTCCGGACCGCGTTTTTGATATTTCTAGAATAATCTAGCTGATAAAAAATGATTGGTTTTAATAACCAGTGGCGGGACCCCTGAGGGATAGGTTTTATTCTGCGTACCTTTATGGGTGCCACACGTTTTGTTACGTGAAGTGAGTTCACTGTTTTAACTTCTTGTGGGAAGTTCTTTTGTTTCCTGGTGTTCTTCTTCTGGGGTTCGTCCTCGTCTTCGCTTGGTGTATCGAGCCCCTTGTGTTCGGCGTTAAGCCTTCCGGATTGTTTAAAAACCCAACAGTCTCTGTGGGTGTGATTGGCAGGCTTCCCAGGAATACCGTGTATCTAACATATTTTGTCCAGGATTCTGTTTAAGCTGGACGGATCGTCCCTATTATCGTGAAGGGGCGGTTTTGTCTGATTTTGCTGTGAGCTTTTGAATCCGGCATTGACTGCCGTGCTCTTCGGACTTATTTCTTTGGTTCGGCGACGGTCCTTATTTCGTCGCGGTTTTCCGTTTCCATCCCTGATTTCAGATGTACTTGGGTCGCTGGGGCTGCATCGTGCCAACCAGCTGTCCTCTCCTGCGCAAAAGCGGGTCATGAGGCTTGTGAGTGCGGCCATTGTTCTTGGCTTTTCCTGGCCAAGGTGTCTGGCGATCCATTCGTCTCGGACATTATGCCTGAAAGCTGCTAAGGCTTTGGCGTCCGGACAATCCACTATCTGATTCTTTTTAGTAAGGAATCTGTTCCAGAACTGCCGAGCTGATTCTCCGGGCTGTTGAGTTATGTGACTGAGATCGTCTGCGTCCGGGGGACGGACATAGGTCCCTTGAAAATTTTCTCGGAAAGCGTCCTCGAGCTCTTCCCAACTTCCAATTGTGTTTTCGGGAAGGCCTTTAAGCCAGTGCCGGGCTGGCCCTTTAAGCTTAAGGGGTAAATATTTGATGGCGTGGAGATCATCTCCTCTAGCCATATGTATGTGGAGGATATAATCCTCGATCCAGACTCCGGGGTCTGTTGTTCCATCGTACGCCTCTATGTTGACGGGTTTGAATCCCGCTGGAAATTCATATTCTAGGACCTCATTGGTGAAACATAGGGGGTGTGCGGCGCCCCTGTATTTGGGTGTGCCGGATTCTGATGATGGCTTTTTTGCATTGCTTGTGAGAGCTTGCTTTCTTGGCCCGTAAATGGACCTGGCTGGGCCATGATGCGAGTCTTTAATTGGGTCGCATGCCGCATTGAGTGCGGCGCCGCTTGCCGTTTTATGGTGGCCGTGGGGTCGTCTATCCGACCGTGTGGCTTTTTTATTTTTTGAATGCGAGGGCTCTAGGGCCTCTTGGTCGAATTCGGGCAGTAGTTTTCTCTTCGGATAGCTTTTAGTGCGGCGGATGCCGCCGTATTTGTCTGCGGTCTTGATTACCTTGCTCCATCTTGTTCTGAGTGCATCTTCCGCCGTCTTTAGCTTCCGCTTCTGCTTTTTCAGGCTGTGTGCCGTGGCAACGAGCCTTTCATGGAGATTCTTCTGCTCCGTGGTTTTATCCGGCGTGAGATCGTCTGGAGTTCTGTTATGGCCGGGGGAGGGCTGTCTGTCCTCTCTATCCGCGTTGCCCTGTTTGGACGGTTGCTCTGAGGCATGCTCGTCGTCTACCGGCTCATCCTGCTCTATGGCTGGGTCTTTATTGAGGCGGGTCTTAGCTCGGCGTTTTCGTCGCCGCTTTGATTGCTTTTCGGAGGGTTTATCCCTTTTTTCGTCCCCTTTTTCCTCATTGTCGTTTCCTTTAGGGGTATCCACCATGAATACATCGTTAGGTGGGGTGGCGGTCCAGCGCCCTATAGGTGCTGGTTCCTGTTCGTCTCCATCTTCGTCGTCCATACCGTCGAAGTCTTCGGATCCGAAGTCAAGTATGTCGGTTAAACCATCGACAGTGGCTATTAAGTGGGTGGTGGGTGGGCTTTGAATTTCTTCGTCGTCCGAATCCCAACCTAGCAGACCATAGTCCGGCCTGGGCTATCCTGATAGAGAGAGAGACTTGAGAGAATTCAGGATATCACCGAAAGGTGAGTACTGAAAGATGTCCGCGGCGGTGAACTCCATTATAGGCGCCCAATCGGATTCGATCGGCAGGGGAACGGGAGGCCCGGAGTTCGGAGAAGAATCCGACTCCTTGGAGTCATGGGCCGTGCGGAGTACGGGGCTGGCGTTCGGCTCGATCGCCTTCAAGATCACAGCCCCCGAGGTGACGTCCAACCGTTCATCCTCAAAGAACGCAGCGGGCTCTGAGTCGAGGGTCGGGGCCGGTGCGTGTGCGACCTCCAGGGCACTATTCGGAGGCAGAGCTATATCATGCCCCTCGAGGTAGTGCGGCGCGCTTGGTTGTGGCTCGAACCCGTCGAAGATCAAGTCTCCGCGGATATCTGCCGTGTAGTTTAAGCTTCCAAACCTGACTTGATGGCCAGGGGCGTAGGTTTCGATCTGCTCCAGACGACCAAGCGAATTGGCCCGCAGAGCGAAGCCGCCGAAGACGAAGATTTGTCCGGGGAGGAAAGTCTCACCCTGGACCTCATCATTGCTGATGATCAAAGGAGCCATCGGGCCTAAAAGCGACGACACAGAGGAACTCTCAATGAAAGCACCAATGTCGGTGTCAAAACCGGCGGATCTCGGGTAGGGGGTCCCGAACTGTGCGTCAAGGTCGGATGGTAACAGGAGACAAGGGACACCTTATTTTACCCAGGTTCGGGCCCTCTCGATGGAGGTAAAACCCTACTCCTTCTAGATTAATATTGATGATATGGGTAGTACAAGAGTAGATCTACCACGAGATCAAGGAGGCTAAACCCTAGAAGCTAGCCTATGGTATGATTGTGTATGATGATGGTTGTTCTATGGACTACAACCCTCCGGTTTATATAGACACCGGATAGGGTTAGGGTTACACAGAGTCGGTTACAATGGTAGGAGATCTTGAATATCCGCACGCCAAGCTTGCCTTGCACGCCAAGAAAAGATCCTTCCGGACACGGGATGAAGTCTTCAATCTTGTATCTTCATAGTCCTGGAGTCCGGCTGAAGGTATAGTCCGGCTATCCGAACACCCCCTAATCCAGGACT
This sequence comes from Aegilops umbellulata, assembly GCA_032464435.1. NCBI lineage: Eukaryota > Viridiplantae > Streptophyta > Magnoliopsida > Poales > Poaceae > Aegilops > Aegilops umbellulata. The sequence continues at coordinate 360,891,465 of CP136057.1, forward strand.
CCCTCAATCCCCAAGGTGTCCGAGGAAGCCATCATTTCGGCCTTCTCCGATGGCGTGCGCGACGTCAAGATGAAGGAGGAGCTGGCGATGCATGAAGACCTCTGCACCTCCCTGGAGCTGTTCAACTTGGCGACCAAGTGCGCCAGGGCTGAGGAGGGACACCTCTCCCTCCTCGAGCTGCCTGCCGCAGACCCAGAAGAGAAGAAGCCCAAGGCCAAGGACGTGAAGCGCAAGGGGGCTGTCGTACTCGCGGCGGAACCAGACACCAAGCGGGGCAAGGATCTGCCCGAATCCTCCAGGGGCAGCCGGTACTGCGTGTACCACGACCTCCACACCCACAACACCAACGAATGCCAAGAACTCCGCGCCGTGCAGGAGGGAAGGATCGGCCGTCACCCTGACCGTGCTGACCGGGGCTACGGCCGAGGATGAGGAAGAAACCCAGGACGCTGGGAAGATCGTGGCCCGCGCCAGGGGTGGCGCGACCAACCTCGCGAGGACCGCTGTCGGGACCCACCTCGCAAGGGGGACTGGAGGGATCAGCCTCGTGAGGATCGCCCTCACGGCAACCCAGGCCTGCCGCCGCTGCCGCCTCAGCCAAGGAGGAATGAAGACCGCCACCAAGACGAGGGGGCTGGGGGCTTCCAAGAGCCGCGCGCAATCGCCTGCATCCTGGGCGGAGCTCAAGCCCCAGCCTCTCAGCGCATCTTCAAGCAGTTTGCCCGCGAAGTAAATGCAGTTCTCCCCAAGCTCGAAGCAACGCGTCCCCTCAGGTGGTCGGTGTGCGCCATCACGTTCAGGTCGGCAGACCAGCTCAAGTGCGCGGCCACAGCCGGAGTCCTCCCGATGCTTTGTTCCCCAGTCATCAGCAACGTTCTGGTCACCAGGACCCTCATCGATGGTGGAGCAGGGCTCAACGTCTTGTCCGTGGAAACATTCAACAACCTCCAAGTGCCCTATGACCAGCTTCAGCCAACCAAGCCTTTCTCCGGAGTCACCGACGGTTCCACAGTCCCGATCGGGCAGGTCCGCCTCCCTGTCACCTTCAGGGCCCGCAGCAACTACCGCACCGAGCTCATCGACTTCGACATCGCCCACATCCGCCTGCCGTACAACGCCATCCTCGGGTACCCAGCGCTGGCCAAGTTCATGGCTGTGACCCACCACGGCTACAACGTCCTCAAGATGCCAGGAAGTGGCGGCGTCATCACGGTGCCCTGTGAAGAGAAGGACACAGTGTGTTTCTTGGAGCGAGCCCTTCAGGCCGCATCGCTAGAAGACCCAGACCGCGGAAGCAGGAGGCTTCCTGAGACCACCCCCAAGAAGAAGAAGACGTCGTCAGGCTCAGTCCCTCAGGAGGCAGGCCCTTCAGGGCCCGTGTCTGCCCAGGGGGACCCTCCTTCCATCGCATAGGAAAGCGCGCCCGGCGCCCTCCTCAGGCAGGGCTCGGGGGCTCTCACCTGGAGGGCCACCGACCTTGCCAGGGTCATGAGGGAGGCGCTTGGGCACCATGTGGAGTCGTGCTTCGAAGCACGATTCCCTCGAGAAGGAGCCAGGCGAGGAAGGTCAGACTAGTAGGAGTTCGTTAACAAGGCCATTCAAGAACTACAGGAGTCAAGGATCATGAGAGGTTGCCGTCGTCCACCAGCTGTGGCTCCACATCCAGGCGAGGATGGTGGGCTGCGCGTCTGCGTCGACGTACCAGGGCTCAATCAGATCGCAACGACGGAGCGCCTCTGGCCCTCCCGAGTGGGGTGCTGCGGAGGACCGCCCCACAGCTATGTTCGCATGCCTTACGGCCTGCCGAGCATGGCTGCGGCGTACCAGTGCCTCATGAGGGGCATCTTGGAGGCTCAGGAAGACAGGCGTTCTGCGGCTCTGACGGAGATGGAGACAGCTCGCGAGGAGCCACCAGTGCCTCCGGAGCCTCCCGAGGCCCCAGGGCCTGGGGGCTCGTGAGGATCGGCTTCCGCAGCCCACCGAGTCTGCTGCACCAACACCACTTCGCCGACGACATCTTCAGGTGACATCTTTCAAGTTTCATTCCCAGCTGGGAGCGCCCTCCCAGGGTTGCGTCACTCCCAGGCCGCGTGGGTCCGTCCCCGTGGCATGTATCCCTTTCTATTTCCTTCAGTCGTTAGCTTGCTTTGCTGGGGGCGCCCCTCAGGCTGCATCATCCCCAAGCCGCTCCGGCTAGGCCCAGCGGTGTGTATCTCCCTTGCGTTTATTTCCAATTATGCATTCGCCTGTCATGCTTGATTACTTGATGGCGTCCACGGCACCTCTTTTTCTCTATGTCGACCACTTGCACGTTAAAGGGGGGGGTGCCTGAGCATCGCGACTCATGGCTCTTACTGGCTCTCCAGCCCTCACCCTCTGGTCTTGTCCACGGCATCGCGACCTGGCATACCAGCGACGGCTGAGACAAGCTTGAGGGACGGGACCCGAGGACGTAGAGTGCCGGCATCTAATCAAATTTTGCAGGGACACATCTCAAGATACGGCCCAGTGCTAGGCGCAACCCGCCTAAGAGGTAGGGCCTCGTGAGTCCCGCGCTGGCTCACGGGTGCCCTGATACACCTCACCTACTCCAACCAACGAGCTCTTGAGCGACTAACGATCGACTGATAACTGCCATGGCAGCCCCATCTTCTTTTTGTGATGAATCTGCAGGATCCTTAGAGGAAACTGCGCTAGCCAAGGCCCTCAAGGCGTTTCCTTCACCCTCGCCCGCGCAAACCGCTTGCACGTTAAAGGGGGGGGGGTGTCTGAGCATCGCGACTCAGGGCTCCTACTAGCTCTCCAGCCCTCACCCTCTGGCCTTGTCCACGGCATCGCGACCCGGCATACCAGCGACGGCTGAGACCAGCTCGAGGGCCGGGACCCGAGGACGTAGAGCAGAAAGGGGAGCAGAGGCGAGGGAAAAAGGGCACGCAAGGACCTCGTCAAGTAACTCCGTTCAAGTTACCCTCCGGACCCAATGACGCGCTGGGGGCGATCCCCGATTCTCAAGATAAGTCACCATCCAAAGCATTGGCTACCATGGCACTACCCCCGCACCTAAAGCGACTCCGTACTAGCAACGTTGCTTCCCTTTCTCACCAAGCGACGGCTGCTTGGGCGCCAAAGGGGACCTCCTGAGCATCGTGACTCAGGGGCTCTTACCGGGCCCCGGGTCGCTCACCTCCTGGCCTTGACCACGGCATCGCGACCTGGCATACCAGCGACGGCTGACGCCGCCTTGGGACTGGGACCTGTCGACGCAGAGCACCAAGCCCTCGCGAGGTGCGAAAGGGAGGACCGAACTATGACGGAATTTGCGACTCGCACAGATCCGTAGCAATGGTTACATATAAGCAACAAGGACTACAGCCACCTTACAGGCCCTTATTGGGCACGATGTGATTCCTCACAGGGAACGGATCCTAAAGGGTGCTAACTACTCGCGCCCCTGCAAAAGATGCCATCATCAACAGCGGGCCGTCAAGCACCGGCGCCAGCCCCATCCAGATCAGGGTCGGCGACGGCCAAGCGAGCCCGCCCTGCTCCGGGAGCGGCGCTGGCTCGTGGGCTCGTAGCTGTCATCGCTCGTCTCCGGAGTCGCGAAGATTTCGCTGGAGTCGCTGGATCCTCCGGCGCTCCCGTCGCTTGTGGAGCTACCCAGGGAGCGGTCGGCAGGACCAGCCCTCACCGCGGCAGAGTCCTGGCCGCCTCCCCCGGGGCAGCACTCCAGCCGGCACCCGATCGCGTCAAAGATCTTGAAGAACATCACCGAAGCGCCATCATACTCCAGGTGGATCGAGAGGGCACCCCTTGCTCTGCAACCCCGAGCGATTTCGCCCCAGCCGCGAGTCATGAAGACCTCGCCCGAGGCAGTGATCGCGACCTCTGCCTCGGTCGCAGGAGTGCTACAGTCGGCGTGCTGTAGCCATAGCTCCAGGAGTCTCCCCTGCGGGAAGACGGAGGCGAAGAAGGGAGGAAAGCGAATCCAAGTTCAAGGAGGCATGGCGGCGTGGAGCACGAGCTCGCGGGAGGAGCACGAGCTCGCGGGAGGAGCCCTCGGCATGGACCCCAGGAGGGACGACCAACACCTTCGTGATCCGTCGGCGCCGGCGACGGCGCTGGCCGCGGGGACCGGCACCGACCCCCTCAAGGCCCTCGGCGTGGGCGTACAAAGGAAGCGGGAACCCCGGTGGAGGCCGCTCATACCAAGGCCTCGGCGCCACCTGACGGCCCTCCTCATCGCGGCCACGGGGAGCAGGTCGCTTCTTCGGCGGGAGAGGGTCTGGCCCCTCTCGAGGAGCCTTTCCCTTCTCCGCCGCAGAAAACCGGCGAATTGGAGCCATCACACCAAGACGGAGCAAGAACTGAGGCAGAGGAGGAAGCAAGAAGAGATGGGCTGGAAGGACACGCGCGGTGCCGTACATATAGCCGGCGAAGGCCAACCGTCGGCCTCCACGATCACAGGTAATCATGACACGATTTGCATGCAGGGACTTGTCCAATCTGCGCAGTCACTAAGGCGTCGTGGGGAAGTGGAGACGCCCACGTCCAATCAACCGCCACGCGGCGTCCAAGGCCGCAGGCTGTTAGGGCCCGCGGCGCTTCGCCCTTGCCCTTTCGCCTCTCGGCACGGCCAAGTCCATGCGCGCCTTGGGCCCGGGGGCTACTGTCGGCGTTCTGGGAACGGGGGTCCCCAGACTTGCCTGCCTGCGGCCTGCGGCGTGGCTCGAATGGGGGCCCAGCGCGGCCCATCTCCACCAACACAAGACTCAAGACCCTCGCGAGGGGCCAAGCCTCACGAGGCGGACGACACGGCGCTTCCTCAGGCACGACCTCCTTAGGCTGGCTCGCGAGGAGGCGGAGAGATCAAGGCGGGGTACCTCGCGAGGTGCCCATGACGCAAGCCATGACGGTCGAGGGTGCCAGGCGGGTGCCAGCCCGCGCAGCGTTCCCCTCTCCTCTTTGGTGCAAAGGGGGCAAGCGCAGGCGAGGGGATCAAGCAAAGGCACCCATTTCGGTGCAACAAGACCAAGACCAGTCCAACGGTGGGAAGGAGGTCACCATGGATCCCAGGACGGCGTCACCACGGGGCCTTTGGCAGGCGAAGACCGACTTTAGTCAGGATAAGTGTACTGGATGTTCCCCTTCGAATTGGCCAATTGTTGGCGCCCTTCCCGCTCAAATATTTGGGAAGAGGCCCAGGGCCTTTGCCTATAAATAGGACTAGCCACCCCCAGGGTAGGGGGCGAGGACGGATCAAGTAGAAACAACTGATCGTGCATTGAGAGCAAGCATAAAGCAGGTAGAGAGAGAGAGAGAGAAGGGCGATTGAACTCCCCCAGCAGTTCATCCCCTACCTAAGAACAGACCCTCGCGAGGCTGTTCTTCCTTGTACCGTTCATCCTCATCAGCCCAAGAGGCAATCCACCCACCACAAACTAGAGTAGGGTATTACACCACAATGGTGGCCCGAACTAGTATAAACCCCGTGTCTCTTGTGCTGTTCGTTCTGTAGTTTAGATCCTTGCGAGACGGAGAGGTAGAGGGCATAATCTCCGCGCGCACCCCAGAGTTCGAACCTTAAGGGTCTGCCGGAACCCGTGATCCGACAGAGGCCTCAAGATCGAGGACCCAAAACTTGTTGGAGGAGGCCAGGGGCGGAGAATGGACCTGGGAGTGGGCGCGGAGAGGGGGGGGGGGGGGGAGGGAGGAGACCACCGGCTGGCGGCAGGGAGAGGCGGCCCGGAGGGACACCAGAGACGAGGGGGAAGGAGGGGCGCCCGTCGCCACCGTCGCCCGGGCGGGGGAGGGAGGAAGGGGGGAAACGAGAGCCATCTTTCTCCACACATGTTTAAGCAACTTATATAATCGGTTTCATGAAAGATGCCTCATGCTTATTTTATTCAAGTAACGGTAAACGAGCAGTACATCGGACAAACTTGTCACCGTTGACGATGCAAAGCAACTATGCATCACATGTTTATTATGCAGAGGCTAGGGATAAACCCTCCTTTTTGAAGGAGAACCTACACCTTTATACGAACAGTTGGACGCAGGTAAAGATCATTCTTCCTTCGGATGGTGATGCCCATCTCCTCGGTCATGTCCAGCTCGCTCGGGCCCACCCCGTCCGGGAGGTCCCAGTCGAAGTGGTAGAGCAGCACGGCGAGCACGATCTCAATGCTGGCCAGTCCGAACGCCAGGCCAGGGCAGAGCCTGCGGCCAGCCCCAAACGGTATGAACTCGAAGTCCATCCCCTTGAGGTCGACGGTGGAGTTCTCGAACCGCTCCGGTTTGAACTTCTCCGGGTCGTCCCAGAACTTGGGGTCTCTGCCGATCGCCCATGCATTCACGAACACGACGAAGCCTTTGGGCACGTCGTACCCCATAATCTTGCACGTCTCGTTGCACTCCCTTGGGACGAGCAATGGCAGCGCCGGGTGCAGCCTCAGGGTCTCCTTGACGACGAGCTTCAGGTAAGTCATGTCGGCCAGGTCGGCCTCGGTCACGGTAGGCTTCCCGCGGAGTTTGTCGCGCAGCTCGGCCTGTGCTTTCTGCATCACTCTCGGGTTCCTCATCAGCTCTGACATCGCCCATTGGAGTGCATCTGATGACGTCTCCGTCCCGGCGCCAAAGAGATCCTGTAAAGTGCGCAGTTAGTCTGTTAATTAGTTCGTGAACAGAGTGAATAAATAGTGCATTAAGCACGAGTAAAAACACTTACTATCGTGACAGCCTTGATGTTGCCAATGGTGAGAGGCACCTCGAGGTCACCTTCCTCGTGTATCCTCATGAGCTCGTCCATCAGGTCCTCCTCCTCTCCCGTCACGGCGTTCCTGGTCGACGGTGCAGCCATGGCCTCCTTTCGCTTCTGTCGCTGCCGGTAGGCGTTCTCCACCAGCTCGTAGGTCGTGAGGTAGCCCCTGTGGCCGCGCCGCCTCGTGCCACCAAAGGCGCGCACGAGCCACGATGACGGGAACCATTCGGCCATGGTGAAACCCGATGCGATCTTGACGATGTCCGCCAACACCACCAGGAACTCGTCCCTCCTCTCGAACCTCTCGCCGATCATGGTGCGCATCGTCGAGTCCGCGATGACCCAAAAGATCTGCTCGCAGAGGTTGACGGTTTCTCCCGGCGGCGTGGCGGCGATGGCGGCTACGAGGCGGCCGGCCTCCTCCTCCCGCACGCGGTGGAACGAGTGGACGCGCCGGACGCTGAGCAGCTTCACGATGGAGATCTTGCGGAGCTGCCGCCACAGAGCGCCGTACGGCGCGAAGAAGATCCCCTTCCCCATGGGGCGCAGCTTCTGTATGGTGGGTGGATACGGCCGCCAGGCGAACTTCATGTCGTGCACCTTCATGATCTCGCGCGCGGCGTCCGCGGACGAGACGAACACGGCCGGGAGCTCCCCGAGCTGGAGGTACATGAGCGGCGCGTCCAGCTCGCGCGCGATGTCGGCCACGGCGCGGTGCGCGATCGGGCTGCGGAGGAGGTGGTGCAGGTTGTGGATGAACGGCAGCGACGACGGGCTTGGCGGCAGCTTCAGCGCCGGCGCCGTCGTCCTGGCGCCACGCTTCTTAATAAGCTTGAGGAGGAGGAGGGCCAGGAAGGCGCAGAGCCAGCACACGAGTTGCTGCATGGCCATGGTTGGTGCGTTAAGGTGATGGAGCTAGCCAGCGATTTGATCTGCTCATTATATAGCCATTTCCCGTAGGAGCGGTGCACGAAACAACAATCAAGGTTGGAAGCAGCTGGTTCCAACCAAGCTCCACTCCGCTAGTGCCAAAGGCTGTTAGTTGGCAGCTTGGCGCCGGTGAAGGTCGTTCCAAACCGAGCTCATGCAGGGCGAGGCAGATTATGTCTGGACTCTGGAGTAGTAACGTTAGTTTTCACGTATGTACATGGCCACGTTACGTGCTTCTTGATGGTGTGAAGTTGTGCACTAGCTGTAAAGTTTCTAGTGCAGATGGGATGCGTGGAATGGAAGCGTAGGCAAAGCAGGGGCGGGTGCATTGCATGTTCATATATGGACGAACAAGTATAGGAGAGATGGGACACCTATGCATCACGTACCTGAAATTCTTGTCTGTTTCAGTCACTTTGGTTCTGAGCCGCTGGATGGAAAATCAACGATCAGAAAAAACACAAAGAAAAAGTGACTGAAATTAGATTTAGTTTCAATCAAATCCGGATAGACAACACAAAACCTGACGGGCACACCGAACCGGACGCAAACAAACCCCATAAACCCGCTAACTAGAACCCACCTTGCCGAGACTTTTTCCTGTAAGTGACAAGGAGTCAAGTACAGAGGCGATCGCAGGGGCAAAGGCGCGAGGAGTTTAAAAGATGGCCAAAGAGCTTTTGGGTCGTGTGATGTATGGGCCGCTGGGCCGAGTGTTGGGTTGTAAGCCACGATATATAAGTGAGCCAGTAGCGTGCTGTACGGTATGAAGTTTGAAATTGAAATCATTCTAGCCTCTCGCTTTCTCTTAATTATCTCCTCTTGTGTTGTTTCTCTCCCTCTTTCTTCCTCAGCTCCGGTCCCCGTTCCCTACCTACTACTTCGTCTCGCTGCCGTCGAATCCCGTCCGTCCCTAGGGCATGACAGTTGGTATCAGAGCCACCACTCATCGCCGCTGCGTTTCACTGGAATTTTTTCCCAATTCGTACCCAGCAAATCCGAGGCGACGGTGGCGGATCACCCTAGGGTTCGATCTGCGTAATTCCTGATCTGAGGTGGGTTGATTCGGGGAAACCGGCGACCACGACGACATTCAAGCCGAATCCGCAGTCGCGCTTCCTCACGGACGAGATGGAGGCGTTCCAGGAAAGGATGCTGAAGGAGTTATCTGAGATCTGCGCCACACAGAGCAAATGGCTCATCGTCGATGGACTCAGCGCGCAGCTCGAGGCCCTCGACGCCAAGCTAAACGAGCAGGGCGCGCGTCTCGATCGGGTACAAGTCAAGGTGGATCTCTCCTGCAACACGCTGGGACAGGTGCAACAGAGTCAAGCTCGTGCGGCACAGATGAACAAGCAGCAAGGAGCACCAGAGGTTTCGTCGCCGACTACTTCAGAGGTCTCAGATGGCATCGTCGGTGCGGCACCACGATCTGTAGGGCGACCTCCACCGCGTTCGACTCAGGTACCTGAGATTCAGGATGTTCAACAACCTCCTATACTTCCTGTGGTAGATGAGAGCATGGGCAAGGGACAGTGGATGCCGAAAATGGATTTCCCTAGGTTTGATGGCATAGATGTGCGGATATGGTTGGACAAGTGTGAGGCATTTTTCAGGCTCTATCATATTCCTGATAGTTTTAAGGTCACATATGTATCTCTGTATCTATCAGATAATGCAGTCCTTTGGTATCTGATAACCCACAAGTATAGGGGATCGCAACAGTTTTCGAGGATAGAGTATTCAACCCAAATTTATTGATTCGACACAATGGGAGCCAAAGAATATTCTCAAGTATTAGCAGCTGAGTTGTCAATTCAACCACACCTGGATAACTTAATATCTGCAGCAAAGTATTTAGTAGCAAAGTAGTATGGAAGTAACGGTAACAGTGGCAAAAGTAATGATAGCAATATTGTAGTGATTGTAACAGTGGCAACGGTAAAGTAACTAAGCAAAGATCAATATGTGAAAATCTCGTAGGCATTGGATCGGTGATGGATAATTATGCCGGATGCGATCATTCATGCAACAGTTATAACATAGGGTGACACAGAATTAGCTCCAGTTCATCAATGTAATGTAGGCATGTATTCCGAATATAGTCATACGTGCTTATGAAAAAGAACTTGCATGACATCTTTTGTCCTACCCTCCCGTGGCAGCGGGGTCCTATTGGAAACTAAGGGATATTAAGGCCTCCTTTTAATAGAGTACCGGACCAAAGCATTAACACATAGTGAATACATGAACTCCTCAAACTATGGTCATCACCGGGAGTGGTCCCGATTATTGTCACTTCTGGGTTGCCGGATCATAACACACAGTAGGTGACTATAGACTTACAAGACAGGATCAAGAACTCACATATATTCATGAAAACATAATAGGTTCAGATCTGAATTCATGGCACTCGGGCCCTAGTGACAAGCATTAAGCATAGCAAAATCATAGCAACATCAATCTCGGAACATAGTGGATACTAGGGATCAAACCCTAACAAAACTAACTCAATTACATGATAAATCTCATCCAACCCATCACCGTCCAGCAAGCCTACGATGGAATTACTCACACACGGCGGTGAGCATCATGAAGTTGGTGATGGAGGATGGTTGATGATGACGATGGCGACGGATTCCCCTCTCCGGAGCACCGAACGGACTCCAGATCAGCCCTCCCGAGAGAGTTTAGGGCTTCGCAGCGGCTCCGTATCGTAAAACGCGATGAATCCTTCTCTCTTATTTTTTCCCCGAGCGTGAATATATGGAGTTGGAGTTGAGGTCGGTGAAGCACCAGGGGCCCACGAGGCAGGGGGCGCCCAGGGGGGCAGGCGCGCCTCCCACCCTCGTGGACATGATGTGGGCCCCCTGGCCTTGATTCTTTCGCCAGTATTTTTTATATATTCCAAAATAATTCTCCGTTGATTTTTAGGTCATTCCGAGAACTTTTATTTCTGCACAAAAATAACACCATGACAATTCTGCTGAAAACAGCGTCAGTCCGGGTTAGTTCCATTTAAATCATGCAAGTTAGAGTCCAAAACAAGGGCAAAAGTGTTTGAAAAAGTAGATACGACGAAGAAGTATCAACTCCCCCAAGCTTAAACCTTTGTTTGTCCTCAAGCAATTCAGTTGACAAACTGAAAGTGATAAAGAAAACTTTTACAAACTCTGTTTTCTCTTGTTGTTGTAAATATGTAAAGCCAGCATTCAAGTTTTCAGCAAAGATTATGAACTAACCATATTCACAATAACACTTAGGTCTCATGTTTACCCATATGAATGGCATAATCAACTAGCGAGCAATAATAATAAATCTCGGATGACAACACTTTCTCAAAACAATCATAATATGATATAACAAGATGGTATCTCGTTAGCCCTTTCTGAGACCGCAAAACATAAATGCAGAGCACCTTTAAAGATCTAGGACTGACTAGACATTGTAATTCATGGTAAAAGAGATCAAGTCATGGTCATACTCAATATAAATTAATAGTAATGGATGCAAATGACAGCGGTGCTCTCCAACTGGTGCTTTTAATAAGAAGATGATGACTCAACACAAAAGTAAATAGATAGGCCCTTCGCAGAGGGAAGCATGGATTTGTAGAGGTGCCAGAGCTCGGTTTTTGAAATAGAGATAAATAATATTTTGAGTGGTATACTTTCATTGTCAACATAACAACCGAGAGGTCTCGATATCTTCCATACTACACACATTATAGGCGGTTCCCAAGTAGAACGGTAAAGTTTATACTCCCCCACCACCAACAAGCATCAATCCATGGCTTGCTCGAAACAACGAGTGCCTCCAACTAGCAACAGCCCTGGGGGAGTTTTGTTTGCAATTATTTTGATTTGATTTGCTTAGAGCATGGGACTGGGCATCCCGATGACCAACCATTTTCTCGTGAGTGAGGAGCGGAGTCCACTCCTCTTGAGAATAACCCGCCTAACATGGAAGATACAGACAACCCTAGTTGATACATGAGCTATTCGAGCATACAAAACAGAATTTGATTTGAATGTTTAGAGTTTGGCACATACAAATTTACTTGGAACGGCAGGTAGATACCGCATATAGGAAGGTATGGTGGACTCATATGGAATAACTTTGGGGTTTATGGAAGTGGATGCACAAGCGGTATTCCCGCTTAGTACAAGTGAAGGCTAGCAAAAGATGGGGAAGCGACCAGCTAGAGAGCGACAACAGTCATGAACATGCATTAAAATTAATCAACACTGAATGCAAGCATGAGTAGGATATAATTCACCATGAACATAAATATCATAAAGGCTATGTTGATTTTGTTTCAACTACATGCGTGAACATGTGCCAAGTCAAGCCGCGTGAATCATTCAAAGGAGGATACCATCCTATCATACCACATCACAACCATTTTAATAGCATGTTGGCACGCAAGGTAAACCATTATAAACTCCTAGCTAATTAAGCATGGCATAAGCAACTATAATCTCTAATTGTCACTGCAAACATGTTTATTCATAATAGGCTGAATCAGGAATGATGAACTAATCATATTTACAAAAACAAGAGAGGTCGAGTTCATACCAGCTTATCTCATCTCAATCAGTCCATCATATATCGTCATTATTGCCTTTCACTTGCACAACCGAACGGTGTGGATAAGAATAATAGTGCACGTGCATTGGACTAAGCTGGAATCTGTGAGCATTCAATAAACAGGAAAAGACAAGACAATATGGGATCTTGGTTAAATCAACAATAATCCATATAAGAGCCACTTTATATTTTCATCATGGTCTTCTCCTATCGACCCCCAAAGAAAAGAAAGGAAATAAAACTATTTACACGGGAAAGCTCCCAACAAGCAAAAGAAGAAAGAGAAATATTTTTGGGGTTTCTTTTAATTATTACTACTACATGCATGGAAAGTAAACTAGCTAAAAGCTACAACTAATTTTTTTTGTTTTTCTTAAGGTTTTTCAAACACACAAGAAGAAAGCATAAAAAGAAAATAAACTAGCATGAATAGTACAATGAAAAAGTATGAGCACCGACAACTAGAGTGAGTGTGTGAACATGAATGTAATGTCGGTGAGAAATACGTAGTCCCCCAAGCTTACGCTTTTTGCCTAAGTTGGTCTATGGCCACGGCTGGCCTCGCGGATATCCGAAGTTATAACTGGGTTCGTACTGAGATGCAGCCTCGGGATGCCACTGGTTGGCGATCTCCTCCAGATCCCACTGATAAACAGACTGACGGTGTGGATCAAGTAGTGGTTCCGGCTCTGGTTCTGGAGTTGGTGCTTGGTTCTGGTGGGCATGGATGGCCTCCGGCAGAACAAGGTACTTGCCTAAAGATAAGTGAAACAAAGAAGGAGCAGGCAAAGTAATAGTCTCAAAATAATTCTTATCAAATATCAATCTATAGTTAAGCTCCTTTTTCTTATTCTTAACAATAAAATCATGTGCTACCATACTCTTATAGTCTACAAAAACAGGAGGCAACAACTTTTCTTCTTTCTCATAATGCCTAATAGGTATATTAAAGTGTGCAGTGAGGCACGAGGCGAAGATACCTCCCAAGATGGGGCCCTTTGTACGGTTCAAATTTAACCTCTTTGCAACAATAGCGCCCATACTAAATGTGTTATCACGGAACAAGGCATGGCACAAAATAACAATATCAGGGGCACTAAGGTTGCCACAGTTTCTGCGACCAATTAAACATCTACTAGCAAATATTGCAAAGTAACGTAGAACAGGAAAGTGTATGCTAGTAATTCTTGCATCCGAAACCTTCCTTGTTTCCCCTACAACAATTGTATCAATAAACCCTTCCACATCGTTACGATGTGGTTCCTCTACGCTGCCCGTAAAGGGCAACTTGCAAACCGCACAAAAATCAAAGAGGGACATCTACTTATAATCATCATATAAATAGAAATCCACCGAAGGTGGTGACCTCTTAGCATGGAAATGAAAATTTTGCACAAAGATACTAGTGAGTAGGAGATACTGTTCACGCTGGTCACGGAGGAAGTCGGTGAGGCCTGCATTCTCAGCCAAATCATAAAAATCATCATGAATCCCGGCTGCTCTCAAGAAATCATCACAAGGCCATTCACACGGCCGGGCCTCCGCGGTGCGAGGGAGATTATATTTGGGCCTCTTATCTTCTTCACTTTGCTTATCCTTCGAGCTTCGGCTCGAAGAGCCCCTCAAAAATCTCTTCATTATTTTCTGAATTTTTTTGAATTTTTTAGTAACTTCAAATAAAAGTGAACCAAACTCAACAAAATTAATAGCAACTGCTCCCACAAGTGCCTAGAGACTATATCATGCATTATAACTACTTGGGACCAAATAAATTTGACTTGCAAGCTCAAGAACAAGGTCACCTAAGCAAAAAAATTTTTGCAATAAATAAAGCACTAGAACAAAAACTAATTGGACCATTGGAGGAGTCACATACCAAAGAACAATCCCCCAAAGCAGTTTTGTGAGTGGAGCTTTGAGCAAGGAGATCGAAAATGGCAGCAAGATGAGCTAGAACTCATGCTTGAGCTGGCTTGTGATTTTTTAGGGATGAAGAAGAAGTGTGTGGGTGCTGGAATAAGTGGAGGGGGGCCACCAGGGGCCCACGAGGCAGGGGGCGCGCCTAGGGGGTGGGGGCGCCCTGGACCATTGTGGTCAGCTGCTTGCTCCTCCTGATGTGTTCTTAGTGCAAGATATTCATAAATATTCCAGATAAAAATCATATTTCAATTTCAGGGCATTTGGAGAACTTTTATTTTCGGGGTATTTTTTTATTGCACGGATAATTCAGAAAACAGACAAAAAAAATACTATTTTTGCTTTATCTAATATAAATAACAGAAAGTAAAATGAGGGTACACAGAGTTGTGCTTTCTAACTTCATCCATCTCATGCTCATCAAAATGAATCCACTAACAAGGTTGGTCAAGTCTTGTTAACAAACTCATTCCGAATCGCATGAAACCGGAGAATTTTTGAATAGCACTAGGTTACCTCAACGGGGATATGCATGTCCCCAATAATAAGAATATCATATTTCCTTTTGACAGTCGGAAGTGGAAATTCAAGACCTCCAATAATAGTCGATGGAATTTTTCCAATAGAGTTGATACTGTGAACTTGAGGTTGTTTCCTTGGAAATTGTACCGTATGCTCATTACCATTAACATGAAAAGTGACATTGCCTTTGTTGCAATCAATAACAGACCCTGCGGTATTCAAAAAGGGTCTTCCAAGAATAATAGACATACTATCGTCCTCAGGAATATCAAGAATAACAAAGTCCGTTAAAATAGTAACACTTGCAACAACAACATGCACATCCTCACAAATTGTGGCACCCCGGCTCAGAGCGACCGGTTTACCATGCGTTGCCAGCCCAGAGACCATGTCTTCTGGCAACACACAACATCTTGTTACAGAAAACAACCGCTTTATTGATGCTAGCGGAACAGAGTTTATATTACAACAGCTGTCGAGGGCAAGCGGCACACCCGGTGCGGCTGAACAATATGTACATTATTTAGTGAACATAAAGGGGCCTCGATCAGAACAACTACTTGGCAGCGGAATAACGTCATAGCGGAAGCTCCATATCACAGGGACACCGATGTGGACACGATCTAGACTTGAGCAGCGCTCCTCTCCAACGAGACTTTCCTGAAATCTGGCATGACACGCTAGGTCAGTACATTGAATGTACTTGCAAGCTCACAACAGGCATAATCATAATGGCAAACAATATCATGATACTTAACCAATTAATAATAATGCAACACTATATGTCAAACAAGCTGTGATCATGCTCGAACATCCCTCGGGACAACTTACCAACCGTGATCATTCTCGGATCACAAACAAGCCACCAACGTGGTCTTAACAAGAGTAACTCGTGATCCTTACGGCGATCACAACCACGGCCAATATCTGGTCCGAATATCTCGATGGCCTTTCTGCCATCCTCAACAATGCAAAGTTCATAGCTTAGTGTGCAAATTTTATTAAACGTTGACTCATGGTGGGACCTACTACGAGGTGTCCGTGACCGTGGACTCGACTATCAATAGATTATACACTCTGTAGAGGTAGCACACTGTACCCACACCACGGAACCCATGTCCTCGCACTCCCATTCGGATGGACCAACAACATTCCGACGAAACCCTTCCATTGTCATGACACTCTCCCGGCCACTCCGACCCTATCCCCAATGGGCTAGTCCTGGGTGGCCCCGTGTCTACCAAAGACACACCGACCACCGTCGTGGCCAAAACGATCCCACTCGGGGACCCGGTACCATAATCTCAACAACGGGCACACAAGCTTATGCCTGCTTACCGGGCCAGGGTAAGCACGCCATAACCTTCCCTAGTTGGAGGCACCGACTAGAGGCAATGTCAATGGACCGAATCAAGGCCTTCCCACAAAGGCAAATGTGGTTGCACTAGGAAGAACTCGATTCAGGGGCACCATGACCCAGTCAACGGTATATTCAAGTTGAGTTATATTTAGGTTCAACTTAAAATGAAAATGACCGGTGTCATAGCATGCCATGAAATGCCAAACTACACATGCATCACTTAATAACGAAAGTGCCGATGTCATCCATATTCACACTAAGCATAAACATCAACAACTCATATTACTTTGCTGATCAAGATAACTCACATATTAACCAACATATTTTGCAGCAAGTTTTATTATTTTCATGCAAGAATGTAACTCCGATTAATTTCTCACGCGAATAACAAAGATTTTACCACAAACAAATCCTAATTTCTTTACCAACCAAGTGAGGTTCAACCATTATGTAAGTCAAGTAAAATGACTAAACAAGTACTTAACAGACTATTTTCTAGCAATTTTTTTATCATTTTATTTATGCAAGAACATACCGTTAAATAATTACCGACAAGCATAACAAAAATTATTTATTTCATCACCACAAATAGATCCTAGCTTTGCTTCACCAACTAAACTAGTTTCCACATTCTGTAAATCAAGCATATTAACTAACAAACACTTAACAGATTATAAATAACACAATAGTTTTTTAAATGCATGGATTAATCATTTCATTCAAGTAAGAAAATCATAAATATTGAAATGACACCATGAAAATGTTGCTGTGGCTTGCCTTAGTTCAGAAGAGGTTCACAAGCCTTCTGGTGATCCTCAAGACAAGCCTCACCCTCTGAAAATAATTTTAAACACAAAAAGAAAATATCAAGAACACTTCTAAAAATCACCAGAAATTCTAAACAGCTCAGAAAAATCTCATCTTTGGTGAGCTCCTAGATTTCTTTGCAAAGAATAAGATGCAAAAAGAATCAATTCATTTGGAATTATGGTTTAGGAGTTATGGCTGTTTGAAGTGTTCTGTAAATTCAAATGAATTTGAATAAAAATAAACAGGCTGGGGGGGGGGGGTGACGTCGAAGGCGTAAAGCCCAGGGGCGCCACCACTCGTACCGCTTCGCGCGCGTACAAAGTGGCTGACTAGCGGGCCCCGCCAGTCATGTTAGGAGGATGAGGAGAAGGAAACAGAGGGAGTCGCAGCTCCGCCGGAGCTCTCGCCGGCGACGAGGACTCCTTGGCCAAAACGAGAGGGAGGGATGGCAAGAGGGGGTTGAGGCACACCTGACCGTACCCGTAGCGTAGCTAGGGGCGGTCGGACGGCGTCGGAATCAACCTCGCAAGCAGAGGCAGAACATGGTGGTCGCCGGAGATGAAGAAGACGGCGAGCAGAGGCAACACCAGGGGCTCCAGAGGGGCGGAACGACTTCATCGGAGAGGGGCGGACGCCCCGGAAAGGTCGCCTGGCCTCGGAGGGGCTGGAGCTACCGCGGCGACCAGAGGGGATCGCCGGCGAGCTCGAGCTCGGGGACGGCGGCCGGAGGCCTGCCCGGCCGGGCTACGGCTTCCTACTCGCTTGTGGGGTGTGTGGGAGTGCTGGATGGTGCTTGAGGAGGCTGGGGGCGGCTCCATTTATAGGCGAGCGGCGAGGGGGTTTCGGGCTCCGCCGGTGGACACCTGTCCACGGCGCCCGGTGACGAGTGGCGTCAGTGAGAGGGGAAGAAGGCGACGCAACTCACGCGGCAACTGTTGCAGACGCAGACGAGCACAGGAACAAGGAGAAGGCAATGAGCACAGTGCGCACCGCACTGTTGGGTTGGCTGGACCGTGCCCGTGCTCGCTGCGGCGAGCTCCGGCGTCGGCGAGCGCCAGAGGGGAGTTAAGGGGTTGAGACGAACATGGTGGCGAAGTTTGGCGTGCTAAGGCAGTCGGGGAAGCGAGCACGCGCGAAACAGAGCGCTCGGCGGCACTCAGAGCGCGTCGACACGCATGCCATCACCCCTGGACGAACGCGGTCACCGCGTGGACTATGACATCAGGCCGAGCTAAGCCTAAACTTCATGTCTGGCGTGTTGTTCGTGGTAGATTGAGATGTTACCACGCTTTGGTTTGGATCCAGGTGCAGTAGAGAAGTTTTTACATGCCAGGTAAGTTTCTGGTCAGTAACTTTTAGAGGTTACTGAAAGTCCAACTATCCCTAGGTGGTTTTGGTAATTCATAACAACATATAGCTCATTGAGCTAATGATATTTCAAGATGATTATTTCAGGAAAGCTCAATGATTGGCGTGGCATGGATGATGAAAGTGGATCCCTCAAAATGCTAAGGACAAAGGATTGGCTCAAGCTCAAAAGCTCAAGACTCTTCATTTTATATTTTAGTGATCCAAGATCACATTGAGTCTTTAGGAAAAGCCAATACTATCAAGGAGGGATGAGGTGTTGCTTAATGAGCCTCTTGCTTCATGTGCTTAGTGATATGCTCCAAAACCCTCAGCTACTTTCCTATATCCACACTTGACCTAAACCCAAAGCCAAACTCGGACCTACCGATTCTTTCAATCCGGCGCCACCAAGTTTCACATGTCATAGCCACTGCCAAACCCTAAGCAAATCGGTTCTACCGATAGGGATCTCGGTCTCACCGAGATGGGATTGCAATTTCTCTTTTTCCTTTTCATAACTTTTCGGTCTCACCGAAAGAGTGGATCGGTCCCACCGAGATTGCAATGTAAACTCTCTGTTTCCTTTTTGTAACATTTAGGTCTCACCGAAAGAGCAAATCGGTCCCACCGAGTTTACCTGACCAACTCTCTGGTTAGCTTATTACCAAATCGGTCTCACCGAGTTTGTGTAATCGGCCTCACCGAGATTACGTTATGCCCTAACCCTGACCATATCGGTCCTACCGAGTTGCATGTCAGTCCCACCGAAAATCACTAACGGTCACTAGGTTTACTAAATCGGTCCGACCGAGTTTGTTGATTCGGTCCCACCGAGATTGGTAAATTGTGTGTAACGGTTAGATTTTGTGTGGAGGCTATTTATACCCCTCCACCTCCTCTTCACTCGTGGAGAGAGCCATCAGAACACATCTACACTTCCAACTCACATGTTCTGAGAGAGAACCACCTACCCTTGTGTTGAGCTCAAGATATTCCATTCCTACCATATGAATCTTGATCTCTAGCCTTCCCCAAGTTGCTTTCCACTCAAATCTTCTTTCCACCAGATCCAAATCCTATGAGAGAGAGTTGAGTGTTGGGGAGACTATCATTTGAAGCACAAGAGCAAGGAGTTCATCATCAACACACCATTTGTTACTTCTTGGAGAGTGGTGTCTCCTAGATTGGCTAGGTGTCACTTGGGAGCCTCCGACAAGATTGTGGAGTTGAACCAAGGAGTTTGTAAGGGCAAGGAGATCGCCTACTTCGTGAAGATCTACCGCTAGTGAGGCAAGTCCTTCGTGGGCGACGGCCATGGTGGGATAGACAAGGTTGCTTCTTCGTGGACCCTTCGTGGGTGGAGCCCTCCGTGGAATCGCGCAACCGTTACCCTTCGTGGGTTGAAGTCTGTCAGGACCCCGATCCTAAGCCACATCGATCCAGCGTGTAACACATCATATCACTTTGCGGCCTCACGCACGGTACTCCCACGGGTGCCACCTTACCTGACCCGGGACCGTTTGCGCCTTTTGGCTCACGTATATGATAGTGTCGCTAGCATCCATATGACAGAGAACCCGGGCCGACATGGCTAGTCGTGAACCCAAAGCGGCGCTAGCATATGAGGACAGGCATACATGAATCACATCGAGCATGTCGGTCATCAACGTATTTATTCGGGCTGTAGCACTGGGCTAACAGGACTCCGGTAACCCGGGCTGTAGCAGGCTAGGCAGGACTCCGAATAACAGCGCGTGACATTTCCCCGAAGGGACAGACATAGGAACGACGTGAAACACATGCCGGCCAGTCAAGTGTCCAAGCAGTAGTGCTGGGCTAGCAGGACTCCGGTGAACCGGGCTGTAGCGGACTACTATCGCTCAGAAGCACAAGACTTACATTTCCCCATATGAAAGGCTGCCAAGGATAAACAACTAGATAGTCGGATCCCACTCATACCAAGCATTTCAATCATACACACAATATGCCCGATATGAGTAAATACAACATGGCATCACAACAGTACTCTACGACTCAAGTACTTTATTTAGAAGGCTCCGAGGAGCCATACATATCATCCATACAGATAGGGGTCACATGACCCAACACTCAAGTCATACAAACATACAGGCACATGCGGAAGCAAAGTAGTCTGAGTACAGACACTAGAAAGAAAGAAGGCTTGACGAAGCCTGTCTATCTACAACGACCCTTCACAAGTCTTGGATCACCACCTGGTGATAAGTCACTCGTCAACGTCGAGGTCTACATAGAACCCATCAGAGGGGTTTGTGCAGTTGTCTGAAAAACATGATTAAAGCAACATGAGTACGGAGGTACTCAGCAAGTCTTACAACAGGAACCTATCATACATGCACATTCTCAAGAAGGTAGTGGGGTTATTGCAGCAAGCCAGCTTTGACTCTTGGCTAAGCTATCCTACGATAGACACCACTTGTAAAACATTTGTCGCACACGAGTCCACTATCACCATCACAATACTCCACCGTGGATTCTCTCTCGCCATCCTACGAGAGGGCCATCCGCGGTACTCACACTTATCTTGAGATTTTTAGTAGTATCCATTTAACTTATCTATGAACTGTATAGGTGACCAAGTAGTCCTTTACCGCGGACACGGCTATTCGAATAGATCATTTATAACCCTGCAGGGGTGTACCTCTTCACACACGCTCTCACCACTTATCGCCGTTTACACGACATGTACTCGGCAACCTTCAAGCGGAAGCCCAGCGAGGGTGTCGGCCACGGCCTACCTAAACACTCAAGTCTCTAGTCCAGGTTTATCGCCTATTCGGGTTCCATCCGCAGGGAGTCCGGCCGAGGTTTCCACTAACGGCCCCGAACGATGTGAACAGGGTTCCCGAGACACCAAACGGGCGAGTCGGTACACCGTGCCACGTGCCTACCGCAACACAGCCCACCCCGATGGTCAGCGCCGCGTGCGGCCCCCAGCATGCTACAAACACCAGAAACTACTTTGCAACTCCTGGACAGAGGACAAGCGTGATCAAGAAGCCGAGAGAGTCAATTAAGGATCCCAATGTGTGGTAGTAACTGAACCTTAAATCACGCACACAGATCTCAGTTCTTAAGGTCGGCCTCAATGAAACAACCCACCATGTACTCCTACATGGCCTCTCATCGATTCCTTTACCAAATCGTGTTCAACACTTCACTCCTGTCACCGACACAACTTTTCACTCCAGTTCATCATCCCGATGAGCCAGACCTGACACAACTCTAAGCATAGCAAGCACAGCATGGTAGGAACACACACACACATGTATTGGCTCAATCAACTCCTACACATGCTAGTGGGTTTCATCTAGTTACTGTGGCAATGACAGGTCATGCAAAGGAAGTGGGTTCAACTACCGCAACACACAGCAGTTTGAAACGCGTTGTCTTAATGCAGTAAACAAGGGCAGAAGCGAGAACATGGGTTTGTATCGGAATGATCAACGAGTTGCTTGCCTGATGGAGTGGTCGTGGGATACTGCCCTTCAGTTGGATACTCGGAGATATCCTCGGAGGCAGAACCTACCACGATGAACACACCGGAACACAATCAATACATGGCGATATGCAACAATATGATGCATGCTATGACATGGCAATATGAATGTGTCCTGACCTAATGCAAGTTAAACCAGAAGGGAAAGAACCTATTTGAACCAAAGATTCAAATGGAAACTCATTTATTAAGATCATATTAGTGTATCATCTTGTAGTGCCTAAACAGTGGGTTTAACTTGGTTTTTCATGCATGAAACTGGTACAGATGGATAGCTTGCATTTTTCTGATCATTTTTCATATATAGAACTTTGCATTTGGAGTTACAGGTAATTTTCTATGAATTTTTGAAGTTTATAACATTTTCTGGAATTTCCTGTTTAAAATTAAATCCAGAAAATAAATAAATGCGTCAGCACTGCATCATGCTTGCGTCAGCAAGTCAACAGCGCTGACTAGTCAACCTGACGTGTGGGGCCACACGTCAGTGACACAGGGGCTAAACCCGGTCAAACCCGCGCTGACCGGGGTTTGACTTGGCCCTGGGGCCCACGGTCAGTGGCTTAGGGATGGTTTAGGCGGCGGGGTTAGCAGCTAATCACGGGGCCACGTCAGCCTCGCCGGAGTTTCGCCGACGACGACCAAAAACCGCGGCGGCGACTCGCCGGACTTGCGCTGCGAGCGGCGTTTGGATGCGCGGAGACCACCGGGGCGTAGCCCGTCGTCGTCCGCATCCAGGGGAGCTGGTGAGAGGCTGCGGGGGCGGCGGAGCTCGCCGGAGCAGAGCTCAAGGCGGCGGCCGGAGTTCGGCCTCGAACGGGAGCGAGCTACGGGGCACGGCGGGGGCTGCGGAGGGCTTCTATGGCTTCCTGGCGTCACCAGGAGTACGGTGACGCGCTTGGTTGCGGCTGCGGTGGTCAGGGCGACGGTGGCGACATGGACGGCGGCGAGGAGCTACGGCCGCGGCGGGGAAACGGTGCTACGGTGCGAAAACGGAGAAACGGGGAGAGGGGGACGGCGTAGAAGCTCACGGCGATTCAGACGAGGCAGTCGGCGAGCTCGGGGAGGGCTGGAGTCGGCGGGGCGGCGAAGACGATCTCCGGCGACCGGAGATGAAGACGGCGGCGAAGGCGCCTCTCCAGGGCCTCCCGAGGCGTGTGGCTCGACGGAGAGGTAGCAGGCGATGTGGCGGAGCTTCTGAGCACGGGGAGAGGGCGAGGGGGAGGCGATGGCTACGGTCACGGCGAGCAGCGGCGACGGTGGCGCTCGGCGTTCGCGGGAGAGGGCGACATCCAGGGAGGAGGGAGAGTGAGAGAGAGAGCGAGGGGGAGGGGCAGGCAGGCAGCTGCCGTGGCGCGCATGCGCGCGGCGTGCGGCGACCACGCACCCGGCGTCCTCCAGGCGCGGTGGGGACGACGACTGGCGTTGGCCAGTCGGCTGGGCCGACTGGGCCAGGCCAGGGAGGTAAGTGCAGGTAGGTTTCCCATTTTTGTTTCCTTTTTCTATTTTTCTGTGACTTTGTAGACTTAATAAAAATACTAAAACAACTCCTAAAATCACCAAACTGCACCTGGTCCTTAGTTAGAATATTTCCAGCCAGGAACATTTTAGTTTGGAGATATTTGAGCATTTGAAATATTTTATAAATTTTAAATGCCCAAATTCAAATACTAATGCATTAATTCAATGACCTTCTGTTGACCTAGAAAAATATGCACCATTTTTGCCAGAGGTTTCAACCCAAGACAAAGAGGGTGAACTTTTTAGAAGGGCATTTCAGGTTCATTGAAAATATTTTTAGTAAACCCTAGTTGATTTCAGGAGGGGTGCTGGGGGTTCTGGCTTCCCCATTTCAAATTTCTGTCAAAAGTAAACATGATGCACACTCTAGTGCATGAGCTAGGTGGGATGTGACAACTCACCCCCACTCAAAAGAATCTCGTCCCGAGATTTAGGATCTGTCGGAAAGAAGGTGGGGTACTCAAGTCGAAGACGATCCTCCCTTTCCCATGTAGCTTCTTGCTCGGAATGGTGTGACCATTGAACCTTGAGAAACTTGATGTTGTGGCGTCGAGTGGTACGCTCGGCTTGATCAAGGATACGAATGGGGTGTTCCCGATAGGTGAGGTTATCTTGGAGATCAAGCGTTTCGTGGTCCACTCCACGGATAGGATCCGCGAAGCAACGCCTGAGTTGAGAAACGTGGAAGACATCATGGACTCTGGAGAGATGCGGAGGTAGTTCCAGTTGGTAGGCAACTTCCCCTCGTTTGGCAAGAATGCGAAAGGGTCCAATGTAACGAGGAGCCAATTTGCCTTTGATACCGAATCGATGGGTTCCCTTTAAAGGTGTAACCCGAAGGTAAGCCATCTCGCCGACTTCATAAGCCATGGGCTTATGCTTGCGGTCATACTGACTCTTTTGTCGGGATTGGGCGGTTTTCAACTTCTCACGAATAATGCGAACCTGCTCTTCTGCATCCTGGATCATGTCCAGGCCAAAGAGTTGTCTCTCGCCGGTTTCTGACCAGTTAAGAGGCGTTCGACATTTTCGTCCATAGAGAACTTCGAAAGGGGCTTTGCCCAAGCTAGCTTGAAAACTGTTGTTATAAGCGAACTCGGCGAATGGAAGGCACTTCTCCCAATTCATACCGAAAGAGATGACAGAAGCTCGGAGCATATCCTCCAGAATTTGATTGACTCGTTCTACTTGACCACTTGATTGAGGATGGAAGGCGGTGCTAAAGGAGAGTCGAGTTCCCATAGCATTTTGGAAACTTTCCCAAAATCGGGAGGTGAAAAGACTTCCACGGTCGGAATTAATTTCCAATGGAACACCATGGAGAGATACTATTCGAGAGATGTACAAATCAGCTAGCTGGCTAGCGGTTATACTCTCGCGAACAGGTAAGAAGTGGGCTACTTTGGAAAGACGATCGACAACAACGAAGATAGCATTATTCCCTCTTTTGGTTCTGGGAAACCCGGTAATGAAATCCATACCGATTTTATCCCATTTCCATTCAGGAATCTCCAATGGTTGAAGGGTGCCAGCAGGCCGTTGATGCTCTGCTTTAACATGACGACAGACGTCGCAATTAGCAATGTATTGAGCGATTTCTCTCTTCATCCTAGTCCACCAAAACCTCTGGCGTAGGTCTTGATACATTTTAGTACTACCGGGATGAATGGTGAGAGGGGATTCATGAGCTTCCTTAAGGATCAATTGTCGTAAATGTTGTTTCTTGGGAACCACCAAGCGGTTCTCGAAGAAGACAACACCTCGTTCATCCATGGAAAAACATTTAGCAACTCCGCTAGCGATGTTTTCCTTGATCCGAGATATTCCTCTATCATACCGCTGAGCGGTTATGATTTGAACCGTAAGGTTAGGTTTCACCACCAGGGTGGAAAGGAATCCTCGAGGAACAATGTGAAGGTTAAGCTTACGAAAATCCTCGTGGAGAAATGGTTGACCTTGTTGTAACATCAGATTGTTACAATAAGATTTACGACTTAGTGCATCAGCCATGACATTGGCTTTGCCTGGGGTGTAAGTTATTCCTAAGTCGTAATCCGAGATCAACTCGACCCAACGTCTTTGCCTGAGATTCAAATCCGGCTGGGTGAAGATATATTTCAAACTTTGGTGATCAGTGTAGATCTCGCAACGATTACCCAGAAGGTAATGTCGCCAGGTTTTGAGTGCATGGACTACTGCTGCAAGCTCTAGATCATGTGTGGGATAATTATCCTCATGTGGACGCAACTGTCGAGATGCGTAGGCAATCACATGACGATCTTGCATGAGTATGCAACCTAGTCCTTGTCGCGAGGCGTCGCAGTAGATAACAAAGTCCTTAGAGAAGTCTGGTGGTACCAGTACGGGAGCAGATGTCAGGCGTCTTTTCAGTTCTCGAAAGCTGAACTCGCACTGTGGGGTCCACTCGAACTTTTTATCTTTCTTGAGGAGTTCAGTTAGAGGCTTAGCAACATTGGAGAAATTCTCGACGAAGCGGCGGCAATAGCTCGCTAAACCAAGAAAACTCCGAACTTGCTTGACCGTTTCAGGTGGAGTCCAGTCAAGGACAGCTTGAACTCGCTCGGGATTGACAGCAATGCCCTTACCAGAGATTACATGGCCCAGATAGGTCACTTCTGGCAACCAGAATTCGCACTTGGAGAATTTGGCATAAAGGCGATGCTCTCGAAGTTTCATCAATACTAGCCTTAGATGTTCGGCATGTTCTTCCTCATTCTTGGAGTAGATGAGTATATCATCGAGGTATACCACAACGAATTTATCCAAATACTCCATGAAGATCGAGTTCATTAACCGAGAAAAGGTGGCTGGAGCATTGGTTAACCCGAAGGACATGACGGTGTACTCGTATTGGCCGTAACGAGTGACAAAGGCCGTTTTGGGAATGTCCCCGTTCTTGATTTTGATTTGATGGTAGCCCAACCTCAAATCCATCTTGGAAAAGACTGAGGATCCAGCGAGCTGGTCATACAGGTCGTTGATCCTGGGGAGCGGATACTTGTTCTTGATAGTGACCAAATTGACAGGTCGGTAATCTACAACCATCCGATCCGTTCCATCCTTCTTCTTGACGAAGAGGACGGGGCAAGCCCATGGAGATGAACTAGGACGGATGAAACCCTTTTGCAAGGACTCATCGAGTTGTTTCTTAAGCTCAGCTAGTTCTAGGGGTGCCATCTTATAAGGTCTCCTAGAGATTGGGACGGTTCCTGGAACAAGGTCTATTACGAACTCGACATCTCTGTCAGGTGGAACACCTGGCAGTTCCTATGGAAAGACATCCGGGAAGTCACGGACTACCGGAATATCTTCGAGGTCTGGAAGGGGATTGGCATTTAGAGAGTAGAGTTGACGCTCCGATTCTCGGGTCAAAACATTGACTGTCTTGCCCGATGGATGGGTAAGTTGAACAGTTCTAGTTGAGCAGTCAATCTTGGCGTAATGAGCTGACATCCAGTCCATACCCAAGATGATGTTTATGTCTGAGGACTTGAGAGCTATTAGTGACGCAAGGAAGACCAATCTGTCAACAAGAATTTCATTTCCATGGCTGATTCTAGAGGTTTGCCACTTAGAACCAGGGGTTTGAATTACCATGGAGGTGGGCATGTCACAAAAGGTGGTGTTGTGCAAACGAGCATAGCTCTCAGAAATAAATGAATGAGATGCTCCAGTATCAAAGAGAACAGTTGCCGGATGGCAATTAACAAGGAGCGTACCGAGAACGACGTTGGGGTCCTCTTGAGTTTCTTCAACTGAAACGTAGTTGACATGGCCACGAGCAGTGGTGGCTGGCTTGGCGACAAGCACCTTTGCTGTTGACTTACCACGTCCAACAGACTTTCCGAACTGGCTGGGGTTGTTCTGGGGACACTCACGGATGTAGTGGCCCGGCTCACCACACTTGAAGCAAGTTATCGAATTGGGGCGTGGAGCAGCATTGGCAGTGGGGCCACCAAAAGTCTTGGGCGGCACATACTGTTGGTTGGGACGAGGCGCCTCAAAGGATGGCCTCGGGGTATACCTGGGTGGCATAGCAGAATTTGGAATCCAGACCCGGCGCTTCTGAGATCCAGAGCCGGATGAAGATCCATAGTCACGGGAGTGCTTGCGTGAAGCTTCAAAATCGTTCTGCCCCGTCTCGGCACTGATGGCCTTATTGACTAACTTCGGAAAAGAAATGCATTCATGCAGACGAAGGTCACGTCGGAGCTCAGGGCTAAGTCCCTTGCGGAACCTTGCCTGCTTCTTGGCATCGGTGGATACCTCTTCGGGAGCATAGCGTGCAAGCTTCCCAAACTCGCGACTGTATGCATCCACAGTCAGCTTCCCCTGGGTGAAGTTACAGAACTCCTCCCTCTTGCGATCCATGAGACCTTCCGGAATATGATGCTCACGAAAAGCGGCACTGAAATCAGCCCAAGTAGTGAGTTGGCCGACCGGACGCATAGCTTCATAATTCTCCCACCAAAGGCTGGCAGGACCTTCAAGGTGATAGGCAGCAAAGGTGACTTTATCATCTTCAGCCACGTTGGCAGAACGTAGCTTGTGGGCGATGCTGCGGAGCCAGTCATCCGCATCGAGAGGTTCGATGGAATGATTGAACTTTGGCGGGTACAGCTTGACAAAGTCATTGATGGACACCGAATTGATCCTCTGCTGGCGTGCAGTGTTCTGCTCAATCCGCTCTAACAAGCGGTTGGTGTCGCGCCTGTTGCGCTCTGCCTCCAGCATCACTTCGGCCAGAGAAGGTGGTTGAGGCAGACTTTCCTCTCTAGGTGCACTAGCTTCTCCCTGCTCCGAAGCAGCAGGGTTGCTGCGGGTGTTGACCATCCTGGGAAAACAAAACAACGATTTAAACCAGGATGGCAAAATCTGGCCAAAGAAGTGCGGAATGTAATGGGTAACAAGGAATGCAGAGATGATCATCCGTATGACATGGTAATATAGAGACTGCCATATATATACCAACGGTCATACACATCATACATAGTTTAGTACAAGCTCAAGCTGAAGTACAACTAAGACGAAAGACGTTACATCTCATCGGAGGCATTCCAAGCTCCCATACATTATTTTTCTACACCTCCGGAATTGATACACACTAAGTTATATTCCACAATCATGCAGGACGGTGGACATACAACTATTACAATACTAGCGAGACTACTACTAGCTCAGATGGCTCCGTAGAAGTCCTCATAGAAGTCACCACCCAGACCTAGAAGCGGAACATGGTCATCTGAGAACAGACGGTCCTGCGGTGCTTGTGGACCGTAGGGACTTGGGTGCGGCCTCGGTCCAACAGACGGCGGCAGAAGAGGTCCACGAGGAGGGGTGATGCCTCCCACCTCACGCCATTCCATGAAGTCTGGCAGACTAGCCCGCACAGGGTACAAGTCTCTCGTGTCCATGAATCCGGCTTGCACAGCAGGTGCAAACCTCGTCAAGGTGGCCCAATGATCAGCACGAGCATTAAAGAGCTCCATACGCAAGGCCCGGTTTTCACGGTCCTTATCTTCCAACATCTCAGTAGTGGTGCAAAGGAGTGAGTCCTCATGGAATGCATCACTGTACATGCCCTGAAGGTAACCATGCGCCCCAGGGAGGGATGCTGGCATGTAGCGAAATTCAGTGTTGCTCAACAAGGCAGTTCTAGCTCGCATAATGGTCATCATCGAGTAGGCTGCATCTTGAACGGACATCCCAATAGTGATCCCGAGTCCATAAGAACGGTGGAGTGGTTCCGTGGCTCCGGGATATGATGGATATATCCTGACCGTGCATAGATATTGGCTCTGGTTGAAATCTCTAAACTGCTCTTCGACGGTGTATTCAGGGTACCATCGGTAACCTGCCTCAACCATCACTCGAACCAACATGGCGGTATGACCACATACACCGATGCAACGGGTCAGACGAACCACTTGGTTTTGGGGACGGGTAGCCATCTGAAAGCACAAAATAGTGCAAAGGCATTAGAATTTCTGGACGAAATTGGACAGCATAACGGCTGTAAATGCTCAGAAAAAGAATTGAGACATCCACAACAGTTTGCGAAGCCACTCAACAACAACATATCAAGGTTCTGGTTCAATTGGCAACATACTAAACTTTAGTAGAACTGAACTGGGTTGTATCCAACAATCCTATAAGTTACTACGGATTTAGTAACACGTGAACCTGATAGAGAGCAGAGAGCCTAGTCCTTAACCCACGTAGAATGAGAAGAGAATGACTCAGCATAGAGGGCATAAGGTAAAGGAGTAAAAGAGCCTTACGTTCCCTCCCACAATCAATTCCCCCTACATATAACTAAAGCATTTCTAGACTCGACATCGACCAGTTTGGCTTAGCGAACCTACAGGCAGTCCGGCTCTGATGCCAACGCTGTC
The DNA here is from genome assembly GCA_032464435.1 of Aegilops umbellulata. Lineage (NCBI taxonomy): Eukaryota > Viridiplantae > Streptophyta > Magnoliopsida > Poales > Poaceae > Aegilops > Aegilops umbellulata. Next base: position 360,921,179 of record CP136057.1, read on the forward strand.
AGGACCCCGATCCTAAGCCACATCGATCCAGCGTGTAACACATCATATCACTTTGCGGCCTCACGCACGGTACTCCCACGGGTGCCACCTTACCTGACCCGGGACCGTTTGCGCCTTTTGGCTCACGTATATGATAGTGTCGCTAGCATCCATATGACAGAGAACCCGGGCCGACATGGCTAGTTGTGAACCCAAAGCGGCGCTAGCATATGAGGACAGGCATACATGAATCACATCGAGCATGTCGGTCATCAACGTATTTATTCGGGCTGTAGCACTGGGCTAACAGGACTCCGGTAACCCGGGCTGTAGCAGGCTAGGCAGGACTCCGAATAACAGCGCGTGACATTTCCCCGAAGGGACAGACATAGGAACGACGTGAAACACATGCCGGCCAGTCAAGTGTCCAAGCAGTAGTGCTGGGCTAGCAGGACTCCGGTGAACCGGGCTGTAGCGGACTACTATCGCTCAGAAGCACAAGACTTACATTTCCCCATATGAAAGGCTGCCAAGGATAAACAACTAGATAGTCGGATCCCACTCATACCAAGCATTTCAATCATACACACAATATGCCCGATATGAGTAAATACAACATGGCATCACAACAGTACTCTACGACTCAAGTACTTTATTTAGAAGGCTCCGAGGAGCCATACATATCATCCATACAGATAGGGGTCACATGACCCAACACTCAAGTCATACAAACATACAGGCACATGCGGAAGCAAAGTAGTCTGAGTACAGACACTAGAAAGAAAGAAGGCTTGACGAAGCCTGTCTATCTACAACGACCCTTCACAAGTCTTGGATCACCACCTGGTGATAAGTCACTCGTCAACGTCGAGGTCTACATAGAACCCATCAGAGGGGTTTGTGCAGTTGTCTGAAAAACATGATTAAAGCAACATGAGTACGGAGGTACTCAGCAAGTCTTACAACAGGAACCTATCATACATGCACATTCTCAAGAAGGTAGTGGGGTTATTGCAGCAAGCCAGCTTTGACTCTTGGCTAAGCTATCCTACGATAGACACCACTTGTAAAACATTTGTCGCACACGAGTCCACTATCACCATCACAATACTCCACCGTGGATTCTCTCTCGCCATCCTACGAGAGGGCCATCCGCGGTACTCACACTTATCTTGAGATTTTTAGTAGTATCCATTTAACTTATCTATGAACTGTATAGGTGACCAAGTAGTCCTTTACCGCGGACACGGCTATTCGAATAGATCATTTATAACCCTGCAGGGGTGTACCTCTTCACACACGCTCTCACCACTTATCGCCGTTTACACGACATGTACTCGGCAACCTTCAAGCGGAAGCCCAGCGAGGGTGTCGGCCACGGCCTACCTAAACACTCAAGTCTCTAGTCCAGGTTTATCGCCTATTCGGGTTCCATCCGCAGGGAGTCCGGCCGAGGTTTCCACTAACGGCCCCGAACGATGTGAACAGGGTTCCCGAGACACCAAACGGGCGAGTCGGTACACCGTGCCACGTGCCTACCGCAACACAGCCCACCCCGATGGTCAGCGCCGCGTGCGGCCCCCAGCATGCTACAAACACCAGAAACTACTTTGCAACTCCTGGACAGAGGACAAGCGTGATCAAGAAGCCGAGAGAGTCAATTAAGGATCCCAATGTGTGGTAGTAACTGAACCTTAAATCACGCACACAGATCTCAGTTCTTAAGGTCGGCCTCAATGAAACAACCCACCATGTACTCCTACATGGCCTCTCATCGATTCCTTTACCAAATCGTGTTCAACACTTCACTCCTGTCACCGACACAACTTTTCACTCCAGTTCATCATCCCGATGAGCCAGACCTGACACAACTCTAAGCATAGCAAGCACAGCATGGTAGGAACACACACACACATGTATTGGCTCAATCAACTCCTACACATGCTAGTGGGTTTCATCTAGTTACTGTGGCAATGACAGGTCATGCAAAGGAAGTGGGTTCAACTACCGCAACACACAGCAGTTTGAAACGCGTTGTCTTAATGCAGTAAACAAGGGCAGAAGCCAGAACATGGGTTTGTATCGGAATGATCAACGAGTTGCTTGCCTGATGGAGTGGTCGTGGGATACTGCCCTTCAGTTGGATACTCGGAGATATCCTCGGAGGCAGAACCTACCACGATGAACACACCGGAACACAATCAATACATGGCGATATGCAACAATATGATGCATGCTATGACATGGCAATATGAATGTGTCCTGACCTAATGCAAGTTAAACCAGAAGGGAAAGAACCTATTTGAACCAAAGATTCAAATGGAAACTCATTTATTAAGATCATATTAGTGTATCATCTTGTAGTGCCTAAACAGTGGGTTTAACTTGGTTTTTCATGCATGAAACTGGTACAGATGGATAGCTTGCATTTTTCTGATCATTTTTCATATATAGAACTTTGCATTTGGAGTTACAGGTAATTTTCTATGAATTTTTGAAGTTTATAACATTTTCTGGAATTTCCTGTTTAAAATTAAATCCAGAAAATAAATAAATGCGTCAGCACTGCATCATGCTTGCGTCAGCAAGTCAACAGCGCTGACTAGTCAACCTGACGTGTGGGGCCACACGTCAGTGACACAGGGGCTAAACCCGGTCAAACCCGCGCTGACCGGGGTTTGACTTGGCCCTGGGGCCCACGGTCAGTGGCTTAGGGATGGTTTAGGCGGCGGGGTTAGCAGCTAATCACGGGGCCACGTCAGCCTCGCCGGAGTTTCGCCGGCGACGACCAAAAACCGCGGCGGCGACTCGCCGGACTTGCGCTGCGAGCGGCGTTTGGACGCGCGGAGACCACCGGGGCGTAGCCCGTCGTCATCCGCATCCAGGGGAGCTGGTGAGAGGCTGCGGGGGCGGCGGAGCTCGCCGGAGCAGAGCTCAAGGCGGCGGCCGGAGTTCGGCCTCGAACGGGAGCGAGCTACGGGGCACGGCGGGGGCTGCGGAGGGCTTCTATGGCTTCCTGGCGTCACCAGGAGTACGGTGACGCGCTTGGTTGCGGCTGCGGTGGTCAGGGCGACGGTGGCGACATGGACGGCGGCGAGGAGCTACGGCCGCGGCAGGGAAACGGTGCTACGGTGCGAAAACGGAGAAACGGGGAGAGGGGGACGACGTAGAAGCTCAGGGCGATTCAGACGAGGCAGTCGGCGAGCTCGGGGAGGGCTGGAGTCGGCGGGGCGACGAAGACGATCTCCGGCGACCGGAGATGAAGACGGCGGCGAAGGCGCCTCTCCAGGGCCTCCCGAGGCGTGTGGCTCGACGGAGAGGTAGCAGGCGATGTGGCGGAGCTTCTGAGCACGGGGAGAGGGCGAGGGGGAGGCGGTGGCTACGGTCACGGCGAGCAGCGGCGACGGTGGCGCTCGGCGTTCGCGGGAGAGGGCGACATCCAGGGAGGAGGGAGAGTGAGAGAGAGAGCGAGGGGGTCGGGGCGGCGCGTGGCGTCGTCCGAAGGCCAGAGCGAGGAGGGGAGGGGCAGGCAGGCAGCTGCCGTGGCGCGCATGCGCGCGGCGTGCGGCGACCACGCACCCGGCGTCCTCCTGGCGCGGTGGAGACGACGACTGGCGTTGGCCAGTCGGCTGGGCCGACTGGGCCAGGCCAGGGAGGTAAGTGCAGGTAGGTTTCCCATTTTTGTTTCCTTTTTCTATTTTTCTGTGACTTTGTAGACTTAATAAAAATACTAAAACAACTCCTAAAATCACCAAACTGCACCTGGTCCTTAGTTAGAATATTTCCAGCCAGGAACATTTTAGTTTGGAGATATTTGAGCATTTGAAATATTTTATAAATTTTAAATGCCCAAATTCAAATACTAATGCATTAATTCAATGACCTTCTGTTGACCTAGAAAAATATGCACCATTTTTGCCAGAGGTTTCAACCCAAGACAAAGAGGGTGAACTTTTTAGAAGGGCATTTCAGGTTCATTGAAAATATTTTTAGTAAACCCTAGTTGATTTCAGGAGGGGTGCTGGGGGTTCTGGCTTCCCCATTTCAAATTTCTGTCAAAAGTAAACATGATGCACACTCTAGTGCATGAGCTAGGTGGGATGTGACAAAGTCTCCATCAACGTGGATGTAGGATAGCACCACCTATCCGAACCACGCCAAAAACATCCGTGTCTCCAATTGCGTTTGAATTCTCCAAACCCTTCCCTTTACATTCTTGCAAGTTGCATGCTTTACTTTCCGCTGCCTATATACTGTTTGCATGCTTGCTTGAATTGTGTGATGATTGCTTGACTTGTCCTAGAGTAGCTAAAATCTGCCAAACTCTAAAATTGGGAAAAGGTTAAGTTTTTATTGGTCAAGTAGTCTAATCACCCCCTCTAGACATACTTCAAGGTCCTACAAGTGGTATCAGAGCTTTGGTCTCCATTTGCTTTGATTTCCATAGCTTTTGGTGGTCGTAGCCTTGTTTCACAACCTAGGAGAGTATGGCGTCTAGCGAGGGAAATTATCACCGTGGAGGTCCTTACTTTGATGGTACTAATTTTGCTAGTTGGAAGCATAAGATGAAAATGCATATTCTCGGACATAACCCCGCCGTTTGGGCTATTGTGTGTGTTGGTTTGCAAGGTGACTTCTTTGGTGGGAAAGAACCAAACCGTGAAGCTACCGCGGAAGAGTTGAAGATGCTGCAATACAACACTCAAGCTTGTGATATTCTCTTCAATGGATTGTGCCCCGAAGAATTCAACAAAATCAGCCGTCTTGAGAATGCAAAGGAAATTTGGGATACTTTGATTGATATGTACGAAGGTATCGACTCCGTCAAGGAATCCAAATTGGATGTGCTTCAAAGTCAACTTGACAAGTTCAAAATGAAGGATGGTGAAGGTGTCGCTGAAATGTACTCTAGGATTGCTCTCATCACAAATGAGATTGCCAGCTTAGGGAGTGAAGAGATGACCGATAGATTCATCATCAAGAAGATCCTAAGAGCCTTGGATGGAAAATATGATACCGTGTGCACATTGATCCAAATGATGCCCAATTACAAAGATCTCAAGCCAACGGAGGTCATTGGAAGAATTGTTGCTCATGAGATGTCACTCAAGGATAAAGAGGAGCTTCACAACAAATCAAGTGGAGCTTACAAAGCCTCATGTGAAGCCCCCACATCATCAAGTGAGAAACAAACCTTCAATGAAGAATTGAGCTTAATGGTGAAGAACTTCAACAAGTTCTACAAGAGTAGAAGCAAAGATAGAAGCTCCAAGTCAAGGTCCTACAATGACAAAAGATCTTCTAGTCGAGAGCGAAACTGCTGCAATTGTGGAAGACCCGGACACTACTCCAATGAGTGTACGGCACCCTACAAAAGAAGAGAAGATTCTCCAAAAAGAATAAGCAAAAGAGAAGAATCACCATCTAGAGAAAGAAGGAGTAGAGATGATCGTTATGAACGAAGATACTCACGAAGAAGCAAGGATTCAGAAAGAAAGGAAAAGTCATCAAGGATCTACACAAAACGAAGACATCAAGCTCATGTTGGTGAATGGGTATCCGGCTCTGACTTCGACAACCACTCCGAGAGAAGTTATCACTCCGATTCCGAATATACTCAAGATGAAGGTGTTGCCAGTCTAGCACTTGTGTCAACCGACTCCTATGACATATTTGACTCACCAAATGAAGGAGTTGGAATATGCTTCATGGCCAAAGGTCCTAAGGTAACACACCCCGAGTATGTTGATTTCAATAGTGATGAAGATGACTTGTTAGGTGATGATGATTTACTTGTTGACAACTCTAGTGATGAATACTATGATGAAACATCAATTAATCATGATAATCAAGATAAAACAAATTACAATGATAAGGAGAAGATTGAGTCTCTAACTAGAGAACTAAACACTCTTAAGTTAGCTCATGAAACTATCTTCGAAGATCATCGAGAACTTTTAAGAGCTCATGAGAAGTTACGCTTTGAAAAGCTCAATCTTGAGCAAGAGCATGAGTTTTTAAAGGCAATCAATGAAGATCTCCGCAAGAAAAGTTCTTCTTACATTGCCAAGCATTTACTCTTATCCACTAACATGCCTCAAGTCAAATCTAGTAACAATAACAAGAAAGATTCTTCCTCTAGTAGTAACAACGATCATACTAAATCCAATATTGTTGCTTCTAGTAGTTCTCTTGATTCCACTAATGATTCTCTTAGCCAAGTTACACTTGAGCAAGAAAATAGCTTATTGAAGGGAATTATAGAGAAAGGAGTCTACAAGAGCCTTGCCGGAAGTAAGCAATTCGAGGAAATTGTACGCAAACAAGGAAGGCACCGGAAGAATCAAGGTGTTGGTTTTGAACGAAAGTTCAACGCCAATGGAGTTGACTGGGAAGAAGATCAATACCCCAAGACGAAGTTTGTTCCTCAACAAGAGAAGTATGATCCTACTTCCTTCAAGGGAACACAAGCTCAAGATGATCTTCCACCACAAGAATACAAGCAAAAAGGCAAGGACAAGCTTCAAGAGGAAATTGATGCTTTTGAAGAAGCTCCTAAGACCTTAGTCAAGTGGATTCCCAAGACTACTTCAAGTTCCACTTCATCAAGTACGACTACAACTCCAAGGATTCCCATCAAGATGGTGTGGATCCAAAAGAAGAAGAACTAGAGAGTTCTTGAGGGTGACTCCGCCAACATACTTCACTCTTATCTTTTTGGCAAGAACAAGTGCAATCAACTTCCACATCTTGCACTAGTTCAAGGAGTCACAATCCCTCTTGTTGGTAAGTCAAGGGACAAGGTAACCTAAAAGCTTTCATAGACATCATCTTGTGTGTGAATCACTCTATGTCTATGGATATTTTTGTTTGTTCCTTGTGGGACTAACCCATGTAGGTATTGAAAGTGCAATTCACTCCAATGTATGGCTCCAATTGTTCTACATCAACATTGAGCATCCACATCTTCAACATCTACATGAAGTCATCATCGACAAAACCAAAGGTTAGTTCATCCCTCTTAGGGGGGATATCACATCTAGGGGGAGCTTTACTCTAAGACTTGAGCTAAAGCAACTCTAATGATGTGAACACAACAATGCTTTATGTAAAAGTTGTAACCCCACTTGTGCTTAAACGATGAGTATGACCTATGATCAAATGTTCTCATTTGACTCCTATGTCAATATACTCATATATAGATGACCTAGTCATCGCAAATTGCTTGATAGATGCTAGAATTGGTTGTGCATGCTTTGCCACATATTTCAATTGCCATTTTATTGTGTGAGCATGTTGGTTGCATATTTTACTCATTCGAGGACATCCACTTGTTGTTTTGATTGATTGGCTTTCTTTTCTCTTGCCAAGTGGATGGACAAGAATGCCTAAGAACCTCCTCTAGCTATCTATGCTTTTCTCGTCTCAAACTCTATTCATGCTACATCACAAAATTTGATCAAGTCAGATTCGAACCACTCTGTGTGAGGAGCACTCGGAGTCCCCGATTCGTCATAGACTTAAACTTCCAAAACTTCTTTGTGATTCTCGGTCTGACCGATATCTTCTTTTCGGTCTTACCGAGATCATCAAGTCGATCTATGTTTTCGATCTCGGTGCAAACGATTTGAACCATTCGGTCACACCGAGTTGCAATAACTGTATACAGTTTTACATCTCGGTGCCACCGAGTTGTTCCACTCGGTCACACCGACAGGGTCGGGCTATATATAGACACGGGCAAAAATTTGGAAATTTCTCTGAACCCCTTCGCCCGCGCGATAGCTCGCTCTGCCTACGTGGTCTCCGGATTGTCTCCTCGCCTACTTTCCTATATCCACACTTGACCTAAACCCAAAGCCAAACTCGGACCTACCGATTCTTTCAATCCGGCGCCACCAAGTTTCACATGTCATAGCCACTGCCAAACCCTAAGCAAATCGGTTCTACCGATAGGGATCTCGGTCTCACCGAGATGGGATTGCAATTTCTCTGTTTCCTTTTCATAACTTTTCGGTCTCACTGAAAGAGTGGATCGGTCCCACCGAGATTGCAATGTAAACTCTCTGTTTCCTTTTTGTAACATTTAGGTCTCACCGAAAGAGCAAATCGGTCCCACCGAGTTTACCTGACCAACTCTCTGGTTAGCTTATTACCAAATCGATCTCACCGAGTTTGTGTAATCGGCCTCACCGAGATTACGTTATGCCCTAACCCTGACCATATCGGTCCTACCGAGTTGCATGTCAGTCCCACCGAAAATCACTAACGGTCACTAGGTTTACTAAATCGGTCCGACCGAGTTTGTTGATTCGGTCCCACCGAGATTGGTAAATTGTGTGTAACGGTTCGATTTTGTGTGGAGGCTATTTATACCCCTCCACCTCCTCTTCACTCATGGAGAGAGCCATCAGAACACATCTACACTTCCAACTCACATGTTCTGAGAGAGAACCACCTACCCTTGTGTTGAGCTCAAGATATTCCATTCCTACCATATGAATCTTGATCTCTAGCCTTCCCCAAGTTGCTTTCCACTCAAATCTTCTTTCCACCAGATCCAAATCCTATGAGAGAGAGTTGAGTGTTGGGGAGACTATCATTTGAAGCACAAGAGCAAGGAGTTCATCATCAACACACCATTTGTTACTTCTTGGAGAGTGGTGTCTCCTAGATTGGCTAGGTGTCACTTGGGAGCCTCCGACAAGATTGTGGAGTTGAACCAAGGAGTTTGTAAGGGCAAGGAGATCGCCTACTTCGTGAAGATCTACCGCTAGTGAGGCAAGTCCTTCGTGGGCGACGGCCATGGTGGGATAGACAAGGTTGCTTCTTCGTGGACCCTTCGTGGGTGGAGCCCTCCGTGGACTCGCGCAACCGTTACCCTTCATGGGTTGAAGTCTCCATCAACGTGGATGTAGGATAGCACCACCTATCCGAACCACGCCAAAAACATCCGTGTCTCCAATTGCGTTTGAATTCTCCAAACCCTTCCCTTTACATTCTTGCAAGTTGCATGCTTTACTTTCCGCTGCCTATATACTCTTTGCATGCTTGCTTGAATTGTGTGATGCTTGCTTGACTTGTCCTAGAGTAGCTAAAATCTGCCAAACTCTAAAATTGGGAAAAGGTTAAGTTTTTATTGGTCAAGTAGTCTAATCACCCCCCTCTAGACATACTTCAAGGTCCTACAGTTACTGAGGTCAAATGGTTGGGAGTTAGAGGCTGTGCTTTGGAGCTGAGCCAAGAGTTACTAAGGTGAAAATGCACAAGAAAACCCATGCACAATGGAGCAAGTAAAATGGTAGTTGCTGTAGAAACCACCATTTCTGTCAAGAACAAAAAATATTTTTTGTAGCAAAAATGTTCCAAATAAAGATGAAATATTTTTGCTCAGGAAGGTTCCCTAGGGTTCAAAGAAATATTTGTGAATTATCTCAGATTTTTCTGGGCCATAAAAATTAGGGTTGCTTTGGAGCATACTGATCTGGCTAGGGTTTTTGAGAGAAAATGAATAATTTTCATTTAAGAAAAATATTCCAAAGATTATTTTGGAGTGGATCAGAAGGGGAATGATGATTAGAGAGGGAAATGGAGCACTTGGGTGAAAGCCAAGAGCACCCAAGTGTTTAAGTCCATATGAAAAGATTCAAAAACTCCAAGTTTCCAATTTAATCCAAATAAAAATCAAGCAAATGAGAGAGGGCAAAAACCAGGCTGTCACAAACCTCCCCCACTTAGAATGAATCTCGTCCTCGAGATTCGGTTGCTTGGGAGAACTACTGTGGATAATGTGACTATAGAAATTCTTCCCACTCCCAAGTTGATTCTGACTCTGTGTGATGCTCCCACTGAACCCTGTAAAATTTCCTTACTTTACTGCGAGTGACCCTTTCCATCTGATCCAAAATTCTGAACGGTCTCTCTTCATAAGTTAAATCATTTGCCAATTCTACCTCAGCCGTAGCAGTCCTTTTCTCAGGCGGGGATATGCATCGTCTCAATTGTGAAACATGAAACACATTGTGCACGTCTACCAACTCAGCGGGTAGTTCTAATTGATATGCAACAGTACCTACTCGAGACATAACCGGGAATGGACCAATAAATCTGGGGGCCAACTTTCCACGAGTCTAAAATCTCTTGAGTCCTTTCATTGGAGTGACTCGAAGGTATATGTGCTCTCCGGGTCCAAAACTTATCCGTCGGTGCTTTGCATCATAATAACTTTTCTGTCGAGATTTGGCCAATTGCAATCCGTCTCTGATTTCCTTAACTTGTTTCTCAGCTTCCATCATGAGATCTGTTCCGAAGATACGGCTATCTCCTATTTGAGACCATTTTAAAGGAGTGCGGCACTTACGGCCATATAGAGCTTCATATGTTGACATTTTCAGACTGGTCTGGGAGCTGTTGTTATAGGAAAACTTGGCCTATGGCAAGCAGTCTTCCCATTTGGGTCCTTGGGCTAAAGCACAGGCTCGCAACATATCTTCGAGTATTTGATTTACCCTTTCTGTCTGTCCATCCGTCTGAGGGTGATAAGCAGTACTATATTTCAGTGCTGTCCCCAAGGCTTGATGGAGGCATGACCAAAAAGCGGAGGTAAACAGGGAACCTCGGTCGGAAGTGATAGTTCGGGGTACTCCATGCAGACTGACTATTTTAGATACATACAGCTGTGCAAGTTGATCTGCTCTGTATCTGGTGCTGATTGGAATGAAGTGAGCGACCTTGGTTAGGGTGTCCACTATGACCCAGATTGCATCATTGCCTTGCTGAGTCTTAGGCAATCCCGTAATGAAATCCATACAAACATCATCCCATTTCCATTGTGAAACCGGCAACGGTTGGAGGAGTCTGACTGGCTTCTGATGCTCTGCCTTCACCTTGTTGCATATGTCGCAACAGGCTACAAAATAGGCAATGTATTTCTTCATTCCATCCCACCAGAATATTTGTCTAAGATCCTCATACATTTTCGTACCTCCCGGATGAATGGAATATGAGGATTCATGTGCTTCTGACAGAATTTTCTTCCTTAAATCCGGTTAATTGGGTACACAAATCCGTCCACGAAATCGGAGGGTACCGAATTTGTCCTTGAAGGAATCTGGGGTTAGTTCTGCCATTTGGCCCTGGGCACGTCTTTGCAGCTCGATGTCAGCTGGCTGGGCCTTGCGGATCTCTATCTCAAGTGTGGGTGTAACTTCCAAAATATTAGCGAGGCCAACATCCACCATGACCAAGTTGAGCTGAGCGATCTCCTCTTGGAGTTCGGGCGGCCAGGATCTCAATATGACATTGAAGCTGACGAGGCCAACATCCACCATGACCTTAACTTGCCCGGGTGGTAATTTATTCCAAGGTGATAATCCTTGACCAACTCTAGCCATCTTCGATGACAGAGGTTTAAATCTGGCTGAGTGAAGATGTATTTGAGACTTTTGTGGTCGGTAAAAATTTGGCACCGTTTTCCAATGAGGTAATGTCTCCAAATTTTTAATGCATGAACCACCGCAGCCAATTCCAAATCATGAGTAGGATAATTTCCCTCATGGGGTCTTAGCTGTCGCGATGCATATGCTACTACCTTGTTGTCTTGCATAAGTACACAACCAATACCTTGCCTGGAAGCGTCACAATACACATCAAGACTGCGATAAATGTCTGGAAGAGTCAATACAGGTGCGGTTGTCAGACGTATCTTTAATTCATTAAAACTTTTCTCACAGTCCTCCATCCATTCAAACTTCTTATCCTTTTTGAGAAGCTCCGTCATGGGTTTAGCAATCTTGGAAAACCCTTCAATAAAACGACGGTAATATCCAGCCAATCCGAGAAAACTGCGGATCTGCGTCATAGTCGTGGGCGGCACCCAATCAAGCACATCCTTTACTTTGCTCGGGTCCACGGCTATTCCTTCGGCGGATAGTAAATGTCCGAGAAACCCAACTTGCTCGAGACAAAATTCACATTTACTGAATTTGGCGTATAGCTGATGGTCGCGGAGTCGTTGTAGCACTGCTCAGAGGTGATCCTTGTGCTCTCCTTCACCCTTGGAGTAAATGAGGATGTCATCGATGAAGACTACCATGAATTTGTCAAGGAAGTCCATGAATACTTTGTTTATCATATGCATGAAGAAAGCAGGGGCATTGGTGAGACCAAAGGATATCACGGTATATTCGTAAAGACCGTACCGAGTAGTGAATGCGGTCTTAGGAATATCCTCCTTTTTAATCATGAGCTGATGATATCCGGTCCGTAAATCAATCTTAGAGAATACTTTAGCCCCACTGAGCTGATCAAACAGATCATCAATCCTTGGCAGCGGATATTTATTTTTGATAGTGACCTCATTCAGCTGGCGGTAATCTACGCACATACAGAGACTGCCATCCTTTTTATCCACAAAAATAGCAGGTGATCCCCATGGTGAAGAGCTGGGATGAATATATCCTTTCTAGAGCAATTCATCAAGCTGTTTCTTTAGCTCCACTAATTCTGATGAGGGCATCCAGTAATACTTCTTGTATAACGGTGCAGTTCCGGGCACAAGATCTATTAAAAATTCCAGTTCCCGATCTGGTGGCATGCCTGGCAGTTCTTCCGGAAATACATCAGGGTACTCGCTGACCACAGGAATAAATTCCAATTCAGCCACAGTGGTGCAAACCAATTCTTGCTTGGGTATATTCTTGCGAGCGTAGAATTTGGTAGGCTTCCCATTCAGACTAGTCAAAGTGACTTCTCGGGTTGCGCAGTTTATGCAAACTTGATATTTGGTCAACCAATTCATACCCAATATAATATCCAACTTTTCAGACTCAATGATGATCAGAGAGGTTGGAAAGTAGACTACATTGATATTGATTTCCAGATCACGACAGACCAGATTGCTCTTGAATATAGATCCTGGGGTTTGTACCAGCATATTTTTGCCCAAAAGCGTGCAAGGAAAGTTGGTTTGGGCAGAAAAACTCCGAGAAATAAAAGAATGGGAAGCCCCAGAGTCAAATAAAATTATGGCAGGTATGTCATTAACAGAAAACATACCAGTACGACTTCTGGCTTCTCTTGGGCTTCATCGGCGGAGATATGATGCACGTGCCCAGTGAAGTTTTGCTGGGTTGGCCATGACTCCATAAAGTTGACTTGTGGCCTGATTAGGCATTTGCCTTGTTGTTCTTGGGGCACTGTAATTGAAGCAAGAATTATTGCGCTGACGCTCCTCATGTATTGGGTTGGTCACGACATTCTTGACTTGAGTGGTGGTCTTGTTAACATTCTGCTGCTAATTTGGCTTGTATTCCACCTGAGTCTGCTGCCAGGTACGAGCCTTTTGCACTGGTTGCCTAGCCTTCTTTGGCTCAAACTTACGCTTGTTGTCGTTGTTAATAGGCCTATTATCTGCTATAAGCTTGTGCTCCCGTTCAGCAATGAAAGCCTTGTTCACCAGGGTTTGGAAATCTAGGAAATCAAGCATACTGAGAGTACACCGGAGTTGCGGATTTAGGCCTCCAAGAAATCTGTCAATCTTCCTTTCTTCGGTGGCCACGTCATAAAGAGAGTAACGGGCCAGATGATTAAATTTTTGCAAATATTCAGCCACAGACTGATTTCCTTGGACGAGTGCGAGAAATTCACGCTGCTTGGTCTTCATAAATCAAGTAGGGATATGATATTTTCGGAGCTGATCCTTAAACTTTTCCCAGGTGATTTCCTCATCAACCGGCCACATGGCTTTTGTATTTTCCCACCATATGGCAGCTGCGCCTTCAAAGTAATGAGTTGCAAAGGGAACTTTATCATTTTCTTCAGTACGAGCAATCTCAAGCTTTTTCTCGATGGTGCGCAACCAATCGTGTGCATCCAATGGGTCAACAATCTGACTGAAATTGGGTGGCTTGGTCCTTTGAAAATCTGACAGCATTGAGGGATGACCGTTCTGATTTCCATTCTGTCCAACCATAGCTTGCACACTCCTTAATATTTCGATCAGATCATTGTTCCTTCTTTCCTCAAACATACGCAAAATTTGCTCAGTGGAGGGCGGATTAGGCGGTGGAGGTGGTGGCGGAACGTATGGTTCGAGAGAATGTCCTGCCTGTCATGCAGAATGATGAACATGAGTTCCCTCACGAACGTTGCTACTGCTGCCTCCCCGCGTCATCCTATTGTGGATTTTTCCCAAGACAACGCAATCGAGATGAGAAACATCCAAGAATAAAATTGGGGAAAAGCCAGCAACAAATCCCAGAAGAAAACAAAAGCGCGAAGAAAATACGGCGAAAAAAGTCCCAACATAATTATACATAGACTCATACATGAAATATAAACAACATGCCAGGTTCAACTACTCTCATACATGCAACGAAACATCATGACTCATACGACTACATCCGTACATCATCCGGACGACTACGAATACTCAAAGATACTACTGCTCTGCTGGTGCTGCGGTGTCCTCCCCTGAAACGGTCTTGGATCCCTAACTGATGTGATTAACGGAAACCTCCGGGTTAAAGGTAACACGACGGCGCTGCCTCGAGGGCTCTCCCTCAGGGGCAGGGGTAGGATGAAGCATCGGGGCTACAGGAGTAGTGAGAAATGAAACCCGTTCGGCAGGAGTACTGAGAGGATTCACGGCTGAGACGCCCATGCTACTCGGAGGAGTAACCGGCGAAATGGGGGAACTAGAACTGGCTGGAATATAAGGGGTAAATCCCAGAGAAGATGGAGTAGTGGCTGATCTAGTAGTGACTAAAGCAGCGGCTAAAGCAGTACGAGCACGAGTCAGCTCTCGAGCCAGCTCGTGGATCATAAGATAGCTAGCAGTGACATAACGAGCAAGGTGGCTAGCAACACTATCAGACTCCGGATCAATGATAGGGAAACAGACACGACCGTTGTCGTGCAGAGATGGGTAGTAATAGAAACCTGGGTGGTTCTGCATTCGGACCTCGTTGTAGCGAAGCTTGACAAGGACCTCGAATGCAGCAAACTGGACAGCCTGAGAAGCGGTGGGGGCGTAACCACTCCGAGAAGCACAAGTGTAAGAGCTGGAATCGGAACTAGCGCGCAAAGTGACCACTGCGTGATACTCACACACTGAATCAGATAGATGCTCCCGGTACACACGATAGACTGGGTCATCTCCGAGAGGGTACAGCCGACACCACACATTGCGAAGGAGGTGCGGTGACGTGTACATCATCAACTGCAACTGGCACGGATACGGCACCAGAGCCATCTACACCCACAACCATTAGCAGGTTAGCATAAAAATATAAACCAAATGCATGCAATGCAACAACCAGCAAAAATTACAACTGGCACTCAACTTAAACTCGTATCTAACGTCCGGTTAACACGTCGTAGTCTAGTGTGGCCTACAGTAAGCGCGATTCTGATACCAAGCGTTGTGGCACCCCAGCTCAGAGCGACGGTTTACCATGCGTTGCCAGCCCAGAGACCATGTATTCTGGCAACACATAACATCTTGGTACAAAAAACAACCGCATTATTGATGCTAGCGGAACAGAGTTTATATTACAACAGCTGTCGAGGCCAAGCGGCACACCCGGTGCGGCTAAACAATATGTACATTATTTAGTGAACATAAAGGGGCCTCGATCAGAACAACTACGTGGCAGCGGAATAACGTCGTAGCGGAAGCTCCATATCATAGGGACACCGATGTGGACACGATCTAGACTCGAGCAGCGCTCCTCTCCAACGAGACTTTCCTAAAATCTGGCATGACACGTGAGGTCAGTACATTGAATGTACTTGCAAGCTCACAACAGCCATAATCATAATGGCAAACAATATCATGATACTTAACCAATTAATAATAATGCAACACTATATTCAAACATGCTGTGATCATTCTCGAACGTCCCTTGGGACAACTTACCAACCGTGATCATTCTCGGATCACAAACAAGCCACCAACATGGTCTTAACAAGAGTAACTCGTGATCCTTATGGCGATCACAACCATGGCCAATATCTGGTCCGAATATCTCGATGGCCTTTCTGCCATCCTCAACAATGCAAAGTTCATAGCTTAGTGTGCAAATTTTATTAGACGTTCACTCATGGTGGGACCTACTACGAGGTGTCCGTGACCGTGGACTCGGCTATCGATAGATTATATACTCTGCAGAGGTAGCACACTGTACCCACACCACGGAACCCATGGCCTCGCACTCCCATTCGGGTGGACCAACGGCATTCCGATGAAACCCTTCCATTGTCATGACACTCTCCCGGCCACTCCGACCCAATCCCCAATGGGCTAGTCCTGGGTGGCCCTGTGTCTACCAAAGACACACCGACCACCGTCGTGGCCAAAATGATCCCACTCGGGGACCCGGTACCAAAATCTCAACAATGGGCACACAAGGTTATGCCTGCTTACCGGGCCAGGGTAAGCACAACATAACGTTCCCTAGTTGGAGGCACCGACCAGATGCAATGTCAATGGACCGAATCAAGGCCTTCCCACAAAGGCAAATGTGGTTGCACTGGGAAAAACTCGATTCAGCGGCACCATGACCCAGTCGACGGTATATTCAAGTTGAGTTATATTCAGGTTCAACTTAAAATCAAAATGACCGGTGTCATAGCATGCCATGAAATGCAAAACTACACATGCATCACTTAATAACGAAAATGAACGATGTCATCCATATTCATAGTAAGCATAAACATCAGCAACTCATATTACTTTGCTGATCAAGATAACTCACATATTAACCAACATATTTTGCAGCAAGTTTTCTTATTTTCATGCAAGAACATAACTCCGATTAATTTCTCACATGAATAACAAAGATTTTACCACAAACAAATCCTAATTTCTTTACCGACCAAATGAGGTTCAACCATTCTGTAAGTCAAGTAAAATGACTAAACAAGTACTTAACAGACTATTTTATAGCAATTTTTTATCATTTTATTTATGCAAGAACATAACGTTAAATAATTACTAACATGCATAACAAAAATTATTTCTTTCAACACCACAAATAGGTCCTAGCTTTGCTTCACCAACTAAGCTAGTTTCCACATTCTGTAAATCAAGCATATTTACTAACAAACCTCAATATGAATAACACAATAGTTTTTTAAATGCATGGATTAATCATTTCATTCAAGTAAGGAAATCATAAATATTTAAATGACACCATGAAAATGTTGCTGTGGCTTGCCTTAGTGCAGATGAGGTTCACAAGCCTTCTGGTGATCCTCAAGACAAGCCTCACCCTTTGAAAATAATTTTAAACACAAAAATAAAATATCAAGAACACTTCTGAAAATCACCAGAAATTCTAAACAGCTCAGAAAAATCTCATCTTTGGTGAGCTGCTAGATTTCTTTGCAAAGAACAAGATGCAAAAAGAATCAATTTATTTGGACTTATGGTTGAGGAGTTATGGCTGTTTGAAGTGTTCTGTAAATTCAAACGAATTTGAATAAAAATAAACAGGCTGGGGGGGGGGGGTGACGTCGAAGGCGTAAAGCCCAGGGGTGCCACCACTCGTACCGCTTCATGCGAGTACATAGTGGCTGACTAGCGGGCCCCGCCAGTCAGGTTAGGAGGAGGAGGAGAAGGAAACAGAGGGAGTCGCAGCTCCGCCGGAGCTCTCGCCGGCGACGAGGACTCCTTGGCCAAAACAAGAGGGAGGGATGGCCAGAGGGGGTTGAGGCGCACCTGTCCGTACCCGTAGCGTAGATAGGGGCGGTCGGACGGTGTCGGAATCAACCTCGCAAGCGGAGGCAGAACACGATGGTCGCTGGAGATGAAGAAGACGGCGAGCAGAGGCAACTCCAGGGGCTCCAGAGGGGCGGAACGGCTTCACCAGAGAGGGGCGAAGGCCCCGGAAAGGTCGCCGTGGCCTGGGAGGGGCCGGAGCTACCGCAGCGACCAGAGGGGATCGCCGGCGAGCTCGAGCTCGGGGACGGCGGCCTGAGGCCTGCCCGGCCGGGCTACGGCTTCCTACTCGCTTGTGGGGTGTGTGGGAGTGCTGGATGGTGCTCGAGGAGGCGGGGGGCGGCTCCATTTATAGGCGAGCGGCGAGGGGATTTCGGGCTTCGCTGGTGGAATCTTGTCCACGGCGCCCGGCGACGAGCGGCGTCAGTGAGAGGGGAAGAAGGTGACGCAACTCACGCGGCAACTATTGGCGAACGCAGATGAGCACAGGAACGAGGAGAAGGCGACGAGCATAGTGCGCACCGCACTGTTGGGTTAGCCGGACCGTGCCCGTGCTCACTACGACGAGCTCTGGCGTCGGCGAGCGCCAGAGGGGAGTTAAGGGAGTTGAGACGAAGATGGTGGCGAAGTTTGGTGTGCTACGGCAGTCGGGGAAGCGAGCACGCGCGAAACAGAGCGCTCGACGGCACTCAAAGCGCGTCGACACGCATGCCATCACCCCTGGACGAACACGGTCACCGCGTGGACTATGACATCAGGCCGAGCTAAGCCTAAACTCCATGTCTGGCGTGTTGTTCGTGGTAGATTGAGATGTTACCATGCTTTGGTTTGGATCCAGGTGCAGTAGAGAAGTTTTTACATGCCTGGTAAGTTTCTGGTCAGTAACTTTGAGAGGTTACTGAGGTCAAATGGCTGGGAGTTAGAGGCTGTGCTTTGGAGGTTAGCCAAGAGTTACTAAGGTGAAAATGCTCAAGAAAACCCAGGCACAATGGAGCAAGTAAAATGGTAGTTGCTGTAGAAACCACCATTTCTGTCCAGAACCGAAAATATTTTCTATAGCAAAAATATTCTAAAAAGTGATGAAATATTTTTGCTCAGGAAGGTGCCCTAGGGTTCAAATAATATTTGTGAATTCTCTCATATTTTTCTAGGCCATAAAAATTAGGGTTGCTTTGGAGCATACTGATCTGGCTAGGGTTTTTGAGAGAAAATGGATATTTTTCATTTAAGAAAAATATTCCAAAGATTATTTTGGAGTGGATCAGAAGGGGAATGATGATTAGAGAGGGAAATGGAGCACTTGGGTGAAAGCCAAGAGTACCCAAGTGTTTAAGTCCATATGAAAAGATTCAAAAACTCCAAGTTTCAAGTTTAATCCAAATAAAAATCAAGCAAATGAGAGAGGGCAAAAACCAGGCTGTTACACAAATACCGACAGGTATAGCAGTTGATTTATCGGCCATTTGCAAAGATATCTCAGTAGGTGTCAACTTATTCAAATCAAGTCTACGATATAAAGAGAGAGGCATAACACTAACACCGGCTCCAAGATCACATAAAGCAGTTTTAACATAGTTTCTTTTAGTGGAGCATGGTATAGTTGGTACTGATGGACTCGTAGTTTCTTAGGTATTCCACCTTTAAAAGTATAATTATCAAGCATGGTGGAAATTTCAGCTTCCGGTATATTTCTTTTATTAGTAACAATTTCTTTCATGTACTTAGCATAAGGATTCATTTTAAGCATATCAGTTAACCGCATACGCAAAAAGATAGGTCTAATCATTTCACCAAAGAGCTCAAAATCCACATCATCCTTTTTATTGGATGGGTTAGGAGGAAAAGGCATGGGTTTCTGAACCCATGGTTCTCTTTCTTTACCGTGCTTCCTAGCAACAAAGCCTCTCTTATCATAACGTTGATTCTTTGATTGTGGGTTATCAAGATCAATTGCAGGTCCAATTTCTACATCATTGTCATTGCTAGGTTGAGCATCAACGTGAACATCATCATTAACATTATCACTAGGCTCATGTTCATTGCCAGATTGTGTTTCAATATCAGAAATAGATATATCATTGGGATTCTCATGTGTGTCAGAAACAGGTTCACTAGAAGCATGCAAAGTCCTATAATTTTTCGTTTTCTTCCTCTTAGAAGGACTAGGTGCATCTGAAAGCACAAGTGCTCCTCAGGTGGTTTTGGTAATTAATGTCAACATATCTCTTGTTGGACTAATGTTTCTATCTAGTATGTTTCAGATAAGTTCAACAATGGAGTGGCATGGACTAAAGGTTGTGGGAACTCCTTCAAGATGCTAAGGAAAAAGGATTGGCTAAAGCTTCAAGCTCAGGACTCTTCATTTTACACTTTTAGTGATCCAAGATCACATTGAGTCCATAGGAAAAGCCAATACTATTAAGAAGGGATGAGGTGTTGCTTAATGAGCCTTTTGCTCCATGTGCTTAATGATATGCTCCAAAATCCTCAACTACTTTCCCATATCCACATATGACCTAAACCCCAAGCCAAACTCGGTCCTACTGACTCTTTCTATCCGGCGCCACCGAGTTTTTCATATGTCATAAGCCACTGCCAAACCCTAGCAAATCGGTTTCACCGATAGGGATCTCGGTCTCACCGAGATGGGATTGCAACCTCTCTGTTTCCTTTTCATAACTTTTCGGTCTCACCGAAAGAGCGGATCGGTCCCACCAAGATTGCAATGCAAACTCTCTGTTTCCCTTTTGTAACTTTTCGGTCTCACCGAAAGAGCAAATCGGTCCCACCGAGTTTGCCTGACCAACTCTCTGGTTAGCTTATTACCAAAATCGGTCTCACCGAGTTTGTGTAATCGGTCTCACCGAGATTACGTTATGCCCAAACCCTAACCACATTGGTCCTACCGAGATGCATGTCAGTCCCACCGAAAATCTCTAACGGTCACTAGGTTTACCATTTCGGTCCTACCGAGTTTATTGATTCGGTCCCACCGAGAATGGTAGATTGTGTGTAACAGTTGGATTTTAAGTGGAGGCTATATATACCCCTCCACCTCCTCTTCATTCGTGGAGAGAGCCATCAGAACACACCTACACTTCCAATTCATATGTTCTGAGAGAGAACCACCTACTCTTGTGTTGAGACCAAGATATTCCATTCCTACCATATGAATCTTGATCTCTAGCCTTTCCCAAGTTGCTTTCCACTCAAATCTTCTTTCCACCAAATCCAAATCCTGTGAGAGAGAGTTGAGTGTTGGGGAGACTATCATTTGAAGCACAAGAGCAAGGAGTTAATCATCAACACACCATTTGTTACTTCTTGGAGAGTGGTGTCTCCTAGATTGGCTAGGTGTCACTTGGGAGCCTCTGACAAGATTGTGGAGTTGAACCAAGGAGTTTGTAAGGGCAAGGAGATCGCCTACTTCGTGAAGATCTACCGCTAGTGAGGCAAGTCCTTCGTGGGCGATGGCCATGGTGGGATAGACAAGGTTGCTTCTTCGTGGACCCTTCGTGGGTGGAGCCCTTCGTGGACTCGCGCAACCGTTACCCTTCGTGGGTTGAAGTCCCCACTAACGTGGATGTAGGATAGCACCACCTATCCGAACCACGGGAAAAACATCCGTGTCTCCAATAGCGTTTGAATTCTCCAAACCCTTCCCTTTACATTCTTGCAAGTTGCATGCTTTACTTTCCGCTGCCTATATACTCTTTGCATGCTTGCTTGATAATTATTGTGCATGTTGAAATTGTGCCTAAAACTCCACTCAAACCGAAAAGGCTTAAAAACTACAACTTTAGCACTAAGTGTCTAATCACCCCCCTCTAGACACTCTTACTTCTAGATCCTACAAGTGGTATCAGAGCTTTG
The DNA here is from genome assembly GCA_032464435.1 of Aegilops umbellulata. Lineage (NCBI taxonomy): Eukaryota > Viridiplantae > Streptophyta > Magnoliopsida > Poales > Poaceae > Aegilops > Aegilops umbellulata. The sequence continues at coordinate 360,942,753 of CP136057.1, forward strand.
GTATCCATTGCCTTGGTTTAATCACCTTTGGAGGAAGATGGATGTGTCTACTTTAGGGAGTCTTAGACATAGAGTGCCTATTCTTGATGAAGAGTATTTTCATGAATGGAAAAATGAGATGCTTGTGATTTTCACTCAATATCATTTGAACAAGTATATTGCTAGTCCTTGTGCTCCTCATGTTGATCCTATGATCCCACTCTAGATGAAGATATTGACATGGTTCACAATCTTAGAACCGTTGAGCTCATCATTAGAGGATTGCCCAAATACTTGATTGCTAGTTTACCCACTCTTAAATGCGCCTATACTATATGGAAATCTCTTGAGGAACGATTCCCCAATTATTCTTTGAAAAATTTGGATGAAATTCTCCATAAATCTATTGCCTTGAGTAAAATGAACTCTAGTGATCCTAGTTTTGGTAACTGTCTATTTGAGCTTACCAATCTCATGCGTGCTAAAGGAAATATTGGAATCATTGGTGATATCATAACCGAATCCATAAGAATTCATAAAAGTGACCACTTTGATGATCATTTATCTAATGAATTACCCTATCTAGGATATGATCAATCACAAGATGATGTCGAACATGGATACTATGATGAAGATGATGATAGTGACTCCGATCTTGATGATGCAATGAGACACTTTGGTCTTATGGCTAATCTACGAGGCTATGTGTCAGGAGGAAAGGAATGGGTTCTCGACAGTAGATGTACCGATCATATGAACGGAGATGAAGAGATGTTCCGTGAGCTTGCTGAAAATGACGGCCCTCGAAAATATGTCACCTTTGGTGATAATTCAAAGGGTAGGGTGGTTGGCCTTGGTAAGGTGGCCATCTCACACGATAGCTCCATTCAAAATGTCATGCTTGTTGAATCCCTTGGCTACAACTTACTTTCAGTATCTAGACTTGCTGATTTCGGATTGAATGTCCTATTTACTGAGGTAGATTGCCAAGTGTTTCGACGAGACAATCATAAAATGGTCTTTACCGGTATACGTAGAGGTGACCTTTATATTGTTGATTTCTCCAAAAGGGCACAACCTAAATCTTGCTTTATTGCTAAATCCTCAAAAGGTTGGTTGTGGCATAGACGACTAGGTCATGTTGGCATGAGAAACCTTGACAAGCTTATTAAAGGAAATCATATCCTTGGAGTTAACGATGTCATATTTGATAAGGATAGACTTTGTAGTGCTTGTCAAGCAGGTAAACAGGTTGGAGGAAGGCATCCCGTGAAGAACATCATGACCACAAGGAGGCCACTTGAGCTACTTCATATGGATATCTTTGGTCCCAATGCCTACAAGAGTCTCGGTGGAAATTCCTTTGGTCTAGTTATAGTTGATGATTTTTCAAGATTTACGTGGGTGTTCTTTCTTGATGACAAATCGCAGGTCCAAAAGATCTTCAAAAACTTCACTAGAAAGGCCCAAAATCAGTTTGACGTGAAGATCAAGAAGGTTCGAAGCGACAACGAAACGGAGTTCAAGAACGCAAATGTGGATACCTTTCTTGATGAAGAAGGGATTTCACATGAGTTCTCGGCTACGTACACACCTCAACAAAATGGAGTTGTTGAGAGGAAGAACCGGACGCTCATCGAAATGGCGAGAACGATGCTTGATGAGTACAAGACACCGAAGCACTTCTGGGCAGAAGCGGTTGAGACGGCTTGTCATGCAACAAATCGCTTGTATCTTCACAAGCTACTCGGCAAGACGGCATACGAGCTCCTCACCGGTAACAAACCCCAAGTTGGATACTTTCGAGTATTTGGCTCAAAGTGCTACATTCTAGATAAGCATCGTCGTTCAAAGTTTGCTCCTAAGTCTCATGAAGGTTTCCTACTTGGTTATGGCTCAAACTCTCACACTTACCGTGTCTACAACAATTTCACCCGAAAGGTTGAAGAAATGGTAGATGTGAAGTTTGATGAATCTAATGGCTCGCAAGTAGAGCAATTGCCAATTGATGTAGGAGACAAAGACCCTTCGGAAGCAATTCAAGACTTGTCAATTGGCAAAATTCGCCCAACGGAGGTAAAGGAGAATACCTCGTCCGTCCAAGTGGAAGCTTCTACTTCACGACAAGGTGAACCAAGAGTTGACACGAAAGCATCCACAAGTGGGACACACCAAGATGAAGAAAACGAGGAAATACGTCAAGACGAACATCAACAACCTCCTTCTCCACCACGACAAGAGAACAACAACGTCAACAATGATGAAGATCATGAAGAAGAACAAGATGAAGAAGAAGTTCAACGAAGACCCAAGCAAAAGCTTTCACGAGTTCGAGCAAGAATCGCCAAAGATCATCCCGTCGAGCAGATCTACAATGATATCCATACCGGGAGAATTACTCGCTCAAAAACTCATCTAGCTAACTTTTGTGAAAACTATTCATTCATCTCTAGCATTGAACCTATGAAGGTCGAAGAAGCATTGAAGGATTCGGATTGGATAAATGCTATGCACGAAGAGCTACACAACTTTGAGAGAAACCAAGTTTGGACATTGGTTGAGAAGCCCGACAACAACCACAACATCATCGGTACCAAATGGGTGTTTCGCAACAAGCAAGATGAAGATGGACAAGTGGTTCGCAACAAAGCACGTATTGTTGCCCAAGGATACACACAAGTCGAAGGTATGTACTATGGTGAGACATATGCTCCCGTTGCTAGACTTGAGTCCATTCGCATCTTACTCGCCTTTGCTAATCACCACAATATCACCTTGTACCAAATGGATATTAAAAGTGCTTTTCTAAATGGTGAAATAGAGGAGGAAGTTTATGTTAAACAACCTCCCGGCTTTGTCAATCCTAAGAAACCTAATCATGTTTACAAACTTCACAAAGCACTTTACGGTCTTAAACAAGCTCCTAGAGCATGGTATAAATGCTTGACTAAGTTCCTTATTGCAAGTGGTTTTGAAATTGGAAAAATTGATTCTACCCTTTTTACTAAAAGAGTTAATGGAGAATTATTTGTATGCCAAATTTATGTTGATGATATCATATTTGGTTGTACTAACCCTCTTTTTAGTGAAAAGTTTGGAAAGCTTATGTCAAAGAAGTTTGAGATGTCTATGATGAGTGAACTCAAATTCTTTCTCGGTTTGCAAATCAAGCAAACTAAGGAAGGTACATTTATCTCTCAAACGAAGTACACCAAAGACTTATTCAAGAAGTTTAACATGCAAGAATGCAAAGGTATGTCAACACCCATGCCTACTAGTGGACATAATGACTTGACCAAAGATGGTGAACCGGTTGATCAAAAGGTTTATCGCTCTATGATTGGTTCATTGTTATACTTATGTGCCTCTTGCCCCGACATTATGCTAAGTGTGTGCATGTGTGCACGATATCAAGCTGCTCCTAAAGAATGTCATCTTAAAGCCGTGAAAAGGATAGTGAGATAATTAATCCATACACCAAATTTTGGCATTTGGTATCCTAAGAGGTCCTCTTTCGATCTTGTTGGGTATTCCGACTCGGATTATGCCGGAGACAAGGTTGATAGAAAGTCCACTTCGGGTACATGTCAATTTCTTGGTAGATATCTTGTGTCTTGGTCCTCCAAGAAACAAAACTCGGTATCCCTATCCACCGCCGAAGCGGAATACATTGCCGCTGGTTCATGTTGTGCTCAATTACTTTGGATGACCCAAACTCTTAAAGATTATGGGGTCTATGTGAAACATGTTCCATTGCTTTGTGACAATGAAAGTGCTATCAAAATTGGTCATAATCCTGTGCAACATTCTCGAACTAAGCATATTGAAGTTCGTCATCATTTCATTCGAGATCATGTTGCTAAGGGTGACATTGATCTTAAGTATGTTCGCACCGATAAGCAATTAGCGGATATATTCACTAAACCACTTGATGAGAAAGTGTTTTGCAGGTTAAGAGGAGAATTGAACATCATTGATGCTTCAAACTTGGAGTAGAAACTCCATTGGATACATGCAAGACATGAGCTTATGACTAATCCTTGATATATCTATTATGATGACTATTCAATGTCTTGGATATATTTGCATCTTGCATGTTATCTAACCCATGTAGGTACTTGGTTGAATCAAATTCTATGAGATTGCAACTCACTCACATCTTGAGCAATCTCTACATCACCAAGTCTCTGCACAACGGTGGTTGACGACAAGGAAGCACGAAACCACTCAAACATATCCTTGACTAATTCTATGATTGAGCTTCATGATTACCATTTTTGGATATACAAGTGCTTTTCCTTGCAAGAACTAATCCATGTAGGTAGATGAACTCAAACTCCAAGTGGTGCTCCCAACTCATGATGAGCTACATCACCCTTGAGCACCCACACAAGTTCAACAACATGAGCAAGATCCACACCACCACCCAAGGTATGATATTCCATCTTAGAGAAGCTTTACTCAAAGTCATGAGTCAAAGCAAATCGACAAGATGTGAATACATCAAGATGCTTAAATGGAAAATGGTAACCCCATTTTGAGCTTAAACGATGAGTATGACCTATGATCAAGTGTTCTCACTTGACTCCTAAGTCAATATACTCTAACATAGGTGACTATGTCACCGCCGAATTCTAGGTGAAGTTCTCTTGTGTTCTTTTCTGTGTTATTGCATTTGTCCCTTGCATATTTGTTTCCCTCGTTTTTCACAAAAAAAACTTCATCTAGAACCTTTCATTCTTTTCTGCTTTTGTTCTGCATATTCTGCATTCAAATTCCTTGCAAATCTTTCAGTTAATTCATTGCAAATCTTTGTGAGATCTTATTTGACTAGTGAGCTGAGGTGACAAGTATTTTCTCTGAAGTAAACTCGGTTCCACCGAACTGAAATTTTCGGACCAACCGAATTCTTTCGGTACCACCGAAACTTGATGCTCGGTGTCACCGATTTCGCAACAGGAAAACAGTTTGCCACTTATTCTATATTTCTTCTGATCCAGCTCCACTCGATGAATCTTATCCTCTACAAGCATCACAGTTTTACCATTGCTTTATGCTGAATCTTAAGGGCCAAACCTTTTCGACAGATTCCAGTAAGACCTTCTTGGAAATTGATGTCAAAGGGGGAGAGGGAGATCACATCAAATCTCATCATCAGGAGAAAGAGAGAAAGTATTAAGGGGGAGAAAGAGATCTCCAGGGGGAGAGAATACTCAAGGATCCCAGATGCTTGATGATTAAGAGGAGAGATGCCACATGTCTTTTTGGGGGAAAGTCGTGTGTTTTAGTGCTTCTGTTCATTTATATCTTTCAGCTCTGATTCTCTGTTCCCTATCTTCTCCCAATATCCCATGTCAGATTCAGGGGGAGCAAGACATCTAAGGGAAAGAAATCATTCAAATTCATTGCACATCTTTACTCTTGGGGACATGTCTAATCCAATGTGGTACCTTGTACTCACTCTCTACATGTCATCCCAGTCTTGGTATTCTTGTAGTCTCTTTTGATTTGCTCTGGCTAGTGGATGTACCTGTGTTATCTAACCTTGTTTATGCAGGTTCATTCCATCCTAAGCCAACTCAAGACTACAAGGTAAGTATATGTATCAGAATCATGAGTAAGAGGAATTCTTGCTCTTGTACATACTGTTTGCAAGAAGGACTCATAAGCATGAAGGTATTTATCTTAATAATCTTTTGCTCTCATGCATATGGCCGAGATACATGTAACACATTGTCTACTCTGTCATGATTATGCTCTCACAAGCTTCTATATTCTGTATTCACATGATTGCATACATGTAGGGGGAGCCTATGCTTGTTACATGTTCGTCCAAAGCTTTACTTGCTACTCTTTATATCTTTATCTAAAGCTTTGATGTATGTTGTCATCAATTACCAAAAAGGGGGAGATTGAAAGCACAAGTGCTCCTCAGGTGGTTTTGGTAATTAATGTCAACATATCTCTTGTTGGACTAATGTTTCTATCTAGTATGTTTCAGATAAGTTCAACAATGGAGTGGCATGGACTAAAGGTTGTGGGAACTCCTTCAAGATGCTAAGGACAAAGGATTGGCTAAAGCTTCAAGCTCAGGACTCTTCATTTTACACTTTTAGTGATCCAAGATCACATTGAGTCCATAGGAAAAGCCAATACTATTAAGAAGGGATGAGGTGTTGCTTAATGAGCCTTTTGCTCCATGTGCTTAATGATATGCTCCAAAATCATCAACTACTTTCCCATATCCACATATGACCTAAACCCCAAGCCAAACTCGGTCCTACCGACTCTTTCTATCCGGCGCCACCGAGTTTTTCATATGTCATAAGCCACTGCCAAACCCTAGCAAATCGGTTTCACCGATAGGGATCTCGGTCTCACCGAGATGGGATTGCAACCTCTCTGTTTCCTTTTCATAACTTTTCGGTCTCACCGAAAGAGCGGATCGGTCCCACCAAGATTGCAATGCAAACTCTCTGTTTCCCTTTTGTAACTTTTCGGTCTCACCGAAAGAGCAAATCGGTCCCACCGAGTTTGCCTGACCAACTCTCTGGTTAGCTTATTACCAAAATCGGTCTCACCGAGTTTGTGTAATCGGTCTCACCGAGATTACGTTATGCCCAAACCCTAACCACATTGGTCCTACCGAGATGCATGTCAGTCCCACCGAAAATCTCTAACGGTCACTAGGTTTACCATTTCGGTCCTACTGAGTTTATTGATTCGGTCCCATCGAGATTGGTAGATTGTGTGTAACGGTTGGATTTTAAGTGGAGGCTATATATACCCCTCCACCTCCTCTTCATTCATGGAGAGAGCCATCAGAACACACCTACACTTCCAATTCATATGTTCTGAGAGAGAACCACCTACTCATGTGTTGAGACCAAGATATTCCATCCCTACCATATGAATCTTGATCTCTAGCCTTTCCCAAGTTGCTTTCCATTCAAATCTTCTTTCCACCAAATCCAAATCCTGTGTGAGAGAGTTGAGTGTTGGGGAGACTATCATTTGAAGCACAAGAGCAAGGAGTTCATCATCAACACACCGTTGGTTACTTCTTGGAGAGTGGTGTCTCCTAGATTGGCTAGGTGTCACTTGGGAGCCTCCGACAAGATTGTGGAGTTAAACCAAGGAGTTTGTAAGGGCAAGGAGATCGCCTACTTCGTGAAGATCTACCGCTAGTGAGGCAAGTCCTTCGTGGGCGATGGCTATGGTGGGATAGACAAGGTTGCTTCTTCGTGGACCCTTCGTGGGTGGAGCCCTCCGTGGACTCACGCAACCATTACCCTTCGTGGGTTGAAGTCTCCACTAACGTGGATGTAGGATAGCACCACCTATCCGAACCACGGGAAAAACATCCGTGTCTCCAATAGCGTTTGAATTCTCCAAACCCTTCCCTTTACATTCTTGCAAGTTGCATGCTTTACTTTCCGCTGCCTATATACTCTTTGCATGCTTGCTTGATAATTATTGTGCATGTTGAAATTGTGCCTAAAACTCCACTCAAACCGAAAAGGCTTAAAAACTGCAACTTTAGCACTAAGTGTCTAATCACCCCCCTCTAGACACTCTTACTTCTAGATCCTACAGCATCTAAATTGTTTCTCTGAGAATCCTGCTCAATTCTCTTAGGGTGGCCCTTAGGATACAAAGGTTCCTGAGTTATTTTACCTCCTCTAGTTGCAACTCTAACAGCAAAGTCATTATTCTTACTATTTAATTCATTGAGCAAATCATTCTAAGCTTTAAGTACTTGTTCTACTTGAGTGGTAACCATAGAAGCATGTTTACTAATAAGTTTAAGCTCACCTTTAACTCTAGACATATAATCACTCAAGTGTTCAATCATATAAGCATTGCATTTTAATTGTCTACCAAAATAAGCATTGAAATCTTCTTGCTTAACCATAAAGTTATCAAACTCATCCAAGCATTGGCTAGCAAACTTAGTAGGCGGGATTTCAGCTTTATCATATCTATAGAGAGAATTTACCTTTACTACCTGTGTCGGGTTATCAAGACCATGTGTTTCCTCAATAGGTGATGAATTAAGACCATGTATTTCTTCAACAGGAGGTAAATTCTTAACATCTTCAGCTTTCATACCTTTTTCCTTCATGGATTTCTTTTCCTCTTGCATATCTTCAAGACTGAGAAATAGAATACCCCTTTTCTTCGGAGTTGGCTTAGGAGTTGGTTCAGGGAGTGTCCAATTATTTTCATTAGTCAACATATTATTCAATAGTAACTCAGCTTGATCGACAGTTCTTTCCCTGAAAACACAACCAGCACAACTATCCAGGTGGTCTCTGGAAGCATCGGTTAGTCCATTATAAAGATATCAAGTATTTCATTTTTCTTGAGAGGATGATCAGGAAAAACATTAAGTAATTGGAGAAGCCTCCCCCAAGCTTGTGGGAGACTCTCTTCTTCAATTTGCACAAAATTATATATTTCCCTTAAAGCAGCTTGTTTCTTATGAGCGGGGAAATATTTAGTAGAGAAGTAATAAATCATATCCTGGGGACTACGCACTCAACTAGGATCAAGAGAATTAAACCATGTCTTAGCATCACCCTTCAATGAGAACAGAAATAATTTAAGGATATAGTAGTAGCGAGTTTTCTCATCATTAGTGAACAGGGTGGCTATATCATTTAATTTAGTAAGATGTGCCACAACAGTTTTAGATTCATAGCCATAAATAGGATCAGATTCAACCAAAGTAATTATCTCAGGGTCGACAGAGAAATCATAATCCTTATCAGTAATAAAGATAGGTGAAGTAGCAAAAGCAGGGTCATATCTCATTCTAGCATTCAGAGATTTTTCTTTCAACTTAGCTAATAATTTCTTAAGATCACTCCTATCATTGCAAGCAAGAAAATCTCTAGCAGTTTCTTCATCCATAACATAACACTCAGGCACAACAGGCAATTCATATCTAGGGGGAGAATCTTCATCATCACTTTCATCAATATTATTAGTTTCAATAATTTCATTCTCTCTAGCCCTAGCAAGTTGTTCATCCAGAAATTCACCTAGTGGCACAGTATTATCAAGCATAGAAGTAGTTTCATCATAAGTATCATGCAAAGGAGAAGTGGCATCATCAATAACATGCGACATATCAGAATTAATAGCAGAAGCAGGCTTAGGTGTCACGAGTTTACTCAAAACAGAAGGAGAATCAAGTGCAGAGCTAGATGGCAGTTCCTTACCTCCCCTCGTAGTTGAGGGATAAATTTTGGTTTTCTCGTCTTTCAAGTTCCTCATAGTGAACAGCAGATATAAATCCCAAGTGACTCAAAGAATAGAGCTATGCTCCCCGGCAACGGCACCAGAAAATAGTCTTGATAACCCACAAGTATAGGTGATCGCAACAGTTTTTGAGGGTAGAGTATTCAACCCAAATTTATTGATTAGACACAAGGGGAGCCAAAGAATATTCTCAAGTATTAGCAGCTGAGTTGTCAATTCAACCACACCTGGATAACTTAATATCTACAGCAAAGTATTTAGTAGCAAAGTAGTATGGAAGTAACGGTAACAGTGGAAAAAGTAACGATAGCAATATTCTAGTGATTGTAACAGTGGCAATGGTAAAGTAACTAAGAAAAGATCAATATGTGAAAAGCTCGTAGGCATTGGATCGTTGGTGGATAATTATGCCGGATGCGATCATTCATGCAACAGTTATAACATAGGGTGACACAGAACTAGCTCTAGTTCATCAATATAATGTAGGCATGTATTCCGAATATAGTCATATGTGCTTATGGAAAATAACTTGCATGACATCTTTTGTCCTACCCTCCCGTGGCAGCGGGGTCCTATTGGAAACTAAGGGATATTAAGGCCTCCTTTTAATAGAGTACTGGACCAAAGCATTAACACATAGTGAATACATGAACTCCTCAAACTACGGTCATCACTGGGAGTGGTCCCGATTATTGTCACTTCGGGGTTGCCGGATCATAAAACATAGTAGGAGACTATAGACTTGCAAGATAGTGTTGGAAATATGCCCTAGAGGCAATAATAAAAGCATTATTATTATATTTCCTTGCTCATGATAATTGTGTTTTATTCATGCTATAATTGTGTTATCCGGAAATCGTAATACATGTGTGAATACATAGACACCAATATGTCCCTAGTAAGCCTCTAGTTGACTAGCTCGTTGATCAACTGATAGTCATGGTTTCCTGACTATGGACATTGGATGTCATTGATAATGAGATCACATCATTAGGAGAATGATGTGATGGACAAGACCCAATCCTAAGCATAAGCACAAAGGTCGTATAATTCGTTTGCTAGAGCTTTTCCAATGTCAAGTATCTTTTCCTTAGACCATGAGATCGTGTAACTCCCGGATACCGTAGGAGTGCTTTGGGTGTGCCAAACGTCACAACGTAACTGGGTGACTATAAACGTATACTACGGGTATCTCCGAAAGTGTCTGTTGGGTTGACACGGATCGAGACTGGGATTTGTCACTCCGCTTGACGGAGAGTATCACCGGGCCCACTCAGTAATGCATCATCATAATGAGCTCAATGTGATCAAAGTGTTTGATCACGGGATCATGCATTATGGTACGAGTAAAGTGACTTGCCGGTAACGAGATTGAACAAGGTATTGGGATACCGACGACCGAATCTCGGGCAAGTAAAATACCGACTGACAAAGGGAATTGAATACGGGATTGATTGAATCCTCGACATCGTGGTTCATCCGATGAGATCATCGAGGAGTATGTGGGAGCCAACATGGGTATCCAGATCCCACTGTTGGTTATTGGCCAGAGAGGTGTCTCGGTCATGTCTGCATGTCTCCCGAACCCGTAGGGTCTACACACTTAAGGTTCGGTGACGCTAGGGTTGTAGAGATATGAGTATGCAATAATCCGAAAGTTGTTCGGAGTCCCGGATGAGATCCTGGACGTCACGAGGAGTTCCGGAATCGTCCGGAGGTGAAGAATTATATATAGGAAGTGCAGTTTCGGCCATCGGGAGTGATCCGGGGGTCACCGGTATTGTACCGGGACCACCAGATGGGTCCCGGGGGTCCACCGGGTGGGGCCACCCATCCCGGAGGGCCCCATGGGCTTAAGTGGGAAGGGGGACCAGCCCTTAGTGGGCTGGTGCGCCCCCCGAGGCCCACCCCCTGCGCCTAGGGTTGGAACCCTAGGGTGGGGGGGGCGCCCCACTTGCCTTGGGGGGGTACTCCACCCCCCTGGCCGCCACCCCCTGGGAGATTGGATCTCCAGGGGCCGGTGCCCCCCCAGGGGGCTTGTATAAAGGGGGGGAGGGGCAGCCGCAACCTTGACCCCTGGCGCCTCCCTCTCCCCTATCACACCTCTCCCTCTCGCGCAGACGCTTGGCGAAGCCCTGCTGCACGTGACAACTGCATCCACCACCACGCCGTCGTGCTGCTGGATCTCCATCAACCTCTCCTTCCCCGTTGCTGGATCAAGAAGGAGGAGACGTCATCCGCTCCGTCCGTGTGTTGAACGCGGAGGTGCCGTCCGTTCGGCGCTTGGTCATCGGTGATTTGGATCACGGCGAGTACGACTCCATCATCCACGTTCTAGTGAACGCTTCCGCTCGCGATCTACAAAGGTATGTGGATGCATCCGATCACTCGTTGCTAGATGATCTCATAGATGCATCTTGGTGAAACCGTAGGAAATTTTTTGTTTTTCTGCAACGTTCCCCAACAGTGGTATCAGAGCCAGGTTTATGCGTAGTTCTTTTTGCACGAGTAGAACACAATTTGTTGTGGGCGTAGATGTTGTCAACTTTCTTGCCGCTACTAGTCTTATTTTGCTTCAGCGGTATTGTGGGATGAAGCGGCCCGGACCAACCTTACACGTACGCTTACGTGAGACCGGTTCCACCGACTAACATGCACTAGTTGCATAAGGTGGCTGGCGAGTGTCTGTCTCTCCCACTTTAGTTGGAGAGGATTCGACGAACAGGGTCCTTATGAAGGGTAAATAGAAGTTAAAAAATCACGTTGTGGCTTTTACGTAGGTAAGAAAACGTTCTTGCTAGAACCCTAATGCAGCCACGTAAAACTTGCAACAACAATTAGAGGACGTCTAACTTGTTTTTGCAGCAAGTGCTTTGTGATATGATATGGCCAAAGTTGTGATGAATGATGAATATATATATGTGATGTATGAGATCATGTTCATGTAATAGGAATCAGGACTTGCATGTCGATGAGTATGACAACCGGCAGGAGCCATAGGAGTTGTCATTATTTTTTATGACCTGCGTGTCAATGGAAACGCCATGTAAATAATAGTTGGCGAGCAACTTCATCGAGACACGATGATGGAAATCATGATGATGGAGATCATGGTGTCGTGCCGGTGACAAGATGATCATGGAGCCCCAAGATGGAGACCAAAGGAGCTATATGATATTGGCCATATCATGTCACTATTATTATTTGATTGCATGTGATGTTTATCATGTTTTGCATCTTGTTTACTTAGTACGACAGTAGTAAATAAGATGATCCCTCATAATAAATTTCAAGAAAGTTTTCCCCCTAACTGTGCACCGTTGCGACAGTTCGTTGTTTCGAAGCACCACGTGATGATCGGGTGTGATAGATTCCAACGTTCACCTACAACGGGTGTAAGATAGATTTACACATGCAAACACTTAGGTTGTCTTGACGAGCCTAGCATGTACAGACATGGCCTCGGAACACGGAGGACCGAAAGGTCGAGCATGAGTCGTATAGAAGATACAATCAACATGGAGATGTTCACCGATGATGACTAGTCCGTCTCACGTGATGATCGGACACGGCCTAGTCGAGTCGGATCATGTATTCACTTAGATGACTCGAGGGATGTCTAATCTGAGTGGGAGTTCATTAAGTGATTTGATTAGATGAACTTAATTATCATGAACTTAGTCTAAATAAACTTTGCAATATGTCTTGTAGATCAAATGGCCCAAGCTAATGTCAACATAAACTTCAACGCGTTCCTAGAGAAAACCAAGCTGAAAGATGATGGCAGCAACTATACGGACTGGGTCCGGAACCTGAGGATCATCCTCATAGCTGCCAGGAAACAATATGTCCTAGAAGCACCGCTAGGTGAAGCACCCATCCCAGAGAACCAAGACATTATGAATGCTTGGCAGTCTCGTGCTGATGATTACTCCCTCGTTCAGTGCCGCATGCTTTACAGCTTAGAACCGGGGCTCCAAAAGCGTTTTGAGCATCACGGAGCATATGAGATGTTCGAGGAGCTGAAACTGGTTTTCCAAGCTCATGCCCGGGTCGAGAGATATGAAGTCTCCGACAAGTTCTACAGTTGTAAGATGGAGGAAAATAGTTCTGTCAGTGAACACATACTCAAGATGTCTGGGTTGCACAACCGCTTGACTCAGCTGGAGATTAACCTCCCAGACGAGGCGGTCATTGACAGAATCCTTCAGTCGCTCCCACCTAGCTACAAGAGCTTTGTGATGAACTACAATATGCAGGGGATGGTAAAGACCATTCCTGAGGTATTTGCTATGCTGAAATCAGCAGAGGTTGAAATCAAAAAGGAACATCAAGTGTTGATGGTCAATAAAACCACCAAGTTCAAAAAGGGCAAGGGTAAAAAGAACTTCAAGAAGGACGGAAAGGATGTTGCCACGCCCGGTAAGCCAGTTGCCGGGAAGAAATCAAAGCATGGACCCAAGCCCGAGACTGAGTGCTTTTATTGCAAAGGGAAGGGTCACTGGAAGCGGAACTGCCCCAAATACTTAGCGGTCAAGAAGGCCGGCAACACTAAAGGTATATGTGATATACATGTAATTGATTTGTACCTTACCAGTCCTCATAGTAGCTCCTGGGTATTTGATAACGGTGCCGTTGCTCATATTTGTAACTCAAAACAGGAGCTGCGGAATAAGCGGAGACTGGCGAAGGACGAGGTGACGATGCGCGTCGGGAATGGTTCCAAGGTCGATGTGATCGCCGTCGGCACGCTACCTCTACATTTACCTACGGGATTAGTTTTAAACCTCAATAATTTTTATTTAGTGCCAAGTTTGAGAATGAACATTGTATCTGGATCTCATTTAATGCGAGATGGCTACTCCATTAAATCCGAGAATAATGGTTGTTCTATTTATATGAGTGATATGTTTTATGGTCATGCTCCGATGGTCAATGGTTTATTCTTAATGAATCTTGTGCGTGATAATACACATATTCATAGTGTGAATACCAAAAGGTGTAAAGTTGATAACGATAGTCCCACATACTTGTGGCACTGCCGCCTTGGTCACATTGGTGTCAAGCGCATGAAGAAGCTCCATGCTGATGGACTTTTAGATTCTCTCGATTATGAATCATTTGACACATGCGAACCATGCCTCATGGGCAAAATGACCAAGACTCCGTTCTCCGGAACAATGGAGCGAGCAACCAACTTATTGGAAATCATACATACTGATGTGTGCGGTCCAATGAGTGTTGAGGCTCGCGGAGGATATCGTTATGTTCTCACTCTCACGGATGACTTGAGTAGATATGGGTATGTCTACTTGATGAAACCCAAGTCTGAGACCTTTGAAAAGTTCAAGGAATTTCAGAATGAGGTAGAGAATCAACGTCACCGAAAAATAAAGTTCTTACGATCAGATCATGGAGGAGAATATTTAAGTCACGAATTTGGCACACACTTAAGAAAATGTGGAATCGTTTCACAACTCACGCCGCCTGGAACACCTCAACGTAACGGTGTGTCCGAACGTCGTAATCGCACTCTATTGGATATGGTGCGATCTATGATGTCTCTTACAGATTTACCGCTATCATTTTGGGGATACGCTCTAGAGACAGCTACATTCACTTTAAATAGGGCACCGTCTAAATCTGTTGAGACGACACCGTATGAATTATGGTTTGGGAAGAAACCTAAGCTGTCGTTTCTAAAAGTTTGGGGGTGCGATGCTTATGTCAAGAAACTTCAACCTGAAAAGCTCGAACCCAAGTCAGAAAAATGTGTCTTCATAGGATACCCTAAGGAAACCATTGGGTATACCTTCTACCTAAGATCCGAAGGCAAGATCTTTGTTGCCAAGAACGGGTCCTTTCTGGAGAAAGAGTTTCTCTCGAAAGAAGTAAGTGGGAGGAAAGTGGAACTTGATGAAGTATTACCTCTTGAACCAGACAGTAGCGCAGCTCAAGAAAATGTTTCTGTGGTGCCTCCACCGGTTAGAGAGGAGGTTAATGATGATGATCATGAAACTTCGGATCAAGTTACTACTGAACTTCGTAGGTCCACAAGGACACGTTCCGCACCAGAGTGGTACGGCAACCCTGTCCTGGAAATCATGTTGTTAGACAACGGTGAACCTTCGAACTATGAAGAAGCGATGGCGGGCCCAGATTCCAACAAATGGCTGGAGGCCATGCAATCCGAGATAGGATCCATGTATGAAAACAAAGTATGAACTTTGACAGACTTGCCCGATGATCGGCGAGCGATAGAAAACAAATGGATCTTTAAGAAGAAGACGGACGCGGATGGTAATGTTACCATCTATAAAGCTCGACTTGTCGCTAAGGGTTATCGGCAAGTTCAAGGGGTTGACTACGATGAGACTTTCTCTCCCGTAGCGAAGCTGAAGTCCGTCCGAATCATGTTAGCAATTGCCGCATACTATGATTATGAGATATGGCAAATGGACGTCAAAACGGCATTCCTTAACGGCTATCTTAAGGAAGAACTATATATGATGCAGCCGGAAGGTTTTGTCGACCCTAAGAATGCTAACAAGGTATGCAAGCTCCAGCGATCCATTTATGGGCTGGTGCAAGCATCTCGGAGTTGGAACATTCGCTTTGATGAGATGATCAAAGCGGTTGGGTTTACGCAGACTTATGGAGAAGCCTGCGTTTACAAGAAAGTGAGTGGGAGCTCTGTAGCATTTCTCATATTATATGTAGATGACATACTTTTGATGGGAAATGATATAGAACTTTTGGACAGCATAAAGGCCTATTTGAATAAGAGTTTTTCAATGAAGGACCTTGGAGAAGCTTCTTATATATTAGGCATCAAGATCTATAGAGATAGATCAAGACGCCTCATAGGTCTTTCACAAAGCACATACCTTGAAAAGATATTGAAGAAGTTCAATATGGATCAGTCCAAGAAAGGGTTCTTGCCTGTATTGCAAGGTGTGAAATTGAGCTCAGCTCAATGCCCGACCAAGGCAGAAGATATAGAAGAGATGAGTGTCATCCCCTATGCCTCGGCCATAGGGTCTATTATGTATGCCATGCTGTGTACCAGACCTGATGTAAAGCTTGCCGTAAGTTTGGTAGGTAGGTACCAAAGTAATCCCGGCAAGGAACACTGGACAGCGGTCAAGAATATCCTGAAGTACCTGAAAAGGACTAAGGACATGTTTCTCGTTTATGGAGGTGACGAAGAGCTCATAGTAAAGGGTTACGTCGACGCTAGCTTCGACACAGATCTGGATGACTCTAAGTCACAAGCCGGATACGTGTATATGTTGAATGGTGGAGCAGTAAGCTGGTGCAGCTGCAAGCAGAGCGTCGTGGCAGGATCTACATGTGAAGCGGAGTACATGGCAGCCTCGGAGGCAGCGCATGAAGCAATATGGGTGAAGGAGTTCATCACCGACCTAGGAGTCATACCCAATGCGTCGGGGCCGATCAAAATCTTCTGTGACAACACTGGAGCTATTGCACTTGCCAAGGAGCCCAGGTTTCACAAGAAGACCAGGCACATCAAGCGTCGCTTCAACTCCATTCGTGAAAATGTTCAAGATGGAGACATAGATATTTGTAAAGTGCATACGGATCTGAATGTCGCACATCCGTTGACTAAACCTCTCCCTAGAGCAAAACATGATCAACACCAGAACTCTATGGGTGTTCGATTCATCACAATGTAACTAGATTATTGACTCTAGTGCAAGTGGGAGACTGTTGGAAATATGCCCTAGAGGCAATAATAAAAGCATTATTATTATATTTCCTTGTTCATGATAATTGTCTTATATTCATGCTATAATTTGTCATCCGGAAATCGTAATACATGTGTGAATACATAGACACCAATATGTCCCTAGTAAGCCTCTAGTTGACTAGCTCGTTGATCAACTGATAGTCTTGGTTTCCTGACTATGGACATTGGACGTCATTGATAACGAGATCACATCATTAGGAGAATGATGTGATGGACAAGACCCAATCCTAAGCATAAGCACAAAGGTCGTATAATTCGTTTGCTAGAGCTTTTCCAATGTCAAGTATCTTTTCCTTAGACCATGAGATCGTGTAACTCCCGGATACCGTAGGAGTGCTTTGGGTGTGCCAAACGTCACAACGTAACTGGGTGACTATAAACGTATACTACGGGTATCTCCGAAAGTGTCTGTTGGGTTGACACGGATCGAGACTGGGATTTGTCACTCCGCTTGACGGAGAGGTATCACCGGGCCCACTCAGTAATGCATCATCATAATGAGCTCAATGTGATCAAAGTGTTTGATCACGGGATCATGCATTACGGTACGAGTAAAGTGACTTGCCGGTAACGATATTGAACGAGGTATTGGGATACCGACGATCGAATCTCGGGCAAGTAAAATACCGACTGACAAAGGGAATTGAATACGGGATTGATTGAATCCTCGACATCGTGGTTCATCCGATGAGATCATCGAGGAGTATGTGGGAGCCAACATGGGTATCCAGATCCCGCTATTGGTTATTGGCCAGAGAGGTGTCTCGGTCATGTCTGCATGTCTCCCGAACCCGTAGGGTCTACACGCTTATGGTTCGGTGACGCTAGGGTTGTAGAGATATGAGTATGCAATAATCCGAAAGTTGTTCGGAGTCCCGGATGAGATCCCGGACGTCACGAGGAGTTCCGGAATGGTCCGAAGGTGAAGAATTATATATAGGAAGTGCAGTTTCGGCCATCGGGAGTGATCCGGGGGTCACCGGTATTGTACCGGGACCACCAGATGGGTCCCGGGGGTCCACCGGGTGGGGCCACCCATCCCGGAGGGCCCCATGGGCTTAAGTGGGAAGGGGGACCAGCCCTTAGTGGGCTGGTGTGCCCCCCAAGGCCCACCCCCTGCGCCTAGGGTTGGAACCCTAGGGTAGGGGGGGGCGCCCCACTTGCCTTGGGGGGTACTCCACCCCCTGGCCGCCGCCCCCCCTGGGAGATTAGATCTCCAGGGGCCGGCGACCCCCCAGGGGGCCTATATAAAGGGGGGGAGGTAGGGGCAGCCACAACCTTGACCCCCTGGCGCCTCCCTCTCCCCTGTCACACCTCTCCCTCTCGCGCAGACGCTCGGCGAAGCCCTGCTGCACGTGACAACTGCATCCACCACCATGCCGTCGTGCTGCTGGATCTCCATCAACTGCTCCTTCCCCCTTGCTGGATCAAGAAGGAGGAGACGTCATCCGCTCCGTACGTGTGTTGAACGCGGAGGTGCCGTCCGTTCGGCGCTTGGTCATCGGTGATTTGGATCACGGCGAGTACGACTCCATCATCCACGTTCTAGTGAACGCTTCCACTCGCGATCTACAAAGGTATGTAGATGCATCCGATCACTCGTTGCTAGCTGAACTCATAGATGGATCTTGGTGAAACCGTAGGAAATTTTTTGTTTTTCTGCAACGTTCCCCAACAGATAGGATCAAGAACTCACATATATTCATGAAAACATAATAGGTTCAGATCTCAATTCATGGAACTCGGGCCCTAGTGACGAGCATTAAGAATAGCAAAGTCATAGCAACATCAATCTCATAACATAGTGGATACTAGGGATCAAACCCTAACAAAACTAACTCGATTACATGATAAATCTCATCCAACCCATCACCGTCCAGCAAGCCTACGATGGAATTACTCACACACGGTG
Source organism: Aegilops umbellulata (assembly GCA_032464435.1). NCBI lineage: Eukaryota > Viridiplantae > Streptophyta > Magnoliopsida > Poales > Poaceae > Aegilops > Aegilops umbellulata. Next base: position 360,961,682 of record CP136057.1, read on the forward strand.
GTGAGCATCATGAAATTGGTGATGGAGGATGGTTGATGATGACGATGGCGATGGATTCCCCTCTCCGGAGCCCCGAATGGACTCCAGATCAGCCCTCCTGAGGGAATTTAGGGCTTGGCGGCGGCTCCGTATCGTAAAACGCGATGAATCCTTCTCTCTTATTTTTTTCTCCCTGAACGTGAATATATGGAGTGGAGTTGAGGTCGGTGGAGCACCAGGGGGCCCACGAGGCAGGGGGCGCACCTCCCACCCTCGTGCACAGGGTGTGGGCCCCCTGGCCTTGATTCTTTCGCCAGTATTTTTTATATATTCCAAAATAATTCTCCGTTGATTTTCAGGTCATTCCGAGAACTTTTGTTTCTGCACAAAAAATAACACCATGGCAATTCTGCTGAAAACAGCGTCAGCCTGGGTTAGTTACATTCAAATCATGCAAGTTAGAGTCCAAAACAAGGGCAAAAGTGTTTGGAAAAGTAGTTACGACGAAGACGTATCCGTATCAGGCGTTCAAACAATCTGGGGAATTTCACATGTGGGAGCAGTTTTGTCAGGCGATACTGCTTGAATTTGATGTTGATGTGTACAGGCAGAAGATGAAGGATTTGATGCTGTTGAAACAAGTGGACACTGTCGAAGAATATAAACAGTAGTTTCTGCAGCTGGTTTACACTGTTAAGCTGTATGAGCCCACAATCAGTGACACTTTTCTGGTTACTAGGTTTGTGCCGGGCCTCAAAGAGGACCTCAGGTCAGCAGTGGAGTTTCAGATACCGGGCACTGTTCAATTGGCAACTTTGTATGCATCAGTTCAGGAAGGATTACTGCTTCAACAGAAAACACACAAATCTAGTTTCTAGAAAGCTACCTATAACAAGACAGACACTCGTTCTGGTACGTCATGCATAATTTAACATCGCTTGCTAATTTAGGCACACAAAAGAGCGTACAGCACACAGACCACACTTACTGAATCAAGCAATTTTAGTAATTAAACAGAGCCAGTTGACCTAAACATTGCTCTAACAAAAGACCAGCATTAAAAACAAAGCCTAAGTACGCATAATTTTAACAAATCCGCCACCTTGCAGGCCTATGCATCACCGATGTGAGATGAGACATCGATGACTTGTCCTGGCGACATGCCGCCGTTGGTGGACTCCGCCCCCCTGCTAAAGTCGACCGCGTCCTCGTCCTCATCCTCGTACTCGGTGCCGCCCTAAAGGTTATAGTACTCATAGTAGTGGCTGCGCCAGAGCTCGTTGTTACTCCACCGCTGATTCCTCGATGGACAGACTCTTCTCTACCTCGACCTTGGCCACACGCAACTCCTCCTCCCGGCGCTTCTCGATCTCCTTTGCCTCCTGCATCTCCAGCTCCTTCTCGGTGACCTCATGAGGAAGCAGGTGCTCCATGGCCACCACCTCCTTTTCAGATGTGGGTTGCATGCTGGAGTCCGAGGTGGCCTGGAATATCTTGGTGTGTGCATCCTCGATCTTGGCATGGATGGCCTCGACCCGGGCCAAGGTGACATCGGCGGCACGGACGGCATCTCGAGCGCTCTCGGCGTTTGCAGCCGCCGTTGCAGAAGCTGCTGCAGCCGTCTCGACTGCTGTAGCTGCCATGTCGGTTTCCGTAGACGCCCTCTCGACGGAAGCGACCGTGCTCAATGCGGATGCGGTGGCACACTCGGCATAGGCGGCCGCGTTCTCGGCGCAGGCGGCCGCGCTCGGGGGGGGGGGGGGGGGACGCGGCCATCGTACGGGCCTTCGTGAAGCGTTTCCACGGCGTCATCTTTGCAAGAATTGGGTGCGGGAATGGTGATCGGGATTCGTGGATTCGAGGGTTGCCAGCACTGGAGCAGACGAGCCGACAAAGCTTCAGGAGGGAGACTTATATAGACCCAGATATTTTCATCACAAACAGTTCCAAGAAAACAACTATGTGTGATGTTGTAGATATGTTTTATTAGTTGTGAAAGACGAATTTGGAGTAAAGTGGCAATGGATGGTGTTTTAAATCTACAAGAAATTTTGTAGTACCAATACAACTGTCTTGTCAAATTTTGGAAAATTTCAGGGGTCATTTGACCTTTTAAGACATTTAAGTGATTTTCTAGCCATTTAATGACCGCAATTGAAATTTGAACTACAAGTACATGGAACAGCTAACCATAACGGTTTGAAAATTCATATTTTGTGTACTTGTGTGCGATTTAATTCCATGTGTAGTAAATTGGAAGGAATTTTCAAACATATTGGTCTAACGGCTATGACACAATTAAGCATGGAGTTCCATGGCATTTAAATTCAAAAAAACAAAAAAATATCATAAACACATGAAACCTTGGTTGATGTAATGTCATGCCACCAAGATGATGTGGTAAAAAATTTGGCATGTGTGACGAAACTTTGGACACACACCCTTCACAAACCGGAGCAACTCACTAGAAGGCTAGTGGTTCCGAGAGGGAACAATGCATGTTTGATGACGAATGGGAGCTAGCTTCCTCTTACAGCCTTCAAATTGTTTCTATGTGTAACATGCACTAATACAACTTTCATGTGAAAATTTGGAAAATTTCAGGGGTCATTTGACATTTTGAAGACATTTAAGTGATTTTCTAGCAATTTAATGACCATAATTCAAATTTGAACTACATCTACATGCAACGGCTAACCATAACGGTTTAGAAAATCACATTTGTGTACTTGTGTGTGAGTTAATTCCATGTGCAGTAAATTAGAACGAATTTTCAAACATATTTATCTCACGACATGGACACATGCATATGTATGCATGGAGTGCCATGGCATTTTAATTCCAAAAAAAAATCAGAAACACATGAAACCTTGGTTGATGTAATGTCATGTCACCAAGATGATGTGCTAAAAAAATTGGCATGTTTGATGAAAGTTTGGACACACACCCCTCACAAACCGGAGCAACTCACTAGAAGGCTCGTGGTTCCGAGAGGGATTAATGCATGTTTCATGACGAACAGGAGATAGCTTCCTCTTACGGGCTCCAAATTTTTTCTACGTTTAACGTTCACTACTGCAAATGTAATGTGAACATTTGGAAAATTCTAGGGGTCATTTGACCCTTTGAAGAAATTTAAGTGATTTTCTAGCCATTAAATGACCGTATTTCAAATTTGAACTACATCTACATGCAATGCCTAACCATAACGGTTTAAAAAATCATATGTGTGTACTTGTGTACGAGTTAATTCTATGTGCAGTAAATTAGAAAGAATTTTCAAACATATTTGTCTCACGACATGGACACATACATATGTATGCATGGAGTGCCTTGGCATTTTAATTCCAAAAAAATAAAAAATATCAGAAACACATGAAACCTTGGTTGATGTAATGTCATGCCACCAAGATGATGTGGTAAAAAAAGTTGGCGTGTTTGACGAAAGTTTAGACAGACCCCCTCACAAAACAGAGCAACTCACTAGAAGGTTTGTGGTTCCGAGAGGGAACAATGCATGTTTGATGACGAACGGGAGATAGCTTCCTCTTACGGCCTTCATTTTTTTCTACGTTTAAAGTGCACTAATACAAATATCATGTGAAAATTTGGAAAATTTCAGGGGTCATTTGAACTTTGAAAGACGTTTAAGTTATTTTCTAGCCATTTAATGACCGTAATTCAAATTTGAACTAACATCTACATGCAACGCCTAACCATAACGGTTTGAAAAATCATATTTGTGTACCAGTGTGCGAGTTAATTCCATGTGCAGTAAAATAGAAGAAATTTTCAAACATATTGATCTCACGACATGGACACATGCATATGTATGCATGGAGTGCCATGGCATTTTAATTCCAAAAAAAATGATCAGAAAAACATGAAACCTTGCTTGGTGTAATGTCATGCCACCAAGATGATGTGGTAAAAAAATTGGCATGTTTGACGAAAGTTCGGACGCACACCCCTCACAAACCGGAGCAACTCACTAGATGGCTCGTGGTTCCGAGAGGGAACAATGCATGTTTGATGATGAACAGGAGATAGCTTCCTCTTACGGCCTTCAAATTTTTTCTACGTTTAACGTGCACTACTACAACTGTAACGTGAAAATTTGGAAAATTCTAGTGGTCATTTGACCTTTTAAAGACATTTAAGTGATTTTCTAGCCATTTAGTGACCGTAATTCAAATTTGAAGCACCTCTTGCAATGGCTAACCATAACGGTTTGAAAAATCATATTTGTGTACTTGTGTGCGAGTTAATTCCATGTGCAGTAAAATAGAAGGAATTTTCAAACATATTGGTCTCACGGCATGGGCACATGCATGGAGTGCCATGGCATTTTAATTCCAAAAAATTTAAAAATGATCAGAAAAACATGAAACCTTGCTTGATGTAATGTCATGCCACCAAGATGATGTGGTAAAAAAAGTTGGCGTGTTTGACAAAAGTTTAGACACACACCCCTCACAAAACAGAGCAACTCACTAGAAGGTTTGTGGTTCCGAGAGGGAACAATGCATGTTTGATGACGAACGGGAGATAGCTTCCTCTTACGACCTTCATTTTTTTCTACGTTTAAAGTGCACTAATACAAATATCATGTGAAAATTTGGAAAATTTCAGGGGTCATTTGAACTTTGAAAGACGTTTAAGTTATCTTCTAGCCATTTAATGACCGTAATTCAAATTTGAACTAACATCTACATGCAACGCCTAACCATAACGGTTTGAAAAATCATATTTGTGTACCTGTGTGCGAGTTAATTCCATGTGCAGTAAATTAGAAGGAATTTTCAAACATATTGGTATCACGACATGGACACATGCATATGTATGCATGGAGTGCCATGGCATTTTAATTCCAAAAAATAAAAAAAATGATCAAAAAAACATGAAACCTTGCTTGGTGTAATGTCATGCCACCAAGATGATGTGGTAAAAAAATTGGCATGTTTGACGAAAGTTCGGACGCACACCCCTCACAAACCGGAGCAACTCACTAGATGGCTCGTGGTTCCGAGAGGGAACAATGCATGTTTGATGACGAACAGGAGATAGCTTCCTCTTACGGCCTTCAAATTTTTTCTACGTTTAACGTGCACTACTACAACTGTAACGTGAAAATTTGGAAAATTCTAGTGGTCATTTGACCTTTTAAAGACATTTAAGTGATTTTCTAGCCATTTAGTGACCGTAATTCAAATTTGAAGCACCTCTTGCAATGGCTAACCATAACGGTTTGAAAAATCATATTTGTGTACTTGTGTGCGAGTTAATTCCATGTGCAGTAAAATAGAAGGAATTTTCAAACATATTGGTCTCACGGCATGGGCACATGCATGGAGTGCCATGGCATTTTAATTCCAAAAAATTTAAAAATGATCAGAAAAACATGAAACCTTGCTTGATGTAATGTCATGCCACCAAGATGATGTGGTAAAAAAAGTTGGCGTGTTTGACAAAAGTTTAGACACACACCCCTCACAAAACAGAGCAACTCACTAGAAGGTTTGTGGTTCCGAGAGGGAACAATGCATGTTTGATGACGAACGGGAGATAGCTTCCTCTTACGACCTTCATTTTTTTCTACGTTTAAAGTGCACTAATACAAATATCATGTGAAAATTTGGAAAATTTCAGGGGTCATTTGAACTTTGAAAGACGTTTAAGTTATCTTCTAGCCATTTAATGACCGTAATTCAAATTTGAACTAACATCTACATGCAACGCCTAACCATAACGGTTTGAAAAATCATATTTGTGTACCTGTGTGCGAGTTAATTCCATGTGCAGTAAATTAGAAGGAATTTTCAAACATATTGGTATCACGACATGGACACATGCATATGTATGCATGGAGTGCCATGGCATTTTAATTCCAAAAAATAAAAAAAATGATCAGAAAATCATGAAACCTTGCTTGGTGTAATGTCATGCCACCAAGATGATGTGGTAAAAAAATTGGCATGTTTGACGAAAGTTCGGACGCACACCCCTCACAAACCGGAGCAACTCACTAGATGGCTCGTGGTTCCGAGAGGGAATAATGCATGTTTGATGACGAACAGGAGATAGCTTCCTCTTACGGCCTTCAAATTTTTTCTACGTTTAACGTGCACTACTACAACTGTACTGTGAAAATTTGGAAAATTCTAGTGGTCATTTGACCTTTTAAAGACATTTAAGTCATTTTCTAGCCATTTAGTGACCGTAATTCAAATTTGAAGCACCTCTTGCAATGGCTAACCATAACGGTTTGAAAAATCATATTTGTGTACTTGTGTGCAAGTTAATTCCATGTGCAGTAAAATAGAAGGAATTTTCAAACATATTGGTCTCACGGCATGGGCACATGCATGGAGTGAAATGGCATTTTAATTCCAAAAAATTTAAAAATGATCAGAAAAACATGAAACCTTGCTTGATGTAATGTCATGCCACCAAGATGATGTGGTAAAAAATTGGTCTGTTTGAAGAAAGTTTGGACACACCGCCCTCACAAATCGGAGCAACTCACTAGAAGGTTCGTGGTTCTGAGAGGGAACAATGCATGTTTGATGACGAACGAGAGATAGCTTCCTCTTACGGCCTTCAATTTTTTTCTATGTTTAACGTGCACTAATACAACTGTCATTTGAAAATTTGGAAAATTTCAGGGGTCATTTGACCTTTTAAAGATATTTAAGTGATTTTCTAGCCATTTAATGACCGTAATTCACATTTGAACTACATCTACATGCAACAGCTAACCATAACGGTCTGAAAAATCATATTTTTGTGTACGTGTGTGTGAGTAAATCATCAGACGATGTAAATATGTAGTGTTCAAAAAAGAAAATGTAAAGATCTGGCAAGACAACCGGCCCCCACACGATTGGCACTCTATCTCCGGCTGGAGGTTTGGTAGGTGAGTGGCAGGGATCATTAATCACACACAGTTCTGTATTGGAAACCGTCAGCTACTATGTTCACACATGGATTTTGCTGCGGGAATCGTGTGTAATTCAAACTACAGTACTCGTAAATTCCGGCAACTGTCGTGTGTACTGATCCCGTCGATCTAGATTCCGGCCGCCAATAAATACTACCTTGCTCACGTCGTCCCGCCTGCATTCTCATCTACATCCTCCCCTCACTCGCCCTCTCTCTCTCTCTCTCTCAAATCTCTATGATGGCGCCGCCGGTCTGCCCACGCGCCGACGAGGAGTTGCCGCCCCCCGAGGACGCTCACTCGAATAGCAGCGACGAGGACCATGTTGGGGAACGTTGCAGAAAATAAAAAATTTCCACGTTGCACCAAGATCAATCTATGGAGTCATCTAGTTTGCAAATTGGGCATTCTCTAGCCCATAACACTTTCGGCCTCTTATAGGTTCGTAAAGTAAAAGTGCCGAGGAAAAATTGACATTTATTTCGGCCTGCTAGAGGCCCACGTGCCATTTCCATTTATACGGCCCTATAGAGCTTTCAACATGTTAACGGCGTGCTAAGAGCCGTTGTTACGGTGGGCCACACCATTGGGGATCCACTAAATATTATTTTGACCAACCCAATTAAGGCTCGCTTTGACTACACATGTTTGTCATTTGTATGGCGTCCAGGAAATGTTTGGGCGTGTTGGCCCCCGTTTCAACGATATAGCATATTCAAAGAATTATCCTACTCTATACTATCGCCTCTAAAAAACATACACTATACAATAAGAAGACTAAGGCATAGAAACGTAGGATAATCCTACACTATACAATAAATAAATTACAACCGATTATACCCACAGGGCATTATAGTTCGGCACCAGTGGTAATAAAGCGGACACAAACAGCAAATTACATACAGTGGGCAAATAAAGCTCATACATCATGGACACGCATCAACAGAACTTACCATTTGAACTATAATCTCTTCAGAAAATAGGATTAGCCAGATTCAGATAGCACAAATTTCAGTATGCAAAATCTCCAATTCATTCGTGGTTACCTCAGTGTCTCATTTCATTTGTTTGACTCCTACATCTAATACCTGCAAGTCCAGTCTCAACTTGTTGATTGCATGTTGAGAATCATGTACACATTGTCTTGCCACCTCTAGTTGATGCTCGAGACCATCAGCACATTCCAATTCCAATCCATAATCATTTGGTAACGCCATGCCGCACTGCTCTCGCAGATCTTTGTGTTGATGTCGCTTCGTTCTGAAATGTTTCTGTAAGTACAGATGACTAGGGCAAAAATATAGTTACAACAGTGAAGCGAGCAAGACAGACTATTTTGTACATGGCAAAACAGGACTAACAATAATGTTACATGTCATGAAGCATAAGCAAGTGATATTATAAAAATTATAAAAATGGTAGTCTGTGCAGCCCGCATATAGAAATCTCTCATAGCTCACTAGAGGAGCATGATGTTGGGGCCAAATCCAAAACACAGACAAGTTATAAATTTAGACAGCACATTGCGTATAAGTAAGCAAGCAGTTCGCCATTCTGTAGCTCAATTAAAGTCTTAGGGAGCATAATGAACAGCAGAGGGATTCATACAAACCTACTACAGCAAGCAAAACTATGCAATCATTAGCCTTGTATAAACTAGATTGTGAGCCTCATGCAGTAGTATTTGGTTAATAGACTTCAAAGCTTCAGGCACACTTTGCCAGAGTAATTAAATGGTAAGGCCTTTAATTATGTCAACTAATAGTTATACAAGTACCAAACATCATGCATCATTGTTTGGGCATCTCATTAACTGAGGACAAATAAAGCAATTCAAAAGAGCAATTTAACTATGCCTAAAACAAACAAGCAATTGAACTATTCAGTTGGCAGCATGCATGCATACATGCATGCCTCAATAACATCCATGGCCTAGCTACATTTACTATATAAAGGAACAAGTAATGTAATATTGTTTGCCTCCTATGAAGTATCTCGACTAGTATGTAATCAATATCCTAGTATTGATAGGGATGCTAATGATGTGAATATGTGTTTGGTTATGACATTTATGACATCGACAACTCTACCATGGTAGGAAGCAGTGTAAAAACCCTATTCAGTGCATGCATTAGAGTGTTTGCATCATGTTTAAATTCCAGTTAAACTTGAAATGGGGATGTTCAAACCCTAGCACCAAATGGAACTCAACTAGGTTCAATCCAAAATCTTTTTCAAAGAACCCAAAATGCCCTTTGAAAATGTTCATGATTTCTGATAAAGGTGAAAACCTCTGCCAAAAATGATGAATATATTTCCAGGACATTCTAGATCTTTGAATGAACTCATATCCTATTTGAATTGGAGCATTTAAATCCTATAAATATTTTTAAATGCTCTAATAATTCTGAAACTAGTTTTGGGTTGTTGGAAATAATCCAAACACTGCCCACCATTATTTTCAGGATTTTACAAAATGGATTAGTATTTTTACTAATTCAAAACAGAATAAAAGAAATAGAAAACAGGAAATAAAAGAGAGAGAGAGAGAGAGTTACCTGGGCTCACCTGGCGCGGACCACCTGGCCGGCCCAGCTGGCAGCCCAGCTAACTGGCCCAGCCCACCACCGCAACCCCCTCTGTCGCCTTCCTCCTCGCGCTAGCTCCTGCTTGCCGCCGCTGCTGGAGACGACCCCGAGCGCCACGACACCCCCCCGTGACCACCCCTCTCTTTGGAACCCCTCCTCCACCTCTGCTCTCTCACTCTCCCTCGAGCTCTCTCCTCTCCGTCTCTCCCTCTCCCTTGCTCCTCGCACGCATCGAAAGCAGCCGCCGCCGCTCGCCATTGCCGCACCCACCGCCGACGCCTTGCCTCCCCGATCAGTCCAGCACCTCCGCCACCCCGCACCACGCCCCTCAATCGAAGAAAGCTAACGCGGAGGCCATGTGGTGCTGCCATTGTCGCCATCTTCCTCGCCTCTGTCTGGTGATCGCCGCCGTCGATTCGCCGCACGCAGGACGTCCCCGAGCTTACTGAGACCGTCTACGAGACCGTTGTGAGCTCTACTACATTTCCCATCTTCCCCCGTAGTCTTTTCCCCTGCCGTAGCCGTGCTAACCACCGTACCGAGCACCGCCGTCCGCCATGGACGCCGGGCATGGCGCTGCCGTGCCGCTCCGCTCAAGCCGACGAGCCTAGCAAGCCCCAAGATGTACCAGGAGGCCGCAGATCCCCATAGCTGGCCTCACCGTACCCTGCAGCCCCGCGCCCGCATCAACCCGAACTCCGGCCGCCGCTTTGCTCGCCGCCGTCGCCAAGTCAGGCCTCCCCAGCACGAACTGATGCCACCACCCGATGCGCGCCACTGCCCGCGTTCGAACGCAACCGACCGCGGCCAAAATGATGCCTTGCGGCCCATTTCCGAGCCCCTCCGCCGCGTCTGTCGTCCCCGGCGTCGAGCCGCCGACGTGTTGACCTTGACCTGGGGTTTGACTCCCCTGGGTCAACAAAAGGTGGGCCCAAGCCCCTGCTTAATTAGTGTAGGTTTAATTAGTGCTAAATTAACATAGTTCATTAGATGAGCCGCTGACATGTGGGCCCAGGCCCTAATTAACCTAGGTTAGTGCTAACCTAACACTAACTAACTCTGTTAGTTAGTTGTTACACCGACATGTGGGTCCCAGCCGTCAGGTTTGACTTGGGCTGGCGCCTTTGACCTGCTGACGTAACCCCAACGTCATGCTGACGCATTATTATATTTTCTAGATTTATTTTTAATCAGGAAATTCCAGAAATAGTGCTAACTTCTAAAAATCATATAAATTCAACCATAGCTCAGATTGAAATAAGTTATCCATCTGTATCATTTTCATGCATGTAGAACACTTTAAACTTGCTGTTTAGGTGAAACAAGTTAATGCACTAATATGACTTCATGAAATGGGTTTGCATTTGAATCTTTGGTTCAAATGGACTCATTCCAATCTGTTCTAGCTTGCATTAGCACAAAACACATTCATATTGCCATGTCATGATCATGCATCATATTGTTGCATTGCATTGATTCTGTTTCGTCTTGTTGCCGGTATTTGTCCCCTCTCGATAGACGTGGTACTGACGACAAGAACGATGACACTGATGAAGAACTATACTATCTTCAGAAGTGCCAGGCAAGCAAAACCCCCTTGTTCGTTCCGATACAATCCCACTCTCTCGCTGCTGCTCTCTTTTACTGCATTAGGACAACAATGATTCAACTGTTACATGCTGCGGTAGTTGAACCCCTTTCCTTTACATGACCTGTCATTGCCACAGTAAATAGATGAAACCCACTAGCATGAGTAGGAGTTGTTTGAGCCCTGATGTGCCTACTCATTCATGCTTGTTTGTCATGCCTGCTACTGCTTAGAGTTGAGTCAGGTCTGATTCATCAGGGATGAATTGGAATGTGGTGAACATGTCCTACTGTTGTTAGCTAAGTGTGTGAACACGATTTGGTAAAGGTAGCGGTGAGAGGCCATGTCGGAGTACATGGTGGGTTGTCTCATTGCAGACGTCCTCAGGAACTGAGTTCTGTGTTTGTGATCCATGAACAGTTACTACCACACATTGGGTTCCGGTAACTCGACCCCTCTCAACTTATTAATCAACTTGATCTGTGTCCAGGAGTTGCAACTAGTTTCTGGTGTTTGTAGGTAGTGTTAGTAGTCTACCAAGTGGCACCCGGTATAGGTGGGCTTCGGACAGACTAGGCACAGTGGCACGGTTTACCAAGTGGCACACGGTTGGTGGGCTTGGGAAACCTGCTCACATCGTTTGGGGCCGTGAGCGGCACCCCGGCCGGATCTCCTTGCGGATGGAACCCGAATAGGCGATAAAACTGGACGAGAGACTTGTGTGGTTAGTCAGGTCGTGGCCGACTCCCTCGCCCGGCTTCCGCTTGAAGGTTGCCGAGGTACATGACGTGTACAGGGCGATAAGTGGCGAGAGTGTGTGTGAAGAAGTACACCCCTGTAGGGTTATCATTATCTATTCCAATAGCCGGATTCCTCGGATATGGAAACTTGGACCCCTTGCATAGTTCATAGACAAGTGTAAGTGGATACTCTAAAACTCGCAAGATAAGCGTGAGTGCTATGGATGGTCTTCTCGTAGGGAGACGGGAGCGGATCCATAGTGGTGTATTGATATGGTGAATATGTGGACTCATGTGCGCCACCTCAAAAGAGTTACTTGCAGTCATAGTTCCGGATAGCCACCGAGTCAAAGCTGGCTTGCTGCAGTTAAACTCCACCACCCCTTTATTGATACCGATGCATACGTAGCTAGTTCTGATGTAAGTCTTGCTGGGTACATTTGTACTCACGTTTGCCTATTTTATGTTTTTGCAGAGAGACGTCAGTCTCGCTAGTTGTTCCGTGTGGACTCCGACGTTTAGCTTGATACCTCAGCTACGATCTTGTGCCCTCGGCAGGATCTGGTAGATAGTCAGGCTTCTCAGCCTTTTTCATTTGTAGATGTCTGTACTCAGACATGTTAAGCTTCCGCATGTGCTTTGACTTGTATGCTCTGAATGTTGGGTCATGAGACCCATGTTTGTAATATCTCGCTCCTCGGAGCCTATTGAATAAGTACTTGAGTCGTAGAGTCTTGTTGTGATGCCATGTTGTATTTACACATATCGAGCATATTGTGTGTATGATTGAAATGCTTGGTATGTGTGGGATCCGACAATCTAGTTGTTTATCCTCGGCAGCCTCTCTTATGGAGAAATGTAGTCTAGTGCTTCCTTGAGCCATAGTAGTCCGCTACAGCCCGGTTCACAGGAGTCCTGCTAGCCCAGCACTACTGCTTAGGACACTTGACTGGCCGGCATGTGTTTCACTTCGTTCCTGTGTCTGTCCCTTCGGGGAAATGTCACGTGGTGACACCCGGAGTCCTTCCTAGCCTGCTACAGCCCGCGTTACCGGAGTCCTGTTAGCCCAGTGCTATAGCCCGGATTCACACGCTGTTGACCGACATGCTCGAGGTTGATTCATGTATGCCTGTCCCCATGGGTTAGTGCCACTTTGGTTTCACGACTAGCCGTGTCGGCCCGGGTTCTCTGTCATATGGATGCTAGCAACACTATCATATATGTGAGCCAAAAGGCGCAAACGGTCCCGGGCCAGGTAAGGTGGCACCCGTGGGAATACCGTGCGTGAGGCCGCAAAGTGATATGATGTGTTACACGCTAGATCGGTGCGACTTAGGATCGGGGTCCTGACAGCTTTGGTATCAGAGCCTGACTGCCTGTAGGATTACCAAGCCAAACTGGTCGAAGTTGGGTCTAGAAATGCTTTAGTTATGTAAGGGAATTGATTGTGGAAGGGAAAGTAAGGCTCTTTTTACTCCTTTACCTCATGCCTTCTGATCTGAGTCATCCTCTTCTTTTCTACGGGGATTAAGAACTAGGCCTTCTCATCTATCTATCAGGATGATGAGTTACTATGATAGAGACTTATAGGATTGATGGATTTAAGCCCCAGTTCTGTTTCTACTACTTCCGTGTGTTGTTAGTTAATCTCAGAACCTTGATATTATGATGATTGAGTGGTCATGCCACTATTTCGCAGGATGTCTCAAATATTTTTGAGCATTTACAGCCGTTATGCTGTCCGAGTCATCCCAGGTTTCTAAACTATCTGATGCATTTGCAATCCTTTCTTTCCGTTCCCGATGTCCTTTTTGGCCAGTTCAACCACACTAATTGCTGAGTTGAGGTATTCTATTGCCTCGACATATATGTTGCAGTTATTATTATGACCCTAGGCATCTTAGAGAACCACCCATAATCTAGCCATGCTTTATATTCCCAGTGTGATGATTCTGGCCACCATTCTCGAGAGCATCCCATGATGCTACTTAGTAGCAGTTATTCTACTCCTGGGTTTCTGAACCCGAGATTCACCCTACTTACTTCATGTTGATAGTGTTTGCTCGTTCCTTTAGGATATTAGTAACCTTTGCATTAGTCCTCGAGGTCTGTGGTATTTCTTTCTTCCAAATACTATGAACCACTTATGGCAGAAGTTTGTTGGATCAAAGGATCACAACAGGAGTGCTCTCGATGAGTTCTCGATTTTATGCTGTGACTCTGCCAGTCCTACCTTTCTGCATGGATTATCTGGAAGAAATATGTTGAACTTGGTTCGACATACTAATCTATGCATCCACAACTCAGAAGGTTATATGTTCCTTGAGATGACCCTCCTCAGCTGTATTCCGACCCTAGTCTATCACTTGATAGTCAGGAATAGTTGTGCATCCGTGTTCATCGAAGTCTATTATTCTTGTGATCCGTCAAGCCATTCTACTCTGGAATGACTAGGAGAAACAAACTCCAGAACCTCATCCATATCTAGGATTGGGTCAAAGTAATTGCATTCCGCGGATCGAAATGCCAATCCATCTTTGGCTCTGCTCTACCTTGGAGTGTTACCATCTTTATGTCAAGAGTGTCAGGAGAATTGCACCACCTCTTATGAATTCTTGACGCAGTAATACTTCTTGCCATCATTGTTAATTCCTCGGTTCCCGTGCTATTGTAACCGGAATGCCGACAAGTGAATCGTGATGTGTGAAATCAATACTCCTAGCAACCTCGTTGCTTTGTAGTTATTGGACAATACTCTCATTCTTAGTGTGTTGGTTATTAAATCATCATCCTAAGATTGGTCGTGCTACCTAGTCCTTATTTCTGGTGCGCTCTTCGATCAATGAGTTGGGATTATTCAATCCCTTGCTTATTTGACCATATCATCTTGCCCTGAAAAGCAAGATTGTTCTCGAGCTTAGTAACATACCGGTGGTTCGTGATGTTCCGAATATCTTCTCGGAAGTATTATCAGGTTGTCACCTGACCGCTATGTTGAGTTCGTGATCAGGTTGGTTTCCTCTAAACCACCCATTCTCCAAGATTCCGTGTTGGATACCCCTGAGCTAGTTCGATAAGCTAAACAACAACTTGGAGAGTTGGAAGATAAAAGCTTGCCTGACTTAGTTCTTCACTAAGGGATATCTTGTATGTGTGTGTTGAAGAAAGATGATATCTCCATCGATTGGTCCTCGTGATCAGTTGTTGGATCTATTGTGTTGTCAAAACTTTGACTTGAGTATGGGCTATCGTCAAGTCAAATCAGAACCAACGATGTTCGTAATGTTGTCTTACTCGTGGTTGATCCCTCGAGCATACACCATTACATCTTTTGGTCTGACCAATGCTATCACCGTGTTCACATGATGGTGGAAGTCCAGTGATATGGAAATTCCGATGGGGTGTTGTTGAGCCCATCAGCAGCATTTTGTCTCCCCCATGATTCATGTTGAACATCAACCTAGTGTTGAAAACTTTGTAAGCAATGCCTTCGTGTTCCATTCATGAAGCTTATGCTTGGATGGAAGAAGTGACTTCCTCGAATTCATGTGCATTTGGTGCAAGTTGTCGCCGTGAGTTTGAGAAAGATTGTTTTGTTTCCTCTGGAACCATCCCAAGTCAGTCATGCATATGTGCAAAGTATTCTATGGTTTGGAGACTTGCAACCTTCATTCTATATGTATCCCTAGCACACCAAGCCACTTATTGATTTGTTCAAGATAAAGGAGTCTGTTCTAAGGTCATTACTTTAGACTTCCGCACAGAGACTTCGTTATCATTAATGATGGTTCCCAATCAGAACTCGGTAGTGTTTCGTTGTAAGACTACTATGTGGTCATGCTTGTCTGCGACAACGTGTTCACATGTATGTAGCAGAACTAGCTCATGTCTTGGAGCTTGCTATCGTAGTTCATTTCCCGAGAATCTCGCAACGTCATCTCGTCAGGTTGTGTTGCAAATTTTCTTTTCCAGACATGTTGTCTGAAATATCCTGTTACCAACCAGATCTGAATCTCAGGCAGATATGATGAGGATCTACGATGGAGGTTCCGACAAGGTTGACGTTCTAGCCGACACACCTAGCTGGAAGATCTGTCATTATAGTATCTTGACCCCCCTTTCCATGAGGATTTCGTGCAACTTATTCTAGAAGTTGCTCCTTAGGGATCCTTGTGCTCTCAGTTTCTTCGGTTATTCTATATCCATTCAAGCAGTGGAATCACCCTCGACTGTTGAGTTATTTCCCAGTTACCAGAATCATTCCAAGAAATAGCATTTTGTTCCTAGCTTGCACCACCATTGTGCCATTCTACCATGGGTCCCATCCATTTTCGGTGATAACCAAAAGTCATCCATTGCGTTGTCTTCAACAAGGTAGACCACATCATCCATCCTAGTCCGATTACGCCATTTCTTCGAACTCGTTCAAACGATTGCTCGAGTTTTTCCCTAGGTTGGTATAGAGAATTTTATTGATCTATGGATCAAAAGTAAATCTTTTTGCCACTTAAAGGATAATCCTATGAGTCATCCTTCTCTAGGGTGTCTCGTTATGGTATCATGGCAACCCTACTCCTCGCTACGTTGACACCGTTCACCACCCTCCTAGGTGTGGAAATTCCGCTAGTTATTTAAACCTTGTCATATGCTCATTTCCATCATTCTTGATGTGTGTATCGTGTCTCATCTCGACAGATGTCGATATGTCTCATTCTGTGAGTTGATCGTCAATTGCTCGATCTTTGAGGAGATCAATTCCGTAGAATCTCTTTTTGTCATTGTCATGTTGGATGAAGTTCTCAGAGCATGACATCGAGACAAAGATCGTGATCGAATCTACGTCCTTATGAAGTGCAACCTGGATCGTGAAGATTGTGTTAGTTTGCGTTCCCCCTTCATCTTACCCTACGCTTGAATCTCGGGGCGAGATTCTTGTTTAGTGGGGGTGAGTTGTAACAACCCTATTTAATGCATGCATTAGAGTGTTTGCATCATGTTTAAATTCCAGTTAAACTTGAAATGGGGATGTTCAAACCCTAGCACCAAATGGAACTCAACTAGGTTCAATCAAAAATCTTTTTCAAAGAACCCAAAATTCCCTTTGAAAATGTTCATGATTTCTGATAAAGGTGAAAACCTCTGCCAAAAATGAAGAATATATTTCCAGGACATTCTGGATCTTTGAATGAACTCATATCCTATTTGAATTGGGGCATTTAAATCCTATAAATATTTTTAAATGCTCTAATAATTCTGAAACTAGTTTTGGGTTGTTGGAAATAATCCAAACACTGCCCACCATTATTTTCAGGATTTTACAAAATGGATTAGTATTTTTACTAATTCAAAACAGAATAAAAGAAATAGAAAACATGAAATAAAAGAGAGAGAGAGTTACCTGGCCTCACCTGGCGCGGACCACCTGGTCGGCCCAGCTGGCAGCCCAGCCAACTGGCCCAGCCCACCACCGCAACCCCCTCTGTCGCCTTCCTCCTCGCGCCAGCTCCTGCTTGCCGCTGCTGCTGGAGATGGCCCCGAGCGCCACGACACCCCCCCCGTGACCGCCCCTCTCTCTCTGGAACCCCTCCTCCTCCTCTGCTCTCTCACTCTCCGTCGAGCTCTCTCCCCTCCGTCTCTCCCTCTCCCTTGCTCCTCGCAAGCACCGAAAGCAGCCGCCGCTCGCCGTTGCCGCACCCACTACCGATGCCTTGCCTCCCCGATCAGTCCAGCACCTCCGCCACCCCGCACCACGCCCCTCCATCGAAGAAAGGTAACGCGGAGGCCCTGTGGAGCCTCCATCGTTGCCATCTTCCTCGCCTCTGTCTGGTGATCGCCGCCATCGATTCGCCGCACGCAGGACGTCCCCGAGCTGACTGAGACCGCCTACGAGACCGTTGTGAGCTCTACTACCTTTCCCATCTTCCTCCGTAGTCTTTCCCCCTGCCGTAGCCGTGCTAGCCACCGTACCGAGCACCGCCGTCCGCCATGGACGCCGGGCATGGCGCTGCCGTGCCGCTCCGCTCAAGCCGACGAGCCTAGCGAGCTCCTAGATGTACCAGGAGGCCGCAGATCCCCTTAGCTGGCCTCGCCGTACCCTGCAGCCCCGCGCCCACATCAACCCGAGCTCCGGCCGCCGCTTTGCTCGCCGCCGTTGCCAAGTACGGCCTCCCCAGCACGAACTGATGCCACCACCCGATGCGCGCCACTGCCCGCGTTCGAGCACAACCGATCGCGGCCAAAATGATGCCTTGCGGACCATTTCCGAGCCCCTCCGCCGCGTCTGTCGTCGCCAGCGTCGAGCCGCCGGCGAGTTGACCTCGTTTGACCTGGGGTTTGACTCCCCTAGGTTAACAAAAGGTGGGCCCAAGCCCT
Organism: Aegilops umbellulata; assembly: GCA_032464435.1. NCBI lineage: Eukaryota > Viridiplantae > Streptophyta > Magnoliopsida > Poales > Poaceae > Aegilops > Aegilops umbellulata. The sequence goes on from CP136057.1 coordinate 360,979,889, forward strand.
TGCTTAATTTGTGTAGGTTTAATTAGTGCTAAATTAACATAGTTCATTAGATGAGCCGCTGAAATGTGGGCCCATGCCCTAATTAACCTAGGTTAGTGCTAACCTAACACTAACTAACTCTGTTAGTTAGTTGTTACACCGACATGTGGGTCCCAGCCATCAGGTTTGACCTGAGCTGGCGCCTTTGACCTGCTGACGTCACCTCGACGTCATGCTGACGCAGTATTATATTTTCTAGATTTATTTTTAATCAGGAAATTCCTGAAATAGTGCTAACTTCTAAAAATCATATAAATTCAACCATAGCTCAGATTGAAATAAGTTATCCATCTGTATCATTTTCATGCATGTAGAACACTTTAAACTTGCTGTTTAGGTGAAACAAGTTAATGCACTAATATGACTCAAGTTAATTCTCGTAGGGAGACGGGAGCGGATCCATAGTGGTGTATTGATATGGTGAATATGTGGACTCATGTGCACCACCTCAAGAGTTACTTGCAGTCGTAGTTCAGGATAGCCACCGAGTCAAAGCTGGCTTGCTGCAGTTAAACTCCACCACCCCTTTGTTGATACCGATGCATACGTAGCTAGTTCTGATGTAAGTATTGCTGGGTACATTTGTACTCACGTTTGCCTATTTTATGTTTTTGCAGAGAGACGTCAGTCTCGTTAGTTGTTCCGTGTGGACTCCGTCGTTTAGCTTGATACCTCAGCTACGATCTTGTGCCCTCGGCAGGATCTGGTAGATAGTCAGGCTTCTCAGCCTTTTTCATTTGTAGATGTCTGTACTCAGACATGTTAAGCTTCCGCATGTGCTTTGACTTGTATGCTCTGAATGTTGGGTCATGAGACCCATTTTTGTAATATCTCGCTCCTCGGAGCCTATTGAATAAGTACTTGAGTCCTAGAGTCTTGGTGTGATGCCATGTTGTATTTACACATGTCGAGCATATTGTGCGTATGATTGAAATGCTTGGTATGTGTACGATCCGACAATCTAGTTGTTTATCCTCGGCAACCTCTCTTATGGGGAAATGTTGTCTAGTGCTTCTTTGAGCCATAGTAGTCCGCTACAGCCCGGTTCACCAGAGTCCTGCTAGCCCAGCACTACTGCTCAGGACACTTGACTGGCCGGCATGTGTTTCACTTCGTTCCTGTGTCTGTCCCTTCGGGGAAATGTCACGCGGTGACATCCGGAGTCCTGCCTAGGCTGCTATAGCCCGGGTTACCGGAGTCCTGTTAGCCCAGTGCTACAGCCCGAATTCACACGCTGTTGACCGACATGCTCGAGGTTGATTCATGTATGCCTGTCCCCATGGGTTAGTGCCGCTTTGGGTTCACGACTAGCCATGTCGGCCCGGGTTCTCTGTCATATGGATGCTAGCGACACTATCATATACATGAGCCAAAAGGCGGTAACGGTCCCGGGCCAGGTAAGGTGGCACCCGTGGGAATACCGTGTGTGAGGCCGCAAAGTGATATGATGTGTTACATGCTAGATCGGTGTGACTTAGGATCGGGGTCCTGACAAGCAGTTTCACACTGTTCACTACTATAAGATGTTTTAGATATTTAAAAGTAGACAACACCCATAATGAGTGAACAGACACATTAAAATGTGTTTACATACATCTGATTTACAAAAAAGTTAGAACATCATATAGTAGTGGGTGGAGGGGGTTTTAATCAATGGCCCAATGACTGGGTTACAGGTGAAGAACCCTACGAAAGCACAATGTCAGAAAAATAGGGTGTCCTGGTAATTGTAATATAGTTAACTGGTTGAACAGGCTCAGCGCTGCTCCTCCTTCTCTTGCAAGGCTCCTTCCTAACATCTTGTACATGGAAATCCTCAATCTTATCTTCATTACACCCCTTTGCAAGGTCACACAAACTAGTTACTCGTCTCCTTGGAATATAAATATGCATACTTTCCAGTCTGTGAACAACACAAAAGGATGAGATTATAACAAAACAACACCACATAATGAAACATGCCACATCTCTTGCACACAATGAAATGAGCATTTACTATGTGTGCACTATGTAAAAACTAGGCATAGCTTCGAACTAGATCTCCAGGTACTCTTGGAGAGGATACTTTAGTGTACATCCAAACCTTTATGTCACCTATGAGTTAGACAAGCCCCCACTATAGCAGCCCTTAGTGTTTAAATCGTTGACAAGCTCTATTAGAGTGTTAGCTCAAGAACATGAAGTAATCAAAGCAAACAATCCTAGTATGGCTGGTTGATACAAACAAGCAATTGAACAGATGTGTGAGAAAATCTTACATATCAAGAAAAGAAGCAAAGAAGGAGGCTTAAATACCATCACTTCACTAACCAGATTTAAGGGGCATTTAAACATCATGTGCAACGTGTGAACTAACATAAACATTGCATATTTCAGATTCTATAATGAAATGCACATGTATTAGGTTATGCCATGTATGATGATGCTGATGACCCACAAGTATAGGGGATCAATTGTAGCTCTTTTCGATAAGTAAGAGTGTCAAACCCAACGAGGAGCAGAAGGAAATGACAAGAAGTTTTCAGTAAGGTAATGTCTGCAAGTGCTGAAATTGTAAGTAGCAGAGTAGTTTGATAGCAAGATAATTTGTAACGAGCAAGTAACGATAGTAAAAACAAGTACGTAGCAAGGTAGACCAATCCTTTTGAGGCAAAGTACAGGCTAAAACGGTCTCTTATGATAAGCAAAGCGTTCTTGAGGGTACACAGGAATTTCATCTAGTCACTTTCATCATGTTGGTTCGATTTGTGTTCGCTACTTTGATAATTTGATATGTGGGTGGACTGGTGCTCAGGTGTTGTTCTTACTTGAACAAACCTCCTACTTATGATTAACCCTCCCGCAAGCATCCGCTAGTACGAGAAAAGTATTAAGAATAAATTCTAACCATAGCATTAAACTTATGGATCCAATCAGTCCCTTACAGAATAGCGCATAAACTGGGGTCTAAGCTTCTATCACTCTCACAACCCATCATCTATTTGCTACTCCACAATGCATTCCCTTAGGCCCAAATATCGTGAAGTGTCATGTAGTTGACGTTCACATGACACCACCAAGGGAATCACACCATACATACTATCAAAATATCAAACACATATCAAATTCACATGATTACTTGCAACATGATTTCTCCTGTTACCTCAAGAACAAAAGTAACTACTCACAAATGATAAACATGTTCATGATCAGAGGAGTATTAAATAGCATAATGGATCTAAACATATAATCTTCCACCAAATAAACCATATAGTAATCAACTACAAGATGTAATCAACACTACTAGTCACCCACAAGCACCAATCTATAGTTCCGGTAACAAGATTGAATACAAGAGATGAACTAGGGTTTGAGATGAGATGGTGATGTTGAATATGTTGATGGAGATTGCCCTCCACAAGATGGGAGAGTTGTTGGTGATGATGATGACGATGATTTCCCCCTCCGGGAGGGAAGTTCCCCCGACGGAATCGCTCCACCGAAGGGCAAAAGTGCTCCTGCCCAAGTTCCACCTCGAGACGGCGGCACTCCGTCCCGAAAGCCTTCTCTTTATTTTTTCTAGGTAAAAATGACTTGTATACCAGAAGATGGGCACCGAAGATGGGCCGAGGAGGGCACAACCCTCCACGGCGTGCCTGGGCTCGCTAGCGCCCAGGTGGGTTGTGCCCACCTGGTGGGCCCCCTCTGGTAGTTATTTGCTCAAATATTTCTTATATATTCCATAAAAAATCTCCGTGATCTTTCGGCTTGTTTGGAGTTGTGCAGAATAGGGAGCCTGACATAGCTTTTTTAGGTCCATATTTCCAGCCGCCGAAATTCTCCCTCTTGGTGTGTTCCTTGCAAATTATGAGAGAAAAGGCATTAGAATTACTCTAAAAAGCTTTATTATGGATAAAAACATTATAAATAACAATAAGAAAAAATGATGCAAAATGAACGTATCAACGCCCCGAGCTTAGACCTCGCTTGTCCTCAAGCGAAAACCAAAATCGAAAAACATGTCCACCTGCTTTGAGAGAGAGGTGTTGATAAAAACAAACTACAGACATAGAAGCATCATGCTGATTATTATAACAGCAACAAATTTAAACATAAGACTTTTATCATACACTTCTCATGAATAAGTAACAGTTCATCACATAATTGAAGTATACAGCAAAAACTCTATTAGAAACCAACAAACTATGTTCTTAGTCAACTTTGCAACTACAATTCATCATCTTTTCAGGATGGGTCGCATGTCGAAGCCTTTAGGCAAGTCCACATACTCAACCATCATATAGTCTTCTATGATTGTTAATACTCACCGCGTACACATGAGCAAAATGTTTCAACCGGACACATAGAAAGATAGGGGCTTATAGTTTTGCCTCCCAGCATACTCACCTCAAGGGTGATGTCAACAATAATAACTCATGCTATCTATATTCAATTGGACATATGTGCCTAGATCTTTCCTCACCACATGATGCTTGCCAAAAGAGAAAATATAAAAAGGAATAGAAGGAAAACTTTGACTCTTTGCATAAAACTAAATACATGAAAGTAAAAGATATGCCCTTCGCAGAGGGAAGCAGAGGTTGCCATGCGCTTATTTGTTTGTATTCTCAATCCATTAGTGCAAGAGAACATCACATCGTATTGCCCCTTAAGATGACAACCTTTATTATGCAGTGTGTCGCTTTTATTCTTTGTCATCCAAGTTCGTACAACGCTCAATTTTCTCTTACACTAAATGATCTCACACTTTTAGAAGCAATTTTTATTGCCTTTTTGCACTGATAACAACTTAGTTGAGGGATCTTGCTCAATCCCTAGGTAGGTATGGTGGACACTTGAAAAATATTTGGGTTTAAGGGTTTTTGGATGCACAAGTAGTATCTCTACTTAGTGCGGAATTTTTGGCTAGCAAAGATAGGGGGCAAGCACCACATGTTGAAGGATCTATGTCAATATGACTTCTATGTGAATATAAACAAACATAACCCAATAAGTTGTCTTCCTTGTCCAGCGTCAACAATTTTGGCATATAATATTTTGATGAGGGCTCACAATCACAAAAGATTTCTAGGATAGTGTATTTATATGTGAATCTTCTCTTACCTTATTAATTCTTTCATGAGTTGCACCATTAACTAATGCTATGTTTGTCAATCTCTAATAAAATTTCCTACTTATACTTTTCCTTATGTGGTGCCATCACCTACCATAGGATTAGTATATGATCTATTGATTTATTTCCTTTCTTTTATTTTTTTCCTTTCTTCTTTCTTTTCTTTATTTGCAACATGAAAGTAAAGAAAGCAAAAACTCAAACTAAACTTTATGATATAACTTGCACACGATTACAATGATAGATCACTAAGCAAACTCTCCAAGAAGAAATGATCGAACTGAACTTTATTTTATCTAAAGCAAAAAGATCGAACTAGGATAAGTAAAAGCAAAAAGATAGTGGGATGATACGTTACCGGGGCACCTCCCCCAAGCTTGGAAGAAGCCAAGGGGAGTGCCCATACACAATACTCAGTTCTCCTTTAGTGATGAAGAGGATGGTGGTGGTGAAGAATCGGTCCTATCCTTAAGGATCAAGATATTTTTCAGCCGACGGATGAAGCTCCGGAGATGGATGATATGCTCTTGATGCAGAATATTTTCTCGAGTGAGATACATATTTTGTATGCGAACTATTTCAATGACGCGAAAAGCTTCAATCTCAGCAGGAGTAAGATGAGTAAGATAGGGCTTAAGGATATCTTCTTCCTCCACCTCGCCTAGCAGTGCTTGTGCTGCTATCGGGGATGGATCTATTGTAGCTTCGTTGCCCTTGTCTCCCTTGACGACATCCGTAGGCTCCTCCCTCTTCATCCCGATCTTCATCAGCCAAACATCTTCTTCCATGTTGTTGGAGGGGCAGGAAGACATGATACCGGGCTTGATAAATCTGACCAGAAACAGCAAAGAAAGAGAATAGAGGATTTCTCCGTGATACGGTGGTTAACAGGTTCGGGAAGTATATAAAGATTTTTTTATCTTTTGGAACAAGCATAAGGTAGAAAAACGGAGTACGGGAGGTGTCCCAGGTGGGGACAACCCACCTAGGCTCGCCAGGCAAGCCTGGTGCGCCTTGGTATCTTGTGCCCACCAGGGGACACTTCCTGGTAGTTTCTTTATTTTCAAAATTTTAAAATATTCCAAAATTGATAAAAAACATTTTTGTGGATTTTTCAGAGTCCATTTACTTACCGTATCACGTACCTCCTTATTTTCATGATTCTGGAGTGTTCCAGAAGGACTCTTTTATGTGTTCTTCCGGTGTCAAAGTTTGATAATATTACTTTCAACATTAATAGGCGTACCTGAGATATAATGCTTTATTCATTGTCCATTGACAACCTTCGGGTTAGTACCTTCGGAATTATTTATTTTGATGGCTCCAGACCGGTAAACCTCCTCGATGACATATGGGCCTTCCCATTTTGTGAGGAGCTTTCCTGCAAAGAATCTAAAACGAGAGTTGTACAAAAGAACATATTCTCTGACTTTAAAATCACGCTTTTGGATTCTTTTGTCATGCCATATTTTAACTTTCTCTTTGAATTTTTTGCATTTTCATAAGCTTGGGTTCTCCATTCATCTAATGAGCTGATATCAAATAACCTGTTTTCACCAGCAAGCTTGAAATCATAATTGAGTATTTTAACTGCTCAATATGCTTTATGTTCTAACTCAAGAGGCAAATGACAAGCTTTTCCACAAACCATTTTATAAGGAGACATACCCATAGGATTTTTATATGCTTTCCTATAAGCCCAGAGCACATCATCTAATTTCTTAGACCAATTCTTCCTAGACCTATTGACGGTCTTTTGCAAAATTAATTTTATTTCTCTATTGCTAAGTTCAACTTGACCACTGGACCGAGGATGATAGGGTGATGCAATTCAATGGTTAACATCATACTTAGCAAGCATTTTATGAAAAGCACCATGAATAAAGTGTGAACCACTATGACGCCCCCGATTCAATCATACACTAATCATGGATGCAAACGTGTACGGTCAAGATCAGGGACTCATGGGAAGATATCACAACACAACTCTAAAACATAAAGAAGTCATACAAGCATCATAATACAAGCCAGGGGCCTCGAGGGCTCGAATACAAGTGCTCGATCATAGACGAGTCAGCGGAAGCAACAATATCTGAGTACAGATATAAGTTAAACAAGTCTGCCATAAGATGGCTAGCACAAACTGGGATACAATCGAAAGAGGCGCAGGCCTCCTGCCTGGGATCCTCCTAAACTACTCCTGGTCGTCGTCAGCGGGCTGCACGTAGTAGTAGGCACCTCCAGTGTAGAAGGAGTCGTCATCAACAGTGGCGTCTGGATCCTGGGCTCCATCGTCTGATTGCAGCAATCGGGTAGAGAGATGGGGAAAAGGGGAAACAAGGCAATCGTGAGTACTCATCCAAAGTACTCGCAAGCAAGGAGCTACACTACATATGCATGGATATATGTGTAAAGGGCCATATCAGTGGACTGAACTGCAGAATGCCAGAATAAGAGGGGGATATCTAATCCTGTCGAAGACTACACTTCTGGCAGCCTCCGTCTTGCAGCATATAGAAGAGAGTAGACTGAAGTCCTCCAAGTAGCATCGCATAGCATAATCCTACCCGGCAATCCCCTCCTCGATGCCCTGTTAGAGAGCGATCACCAGGTTGTATCTGGCACTTGGAAGGGTGTGTTTTATTAATTATCCGGTTCTAGTTATCATAAGGTCAAGGTACAACTCCGGGTCGTCCTTTTACCGAGGGACACGGCTATTCGAATAGATTAACTTCCCTGCAGGGGTGCACCACATAACCCAACACGCTTGATCCCATTTGGCCGGACACACTTTCTTGGGTCATGCCTGGCCTCAGAAGATCAACACGTCGCAGCCCTACCTAGGCACAACAGAGAGGTCAGCACGCCGGTCTAAACCTAAGCGCGCAGGGGTCTGGGCCCATCGCCCTGAGCACACCTGCATGTTGCATGGGCGGCCGGAAGCAGAACTAGCCCCCTTAATACAAGAGGAGGCTTACGTTCCAATCCGGTGCGTGCCACTCAGTCGTTGACGTCACGAAGGCTTCGGCTGATACCACGACGCCGAGTGCCCACATCTTTCCCACGTAGCTGGTTAGTGCGTATAGACCAAATGGCCAGACTCAGATCAAGTACCCAGATCTCGTTAAGCGTGTTAAGTATCCGCGAATGCCGACAGGGCCAGGCCCACCTCTTTCCTAGGTGACCTCAACCTGCCATGTCGCTCCGCCTCAAAGATCCACTCGCGGGTACTCCTACGAGCCGACCCGTCTTTAGTCACCACATGTATCATGTATATAGTATTACCCACGATCACCCCCGAGTGATCACGGCCCGATAGTATAGCATGGCAGACGGAAAAGAATGTAGGGCCACAGATGGAATACTAGCATCCTAACTAAGCATGTAGGATAGCAGGTAAAGGTAACAACAGTAGTAGCAATGACAGGCTATGCAGCAGAGTAGGATTATCGGAAAGCAGTAACATGCTACACTACTCTAATGCAAGCATATAGAGAAGAGTAGGCGATATCTGGTGATCAAGGGGGGGGGGGCTTGCCTGGTTGCTCTGGCAAGAGAGAGGGGTCGTCAACTCCGTAGTCGTACTGGGTAGCAGCGGCGTCGGTCTCGGTGTCTAGCGAGAGAAGAGGGGGAAGAAACAATAAATATTTAAGCAAGCAGATGCATAGTGCATGACATGACAAGTATCGGTGCTAGAGGTGCCCTAACGCAGTATGAGGTGATATCGGTGAAGGGGGAAACAGCCGGGAAAGTATCCCCGGGTTTCCGCGTTTTCGGGCAGAGGAGCCGGAGGGGGAAAGTTGCGAGTATGATATGTTAGGGGTGTGTGGCGGATGAACGGGCTGCGTATCCAGGTCCGACTCGTCGTTTGAGAAACTTTAATGTAGAAAGTTTTTTCATCCGAGCTACGGATTATTTTATATGATTTTCTAAAGTTTTAATCATTTTTAGATTTTATTTAATTAATTTAAACTAACATTATCCAGAATAGTGTTTGTTGATGTTATCATGATGTCAGCATGACGTCAGCAGTGGACCTGGTCAACCTGACATGTGGGTCTCGCATGTCATTGACTGTCAACTAACCTCACAGATTAATTAACTAAACTAAGTGATTAGGCTAATCTAATCAGGTTTAATTAAGTTAATTAATCCTTTGGTTAACTAATTAATATTTTAATTAATTTTAATTATTACTTATTAATTTAGTTTCTTAATTCTTTTTTTTAATTTCGTTCAGGGCGTAGGCCCCACTGTCATTGGCCCGGAGGGCCATAGCGGGCGCAGGCGTAACCCGAACGGGCGCTGGCCCGGGCGTGCGCCCACTTGCAGGCCCGAGGCCACCAAGGGGGGGCGCCGGCCACGCCGGCAACCAGAGCAGCGCGGCAGGGGGGGACGACACGGCGGGGGTTCGGCCCCGGCAGGAAGGTCAGGGGAGGCGGCGGGGGCCTGAGGGGCGTCTGGCACGGCCGGACGGAGCGGCGCGCGGCCAGGGCACGGCCCGACCGCGGTGACCGCGTGCGCGGGGGGGGGAGGCCATGGCCTCGACGAGGCATCAGAGGCACCGCGTGGCGCGGCCTAGGGCCTGGCGCGCGGCCAGGGGACGGGCGCACGAGTGCGGTGAGATCGGGGCGGAGCAGCAACAAAGTAGTTGGGGGCGGCAGAGATGAGCGCGGCGGCGGGGCTCATCGCAGGGCGTAGGGATAGGGCAGTGGGCTCGGGGCGGAAGACGGGGACGAGGTGGCGCGTGGCGCGGTCGACCGCGGCATGAGCGCGGCCGGCGGTTGGGCACAGGCTCGGGCGCGGCAACGAGCATCACCGCGCGCAGGGGAGCGGGACGCTGGCCCGAGCCGGCACCGAAGCGCGACAGAGGGGAGGCGCGCAGGGAGGTGGCCAATGCACGACGGCGTGTCACCCGGGTGCATTAACCGCGAGCTCCTTCCATCATTAAATGTCTAGGGACTCCAAACCTTGGAAAATAACTTGCTTAAGCATTTTAATAGAGGTGTTGTGATCAACACTGGATGGAATAGCTTCTACCCATTTAGTAACATAATAAACAACAACCAAAATATGTGTATACCCATTAGAGGAAGGAAAAGGTCCCATGTAATCAAATCCCCAAACATCAAATGGTTCAACAGCAAGAGAATAATTCATAGGCATTTCTTGACGCTTATCGATATTACCTATTCTTTGACATTCATCACAAGATGAGACGTACTTACGGGCATCCTTGAAGAGAGTAGGCCAATAAAATCTAGATTGCAATACCTTATGAGCAGTTCTATCTCCATCATGATGCCCTCCATAAGCCTCGGAGTGACATTTCCGTAGGATTTGTACCTATTCATGCTCAGGTACACAACATCTAATAATACCATCTACTCCTTCTTTATAAAGGTGTGGCTCGTCCCAAAAGTAATGTCTTAAATCATAGAAGATTTTTTTCTTTTGTTGGTATGTAAAGCTAGGTGGCAAATATTTAGCAACAATGTAATTAGCATAGCCAGCATACCAAGGAGTACTATTAGCAACATTTATTGCAGCTAACTGCTCATCAGGAAAACTATCATCAATAGGTAGTGGGTCATCAAGCACATTTTCAAGCCTAGACAATTTATCAGCTACGGGGTTCTCAGCTCCTTTTCTATCAATGATATGTAAATCAAATTCTTGCAACAAGATAACCCAACGAATAAGTCTAGGTTTAGCATCTTTCTTTTCCATAAGATATTTAATAGCAGCATGGTCTGTTAACAATTACTTTGGAATCAGCAATATAAGGTCTAAATTTTTCACAAGCAAACACCACTGCTGAGAATTCTTTTTTAGCAGTAGCATAATTTCTTTAAGCACTATCTAGAGTTTTACTAGTATATTGAATAACATTCAATTTCTTATTAACTCTTTGTCCTAGAACAGCACCAACAACATAATCACTAGCATCACTCATAATTTCAAAAGGCAAGTTCCAATCAGGTGGTTGAACAATAGGTGCAGAAATTAAGGCTTTCTTGAGTGTTTCAAATGCTTCCAGACAATCATCATCAAACACAAAAGGAATATCCTTTTGCAAAAGATTAGTAAGAGGCCTAGAAATTTTAGAAAAGTCTTTGATAAATCTCCTATAGAAACCAGCATGACCTAGGAAACTACAAATACCTTTGATGTCCTTAGGACATGGCATTTTCTCAATCGTATCAACCTTAGCTTGGTCCACCTCAATACCTCTTTCAGAAATTTTATGACCCAAGACAATGCCTTCATTAACCATAAAGTGGCACTTCTCCCAATTCAAGACAAGATTTGTTTGTTCACATCTCTGGAAAACTCGATCAAGATTGCTTAAACAATCATCAAAAGACTTCCCATAAACAGAGAAGTCATCCATGAAAACCTCAACAATCTTTTCACAGAAGTCAGAGAATATAGCAGCCATACATCTTTGAAAGTTAGAAGGTGCATTACATAAACCAAAAGGCATACGTCTATAAGCATAAGTTCCAAAAGGACAAGTAAAAGTTGTCTTTTCTTGATCAGGTTGAGAAACATGTATTGGTGAAAAGCCAAAATATCCATCAAGGAAACAAAAGTGTGTGTGCTTAGATAGTCTTTCAAGCATTTGATCACCAAAAGGCAAAGGGTAATGATCTTTTCTAGTTGCTTTATTTAATTTTATAAAATCAATTTCCATTCTATAGCATGTAGCAATTCTTTGTGGAATAAGTTAATTCTTATCATTAGGAACAACAGTAATACTTCCTTTCTTAGGGAAACAATGAACAAGACTTACCCATCTACTATCAGCTATGGGATGAATTATACCTGCTTCTAGAAGTTTTAATATTTTCGTTCTTACCACCTCTTTCATCTTCGGATTTAACCGACGTTGGTGATCAACAACGGGTTTAGCATCAGGTTCCATATTAATTTTGTGCTGACATAGAGTGGGACTAATGCCCTTTAAATCATGAAGAGTATATCCAATAGCAGCTCAGTGCTTTCTTAGAACTTTCAATAATCTTTCTTCTTCATGTTCTAAAAGGTTAGCACTAATAATAACAGGATATATTTTCTTTGCATCAAGATAAGCATATCTCAAAGTGTCTGGCAATTGTTTAATTCAAACACAAGATCACCTTTAGGTGGAGGAGGACCTCCTAGAGTTTCAATTGGCAAATTGTGTTTAAGCAGAGGACGTTGTTCAAAGAAAATCTTATCTATTTCATTTCTTTCGTGCATATGTAAATCATTTTCATGGTCTAGCAAATATTGTTCTAAAGGATCAGTAGGTGGCACAACAATAGAAGCAAGACCAATTAATTCATCCTTACTAGGCAATTCTTTTTCATGAAGATTTCTACTAAACTTGGAAAAATTAAACTCATGAGACTCATCACCAAAGCTAATACCGATAGTTTGTTTCTAACAATCTATCTTAGCATTAACTGTATTCAAGAAAGGTCTACCAAAGATAATGGGACAGAAGTCATCTTGTGGGGAACCAAGAACAAGGAAATCAGTAGGGTATTTTATTTTCCCACACAAGACTTCAACATCTCTAACAATCATAACTGGTGATATAGTGTCTCTATTAGCAAATTTAATAGTAACATCTATTTCTTCTATCTCAACAGGTGCTATGTCTTTCATAGTTTCTTGATATAAAGTGTAAGGAATAGCACTCACACTAGCACCCATGTCACATAAACCATGATAACAGTGATCTCCTATTTTAACTGAGATGATAGCCATGCCAACAACAGGTCTATGTTTATCTTTTTTATCAGGTTTGGCAATTCTAGTAGCTTCTTCACAGAAATAAATAGCATGCCCATCCATATCTTATTCCAAGATATCTTTAACCGTAGCAATACTAGGTTCTACTTTAATTTATTTCATCAGGTTTAGGTGTTCTAATATAGCTTTTGTTAACCACAGTTGAAACTTTAGCATGTTCCTTTATCCTAACAGGAAAAGGTGGTTTCTCAATATAAGCAGAAGGGACAACTGGATCAACATTATAAATTATAGTTTCTTCTTTATCCAGTACCAGTTCTTTAATTTCTTCTTTAATAGGTGGGTGATACTTAAACCACTTCTCTTTAGGGAGTTCAACATGAGTAGCTAATGATTCACAAAAGGAGGCTACTATCTCAGAGTCAAGTCCATATTTAGTGCTAAACTTTTGAAAGGCATCGGTATTCATAGAAGATTTAACACAATCATACTTAAGTTTAATACCTAACTCTTTACCTTTGTTGTGTTCCCAATATTCAGACTTGCGTTTAATTCTCTCCAAAAAATCCCACCAGAATTCAATAGTCTTCTTCATAAAAGAACCAGCACAAGAATTATCAAGCATGGTTTGATCATTACGAGAAAGCCGAGCATAAAAGTTCTGGATAATAATTTCTCTTGAGAGATCATGATTGGGGCATGAATATAACATTGAATTAAGCCTCCCCCAAGCTAGAGCGATACTTTCTCCTACACGAGGCCAAAAATTATACGTATAATTCCGATCACGATGAACTAGATGCATAGGATAAAAGTTTTGGTGAAATTCCAATTTCAAACGATTCCAGTTCCATGATCCAATATCATCACATAGCCTATACCATGCCAATGTTTTTCCCTTCAATGATAAAGGGAAAACCTTTTTCATCACCTCATATCCGGGTAAACCTGCAAGCTTAAACAATCCACAAATTTGTTCCACATATATCAAGTGCATATCAGGGTGTTCGGTTCCATCTCCTGCATAAGGATTAGCTAGCAGTTGTTCTATCATACCAGTAGGTTGAGGGGTAGCTAATAATGGTTCCGGACGAGGTGAATATACCCCAAACAAACCCCTCAAAGGATTGTTTTCAATAGTAACAAGTGACAATAAATTTCAGAACACTATATAAATGTTTCCTTACCAAATTCCACTTACCAAAGGCGCTTCACTCCCCGGCAATGGCGCCAGAAAATAGCCTTGATGACCCACAAGTATAGGGGATCAATTGTAGCTATTTTCGATAAGTAAGAGTGTCAAACCCAACGAGGATCAGAAGGAAATGACAAGTAGTTTTCAGTAAGGTAATGTCTGCAAGTGCTAAAATTGTAAGTAGCAGAGTAGTTTGATAGCAAGATAATTTGTAACGAGCAAGTAACGATAGTAGCAACAATTATGCAGCAAGGTAGACCAATCCTTTTGAGTCAAAGGACAGGCCAAAACGGTCTCTTATGATAAGCAAAGCGTTCTTGAGGGTACACAGGAATTTCATCTAGTCACTTTCATCATGTTGGTTCAATTTGTGTTCGCTACTTTGATAATTTGATATGTGGGTGGACCGGTGCTTAGGTGCTGTTCTTACTTGAAAAAACCTCCTACTTATGATTAACCCTCCCGCAAGCATCCGCAACTATGAGAAAAGTATTAAGAATAAATTCTAACCATAGCATTAAACTTATGGATCCAATCGGTCCCTTACGGAATAGCGCATAAACTGGGGTTTAAGCTTCTGTCACTCTCGCAACCCATCATCTGTTTGCTACTCCACAATGCATTCCCTGAGGCCCAAATATGGTGAAGTGTCATGTAGTTGACGTTCACATGACACCACTAAGGGAATCACAACATACATACTATCAAAATATCGAACACATATCAATTTCACATGATTACTTGCAACATGATTTCTCCCGTTACCTCAAGAACAAAAGTAACTACTCACAAATGATAAACATGTTCATGATCAGAGGAGTATTAAATAGCATAATGGATCTGAACATATAATCTTCCACCAAATAAACCATATAGTAATCAACTACAAGATGTAATCAACACTACTAGTCACCCACAAGCACCAATCTATAGTTCCGGTAACAAGATTGAATACAAGAGATGAACTAGGGTTTGAGATGAGATGGTGATGTTGAATATGTTGATGGAGATTGCCCTCCCCATGATGGGAGAGTTGTTGGTGATGATGATGATGATGATTTCCCCCTCCGGGAGGGAAGTTCCCCCGGCGGAATTGCTCCACCGGAGGGCAAAAGTGCTCCTGCCCAAGTTCCGCCTCGAGACGGCGGCGCTCCGTCCCGAAAGCCTTCTCTTTATTTTTTTCTAGGTAAAAATGACTTATATACCAGAAGATGGGCACCGGAGGTGGTCCGAGGAGGACACAACCCTCTAGGGCGTGCCTGGGCTCGCTAGCGCCCAGGTGGGTTGTGCCGACCTGGTGGGCCCCCTCTGGTAGTTATTTGCTCCAATATTTCTTATATATTCCATAAAAAATCTCCGTGATCTTTCGGCTTGTTTGGAGTTGTGCAGAATAGGTAGCCTGACATAGCTTTTTTAGGTCCAGATTTCCAGCCGCCGAAATTCTCCCTCTTGGTGTGTTCCTTGCAAATTATGAGAGAAAAGGCATTAGAATTACTCCAAAAAGCATTATTATGGATAAAAACATTATAAATAACAGTAGGAAAACATGATGCAAAATGGACGTATCAACTCCCCAAGCGTAGACCTCGCTTGTCTCAAGCGAAAACCGAAATTGAAAAACATGTCCACATGCTTTGAGAGAGAGGTGTCGATAAAAACAAAATACGGACATAGAAGCATCATGTTGATTATTATAAGAGCAACAAATTTAAACATAAGACTTTTATCATAGAAGTTTTATCATACACTTCTCATGAATAAGTAACAGTTCATCACATAATCGAAGTATAAAGCAAAAACTCTATTAGAAACCAACAAACTATGTTCTTAGTCAACTTTGCAACTACAATTCATCATCTTTTTAGGAAGGGTCGTGTGTCGAAGCCTTTAGGCAAGTCCACATACTCAACCATCATATAGTCTTCTATGATTGCTAACACTCACCGCGTACACATGAGCAAAACGTTTCAACCGGACACATAGAAAGATAGGGGCTTATAGTTTTGCCTCCCAACATACTCACCTCAAGGGTGATGTCAACAATAATAACTCATGCTATCTATATTCAATTGGACATATGTGCCTAGATATTTCCTCACCACATGATGCTTGGCAAAAGAGAAAAAATAAAAAGGAATAGAAGGAAAACTTTGACTCTTTGCATAAAACTGAATACATGAAAGTAAAAGATATGTCGTTCGCAGAGGGAAGCAGAGGTTGCCATGCGCTTATTTGTTTGTATGCTCAATCCGTTAGTGCAAGAGAACGTCATGTTGTATTGCCCCTTAAGATGACAACCTTTATTATGCAGTCTGTCGCTTTTATTCTTTGTCATCCAAGTTCGTACAACGCTCAATTTTCTCTTACACTAAATGATCTCACATTTTTATAAGCAATTTTATTGCCTTTTTTCACCGATAACAACTTACTTGAGGGATCTTGCTCAATTCCTAGGTAGGTATGGTGGACACTTGAAAAATATTTGGTTTTAAGGGGTTTTGGATGCACAAGCAGTATCTCTACTTAGTGCGGAATTTTTGGCTAGCGAAGATAGGGGGCAAGCACCACATGTTGAAGGATCTATGTCAATATGACTTCTGTGTGAATATAAACAAACATAAACCATTAAGTTGTCTTCCTTGTCCAGCATCAACAATTTTGGCATATAATATTTTGATGAGGGCTCACAATCACAAAAGATTTCTAGGATAGTGTATTTATATGTGAATCTTATCTTCCCTTATTAATTCTTTCATGAGTTGCACCATTAACTAATGCTATGTTTGTCAATCTCTAATAAAATTTCCTACTTATACTTTTCCTTATGTGGTGCCATCACCTACCATAGAGCTAGTTTATGATCTATTGATTTATTTCCTTTCTTTTCTTTTTTTCCTTTCTTCTTTCTTTTCTTTATTTGCAACATGAAAGTAAGGAAAGAAAAAACTCAAACTAAACTTTATTATATAACTTGCACACGATTATAGTGATATATCACTAAGCAAACTCTCAAAGAAGAAAGGATCAAACTAAACTTTATTTCATCTAAAGCAAAAAGATCAAACTAAGATAAGTAAACGCAAAAAGATAGTGGGATGATATGTTACCGGGGCACCTCCCCCAAGCTTGGCGGAAGCCAAGGGGAGTGCTCATACCCAATACTCAGTTATCCTTTGGTGATGAAGAAGATGGTGGTCGTGAAGAATAGGTCCTACCCTAAAGGATCAAGAGATTTTTCAGCCGACGGATGAAGCTCCGGAGATGGATGATATGCTCTTGATGCAGAATATTTTCGCGAGTGAGATACATATTTTGTATGCGAACTATTTCAATGATGCGAAAAGCTTCAATCTCAGCAGGAGTATGATGAGTAAGATAGGGATTAAGGATATCTTCTTCCTCCACCTCGGCTAGCAGTGCTTGTGCTGCTATCGGGGATGGATCTATGGTCGCTTCCGTGACCTTGTCTCCCTTGACGGTGTTCGTAGGCTCCTCCCTCTTCATCTCGATCTTCATCAGCCAAACATCTTGTTCCATGTTGTTGGAGGGGCAGGAAGACATGATACCTAGTGTCGGTGTCAAAACCGGCGGATCTCGGGTAGGGGGTTACGAACTGTGCGTCCAGGCGGATGGTAACAGGAGACAAGGGACATGATGTTTTTACCCAGGTTCGGGCCCTCTCGAAGGAGGTAAAACCCTACTCCTGCTTGATTAATATTGATGATATGGGTAGTACAAGAGTAGATCTACCACGAGACCAGAGAGGCTAAACCCTAGAAGCTAGCCTATGGTATGATTGTTGTTCGTCCTAGGGACTAAAACTCTCCAGTTTATATAGACACCGGAGAGGGCTAGGTTTACACAGAGTCGGTTACAATGGGAGGAGATCTACATATCCATATCGCTAAGCTTGCCTTCCACGCCAAGGGAAGTCCCATCCGGACACGGGATGAAAGTCTTCAATCTTGTATCTTCATAGTCCTAGAGTCTGACCAAAGGTTATAGTCCGGCTATCCGGACACCCCCTAATCCAGGACTCCCTCAGTAGCCCCCGAACCAGGCTTCAATGACGACGAGTCCGGCGCGCAGATTGTCTTCGGCATTGCAAGGCGGGTTCTTCTCCAGATTTCGTGTACTTATTGAATAGTGTTCGTCTTCTTGTGAATATTGCGCTTCTTGGCTTCCACGCCCAATAATGGCCTTCTTCCACGTGTCAAATGAATGCGAAAAGCCAGGGTGTTTCTACATTTACCCTCTTAGCTGCGTAAATGAGCCGCCCAATAAAGAGGCGAGAATTTAGATCCAAATCACACCATCTTCCCTCCGCGAGCATTCCTCGGAGCGCATTCGACAGTGATCCATTCCATCATGGCTGGTCGTCGTAGCTCCTCCTCTCGCCTTCCCAGCCCTCAGCCTGGAGATTGGGAGTGATGTTCCATCCCGCATAGTGAGCTAGTGACGCTTCAAACCAAAGGATTTCTTCCCCCAACCTACATGGTCCCGGTTCGAGCCGGGCTTGCCACCTGTAATGGCGGAAAGCAAGCGGAGAGCGTCCCTAATCCCTCCAAAGGAGAGCGGGTATGCCTTGTCCCTTACTTGAGAAAAGGGCTCGGATTTCCAATTCATCCATTTCTCCGGGGGCTGCTGGAGTTCTATGGCCTCAAGCTGCACAACCTTACGCCAGCCTCCATATTGCATATCACGGGCTTCGTAGCCCTTTGCGAGCTGTTTTTGGGCTGTGAGGCTCATTTCGCGTTGTGGAAGAAGCTGTTCTGCCTCGTGCTCTGTTCTCAGGAGGGGTCAATATATCAAGTGGGCGGAGCCGAAGTATGGAGCATCGCCGGGACCGGGTATCTATCCGGAACCCCAAAGAAGGCGTCCGAAGACTGGCCTTCAAAATGGTTTTATATAGAAGATGTCCCCCTGCCGGATCCTATTCAGATCGGCCTCCTTGAGTTCGATTATGCTCCCTTGAAGAAGCGCCTAAGATGGCGTCCACGGAGCCCTCAGAAGGAAAATGACAAGGACGTCCTTTACCTGATGAGCCGGATAAGGTTGTTAGCTCATTCCGGACGGACCATGATCGAGGTCATGGCCACATGCATTATGCGGGGGGTGCAGCCGCTTCAGTATAGGGGCCAGCCCATGTGGGATTTCAACAGAGAGGATGATGCCACCGGCTGCGGCTGTAAGGGGCCGGAATCGGTTGCCGCTCTGACGAAGATCTTGTCCGCATTGTACAAGGGAGAAGAGGAGGAATTTCTCCGCGTCAATCCACAGGGCAGATTTTCTATGTACAATCCTCCAAACTGGGTAAGCGGACACTTCTTTTTGCCCATCCGTTCCATATTCCCATAGTTAAGTATCTCATCTTGTGATTTCGACGCAGGAACTACGCCAGGCCGTAAAGGAGATGAACAGCCCTCCTCCACAACCCGAGGATCCGGAACGGTCCCTCAACCCGGCCTCCCAAGAGGATCCGGACATATCTGTGGAGCTGATCGATGGGGTATTTCACCAACTGAGCATCGACAATGCCTTGGTCGCTATTACAGTCAATTATCCTGGACTACTCCCAGCCTCACAGGTAGCCGAGACCGAAGCCCCATTACTCCAAAAATGATCTGTCCGTACTTATTTTTGAGCATCGTATACCAATGGTGTTTTGCAGGGGAGGATCTCGAGGCGGGATGCCGAGCCTGCGGCGACTGGCCAACAAGGGACTGCGAGGGCGGGCAGGCTAAAAAGATCCACAATCCGGATCAAGACACCGGCGCAGCAGTAAGGCGTGCTGTCTTATTCCAAGGTATTACTCTTATGATGCATACTAACACCCGTGCTCCTTTTCTTAGGAAAAAGAGGTCCCACCAGCCAGGCTTCAAAGCCGGGTCCAAAGGCAGAGGTGAACATAAGGCGCGCACTAGATGCTCCTCCGATAGAGGATGCGGACAGGCTGTCTGCCACCAATTCCGAGGTGGACAGTGCCATGAACCACAGGCGTCGCCGAATAATTCTTCACGACGCATGTCTATCCCAGGAGGCATTGGAGGCCTTTAACTCGGGAGACGCGTGTCTCTGTGCTGCTCAGGATGGTCTAACCAGAGCCGCGGAGCAGTATGTAAAGGACATACGAGTAAAAAATTTTGATGATTATGTATATATCAGTAGCCCCCGAGACTTGAAACAGTTAGAATAACTGATTTAAGGATCATTTGTTATGCAGGTTCTTACAGAAAAGAATACCCTACTGTCCCAGGTGTTGGAAGAGTGCAAGGCCCAACTTCAGGCCGCAGTAGCCGCAGCAGGGGAGCCCAAGAAGACCCCCTCTGGTATTATATGCCTCAATTGATAAGTAGCATGTAGAGTGCGGCGTGTATTCAAGTCTGACAATAAAATTGCAGATGGCGCCGGATTAGATCCGGAGAAGCAGCAACTCCTACGCTAGCTAAAGGCTGGTGAGAGCGTGCTTACGAAGGTGAGGCAGGAGAAGAATGATCTCCAAGATGCCAACCCCCAGCTGGGCGTGGAACTAAAGGATGTTCGTGCCCAACTGTCGGACTCTGATAAGGAGAATCGACGGCTTCGACGCGGCATATTTAGTAAGTGCTTGAACGAACTTTGAAAAAGAGTTCGGCGAGGAAGTCGACTAACAGAGCTATGTCTGTAGGTATGCTAACAAGTCGTCCTGCAGAGGAAATGCCTGGTTCTACGGGTGACCTTCTTCCCGAGCTCTCACAACTGCATGAAAGAGTTTGGCAGGTGATGCACGACGTCGCCCAGGCCTTGTGGCCCTCCGTCTCCATGCCCGAAGGCCTTGGAGAGCTTGCAGAGAAGCTGAAGGGAGCACGGCGGCGCTTCCAATTATGGAAGATATCGGCCTGCCGTCAAGGCGCTAGGGAGGCCTGGGCCATGGTGAAGACGTGGTACACGAAGGCTGACCCAAACCACATGGCCGAGGTCGGACCTGTGGGGCCCGATGGGAAGGAGATCCCTGTGAGCTTAGTGTATGGCCAGGTAGAGTTGGAAAACAAATATTCCCAACAGGACTTTAAACTAGACAGCCTGTTGGATGGTATTGAAGAGGAATTACCCAGTCAAATTGACTATGTAATTTAAGATGACATGTAAAATGCCTTCTAGCCGGATTGTAGATCGTTTGTCATGGCGGACCTTTTCGCTTCAACCTCGGGACCTGATAGTCTGGAGTGTGTCCGATTACCCTCTCGGTTATGTAAGAACCGGGGCATGCATGGAGACCAGGCGTAGGTGTCATTAGTGCTTGAACAGACAAGTGCCCAACTAGTTATGTTATATTACATGGTTAGTAAGAAACATCTTCCAGGGAGAATAGTTCCGTTAGGGGTTTCTTTCCCTGGGAGGCATGCCCTAAAGTGCATGTCCGGACTGCGAAAAAAGCAGAAAAGCATCTGGGGGCGGATAAATAAACAAGTGAGAAATCATCTTTAGTTTTTTTTGAAAGTGCACGACAGTGGGAGAGGCTCCCACTAACTTTTGTATTACTCACAAAGAGACAATTACATAGGTGTTACAAGGGGGGTTTTAGAACGGTCCCCCAGCCGTATGAGCTATTTTGTATCTAACAGCGCTAATGTCCCAAATTTACTATGACGCTAGATAGGAAAGGACGAAGTTCCTCTCTGCAGTTATGGATCAGTAACTCTAGGAGGTATTTGAACCTAGCCAACCAAGCCCCGAAAGAGTGCTGGACCCCTCTGAAATGTTGATTGTTTTGCTCCATCCACAGACTCCAAGCAGCCATCAAAAAAATGTCCATGAAGAGGGGTTGTCTCCAAGCATCTCTCCCCCCATGCAGCAGGTCCAGTCTATTGCCACCGACTGGCCAGGACACCCCAACTTTACTCCAGCACTGTTGACTAAAGGGGCATAAGAAGAACAAGTGCTCAACGGTTTCTTCGAGGGGTTTTGACAGAGCATACAGGCATAATTGTTTCCCAAGACAGCGAAGTGTCTGCGTTTATGCATATTTCTGGTGTTCAGACGATCCACCAGAAGCAACCACCCAAACAATTTGAACTTGATGGGGCTCTTGGACTTCCAAAGCCAGCTAAAAGCCTCATCAGCCACGATCTCCTTGAAACAATGATCATAGAATTCATCGAAGAATAACGCCCGAGCGTGCAGTCCCAGGTATCGTGGCTGCCAACGACCACACCCACATGCATCGAGGCAAGCTAAATTTGTCTGACCTCCTCTCTTACCTGGGTCGAGAGGGGTAGGCTGAAGATCGAGGCCGGATCAGTGGCAGTGAGGACTTTAGCAATAGAGTCATCCTCATTTAGGCAGAAGGAAAAAGCCCGCGGGTACATCTCCATGATTGGAACATCATCTTTAGTTCACCGACCGAATATTCCCTTAAGAACGCTAGCTTTCGGCTTCACCCAGTGTGAGGTACACATCCGGCTGACCCAGCAGTAACAATCGCAGAGGTGCTCCCTTTACCACCTAGCCGAACAATTGGGAACGTAGGGGTAAGCACAGGAGCCAGGCAACCCAGCTTGACCAAAACTTAAGTCATATCGATGCATATAATGGTGAATAAAAGGTACATGCGGAAGTGTGACACATGTGTTGGGCATGAAGCCCGTATAAATAAGCTTCTGTTAAAGAAGCCCCCGGGTATAATGAGCGCGAATAGCGCGTCACTTGTGTGCGAACAAGGCACGAATGAGCCCTTAAAGGCTATGAGAGAGAAGGAGGGGAGAAGGAGAGAAATCTAAGACAACTAGTGTATAAAAAATGGACAGAGGAAGGAGACGAACACAGAGTCCGGCGCTAGGCGTAGAATCTTCGAAGACGGGCTGCATTCCGTGGGTTCGGCTCGAGTCGGTTATCCGATGCGTCTCGCAGACGGTACGCTCCACCAGTTAGGACTTGGTCAATAATAAAGGGACCTTCCCATTTGGGCTTGAGTTTGTCCTTTTTCTTGTCCGGCAGGCGTAGAACTAACTCGCCAACATTGTAGGTTTTGGCCCGTACTTCTCTGCTTTGGTATCTTCGAGCCTGCTGTTGATAGAATGCGGAACGGGCTTTTGCCACATCACGCTCCTCCTCCAAGGCGTCCAAACTGTCCTACAGATCGATTTCGGCTTCTCTTTCTTCGTACATGCGCACGCGAGGTGAGTCATGAATTATGTCGCAGGGCAGAACCGCCTCTGCGCCGTATACCATAAAGAATGGTGTGTATCTGGTGGTGCGATTCAGCATGGTCCGCAGCCCCCAGAGTACGGAGTTGAGCTCCTCTACCCAGTGCATGTTAGATTCCTTGAGGGACCGCACTAATCTGGGTTTGATGCCGCTCATGATTAGACCATTTGCTCACTCGACTTGACCGTTAGTTTGTGGGTGATAGACTGAAGCATAGTCGAGCTTGATGCCCATGTTTTTGCACTAGAGTTTGACCTCGTCGGCCGTAAAGTTCGTGCCGTTATCAGTGATGATGCTGTGGGGGACACTGTAATGGTGTATGACCTCGGATATGAAGTCTATCACCGGTCCGGATTCGGCCGTATTAATAGGCTTGGCCTCTATCCATTTGGTGAACTTGTCCACCATGACCAGTAGGTATTTTTTCTTGTGGGTTCCTCCTTTAAGGGGTCCAACCATGTCAAGCCCCCGGACCGCAAAGGGCCAAGTGATGGGTATAGTTTGGAGGGCGGTGGGCGGCATATGGCTTTGGTTAGCAAAGAGCTGGCAACCAACGCATCGTTGGACTAAGTCCTGAGCATCTGCCCGGGCAGTCGGCCAATAAAATCCTGTACGGAAGGCCTTTCTTACAAGGGCCCGGGCTGCAGCGTGGTGCCCGCCGAGTCCGGCATGAATTTCAGCCAGAAGATTCCGCCCTTCCTCTTCGGAGATACACCTTTGAAGGACTCCGATGGTGCTTTTCTTATAAAGCTCTCCCTCATGGACTTTGTAGGCTTTAGATCGCCGCACTATGCAGCGTGCCTTGTTTTGGTCCTCGGGAAGTTCCTGCCTGGTTAGGTAGGCTAGCAATGGTTCTTTCCACGAGGCAATGACTGCCATTATTACGTGGGCTGAGGATGTTACTTTGTTGGCAGAGCCGCCAATTGTGTCAGTGTGTTCGGTGTCGGGCAGTGCGGTTGGGTCTGGGCTGTTATTTCCGGGTTCCCCTTCCCATACTACGGATGGCTTGAACATCCTTTCCAATAAGATGTTGGGAGGGACGGCATCGCGTTATGCACCGATGCGTGCCAGGACATCTGCCGCATGGTTGTTTTCCCGGGCTATATGGTGAAATTCGAGCCCCTCGAACCGAGCTGACATTTTTAGGACGCCGTTGCGATAAGCTGCCATTTTCGAATCCTTGGCATCAAAGTCTCCATTTATTTGGGATATCGCGAGGTTCGAATCCCCGCGCACCTCTAGGCGTTGAATGCCCATGGATACTGCCATCCAGAGACCGTGTAGAAGGGCCTCGTATTCGGCTGCGTTGTTGGAGTCCGTATACATTATCTAGAGTATGTATTGAACGGTATCTCTAGTTGGGGACATCAAAACGACGCCAGCCCCCAGACCAGCCAACATTTTGGAGCCATCGAAGTGCATGATCTAGTTGGAATATGTGCCGTACTCTTTAGGGAGTTCGGCTTCCGTCCATTCGGCGACGAAGTCGGCCAAAACTTGCGACTTAATAGCCCGCCGTGGCTTGTAGGTTATGTCGAACGGGAGGAGTTCAATGGCCCATTTGGCAATCCGGCCCATCGCGTTGAGGTTGTTTATAATTTTGTTTAGTGGCACTTCCGAGGCTACCGTTATCGAACACTCTTGAAAGTAGTGTCGCAGCTTCCGGGATGCCATGAATTCCGCGTACGCTATATTTTGATAATGCGGGTACCGTGACTTGCATGGAGTGAGGATCGTGGACACATAGTAAACCGGCTTTTGAAGGGGGAATTTGTGTCCATCCGTTTCTCGTTCGACGACGAGTACTGCACTCACCACTTGATGAGTTGCCGCAATGTACAATAGCATTGGTTCGCCAATGTTTGGCGCGGCCAGGACTGGGTTTGTTGCCAATATGGCTTTAATTTTGTCGAGTCCGGCCGTGGCGGCATCCGTCCACTCGAAGTGTTTGGTGCGCCGGAGGAGGCGATAAAGGGGCAATGCCTTTTCTCCCAAGCGGGAGATAAAGCGGCTTAGAGCCGCTACGCATGCGGTCAGTTTTTGTATTTGTTTGAGTCCTTTGGGATATCCAATTGTGACAGAGCTCGGATCTTTGCTGGATTTGCTTCAATTCCTCTACCGGATACAATGAAGCCCAAGAGCTTTCCGGCCGGTACGCCGAAAACGCATTTTTCCGGGTTGATCTTGATGTCATATGTTCGGAGGTTATCGAATGTGAGCCTCAAGTCCTCTACTAGAGATTCGACATGCTTGGTTTTTATGACCACATCATCTATGTATGCCTCAACTATTTTGCCGATCTGGTTTGCTAGACATGTCTGAATCATGCGCTGATATGTTGCGCCGGCGTTTTTGAGCCCGAAAGGCATTGTGTTAAAGCAGAATGGGCCGTATGGGGTGATGAATGCCGTTGCGGCTTGGTCTGGCTCTGCCATCTTAATTTGACGGGTAGCCAGAGTATGCGTCGAGGAAACACAATGAGTCGTGTCCTGCGGTGGCGTCAATAATTTGATCAATGAGGGGGAGGGGGAAGCGATCCTTTGGGCAAGCCTTGTTAAGGTCCTTAAAATCGACGCACAAGCGCCAGGATTTGTCCTTCTTTGGTACCATCACCAGGTTTGCTAGACAGTGTGGATGTTTTATGTCTCTGATGAATCTGGCCTCCAATAGCTTGGCTTGTTCCTCTCCCATGGCTTCTCTCTTAGGTTTGGAGAAACGCCGAAGAGCCTGCTTGACTGGCTTGAATCCTTTTAGGATATTGAGGCTGTGCTCGGCCAGCCTGCATGGGATTCCTGGCATGTCTAAAGGGTGCCAGGCAAAAATGTCCCAGTTCTCGTGTAGGAACTCTCGCAGTGCGGCGTCTACATCAGGGCTTAATTGTGCCCCGATGGAAGCAGTTTTTGTAGGGTCCGTTGGATGGACTTGGAATTTGACTATTTCGTCCGCTGTTTTAAAGGAGGTGGACTTGGATCTTTTGTCGAGTATCACGTCGTCCCTGTTCACCGTGGAGCGCAGCGCAGTCAGTTCCTCAGCTGCTAGGGCTTCGGATAGTGCCTCAAGGGCTAGTGCGACTGTCTTATTTTCAGCGCGGAGTGCTGTGTCCGGATCACTAGCAAGAGTGATGATTCCATTGGGCCCGGGCATTTTGAGCTTCATGTACCCGTAATGGGGTATAGCTTGAAAAATTGTAAATGCCTCTCGCCCTAATAGAGCGTGGTATCCGCTACTGAACGGGGCCCCTTGGAATGTGACCTCCTCGGACCTGTAATTATCCGGCGTGCCGAACACCACATCCAGTGTGAGTTTTCCTGTACAACGCGCTTCCCGACTAGGGATTATTCCTCTAAAGGTTGTGCTACTTCGCTCAACTCCAGTCTATTTCCATTTTTCGAAGGGTTTCCTCGTAAATGAGGTTCAATCTGCTGCCACCGTCCATGAGTACCTTGGTAAGGCGAAAGCCGTCCACTATTGGACTGAGGACCAACGCGGCTGGTGCTCGGGCTGTTCGGAATTAGGTTCATCACTGGCATTAAAGGTAATACCCTTGTCCGTGCAATTATTGTAGAAGAATGAAATTGTGTCCTCCTCGCGGCAGTCCTTTATCCTGTTCATGACTAGGAGGAATTTGGCCCAGTAATGGTGTACTGTTTCTGTGGGCTCTTGCCGAATTTGGATAGATTGCTTATGTTTGGGTGGGTGGAATTAAATCCAGAACCTCACCTAATCTGAGACTCAGGGGCCAAGGAGTTTCCGAACTCGGAAGCTTGGGTTCTTGGATGTTGTCCAATGACTCTAGCCCGCTACCTGACTTTAGGTTCAGGGCTTGAGTGACGTCCTCCCCTCCGCGGGTATCCGGCTTGGAGGGATCGGGAATCCGGACATAACTAGTCCTTAAGATAGATGAAGGGTCGCTGCATTGTTCCTCCACCACTGCAACATGATGGGTGACCTGGGGAGAGTTAATCTTTCTCAGATCGGGTTTAGGCCCAATCTGATTGTAGTTTGTAGCGACTCCCAGGGCGGCGATGCGATCCAAGAGCTCATTTAGGGAAGAGAGCTCCATCGGATCTAACTGCTCGACGAGTTCCGAGTTGAGGTGAAGATTGCTTTCGATGACCCGAGAAGTCATCGTCGGCGAGGCGGCCGAACAGGAGGTCATAAGAAAACCGCCTAGCCGGAGAGTTTGGCTGATAGCCAATGCTCCTTTAGCAACAGTACCGTCTTTAAAGACGGGATGAGGCATCCTTCCTGATGGCGACGGCACAGTGGAACTCTCAATGAAAGCACCAATGTCAGTGTCAAAACCGGCGGATATAAGGTAGGGGGTCCCGAACTGTGCGTCTAGACGGATGGTAACAGGAGACAAGGGACACAATGTTTTTACCCAGGTTCGGGCCCTCTCGATGGAGGTAAAACCCTACTCCTGCTTGATTAAAATTGATGATATGGGTAGTACAAGAGTAGATCTACCACGAGATCAGAGAGGCTAAACCCTAGAAGCTAGCCTATGGTATGATTGTTGTTCGTCCTAGGGACTAAAACTCTCCGGTTTATATAGACACCAGAGAGGGCTAGGGTTACACAGAGTCGGTTACAGTGGGAGGAGATCTACATATCCGTATCGCCAAGCTTGCCTTCCACGCCAAGGAAAGCCCCATCCGGACACGGGACGAAGTCTTCAATCTTGTATCTTCATAGTCCAAGAGTCCGGCCAAAGGTTATAGTACGGCTATCCGGACACCCCCTAATCCAGGACTCCCTCACCAAGCTTGATAAATCTGACCGGAAATAGCAAGCAAAGAGAATAGAGGATTTCTCCGTGATACGGTGGTTAACAGGTTTGGGAAGTATATATAGATTTTTTTATCTTCGGGAACAAGCATAAGGTAGAAAACGAAGTACGGGAGGTGTCCCATGTGGGGACAACCCACCTGG
Organism: Aegilops umbellulata; assembly: GCA_032464435.1. Taxonomy (NCBI): domain Eukaryota; kingdom Viridiplantae; phylum Streptophyta; class Magnoliopsida; order Poales; family Poaceae; genus Aegilops; species Aegilops umbellulata. The sequence goes on from CP136057.1 coordinate 361,008,100, forward strand.
GCTCGCGAGGCAAGCCTGGCGCACCCTGGTGTCTTGTGCCCACCAGGGGACACTTCCTCGTAGTTTCTTTATTTTCAAAATTTTAAAATATTCCCAAACTGATAAAAAATATATTTGCGGATTTTTCAGAGTCTGTTTACTTCCCGTATCACGTACCTCCTTATTTTCATGATTATGGAGTGTTCGAGAAGTAATCTTTTATGTGTTCTTCCGGTGTCAAAGTTTGGATAATATTACTTTCAACATTAATAGGCGTACCTAAGATATAATGCTTTATTCATTGTCCATTGACAACCTTCGGGTTAGTACCTTCGGAATTATTTATTTTGATGGCTCCAGACCGGTAAACCTCCTCGATGACATATGGGCCTTCCCATTTTGAGAGGAGCTTTCCTGCAAAGAATCTAAAACGAGAGTTGTACAAAAGAACATATTCTCCGACTTTAAACTCACGCTTTTGGATTCTTTTGTCATGCCATATTTTAACTTTCTCTTTGAATAATTTTGCATTTTCATAAGCTTGGGTTCTCCATTCATCTAATGAGCTGATATCAAATAACCTCTTTTCACCAGCAAGCTTGAAATCATTATTGAGTTCTTTAACTACTCAATATGCTTTATGTTCTAACTCAAGAGGCAAATGTCAAGCTTTTCCACAAACCATTTTATAAGGAGACATACCCATAGGATTTTTATAGGTTGTCCTGTAAGCCCAAAGCGCATCATCTAATTGCTTAGACCAATTCTTCCTGGACCTATTGACAGTCTTTTGCAAAATTAATTTTATTTCTCTATTGCTAAGTTCAACTTGACCACTAGACTGAGGATGATAGGGTGACGCAATTCAATGGTTAACATCATACTTAGAAAGCGTTTTACGAAAAGCACCATGAATAAAGTGTGAACCACCATCAATCATTAAATATCTAGGGACTCCAATCCTTGGAAAATAACTTCCTTAAGCATTTTAATAGAGGTGTTGTGATCAGCACTACTGGTTGGAATAGCTTTGACCCATTTAGTAACATAATAAACAACAACCAAAATATGTGTATACCCATTAAAGGAAGGAAAAGGTCTCATGTAATCAAATCCCCAAACATCAAATGGTTCAATAGCAAGAGAATAATTCATAGGCATTTCTTGACAATTATCGATATTACCTATTCTTTGACATTCATCACAAGATGAGACGTACTTACGGGCATCCTTGAAGAGAGTAGGCCAATAAAATCCAGATTGCAATACCTTATGAGCAGTTCTATCTCCATCATGATGCCCTCCATAAGCCTCAGAGTGACATTTCCATAGGATTTGTCCCTATTCATTCTCAGGTACTGTCGGTGTACTAAAATAGGGGTACCTTAGTACCCCGAACTTGTGCACGTGCAGTCGTAGCACCCCACGGCAAGGCTTGCCAGGCGATCGCCAAAACTCTCCATGGTCCCTTTTTGGGCCATCCAAGAACAAAGTATTCGAGCCAAGGCCCCGGCAGGAGGAGCTTGCCGGGAAGGCAACCCGAAGAGAGCAAGGCCCCGGCAAGAGGAGCTTGCTGGGACGGCCGCTCGAAGCACAAGGCCCCGGCAAGAGGAGCTTGCCAGGAAGGCCGACCAGGGCACGACAAGAGACTTGCTGCAACGGGCCACGCGTCCCGGCAAGGACCGGTGAGCAACAAGCTCCCGGGCGCGACAAGGCATCAACCGCGGCAAGGCGCTTGCCGCGGCAAGTCACCACCCCGCGCCTGCTTTCCAGCTCATCCACCCACGCGTCGCTCTGGGGCCATTCCAGGCGTATGTCGCAAGAGGCTGCGCAGCCAGGGGCATGCGGTGGTGAAGCAACGCTGACATGGTAGCCGTCGTGGCAAACGGTGGCGCCCCTGACGGTCCCTTTTCTGCACTGTTTGGGCGACCCAGACGGGCATTTAATGCCCTTGTCCCCTGCCGTCAGAGTTAGATATGATAGCACTGTGCAAATAGTTGTACCCAACACAGCGTTTTCCAGTTCTACCCCCGCCTACGTTGCCACCTGTGGGTAACCCCTTGCGCATATAAAAGGAGGCCCCATGCGCAACATGGGAAAGGGAGGAGAGGGGGGGAAAAGGAAGGAGACCACTCACGCTCGGTCGGATTAGTTGCCTGAGTGTACTGTAGCACTCAGCACTCCCAAGAACACAATACAAACCATAAAGTAGAAGTAGGGTTTTACGCATCCGTGCGGCCCGAAGCTGGGTAAACCCCTTGTGTGCATCGCCTCGATCCGCTCTTCGCGCGACCTCCGCCCCCCGCCGAACCAGAAAGGGGCTCGGTCCCCATAGGTGTTCGTGGAGGCAGATTTCCCCCGACAGGTACACAACGTCTAATAATACCATCTACTACTTCTTTATAAAGGTGTGGCTTGTCCCAAAAGTAATGTCTTAAATCATAGAAGAATTTTTTATTTTGTTGGTATGTAAAGCTAGGTGGCAAATATTTAGCAACAATGTAATTAGCATAGCCAACATACCAAGGAGTACTATTAGCAACATTTATTGCAGCTAACTGCTCATCAGGAAAACTATCATCAATAGGTAGTGGGTCATCAAGCACATTTTCAAGCCTAGACAATTTATCAGCTACGGGGTTCTCAGCTCCTTTTCTATCAATGATCTGTAAATCAAATTCTTGCAACAAGAGAACCCAACGAATAAGTCTAGGTTTAGCATCTTTCTTTTCCATAAGATATTTAATAGCACCATGGTCTGTGAACAGTTACTTCGGAATCAACAATATAAGGTCTAATTTTTTCACAAGCAAACACCACTACTAAGAATTCTTTTTTAGCAGTAGCATAATTTCTTTAAGCACTGTCTAGAGTTTTACTAGTATAATGAATAACATTCAATTTCTTATCGACTATTTGTCCTAGAACAACACCAACAACATAATCACTAGCATCACTCATAATTTTAAAAGGCAAGTTCCAATCAGGTGGTTGAACAATAGGTGCAGAAATTAAGGCTTTCTTGAGTGTTTCAAAGGCTTCAAGACAATCATCATCAAACACAAAAGGAATATCCTTTTGCAAAAGATTAGTAAGAGGCCTAGAAATTTTAGAAAAGTCTTTGATACATCTCCTATAGAAACTAGCATGACCTTGGAAACTACGAATACCTTTGATATCCTTAGGACATGGCATTTTCTCAGTGGCATCAACCTTAGCTTGGTCCACCTCAATACCTCTTTTAGAAATTTTATGACACAAGACAATGCCTTCATTAACCATAAAGTGGCACTTCTCCCAATTCAAGACAAGATTTGTTTGTTCACATCTCTGCAAAACTCGATCAAGATTGCTTAAAAAATCATCAAAAGACTTCCCATAAACAGAGAAGTCATCCATGAAAACCTCAACAATCTTTTCACAAAAGTCAGAGAATATAGCAGTCATACATCTTTGAAAGTTAGAAGGTGCATTACATAAACCAAAAGGCATACATCTATAAGCATGAGTTCCAAAAGGACAAGTAAAACTTGTCTTTTCTTGATCAGGTTGAGAAACATGTATTGGTGAAAAGCCAAAATATCCATCAAGGAAACAAAAGGGTGTGTGCTTAGATAGTCTTTCAAGCATTTGATCAATAAAAGGCAAAGGGTAATGATCTTTTCTAGTTGCTTTATTTAATTTTATAAAATCAATTACCATTCTATAGCCTGTAACAATTCTTTGTGGAATAAGTTCATTCTTATCATTAGGAACAACAGTAATACCTCCTTTCTTAGGGAAACAATGAACATGACTTACCCATCTACTATCAGCTATGGGATAGATTATACCTGCTTCTAGAAGTTCTAATATTTCCGTTCTTACCACCTCTTTCATCTTCGGATTTAACCGACGTTGGTGATCAACAACAGGTTTAGCATCAGGTTCCATATTAATTTTGAGCTGACATAGAGTGGGACTAATGCCCTTTAAATCATCAAGAGTACATCCAATAGCAGCTCGGTGCTTTCTTAGAACTTTCAATAATCTTTCTTCTTCATGTTCTGAAAGGTTAGCACTAACAATAACAGGATATATTTTCTTTTCATCAAGATAAGAATATCTCAAAGTGTCTAGCAATTGTTTAATTCAAACACAAGATCACCTTTGGGTGGAGGAGGACCTCCTAGAGTTTCAATAGGAAAATTGTGTTTAAGCAGAGGACGTTGTTCAAAGAAAATCTTATCTATTTCATTTCTTTCGTGCATATGTAAATCATTTTCATGGTCTAGCAAATATTGTTCTAAAGGATCAGTAGGTGGCACAATAATAGAAGCAAGACCAATTAATTCGTCCTTACTAGGCAATTCTTTTTCATGAAGATTTCTACTAAACAAGCATGGTTTGATCATTACGAGAAAGCCGAGCATAAAAGTTCTGGATAATAATTTCTCCTGAGAGCTCATGATTGGGGCACGAATATAACATTGACTTAAGCCTCCCCCAAGCTAGAGCGATACTTTCTCCTACACGAGGCCAAAAATTATATGTATAATTCCGACCACGATGAACTAGATGCATAGGATAAATTTTTTGGTGAAATTCCAATTTCAAACGATTCCAATTCCATGATCCAATATCATCACATAGCCTATACCATGCCAATGTTTTTCCCTTCAAAGATAAATGGAAAACCTTTTTCATCACCTCATCTCTGGGTAAACCTGCAAGCTTCAACAATCCACAAATTTGTTCCACATATATCAAGTGCATATCAGGGTGTTCGGTTCCATCTCCTGCATATGGATTAGCTAGCAGTTGTTCTATCATACCAGTAGGTTGAGGGGTAGCTAATTATGGTTCTGGACGAGGTGAAGATATCCCAAACAAACCCCTCAAAGGATTGTTTTCAATAGTAACAAGTGACAATAATTTCAGAACACTATATAAATGTTTCCTTACCAAATTCCACTAACCAAAGGCGCTTCACTCCCCGGCAATGGCGCCAAGAAATAGCCTTGATGACCCAAAAGTATAGGGGATCAATTGTAGCTCTTTTCGATAAGTAAGAGTGTCAAACCCAACGAGGAGCAGAAGGAAAGGACAAGTAGTTTTCAGTAAGGTAATGTCTGCAAGTGCTGAAATTGTAAGTAGCAGAGTAGTTTGATAGCAAGATAATTTGTAACGAGCAAGTAACGATAGTAGCAACAAGTATGCAGCAAGGTAGACCAATCCTTTTGAGGGAAAGGACAGGCCAAAATGGTCTCTTATGATAAGCAAAGCGTTCTTGAGGGTACATGAGAATTTCATCTAGTCACTTTCATCATGTTGGTTCGATTTGTGTGCGCTACTTTGATAATTTGATATGTGGGTGGACCGGTGCTTAGGTATTTTTCTTACTTGAACAAACCTCCTACTTACGATTAACCCTCCCGCAAGCATCCATAACTATGAGAAAAGTATTAAGAATAAATTCTAACCATAGCATTAAACTTATGGATCCAATCGGTCCCTTACAGAATAGCGCATAAATTGGGGTTTAAGCTTCTGTCACTCTCGCAACCCATCATCTATTTTCTACTCCACAATGCATTCTGTTAGGCCGAAATATGGTGAAGTTTCATGTAGTCGGCGTTCACATGACACCACTAAGGGAATCACAACATACTATCAAAATATCAAACACATATCAAATTCACATGATTACTTGCAACATGATTTCTCCGGTGACCTCAAGAACAAAAGTAACTACTCACAAATGATAAACATGTTCATGATCAGAGGAGTATTAAATAGCATAATGGAGTTTAACATATAATCTTCCACCAAATAAACCATATAGTAATCAACTACAAGATGTAATCAACAGTACTAGTCACCCACAAGCACCAATCTATAGTTCCGGTAACAAGATTGAATACAAGAGATGAACTAGGTGTTGAGATGAGATGTTGTTGTTTAAGATGTTGATGGAGATTGCCCTCCCCAAGATGGAAGAGTTGTTGGTGATGATGATGACGATTATTTCCCCCTCCGGGAGGGAAGTTCCCCCGGCGGTATCGCTCCGCCGGAGGGCAAAAGTGCACCAGCCCAAGTTCCGCCTCGAGACGGCGGCGCTCCATCCCGAAAGCCTTGTCTTTATTTTTTCTAGGTAAAAATGACTTATATACCAGAAGATGGGCACCGGAGGTGGGCCGAGGAGGGCAGAACCCACCAGGGCGTGCCTGGGCTCCCTGGCGCGCCTAGGTGGGTTGTGCCCACCTGGTGAGCCCCCTATGGTAGTTATTTGCTCCAATATTTCTTATATATTCCATAAAAAATCTCCGTGAAGTTTCAGCTTGTTTGGAGTTGTGCACAATAGGTAACCTGATGTAGCTTTTTCAGGTCCAGATTTCCAGCTGCCGGAATTCTCCCTCTTGGTGTGTTCCTTGCAAATTATGAGAGAAAAGGCATTAGAATTACTATAGAAAGCATTATTATGGATAAAAACATTATAAATAATAGTAAGAAAACATGATGCAAAAATGGACATATCAGATGCCTAAATGTACACTATAGCAGGAAGGAGTGATTCATCATTGCACGCACAATTGAATTGTAGGTTAAGGGCCAGTTCTATTCCGCCTTCTGAGAACTTATTGTCCAAATAAGCCATAAAAGATGTAAAGAAGTCATTTTTGAGTTATGGGCTTGGGCTTAACTTATTTATCTTTGGAGGGGGGTGTTTCGGGTAGAAGCTCACTAAAAATTGAAGGGAAGGGAAATAGTGAAATGACTCTGTTGTCTTCCTATATTACACTCAAAATGCCACTGCTCATGCCTGCGTCACAGCTGACCCTCAAGTAAAAACAAACACACAAGCATTCATTGCCCTGCCCGCTTGCATCTCCTCTCCCCTTTCTCTCCACCTTGATCCCCTGCCTACAGCGCTAGGATTCCTCCAGCGAGCCATCGTCACTAGTCCCATCTGGCCTGGTCCTCAATGATGCTCCGTCCAGCTAGGCTACATGGCCGGCGGGTAGGGCCAAATCTCCCCAACTGCTCCTCCCTCTGGCGCCGCCCCTCATTCTCATGGTCTCCAGCAGCTGCTCTGCTGTGGTCCGTCCAACGCACTACTCCAGCGGGCGCTACACAACTACGGCCGATGCCACACTATGGCAGAAGGCACCTCGTTTCCCCTCCCCTCCTCCCAGACCGTGGCCTCGAGGTGTTGTTGAAGGATGAGCTCATCCAACAAGGTGAGGATCTCCTCTTTTTTTTGCCAAATTTTCATTCTGATCCACTATACGATGCATTGCTACGAGCTGCTCCTGCTGCTGCTATATGATGCATTGCTATGAGCTACTCCTGCTGCTGCTATATGATGAATTGCTATGAGCTACTGCTGCTATATGATGAATTGCTATGAGTTTCTGCTGGTATATGATGAATTGCACACTGTTGTTGCTGTATGATGAGTTGCTATGAGTTGTTGCCGCTATGCTATATGATGCTTTCAGGTGGTGCTGCCATATGATAATAACCAGCCACTTGCACCATCGAATTTTGATAAATAATTGTTCTTCATTTAATGTTGGGTCATGTATTCTTCATTTAAATTAGGCTATGGGATCTCTATGGAAGACATTTACCAAAGTAGATTATGCCAAGTAGATGTTATCTTTATATATGCATTTTGAACAAATATTGATGGTCTATTTGTGATATTTGTATCATATTAATTACTGCACTGGGGTCAATTTGTGATATTTGCAAGTCAAATTAATTTTCATATGGGCAGCAAATGACAAAATATAGTGCAATCTAGACTTTTCACTGATCATACCAAAGATAAGCTGAAAAGGCAGACAATGAAAAGAACTGGTTGGCTTATTACCTAGAGCTTATATTCACAGGTGCTTATTTTCTTAGAATAACTCGTAATAACTGTCCCTAAGAAACTTGGCCAATAGAACTAACATACAAGTAACATGTCACGATGATTGCAATGGAGGCCCAGTTCTTTTGCCAGATTCTCCCAAAATCTGACGCCTACCCAAATTCTCCCAGAATCTTTAAGCCCCATTTTTTTACAATCCTATCTAGTTAGGGTCTAATTAGGCAGGATTGTAAAACAAAAGGGGGTCAAAGATTCTAGGAGAAGCTAGAGAGGGGAAGATTCTGGGAGAAACCTGCAAAAGAACTGGGCCGGAGTGACCTACCATAGCACACTGTATAGGCTCGCCGCTGCCTCTCCTTTTTTGCGATATTCCATGAAATTGCCACATACATCTTGTACTTTTTCATTGCGTAACCCTATTTGCAAGTTGACACGGCTAATTTCAGACATCTCTACATGACAATACATTGCATATCCCTTGCGCATATTTAAACCACCAATTAACGATTGTGTGTAGCATAAACTAGCCATGAATCTATGTGCTAGACTATGAGGAACTCTATTGGAGCCTAATGTAGTGCACTGGAATTCCTACATGCCACCTACGATTTTGTGTAATGTACTACCACTGTTCCTAAATATATGTCTTTGTAGAGATTCCAGTATGGACCACATACAGATGTATATAGATGCATTTTCGAGTGTAGATTCACTCATTTTGCTCTGTATGTAGCCTATAGTGGAATCTCTAGAAAGACTTATATTTAGGAACGGAGGGAGTATCATGTATGACATCTACATATCTAATTTAGCAGCCAGTAGTAGAAATCATTGTCTGCATAAAGGGATTACTGGTCGAAAATCCTAGCAAAGCACACTGGCAGACACACAACAATACAAGAGAGAGAGAGAGAGAGAGAGAGACGCACTTACAAGATCATAGCAATGCCTCATTCCAGGATCTTGGTTGGCCAAGCTGTTAGATCCAGAAGAAACATCGTCCTTGTAGTTTTTGCCAGCTGCATAACATGTAACAGCGACCTGTTAGTATACTTGAAGTACATCGGGCAGGTGATGCTGGACGGGTTTAAAGGTGACAAGTACCTAGTCCGTGGTGGGTGCTTGGCATCTTGCTAGATGGTGGGAATCAGGTTAGAAATGTCAAGGGTGATGATGGTGCGCTGGCTGTCGGGGTCCGGTAAGGAGATCTAGAACCGTCGAGTATGGTGTTTGTGGAGTGGCTCCGGTAGGGTGGACTACGGTGTGGGCGAAGCGGACCTGAGGCCATGGACGAGGGCGTCAGTGAAGCTGCTCCGGTGGCTGGGTTCAGGATGGTGTCGACGATGCGGATCTGCGGCCATGGACGGGGTGTCAGAATCTGCTCTGGTAGGTTGTATGAGGGTGCGATGAAGCGGATCGGAGGCCGTGGACTTGTGAGTTGGCACAGCGGACCCGATAGGGTTGAGAATGGTATAGGCAAAGTGTGGGGACCCCGACTCATAAGTCGTGATCACCGAATGCATGTGTACAGTGATCCCAGAGATCAATGCTCACTGAACACACAGAAGCTGAATAACAAGAGTCTTACATCCATACATACCGTCTTACATAAATTATGACCATTATGGTCAAGTCTTGATTATAACTTCGCAGCGGAAATCTTCGTCGATAACTTGGACCCATGCTGTCTGCCTTAACCCTACAGGCATTCTGACTAGGAAGCGTCCTAGCTCGCATGTTCATCACAAAGTATTCTTCATCACATCCTGTTCTTTCATGCCTGGCCAATAAAATAACCAGTGGCAAGCCAATGAGTACTTTGAATGTACTCGCAAGCAACCCAAGGGTGATAACAGAATAATTATGCAAGGCACTACTGCTAATTTGGCATTTTTGCGGAAAGCTAGTTTTTCTCATGCAAGTATGATCAACATTTATCAAGGATATGAATGCGCCTGCAACAAGTATCAGGAGGTTACAGACATCAACATCAAGAGAGAGTTATGAACAACACATGCTCAAGCTCATCATGACTGCCTCACGAATCACGTCAATAGATTTACCAAACTGTGTTGTTTGTCAGAAACATATGGACGTAGTCTAAGCAGCACCACCCAACTATCCTTGACCGTGGACACGGCTATTCGAATATTTTTTCAGTCTGCAGAGGTTGCACACTTTACCCACAAGATCTGGGGAACTTCCGTGTCATCCACGACCCGCGGTACCTCAAGTACCCGGGGTAAGCACCCGATCACTATCTTTCCCTAGACGACACTAACATGGAGTCCACTTGATTGGTAGTAACCCCCGTGCCCAACATTTCACAACTTAAAATTGTGGAGCCTTGCTCCCATATTCATCACATACCACCGGCACAGGGTACCAACGGTGTGTCCGGTGCCCCATAAAAATGTTCTTGGCCGCCCTACCTGGCACGACCCCGTCCCGAGAGAGAGCACCAACTCTCCCCTGTCACTAGTAATGCGGGCTCCAAGCTAGCATCGGCCTAGGTAATCAATAATGCCCTTTCCCATATAAGGGTATAGTGGTCGCGCATGTTTGGTTGGGACGGTCGACAAATCTTAAATCTAATCTGTCTATGTAAACAACACTTTTATCTTGCCTCGGTACACCACCTCGTCATCAAGTGGTTACCCATCTCATCATCATCTCCCAGGGGCATTAGTGGCACCCACTGGGCTATTTGCAAGTATGTCAAACCACACTTGTTTCTTTCCATGCATAACCCTGACCCACTTTGCGTAGCCATTTACTATAGCATATTTCTACAACCCACCAACACAACTCTAAGCAAGGGTAGAGTCATGAACAATGCAAGTATCAATGGAGTATGCAACGGAGGCAAGCCTAGCAAGGTTGCCATTCAAGGTATATCATGCACTCAGTGAAGCAACGAAAATGCCATCATGATGTAAAATGGTTCATCATGGTCAAAGGCCTGCTTGCCTGTTTTAACAAAGTCTTCGAGGTCTTCAAATATCCCTGGTCCAACTCCAAGCATTTCGTCTACTTCGTCAACTATCGTTGAAAGCAACCATAATAAGCAACACAACAAGGCAGGAAATAAAAGTGCTCTAAAAATATTAATTTGTCTTTTCTAGGACATCTATGGTTATATGAAAAATAACCGGAGTGGTTTCATTAGAATTGGGTCAATGGATATTTCTAAACATTTTGATAGGATGGGATCAAGGGGTTTATGGATTTGCAAGAAGTGTACAGAAATATATTTTTGAAAAATTAGAAAAGGCACCCATTTAGCAAATCATGATTTTAGAAGCATCTAGGAGTTGGTTTCACTGCATTTGGAGTTCAAATGGATTTCCTATGAATTTGCAAAGTTGACAAATATGAAGAAATGGCTCATTATATTGTGTGGTATAGAAAGTATTAATAAAAATGTTCATAAACTAAATTATGAACTTAGAAGCATATCGAAATTGGAATCATGGCATTTGGATCAAAATGGGCTATCTGTGATTTTCTAAAGTTTATCACATGATTAAGAAAACTAGGATTTACTAAATAAGTGTGAAGGAAAGTTCTCTGAAAAAATGTGCATGATGCACCATGAGGTAGAACATGGTTTATGGAGTCACTAGAAATTGTAATCACCCAATTTGGACTTTATTTGATTTGTTTGTGGTTTTTAGAAGCTTGCTGGAAAAAGAAAAAGAGAAAGGCTTAACCTCATAATACGCGCCGGGCGAGGCTTAGCGCCAGAACCTGCTGGGCTGGCATAGCTGCTCGGCTGCATGGACACAGGCTGCCACGTCGAAGGCGGTTTTGCGGAAGTACGCCAACGCACGGGGGTAGGCGGAAACAAGCGAAGCCGCTTCCACTTAAATGGGCGGGCCCGCCCACTGGGTCGCTGACGCGCGGGACCCAGCGGCAGGTCGCCCTCAACCTCCCGCGCGGCGCGACGGGAAACAGAGGAGGCGAGGCTGAACGGCGCCGGCGCTCTCCCCGGCGGCACCGACCACCTCCGTGGGCGCCTGGCACACCGGCGTGCTCGGGAGAGTGTGACGCATCCTCCGAGGTACTCCACGGGCGCGGGGGCGGTCTGAGGTGAGCGCCCCGTCCTCCATGGCGGAGGAGGCCGACGGCGAGATTCAGCACGGCGAGGCAGACGCGGGGAGGAGGAACTGGAGCTCGGGGTGAGTCAGTGGTGGTGATGATAGGGCACTGGAGTGTCTAGGTAGGAGAGAGAGTGGTTGAGGCGCCCAGATTTTGGCGGAGGCCGACGGCTTGGCTCCGGCCTTGGAGAAGGATGGAGGGCACGGGACGACGGATGGGTTGTCCTGGGTGGTGTTCGGGAGAGCAAATGGAGCAGAGAGGAGGGCCTGGGACGGCCTTGAGTAGCCGGCCCGTGGCTCACCGTGGACGTGGCGCACGGGTGGCCGCGGCAACGGCCCGGGAGGCCAGGAGAGAGGGCGAGGGGCTGTCTACGGCGTTCGTGGGAGTTGAGTGGGGCGCCAGGAAGAGAGAGAGAAGGAGCGGGGAAAGGCTCTGGTGCTCGCGCGTGCGAGGCCATGCATTCGCCGAGCCGGGCGGCTCTGGGCACGCGTCGCAGGAGGTGAGAGAGAGGGAGAGAAGAGGGAGCCTGCACGGTGGCGTGTTGCGGACGTCGAGGCACCTCGACTGGCGCGAGGGGGAGGCCTGAGTCGGTCGGGAGACGCGGCGTTAACGGTCGAACGCCCTGCCAGGCGCTCCAGATCGCGTCTTTGGCCGGCATCCGCGGCTTTTCCGCATGCACTCGCGCGTCCACTTGTGTCTAGTGGCTGCAGGTGGGAGTAAACAATGGGGGAGGAGGCCTTGGATGCTCTGGGACCTGGCAGGAGTGAGAGAGAGGTGAGAAAATGGGAGAAATGCAGCTGTCCAGAGAGGGAAAAAGAGCTTTTCACCCCCATAATCATGGCTCCTCGGGCAAGGAAAGATGCAGGGGTTAGAGGAGGACCAGATGATGCTGTGGGAGAAATCTTAGCTCATGGAGATTAGTGGAAATGGCTGAAACATGCATTTTAAATTTCTGCCAGAAGGTGTTTGATGGTGGTTTGGGTAAGCAAATGGATTCCAAATGATATGAAGATTAACAGGATCAAGTGCCATATAGAAATGGGGTTGATCACCAAGTTGGAGCTCATTTTGAGGAAGTTGACAATGCAGCTTTGCTAAACTCTAGAAATTAGCAGAAATGGCTTTACCAAGATTTAGTCATGCAAATCTATTCTCCTTGATGCACCACTTTTTTTAGTGTCATCATTTGGGCTTTTGAGCATGACCACAAAGTTTGGGATCAAATGGAGAAAGTTGTCAATGTAGAGTTGTTCAAACTTGGATCTGGACAGAGAGGGTTTTGGGGATCTTTTGTGAACCAAAATTATTTTTATTGATGTGAAAATTTGTAAGATCATCACACTATTCATATGTGACTTGCTAGAATTTTCCTGGATTTATTTAAAAATATTTCTTATAGAAATATTTTAGGTATTTGAAATGAGCTGAAATTGTTCTGGATGGTTTTGTCCAATATTTTGTTCATGACCATATGTTGAAACTCATATATATGGAAAATATATGTCCATTGAGTCTCCCCAATTTTTCTAAAATATTTTTAAAGCTTTAAAATAATTTTAACCTATTAAAGACCATTTCTGGCCTTAAGAAAAAGCCTTTAAATAAAATAGGAAAATAACTTTTAAAATTATATTTTTTTGGTTTCTGGGTATCCTATATCTACTAGAAGTCAAACATATTTTTGGAAAGATTTTTACTGCCCTTAATTAAGTACTTGCAGTGCAAACCTCAATTCAGGGGGTTTTGAAAAATTAATTTTTGAAAATACTATTTGGCCAAATTATTTTTGTAAGAAATTATTTTTATGTCCTATACACATGGCATGATCAGTGGCTCAAGAGTTTGGAGCAAGGAGATGAAGTATAGGAGTTGGAGGATTTTATTTGATTTTTAGAGCACTTGCAAACATCAGTCAAACATTCAATCAAAGCAAAGACAAAACACTCAAAAGTTTTTGTGAAACCACATTTTATGATGATTTATTAGCTTAAGTGTTGTGGCATGAAAATCAGGGTGTGACAGACCTACCCCCCTTACAAGAATCTCGTCCCCGAGATTCCCAGACTAGGTGCGGAAAGGAATACGGAAACTTGGATTTGGGGTAGTCTTCACGTCCTCATACTGCTTCTGCTTCCGTTTGGTGCTCCATTGAAATTTGAAGTACTTGATGGCGTGGCTTCGTGTTTGTCGGCCTGCTTGATCCAGATTGCAATTGGGGTCTCTCCCGTTGGTCATATTGGGCTAGAGGTCAATGGTTCGGTGATCGATGCCTTTGGAGAGATCGGGCTTGTTAGGAAGTTCGAAACACTTTCGGGGGTGTGTCGCGTGGAAAACGCTGTGCACAGTGGGAAACTCAGGTGGTAACTCCAGCTGGTAACTGTCTTCTCTTCGTCTCATAGTGATCTCAGAGGGGGTTGTTGAACCTTGTAGTGATCTCAAAGAGGGCTGATGAATCTTGGCATGGGTTTCCTTGTCATGAAAATGCTTGGTTCCCTTGAGAGGAGTGGTTTGTAGGTATGCACAGTCTTTGACAAGGAAGTTCACTTCTTGACGATGATGGTTGGTATAGTTCTTCCTCCTTGACATGGCGGTCTTCAGATGTTCCCTAACCAGCTGAACGGTTCTTCTTCCGTCTTCGGGTAGGCAAGTATGTCATCAAGGAAAGATGACAACTAACTTGTCCGTGTACTTCGTGAAGACTTGCCCACAGGGTACATAGGGTATAGGTTGGGGTATCGGTGGTGGTTACAGTTGAGTACTGGTCAGGGTCTTCTCGACATATGGCCAAAGCCCATGGTCAGTTCTGGTGCTACCCTAGGATGATAATGTGCTCGTTTACTATGTCCACTAGTTCCATAATGATCCCAGTGTTGTGCAAGGTTTACAGAGACTTAACTGGTTCTCTTGCAATTCTGTGGGTTAAGCACATGGTTAAGGATTCGAGCTGGGGTATCTTGTGAAGTCTCAAAGGGTCTAGGGATGGGTTTCTAATCTGGAGGGTTAAACATAACTCTACGGGGTAGCACTCGGTCATGGAGGTTGTAGCAAAAGTCCTCAGTGCTAGTTGGTTCCAAAATCGAACCCTTGGTGTATCTTGTCTTGCCGTCCTTCAGTTGAGGAGAGAGATGAGAGGGAAAATTATCATAGAGGAGGGGAATGCCTAAAGGGGGTTCTATAGTGCAAGTGCAAACAAACAAGTGCCGAAAGGGCCAAACAAAAGAAACAAGATAAAGAAGGTGATATAGTCGCATAGTTGTTGCCTAGGGCAAAAGTGCGACCTATATCAAAACACAAACAAATAAACACAAGCAACACACAATCATGGTTCTATTCAAATCATCGTACGGACCCGACTGCGCATGGGGGGTACACGACTCATCCTACCCTAGGGGTTCTCGGATTCAGTAGTCATGCCTTGTGCCTCGTGCAGTCTTCTGAGTTTTCCTAAGGTGTTGCTATGTTTCTTGTAGTTGTTCGATGAAACGATCTAGGTTGAGCCCGAAGAGTTTTCAACAACTTATCGCATGTTGAAGTTATGGGGTGAAGGTGGCTCCTCGTAGCTGGCATTGACTTGGTCTTCTCTTGTCTTCTTAATCATGACGATCCCTTTTGCCTTCTAAGGCATCGAGGGTACTAGGTAGGCAATCCTTTATGCAATGACATTAACAAGGCATAGTAGAGGTCCAACATGTCGGTTACGTTGATGACAACATCGACACCAAGAGCGGGGGATGAAGAGAACCATTTTCCTGCTCATTATAGTGAGGCGGACCAAATGGCGAGGTTCTCATCCACCGGTGGTTGCCGATACAACAACGGTAAGGACATGGTTTCTCTATCAACGATGTATATCATGACCTCGCATATCTGATGCCCTGATCCTTGTAGGCCAAGGTCGCATCATCTTGGCGCAGTGTCAAGGGTGTCACCATCTTCTGGGTATTCATATCCTCATTCCCTGAGGATGTATCTTTTGTTGGTATCGTCTTGTCGAGGTGTCGCCAATCTTGTGTTCAGAAGATGTGGGTGAGTGTCTTACAAGGCATCTTCCTTCTAGATTATCCACGAGGATTACAAGGAATCCAGTGGTCAGGGCATAAGGGTTCTAGCGACCATAAGTTTTGAAGGGGAAGAGAACAATAAGGAAAGTATACCTTAGTATTCGAAAAACTGAGAAGCGAAGAGAAGTATAGATAGTTTTGAAAACTGGTAATAGTTTTGGAAATAGTTTTATCCCTAACTAATGACCATGCTAACTAAGGCTTCCTACAGTCAACCTGGCTCTGATAACAGCTCTGTGGGGACCCCGACTCATAAGTCGTGATCACCGAATGCACGTTTACAGTGATCCCAGAGATCAATGCTCACTGAACACACAGAAGCTGAATAACAAGAGTCTTACATCCATACATACCGTCTCTACATAAATTATGACCATTATGGTCAAGTCTTGATTATAACTTTGCAGCGGAAATCTTCGTCGATAACTTGTACCCATGCCGTCTGCCTTAACCCTACAGGCATTCTGACTGGGAAGCGTCCTAGCTCGCATGTTCGTCACAAAGTATTCTTCATCACATCCTGTTCTTTCATGCCTGGCCAATAAAATAACCAGTGGCAAGCCAATGAGTACTTTGAATGTACTCGCAAGCAACCTAAGGGTGATAACCGAATAATTATGCAAGGCACTACTGCTAATTTGGCATTTTTGCGGAAAACTATTTTTTCTCATGCAAGTATGATCAACATTTATCAAGGATATGAATGTGCCTGCAACAAGTATCAGGAGGTTACAGACATCAACATCGAGAGAGAGTTATGAACAACACATGCTCAAGTTCATCATGACTGCCTCACGAATCACGTCAATAGATTTACCAAACCGTGTTGTTTGTCAGAAACATATGGACGTAGTCTAAGCAGCACCACCCAACTGTCCTTGACCGTGGACACGGCTATTCGAATAGTTTTACACTCTGCAGAGGTTGCACACTTTACCCACAAAATTCGGGGAACTTCCGTGTCATCCACGACCCGCGGGACCTCAAGTACCCGGGGTAAGCACCTGATCACTATCTTTCCCTAGACGACACTAACATGGAGTCCACTCGATTGGTAGTAACCCCCATGCCCAACATTTCACAACTTAAAATTGTGGAACCTTGCTCCCATATTCATCACATACCACCGGGAAGGGGTACCAATGGTGTGTACGGTGCCCCATAAAAATGTTCTTGGCCACCCTACCTGGCGCGACCCCGTCCCGAGATAGAGCACCAACTCTCCCCCATCACTAGTAATGCGGGCTCCAAGCTAGTATCAGGCTAGGTAATCAATAATGCCCTTTCCCATATAAGGGTAGAGTGGTCGCGCATGTTTGGTTGGAACGGTCGACAAATCTTAAATCTAATCCGTCTCTGTAAACAACACTTTTATCTTGCCTCGGTACACCACCTCATCATCAAGTGGTTACCCATCTCATCATCATCTCCCAGGGGCATTAGTGGCACCCACTGGGCTATTTGCAAGTATGTCAAACCACACTTGTTTCTTTCCATGCATAACCCTGACCCACTTTGCGTAGCCATTTACTATAGCATATTTTTACAACCCACCAACACAACACTAAGCAAGGGTAGAGTCATGAACAATGCAAGTATCAATGGAGTATGCAACGGAGGCAAGCCTAGCAAGGTTGCCATTCAAGGTATATCATGCACTCAGTGAAGCAACGAAAATGCCATCATGATGTAAAATGGTTCATCATGGTCAAAGGCCTGCTTGCCTGTTTTAACAAAGTCTGCGAGGTCTTCAAATATCCCTGGTCCAACTCCAAGCATTTCGTCTACTTCGTCAACTATCGTTGAAAGCAACCATAATAAGCAGCACAACAAGGCAGGAAATAAAAGTGCTCTAAAAATATTAATTTGTCTTTTCTAGGACATCTATGGTTATATGAAAAATAACCAGAGTGGTTTCATTGGAATTGGGTCAATGGATATTTCTAAACATTTTCATAGGATGGAATCAAGGGGTTTATGGATTTGCAAGAAGTGTACAGAAATATGTTTTTGAAAAATGAGAAAAGGCACCCATTTAAAAAATCACGATTTTAGAAGCATCTAGGAGTTGGTTTCACTGCATTTGGTGTTCAAATAAATTTCCTATGAATTTGCAAAGTTGACAAATATGAAGAAATGGCTCATTATATTGTGTGGTACAGAAAGTATTAATAAAAATGTTCATAAACTAAGTTATGAACTTAGAAGCATATAGAAATTGGAATCATGGCATTTGGATAAAAAATGGGCTATCTGTGATTTTCTAAAGTTCATAACAGGATTAAGAAAACTGGGATTTACTAAATAAGTGTGAAGGAAAGTTCTCTGGAAAAATGTGCATGATGCACCATGAGGTAGAACATGGTTTATGGAGTCACTAGAAATTGGAATCACCGAATTTGGACTTCATTTGATTTGTTTGTGGTTTTTAGAAGCTTGCTGCAAAAAGAAAAAGAGAAAGGGCTTAACCTTATAATACGCGTCGGGCGAGGCTTAGCGCCAAAACCCGCTGGGCCGGCCCAGCTGCTCGGCTGCACGCACGCAGGCTGCCACATCGAAGGCGGTTTTGCGGAAGTACGCCAACGCACGGGGGCAGACGGAAACAAGCGAAGCCGCTTCCACTTAAACGGTCGGGCCCGCCCACTGGGTCGCTGACGCGCGGGACCCAGCGGCAGGTCACCCTCAACCTCCCGCGCGATGCGACGGGAAACAGTGGAGGCAAGGCTGAACGGCGCCGGCGCTCTCCCCGGCGTGCTCGGGAGAGTGTGACGCATCCTCCGAGGTACTCCACGGGCGTGGGGGCGGTCTGAGGTGAGAGCCCCGTCGTCCATGGCGGAGGAGGCTGACGGCGAGATTCAGCACGGCGAAGCAGACGCGGGGAGGAGGAACTGGAGCTCGGGTTGAGTCAGTGGTGGTGATGATAGGGCACTGGAGTGTCTAGGTGGGAGAGAGAGTGGTTGAGGCACCCGGATTTTGGCGGAGGCCGACGGCTTGGCTCCGGCCTTGGAGAAGGATGGAGGGCACGGGAGGAAGGATGGGTTGGCCTGGGTGGTGTTCGGGAGAGAGGGAGAGCAAATGAAGCAGAGAGGAGGGCCTGGGACGGCCTTGAGTAGCCGGCCCGTGGCTCACCGTGGACGTGGCACACGGGTGGCCGCGGCAATGGCTCGAGAGGCCAGGAGAGAGGGCGAGGGGCTGTCTACGGCGTTCGTGGGAGTTGAGTGGGGCGCCAGGAAGAGAGAGAAGGAGCAGGGCAAGGCTCTGGTGCTCGCGCGTGCGAGGCCATGCATTGGCCGAGCCGGGCGGCTCTGGGCACGCGCCGCAGGAGGTAAGAGAGAGGGAGAGATGAGGGGGCCTGCACGGTGGCGTGTTGCGGACGTCGAGGCACCTCGATTGGCGCGGGGGGAGGCCCGAGGCGGTCAGGGGACGCGGCGTCAATGGTCGAATGCCCTGCCAGGCGCTCCAGAGCGCGTCTTTGGCCGGCATCCGCGGCTTTTCCGCGCGCACTTGCGCTTCCACTTGTGTCTAGTGGCTGCAGGTGGGAGTAAACAATGGGGGAGGAGGCCTTGGATGCTCTGGGACCTGGCAGGAGTGAGAGGGAGGTGAGAAAATGGGAGAAATGCAGCTGTACATCGAGGGAAAAAGTGCTTTTCACCCCCATAATCATGGCTCCTCGGGCAGGGAAAGATGCAGGGGTTAGAGGAGGACCAGATGATGTTGTGGGAGAAATCTTAGCTCATGGAGATTAGTGGAAATGGCCAAAACATGCATTTTAAATTTCTGCCAGAAGGTGTTTGATGGTGGTTTGGGTAAGCAAATGGATTCCAAATGATATGAAGATTAACAAGATCAAGTGTCATATAGAAATGGGGTTGATCACCAAGTTGGAGCTCATTTTGAGGAACTTGACAATGCAACTTTGGTAAACCCTAGAAATTAGCAGAAATGGCTTTACCAAGATTTAGTCATGCAAATCTATTCTCCTTGATCCACCACTTTGTTTAGTGTCATCATTTGAGCTTTTGAGCATGACCACAAAGTTTGGGATCAAATGGAGAAAGTTGTCAATGTAAAGTTGCTCAAACTTGGATCTGGACAAAGAGGGTTTTGGGGCTCTTTTGTGAACCGAAATTATTTTTATTGATGTGAAACTTTGTAAGATCATCACACTATGCATATGTGACTTGCTAGAATATTCCTGGATTTATTTGAAAATATTGCTTATAGAAATATTTCAAGTATTTGAAATGAGCTGAAATGGTTCTGGATGGTTTTGTCCAATATTTTGATCATGACCATATGTTGAAACTCATATATATGCAAAATATATGTCCATTGAGTCTCCCTAATTTTTCTAAAATATTTTTAAAGCTTTAAAATAATTTTAACCTATTAAAGACCATTTCTGGCCTTAAGAAAAATCCTTTAAATAAAATAGGAAAATAACTTTTAAAAATATATTTTTGTGGTTTGTGGGTATCCTATATCTAATAGGAGTCAAACATATTTTTGGAAAGATTTTTATTGCCCTTAATTAAGTACTTGCAGTGCAAACCTCAATTCAGGGGTTTTTGAAAAACTAATTTTTGAAAATACTATTTGGCCAAATTATTTTTGTAAGAAATTATTTTTATGTCCTATACACATGGCATGATCAGTGGTTCAAGAGTTTGGAGTAAGGAGATGAAGTATAGGAGTTGGAGGATTTTATTTGATTTTTAGAGCACTTGCAAACAACAGTCAAACATTCAATCAAAGCAAAGACAAAACACTCAAAAGTTTTTGTCAAACCACATTTTATGATGATTTATTAGCTTAAGTGTTGTGGCATGAAAATCAGGGTGTGACACAAAGCTACTCCGGTAGGGTTGACGATGGTGTCGGCAAAGCGGCTCCGGTAGGGTTGAGGAAGGTGTCAGCGAAGAGGATCAGAGGCCATCGACGGGGGCATTGGTGGGGTGGCTCCTGGGGGTGTGGATGAAGCGTCTCCGGTGGGGAGTACGAAGGAGCCGCTGCAGATGCACTGCGGTTGACGAGAGTACCGACTAAACAGATTTGGCGCCATGGACAAGGCTGGCATTGAATGGGCTATGGTACAGTGGTGGATGAGCGGTCTACTTGTTTCTAGGGAAGGTGGGAGGGGTAGATGCGGCCGCAGAAGCAGATCCGGCGAGGTGGACGCCGTTGGCTGTGAATGGGCTCCGGTATGCCGGTGGATGAGCAGTCTAGGGTTTCGAGAGGGGAGGGGTAGAAAGGCCGATGAAGTACGGACAACGTGATGTTAGATGCTCTGGTGTTGTGGAGTTAGTCGTTTTTTTGGGAGGGGTAGAGGAAATGGGGGTGCCATGTGGTGGGGGAACCGAAAGTTACCAAAGCAGCACCGACCTATTATGTAAATGAGGGCCGTATTGTAGTTGTTGTTCTCTGTGCACCAACGACAAAAGGGGAATTTCACATGCTAAAGACTAGGTGGCGAAAATTTTAGAAGGAAGCGGGAGATTTTTGCCGCCCGAGGGATCGTTCGTATCTAGTTTCAACTAATTTTGGACAGTGCTAGAGGGAAGGTCATGCGAGACTGTGTACATGAGGCACACGTCAGCAGTTAATAACTGGTGTGAAGTCCACCCCAGAAAAAAGACAATAACTCAGGATGATGCACCGATAACTTGGACGTTCACACGGGCGCGGCCAATCATACGGGTGTAGAGGCGCGTTCACAAAAAAGGGATCAAACGCTCAGCCTATGTATTTCTCGTGTAAATACATAATTTAGTGCCATTTGTTATTTACTTTAAACATAATGCATTAACGTGTTATTGTAGAGGTGCATAAAAAGAAATGGATATTGTAGTCCCACAAAAGAAATGGATATTGTAGTCCTCTACTTAAAAGTGTTACCTCATATGATTACATAGCCTCAATGTCGGGGGAAATCTGCCTCCACGAACACCTATGGGGACCGAGCCCCTTTCTGGTTCGGCGGGGGGCGGAGGTTGCGCGAAGAGCGGATCGAGGCGATGCACACAAGGGGTTTACCCAGCTTCGGGCCACACGGATGCGTAAAACCCTACTGCTGCTTTGTGGTTTGTATTGTGTTCTTGTTCGGGAGCGCTGAGTGCTACAGTACACTCAGGCAACTAATCAGACCGAGCATGAGTGGCCTCCTTCCTCCTCCCTCCTTTTCGTTGCGCATGGGGCCTCCTTTTATATGCGCAAGGGGTTACCCACAGGTGGCAACGTAGGTGGGGGCAAAACTGGAAAACGCTGTGTTGGGTACAGCTGTTTGCACAGTGCTATCATACCTAACTCTGACGGCAGGGGAGAAGGGCATTAAATGCCCGTCTAGGTCGCCCAAACAGTGCAAAAAGGGACCGTTAGGGGCGCCACCGTTTGCCACGACGGCTACCCTGTCAGCGTTGCTTCGCCACCGCATGCCCCTGCCTCCGTAGCCTCTCGCCACGTACGCCTGGAATGGCCCCAGAGCGACGCGTGGGTGGATGAGCTGGAACGCAGGCGCGGGGTGGTGACTTGCCGCGGCAAGCGCCTTGCCGCGGTTGATGCCTTGCCGCGCCCGGGAGCTTGTTGCTCACCGGTCCTTGCCGGGACGCGTGGCGCGTCGCAGCAAGTCTCTTGTCGTGCCCTGGTCGGCCTTCCCGGCAAGCTCCTCTTGCCGGGGCCTTGTCCTTCGAGCGGCCGTCACGGCAAGCTCCTCTTGCCGGGGCCTTGCTCTCTTCGGGTGGCCTTCCTAGCAAGCTCCTCCTGTCGGGGCCTTGGCTCAAATACTTTGTTCTTGGATGGCCCAAAAAGGGACCATGGAGAGCTTTGGCGATCGCCTGGCAAGCCTTGACGCGGGGAGCTACGACTGCCCGTGCACAAGTTTGGGGTACTAAGGTACCCCTACTTTAGTACACCGACAGGAGCCCCCGGGCCTGGGCCATATACGGTGCTGAGCGCTGTTGGGCCAGGCCCAAAACAGTGCACGGGCACGCGCGGCCTGGGTCACGCTGCATCTTCTTCTGCATCCACCACGTCCTCCCCGAACGGCACACGTCGAACGCGGCATCGTGGGGAGAGGCGTGCGTGACACGGGCGGCGTGCGCGGGGCTGAGCCCCGTGGGCACGCGTCACGTCGCAGGTGATTTGTTTATTCGGAAAGGCGAAACGCCCCCCCCCCCCCGCTCCCCCTTATAAGCAGGGGAAACAGGGGCAGTCCGCCCACCCGCCAGTTGCGATTCCTCGAAAATCTCCGCTACTTCCCAAGAGAAGCAGCGTTCCGCCCCTTCCGTCGCCACCAGTGCTACCGACGCTGTCGACCTCCCTCCCTGCTTCCGCCATGGTCCCGAAGGGCGACAAGGGGAAAGGGAAGGCTGTGAAGTCGGCCGAGGCGCAGCGGCTTGAGGCGCTGCGAAAGGAGCAGGCAACCTTCCCCCCTGAGCTTGACGCGTTGGACCTGAGGGAGGAATTCTACCTCTTCTGGTCGACGGCGACGCGAGCGCATCCGCGCACGAGGGTTCTTCCCGCCGCCGCCCAGAAGGAGTATCCGACCAGGTATCCCTTCTTTCCTCTGTTCTTCTATTGCGGGCTCTGCCTGCCCTTCTCTGAATTTTTCTGCGACATCATGAACACCTACGGGTTCCATCTCCTTGATTTCACCCGCAATGCTGTCCTGACCATGGCAATTTTCGCACATCTTTGCGAAAACTTTGTCGGAGTCTATCCAAACGTAGCCCTCTTCCGCCACTTCTTCACGCCTCGAGTAGAGAGAGGAGAGCCCCTCTCCGGCGGAATCGCCTGGATCTCAAAGCCCGGCAAGAAGGATGCTTATCTGGAGGGAGAGCTCCGCAGCAAATGGGAGCAATGGAGAGCAGACTGGTGCTTGATCGTCGAGGAGAACCCGCAGCCATTCACTGCCATGCGCCGAACTCCTGTGGTGCGCGGCAGGGATTGGAGCGACGTGGCTCCGAACGACGACAAGCTGCAAATTGCCGTTACCCGGATCCTGCGGCTTAGGCGTGCCGGGCTCACAGTTGGCGCCGTTGGTGCAGATTTCCTCCGCCGCCGCATCGCTCCCTTGCAGGAGAAAGGGAGACCCGCCTGGGAGTTCCAGAATGCGGCGGACATCATGAGGCTGCTCCCTGGCCTCAACTTCAATTTCACTGTCTTGGAGCTTGACGGGACGCTCAGGGAGCTGTTCAAGCACGACCCCGATCACCCCGAATGGTTCAGGCTGCCGCGAGGCGTCGTCCCGTTATGCAACAATTCGTCGCTCAGCCGCATCCTTGCAATGATGCCGCTGTGCGACTCGCACGGGATCGACTCCACTTGGCAAGAGCCCGCTGGCGATGTCGTGCGGGCGTTCTTCGACGACTTGGTGGAGGTGCCAGTCGACCCCGCCGAGCAGAAGGGCCTCACCCGAGACACCACCAACGAGGAGTTGGCGCGCATCGCCTCCAGGATGGAAGAGGCGGCGGCAGCCGCGGCCGCGGGCGAATTTGGATTCACATTGGCGGAGGCGGACACAGCGGAGGCAGAAAGACTTGCCGATCGAGCGGAGTTTATCAGCGAGGAAGAGCCTGCCGGGCACGGCGTCGAGGCGGACAAGCCCACCGAGGACACGAGCGGCTTGCCGGAGATGGACGCCTCTTCCTCCCAACCTTTGGGCAGCTCGTCGCGAGCAGAGCCCCCGGCTCAACCACGGAGGCGTCTCCGCAAGGCCGGAGACGTGGTGGGGTGGCAGGCGAGCCAACAGCCGCAGCGCCGCGTGACACGCTCCGCTGTGGCAGCAGGAGCGGGGTCTTCGCGGGCCGCTGCTTCTGCTCCTGCCGCCCCTCGCGCCGCGGCGGCGGCCGGGGCAAGGCCGTCTCGGGCTAGCGCCACCACTGCCTCCGCCAAGCGGCCGAGGGAGCCTACTCCTCCGCCTCCTCGCGCCAGAAGCGGGCCAGTCTTCGACTTCTCCGCGCTTAGCTCCGACGAGGAAGAGGGAGAGGAGTAAGATCCTCGTTGTACTTGTATTTCTTCAATTCTTGCAGTTGTGTCTCGCATCTCATTTGCTTTCCTCTGAATTTACTCCTTTTCAAGACTCTTGCTCAGAGGGCGGCGAAGAGAGCCAAGGTCCCGGTGGTCATCCTTGACGACGAGCCCACCATGACGGCAGGGGGTGCGCCTGAGATGACCTTATCGGACCCACCAAATAATCCTCAGAGCAGCCCCCAGCGCAGCCCCCAGCGTAAGCATATGATTTTGCTTCCTGCCGTTGGGCACCCCTGGGTACTCTTCGTTTTTTGATATCTGACTGTTGATTTGCGTAGGAGCAGAGCAGCCCCACCAGGAGCGTCCAGAGACCGCCCCTGATGCGCCACCTGCTACAACTACACCGCCAAGGGGGAGTTCCCCGGCAAGGGAGGAATCCCCGGCAAGGTAGCTGTCTCCGGCAAGGGAGCAGTCTCCGGCGAGGGAGCGGTCCCCGGCAAGGGACAGCACCGGCGACCCCATGGCGACGGAGACCGTGACCGCAGACCCTGGCGAAGGTAACCTTCTTGCGTCGAAACTCCCCTGGGGTTCTTCTCTTTTTTTTTGGATCTCCTTCTTTGGATAGTTGCTTGACTTCTCTCCCTCTTTCGGCCTTCAGACCCGCCTGCCACGGACCTGATGGAGACCGAGGTCGTCGTCGAGGAGGACGCGCGCGGCCATACCGACGACGTGGCCGCCACCGGAGAGGCGGACGGTGCTGAAGATCTGGCCGGCGAAGAGGCCGCCAAGGCTGCCGCAGCGGCCGCCGGCGAGGGGGCCGGCGATCGTACAGACGGCCTTGGGCCTGCAGGGGCGCCAGGCGCTGCGCCGACCGCCGACCCTGCTTCCGCCGGAGCGTTGGGCCCCGAGGAGCCCCAGCCAGGCGTCTACCTGATGGCCGGCGATGATATCTTCATCAAGCTCCCCTGGGAGTCGACTTACAGGGCGCCGGTCGAGGGGGAGACCTTGGATGGAGAGGTGCTCGCCTCCGCCGGGCTGACGCTGGTTGATGCGCCAAGCAGCAGCGGCGGCAAGCCTGAGGAGGAGCGGCTGCTCCAGAAGCTGGTGTCACTCTACCGCGCCCGACAAGCCAAGGTGGAGCGCCGGGAAGCGCTTGTCGCGAAGGCGGGAGTGGACATGGAGAAGCGCGCCGAGGAGCTCCAGGAGCTCAACCAGGAGGACCTCCGATCCTTGGCGGAGGAGCAGAGGCAACTCGACGAGGCGCGGACGGCCTTCATCCTCGAGAAGGCCGAATCCGAAGAGCAGCAGAGGCTTGCCGCCGAGGGGCTGTCCGCGCGGGAGGGCGAGCTGGTGCAGCAGAAAGCCAGCCTCGCCAGACACGAGGAGGAGGTCACCGCGCGCGAGCAAGCGCTTGGCGGAGCCCTCAAGGAAGCGCAAGATGCTGTCGCGGCCGCCGAGGCCGCCAAGAAGGAGCTGGAGACGAGGGTGGCGCAGCTCGACACTGATCTTAAGGCGAGCGGTGAGGAGCTCGCCGCGCTCAAACAAGAGCGCGAGAAGGGTGTTTATACCCTCGGCGAGCTGCAAGGACGCTTCGCCGATAAGATCAGGGAGCTTGACGCCGCCAAGGACTCCAATGCCGATCTCGAGATGAAGATGGCCACCTTGTCCAAGACGCTGGACAGCGCCAAGGAGCGAGAGACGGCCTTGCGGAAGGAGATCGCGGACAACGAGGCGCTGTTGGAGAGCGCCGCAGTTACCCAGAAGGACTTTAGGGCGGCGGTGGAGCAGTGGACGGAGGGTCTGGTGGACATCGCGGCCTCCATCGACAAGGAGCTGTGGCTGTTGGGGATGGAGGGTCACGAGTATCCCTCCGGCGCGAACCTCCCACCCAGCGCCAAGCTCACTTCGTTCTTCAAAGGCGTAGCGACGGCCCTCCAGGCACTCCGGGATGCGATCCTGGAGCGGCTGGCCGACGAGACGCGCGTTGCCTGCGCTGGAGCCCTTGAGAAGGTGTTGGTGAAGATCGTCTTCCGCAACCCAGGCCTCAAGCTCACCAACGTCCTCAGATCCCTGCCGTCAGACGCTGACCTGGAGGAGATCAGGGCACTCGTCGCGCCCATTGTGGAAAGGGTGGCCGGGATCAAGAGGATCGAGGGCGACCGTGTGGATTAGGCCGCCCGCCCTTTTCTTTTCTTGTCGCCGCTGGCCGAGTTATGAAAACAATTCATTAGGGCTGCGACAAGCTATCTTGTAATATAACTTTATCTTAGGTAGTGAGTGCACTGTTACTTCCTCTATTTGATTCCCTCCTTTGTATGTTATTGCCCTACGCTTTTAGGGTACTTGCCGGCGTAGGCACACTTGCTGAGTGCGGGACATCAGCAGCCCGCTGGACCTTGTCGTGACTAGCCGCGGTTCACTTAAGTTGTTGAGAAGGCTCGAAGCGAAATAAGGGCGCAAGTGTAGTTGCAGCACACTCAAGTCGCCGAGCAAGCTCGAAACAAAGTAAGGGCGCGAGTCTAGTCGCAGCATACTTAAATCGTTGAGCAGACTCGAAACGAAGTTAGGGCGCGACTAGCCACGAGCTGGTTCCTCCGCGCACAGGTTTTCCATACAAAGTACGGTCGTTTGAGGAAGATAACCTTAGAATTTTAAAACTTGATTGCTCAAACTTTGGCAACTTAGCTTTTCCGTGGCTCGCTGCCCGCCAAGGTCGCTTTCTGGCAAGGCGAAACATGAGGCTCGTCATCGCTTACCGGGGGTCAGTGCTGCACAGAGTGTCAGATAATGCATGCAAAGAATAAAGAGCATGAGATCGACAAGATGCGCGGAACACATGAACTCAATCTGTGCGCAGGGTCTGCTCCTGGCTCTGTACGAAGGATCACATGCAACAGCGGCAAGACTTTGTACAAAAGGGTGGTTGCTGGACGGGGTCCGACAACCGCGCCTTACGGGCGAAACTTACGAAGATGCCCAACGTTCCAGGAGTTGCTCACCGGAGTGGTATCTTCGGTCTCAAGGCGGACAGCGCCAGGCCTAGCGACTTGTTTCACCCGGTAAGGGCCTTCCCACTTCCTCGAAACTTCTGGCACTAACTTTGCGGCTATAAAAGCAGCGCAAAGCTTGCTGGTCGCGAGCAGCTCGCACAGCGGCCTGAAGACGGTCCTCCTCGAGGAGCAGCGCGTCATCTCGACGCAGCTGCTCTTGCTCGAGCTCAGCGTGAGCGAGCACTCAAGGTGGCCCGTATGCGAGATTCGTGGGGCTAACTGTCCCCGCTCCATGGAATAGAGCGAAAGGTTGCCTGGTCATACCAGGGCTTACCTGCGCCGAGAGGTATCGGCGTATGTTCGGACGCCGTGGCACCATGAGCTCGGTGCATGTTCGGACGCCGTGGCACCATGAGCTGGCTCGGCGACGCCCGTTCCGCCGCCGGTGCCGTCCCCACCACCCGTTTGCTCCAGGGGCAGTGGGTTCGACGCGGACGGACCAGCCACCTCCGGAACCTTCTTCTTCGGTGACATCTCGATGAAGACGATGGAGATCTAGCCTGTGTAGATGCCGGATCAGGTTCACACAACCTCGACGCCCCCTACCTGCCACGCCAAAGATGTCGGGGGAAATCTGCCTCCACGAACACCTATGGGGACCGAGCCCCTTTCTGGTTCAGCGGGGGGCGGAGGTCGCGCGAAGAGCGGATCGAGGCGATGCCCACAAGGGGTTTACCCAGCTTCGGGCCGCACGGATGCGTAAAACCCTACTGCTGCTTTGTGGTTTGTATTGTGTTCTTGTTCGGGAGCGCTGAGTGCTACAGTACACTCAGGCAACTAATCAGACCGAGCGTGAGTGGCCTCCTTCCTCCTCCCTCCTTTTCGTTGCGCACGGGGCCTCCTTTTATATGCGCAAGGGGTTACCCACAGGTGGCAACGTAGGCGGGGGGAAAACTGGAAAACGCTGTGTTGGGTACATCTGTTTGCACAGTGCTATCATACCTAACTCTGACGGCAGGGGACAAGGGCATTAAATGCCCATCTAGGTCGCCCAAACAGTGCAAAAAAGGGACCATCAGGGGTGCCACCGTTTGCCACGACGGCTACCCTGTCAGCGTTGCTTCGCCACCGCATGCCCCTGGCTGCGCAGCCTCTCGCCACGTACGCCTGGAATGGCCCCAGAGCGACGCGTGGGTGGATGAGCTGGAACGCAGGCGCGGGGTGATGACTTGCCGCGGCAAGCGCCTTGCCGCGGTTGATGCCTTGCCGCGCCCGGGAGCTTGTTGCTCACCGGTCCTTGCCGGGACGCGTGGCGCGTCGCAGCAAGTCTCTTGTCGTGCCCTGGTCGGCCTTCCCGGCAAGCTCCTCTTGCTGGGGCCTTATGCTTCGAGCTGCCGTCCCGGCAAGCTCCTCTTGCCGGGGCCTTGCTCTCTTCGGGTGGCCTTCCCGGCAAGCTCCTCCTGCCGGGGCCTTGGCTCAAATACTTTGTTCTTGGATGGCCCAAAAAGGGACCATGGAGAGCTTTGGCGATCGCCTGGCAAGCCTTGCCGCGGGGAGCTACGACTGCCCGTGCACAAGTTCGGGGTACTAATGTCGTGGGGGATGGCTGTCCCCCCCGCGAGCACCTATGGGGCCGGAACCCCTTTCGTTGTCCGGTGAGGGGGGCGGAGGGAGCACAGAGAGCAGATCGAGGCGAGCACACGGGCGGTTTACCCAGGTTCGGGCCGCGATGGACGCGTAAAACCCTACTCCTGCTTGGCTGTATTGAACTGGGGAGCTCGGGAGCTTCGAGAGCTAGCTGCACCGGGCGTATGGCTGTCTAGGTGCCGAATCTCTGAACCCCCGGAACCCCCTCTACGTTGCACACGGGCCTCCTTTTATAGCGCAAAGGGGTCACCGACAGGTGTCAACGTAAGAGAAGGGGGTAAAAGCGTAAAAGGGGTGGTAGCTGTAATAGTGCGGGAACGGTGGCGCTACAGTGCGGCACAGTGTTATCATACCTACTTCTGACGGTAGGGGACAAGGGCATTAAATGCCCGTCACAGTCGCTCGGACAGCACCGAGGCGGACCGTTAGGTGCGCCACCGCTCGCCACGATGGCGGCTGCATGCCGCCGCATGTCTCAGGCTGCGCGGTGCCTCGCCACGTGCCCTCGGGGGAAGCCCCGGAGTGACGCGTGGGCGGGCGAGCTGGAGCGCAGTCTTGAGGTGGCGATCTTGCCGCGGCAAGTGGCTTGCCGCGGGGGTCGTCTTCCTGTGCCTGATAGCGTGCCAGCTATCAGGCCTTGCCGGGGCGCTTGGCGCGCTACGGCGGGCTTCTCTTGGGGTGCCTGGGTCCGGCCTTCCCGACAAGCTCCTCTTGTCGGGGGCTCAGTCGTCCCGGCAAGCTCCTCTTGCCGGGGTCTTGTCTTCTTGGCCCGGCAAGCTCCTCTTGCCGGGGGCCTTGTCTTCTCGGCCCGGCAAGCTCCTCTTGCCGGGGGCCTTGTCTTGAACGCTTGGTCTTCTCTTGGCGCTTCCAGGGGCGGGCCTTGCCGCGGGGTGCTACGACTGCCCGTGCACAAGTCTGGGGTACTAAGGTACCCCTACTTTAGTACACCGACAGGAGCCCCCGGGCCTGGGCCACACACGGTGCCGAGCGTCGTTGGGCCAGGCCCTAACAGTGCACGGGCACGCGTGGCCTTGGTCGCGCTGCTCCTTAACTCCGCACCCGTCGCGCCTTCCCCAAGCGACGCGCGCTTATCGCGGTGTTGTGGGGGCGAGGCGTGCGAGGCGTGCGTGACGTGGGTGGCGTGCGCGGGGCCGGGCCGCGCAGGCATGCGTCACGTCGCGCCTGGTTTCTTTATTCGGAGAGGCGAAGATGGCGACCGCGTGGACTAGGCCGCCTGCCCCCTTTCTTTTATCTCCTTTTCCTGCCGCTGTTAAATATGCCATGGAAACGGCTGGTTAGAGCAGCAGTAAGGCACTTTGTAATATAACTTTTTATCTTAGGCAATGCATCGCGCTGTTATCTCCTCTACTTGACCGGCGCCTTGTTTGTTTCCGCCCTACGCTTTTCGGGGACTTGCCGGCGTAGGCCTCCGCCTTCCCACGGGCGCCGAGTGCGGGACGTCAGCGACCCGCTGGCGGGGCTACCACCGGCAAGAAACCTCGCCGCGGCTGGTTGCTGTTGGGGAACGTAGTAATTTCAAAAAAATTTCCTACGCACATGCAAGATCATGGTGATGCATAGCAACGAGAGGGGAGAGTGTTTGTCTACGTACCCTTGTAGACCGAAGCGGAAGCGTTGACACAACGTAGAGGAAGTAGTCGTACGTTCTCCTCGCGATCCAACCGATCACAGCACCGTTACTCCGGCACCTCCGAGTTCTTGGCACACGTTCAGCTCGATGACGATCCCCGGGCTCCGATCCAGCAAAGCGTCGAGGAAGAGTTCCGTCAGCACGACGGCGTGGTGACGATCTTGATGTGTTACCTGCGCAGGGCTTCGCCTAAGCACTGCAACGATATAATCGAGGTGGAATTTGGTGGAAGGGGGCACCGCACACGGCTAAGGAACGATCCGTAGATCAACTTGTGTGTCTTTGGGGTGCCCCCTGCCCCCGTATATAAAGGAGCAAGGGAGGGGGTGGCCGGCCTAGGGTTAGGCGCGCCAGGGTGTGGAGTCCTACTAGGTTTCCAAGTCCTAGTAGGAGTCCACCAAGAGGGGAGGAAGGGAGAAGGAATAGGAGGAGAAGGAAAGGTGGCCGGCCCCCTTTTCCCTAGTCCAATTCGGACCAAAGGGGAGGGGGGGCGCAGCAGCCTTTTCCTCTTCCCACTAAAGCCCATCAAGGCCCATTACTTCTCCCGTAATCCCGTAACTCCCCGGTACTCCCGAAAATACCCGAATCACTCAGAACCCTTCCGATGTCCGAATATAGTCGTCCAATATATCGATCTTTACGTCTCGACCATTTTGAGACTCCTCGTCATGTCCCCGATCTCATCCGGGACTCCGAACTCCTTCGGTACATCAAAACTCATAAACTCATAATAACTGTCATCGTAACCTTAAGCGTGCGGACCCTACGGTTCGAGAACAATGTAGACATGACCGAGACACGTCTCCAGTCAATAACCAATAGCGGGACCTGGATGCCCATATTGGCTCCTACATATTC
This sequence comes from Aegilops umbellulata, assembly GCA_032464435.1. NCBI lineage: Eukaryota > Viridiplantae > Streptophyta > Magnoliopsida > Poales > Poaceae > Aegilops > Aegilops umbellulata. The sequence goes on from CP136057.1 coordinate 361,040,215, forward strand.
TACGAAGATCTTTATCGGTCAGACCGCATAACAACATACGTTGTTCCCTTTGTCATCGGTATGTTACTTGCCCGAGATTCGATCGTCGGTATCCAATACCTAGTTCAATCTCGTTACCGGCAAGTCTCTTTACTCGTTCCGTAATACATCATCTCACAACTAACACATTAGTTGCAATGCTTGCAAGGCTTATGTGATGTGCATTACCGAGAGGGCCCAGAGATACCTCTCCGACAATCGGAGTGACAAATCCTAATCTCGAAATACGCCAACCCAACATGTACCTTCGGAGACACCTGTAGAGCACCTTTATAATCACCCAGTTACGTTGTGACGTTTGGTAGCACACAAAGTGTTCCTACGGTAAACGGGAGTTGCATAATCTCATAGTTAAAGGAACATGTATAAGTCATGGATAAAAGCAATAGCAACATACTAAACGATCGGGTGCTATGCTAATGGAATGGGTCATGTCAATCAGATCATTCAACTAATGATGTGATCTCGTTAATCAAATAACAACTATTTGTTCATGGCTAGGAAACATAACCATCTTTGATTAATGAGCTAGTCAAGTAGAGGCATACTAGTGACACTCTGTTTGTCTATGTATTCACACATGTATTATGTTTCCAGTTAATACAATTCTAGCATGAATAATAAACATTTATCATGATATAAGGAAATAAATAATAACTTTATTATTGCCTCTAGGGCATATTTCCTTCAGTCTCCCACTTGCACTAGAGTCAATAATCTAGTTCACATCGCCATGTGATTTATCAGCAATAGTTCACATCACCATGTGATTAACACCCATAGTTCACATCGATATGTGACCAACACCCAAAGGGTTTACTAGATTCAGTAATCTAGTTCACATTGCTATGTGATTAACACCCAAAGAGTACTATGGTGTGATCATGTTTTGCTTGTGAGAGAAATTTAGTCAACGGGTCTGCGACATTCAGATCCGTTATGTATTTTGCAATTTTCTATGTCTACAATGCTCTGCACGGAGCTACTTTAGCTAATTGCTCCCACTTTCAATATGTATCTAGATTGAGACTTAGAGTCATCTAGATTAGTGTCAAAACTTGCATCGACGTAACCTTTTACGACGAACCTTTTTGTCACATCCATAATCGAGAAACATATCCTCATTTTACTAAGGATAATTTTGACCGCTGTCCAGTGATCTACTCCTAGATCACTATTGTACTCCCTTGCCAAACTCAGTGGTAGGGTATGCAATAGATCTGGTACACAGCATGGCATACTTCATAGAGCCTATGGCTGAGGCATAGGGAATGACTTTCATTCTCTTTCTATCTTCTGCCGTGGTCGGGCTTTGAGTCTTACTCAATTTCACACCTTGTAATACAGGCAAGAACTCTTTCTTTGACTGTTTCCATTTTGAACTACTTCAAAAAACTTTTCAAGGTATGTATTTATTGAAAAACTTATCAAGCGTCTTGATCTATCTCTTATAGATCTTGATGCTCAATATGTAAGCAGCTTTACCGAGGTCCTTCTTCGAAAAACTCCTTTCAAATACTCCTTTATGCTTTACAGAATAATTCTACATTATCTCCGATCAATAATATGTCATTTACATATACTTATCAGAAATGCTGTAGTGCTCCCACTCACTTTCTTGTAAATACAGGCTTCACCGCAAGTCTGTATAAAACTATATGCTTTGATCAACTTATCAAAGCGTATATTCCAACTCCGAGATGCTTGCACCAGTCCATAGATGGATCGCTGGAGCTTGCATATTTTGTTAACACCTTCAGGATCGACAAAACCTTCTAGTTGCATCGTATACAACTCTTCTTTAATAAATCCATTAAGGAATGTAGTTTTGTTTATCCATTTGCCGGATTTCATAAAATGCGGCAATTGCTAACTTGATTCGGACAGACTGAAGCATAGATACGAGTGAGAAACTCTCATCGTAGTCAACATTTTGAACTTGTCGAAAACCTTTTGCGACAATTCTAGCTTTGTAGATAGTAACACTACTATCAGTGTCCGTCTTCCTCTTCAAGATCCATTTATTTTCTTTGGCTTGCCGATCATTGGGAAAATCCATCAAAGTCCATACTTTGTTCTCATACATGGATCATATCTCAGATTTCATGGCCTCTAACCATTTTGCGGAATCTGGGCTCATCATCGCTTCCTCATAGTTCGCAAGTTCGTCATGGTCTAGTAACATGACTTCCAGAACAGGATTACCGTACCACTCTGGTGCGGATCTCACTCTGGTTTACTTACGAGATTCGGTAGTAACTTGATCTTGAAGTTACATGATCATCATCATTAGCTTCCTCACTAATTGGTGTAGTAGTCACAGGAACAGTTTTCTCTGATGAACTACTTTCCAATAAGGGAGAAGGTACAATTACCTTATCAAGTTCTACTTTCCTCCCACTCACTTCTTTCGAAAGAAACTCTTTCTCTAGAAAGTTTCCGAACTTAGCAACAAAAAGTCTTGCCTTCGGATCTGTGATAGAAGGTGTATCCAACAGTTTCCTTTGGATATCCTATGAAGACACATTTCTCCGATTTGGGTTCGAGCTTATCAGGTTGAAGCTTTTTCACATAAGCATCGCATCCCCAAACTTTAAGAAACGACAGCTTAGGTTTATTGCTAAACCATAGTTCATACGGTGTCGTCTCAACGGATTTAGATGGTGCCCTATTAAACGTGAATGCAGCTGTCTCTAATGCATGATCCCAAAACGATATTGGTAAATCGGTAAGAAACATCATAGATTGTACGATATCCAATGAAGTACGGTTATGACGTTCGAACACACCATTATGTTGTGGTGTTCCAGGTGGCATGAATTTGTGAAACTATTTCACTTTGTTTTAATTGAAGACCAAACTCGTAACTCAAATATTTTACCTCTGCGATCATATCATAGAAACTTTTCATTTTCTTGTTACGATGATTATCCACTTCACTTTGAAATTCTTTGAACTTTTCAAACGTTTCAGACTTATGTTTCATTAAGTAGATATACCCATATCTGCTTAAATCATCTGTGAAGTTCTGAAAATAATGATACTTGTCGCGAGCTTTAATATTCATCGGACCACATACATCAGTATGTATGATTTCCAACAAATCTGTTGCTTGCTCCATTGTTCCGGAGAACGGCGTTTTAGTCATCTTGCCCAAGAGGCATGGTTCGCAAGCATCAAGTGATTCATAATCAAGTGATTCCAAAATCCCATCAGCATGGAGTTTCTTCATGCGCTTTACACCAATATGACCTAAACTGTAGTGTCACAAATAAGTTGCACTATCATTATTAACTTTGCATCTTTTGGCTTCAATATTATGAATATGTGTATCACTATGATCGAGATCCAACAAACCATTTCGTTGGTGTGTATAACCATAGAAGGTTTTATTCATGTAAACAGAACAACAATTTATTCTCTTACTTAAATGAATAGCCGTATTGCAATAAACATGATCAAATCATATTCATGCTCAACGCAAACACCAAATAACACTTATTTAGTTTCAACACTAATCCCGAAAGTATAGGGAGTGTGTGATGATGATCATATCAATCTTGGAACCACTTCCAACACACATCGTCACCTTGCCCTTTAACTAGTCTTTGTTCATTCTGCAACTCCCGTTTTGAGTTACTAATCTTAGCAACTTGAACTAGTATCATATACTGAGGGGTTGCTATGAACACTAGTAAAGTACACATCAATAACATGTATATCAAATATACTTATGTTCACTTTGCCATCCTTCTTATCCGCCAATCACTTGGGGTAGTTCCGCTTCCAGTGGCCAGTCCCTTTGCAGTAGAAGCACTTAGTCTCAGGCTTAGGACCAGATTCGGGCTTTTTCACTTGAGCAGCAACTTGCTTGCCGTTCTTCTTGAAGTTCCCCTTCTTTCCTTTTGCCCTTTTCTTGAAACTAGTGATCTTGTCAACCATCAACACTTGATGTTTTTCTTTGATTTCTACCTTCGCCGATTTTAGCATCGCGAAGAGCTTGGGAATATTTTCCATTATCCCTTGCATATTATAGGTCATCACGAAGTTCTACTAACATGGTGATGGTGACTAGAGAATTCTGTCAATCACTATCTTATCTGGAAGATTAACTCCCACTTGATTCAAGCGATTGTAGTACCCAGACAATCTGAGCACATGCTCACTAGTTGAGCGATTCTCCTCCATCTTTTAGCTATAGAACTTGTTGGAGACTTCATATCTCTCAACTCGGGTATTTGCTTGAAATATTAACTTCAACTCCTGGAACATCTTGTATGGTCCATGACGTTCAAAACGTCTTTGAAGTCCCGATTCTAAGCCGTTTAAGCATGGTGCACTAAACTATTAAGTAGTCATCATATTGAGCTAGCATAACGTTCATAACGTCTGCATCTGCTCCTGCAATCGGTCCATCACCTAGCGGTGCATCAAGGACATAATTCTTCTGTGCAGCAATGAGGATAAACCTCAGATCACGGATCCAATCCGCATCATTGCTACTAACATTTTTCAACACAATTTTCTCTAGGAACATATCAAAATAAACACAGGGAAGCAACAATGCGAGCTATTGATCTACAACATAGATATGCTAATACTACCAGGACTAAGTTCATGATAAATTAAAGTTCAATTAATCATATTACTTAAGAACTCCCACTTAGATAGACATCCCTCTAATCCTCTAAGTGATCACGTGATCCAAATCAACTAAACCATGTCCGATCATCACGTGAGATGGAGTAGTTTCAATGGTGAACATCTTATGTTGATCATATCTACTATATGATTCACGCTCGACCTTTCGGTCTCTGTGTTCCGAGGCCATATCTGTTATATGCTAGGCTCGTCAAGTTAAACCTGAGTATTCCGCGTGTGCAACTGTTTTGCACCCGTTGTATTTGAACGTAGAACCTATCACACCCGATCATCACGTGGTGTCTCAGCACGAAGAACTTTCGCAACGGTGCATACTCAGGGAGAACACTTCTTGATAATTTAGTGAGAGATCATCTTATAATGCTACCGTCAATCAAAGCAAGATAAGATGCATAAAAGGATAAACATCACATGCAATCAATATAAGTGATATGATATGGCCATCATCATCTTGTGCTTGTGATCTCCATCTTCGAAGCACCGTCATGATCACCATCGTCACCGGCGCGACACCTTGATCTTCATCGCAGCATCGTTGTCGTCTCGCCAATCTTATGCTTCTACGACTATCACTACCGCTTAGTAATAAAGTAAAGCATTACATCGCGATTGCATTGCATACAATAAAGCGACAACCATATGGCTCCTGCCAGTTGCCGATAACTCGGTTACAAAACATGATCATCTCATACAATAAAATTTAGCATCATGTCTTGACCATATCACATCACAACATGCCCTGCAAAAACAAGTTAGACGTCCTCTACTTTGTTGTTGCAAGTTTTACGTGGCTGCTACGGGCTTTAAGCAAGAACTCATCTTACCTACGCATCAAAACCACAACGATAGTTTGTCAAATAGACTCCGTTTTAACCTTCTCAAGGACCGGGCGTAGCCACACTCGGTTCAACTAAAGTTGGAGAGACAGTCTTCCGCAAGCCATCTATGTGCAAAGCACGTCGAGGGAACCGGTCTCGCGTAAGCGTACGCGTAAGGTTGGTCCGGATCGTCTCGTCCAACAATACCGCTGAACCAAAGTATGACATGCTGGTAGGCAGTATGACTTGTATCGTCCACAACTCACTTGTGTTCTACTCGTGCAAATAACATCAAACCATAAAAACCTAGGCTCGGATGCCACTGTTGGGGAACGTAGTAATTTCAAAAAAATTTCCTACGCACATGCAAGATCATGGTGATGCATAGCAACGAGAGGGGAGAGTGTTTGTCTACGTACCCTCGTAGACCGAAGCGGAAGCGTTGACACAACGTAGAGGAAGTAGTCGTACGTTCTCCTCGCGATCCAACCGATCACAGCACCGTTACTCCGGCACCTCCGAGTTCTTGGCACACGTTCAGCTCGATGACGATCCCCGGGCTCCGATCCAGCAAAGCGTCGAGGAAGAGTTCCGTCAGCACGACGGCGTGGTGACGATCTTGATGTGTTACCTGCGCAGGGCTTCGCCTAAGCACTGCAACGATATAATCGAGGTGGAATTTGGTGGAAGGGGGCACCGCACACGGCTAAGGAACGATCCGTAGATCAACTTGTGTGTCTTTGGGGTGCCCCCTGCCCCCGTATATAAAGGAGCAAGGGAGGGGGTGGCCGGCCTAGGGTTAGGCGCGCCAGGGTGTGGAGTCCTACTAGGTTTCCAAGTCCTAGTAGGAGTCCACCAAGAGGGGAGGAAGGGAGAAGGAATAGGAGGAGAAGGAAAGGTGGCCGGCCCCCTTTTCCCTAGTCCAATTCGGACCAAAGGGGAGGGGGGGCGCAGCAGCCTTTTCCTCTTCCCACTAAAGCCCATCAAGGCCCATTACTTCTCCCGTAATCCCGTAACTCCCCGGTACTCCCGAAAATACCCGAATCACTCAGAACCCTTCCGATGTCCGAATATAGTCGTCCAATATATCGATCTTTACGTCTCGACCATTTTGAGACTCCTCGTCATGTCCCCGATCTCATCCGGGACTCCGAACTCCTTCGGTACATCAAAACTCATAAACTCATAATAACTGTCATCGTAACCTTAAGCGTGCGGACCCTACGGTTCGAGAACAATGTAGACATGACCGAGACACGTCTCCAGTCAATAACCAATAGCGGGACCTGGATGCCCATATTGGCTCCTACATATTCTACGAAGATCTTTATCGGTCAGACCGCATAACAACATACGTTGTTCCCTTTGTCATCGGTATGTTACTTGCCCGAGATTCGATCGTCGGTATCCAATACCTAGTTCAATCTCGTTACCGGCAAGTCTCTTTACTCGTTCCGTAATACATCATCTCACAACTAACACATTAGTTGCAATGCTTGCAAGGCTTATGTGATGTGCATTACCGAGAGGGCCCAGAGATACCTCTCCGACAATCGGAGTGACAAATCCTAATCTCGAAATACGCCAACCCAACATGTACCTTCGGAGACACCTGTAGAGCACCTTTATAATCACCCAGTTACGTTGTGACGTTTGGTAGCACACAAAGTGTTCCTACGGTAAACGGGAGTTGCATAATCTCATAGTTAAAGGAACATGTATAAGTCATGGATAAAAGCAATAGCAACATACTAAACGATCGGGTGCTATGCTAATGGAATGGGTCATGTCAATCAGATCATTCAACTAATGATGTGATCTCGTTAATCAAATAACAACTATTTGTTCATGGCTAGGAAACATAACCATCTTTGATTAATGAGCTAGTCAAGTAGAGGCATACTAGTGACACTCTGTTTGTCTATGTATTCACACATGTATTATGTTTCCAGTTAATACAATTCTAGCATGAATAATAAACATTTATCATGATATAAGGAAATAAATAATAACTTTATTATTGCCTCTAGGGCATATTTCCTTCAGTTGCCGCTCACTCAGATTGTTGAGCAGGCTCAAGGCAAAGTAAGCGGTGCGACTGCGGTCGCAGCACGCTTAGGGTGCCGGGCGAGCTCGAAACAAAGTGAGGACGCTACTCGGGGTGTAGCACACTCAAGTCGTTGAGCGGACTCGAAACGAAATGAGGGCGCAACCAGTCTCGTGCCGGTCCTTCCGCGCTCAGGCCTCTCAACCAAGGCTCGGTCGTTCGAGGGAGATAACTCTTAAAAATTAAAGATACAATTGCTCGAGCTCCGGCAACTTATCTTTTCTGTTGCTTGCCGCCCGGCAGGGTAAAACCTCCTTGGGCAGCATCCAGCCCCTCCTGGGGGTAGGCAAAGGCGCAGGGCCTCACGACCCTCCGGAGCCAGGCGTAGCTATGCTTGGGGATCCGCGCCCCTCTCCGCGCCAAGGATCGCATGCAACTGCGGCAAGACTTGGGCAGATAGGATGGTTGGCGGAAACAGGTTCCGGCAACCGCGCTGGCGAAACTCCTCCCACGGTCGGCGTCGACTCGTTTGGATCTTGGCGGACGAAGCGCGCCGAAGAACGAGGTCGCCTTTTTCGCGGCTTCCGGCGCTAACCGCTGCGGCTACGGGAGCGGCGCAGGGTTCGCTGGAGGCGAGCGGTTCGCCCAGCGGCCGGAAGGCGGTCCTCCTCAAGGAGCAGCTGCTTCTTGCCCGAACTCTGCGTGAGTGGGTACTCGAGGAGGGCCGTGCACGAGCTTGTGAAAGAATGCCAAAGCTTGTCGGGAACCCCCGCTTCAACTGGACAGATCCTCGGATCCGCAGGAGCGGACGGTTCCTCAGCAGTCTGCTTGTCGGGAACCCCCGCTTCAACTGGACAGATCCTCGGATCCGCAGGAGCGGACGGTTCCTCAGCAGTCTGCTTGTCGGGAACCCCCGCTTCAACTGGACGGATCCTCGGATCCGCAGGAGCGGGTCGTTCCTCAGCAGTCTGCTTGTCGGGAACCCCCGCTTCAACTGGACAGATCCTCGGATCCGCAGGAGCGGGCCGTTCCCCAGCAGTCTGCTTGTCGGGAACCCCCGCTTCAACTGGACAGATCCTCGGATCCGCAGGAGCGGGTCGTTCCTCAGCATTCAGACCGCTGATCTGCTTGCCGGAGCAAGGCTTATCGGGGACACCTGCTTCGACTGGACGGATCCTGGGATCCGCAGGAGCGGGCTGTCCCCCGGCGTTCTGGTTGTCGATGAAGCTAGCGAATTCGGAGAAGCTGACGAAGAGCGCGCTCGCGCGAACGCCGGATCTGATCCGCACAACCTCGACGCCGCCCCTACCTGGCGCGCCAAAGATGTCGTGGGGGATGGCTGTCCCCCCCGCGAGCACCTATGGGGCCGGAGCCCCTTTCATTGTCCGGTGAGGGGGGCGGAGGGAGCACAGAGAGCAGATCGAGGCGAGCACACGGGCGGTTTACCCAGGTTCGGGCCGCGATGGACGCGTAAAACCCTACTCCTGCTTGGCTGTATTGAACTGGGGAGCTCGGGAGCTTCGAGAGCTAGCTGCACCGGGCGTATGGCTGTCTAGGTGCCGAATCTCTGAACCCCCGGAACCCCCTCTACGTTGCACACGGGCCTCCTTTTATAGCGCAAAGGGGTCACCGACAGGTGTCAACGTAAGAGAAGGGCGTAAAAGCGTAAAAGGGGTGGTAGCTGTAATAGTGCGGGAACGGTGGCGCTACAGTGCGGCACAGTGTTATCATACCTACTTCTGACGGTAGGGGACAAGGGCATTAAATGCCCGTCACGGTCGCTCGGACAGCACCGAGGCGGACCGTTAGGTGCGCCACCGCTCGCCACGATGGCGGCTGCATGCCGCCGCATGTCTCAGGCTGCGCGGTGCCTCGCCACGTGCCCTCGGGGGAAGCCCCGGAGTGACGCGTGGGCGGGCGAGCTGGAGCGCAGTCTTGAGGTGGCGATCTTGCCGCGGCAAGTGGCTTGCCGCGGGGGTCGTCTTCCTGTGCCTGATAGCGTGCCAGCTATCAGGCCTTGCCGGGGCGCTTGGCGAGCTATGGCGGGCTTCTCTTGGGGTGCCTGGGTCCGGCCTTCCCGACAAGCTCCTCTTGTCGGGGGCTCAGTCGTCCCGGCAAGCTCCTCTTGCCGGGGTCTTGTCTTCTTGGCCCGGCAAGCTCCTCTTGCCGGGGGCCTTGTCTTCTCGGCCCGGCAAGCTCCTCTTGCCGGGGGCCTTGTCTTGAACGCTTGGTCTTCTCTTGGCGCTTCCAGGGGCGGGCCTTGCCGCGGGGTGCTACGACTGCCCGTGCACAAGTCTGGGGTACTAAGGTACCCCTACTTTAGTACACCGACAACTAAGGTACCCCTACTTTAGTACACCGACACTCCATTTCATAAATTGCGTACCAGTTGAATTCATATATGAATATTACATATATTACTTCATAATAGAACCTTTAGTCATCCAAGACTAATGAATTTGAATGAAAGACTAACAATGGTGAATATACACGATAGCTACATTGGTTATTTGAAGAAACATCACTGTAACTTTGGCATGCACAATTGAAAAGGATTATTTAGAAGAAAAAAATGCGATATGTGAGTGTCCAATCTTTATAGCGTTGAATCGATATTGTATCTTTGGCCATGATACGAAATAGATATTGATTTATCTTCAAGCGATGCACGTACACGATCGCTAGATAGTGATACATGAATGAATTGTGCAATCTCTCTCACACGCATAGATATCTCATTTCTCCGTGGGCATCAGAATCACACACACGCACTTCGTGTATTTATCTCCCTCCATCGGGGTTAGAATTCGTCTCACTACCCCGTCCTACAAGTCTCTCACACAGAAACACACACGCTCCCTTTGTCGAACACGCCCACCCCTTTAATTCCGCCCACCCACCGCCACTAATGTCTCAAAGTATAATTATGTCTCTCACACATATGCCTAAGGTTAACTCGAGTCCTGGAACCATATGAATACATACAATGGGATTCTAGCAGAGCACCTTTTGTTTTGATATCTCTCTCTCTCTCTCTCTCTCTCTCTCTCTCTCTCTCTCTCTCTCTCTCTCTCTCTCTCTCTCTCTCTCGTGCGCGCGCGCGCGCGCACACACACACACACACGCACGCACGCGCGCGCACGCGCATAGACATTGTTTCTCTCTTCATTTTTTCTGGCACTTGCATGCACACCGCTTGTTTATCTCCGTGATGCTTTAAGTATGCCACACACACATGCCATCTACCTATCCCTTAATATAGATATGTGTCACACAAACTCCTTCTCACTATATCTAAGTGTCAGTGCTCCCCACACCCATACACACACACTTCCTGACACCGAAGGAGTAGGGTGACACCTCGATCTTGATACTAATCTATCTACTGGCTTCTCTCTCAAACATACACACGCAACCCGACACCGAAGGAGTAGGGTGGCACCTCAATCTTGATAGTAATCTATCTACTGGCTTCTCTCTCAAACACACACACATACGCACACACACACTCGCTAGTTGTGCCTCTTTGCCTACCGCTCACACACTCTCGATACGTCTTTCTCTCCCCCCCCCAACAATGACAGCAGAAGGGTGACAACTCGATCTTGATCTTAATCTATCAATTGGTTTATCTCTCAAACACATACACACACAGTAGTTGTGTCTCTGTGCCTCGCTCACACACACTCGATACGTCTTTCTCTTTGTAGCCCCCTCGATATGTAGACTTCTCGTGCGCGCACAGCTATAGTGACGATGACACTGAACCCAGTGTGCCTTGTTTTAACCGGCCTCATGTGATAGTTTTCACCTTATTTTCTGTTAATTAACAAGGCAACCATTTCTTTGTTACTACTAGTGAATCTGAAATCATTCGGGGCAGACATAAAATATATCACTTCAAACCAATTATCATAGTAACTATTTTAAAATAAACTAGCTAGATGCCCGTGCGTTGCACGGAACATCAAAATGCATTTGTATGAATAGTTTATCTTGTGAGAGAAAAGGATGAACGAGGGAAGGCCTTATTTGCAAATGTGGAGAGGGTTTGCAAAATTGCCATAGTTTCCTTCCTATCCGTTAGATATAAATCCGACAACCTATATTGTAGGATGGCAGGCACACCATCATCACAAACTCTGTTTTCTACTCCCTCTGTTCCTAAATATCTGTCTTTTTTAGAGATTTCAACAAGTGACTACATACGGAGCAAAATGAGTGAACCTACACTCTAAAATATGTCTATATACACATCCGTATGTGGTAGTCCATTTGAAATCTGAAAAATACAAATATTTAGGAACGGAGGGAGTATAAGAGTAGACATAGAGATATATCTCCAGCATCGTCCACAACGAAAATGTGTTGGACTGGTTAGCGTCGGATGCTCGCAACGCGATGACCTGAGTTTGAATTCTGTCTTTAACTTTAGATTTTTATATTATATATTATTTAAACATACTTCTTTCGCTACTGTACTGACAGTGGAACCCACAGAGTACTCAGAATACAAGATTAAGGATGGATTTGTTTCTTTTTAACTTTCAGTACGAAGTTGTAGCCACCCTGCAAGTCATGTGTACACTGTACATGCAATTAAATTTTTATAGAGGGAGAATCATACACGCAATTAACTCAAATGGATTGGATGTGGCTCAATTATTTCCAGCATAAGAGCATCTCCAAGGGCAGCCGGCAAATTTCCTCCCTCTTCCTTCCGCAGAGGACGACATCAAACGCAAGCGGCATACATTTTCACAACTCTAACCAACCAGAGGAAATTCATGCAAACACGGATTGATTTCATATAAGCATTAAGGACTTCGTATAAAATAGCCAGATCTTTATATAAACATCATGGATTTCATTACATTTACATAAACTAAGCGGTGCTAATCCCAAGTTTGGTATCTACTTGAAATCGAATGAAAAGGAATGCACTCCCTTTGGTCGCGCAGACAGCTGACTCCTTTTCAATAGGAAGGAATAGCCAAACCTACCCAGCTGGCTGGTCAATCTCAGCCAAAGCAGGCCTGGAGAAAATAATGGGAGTCGGTGTCCCTTAAACGCCTTGTTTCCTCTTCTTTACGGTGGCTTCATCTTAAATGAAAGACGATCTCTGCTGCGCTTATACCTTCAAACCCGAAAACAGTGGTTATTACGACACCAGGTGCGCTTTATGGGCTCCTCGTGAAACTACAACCTTTCTGAAGCCCTAGTCAAAAAGTTGTGCGCGGGATTTCCGTTGGATCAGATCTTTCGCTTTGACGAATTTGGACCTAGTGAAAAGGACTCTAAGCCTTCACTCAAAGAAGCAAAGTAGAAGCAAGACGAGGAACTTTGTGAAATATTCTTTCAACCTTGGAAGTCAACTCCGCAATAATGTCTTCGGGAAGAGAAGGTGGGGCCGCCCCTTCCGCTCTGAACTACCACTTTGCCTTTTGGTCAATCGTGCGATGGACACCGTGTTGCCTTTAAGTTCCGCCTATTCCACATTAATGGGAGTACATTATGTTTTTGCTTCACGAATATGATATTTTTTTTCTTTTTGAAAAAAAGGATTTCATTGAAGTAATAAAACTATTCCAATTCGAATAATAGTTGCCAGAGCTCTAAAGTGGCTCTAAATATCCATTTCTTTGATTTTCTTGTGTGCTTTTTAGGCGGCTATCTATATTAGCCAGAAAGCCGAAATACAAATTTTTTCCACCACTTTGCAATTGCAAGAAAAAAGAGGAATCTGATCAAGTACTTGATGAGCGATACTGGAGATCGAATAGAAGGTAATGACTTACTCGATGCACATATTTAGGGCTATTTCCCTCATCTGTTTAATAGAAACTGCACTCGTGCAGCAAAAAGGAAATTTCTGCCAATTCGTCTTCGTCAGAGGAGATAATATAAAAAAAAGTATGAAAATGAGTGTCAAATCAGGTTCGGTAGATTTTGGATTCTATTATCTCCGCGGGAACATAGTTTCGATCCAACAAGGGAATGGTTTGAATGTGACCTACAAGGAATACTGATGGTTTAGGAGGTTGCCCTTTATAATCAGGGTCTGCTTCCAGTTCCTTAAGGTATTTATCCATTTTTAGCTTGTTCTTATTTGGAAGTTTGGTAATGTATGATGGGAATCTGGAATTATTTTTACACCTGCTGCTCAGTGGGCGGGCGCAGCAGCTACATGGACCCCTTTCTTTATGTTGTTGCCAGCGCTTTCCCGGGCCGAGCCGGAATTCTTTATTAGAACGTCGGCAGGCAAAGCCTGAAGGAAGGCTGCTATCCCCTCGGCCTTCTTCCTTTTTGATGAAAAACAAATTGACATCTCAATCTCCGAAAGCATTTTCCTTACCCAGCTAATATCCCCCCCTTCGTCGAGCCTTTCCCAGAAGAAGAAAGACCCGCCGCTAACGATTTGGAAATCCCTGGTGGGCTGGGCCTGAAAGACAAGTGTGTGTGGATTTCCACATCCTCATGTTTAAGAAGTTGTGCGACAGCTACAAAGTAGGAATTTAATAAAAAATAGTGATCAGAAGTGAGTTCATTGTTGTTGTATAGCAAAACCTTTCCTTGACAAAACCATTCTCAGCTAATAGAAGCCGAGCAAAAAAAAACCCTTTTTTCTTTCAAAAGTCTATAAAGCTTGAGAAGCTTCTGGCCCGGTGGGTCCATAAAACTCACTCGGATAAGCTGTATTATTGAACACCCACTGATTTGTTTTCGATCGGAGCATCAAGCAGCGCAACCCGGTTCGTATCGACAGGCCTAGTTCTTTTCCTTTGCTTATGCAGGGCAAGAATTTGTCAAGAGCAGCTGTGAAAAGAGGAAAAACCATCAAAAAACGACGATTGCTCATGAAGGTTTCCACAGAGAGACCCCTTGGTTCTGGCAATTAAAAGGACTAAAAATTAATTAAAGTATTTCATATTTTATATTTGAAAATGGGAGAACTTTTTCCGGTCTTGCTGCTTTAAGGATTCGGATTCGGCAGTCGAGACATCTATATCTATGGAATTTCAAAAGAGAGAAAAGGATTCGAATCCGAATGGAATGGTAGGATTAAAAAAAGGAAGTGTGGAAAAAATGACAAGAAGATATTGGAACATTAATTTGCTACTACGGTACCCGAATTCTTGAAAGAAAAAGGGATGGATAGTTGCCCTTAGGAGACAGATGGTGCCCATTTATCCATAGAATAGGTTCAATGGGATAGGAAAAGCTCATGGGAATGCAGGTACCGTTTCTCTTTTCACTTCCGCTGCATCATCCAGACATCAGAAATAGCAGCTTTAGGGCAGTATCCCACAGCTGGCTTGTTAGTGTAGATGATTTACAAGATATAATTCTTTTTCTACATAATTAGTTAGAACTTTCTTGAAAGAATGGGGTTCAGGTAATCAAAAAAGAGAGAAGACGAGTTCTTCTTTCTTTTTTTGGAATGCGCAGAGCGTTGAAGAAGAGCATAGCTCGATTAACACAACTAGGGGAACCGCAAGTTTTTGGAGCCGAGATATTCATCCGAGTCACTATGGGCGTATATGTCAAATTGACACGTTTGAAGGAATCAATGTTGGACTTACTGGATCCTTAGCAATTCATGCGAGTATCCGGGCCTAAATGCTGGAGTTTCAGAATTCACTTTACTTCTTACTGACTTTCGCTGAATATATCCTATGTGCTTAGCAGCTCTATCAGTTATTTCATTATTAACATTCCTTAACCAATAGAAAAAGAAAGAGATTTTTGGAATCCGGTACCAACAGGTATAATCCCCCCCAGAACTACGTTTTCTTTCAAGCCTTTCCTCACTCTTCTTTGATCCGTCTGAGGGCCAAGTGGCAGCCTCGACCCGAGCGGAAGTGCGATGTGTCTGGAAATTCGGGATCGTAAATGGATTCGGGCAATTTAGAGAGAAAGAGCAGTGCGAATTAGAAAAAAAAGAGAATCGGGAGATGATTCCAAAATAGATACATAGACATCTAAAGTAAAGGGATAACTGCTTCTACTTTCATTTCCTCCGTCTTCCAAATCGCAGAGTTAATTCAAAAGCCTAGGTGTTATTACTGAGCTGCTGCTCTTTTTTCTCTCATTCCCTTATCAGATCCTCCGACTACTCCTCCTTATCCTACTCACTCGAAGTTTCGTTGGTCATTCATTGTTTTTTTAGCCTCTTTGACAAAGTTAGTAAGAAGAAAAACCTCGATCTTTAGTACACTTCACACCCACACAATCTCTATTTGAAACTAACACTCCATTTCCAGATAGCGAGCGATCGCTCAGCAATACTAATGTGCGAACAGCAGATGCTTGATATCTTACACGTAGACTTGTTAAAGTAGTTCAACATATTGTTGTGCGTAGAAGAGATTGTCTCAATGACAGGCCGCTTGAACATTGTCTGATTTTTTTAAGAGACTCGATCTTATGTATCTATCCAGATCTTTCGTTGATCCAGGCGATCTTGGGAAGGACTCAGCATTCTCCCACAAAAGGCCAAGCCTTGAGTTCGGCTGGCTGGCAGATCAGCGTATTCATACGAAAGCTTTCCACCGTTCTTGCTTATTCCCCTTACTTACCTAATGAAAGATATAGATTGGAAATTGGAAGATGGGAGAGTCGTGTTATGGGTGACCTTATTGCACGGTTCCTCGTTCGAGAGTCTCCGCCCTTCTTCCACTCCATCCCGAAGACTAACTAAGACCAATTGAGTCACGTTTTCATGTTCTAATTGAACACTTTCAAGCAACAACAACTCCGGAACAAGGTCGATGAGTCGTGAAATCACGATTGATTGAACGACGAGGAAGACCGATCACGCGTTTCCGAGGGCGAATCCACTTTGAATTTGATATATGTATTGCTTGTGAAGTATGTGATATCTTCATGGCAAATCGACCCAATTCAGTGGCTGATGTGGGTTCACTAAGAGGGGAGAGACAAAGGCGGGCGACAAGAAGGCGGTCAAATAACAATTAAGGTGAAGCAGGGTCAGGAACAATGAATCTCTCTCAGCGTTTGAGTTGACTAATCCAATGGTACTTGAAGTCTTTCTTGGATGGTAGTGTCCTTTCTTCACGCTCACTTCCAAGTATTCCATTATTATTATGTTTCGGAACCAGGCAAAACCAGATTGTTGTGCCATAGGAAGGATAGCTATACTAATTCGGTATACTCAAAATACACCTTTGGTACAAAATTGACAATCTCACAAGGATGAAATATCAGTAATTTTCTATTTACTGGTCGATCCCATCTTTTACGGAATCAATTCCTTTTTCGAATGTACAAAAAATTTGGGAGTTCAGCATGCCTGGAAGCACGGGAGAACGTTCTTTTGCTGATAATATTACCAGTATTCCTTCGTATGGGCATTTTACTGGCAGCTATGGAGATAGCTGCTCTAGCTACAGTTTCAGATACTCCCCCCATTTCATAAAGTATACGACCAGTCATATTTTTTTCTTCCTTTTGGTATTCGAGTTGAAGAAGTACGAGAATTCTATAACTACCAAAAACTTTCAATCTTTTCATTGGAATATTGTATTTAGTTATTATAGTTAATTCCAATCAATGGAGAATGGTTACTAGAGCTAGCGACTGTCCCACTTTAGAACACTAAGAACGTAATAAGCCTAGCCGGGACAAATGCACTCAGTGATGGTTCATTTTCCTAGAACACCACAACAAATGTCCCTACCAGCTGTTGCCAGTGAAGATGAAACCATGGCTACTTCGAAAAGACCAGATACTGGAGAACATGGTGGAGGAAGCAGCAAGTGATTTCTTCAAGACGGCGCTCTTCATTGTTGCAGATGGATCCAATGACATATTTTGGAGTATCTTTCGCCTTCAGTACCGTTCTTTGGACGACCGAGTCAAGTTAGCGATAAGAGTCAGCTACTTTGGCCTTGTCATTCGCTTTGTTGCCATATAGAACTGCACCTCCTTCTACCACTTGTTTAATCCAATCCTTTTTTTAGAATAAAAGGGGGTTTGAGGGTGTCCCAAGTAAAAAAAGCGAAGGATCAAGTAACAAACATGTTGCGGAGCAGCCAAGTAAACCCAGAAATGACTCAAGTAATCCAAGGGCAGAGCAACGTAATCCAATGGAGGGGTAGCCCTATGTTCGGATCTGACAATACCATACCATAATCAAAAGGTACAACGGCCCAAGCGAACAGACTTAACATAAATGTAGCCACTAGAGCCATTCTAAAAAGGGAGAAATTAGCACTACTTGGTGAAATAGGTTCTTTTAGAATCAATTTCAAACCATCTGCTAGAGGTTGTAACAATCCGAACGATCCCACTACATCAGGACCCTTTCGACGTTGCACAAAAGCCATTACTTTACGTTCAGCTAGCACTAAAAAGGCTACTCCTAGTAGAAGTGGTAGAATTAAACAAAGTATTTCCGCTGGAACAGCTATGTACGTTTTCGATTTTCTATTCACTCATGATCGGGCCGGTTTCCAGTTCGTTACCTGACTGCTCCGCGTTCACGCGAAAAGATCACTGTGTTTGACCGCTCTTGGTATTCAGACCTTGGACTTTTTCGCTAGGAGCTGATCCATTCTTTAAGATTTCACTATATTTCTTACTGGGAACAGGGCCTATCACAAGAATGTTTTTTTATCGGGATGATAACTCTAAAAAGCAAGATTTCCTATCTTTTCTTTTAACTCAGGGGAAATATGATCGGGCGGCGCTAATTCGAATCCCTCGGGCAAAATAAGAACAACACCTACATTCAACCCTCCCTTTTTTCCATTAGCAAGAACTTGTTTCAATTGCATATCATAAGGAATTCGAAGAACTGCTTCAAATACAGTATCGGGAAGCACAGCTTGGGGAACTTCAATATCGACGGGCTTGCTAGCTAAATGGCAATTGGCACATACAATTCGTCCAGTTGCTTCTCGTGGGTCTCACGCCATTTGAGGTGGCCCAGCCCAGCATTCATTCGCAAATCCTGTAGTGAAATTGAGACTGCTCGACCTCGGAAGCTAATTCGCGTGTAGGCAGCGCTGTCTTAATACCGTTGACTGTATCTATTCATTGATACATTAGCTCGCTCCCCCCTCTTTTTTCAAGAATGAATGAGCCGCTCGGACCTTCCATTTCCGTCAAATGACCCAGCTTCCCCTGGCTCTTCCACCGTCCGGGCTCCCTTTCCTCCCTATGCTCCCCCGGCGCAGGCCCACCACGCTTCGCCCCTGCGGCGTTTTCGCCAGACGGTCTTTGCCAGTAGTGCCATCCTCCCTGCAGGCTGTCTCTATGGGTGGGTTGTCCCTTGCTGCTACGTTCTGTTAGGCGCTATGAATTACAGGAAATTCAATGGTTGACTTGGACAACAGGCGGGTTACACGTTCCACTGTGCCGGGATGTGAGGTGCAGGTGGTGATGATCACCCCGGGGTATGCGCTAGCGCCCTTGATGGGCACTCCAGGACCCGCCTACGCTCGTGAAAACCCAGGTCGGTCCTCCGACCAGATGTGTGGATAACGAGGCCACCTTCACAACCTTCTCCCTTCTATCTTTATCCAAAGTTAGGTCATGGTGAAACTGTTGGAAAAAGGTTACTGTGATTTTCTATATGGGGACCAAAAGCCACTGGGCTACCAAGAAGTCGGATTCAGTTCAGTCCCGTTTTCAAGATCCGGTTCAGTGTTTGGGGTCATACTTCTCAACTCTTATTTATTCAAGGGTTCGTATGTACTGAGTGACTCTAGGTCTATTCAGATGCAGCTTCAAGAGAGCTTTCATTCCGAGCATTCGACTAACGGCACAGATTTCTAGTGCTATAACAGACACTGCCCTTAACGCACAAATGAAAGCCCTCACAACACTCTTTACCTGCAACTGCTCCCGCGGCTCTCGTGGTATAATTAATACTCCCTCCGGCCGGAAATACTTGTCCTAGAAATGGATGTATCTAGACTTATTTTAGTTATAGATAATTTATCCATTTTGAGGACAAATATTTCCGGACGGAGGGAGTACCTAATATAAATGGCCGCCCACGTATCCCTTTGTCTTCCTCATGTCTGGCAGACACTTGCAGGGTCGACGAATGTCCTCGGAAGAGATGAAGCAGCAAAAAAACCACCTGAATACGCAATCATCGCCTCAGCGGTGGCCTCCAAGGGACCCAAGTGGCGGTGGCCTCCTGTGTTCTACTTCTCTTCGATGACGACGGCAGACACCGGGAAGCTGGCCACCGACTCATCGCTCTCCATGCACCCAGCTTCTGTCTCTGCCTGCATGGCGCTACCGCAGGCACGGGAGGCGCGCCCACAAACACGAGAGGCGCGGCCACCGCAAAGACTGGTGGTGCGGTACGACGCAGCAGCGACGACGCCCATGCCCCTGTGCTCGCCACCGTGCTGATGTGAAGCAACTCGCTACTCCTCATCGAGCTGAACTAGAGTGGCGAGTTCCTGAACCACGCACCGGCTTGGGGCGACAACTGGCTCCGTCGGGCCAAGCGAGGTTGGTGAAGCACCGAGCGGCCTCGCTCATATTCGGAGGGCTCGGCGGGCCACCCAGCCGGGTAGCATGCCGGAGAACGGATCCTCGGAAGCCATCGGAAGAGTGGAGAAAATGGTTAAGGAGGAGATGGGGGAGTGGCAGAGTGAAAGTGCAACTATCCCTGGGTGGTTTTGGTAATACCAAACAACATATAGCTCATTGAGCTAATACTATTTCAAGATAAATATTTCAGGAAAGCTCAATGATTGGCATTGCATGGATTAGAAAGTGGACCCTTCAAAATGCTAAGGACAGAAGATTGGCTCAAGCTCAAAGCACAAGACTCTACATTTTCTATTTTAGTGATCCAAGATCACACTGAGTCTATAGGAAAAGCCAATACTATTAAGAAGGGGTGAGGTGTTGCTTAATGAGGTTCTAGCTCAAAATGTTTAGTGATATGCTCCAAAACCGTCCACTACCTTCTCATATCCACATATGTCCCAAACCAAAAAGTCCAACTCGGCCCCACCAAAATTTCATATCCGAAGCCACCGAGTTCAGTTGACATAGCCACTGCCAGAAATCCTAGTATTTCCGGTCTCACTGATAGGGATCTCGGTCTCACCTAGATGGGATTGCAAACTCTCTGTTTCCCTTCATAACGTTTCGGTAAAACCGAGATGAGCGAATCGGTCCCACTGAGTTTGCCTGACCAACTCTCTGTTTGTCTGTTACCAAAATCGGTCTCACCGAGTTTGTGTAATCGGTCTCACCAAGATTACGTTATGCCCTAATCCTAATGAAATCAGTCCCACCGAGTTGACATGTCGGTCGAACCGAAATGCCTAACGGTCACATTATGAACCAAATTGGTCTGACCGAGTTCTCTGAATCGGTCCCACCAAGTTTGGTGATTTGTGTGTAACGGTTAGATTTTGTGTGGAGGCTATATATACCCCTCCACCCACTCTTCATTCGTGGAGACAACCATCAGAACATGCCTACACTTCCAACACATATTTTCTGAGAGAGAACCACCTACACTTGTGTTGAGGTCAAGATATCCCATTCCGACCACATAAATCTTGATCTCTAGCCTTCCCCAAGTTGCTTTCCACTCAAATCATCTTTCCACCAAATCATATCCTATGAGAGAGAGTTGAGTGTTGGGGAGACTATCATTTGAAGCACAAGAGCAAGGAGTTCATCATCAACACACCATTTGTTACTTCTTGGAGAGTGGTGTCTCCTAGATTTGCTAGGTGTCAATTGGGAGCCCCCGTCAAGATTGTGGAGTTGAACCAAGGAGTTTGTAAGGGCAAGTCCTTCGTGGGCGACGGCCATGGTGGGATAGACAAGGTAGCTTCTTCATGGACCCTTCGTGGGTGGAGCCCTCCTAGACTCGCGCAACCGTTACCCTTCATGGGTTGAAGTCTCCATCAACGTGGATGTATGATAGTACCACCTATCAGAACCACGGATAAAAAATCTCCGTGTCAACATTGCGTTTGCTCCCTCAAACTCCTCCCTTTACCTTCATATGCAATTGTTTTACATTCCGCTGCTATACTCTTAGAATTGCATGTGTAGGTTGATTGCTGGACTTGTGCTAAGTTGCTAAAATCTGCCAAGAACTAAAATTGGGAAAAGGCTAGATTTTTATTTGGTCAAGTAGTCTAATCACCCCCCCTCTAGACATACTTTTGATCCTACAAGTGGTATCAGAGCTTCGGTCTCCATTTGCTTTGATTTCCATAGCTTTTGGTGGTCATAGCCTTGGTTTCACAACCTAGGAGAGTATGGCGTCTAGCGAGGGCAATTACCACCATACAGGTCCTTACTTTGATGGTACAAATTTTGCTAGTTGGAAGCATAAGATGAAAATGCATATTCTTGGACATAACACCGTCGTTTGAGCCATTGTGTGTATTGGCTTGCAACGTGAATTCTTCGATGGTAGAGAACCAACCGTGAAGCTACCGCGGAAGAATTCAAGATGCTACAATACAATGCTCAAGCTTGTGATATTCTCTTCAATGGATTGTGCCCCGAAGAATTCAACAAAATCAGCCGTCTTGAGAATGCAAAGGAAATTTGGGATACTTTGATTGATATGCATGAAGGTACCGACTCCGTCAAGGAATCCAAATTGGATGTGCTTCAAAGTCAACTTGACAAGTTCAAAATGAAGGATGGTGAAGGTGTCGCTGAAATGTACTCTAGGCTTGCTCTCATCACAAATGAGATTGCCGGCTTAGGAAGTGAAGAGATGACCGATATATTCATCATCAAGAAGATCCTTAGAGCCTTGGATGGAAAATATGATACCGTGTGCACATTGATCCAAATGATGCCCAACTATAAAGATCTCAAGACAACGGAAGTCATTGGAAGAATTGGTGCTCATGAGATGTCACTCAAGGATAAGGAAGAGCTTCACAAACAAGTCAAGTGGTGCTTACAAAGCCTCGTGTGATGCTCCCACATCATCAAGTGGGAAGCAAACCTTCAATGAAGAATTGAGTCTAATGGTGAAGAACTTCAACAAGTTCTACACGAGTAGAAGCAAAGAAAGAAGTTCCAAGTCAAGGTCCTACAAGGAAAAAAGATCTTCTAGTCGTGAGAGTAATTGCTACAGCTGTGGAAGACCCAGACACTACTCAAATGAGTGTACTGTTGGGGAACGTAGTAATTTCAAAAATTTCCTGTGCACACGCAGGATCATGGTGATGCATAGCAACGAGAGGGGAGAGTGTTGTCTACGTACCCTCGTAGACCGAAAGCGGAAGCGTTAGCACAACATGGTTGATGTAGTCGTACGTCTTCACGATCCAACCGATCCAAGTACCGAACGCACGGCACCTCTGAGTTCAGCACACATTCAGCTCGATGACGTCCCGCGAGCTCCGATCCAGCAGAGTTTCACCAGAGAGTTTCGTCAGCACGACGGCGTGGTGACGGTGATGATGATGCTACCGACGCAGGGCCTCGCCTACGCACTGCTACGATATGATCAAGGTGGATTATGGTGGAGGGGGCATCGCACACGGCTAAGACATCAATGATCAATTGTTGTGTCTATGGGGTGCCCCCTCCCCCGTATATAAAGGAGTGGAGGAGGGGGAGGACCGGCCCTCTCTATGGCGAGCCCTAGGGGAGTCCTACTCCCACCGGGAGTAGGATTCCCCTTTCCTAGTAGAACTAGGAGCCTTTCCAAGTAGTAGGAGTAGGAGAGAACGAAAGGGAAAAGAGAAGAGAAGGAAGGAGGGGGCGTCGCCCCACCCCCTAGTCAAATTCGGACTAAGCCTTGGGGGCGCGCAGCCTCCCCTTTCTCTTTCCCCTAAAGCCCAATAAGGCCCATATACTCCCCGGCGAATTCTCGTAACTCTCCGGTACTCCGAAAAATACCCGAATCACTCGAAACCTTTCCGATGTCCGAATATAGTCGTCCAATACATCGATATTTACGTCTCGACCATTTCGAGACTCCTCATCATGTCCCCGTTCTCATCCGGGACTCCGAACTACCTTCGGTACATCAAAACACATAAACTCATAGTACAAATCGTCACCGAACGTTAAGCGTGCGGACCCTACGGGTTCGAGAACTATGTAGACATGACCGAGACACGTCTCCAGTCAATAACCAATATCGGAACCTGGATGCTCATATTGGCTCCTACATATTCTATGAAGATCTTTATCGGTCAAACCACATAACAACATACGTTGTTCCCTTTGTCATCGGTATGTTACTTGCCCGAGATTCGATCGTCGGTATCTTAATTCCTAGTTCAATCTCGTTACCGGCAAGTCTCTTTACTCATTCCGTAATAACTCATTCCGCAACTAACTCATTAGTTGCAATGCTTGCAAGGCTTATAGTGATGTGCATTACCGAGTGGGCCCAGAGATACCTGTCTGACAATCGGAGTGACAAATCCTAATCTCGAAATACGCCAACTCAACAAGTACCTTCGGAGAAACCTGCAGAGCACCTTTATAATCACCCAGTTACGTTGTGACGTTTGGTAGCACACAAAGTGTTCCTCCAGTAAACGGGAGTTGCATAATCTCATAGTCATTGGAACATGTATAAGTCATGAAGAAAGCAATAGCAACATACTAAACGATCAAGTGCTAAGCTAATGGAATGATTCAAGTCAATCACATCATTCTCTAATGATGTGATCCCGTTAATCAAATGACAACTCATGTAACGACCAAACCTCAAAGGATTTGAGTCTCTGTGCTTACCGTGCTAGTCCCTGGATCGAACTCGCTAGCACACACAGTAAAAAATATATACACCTAATATAAACTACAGGAACAACTAGTTCCCACTCTAATGCAGTTTTCGAAAACAGTTTTTATGCAACAGGCCACACATAACATATGTAATGACCAAACCTCAAAGGATTTGAGTCTCTGTGCTTGCCGCGCTAGTCCCTGGATTGAACTCGCTAGCACACACAGTAAAAAATATATACACTAAATATAAACTACATGAACAACTAGTTCCCACTCTAATGCAGTTTTCGAAAATACTTTTTATGCAATAGGCCACACATAACAGCAACAAAACAAAGAATAACATATTTTGGAAAAAAGGAAAAATACCAAAACATATCATATGAACTGGAAATAATATTCTGGACATTATGAACATTTTTAATAACAGGGGAGAAGTCATGTTATCTCCACTCCAATAAATTGCCTTTAGTTGCATAATGAAGAGAATATTCCAAAAAAGCAAATAATGCATGGAAAAATATGAGATGCATATTAATGATCTATTAACATCCAAATTGGAAAAATTGGGATGTTACAAACCTACCCCCCTTAAGATGAATCTCGCCCTCGAGATTCGGGCTGGCTAGCAAATAGGTGTGGGTGATCCTGCCTGAGATCTTCCTCTTGTTCCCAGGTAGCTTCCTCCTCTGTATGATGATCCCACTGAACCTTGCATAACTTGATTGTCTTGGTGCGAGTAACTCTCTCTGCTGTCTCCAAAATCTTAACTGGTTTCTCCTCATATTTCAAATCACTCTCCAACTGAATTGCCTCAAGTGGCACCGTGTCCCTCAATGGAACATCCATCATCTCAGCATGGCACTTCTTCAACTGAGATACATGAAACACATCGTGAACTCCTGACAAGGATTCTGGCAACTCCAGCTGATAAGCTACCTCTCCTCTACGCTCCAAGATCTTGTAAGGTCGCACAAAACATGGTGCTAACCTACCCTTGATTCCAAACCTCTTAATTCCACGAAGTGGTGAAACTCTAAAATATGCAAGGTCTCGTACCTCATATGTTACCTCCTTACATTTTGCATCTGCATAACTCTTCTGCCTGGACTGTGCTATTTTCAGCCTGTCACGAATCAACTTGACCTTCTCCTCAGCATCTCTGATCAAGTCTGGTCCAAAGAACTGCCATTCTCCAACCTCATCCCACATGAATGGTGTCCTGCACTTTCTACCATACAATACCTCAAACGGTGCCATCTTCAGACTAGCCTGATAACTGTTATTATATGAGAACTCTACATAAGGTAAATTATCAACCCAACTGGACCCATAGTCAAAGCACAAGCTCTCAACATATCCTCCAAAATCTGGTTTACCCTCTCTGTGTGCCCATCAGTCTGCGGATGGAAAGCTGTACTGAACTCCAGCCTGGTGCCCAAGGATTCATGCAACTGACACCAAAATTTAGATGTGAACTGAATACCTCTATCAGACACTACCTTCCTTGGAACTCCATGCAGACAAACAATTTTAGACATATAATTTTTTGCTAGCTGAGCACTAGTATAAGTAGTCTTTACCGGGATGAAGTGAGCGACCTTAGTCAAACGATCAACAACTAACCAAATAGAATCATAACCTAACCGAGTCTTGGGTAGACCTGTAATGAAATCCATACCAATCTCGTCCCACTTCTAATCAGGTATAAGCAATGGTTGTAACAAACCTGCTGGTCTCTGATGTTCTGCTTTAACCCTCTGGCACACATCACATGTTGCAATATATCCAGCAATTTCCCTCTTCAGGCTAGGCAACCAAAATCTTTCCCTCAAATCCAAATACATCATAGTATTACCTGGGTGAATAGAATAAGGTGAATCATGAGCCTCCTGAAGAATCAACTTCCTGATATCTGCATCCTGAGTTACACAAATACGCTTCTCAAACCATATGGCTCCATGTTCATCCTCATGGAAACCTTCAGCCTTACCTTTAACCATATTCTCTTTTATCTTAGCAATCTCCTTATCATTCTTTTGAGCTTCTCTGATCCTTTCAAGCAAAGTGGGCTTTACCTCTAGTGTTGCTAAATATCCCTTAGGAACAATCTCCAACTTGAGATTCCTGAACTGTTCACATAACTCGGGTGGCATATTATCAATATTAATTGCATTAGCATGGCTCCTACAACTCAATGCATCAGCAACAACATTAGCCTTACCAGGATGATACTGCACATTCAAATCATAATCCTTAATAAGCTCCAACCATCTCCTCTGCCTGAGGTTCAAATCCTTCTGAGTAAAAATATACTTCAAGCTCTTATGATCAGTAAATACATCACAATGATTACCAATAAGATATGGCCTCCAAGTTTTCAATTTATGCACAACTGAGGCTAACTCCAAATCATGTGTAGGATCATTAAGCTCATGATTCTTAAGCTGGCGTGAAGCATATGAAACAACTTTACCATCCTGTATCAAAACACTCCCATGTCCTTGACGAGAAGCATCACAATATACCTGGAAGTCCTTATGTATGTCTGGCAGAGTTAAAACTGATGCTGTAACCAAACGCTGCTTCAATTCCTGAAAACTGGCTTCACATTCATCAGTCCAAATAAACTTCTTCTCCTTCAACAATTCAGTCATAGGCTTTGAAATTTTGGAAAAGTTCTCAATAAACCTCCTGTAATAACCTGCAAGGCCCAAAAAACCGCGAATCACCCCAACTGTCGTGGGTGTCTCCCACTATGTAACTGCAGCAACCTTAGATGGATCAACTGCAACTCCATTACCTGACACAACATGCCCAAAGAAAGCTAACTCATCCAGCCAAAATTCACATTTGCTGAACTTGGCATACAACTGATGTTCCCTCAATTTCTCCAATACCAAACACAGATGCACCTCATGCTCTTGCTTATTCTTGGAGAATACCAATATATCATCAATGAAAACAACCACAAATTTATCCATGAACTCCATAAACATCTTGTTCATCATATTCATGAAGTATGCAGGGCGTTAGTCAATCCAAATGACATAACAATATATTCATACAACCCATACCTCGTAGTAAAAGCAGTCTTTGGAATATCTTGCTCACGAATCTTTAATTGATGATAACCAGAACGAAGATCAATCTTAGAAAACACAGTAGCTCCTTCCAACTGGTCAAACAGATCATTTATCATAGGCAAAGGATACTTATTCTTAATGGTTACCTCATTCAGAGAACGATAATCAACACACATCCTCAAGGTTCCATCCTTCTTCTCCACAAACAAAACTGGGGCTCCCCAAGGTGATGAACTTGGGCGAATAAATCCTTGTGCCTGCAATTCTCTTATCTGCTTCTTCAATTCCTCCAACTCTTGAGGAGGAATTCTATATGGTCTCTTTGCAATAGGTCCAGTGCCTCGTATTAAATCAATAAGAAACTCAATATCTCTATCTCGTGGCATACCTGGCAACTCCTCTGGAAATACATCTGGATAATCCCTCACAACTGGCACCTCTTCCAGGCTACCCCCCTTAAGAGAGTTCACCTGCACCTAATTATGCTTATACTTACATACATATTTGGTCCTCTTCCCTCCTGGTGCACATAGAGTAATAGATCGACTGGCACAATCAATACGACATTTATATAACTGCAACCAATCCATACCCAAAATAATATCTAGACCTTGTGACTTCAATATAATCAAATCCGTAGGAAAATCATGCTTTCCAATAGACAAAGTCAACTGATGGCAACCAACACCTGCTTTCATCTCAACTCCTGGGGAACTCACTCTAATAGGCATACTAAGGGTTTTGGTTGGCAAGAATAGATGAGTTATAGATATAATAGGGCCAAAAGCTATGTATATATAAATATATTCTACCCATATGCATAATATGATCAAGCCAACAAAACACACCAATGAATAACACCAATAAACAAACACAAACAACAAACAATATGATAATATGATATATATATATATAGTCGAATAATTTCGACAAGATATAATTTAACAAACAAACTACCAATCAGGTAAACAATCTAGTATCTTCATACCATGAAAGTGGGCATAATCAGATACACTAACACGATAACGTTGCAATATGAAACAAGCATGAATGGTGGTCTCAGCACTAGTTCCTACTTAACTCGTCAAGATACTTAAGGGGGTTAACTAATAAACAGCAAGAAGTATAGCTGGTTTATAAAATAATTTTCACTCCTATGGCTTTTGTAATCCATTTTCTAGGGTCACGTCCTACAGTCAACACACTGCTCTGATACCATCTGTAACGACCAAACCTCAAAGGATTTGAGTCTCTGTGCTTACCGTGCTAGTCCCTGGATCAAACTCGCTAGCACACACAGTTAAAAAATATACACCTAATATAAACTACAGGAACAACTAGTTCCCACTCTAATGCAGTTTTCAAAAATAGTTTTTATGCAATAGGCCACACATAACAGCAACAAAACAGAGAATAAAATATTTTGGAGAAAAAGAAAAATACCAGAACATATCATATGAACTGGAAATAATATTCTGGACATTATGAACATTTTTAATAACAGGGGAGAAGTCATGTTATCTCCACTCCAATAAATTGACTTTAGTTGCATAGTGACGAGAATATTCCAGAAAAGCAAATAATGCATGGAAAAATATGAGATGCATATGAATGATCTATTAACATCCAAATTGGAAAAATTGGGATTTTACAACTCATGTCTATGGCTAGGAAACTTAACCATCTTTGATTTAACGAGCTAGTCAAGTAGAGGCATACTAGTGAAAATCTGTTTGTCTATGTATTCACACATGTACTAAGTTTCCGGTTAATACAATTCTAGCATGAATAATAAACATTTATCATGATATAAGGATATATAAATAACAACTTTATTATTGCTTCTAGGGCATATTTCCCTCAGTCTCCCACTTGCACTAGAGTCAATAATCTAGATCACATCTCCTTGTGATTTAACATCAATAGTTCACATCACCATGTGATTAACACCCATAGTTCACATCATCATGTGACCAACACCAAAAGGGTTTACTAGAGTCAATAATCTAGTTCACATCGCTATGTGATTAACACCCAAAGAGTACTAAGGTGTGATCATGTTTTGCTTGTGAGATAAATTTAGTCAACGGGTCTACTACATTCAGATCCGAATGTATTTTGCAAATTTTGTATGTCTACAATGCTCTGCACGGAGCTACTTTAGCTAATTTCTCCCACTTTCAATTTGTATCCAGATTGATACTTAGAGTCATCTAGATCAGTGTCAAAAAACTTGCATCGACGTAACCCTTTACAAAGAACCTTTTGTTACCTCCATAATCGAGAAACATATCCTTATTCCACTAAGGATAATTTTGACCGCTATCCAGTGATCTACTCCTAGATCACTATTGTACTCCCTTGCCAAAATCAGTGTAGGGTATACAATAGATCTGGTACACAACATGGCATACTTTATAGAACCTATGGCTGAGGCATAGGGAATGACTTTCATTCTCTTTCTATCTTCTGCTGTGGTCGGGCTTTGAGTCTTACTCAATTTCACACCTTGTAACACACACAAGAACTCGTTCTTTGACTGTTCCATTTTGAACTACTTCAAAATCTTGTCAAGGTATGTACTGATATTGAAAAAACTTATCAAGCGTCTTGATCTATCTCTATAGATCTTGATGCTCAATATGTAAGCAGCTTAACCGAGGTATTTCTTTGAAAATCTTCTTTCAAACACTCCTTTATGCTTTCAAGAAAATTCTACATCATTTCCGATTGACAATATGTCATTCACATATACTTATCAGAAAGGTTGTAGTGCTCCCACTTACTTTCTTGTAAATACAGGCTTCACAACAAGTCTATATAAAACTATATGCTTTGATCATACTATCAAAGCGTACATTCCAACTCCGAGATGCTTGCAATGGTCCATAAATGGATTACTGGTGCTTACACATTTTGTTAGCATCTTTTGGATTGACAAAACCTTCTGGTTGCATCATATACAACTCTTCTTTAAAAAAATCCATTAAGGAATGCAGTTTTGACATCCATTTGCCGAATTTCATAAAATGCGACAATTGCTAACATGATACGGACAGACTTAAGCATCGCTACGAGTGAGAAAATCTCATTGTAGTCAACACCTTGAACTTTGTCAAAAACCTTTTTCGACAATTCTAGCTTTGTAGATACTACTATCAGCGTCCGTCCTCCTCTTGAAGATCCATTTATTTTCTATGGCTTGCCAATCATTGGGAAAGTCAACCAAAGTCCACACTTTGTTCTCATACATGGATCCCATCTCAGATTTCATGGCCTCAAGCCATTTCGTGGAAACTGGGCACATCATCGCTTCCCCATAGTTCGTAGGTTCTCCATGGTCTAGTAACATGACTTCCAGAACAGGATTACCGTACCACTCTGGTGCGGATCGTACTCTGTAAGACCTACGAGGTTCGGTAGTAACTTGATCTGAAGTTTCATGATCATCATCATTAACTTCCTCTCTAGTGAGTGTAGGGATCACGGGAATGGATTTCTCTGATGAACAACTTTCCAATTCGGGAGCAGGTACGATTACCTCATCAAGTTCTACTTTCCTCCCGCTCACTTCCTTCGAGAAAAGTCCTTCTGAAGAAAGGATCCACTCTAAGCAATGAATTTGCCTTCGGATCTGTGATAGAAGGTGTACCCAACAGTCTCCTTTTGGGTATCCTATGAAGACGCATTTCTCCGATTTGGGTTCGAGCTTATCAGGTTGAAACTTTTTCACATAAGCATCGCAGCCCCAAACTTTTAAAAAACGACAACTTTGGTTTCTTGCCAAACCACAGTTCATCCAGTGTTGTCTCAACGGATTTAGATGGTGCCCTATTTAACGTGAATGCAGCTGTCTCTAATGCATAACCCCAAAACGATAGTGGTAAATCGGTAAGGGACATCATAGACCGTACCATATCTAGTAAAGTACGGTTACGACGTTTGGACACACCATTATGCTATGGTGTTACAGGTGGCGTGAGTTGTGAAACTATTCCACATAGTTCTAAATGAAGGCCAAACTCGTAACTCAAATATTCGTCTCTGCGATCAGATGGTAGAAACTTTTTTTTCTTGTTACGATGATTGTTCACTTTACTCTGAAATACTTTGAACTTTTCAAATGTTTCAGACTTGTGTTTCATTAAGTAGATATACCCATATCTGCTCAAATCATCTGTGAAGGTCAGAAAATAACGATACCCGCCACGAGCCTCAACACTCATTGGAACACATACATCGGTATGTATTATTTCCAACAAGTGTGTTGCTCGCTCGATTGTTCCGAAGAACGGAGTCTTAGTCATCTTGCCCATGAGGCATGGTTCGCAAGCATCAAGTGATTCATAATCAAGTGATTCCATAAGTCCATCAGCATGGAGTTTCTTCATGCGCTTTACACCAATATGACCTAAATGGCAGTGCCACAAATAAGTTGCACTATCATTTTTAACTTTGCATCTTTTGGCTTCAATACTATGAATATGTGTATCACTACGATCGAGATCCAACAAACCATTTTTATTGCGTGTATGACCATAGAAGGTTTTATTCATGTAAACAGAACAACAATTATTCTCTAACTTAAATGCATAACCGTATTGCAATAAACATGATCCAATCATATTCATGCTCAAAGCAAACACCAAATAACATTTATTTTAGGTTTAACACTAATCCCGAAAGTATAGGGAGTGTGTGATGATGATCATATCAATCTTGGAACCACTTCCAACACACATCGTCACTTCACCCTTAACTAGTCTCTGTTCATTCTGTAACTCCTGTTTCGAGTTACTACTCTTAGCAACTGAACCAATATCAAATACTGAGGGGTTGCTATAAACACTAGTAAAGTACACATCAATAACATGTATATCAAATATAGCTTTGTTCACTTCGCCACCCTTCTTATCCACCAAATAATTGGGGCAGTTCCTCTTCCAGTGACCAGTCCCTTTGCAGTCGAAGCTATCGGATTTCGGGTTCCGGCAGACCCTTAGGGTTCGAACACTGGGCTGCGCGCGGAGATCTCTCCCCTACCGATCTACGTCTGATCTCCTTGTGTGATCTAAGCTGGAAATGATGAACAACACAAGGGACATGAGATTTATACTGGTTCGGGCCACCGTTGTGGTGTAATACCCTACTCCAGTGTGTGGTGTGGTGGATTGTCTCAGGGGCTGATGATGAACAGTACAGAGGAAGAACAACCTAGCGAGAGGGTGTTCTTGAGCTGGTGCGTATTGATCTACTTAGTCCGGGGCTTTTTCTCTATGCCTCTACTCTGTGGTGGCTAGCTCTATTTATAGAGGCCCTGGGCCTCTCCCCCAAATAATGAGCGGGAAGGGCGCCAACAATTGGCCATTTTGAAGGGGAACATCTAATACAAGTTATCCTGACCAAAGGTGGTCTTCAGCTGCCAAAAGCACTGGTGGTGACGCCGTCTTGGGCTCCATGGTGACCTCTGTCCTGCCGCTCTGCCGGTCTTGGTCTTGTTGCACCGAAATGGTAACCTTTGCCCAATGCCTTGGCCTGTGCTTGCTCCCTTTGCACCAATGGGGAAACAAGGACACTACGCAGGCCGGCGCCCGCCTGGCCTCGATCGTCATGGCTTGCGTCACGGGCTCCTCGCGAGGTGCCCCTGCCTTGATCTCTCCGCCTCCTCGCGAGCCTTCCTGATGAAGCTGCCTCTGAGGAAGCTTCCTGTCGTCCGCCCCGCGAGGCTTGGCCCCTCACGAGGGTCTTGAGCTTGAGCTGATGAAGATGGGCCGCGTTGGGCCCCCACTTGAGACATGCTGTAGGCCGCAGGCAGGCAAATCTGGGGACCCCCGTTCTCAGAACGCCGACAGTAGCCCACGGGCCCAAGGCGCGCCCGGCTTGGCCTAGCAGAGAAGCGAAGGGGCAAGTGCGAAGCGCTGTGGGCCCCAATAGCCTGCGGCCTTGGGCGCCACATGGCGTTTGGTTTGGATGTGGGCGTCTGCGCTTCCCACGATGCCTCGGCAACTGCACGACTTGACAAGTCCCTGCATGCAAAGAAACGGGTCATGATTACCTGTGATCGTGGTGGCCGGTGGTTGGCCTTCTCCGGCTATAAGTACGGGACGGCGTGAGCTGCTTCAGTCCATCCCTTCCTGCTACTCCTTTTCTTCTTCTTGGCCACTCGCCGTTCCCATGGCTCCGAAGAGATTCTCGGCCGCGGAGAAAGAAAAGGCCCGTCAGGCAGGGCTTGACTCCCCCCAACAAAGCGCGGACGGGGCCGCCCCCGCAAGCACCCCGCGGTCCCCTTAGTGGCTTCCCGCGGACATGGAGGCGCCCCCTGCGTGGTGGTGAGCGCCCAGTTGCCGATGGGAGGCATGCCGTGGCCGCGCGGCCCCTTAGGCCGCGCTTTCGCTCTGCGGAGGTGCTGCCGGAATTTGTCGTGTGGTCGGCGGACCCAACCAGCACCCGGCTCCAGCTCCCCCGTTTCTTCATAGGTGAGCTGCCGGTCAGCGCCCGGTGCGGCCTCTGGCTTCAGGCGGATGGCTGCTGCAGCAGGGCCTCCTGGGCTTCACTGGAGCTCTCCGTCTCTGCGAATGGGGCCCTGACCCACGCTTGGAAAACATTTGCCATCGCGCGCGGCCTAAACCGGCGGTGCACCCTGCACTTCAAGTTCGATGGCGACGCCACCCTCTACGTGAGGGTGTTCGCGGAAGATGGTCGTCGTGCTGGGTGCTGCCCCGAAGATGATGACCGAGGCCGCCTGTCCAGCCCCGGTACTGACCAGGATGAAGACGGCGTCAGGCGTACAGGTGTCGGTGCTTGGGGTTCGCGAAGCATCGGTGACTCTCTCTCACGCATCAGCTCCTCCAGCGGTGGCCGCGACCGGCCCCCGCGCCGTCGCGCCCGCCTGGGTGAAGGGAGCGGGTCAGCCCACCGTCACGCCCCGATGAAGCGAGAGGAGGGGTCCGCCTGAGTCCCAGGAGCAGCTCGAACTGTCGTTGTAGGTTGGTGCCGGATGAGGTGCGCCTATTTTGCTTTTCTTCCTTTCCCTGCATAGAAAAAGAAGGTAGCATAGGGCCCTGCGGGGCGTGTTAGACCTGCTGTTGTCAACCATCGCGCTGCTTCCGCTATCTCTGCGCTTTGTTTCCGCGCCGCGCGCTTGACGCCCTGCAAGGATTAGCAGGAGGGGTAGCTTTCGGTCTTGGTTGTGTGGGCGATCGGCCCTGGTCCTGCGCTCGTGTCGTGATGCTCGTGGGGCACGGACTGGGAGGGGTGCTCCCGCAGAGGACTCAGATAGGAAAGCTCCAAACGATCGGGGCAGAAAACACTCGCGAGGGCGCCCGCGAGTCTCCCTCGCGAGACTTGTGCGAGAGAAAACAAGGCAAGCGAGTGGAGAAGATAAAGAGTCACAAGCCAGGAACGTTAACAGCTCCAATAAAACTTCAAATGGGAATAAACAAGCCAACTGCAGAAAGCAAATGAAAAAGCCGCGTCCGACACCTATTCTAGGCTTCGACGTCTTCTCACCAGCGCGGAGCTAAGTGCTGCCACTGGGCGTGGATGGGAGGCCCCGAGGGCCGAGGGCGGCACTCCGGAGACTCCGGGGCGTGTACATCCCCACTCATTATTACGTGAGAGTGTCACGGGCGGCGAGCTTCACAGGCATTGGCCTTCTTCACAGGCACCGGGCCTTTCCCAAAACGCGGCAGCTTCACAGGCATTTGCCTTCTTCACAGGCACCGGGCCTTTCACAAAACGCGGCAGCTTCACAGGCATTTGCCTTCTTGACAGGCACCAGGCCTTTCCCAAAATGCGGCAGCTTCACAGGCATTTGCCTTCTTCGCAGGCACCGGGCCTTTTCTAGGCGCTAGGCCTCGCTCAGGGATAGAACCTCCGCAGATGTTGAATGTTCCACGCGTTCTGGATGGGTACCCCCTCCATGGTCTCCAAGCACGCGGAGCCAGGCCTGGAAACATGAACAACCTTGAATGGGCCCTCCCACATGGGAGAGAGCTTGTGCAGCCCCTCCCTGGAGAGAACCCGTCTGAGCACGAGATCCCCTACCTCAAGAGTTCTGGGGCGGATGTTGCGGCAGTGGTATCGTCGCAGCGCTTGTTGATACCTTGCCGCTCGCAATGCGGCTTCTCGATGGCGTTCCTCCCCCGGCACAAGATCCATCCCCCACATGGCGTCCTGTTGCGTCTTGTCGAATGCCAAGACCCGTGCGGAGCGACGCCTGACCTCGTGAGGGAGAACAACCTCTGCTCCGTAGACGAGGAAGAACGGGGTCTCGCCCGTCGGCTTGGTCACAGTTGTGCGGATTGACCACAACACATACTGGAGCTCGTCGTACCAGCCCCTGCCGCAGGCCTCTAGCTTCTTCTTGACGGTCTTGGCTTTGAGGCCCCTCAGGACATCTGCGTTGGCTCCTTCGGCCTGGCCGTTGCTCCGGGGGTGTGCTACCGAGGCGTAGCATATCTGCGTTCCAAGGTTAGCACAATACGTTTTGAAGAGATTATTTGTGAATTGCGAACCATTGTCGGTGATGATGCGGTTAGGCACCCCAAATCGACTCACGAGGCCCTTGATGAACTTGACTGCGGAGCCTACTGGGATTGTGCGGACAACTTCCACCTCAGCCCACTTGGTGAACCTGTCCATAGCGACGTAGAGGTAGCGATAGCCCCCTGACGCCCGAGGAAATGGGCCCAGAATGTCCAGCCCCCAAACTGTGAACGGCCATGAGAGGGGTATAGTTTGCAGACCCCCCGCAGGCTGATGGATCTTCTTAGCGTGAAACTGGCAGGCCTCACAAGCCTTCACCAACTCAACAGTGTCGCCGAGCGTTGTGGGCCAGTAGAATCCACTACGGAATGCCTTGCCGACGAGAGTTCGTGACGATGAGCGGTGACCACAGTCTCCGCCGTGTATGTCCGCCAACAGCTCCTTCCCTTGCTCTCTAGAGATGCAACACAGGGACACGTCATTTGGTTGCTTCCGATAGAGCTCTCCATCCCTAATGCAGTTGTGGCCTACCGCGCTACATGCTCCGCCTCCTCCTCGTTCTCCGGCAGGGTCCCCTGCGTCAAGGAGTCCTTGAGCTCCGGGATCCAACACCCTTCCTGAGGCTCCAATGCCAGGAGTAGGCGTGCCCCTGAGGCTGGGCCGCAGACCGGGGCTCCTGAGGCAGGCGGCTGAGGGAGCTCCTCCCTTGGCTGCGCCGTGCTCGACAGTGACGGTGCCGCCAAGGGTTTGAAGAGCCTCTCCTCGAAGACGCCAGACTCCTGAGGCAGCCGCCTAGATGCCCTCTTGGCAATGTCATCAGCCTCCTGATTGGTGCCGCGAGGCACATGCTGCAACTCCAGCCCCCAGAACTGTTTCTCCATCTTGCGAACCTCAGCAAGGTAGGCTTCCATGTGCTCGTCCTTTCGCCCATATATTTTGTTGGAGAAGTTGACGAGGAGCTGCGAATTGCCCTTGATGATGAGGCGCTTCACCCATAAGGCAATTGCGGCCCTCAAGCCTGCTATTAGGCCTTCGTACTCTGCTATGTTGTTGGAGTCCTTTTCTCCGTGCTGGAAGCAGAGTTGTACGGTGTAGTAGAGTTTGTCCTGGGTGGGGGATACGAGCACTGCGCCAGCTTCTGCACCGTGTCGGGAGAACGCCCCATCGAAGTACATGACCCAGCCGTCCGGTGCTTCACTTCCCGGGGAAAGTGATCGGACTTCGCCTGCCTCGAGGCCCGGTGCTTCTGCCCATTCTGCCACGAAATCCGCAAGTGCTGCTCCCTCGATGACTCGGGTCGTGCTGAATTCCAGCTGAAATACGTGTAGTTCGATGTTCCATTCTGCAACCCTCCTAGCTGAGTTCGGCCTCCTGAGTACTCTTTCCAAGGGATACGCTGAGACGACTTTGATAGGATGGCCTTGGAAGTAGTGCCGCAGCTTGCGTGAGGCCACTAATAGCGCGAGGAGGAGTATTTGAGGCATGGGGTACCACGCCCTTGCATGCCGTAGCACCGTGCTGACGAAGTACACGGGGTGCTGATGAGGTTGAGGGTGCCGGAGCAGCTTGCGTCCTCCAGAGGGCAAGGGCTCTCCTAAGATGGCAGAGCCCCCGGCGCTTGGTCGCTCGGAGCGGCCTCTCCTGCTCCAGGCGTGTTCTCCTGCTGCGGATGTTCCTCCTCGGCCGCGGTCGTGGTCTTCATGAGGCCCTCTTGGCTTTGCTTTGCTTCAGCTTAGGCGGTCGCTGCGGCCTTGGTCTGGCACTCCTCCCTAACGGCCACCAGGGCAGCGCTAGCAGAGTATGGGGTGGCCGCAAGGTAGAGCTCCAGGGGCTCCCGAGGGCGTGGAGCTACCATCACTGGTGGGCTGGTAAGGCACCTCTTGAGATCTTGGAATGCCTTGTCGGCCTCTTCAGTCCATTCGAAGGGGCCCTTCTTCTTCATCATCTTGAAGAAGGGCAGCGCTCGTTCCCCCAGCTTGGAGATGAAGCGCCCTAGCGCGGTTACACGCCCGGTGAGCTTCTGCATCTATCTGAGGTTCCTCAGCGGGCTCATGTCTTCGACTGCCTTGACCTTCTCCGGGTTGGCCTCGATACCCCTGTGGGACACAAGGAAATCCAGGAGCTTGCTTGAGGGGACTCCAAACACGCACTTCTCCGGGTTGAGCCGTAGGTCCACTTTGTTGAGGCTCGCAAAGGTTTCTTCCAGGTCCTGTATCAGGGTTTTTGCCTCCCGAGAATTCACCACAATGTCATCGACGTAAGCTTCAGCGTTCCTCCCGAGCTGCTGGCCTAAGGCGATGTGCATCAGCCGCTGGAAGGTTGCGCCTGTGTTGCGCAACCCAAATGGCATGCACGTATAGCAGTACACTCCACATGGGGTCAGGAAAGCTGTCTTTTCCACGTCTTCTACCGCCATCTTGATCTGGTGGTAGCCCGAGAAGGCATCAAGGAAGCACAATAGGTCACACTCTATGGTGGAGTCGACTTTCTGGTCAATGCAGGGGAGCGGAAATGGATCCTGTGGGCAGGCCTTGTTGAGGTTGGTGAAATCGACACACATGCGCTCCTTTCCCCCCTTTTTTGGCACAATGACCGGATTAGCCAGCCAATCTGGGTAGCGGACCTCGCAGATGACTCCTGCCGTCTTTAGCTTCCGGGTCTCTTGAACGATGAAAGCTTGTTTCTCAGCGGACTGTCGCCTCGCCTTCTGCTTCACGTGGCGCACGTTGGGGCACACATTGAGGTGGTGCTCAATCACATCCCTCGGGACCCCTGCTAACTGATCAGGTTCCCACGCGAACACCTTCTTGTTCGCACGCAGAAACCTCACCAGGGCCTTCTCCTGCTCGGGCTCGAGGTTGGCCCCTATGGTGAAGGTGGCGTCAGTGGACCCATCCTTGTCGACTGGTACTTGCCTGGTTTCCGCCTTGTCTTGGGTGAATAGCTGCTTCTTTTTAGCCGGTGCAGCCCCCTTGGGCTCAAGGACGTCGGTGCTAGTGGGCTGCGCCACCGCAGCCGCCCTGAAAGCAAGCTGGAGCACCTGCAGCGCATCCCTTGTGTCTCCTGACACGGTAAGGACGCCGCTGCTCCCGGGCATCTTCATGAGGTTGTACGTCGGGTGAGTTGCTGCCATGAACCGAGCCAAAGCCGGATAGCCGAGGATGGCGTTGTAGGGGAGGCCGATGGGGGCGTTGTCGAAGTCGATCAGCTCCGTGCGGAAGTTGTCATAGGTGCCGAAGGTCACTGGGAGGCGGATCTACCCCAAGGAGGTGGCGGAACCGACTCCGACGCTCGAGAAAGGCCTGCTGGGTTGGAGCCGCTCCAGTGGCACGTGGAGGAGGCTGAAGGCCTCCACCGAGTGCACGTTGAGGCCGGCACCATCGTCGATGAGGGTCCTGGTGATGACCACTTGGCAGAAGGTGGGGGTACACAGCATCGGGAGCGCGCCCGAACCGATAGGGTTGAAGGGGTGATCATTCGAGTTGAAGGTTAGATCGGCCTCGGGCGCCACCCAGCCTGGGCGGGGCTTCTCGGCGCTTGGAGGCGGTGCTGATCTGGCGGGTGAACGGCTTGACATGGCGGCTCAAGGGCGGTACTTGGGAGCCACCCAGGAGAGCTGCAATGATGGGTGGCGCTGGTGCGGCATAACTGGCGAGGCAGA
The DNA here is from genome assembly GCA_032464435.1 of Aegilops umbellulata. Lineage (NCBI taxonomy): Eukaryota > Viridiplantae > Streptophyta > Magnoliopsida > Poales > Poaceae > Aegilops > Aegilops umbellulata. The sequence continues at coordinate 361,079,743 of CP136057.1, forward strand.
GGTCGTGCAGCTCCTCCCAGGAGGTCACAGAAGCCGCCGGCAGGTGTAGGAGCCACATGCGCGGGACGCCGGTGAGGGCCATGGGTAACCAGGTTGGCCATCACCCGGTCATCGCCCCCGACTTTGAAGACTTCCTCTTCATACGCCAGCAGGAAAACCAGCGGATCCGTCGCGCCGTTGTAATGCGGCGACATCCCACGCTTGAACTTGCGCTGCCACTGCACCTGTCGCAAGGTGGGGGCCAAGACTCGGAGCCCGCAAGCCCCAGTGCCGGCATCGGCTGCCGGAGCGGGCGGTGCGCCGTCCGCCATGAGGGAGAAACGTGGTGTTGGTGGAGAGCGGGTCGTCGGGAGGGAAAACTCCGGCGCACCCCTACCTGGCGCGCCAAATGTCGGATTTCGGGTTCCGGCAGACCCTTAAGGTTCAAACACTGGGGAGCGCGCGGAGATCTCTCCCCTACCAATCTACGTCCGATCTCCTCGTGTGATCTAAGCTGGAAATGATGAACAGTACAATGGTCATCGCCCCCAGCTAGTGATCACACAAGGGACACGAGATTTATACTGGTTCGGGCCACCGTTGTGGTGTAATACCCTACTCCATTGTGTGGTGTGGTGGATTGCCTCAGGGGCTGATGATGAACAGTACAGAGGAAGAACAGCCTAGCGAGAGGTGTTCTTGAGCTGGTGCGGAGTGTTCTACTTAGTCCGGGGCTTTTTCTCTATGCCTCTACTCTGTGGTGGCTAGCTCTATTTATAGAGGCCCTGGGCCTCTCCCCAAATAATGAGCGGGAAGGGCGCCAACAATTGGCCATTTTGAAGGGGAACATCTAGTACAAGTTATCCTGACCAAAGGTGGTCTTCGGCTGCCAAAAGCACTGGTGGTGACGCCATCTTGGGCTCCACGGTGACCTCCATCCTGCCGCTCTGCCGGTCTTGGTCTCGTTGCACCAGAATGGTAACCTTTGCCCGATGCCTTGGCCTGTGCTTGCTGCCTTTGCACCAAAGGGGAAACAAGGACACTGCGCAGGCCGGCGCCCGCCTGGCGCCCGCCAAGTCGCCATGGCTTGCATCACGGGCTCCTCGCGAGGTGCCCCTGCCTTGATCTCTCCGCCTCCTCACGAGCCTGCCTGATGAAGCTGCCTCTGAGGAAGCTTCCAGTCGTCCGCCCCGCGAGGCTTGGCTCCTCACGAGGGTCTTGAGCTTGAGCTGATGAAGATGGGCCGCGCTGGGCCCCCACTTGAGCCACGCTGTAGGCCGCAGGCAGGCAAGTCTGGGGACCCCCGTTCCCAGAACGCCGACAGAAGCACTCAGTTTCAGGCTTAGGTCCAGACTTGGGTTTTTCACTTGAGCAGCAACTTGCTTGCCGTTCTTCTTGAAGTTCCCCTTCTTCCCTTTGCCCCTTTACTTGAAAGTAGTGGTCTTGTTAACCATCAACACTTGATGCTCTTTCTTGACTTCTACCTTCGTCGATTTCAGCATCGCAAAGAGCTTGGGAATTACTTTCGTCATCCCTTGCATATTATAGTTCATCATGAAGTTCTAGTAACTTAGTGATACTGACTAGAGAATCTGTCAATCGCTATCTTATCTGGAAGATTAACTCCCACTTGATTCAAGTGATTATAGTACTCAGACATTTTGAGCACATGCTCACTAGCTGAGCTATTCTCCTCCATCTTGTAGGCAAAGTACTTGTCAAAGGTCTCATACCTTTCGACATGGGCATGAGTTTGAAATACTAATTTCAACTCTAGGAACATCTCATATGCTCCGTGGCGTTTCGGAAACGTCTTTGAAGCCCCGACTCTAAGCCGTAAAGCATGGTGCACTAAACTATCAACTAGTCATCATATCGAGCTTGCCAAACGTTCATAACGTCTGCTTTTGCTCCTGCAATTGGTCTGTCACCTAGCGGTGCATCAAGGACATAATTCTTCTGTGAAGCAATGAGGATAATCCTCAGATCACGGATCCAATCCGCATTATTTTTACTAACATCTTTCAACTTAGTTTTCTCAAGGAACATATCAAAATTAAAACAGGGGAGCAAAACGCGAGCTATTGATCTACAACATAGATATGCTAATACTACCAGGACTAAGTTCATGATAAATTAAAGTTCAGTTAATCAAATTATTAACAAACTCCCACTTTGATAGACATCCCTCTAATCATCTAAGTGATCACGTGATCTATATCAACTAAACCATGTCCGATCATCACGTGAGATGGAGTAGTTTTCAATGGTGAACATCACTATGTTGATCATATCTTCAATATGATTCACGCTCGACCTTTTAGTCTCAGTGTTCCGAGGCCATATCTGCATATGCTAGGCTCGTCAAGTTTAACCTGAGTATTCTGTGTGTGCAAAACTGTCTTGCACCCGTTGTATTTGAACGTAGAGCTTATCACACCCGATCATCACGTGGTGTCTCAGCACGAAGAACTTTCGCAACGGTGCATACTCAGGGAGAACAATTATACCTTGAAATTTAGTGAGAGATCATCTTATAACGCTACCGTCGATCTAAGCAAAATAAGATGCATAAAAGATAAACATCACATGCGATCAATATAAGTGATATGATATGGCCATCATCATCTTGTGCTTGTGATCTCCATCTCCGAAGCACCGTCATGATCACCATTGTCACCGGCGCGACACCTTGATCTCCATCGTAGCATCGTTGTCGTCTCGCCAACTATTGCTTCTACGCCTATCGCTACCGCTTAGTGATAAAGTAAAGCATTACAGGGCGGTTGCATTGCATACAATAAAGCGACAACCATATGGCTCCTGCCAGTTGCCGATAACACGGTTACAAACATGATCATCTCATACAATAAAATATAGCATCATGTCTTGACCATATCACATCACAACATGCCCTGCAGAAACAAGTTAGACGTCCTCTACTTTGTTGTTGCAAGTTTTCCGTGGCTGCTACGGGCTGAGAAAGAGCCATTCTTACCTACGCATCAAAACCACAACAATAGTTCATCAAGTTAGTGTTGTTTTAACTTTCTCAAGGACCGGGCATAGCCACACTCGGTTCAACTAAAGTTGGAGAAACTGACACCCGCGAGCCACCTGTGTGCAAAGTATGTCGGTAGAACCAGTCTCGCGTAAGCGTACGCGTAGTGTCGGTCTGGGCCACTTCATCCAACAATACAGCCGGACCAAAGTATGACATGCTGGTAAACAGTATGACTTGTATCGCCCACAACTCACTTGTGTTCTACTCGTGCATATAAAATCTACGCATAAACCTGGCTCGGATGCCACTATTGGGGAACGTAGTAATTTCAAAAAATTCTACGCACACGCAGGATCATGGTGATGCATAGCAACGAGAGGGGAGAGTGTTGTCTATGTACCCTCGTAGACGGAAAGCGGAAGCATTAGCACAATGCGGTTGATGTAGTCGTACGTGTTCATGATCCGACCGATCCAAGTACCGAACGCACGGCACCGCCGAGTTCAGCACACGTTCAGCACACGTTCAGCTTGATGATGTCCCACGAGCTCCGATTCAGCAGAGTTTCGCCGGAGAGTTTCTCAGCACGACGGCGTGGTGACGATGGTGATGATGCTACCGACACAGGGCTTCACCTAAGCACCGCTACGATATGATCGAGGTGGATTATGGTGGAGGGGGCACTGAACACGGCTAAGAGATAAATGACCAATTGTTGTGTCTATGGGGTGCCCCCCTCCCCGTATATAAAGGAGTGGAGGAGGGGGATGGCCGGCCCTCTCTATGGCGCGCCCTAGGGGAGTCCTACTCCCACCGGGAGTAGGATTCCCCCTTTCCTAGTAGAACTACGAGCCTTTCCAAGTAGTAGGAGTAGGAGAGAAGGAAAGGGAAAAGAGAAGAGAAGGAAGGAGGGGGCGCCGCCCCTCCCCCTAGTCCAGTTCAGACTAAGCCTTGGGGGGCGCGCAGCCTCCCCTCTCTCTTTCGCCTAAAGCCCAATAAGGCCCATATACTCCCTGGCGAATTCCCGTAACTCTCCAGTACTCGAAAAAAATACCCGTATCACTCGGAACCTTTGCGATGTCCGAATATAGTCGTCCAATATATTGATCTTTACGTCTTGACCATTTCGAGACTCCTCATCATGTCCCGGATCTCATATGGTACTCCGAACTACCTTCGGTACATCAAAACACATAAACTCATAGTACAAATCGTCACCGAACGTTAAGCGTGCGGACCCTACGGGTTCGAGAACTATGTATACATGACCGAGACACGTCTCCGGTCAATAACCAATGGCGGAACCTGGATGCTCATATTGGCTCCTACATATTCTACAAAGATCTTTATCGGTCAAACCGCATAACAACATACGTTGTTCCCTTTGTCATCGGTATGTTACTTGCCCAAGATTCGAACGTCGGTATCTCAATACCTAGTTCAATCTTGTTACCGGCAAGTCTCTTTAATCCTTCCGTAATACATCATTCTGCAACTAACTCATTAGTTGCAATGCTTGCAAGGCTTATAGTGATGTGCATTATCGAGTGGGCCCAGAGATACCTCTCTGACAATCGGAGTGACAAATCCTAATCTCGAAATACGCCAACTCAACAAGTACCTTCGGAGACATCCAAATTGGAAAAATTGGGATTTTACAACTCATGTCTATGGCTAGGAAACTTAACCATCTTTGATTCAACGAGCTAGTCAAGTAGAGGCATACTAGTGACAATCTGTTTGTCTATGTATTCACACATGTACTAAGTTTCCGGTTAATATAATTCTAGCATGAATAATAAACATTTATCATGATATAAGGAAATATAAATAACAACTTTATTATTGCCTCTAGGGCATATTTCCTTCATGTACGGCTCCCTACAGAAGAAGAGAAGATTCTCCCAAAAGAAGAAGTAGAAGAGAAGAGTCTCCACCAAGAGAAAGAAGGAGTAGAGATGATCATTATGAACGAAGACCCTCTTGGAGAAGCAAAGATTCGGAAAGGAAGGACAAGTCATCAAGGAGCTACACAAAAAGAAGACATCAAGCTCATGTTGGTGAATGGGCATCCGGTTCCGACTCCGACCATCACTCAGAAAGAAGTTATCACTCTGACTCCGAATATACTCAAGATGAAGGTGCTGCCGGACTAGCACTTGTGACACCAACTCCTATGACATATTTGACTCACCCAATGATGGAATTGGAAGATGCTTGATGGCTAAAGGTCCAAAGGTAACACACCCCGAGTATGTTGATTTCAATAGTGATGAAGATGATTTGCTAGGTGATGATGATTTACTTGTTGAACAACTCTAGTGATGAAAACTATGATGAAACGTCAATTAATCATGCTAATCAAGATAAAACGAATGATGATGATAAGAAGGAGATTGAGCGTCTAACTAAAGAACTAAACACTATTAAGTTAGCTCATGAAACTACCTTGGAAGATCATCGAGAACTTTTAAAGACTCATGACAAGCTACGCTTTGAAAAGCTCAACCTTGAGCAAGAACATGAGTTTGTAAAGGCAATCAATGATGATCTTCACAAGAAAAGTTCTTCTTACATTGCCAAGCATTTATCTTGTCTACTTACATGCCACAAGTTAAATCTAGCAACAAGAACAAGAAAGATGCTTCATCTAGTAGTAACAACAATCTTGCTAAATCCAATGTTATTTCTTCTAGTAGTTCTCTTGATTCCACTAATGATTCTCTTAGCCAAGTTACACTTGAGCAAGAAAATAGCTTATTGAAGGGAATTATAGGGAAAGGTGTTTACAAGAGTCTTGCCGGAAGTAAGCAATTTGAGGAAATTGTACGCAAGCAAGGAAGACACCGGAAGAATCAAGGTGTTGGTTTTGAACAAAAGTTCAATGCCAATGGAGTTGAATGGGAAGAAGATCAATACCCCAAGACGAAGTTTGTTCCTCAACAGGAGAAGTATGATCCTACTTCTTTCAAAGGGACATAAGCTCAAGATGATCTTCCACCACAAGACCACAAGCTAAAAGGCAAGGACAAGCTTCAAGAGGAAATTGATGCATTTGAAGAAGCACCTAAGGCCATGGTCAAGTGTGTTCCCAAGACTATATCAAGTTCTACTTCATCAAGTACGACTATGACTCCAAGGATTCCCATCAAGATGGTGTGGATCCAAAAGAAGAAGAACTAGAGAGTTCTTGAGGGTGACTCCGCCAACATACTTCACTCTTATCATTTTGGCGAGGACAAGTGCAAACAACTTCCATATCTTGCACTAGTTCAAGGAGTCACAAACCCTCTTGTTGGTAAGGCAAGGAACAAGGTAACCTAATGCTTTCATGGACAACATCTTGTGTATGCATCACTCTATGTCTATGGATATCCTTGTTTGTTCCTTGTGGGACTAACCCGTGTAGGTATTGAAAGTGCCACTCACTCCAAAGGATTGCTCCGAATGATCTACATCAACATTGAGCATCTACATCTTCAACACCTACATGAAGTCATCCTCGACAAAACCCAAGGTTAGCTCATCCCTCTTAGGGGGGATATCACATCTAGGGGGAGCTTTACTCTAATTAATTGAGCTAAAGCAACTCTAATGGTGTGAACACAACAATGCTTTATGTAAAAGTGGTAACCCCACTTGTGCTTAAATGATGAGTATGACATGTGATCAAATGTTCTCATTTGACTCCTAAGTCAATATACTCATATATAGATGACCTAGTCATCGCCAAATTGCTTGATAGATGCTAGAGTGATTGTGCATGCTTTGTCACATATTTCATTTGCCATTTTATTGTGTGAGCATGTTGGTTGCATATTTTACTCATTCGAGGACATCCATTTGTTGCTTTGATTGTTTGGATCTTTCTCTTTTGCCAAATGGATGGACAAGAATGCCTAAGAACACCCTCTAGCTATCTATGCTTTTCTCATCTCAAACTCCATTCATGCTACATCACAAAGTTTGATCAAGTCAGATTCGAACCACTTTGTGTGAGGAGTACTCGGAGTTCCCGATTCGTCATAGACTTAAACCTCCAAAACCTCTTTGTCCATCTCGGTCTAACTGATTCATCCTTTTCGGTCCTACCGAGATCACTAAGTTGATCTAGGGTTTTCAATCTCGGTGCAACCAATTAGAACCTTTCGGGCACACCGAGTTGCAGCAACTGCTTGCAGTTTTGCATCTCGGTGCTACTGAGTCGTTCCACTCGGTCACACCGACAGGGTCAGGTTATATATACTGACGGGCCAAATTTTGGAAATTATTCCGAACCTCCTCACCCGCGCGTAACCTGCTCTGGCTCCTCGGGTCTCCGGGTCGTCCTCTTGTCGCCAGCGACCTCCCGCCGCTGGTCTCCGCCACCATCAACGGCAATCTGCCCCGCCGTTGCCGCCGTAGCAAGTTCGCCACCGAACTAGGGTACGAACTTGATCTTTATGCTAATCCATAACTCTGATTCTTATCACATTGCTTTGCCATGATTCTTGCCACGATTAAAATCATTCTGCCTAGCAAAAACGTCCCGTAGATTAGTTTTGATTTGAAAATTTAGGGTTAGGTCTCCGCCGAATTCATCTCAGACCGACCGAGTTGTAGAAATCGGTCTCACCGATTTGCCTTAGGCCAGAGCACATGCGTTTTTGGTCTGACCAAAAATTGCAAATCGGTGTGAGTGAGTTCAATTCTCTGTGAAACCCTAGCAGTCTTCGTACCACCGAACTGTGACTCGGTCTGACCAAGTTCTCTAGTTTAGGTGACAAAAGCTGCTTCGGTATCACCGAGTTTACAAATTGGTAGATCCAAAATGCTTTCTGTGAAGAACTAAAACTAAGTTTTTAAGTCATCTGTTTTGCAAAACTCCTGTACTTTGTGTTGCTCATCTACTCTACCTCATCTATAACCTATTCACAGGGTCTGCTGTCAGAGTGTTTGCAGAGATGTCTGATCAAAGTGACAGTCAGGACAGGTCTGAGCAACAGGTGCAGATGAGTGAGGGTTCAGATCCCTCTAGCAGCTATGATGAAGGCAGCAGGAGCACTCCCAGCAACTTGCCAAAAGCTGCTACCAAGACAAGGAAGAAGAGAACTTCTGATTCAGAAGATGAAGATTATGTGGCTGTTGAAGATGAAGCCACTTCAAAGAAAAAGGTACTGAAAAAGGAGTATGGAACAACTGCTGCCACTAAGCCAGGAATGAAAACAAAGATGCCAACAAGAAGACAGCCCATGTCAAAGCCAAGAAAAGTTGCCACAGGTGAAACCATGAAGTTCACCATTGAATCTGAAGAAGAAGCAGTTGGTGAGGATAAGAAGAAAAGAGGGCCGGAACCACTACTGCCAGAGTTCTTGGCAAGCCCTCAATGAGGAATGATTCTGATGAAGAAGAAGAGCGGGAAGAAGCTGCACAAGCACCCAAAGCACAGAAGCTTATGGGGGACGCAATCAAAACAGGGGCTGCTCCATCTAAGTCCAAAGCTGCTCCCAAGGTAGCTGCTCCAGCTCAGAAGCCCAAGAGAAGCACTAGAAACATTCCAGCTACAGAGAAGAACAAGGTCCCAATGCCTGAAGCTGCTGAAGAAGAAGATGATTCTGTTGTATTGAGGAAGCTGAAGCCCAAGATCCTAGACCACATTGATGCACACCCAGTTGCAGAAAATATGAAAATCAAGAAGGATGCAGGATTGAAACTATGGACAAAGTCTGATCCATATGCTATCAGGAGAAGAACTACTGTGGACTATAGGTTTCACACTAAGGAAAAACAGGACTTCTATGAGACAATTCTGCTTGATAAGAAGCCCATAGTGTGTGACATGAGATGGGTTGACTGAGAGTTCATCGAGGAGAATGAGGATCACTTCCTTGGTGTGTATGATAGCTTTAAGGCATGTGGAGTTGACACATTTGTTGACCAGAAGCTCACTAAGTGGAATGATGAGTTAATCATGCAGTTTTACTCCACTGCCCACTTCTATCCAGATGGAAGGATAGTATGGATGTCTAAGGGTACTAGATACCAGTCTACAGTTGATGAGTGGGCCAAGCTTATCAATGCCCCTGAGGAACATGAGGATGACGTTGACATTTATGCAGAGAAGAAGAAAGACCACAATACAATGGCCAACATGTACAAAGAGATCCCAGATGCTGCTTTGGAAACACATAAGTTTGGATCTGTCCACTTCTTGCTATCTGGTCTGCCTACCATAAACTGGATTCTAAGGCACACACTACTACCCAAGTCAGGTGATCACAAGATGATTAGAGGACATGCAATAAACTTCCTGCATATATTTGTGTCCCACAGAAGTTCAAGGTCATGAGTTTGATTGCTGAGACAATCAAGAGGACTATTGCTGACCAGAAGAGAAGCTGTGGGTATGCCCCACAAATTCAGGAGCTCATCAACTCAAAGATGGGCACAGGCACATATCTTTTGGATAAGGAGCACCTGGCCATATACCCTGAATTTGAAGACAACACAGTGGTGATGAATGAGAATGAACCATCTTCAGCTCAAACACATGAGAAGAGAGAGAAGGCTAAAGCTGAGAAAGCTGCAAAGATGTCAACTATAGAAGAGGCATCTCAGGTATTCTTGAAGAGAAAGCAGGACCAGCTTGGATATCTGATCCAGTCCACCCTGAGGATTAAGAAGGGCTTGGCCACCCTGACCAAGAACCTGGAGAGTTTGGAGAGGATCATTGAGCAGAAGTTCTATGACCTTGATGTCAAAGTAACAGAGATCCAAACTGCAGTTGAGCAGCTCCAGGAGGAAGCAGAGGAGAAGAATGGCAAGTCTACCACATATGCTTTTGCTAGAGTGCCCAGAGGACAGAGGTCTGCTGCAGTGCCAATTCCTGACACAAGAGCAACAACATCAGCACTAGCAGCTACAGCTCCAGTTCCACCTCCAGCAGCTACTCCACCAGCTCCAGCTACTTCATCTGAAGACTTCATCCTTGGAGTCATCTCAACACCTCCTACCGAAGATCAAGCCTGAGTGTTGTTTAGCACTATGCAATTTTTTGAACTTTTTGGTAACTTGTTGCCAAGGGGGGGAATGTATAGATCATAGGCTTCGAGAGAGAGTGTTGCTTTTTTATCTCTCTTGCTATTTTGGTTGAAATTATTTATTGTGTGCTTGTGTGAGATACTACTTTATGTCCTTGTGAGATACTTGTTGATCATGTGTTTGGTCATATGACACCCTTAATGCTTGTTGGATGATACTATCTTTTATATCTCATATATGATCATTCACTTGCTTGGTGATGAGTGCATGCTTTTAATTTCTATCATTTTGAGTGCTCCACCAAGATGTATGTGACATGGAAGAGTAACCCATGATCCTAATCGATTGTGCATTTGCATTCACAAGCAAATCTTAAATAATGCACAAATTTAGGGGGAGCTCTTGCTTATCACATACTTCTCAAAGTGACGATGTTTTTCAATCCTATTCATCATTTGTCGAAGCTTTGATCTATATGTTGTCATCAATTACCAAAAAGGGGGAGATTGAAAGTGCAACTATCCCTGGGTGGTTTTGGTAATTCCTAACAACATATAGCTCATTGAGCTAATACTATTTCAAGATAAATATTTCAGGAAAGCTCAATGATTGGCATGGCATGGATTAGAAAGTGGACCTGGACCCTTCAAAATGCTAAGGACAGAAGATTGGCTCAAGCTCAAAGCACAAGACTCTACATTTTCTATTTTAGTGATCAGGGATCACATTGAGTCTATAGGAAAATCCAATACTATTAAGAAGGGGTGAGGTGTTGCCTAATGAGGTTCTTGCTAAAAATGCTTAGTGATATGCTCCAAAACCCTCCACTACCTTCTCATATCCACATATGTCCCAAACCAAAAATTCCAACTCGGCCCCACCGAAAATTCATGTCCGGAGCCACCGAGTTCAGTTGACATAGCCACTGCCAGAAACCCTAGTCTTTTCGGTCTCACTGATAGGGATCTCGGTCTCACCGAGATGGGATTGCAAACTCTGTGTTTCCCTTCATAATGTTTCGGTCAAACCGAGATGAGCGATCGGTCCCACCGAGATTGCAATGCAAACACTTTGTTTCCTTTTCGTAATGTTTTGGTCAAACCGAGATGAGCGAATCGGTCCCACCAAGTTTGCCTGACCAACTCTCTGCTTGTCTATTACCAAAATCGGTCTCACCGAGTTTGTGTAATCGGTCTCACCGAGATTAGTTATGCCCTAACCCTAACGAAATCGGTCCCACCGAGTTGACATGTCGGTCCTACCGAAATGCCTAACGGTCACATTGTGAACCAAATCGGTCTGACCGAGTTCTCTGAATCGGTCCCACCGAGTTTGGTGATTTGTGTGTAATGGTTAGATTTTGTGTGGAGGCTATATATACCCCTCCACCCACTCTTCATTCGTGGAGATAGCCATCAGAACATGCCTAAACTTCCAACACATATTTTCTAAGAGAGAACCACCTACACTTGTGTTGAGGTCAAGATATCCCATTCAAACCACATAAATCTTGATCTCTAGCCTTCCCCAAGTTGCTTTCCACTCAAATCATCTTTCCACCAAATCCTATCCTATGAGAGAGAGTTGAGTGTTGGGGAGACTATCATTTGAAGCACAAGAGCAAGGAGTTCATCATCAACACACCATTTGTTACTTCATGGAGAGTGGTGTCTCCTAGATTGGCTAGGTGTCACTTGGAAGCCTCCGTCAAGATTGCGGAGTTGAACCAAGGAGTTTGTAAGGGCAAGGAGATCGCCTACTTCGTGAAGATCTACCCTAGTGAGGCAAGTCCTTCGTGGGCGACGGCCATGGTGGGATAGACAAGGTTGCTTCTTCGTGGACCCTTCGTGGGTGGAGCCCTCCGTGGCCTCGCGCAACCATTACCCTTCGTGGGTTGAAGTCTCCATCAACGTGGATGTACAATAGCACCACCTATCGGAACCACGAATAAAAAATCTCCATGTCAACATTGCATTTGCTCCCTCAAACTCCTCCCTTTACCTTCATATGCAATTGTTTTACATTCCGTTGCTATATTCTTAGAATTGCATGTGTAGGTTGATTGCTGGACTTGTGCTAACTTGCTAAAATCTGCCAAGAACTAAAATTGGGAAAAGGCTAGATTTTTATTTGGTCAAGTAGTCTAATCACCCCCCCTCTAGACATACTTTCGATCCTACACGGAGGGTGTGATTCTTGCCTGCTGTCTGTCTGGCCTCGTTTAAATAGAGGGCGGACGGTAGGAGCTTGGCCGGCGTTTGGCCTCGTTTAAACTGAGGGCAGACGGGACGAGCTCGGCCGGTGTTGCGTTTAATTCTGGCCCGCTCATGAAAGATGTGTGGCCGGAGTAGGTTTCTCGGTTTGCATGTGGGTTTAACGGAGGCGTTTGATGGAGGCGAGGAGGCGTGTTCAGCCGGGCGTGCAGCGGGCGATGTAGTACTATTCGATTTGACAATTGCTAGTAAACCAGGATAGTTCACGATACGGCTTTAATGCAGATGAGGGAGAGGGTAGTGGTTCCCGAAATGTTGAACGACCAATGATGCATCCTCCTTCAATTAGCATCCTGAATGCATGAGGGAAGTAAAGGGAGGAGGACGGGGGAAAGAGGCAGCACGATGTGAATGCAACGCAGTTTGCACTCATATAAAGGCGCCCCTCTATTCCAATGCATCTACCACATTGTATGCACCTAAGCACCTACACTAAGCGCAAAGGTGCTCACTCTAGACCCATGGTGGTGATGTGCGCGAGGGGCTAGCTGTTGTGCCACATGGTCCATGACGTCGGCCTACGGCATGGCACCGAGGATAATCTCCGGACGGTGTTGGTGACCGGCTGGTTCATGGCCATCGTCGACGCCAGATACGACTCTCAGTTGGACCAGATGATCGTTGCCACCATCAACAAGTTCACCATCGTCAAAAAGCTCATGGAAAACATCACCGTACTCCTCCAGCTCGCACGCCCAGGCTCCTCATTGCCTACCACCCTAATCGGCCTCCATGGCAAGAACCTCTTTCAAGCACTGGTGGCCCCGCGACTGCCCGCCGATGCAACAAAGAATGTCCACCTAGAGGTCGCGCTCGCCTCGAGGCGCCTCACCCTACAAGAATTCGTCCACCTACACATCCACGTGTACGATCAAGTTGTGTACGTAGGTATCTACAAGGATGATGAGGACCCTGCAACGTTGGCCTTTGTCAACCGGTTGGAAGCATTGGACGCCTTTGTTGAGAATGTAACACCCCGAGTATCATGCTACTGTAAACCCCTGGGTTTAATCTAATATTTTTGGCTAAACAATGCATGATCATCTTTGATCCTATCTCTTTTCAAATTTCCACTTGAATTCAAATTCAATTACCAAGTGAAATTCAAAATTTCACAAACATGAGAGCTAAAATGTTCTTCATGTGGCAAATAATCATTGGCTACTATTGGTGGTGAACCAACATTTCTATAAGGTGTGTCACTGCCCTAAACTAAATAAAACAGTGTCCTAGTCGATAATTTTATTGCCTTTCTAATTGGTAAAAATACTAAACTACTTTAATTTTGTGCCAAGTTAATTATAGCAGTGGCCTAAGTTAAAATGGTATTTTAGGTGCAAGATTAGTTCTTATAAAACTATTTTGCTTTCTGAAAATAAAAAAACAGAAAAGTTGTTTTAAAAAAATGTAAAAGAAGAGGTGAGAGAGAGAGAGAGCGCCCCCCTGCCTTCCTTGGGCCTTGGCCCACCCAAGCCGGCCCAACCCAGCTGGCCGGCCCAACCGCCTCCCTTATCCCCCAGCACCCGCAAACCCTAATCGAGCCACCCCACTCCAACTCCCTGTCGGGGTAAATGACCATGGGTAGCCTAGCCGGCTCCCCCTGGCACTTTAGAAAAAATTACGAGCCGATCCGGCCTCCGAAGATCCAAGACGTGGGGCCGCCTTCCCCCTGTTGGCTACCTCTCAAGCCGACTGTCGGGAGGCGGCCCAACCATGACCCTCATGAAGAAAGCCGCGGTAGGGCCGGCTCTAAGAAGCCGTCCACGAGAAGGCCGACTCCAAGAAGCCGGCTCCCACAACGCGGTCAAGATTGTACCCTCGAAGCCCGCATCCACATAACGGCGATGGGAGGGGGCGTGGCTATAGTAAAGCCTGCCACCCCGAAACCCGGAGCACGCCTGGCATAGTGCGCCGTACGGGGTAGCCCTGACCCGTCTGGCGCCGCACTGTTGCCATGATGACTATGGCGCCATCCACGGCAGGCTGTCAGCGCGGCCCACGGGCGGTGGGCCCCTTCAGGCAGAGAGACACCCGAAGGCGGCCAGGCCTCCTCCAGTCGGCCCAAGACATGGCCGGCTTCCCCAAGCCGGCTTGCCCCCTCCCTCGAAGGAGGCGCTCCATTAAGGAGACATGACGACGTGAGGCTACAGTGATCGCCCGCCAGGCAGCGGCACTGTAGCCACGCTTACCTCGATAAAGCCCTCATCATCAGGATTGAGGCAATAGTAACCAGCCACCGACAGGGCCCTAGGCAGTAGGGCCTGCCTGTCGACCAAGAAGCCTGCAGCCGGCGGGACCCACCAGCCAGCGGGCCCCAGCAGCCCGCGCAGAAGCCAGCAAACGTAGACACTGACGGCTCGGGCCCGCGCCCAGCCGGATTACCGTTATACCCCCAGGGGGTAGGCCTATATAAACCCCCCGGGGCACCCATGCAAAGGATTGATCCCATCGAGGTTTAGAGACCACACAGAGAGAAGAGTAGAGCTAGCCTTGCCCTTCTTCCTCTCGCCGAACAGCTCAAGGAGCATCTTGTAGCTACTTGTTCATTGAGTGATTATGCGGAGACCCCGCAGAGCAGCAGTAGGGGTGTTATCTCCACGGAGAGCCCGGAAGCTGGGTAAGATTCGCCGGCGTGCATGTCTTCGCCTCATCCCGCTTCCAGGCACTGGCGACGTCTTAGTGGCTCCCACAATGATAAGCCACCCGTTGGCATATGTCGCACCTACCACCCGACATTTGGCGCCCACCGTGGGGCCAGGTGCACTGTCATCCGGAGACCTGTTCTGGATGGGAACCCTCTTCCTCCCCAGCGAGCGTAGCCAGCCCGGCACGCCCGATGGCGCTTGCCACGACGCGCTGCAAGGCGTCACCAACGCCTGCGTAGCAGGCAACCTTGCCGATCCGCTTGGCGAGGCCCTCATCTCCGACGAGCCCGCCTCCTACGCGGGCACCGACCACCTCGTCAGCCTCCTCGGCCAGCTCCATGTCTCCAGCGAGCCTGCTGTGGACCAGGAGTCCGTAGGCTCCACCGATCCGATGCCTGTCGATTCCGACACGGCCTCGCTCGACGCCTTCCCCACCAACGTCGTGATCTACGACGATCCGCTTCCCTGAGCCGATGGCTGTGACGGTGCCACCGCCGAGGTGATGGTCATCAGCCACGGCGGCGCTTCTGGCGAGAACGCCCACGACTCCCCACAAGCGATGATCCACGACTTGTCCGTCCCCCTCCCGGCCGATGCCGACGCCAAAGCACTGGAGGCTCGCCGCCTCGCCCTCCTCACGGAGGGCCGGAAGCTAGCTTCCAGGGGATGCCTCACCAAGGCCCACCAGCGCGAAGTTGACCGCGCCGCCTTCGACACGCCACCCCCTGGCGGGCCAAGCCGAGCCGGCGTCGTCAGACAGCGCGGCGCTGTCATCGCCGACATGCTTGGAGTCGACCGCCCAGTCTATGCCACCCCGCTCGAGAACCTACGCGCCGCCCAGGCGGCCGTAGACGAGCTGGATGGACTGGGGGCCGAAGAGCTCCCCCACATGACCAGACGCATCTAGCAGCTAATCGATGCAGCCGCGCAGCGGCATGAAGCCGACACCCGCGCGGAAAGCCTTCCCCCACGCCGAGACCACGGCGCGATGTCCCGGACGCTGACTGCGGGTAAAATCCGCGTGCGACACGAGAGAGAGCCGGCTACCAGCCGAAGCCGAACCCGGATCTCCATCGAGGGAGACGAAGAAGGCCGCCCTTGAGCCGTGGAGCGGCAGGGCAACCCGCCTCCGCCTCCGCCTCGTGGGGAGAGGTATCCCACCCCGCCGACTGTCACGCATCCGACTCTCAGCGGCCAACTAGGTCGCCACGAAGGAGTCGGCGAGAACGAAGCCCGCCATCGGATCGACCGCCTGGCGCGATCCTTGGTGCTAGAAGAAGACGATGTCGGCCCGCCTAGCTTCGGCCCCCGCATCCGCGACGATCCCTTCCCCAAAGGGTTCTCGCTCCCAAGAGACACGCCCAAGTACAATGGCTCCGTGAAGCCGGAAGATTGGTTGATTGACTACTCCACCGCAGTACGCATCGCGAACGGCAACAGGCGCGTTGCCGTGAAGTACGTGCCCCTCATGCTCCAAGGCACGGCACGGACCTGTCTCAACAGCCTAAAGCCATACAACGTCAACAGCTGGCTAGATTTCACAGAAGCCTTCATTCGCAACTTCACCAACACCTACAAGCGGGCTCCCAAGCCCAGACAGCTCTCCTTGTGCGTGCAAGGCCCCGCCGAGTCCACTCGCGCCTACCTCACGCGTTGGGCCGAGCTCCGCAACTCTTGCGAGGGAGTGCACGAGGTGCAAGCCATAGAGTACTTCATAGCCAGATGCCGAGAAGGCACCCTCCTCAAGCACAAGCTCCTCTGCGACGAGCCGACTACCCTCGACGAGCTTCTGGTCATAGCGGACAAGTACGCCACCACCGACTCCTCAATGAAGACCGAACTTCGGGTTGACGCGTCTGGGAAGGTACTCAACCCGGCGCCCAAGACGCCGGCTGGGGACTCCGGCTGACGCCCGTACCAAAACGACCACAAGAGCAAGGGCCCTGTGCCGCCCTCCACCAGTCGGCAGGTGGCCACGGTCGAGGGCGAGCAGCCCGAAGGTCGGCCCACACCCAAGAAGCAGAAAGGCGGTAGGGCGGCTTGGCAGCCGGCCTTCTCCTACGAGCAAACCCTCGACGCCCCATGCAAGTTCCACAGCGGCGCGAAGCCGTCCAACCACACAACCTGGAAGTGCCACTGGCTCACCCGAATCTCCAAAGGCGAAGGGCTCGCACCGCCTCCACCTGCTGGTCCGCCGCCTCCGGCTCCGCAGCAACCGGCCGCTCGGCCAGCAGTCGGAGTGGTGCATGATGATTTCCCCGACGAGCACGTCGCCTACGTCATCTTTACAAGCCAGCCTAAAGATCGGCAAAGCAGACGCCGAGAGCACCAGGAAGTCAATGTGGTCGCTGCCAATCCCTCCAAGCACATGCACTGGTCAGAGAAGCCTATCAGCTGGAGCCGAGCCGACCACCCAGAGGTGATGCTGTCTCCCGGCTCTTATCTGTTGGTTTTGGATGACACCCTTGCAATGGACAGACGCGCCGCCCGTTTCTCCCGCGTGCTGATAGACGGCGGGAGCAGCATCAACATCCTGTACCGTGACACCCTGGAGAAGCTCAACGTCAAGACGAAGCAGCTCATGCCTATCCGGACTGTGTTCCACGGCATCGTACCCGGCCTGTCCTGCGCCCCCATTGGCAAAATCAAGATTGATGTCCTGTTTGGGGACAAGGATCATTTCTGCCGGGAGGCCATCTGGTTTGAGGTGGTGGACCTTGAGAGCCCTTACCATGCACTGCTTGGCCAACCTGCCTTGGCCAAGTTCATGGATGTTCCCCACTATGCTTACCTCAAGATGAAGATGCCGAGTACCAAGGGCATCATAACCATAGCCGGCGATTACAAGAAATCCTCTGAGTGCGCAGCAGCCAGCAGACGGTTGGCCGAGTCCCTTGTGATTGCCGAAGAGAAGAAGATGTTGAACCGGGTCGTGGCCATGGCCGGCAAGCAGCCGGCCCTGTCCCCCGATCCCAAAGAAAGTGACGCCCAAGGTTCCTTCCAGCCGGCCAAGGAAACGAAGAAGATACCTCTTGACTCCGAGCACCCAGAAAGGTTTGCCGTCATTGGGGCAAACCTAAGCAGCAAATAGGAAGGCGATCTCGCCGATTTCCTCCGTGAGAACCGGGACATCTTTGCATGGTCCCCCAAGGACATGCCGGGTGTTCCGAAGGATTTCGCCGAGCACAAACTACACGTCTGAGAAGGTGCAAAACCAGTCAAACAACCCCTCCGCCGACTGTCGGAGGAAAAGAGAAGGATTGTAGGAGAAGAAATAGCCCGGCTTCTGGCCGCCGGCTTCATTATGGAGGTTTTCTTTCGGGAGTGGATTGCCAACCCGGTCCTCGTGCTGAAGAAGAACAACAAATGGTGCATGTGTATAGACTACACGAGCCTCAACAAGGCCTGCCCCAAAGATCCTTTCGCCCTGCCAAAGATAGATCAAGTGATAGACTCCACAGCCGGATGTGAGCTGTTGAGTTTCTTGGATGCTTACTCTGGATACCATCAGATAAAGTTGGACCCGGCCGACCGCCTGAAGACCGCTTTCATCACGCCCTTCGGAGCCTTCTGCTACCTGACCATGACATTCGGCTTGAGAAATGCCGGTGCCACTTTTCAGCGTTGCATGCAGAAGTGCCTCCTCAAGCAGCTCGGCAGAAACGCCCACGTCTACGTGGATGACATCGTCGTGAAGACGGAAAAGCGCGGCACCTTGCTGGAAGACCTCAAGGAAACATTCGAGAACCTGCACCGATTCCGGATCAAGCTCAACCCCGAGAAATGCGTGTTCGGAGTGCCAGCCGGCCAGCTCCTAGGCTTCCTGGTCTCCGAACGCGGCATCGAATGCAACCCAGTGAAGATCAAGGCCATTGAGAGAATGGCGATTCCCACCAAACTGCGAGACGTCCAGAAGTTCACCGGATGCTTGGCTTCCCTGAACCGCTTCATCAGCCGGCTCGGAGAGAAGGCTATCCCCCTCTACCGCCTCATGAAGAAGACCACTCACTTCGAGTGGAATGACCAAGCCGACCAAGCTTTTCATGAGTTGAAGAAGATACTGACCACGTCGCCCGTCCTAGCGGCGCCGACTGAGAAAGAGCCCATGCTCCTTTACATTGTTGCGACCAGCCGGGTGGTCAGCACCGTCATCGTAGTCCAGCACTCAGAAGAGGGCCGAGCCCAGCTGGTCCAGAGGCCGGTGTACTATTCGAGTGAGGTGTTGTCTACTTCGAAGCAGAACTACCCGCACTACCAGAAGATGTGCTACGACGTGTACTTTGCCGCCAAGAAGCTGAAGCCCTACTCCCAAGAGCACCCCATCACGGTCTTATGCACCGCCCTGCTTGCCGAGATCATAGGCAGCCGGGATGCATCCGGCCGGGTGGCGAAATGGGCCATCGAGCTGGCCCCTTACACGATCTTCTACCAGCCCCGCACCGCCATCAAGTCCCAAGCATTGGCCGACTTCCTCGTCGACTGGGCTGAGACCCAGTACCTTCCACCGGCTCCCGACTCCACTCACTGGCGCTTGCACTTCGACGGGTCCAAGATGCGCACCGGCTTGGGAGCCGGCGTCATCCTCACCTCTCCCAAAGGCGACAAGCTCTGATACACGCTGCAAATTCACTTTGCCGCCTCCAACAACGTGGCCGAGTATGAGGCGCTCGTACATGGTCTCCGGCTTGCCAAAGAACTCGTCATACGCCGGATCCTGTGTTACGGCGACTCAGACTTGATAGTCCAGCAGTCATCCGGCGATTGGGACGCCAAGGACGCAAACATGGCAAGCTACCGCTTCCTTGTTCAGCAGATCAACGGGTACTTTGAAGGATGCGAGTTCCTCCACGTACCACGAGCCGACAACGAGCCAGCAGATGCCCTGGCTCGAATAGGCTCCACTCAGCAGGCAATACCAACCGGCGTCTCTCTGCAACACCTCCTCAAGACGTCTCCAGAGTCTGAGTCCATCTTCGTGCCGCCTAGCCCTGATGCAGCTGGATCCGGCTTGAAGAACCAAGCAGGCGGCCCGGGGACTTCGATAGTCGGCCCGGGGACTTCAGTAGGCGACTCGGGGACTTCCGTAGTTGCACCCAACCCGGGGACTTCTGAAACCGGCTCGGGGACTATGGTAGTCGTCCCGGGGACTGCACCAACACAACACGCGGTGGCCGACTCCAGCATTCCACAACCCAGCCCGCCCACCCTTGTAGCAGTAGCCGTGTTGGCAATAGAAGAAGTCACAGCTCCATCATGGGCCCAGCCCATCCTCAACTTCCTGATAAACCAAGAACTGCCGGTTGATGAGACAGAGGCAAGACAAGTCCAACGCTGAGCCGGAGCATACACAATCGTCAACAGAGAGCTCGTCAGGTGCAGCGTCACTGGAATCTTCCAGCGGTGTGTTGAGCAAGAGAAGGGCATAGCAATACTCACAGACATCCACCAAGGCGAATGTGGCCACCATGCGGCCTCAAGATCACTAGTCGCCAAGGCTTTCCACCATGGATTCTTCTGGCCGACTGCTTTGGACGACGCCAAGGAGTTAGTCAAACATTGCAAAGGGTGCCAAGTCTTCAGCTCCAAGCAACACCTGCCGGCTTCGGCACTCAAGACCATTCCCCTCACTTGGCCCTTTGCCGTTTGGGGTCTGGACATGGTGGGCCCATTCAAGACGGCGTGCGGCGGCATGACACATCTGCTTGTCACCGTGGACAAGTTCACCAAATGGATCGAAGCAAAGCCGATCAAGAAGCTGAATGGGCCGACTGCCGTGACATTCATCGCAGATATAACAACTCGGTACGGTGTGCCGCACAGCATCATCACCGACAACGGCACAAATTTTGCCAAGGGAGCATTGGCACGTTTCTGCGCGACGCAGGGCATCCGACTGGACTTAGCGTCCGTTGCGCACCCGCAGTCAAACAGCCAAGTCGAGCGAGCCAACGGCCT
Source organism: Aegilops umbellulata (assembly GCA_032464435.1). Lineage (NCBI taxonomy): Eukaryota > Viridiplantae > Streptophyta > Magnoliopsida > Poales > Poaceae > Aegilops > Aegilops umbellulata. Next base: position 361,100,619 of record CP136057.1, read on the forward strand.
CATCCTTTCCGGCATCAAGCCCCGACTGGTCGTGCCACTGGAGCGTTCAGCTGGCTGCTGGGCTTCACTCCTTTCTTCCTCGTGTATGGTGCCGAGGCGGTCATCCCAACCGACATCGAGTTCGACTCGCCTCGGGTGACCATGTACACGGAGGCGGAGGCCAAGGAAGCACGAGAGGACGGCGTCGACCTGCTGGAAGAAAGTCGGCTGTTAGCCCTCAGCCGGTCCGCCATCTACCAGCAGGGTCTGCGTCGCTACCACAGCCGGAAGGTCAAGCCAAGATCTTTCCAAGAGGGCGACCTTGTGCTCCGGCTGATCCAGCGAACAGCCGGCCAGCACAAGCTCTCAGCCCCTTGGGAAGGCCCCTTCGTCATCAACAGAGCACTAGGAAATGACTCCTACTACCTGATCAACGCACAGAAGCCGAAGGCACGAAAGAGAGATGACTCCGGCAAGGAGTCGGAACAACCATGGAACGCCAACCTCCTCCAAAGATTTTACAGTTGAAATGCAGTATGTGCCACGCTCAATTTTGTACTAAGTACGAGACAATGGGCCCCACGAGGAGAACTCGGGGACTGCCATCTTTTATCTATGAATGAAGAGTATCATGCTTATGAATATGTCATTACATTCACTTCTTTTGTCCGGCACCGGGTTCGACTAGTCGGCCCGGGGACTGGCCGCCTTGAGTTATATTAGAATTCCTACCCGCTGTCAGACAAGTAGTGTGCCGGCACGTAAGCCCTCTCTTGCCAAAAGTCGCAGTACGAAGAATCGACTATCCGGATGGCAAGAGCCAAAGGCTGCAAAGGACGCCCACACGAAAAACGGCTAGGGATTAACGGACTAATATAACAAAAGCCGGCTTTTTCCTACCGCCGACCGACTACAAGAGTAGCCGGCCGGCCGGCTTCCATTCACTTCGCTACAATCTAAGAAAGCTCGAGTACTTGCCTTCCCCAACAAGATAGCCGAGTCCTTCCTTAGCCACAGACTGCAGAGCAGCTGCCGGCTGGGAAGGTAGCAATCTGGGGAAGGCGGCAAAGGAAACAGCCTACGGATAAAAGGCATACGAGAATGGAAGCCAAACACATGCATGATTATATTTACACAAAAGACCTTGAAAAGGCCAACATTCAACATAGTTTGAATACACCCCCAGTGGGTGGAACTGTGCAAGCTTAATAAAAATTGTTCAAAGAGGAACAAGCAGGAAAAGCAAGGACGGTAGATCAAGCCAAGGGAACGACTGGCATGTTGGGCAGGTCGGCTGAGACGGCAGCGCCGGCTGGAGGAGTGGACGGCTGGTGAACCTCAGCATGATCACCGCCTCCCGCAGAGGGCGCACCAGCACGCGCCTCGTTGCTGGAGGCACGGTCATGCTGAGGCTGGCTGGTTGCTTCACCGGCCGGCTCGACCTCTTCGCCTTCCTTCCCTTCCTCGTCTTCGCCTTCATCACTGGAGGTGATCTCCTCCGCCGAGTCCTCACCCTCTGCCGGGTTCAGCCCGAACCACTCCTCCGGCTGGGCGACGCCATTGTCATCCACCTCAGGAGCGAAGACGCTGGTGTCGGTAAACTCGGCAAGGGCCGAAGCGCGCTGGATGATAGCCGGCCGCACCTCCACCAGCTCTGTTGGGGAATGTTGCAGAAAACAAAAATTTTCCTACGGTTTCACCAAGATCCATCTATGAGTTCATCTAGCAACGAGTGATCGGATGCATCTACATACCTTTGTAGATCGCGAGCGGAAGCGTTCAGAGAACGGGGATGAAGTAGTCGTACATGACGTGATCCAAATCACCGGAGATCCTAGCACTGAACGGACGGCACCTCCGCGTTCAACACACGTACGGTCAGCGTGATGTCTCCTCCTTCTTGATCCAGCAAGGGGGAAGGAGAGGTTGATGAAAATCCAGCAGCACGACGGCGTGGTGGTGGATGCAGGGCGTCACAGCAGCAGGGCTTCGCCGTGTACTGCGAGAGGAAGAGGTGTAGCAGGGAGGGAGGGAGGCGCCAGGGGTCAAGGGTGCGGCTGCCCCTCCCTCCCCCCCTTTATATAGGCCCCTGGGGGGGGGCGCCGGCCCTTGGGAGATCCAATTTCCAAGGGGGCGGCGGCCAAGGGGGGTGGAGTGCCCCCCAAGGCAAGTGGGCGCCCCCCCACCCTAGGGTTCCAACCCTAGGCACAGGGGGTGGGCCTTGGGGGGCGCACCAGCCCACTAAGGGCTGGTCCCCCTTCCCACTTCAGCCCATGGGGCCCTCCGGGATGGGTGGCCCACCCGGTGGACCCCCGGGACCCATCTGGTGGTCCTGGTACAATACCGGTGACCCCCAGATCACTCCCGATGGCCGAAACTGCACTTCCTATATATCATTCTTCACCTCCGGACTATTCCGAAACTCCTCGTGACGTCCGGGATCTGATCCGGGACTCCGAACAACATTTGGGTTACTGCATATACATATCTTCACAACCCTAGCGTCACCGAACCTTAAGTGTGTAGACCCTACGGGTTCGGGAGACAGGCAGACATGACCGAGACGGCTCTCGGGCAATAACCAACAGCGGGATCTGGATACCCATGTTGGATCCCACATGCTCCACGATGATCTCATCGGATGAACCATGATGTCGAGGATTCAATTAATCCCGTATACAATTCCCTTTGTCAATCGGTATTTTACTTGCCGGAGATTCGATCGTCGGTATCTCAATACCTTGTTCAATCTCGTTACCGGCAAGTCACTTTACTCGTACCGTAATGCATGATCCCGTGATCAAACACTTTGATCACATTGAGCTCAATATGATGATGCATTACCGGGTGGGCCCGGTGATACCTCTCCGTCATGCGGAGTGACAAATCCCAGTCTCGATCCGTGTCAACCCAACAGACACTTTCGGAGATACCCGCAGTATACCTTTATAGTCACCGAGTTACGTTGTGACTTTGGCACACCCAAAGCACTCCTACGGTATCCGGGAGTTACACGATCTCATGGTCTAAGGAAAGGATACTTGACATTGGAAAACTCTAGCAAACGAACTATACGATCTTGTGCTATGTTTAGGATTGGGTCTTGTCCATCACATCATTCTCCTAATGATGTGATCTCGTTATCAATGACATCCAATGTCCGTAGTCAGGAAACCATGACTATCTGTCGATCAACGAGCTAGTCAACTAGAGGCTTACTAGGGACATGTTGGTGTCTATTATTCACACATGTATTACGATTTCCGGATAACACAATTATAGCATGAATAAAGACAATTATCATGAACAAGGAAATATAATAATAATGATTTTATTATTGCCTCTAGGGCATATTTCCAACAGTCTCCCACTTGCACTAGAGTCAATAATCTAGTTACATTGTGATGAATCGAACACCCATGGAATTCTGGTGTTGATCATGTTTTGCTCTAGGGAGAGGTTTAGTCAACGGATCTGCTACATTCAGGTCCGTATGCACTTTACAAATATCTATGTCTCCATCTTGAACATTTTCACGAATGGAGTTGAAGCAACGCTTGATGTGCCTGGTCTTTTTGTGAAACCTGGGCTACTTGGCAAGTGCAATAGCTCTAGTGTTGTCACAGAAGAGTTTGATTGGCCCAGACGCATTGGGTATGACTCCGAGGTCGGTGATGAACTCCTTCACCCAAATTGCTTCATGTGCTGCCTCCGAGGCTGCCATGTACTCCGCTTCACATGTAGATCCCGCCACGACGCTCTGTTTGCAACTGCACCAGCTTACTGCCCCACCATTCAAAATATACACGTATCCGGTTTGTGACTTAGAGTCATCCAGATCTATGTCGAAGCTAGCGTCGACGTAACCCTTTACGACGAGCTCTTCGTCACCACCATAAACGAGAAACATTTCCTTAGTCCTTTTCAGGTACTTCAGGATATTCTTGACCGCTGTCCAGTGTTCCTTGCCGGGATTACTTTGGTACCTTACTACCAAACTTACGGCAAGGTTTACATCAGGTCTGGTACACAGCATAGCATACATAATAGAACCTATGGCTGAGGCATAGGGGATGACACTCATCTCTTCTATATCTTCTTCCGTGGTCGGACATTGAGCTGAGCTCAATTTCACACCTTGTAACACAGGTAAGAACCCCTTCTTAGATTGATCCATATTGAACTTCTTCAATATCTTATCAAGGTATGTGCTTTGTGAAAGACCTATGAGGCGTCTTAATCTATCTCTATAGATCTTGATGCCTAATATATAAGCAGCTTCTCCAAGGTCCTTCGTTGAAAAACTCTTATTCAAGTAGGCCTTAATGCTGTCCAAGAGTTCTATATCATTTCCCATCAAAAGTATGTCATCTACATATAATATGAGAAATGCTACAGAGCTCCCACTAACTTTCTTGTAAACACAGGCTTCTCCATAAGTCTGCGTAAATCCAAACGCTTTGATCATCTCATCAAAGCGAATGTTCCAACTCCGAGATGCTTGCACCAGCCCATAAATCGAGCGTTGGAGCTTGCACACCTTGTCAGCATTCTTAGGATCGACAAAACCTTCCGTCTGCATCATATACAATTCTTCCTTAAGGAAACCATTAAGGAATGCCGTTTTGACGTCCATTTGCCATATTTCATAATTGTAGAATGCGGCAATTGCTAACATGATTCGGACGGACTTCAGCTTCGCTACGGGTGAGAAAGTCTCATCGTAGTCAACCCCTTGAACTTGTCGATAACCCTTAGCGACAAGCCGAGCTTTATAGATGGTCACATTACCATTCGCGTCTGTCTTCTTCTTAAAGATCCATTTATTTTCTATGGCTCGCCGCTCAACGGGCAAGTCAGTCAAAGTCTATACTTCGTTTTCATACATGGATCCTATCTCGGATTTCATGGCTTCCAGCCATTTGTCGGAATCCGGGCCCGCCATTGCTTCTTCATAGTTCGAAGGTTCACCGTTGTCTAACAACATGATTTCCAAGACAGGGTTCCCGTACCACTCTGGTGCGGAACGTGTCCTTGTGGACCTACGAATTTCAGTAGGAGCTTGATTAGAAGCATCTTGATCATCATCATTAATTTCCTCTCTAGTCGGTACAGGCACCTCAGAAACGTTTTCTTCAGTTGTGCCATTTTCTGGTTCAAGAGGTAACACTTCATCAAGTTCTACTTTCCTCCCACTTACTTCTTTCGAGAGAAACTCCTTCTCTAGAAAGGATCCATTCTTGGCAACAAAGACCTTGCCTTCGGAACTGACGTAGAAGGTATACCCAATAGTTTCTTTAGGGTATCCTATGAAGACGCATTTTTCCGACTTGGGTTCAAGCTTTTCAGGTTGAAGTTTCTTGACATAAGCATCGCATCCCCAAACTTTTAGAAACGACAGCTTAGGTTTCTTCCCAAACCATAATTCATACGGTGTCGTCTCAACGGATTTCGACGGAGCCCTATTTAAAGTGAATGCGGCAGTCTCTAAAGCATAGCCCCAAAAAGATAGCGGTAAATCGGTAAGAGACATCATAGATCGCACCATATCTAATAGAGTGCGATTACGACATTCGGACACACCATTAGGCTGAGGTGTTCCAGGCGGCGTGAGTTGTGAAACTATTCCACATTTTCTTAAGTGTGTGCTAAATTCGTGACTCAAGTATTCTCCTCCACGATCTGATCGTAGAAACTTGATCTTTCTATCACGTTGATTTTCAACCTCACTCTGAAATTCCTTGAACTTTTCAAGGGTCTCAGACTTGTGTTTCATTAAGTAGATATACCCATATCTACTCCAGTCATCAGTGAGGGTGAGAACATAACGATAGCCACCGCGAGCCTCAACACTCATTGGACCGCACACATCAGTATGTATGATTTCCAATAAGTTGGTTGCTCGCTCCATTGTTCCTGAGAACAGAGTCTTGGTCATTTTACCCATGAGGCATGGTTCGCACGTGTCAAATGATTCATAATCAAGAGACTCTAAAAGTCCATCTGCATGGAGCTTCTTCATGCGTTTGACACCTATGTGACCAAGGCGGCAGTGCCACAAGTATGTGGGACTATTGTTATCAACTTTAACTCTTTTGGTATTCACACTATAAATATGTGTATCATCACGTACGAGATTCATTAAGAATAAACCATTAAACATCAGAGCATGACCATAAAACATATCACTCATATAAATAGAACAACCATTATTCTCGGATTTAAATGAGTAGCCATCTCGAATTAAACGAGATCCAGACACAATGTTCATGCTCAAACTTGGCACTAAATAACAATTATTGAGGTTTAAAACTAATCCCGTAGGTAAATGTAGAGGTAGCGTGCCGACGGCGATCACATCGACCTTGGAACCATTCCCGACGCGCATCGTCACCTCGTCCTTCGTCAGTCTCCGTTTATTCCGCAGCTCCTGCTTTGAGTTACAAATGTGAGCAACTGCACCGGTATCAAATACCCAAGAGATACTACGAGTACTGGTAAGGTACACATCAATTACATGTATATCACATATACCTTTTGTTTTGCCGGCCTTCTTGTCCGCTAAGTATTTGGGGCAGTTCCGCTTCCAGTGACCACTTCCCTTGCAATAAAAGCACTCAGTCTCGGGCTTGGGTCCATTCTTTGGCTTCTTCCCGGTAGCTTGCTTGCCGGGCGCGGCAACTTCCTTGCCGTCCTTCTTGAAGTACTTTTTACCCTTGCCCTTCTTGAACTTAGTGGTTTTATTCACCATCAACACTTGATGTTCCTTCTTGACTTCTACCTCTGCTGATTTCAGCATAGCAAATACTTCAGGAATGGTCTTTTCCATCCCCTGCATATTGAAGTTCATCACAAAGCTCTTGTAGCTTGGTGGAAGCGACTGGAGGATTCTGTCAATGACCGCATCGTCCGGGAGATTAACTCCCAGCTGAGTCAAGCGGTTATGTAACCCTGACATAGTGAGTATGTGCTCACTGACATAACTATTTTCCTCCATCTTATAGCTGAAGAATTTGTCAGAGACTTCATATCTCTCGACCCGGGCATGAGCTTGGAAAACCATTTTCAGCTCTTCGAACATCTCATATGCTCCGTGTCTCTCAAAACGCTTTTGGAGCCCCGGCTCTAAGCTGTAAAGCATGCCGCACTGAACGAGGGAGTAGTCATCGGTACGTGCCTGCCAAGCGTTCATAACGTCTTGTTCTGCAGGGAGAACAGGTGCGTCACCCAGCGGTGCTCGTAGGACTTAATCTTTCTTGGCAGTTATGAGGATGATCCTCAGGTTCCGGACCCAGTCCGTATAGTTGCTGCCATCGTCTTTCAGCTTGGTTTTCTCTAGGAACGCGTTGAAGTTGAGGACTACATTGGCCATTTGATCTACAAGACATATTGTAAATATTTTAGACTAAGTTCATGATAATAAAGTTCATCTAATCAAATTATTTAATGAACTCCCACTTAAATAGACATCCCTCTTCTAGTCATCTAAGTATAACATGATCCGAGTCAACTAGGCCGTGTCCGATCATCACGTGAGACGGACTAGTCAACATCGGTGAACATCTTCATGTTGATCGTATCTTCTATACGACTCATGCTTGACCTTTCGGTCTTCTGTGTTCCGAGGCCATGTCTGTACATGCTAGGCTCGTCAAGTCAACCTAAGTGTTTGCATGTGTAAATCTGTCTTACACCCGTTGTATGTGAACGTTAGAATCTATCACACCCGATCATCACGTGGTGCTTCGAAACAACGAACTGTCGCAACGGTGCACAGTTAGGGGGAACACTTCTTGAAATTATTATGAGGGATCATCTTATCTACTACCGTCGTTCTAAGTAAACAAGATGCAAAACATGATAAACATCACATGCAATCAAATAATAAACATGACATGATATGGCCAGTATCACATAGCTCCTTTGATCTCCATCTTGGGGCTCCATGATCATCTTTGTCACCGGCTTTACACCATGATCTCCATCATCATGATCTCCATCATCGTGTCTCCATGAAGTTGCTTGCCAACTATTACTTCTACTACTATGGCTAATGCGTTTAGCAATAAAGTAAAGTAATTTACATGGCATTTCTCAATGACACGCAGGTCATACAAAAATAAAGACAACTCCTATGGCTCCTGCCGGTTGTCATACTCATCGACATGCAAGTCGTGATTCCTATTACAATAGCATGAACATCTCACACATCACATATAGATCATTCATCATTCATCACAACTTTGGCCATATCATATCACAAAGCACTTGCTGCAAAAACAAGTTAGACGTCCTCTAACTATTGTTGCAAGTTTTATGTGGCTGAATTAGGGTTCTAGCAAGAACGTTTTCTTACCTACATGAAAGCCACACCGTGATTTGTCAACTTCTATTTACCCTTCATAAGGACCCTTTTCATCGAATCCGCTCCAACTAAAGTGGGAGAGACAGACACCCGCCAGCCACCTTATGCAACTAGTGCATGTTAGTCGGTGGAACCGGTCTCACGTAAGCGTTCGTGTAAGGTTGGTCCGGGCCGCTTCATCCCACAATACCGCTGAAGCAAGATAAGACTAGTAGAGGCAAGAAAGTTGACAAATCTACGCCCACGACAAATTGTGTTCTACTCGCGCAAGAAGAACTACGCATAGACCTAGCTCTGATGCCACTGTTGGGGAACGTTGCAGAAAACAAAAATTTTCCTACGGTTTCACCAAGATCCATCTATGAGTTCATCTAGCAACGAGTGATCGGATGCATCTACATACCTTTGTAGATCGCGAGCGGAAGCGTTCAGAGAACGGGGATGAAGTAGTCGTACACGACGTGATCCAAATCACCGGAGATCCTAGCACCGAACGGACGGCACCTCCGCGTTCAAAACATGTACGGTCAGCGTGACGTCTCCTCCTTCTTGATCCATCAAGGGGGAAAGAGAGGTTGATGAAGATCCAGCAGCACGACGGCGTGGTGGTGGATGCAGGGCGTCACAGCAGCAGGGCTTCGCCGTGTACTGCGAGAGGAAGAGGTGTAGCAGGGAGGGATGGAGGCGCCAGGGGTCAAGGGTGCGGCTGCCCCTCCCTCCCCCCTTTATATAGGCCCCTGGGGGTCGCCGGCCCTTGGGAGATCCAATCTCCAAGGGGGCGGCGGCCAAGGGGGGTGGAGTGCCCCCCAAGGCAAATGGGCGCCCCCCCCACCGTAGGGTTCCAACCCTAGGTGCAGGGGGTGGGCCTTGGGGGGCGCACCAGCCCACTAAGGGCTGGTCCCCCTTCCCACTTCAGCCCATGGAGCCCTCCGGGATGGGTGGCCCCACCCGGTGGACCCCCGGGACCCATCTGGTGGTCCCGGTATAATACCGGTGACCCCCAGATCACTCCCGATGGCCGAAACTGCACTTCCTATATATAATTCTTCACCACCGGACTATTCTGAAACTCCTCGTGACGTCCGGGATCTCATCCGGGACTCCGAACAACATTCGGGTTACTGCATATACATATATTCACAACCCTAGCGTCACCGAACCTTAAGTGTGTAGACCCTACGGGTTCGGGAGACAGGCAGACATGACCGAGACGGCTCTCGGGCAAAAACCAACAGCGGGATCGAGATACCCATGTTGGCTCCCACATGCTCCACGATGATCTCATCGGATGAACCATGATGTCGAGGATTCAATTAATCCCGTATACAATTCCCTTTGTCAATCGGTATTTTACTTGCCCGAGATTTGATCATCGGTATCTCAATACCTTGTTCAATCTCGTTACCGGCAAGTCACTTTACTCGTACCGTAATGCATGATCCCGTGATCAAACACTTTGATCACATTGAGCTCATTATGATGATGCATTACCGAGTGGGCCCGGTGATACCTCTCCGTCATGCGGAGTGACAAATCCCAGTCTCGATCCATGTCAACCGAACAGACACTTTCGGAGATACCCGCAGTATACCTTTATAGTCACCCAGTTACGTTGTGACGTTTGGCACACCCAAAGCACTCCTACGGTATCCGGGAGTTACACGATCTCATGGTCGAAGGAAAGGATACTTGACATTGGAAAACTCTAGCAAACGAACTCTACGATCTTGTGCTATGTTTATGATTGGATCATGTCCATCACATCATTCTCCTAATGATGTGATATCGTTATCAATGACATCCAATGTCCATAGTCAGGAAACCATGACTATCTGTCGATCAACGAGCTAGTCAACTAGAGGCTTACTAGGGACATGTTGGTGTCTATTATTCACACATGTATTACGATTTCCGAATAACACAATTATAGCATGAATAAAGACAATTATCATGATCAAGGAAATATAATAATAATGATTTTATTATTGCCTCTAGGGCATATTTCCAACAAGCTCTTCGTCGGCCTCCTCCCGCCAAGTCCTCAGCTGTTCCAAGTTCAGCCCGGGGTACCAGGCCCGGACGAACTCCAATGCCCGCCTGGCACCGGATCATGCTACGGAGGCCTTCCAGGCCTCAAAGCAGCCGACTGCCACCTCCAGCCAGTCGGCAGTCCGGCTCGGGGTGCGGGGAATCGCTTCGCCTGGCCAGAGCGCGGCCAGCACTTGCGCCCAACAAGCTGGAGGCGGCGGAGCATGCGGTGTGCCGGCTGCAACCAGGCTTGGATCGCCAAGAGCTGCTCCTCAAGTGTCCGGTTCGTGTCCGGCGCGATCTCAACCCCCGCCTGCCGGCGTGCCTTGCGGTGGGCCTCGATGGTCTGGGTGGCAATGACGGAGTAGCCGGGAAAGTAGTCTGTGCAAAGAACAAAGAAGCAGCACAAATAAGAAGACGAACCAAAAGGCAAGGGGCGAGCAAGGAGTGAGGAAGGCGGCTTACCGTCGATCAGATCCTCGATCCGGCCGTAACCCTCGCTCAGCGCTTGCTTCGCCTCAGCCCAGCCCGACGTTTCGGTCTCGAACACAGCCTTGAGGGCGGCCTTGCTGTCCTGCGCCTCCTTTAGGGCCGCCTTGTGGCTCTCCTCCTGGTCGGCCAACTTCTTGGCCAGGCGGTCGCGCTCCAGGACTAGGGCGTTGAACTCGGCCTCCTTGGCACGAAGGGCGGTCTGGGCCCCGCCGAGCTGTTCCCTCAAGTCGGCATTGGCCCCTCCAAGCATGAAGACAAAGGAAGAAACAATAAGGAAGAAGTCGTCAGGGAAGATCCGACCCAACTGCTCAGCAGTCGGCCCGGATCTCGGGGACTACACCCAGTGGGTGCGCTGACGCGCCCCCACAGGATATGAACAAAACAGAGCAGGCACTCCGGCTGTTGGTCAGATCCTCGCTCTTCTAGCGCAGCTCCTGAGCCTGGGAGTCGAAGGCGGCAGCACTCCAGTTATGGTACTCCTGGAAGATCAGACAAGATGCAGGAATAATAAAATTGTCAGGACCTAGTAAGTTCCAAGCCGCCTGCTCAGCAGCCGACTCGGAACTCGGGGACTACACCCAGTGGGTGCGCTGACGCGCCCCCACAGAAGAAATCAAAGAAGCAAAACAACCAAGGCCAGAAGACTCACCCGAACGACGGCCCGCATCGCAAGGAAATCTCGGGTATATCGCTGCAGCGCGGTAGCATGAGCCTGAAGCCGGCTCCAGACCTCCTGGGCCGACGCGGTCAGCTCGGCCGTCCCCCCACTGGGCGTCCACTTGGACGTGCTGGAGCGGCCGCCTCCAGGGCCTCCGTCGTCCGGCTGGCGCCCGCAGCTCTGTCCGGCTCCGGCACGGGGGTAGCTTCCCCCGCGTGCCGGCGTGGCGCCGGCTGCACCACCAGGCCGGCTCCTGCTGCCGGCTCGCTCCCAGCCGGCTGCTCCGGCGCCGTAGCCGGCTGACAGCTCTGACCCGCCCCAGTCGGCGCCGCCGGAGGCACCTCCTCCAAGGCAATCACATCATCCTCCCTCCGCTCCGCCTCTGGCCGGCCGCGGTTGGCTTCCTTCGACGGAGGCACGGGGGCATCGGGAGCCACGCTGCGGAGGGGAACGACGAGCTGTGGAGGCCGGTTGTGCGAGGCATCCGCCTACCTCTCCGTGGCCGTCGCCTCCGCCTGGGCCTTGGCCGCCGCGTTGGCCTTCTCATTCGCCGCCTGGGCGGCCCTTCGCTCCGACGCCTCCCGCTCCTCCACGCGGCGGGAGCTCGAAGACCCTCCGGCTGATCCGATCATGGAGCCGGCGGGACCCCGCTCGAGGGAAAGCGGCGCCCTGGCCGGTCAACCAAGAAAGAATTTAGAAGAACTTCAATCGAAGAACACGGCAAGAATACAAGGCGCTTAAACACTTACGCCGAAACCGCCTGCGGCTGCTTCACGACCTTCTGGAAACGGGCCGCCCTCGCGGCCGCTTCATCCCACTTGGTTGCCGCAACGGTGCCCCTGGCCTTCTTCGGCCGGCTGCCGAAGTAGGTCGACACGGCCCGGCGCTTCGGCGCGCCGCCAGGGGCGCCCGGCGCGGCAGAAGGACCCGTGCCTTGATGATCAGGCACCGGCCGGCGGTGCGGGACGACTTCAACCTCGTCGTCGTCTGCCCAGTCCTTGAGGCCGGCTCCGAGCCCCGCGCCGCCTGCCTCGCCGCCTTCCCCCGCGGCGGCATCTTCCATGGCAGCCGCTCCAAGATCCAGATCGTTAACGTCATCCACCGTACGGTCGGGGAGGAACTGGCGCTCTGCCCGTGTGGCCCCCGCCGCCGGCGGAAGAAGGGGATTCTGCAGAAGACAAGCCGACTGATCAGAGGCCCGCCACCATGAGGCCAACTACAAAAAGAAAAGGAAAAGAGAAAGACTTACGGCAGGCGGAGGGTTGGTGCGAGAGTACGGCCCCTTGCCGTATCACCAATCCTCAGGGAGCTTGCAGTTGGCGATGTAGTTCACCATGTAAGACACCGCGGCATGGGGCATCTCCCTGGTGCTCAGCCGGCATGGGTCGAAGCGGTCGCTCATCTGGCAGATCATGTGCGGCCGGCCTTGGAGCGGGAGTACCCGGCGCTCCACGAAGGCGGCCACGAGGTCGGCTCCAACCAGGCCCTCCGACTGCGCCATCACTCAGAGTCAGGCGACGGCGGCGTTCCCAGCCTAAGACAGCGTCCTGGCCCGGAAGCTCCACGAGGGCGGCCTCGAAGCCGGCGGGCCGGCTACGTAAGCCGGCAGGTTGACAAAGTCGCCTTGCGGGGCGACGTTCTTCACATAGAAGTAAGATTTCTGCCAAAGCTTCACCGACTGGATCAGCGGGATGGACGGGAACGGATTGTTCTCACCCGTCCGCCTCATGGCGATGAAAGATCCGCATGGGGCGGGCACGCCCGCGACGACGGTGCCAAGCTTGCTTTGGAAGAACTCCCCCCAAAGCTCCAGGATGGGGAGAACACCAAGGAAGCCCTCGCAGAGGGTGACGAAGGCCGACAGCAGCATCACCGCGTTGGGGGTGAGATGATGCGGCTGAAGGTGGTAGAAGTCGAGGAAGGAGCGAAGGAACCCGCTCGCCGGGAGGCCGAAGCCGCGCAGGAAGTGCGATCGGAAGACCACCCGTTCGCCCTCCTCCGGCGCCGGCGAGATCTCCCTCTCCGGCGCACGCCGGACCCGCACGTAGTTCTCGCCGGGCAGACGCCGCGTCCAGCGGAGGAACTCGATGTGCTCGTCAAGGACGTTGGAGCCGTCCCACGAGCTCGACAACGCCATTGGGACGGTGCGGCGAGGAGAAAGGTGCGGCGACAGCGGAACAGCGCGGCGATGAGGCGCTGCGGCGGCGGAGGAAATGAGGATGGAAGAAGAGAATGGTTGGAGCGAGGGAGAGCGTGCGAGCCTTTGCCGCTCCCTCTCCTCCCCCTACTTATAGACCCGCACGGCGGAGCCGAGGAGGCGTGGAGTGGGGGACGTGGGATTAACTGCGCCCACTCTCCCACGTCTCGCTATAACTACGCCTTGATGGCGTGGCAAAACCGCCGCGGGAAGGCAAACAGCCCATCCCGGGCCGCAGAAGATCCGCGCCTGGGCCGAGGCCAGGAGTGGCGGGCCCGGGCCTGCGGCGACGTCCCGTCACGCACGCGCAATGGCAGGATTTCTGCCACGTGACACGCGGGGAGGCGCACGGTCAGCGCGAAATTTGGCCCACGTTCCCGTTGACGAGTCCACGGCGCCCTCCCAAGGCGGCGCACATAAGCGGAGCCGGCTCCCAGCTGCCGGCTCCTCAAGATAGGAAGCTGACCGAGCTTCTCGTCCCCCTTGCCAACCTCGAAGCGCGACCAGCTTCGGGGACTACTGTCGGGGTAAATGACCACGGGTAGCCTAACCGGCTCCCCCTGGCACTTCAGAAAAAATTACGAGCCGATCCGGCCTCCGAAGATCCAAGACGTGGGGCCGCCTTCCCCCTGCCGGCTACCTCTCAAGCCGACTGTCGGAAGGCGGCCCAACCTTGACCCTCATGAAGAAAGCCACGGGAGGGCCGGCTCGAAGAAGCCGGCCACGAGAAGGCCGACTCCAAGAAGCCGGCTCCCACAACGCGGTCAGGATCGTACCCTCGAAGCCCGCATCCACATAACGGCGATGGGACGGGGCGTGGCTACAGTAAAGCCTGCCACCCCCGAAACCCGGAGCACGCCTGGCACAGTGCGCCGTACGGGGTAGCCCTGACCCGTCTGGCGCGACACTGTTGCCATGATGACTATGGCGCCATCCACGGCAGGCTGTCAGCGCGGCCCACGGGCGGTGGGCCCCTTCAGGCAGAGAGACACCCGAAGACGGCCAGACCTCCTCTAGTCGGCCCAAGACATGGCCGGCTTCCCTAAGCCGGCTTGCCCCCTCCCTCGAAGGAGGCGCTCCATTAAGGAGACAAGACGACGTGAGGCTACAGTGATCGCCCGCCAGGTGGCGGCACTGTAGCCACGCTTACCTCGATAAAGCCCTCATCATCAGGATTGAGGCAACAGTAACCAGCCACCGACAGGGCCCTAGGCAGTAGGGCCTACTTGTCGACCAAGAAGCCTGCAGCCGGCGGGACCCACCAGCCGGCAGGCCCCAGCAGTCGGCGCAGAAGCCGGCAAACGTAGACGCTGACGGTTAGGGCCCGCGCCCAGCCAGATTACCGTTGTACCCCCGGGGGGTAGGCCTATATAAATCCCCCGGGGCACCCATGCAAAGGGTTGATCCCATCGAGGTTTAGAGACCACACAGAGAGAAGAGTAGAGCTAGCCTTGCCCTTCTTCTTCCTCTCGCCGAACAGCTCAAGGAGCATCTTGTAGCTACTTAGTCATCGAGTGATTATGCGAAGACCCCGCAGAGCAGCAGTAGGGGTGTTATCTCCACGGAGAGCTCCGAAGCTGGGTAAGATTTGCCGGCATGCATGTCTTCGCCTCATCCCGCTTCCAGGCACCGGCGACGTCTTACTGGCTCCCACAATGATAAGCCACCCGTTGGCATATGTCGCACCTACCACCCGACGCTCCTCTCCCCAACCCGACCCCATCTGGATCGGGATCGAACGAACCGCCCCGACCGATCACCGTCGCCCCCTCGCCACCACCTCGACCCCGCGCCCCCTCTCCTCCCAAGCGGCATCGCTCAATCCCGCACCGCCTAGCGCCCCTCCCCGACGCCGCCACGCCGCTTGCTCCGTCCCGCCGCGGCCGCGGCCCACCGCCTCGACGCACCGGGCTCCGTCACCGGATCGTCGCCGCCCGGAGCTGCCCTCGCTGGACTGCCCCGCCTCTCCTTCGACTGTCGTCGACGAGTCTCGTCGGCCCCAGTCCCTGCAAACGGGGGTGAGCCGCCGTCCTCCACTCCTCTCGTCTCCCCTGTAGATCGAACGTGCCCAAGCCATGCCCGATCCGCCGCAGTCAACGCGCCCATCTCCATTACCGCGCGCGCACCGGCCCCTGCTTTACCGTGTGTCGCGCCGCCAAGGCCGCCTCTGCCAGCACAGACCTTGCCTCGCTCGCTGTCACGACGCGCACGCGTGCTCCACTGCAGCCGCGTTGCCGCTGCCTCCGCCTCGCGTCCCACTCGCGTAGGCCGCCCTACACCGAAACCCGTGCCCCCGTGCGCGTCCGCACGCCCGCCCTCTACCACGCCGCGCTCCACCGCCGTCGCCTGCGGTCGCGGCCCGGCTGGACGCGCCTGGGTCCGACGCCTGGCGTCCACCCCAGCGCCCATGCCCGCGCCCGATAACCCGTTAGGCCCATGTGCTACTGCACGTGGGGCCTGCCCCGAAAGCAAAACAAAAAAAGATTAAAAAAAGAATATCTAATATAATGTTGTTAATTAATTACCTAATTAATTAAATCAATTAACCTGCTTAATTACCTTTTCAACTGTTAGATTAGTTTAACAGTCAAAGACATGTGGGCCCGTTTGACCTAGTTGACCAGTCAACTTTGACTAGTCAAACTACTGGCTGGACCCCCGGGCCCCACAGTCAGCCTCTATGTACAATCTGTGTACACAGGGCTGGGCACCCTTAGCATTTTAGCATTTATTTTTAATTAATAACAATTTCATAATATTATTAAAACTTTGGTAAATCATATAAAATAATCTATAACTCGGATGAAAATGTTCTCTACATGAAAGTTGCTCAAAATGACGAGAACAATCCGAATGTGCCCTCCGTTTGTCTATCACACGTCCCTAGCATAGAAAACGTTGAACTTTTCCCCTCTGGTTCATCTAACTGACTGACGTCCGGAACCGGGAAAAATTTCCCGGATGTTATCCTCCTTCGCCAGTATCGCCCAGCGCTGCGTTAGAACACCTCTAGCACCGCTTATTGTCTTGTTATGCTTATGTTTGCGTGTATTTACTGTTTCTTCCCCCTCTTCTTCTCTGGTAGACCTCGAGACCGCTGCTGATGCCCCTGTGATCGACTACGTCACCGACGACCCTCCTTGTCTGAGCAACCAGGAAAGCCCCCCCTTTGACCATCCCGATATCGCCCATTCCATTCTCTCATGCTTGCATTAGATTTTGCTACTGTTATTGTTTGCTCCTATTCTGATGCATAGCCTGCTTTTGTATCTGTTGTTGTACCTTGCCTGCTTATCCTAAACTGCTTAGTATAGGTTGGTTAGTGACCCATCAGTGCCCCCCCCCACTTGACCCGACTGCCCCGCTGGATTATCAGAAGACCCGATCAACGGGATCGAAGACCAGGCCCTGACACCGCACATCACTTTCCCCTTTTGTTCCTCGACTCTGCAGAGTTACCATCGAGTGCCGATGGTGGAACCTATACATCACTCCTGATGAGATCTCCGTAGTGTAGCTATTCGGCCGTGGTCATTGAGGGTGATTTCCTCCTTAACCACTTCTGGTACGGCTCTGTCGTGCAACCCCTCAAGTGTGAACTTCGAGGTTGGTTCCTCTTACGTTCACCTTGATGATTACATCGAGTGGAATCTGTCAAGGGTGATTCCTCAGGTTTTCCCCTTGGTGTTAGACGCACAGTTACTATGGTTACTATGACTTACACTGAACCCTGTTACTGAACACGGGTCAGCCCTGAGGGGTACCCGCGCGAGCATATTTGCGAGTGATGAGGAGTCGGGTTGACCTGGAGGGTGCCCGCGAGATAATTACGAGGTGTGGCCGGGCATTCCTAGCCCTTGCCGCAAGTCCTCGAGACGGGGCAACGTGGTCACATCTTTCGTGAGTCTCTGCTTGTTACCGCGCGTTCCTAATCCACTACGATTTGGATATTTGATCCGAGGGGCCTCTGGCCTGATAGCACTAACCATCACGTGGGCATAGTATGGGCGTTCTGCGTCGTATGCATCAGCCGAAGCTTAATAGACGTCAGCGACTGAGTGGCGCGCGCCGGGTTGGACTGCGTAAGCGCCTGCCTTGTTGAAGGAGGTAGCTAGGTCTGCTCACCGGCCGCGTTCGCAACATGCATGAGTTCCCGGGGAGATGGCGCATGACCTCTGGGGCATAGGTTTAGTCCGGCGTGTTGGCCTGTCTATTAAGCCTAGGTCGGGTTGCGGCGTATTGTTTAGCTGAGGCCGGGCATGACCCAGGAAAGTGTGTCCGGCCGGAGTTAATCGAGCATGGTGGGTAAGTTGGTGCACCCCTGCAGGGAAGAAAACATCTATCGATAGCCTGTCCTATGGTAACGGACACTTGGAGTTGTATCCCGATCGATACAACTAGAACTGGATGGTGATGAAAATTGGATTGTGATGATAACTGGATAGTATGGCTCTGGGATTGCTTTCTCGCAGGGAGTCGAGGAAGGACCTCTGGCCGAGGTTGATAACACTACTACTTTACTTTATGCTACTCTACTCCCTCCTGTTGCTGCAAGATGGTGGTTTCCAGAAGATGCTAGTTTTCATAGGACTAGGCCTTCTCTCTATTCTGGCATTTCTGCAGCCCAGTCCACATATACAGCCCATTTCATTGATACTGATGCATTTGTAGTGTAGATCCTTGCTTGCGAGTACTTTGGATGAGTACTCACGGTTGCTTTGCTCCCCCTTTTCCCCTTTCTTCTTCTTTCCGGTTGATGCAACCAGATGTCGGAGCCCAGGAGCTAGATGCTACCATCGATGCCTACTACTACATGGAGATCGCCGACGACCAAGAGTAGTTAGGAGGCTCCCAGGCAGGAGGCCTTGCCTTTTCGATCGTTGTTGCTTTTGTGCTAGGCTTCTTAAGGCAAACTTGTCTAACTCATGTCTGTACTCAGATATTGTTGCTTCCGCTAACTCTTGTGTATTCGATCTTATGTATTCGAGCCCTCGAGGCCCCTGGCTTGTAATATAAAGCTTGTATTATTTTAATTTGGGTCTAGAGTTGTGTTGTGATATCTTCCCGTGAGTCCTTGATCTTGGTCGTACACATTTGCGTGTATGATTAGTGTACGATTGAATCGAGGGCGTCACAGAGAAGCACCTTGACCTCGCCACAAGAGTCGCCGCTCCTAAGCCACCGTTCGGTGGCCCGGCACACTGAGTTGAGGAGGAGGAGGTCGTACGTTGATGGATTCATCTTTCTTCTTGCCTCCTGTAACCACCACTGCGATTGCATCATCGTGGCCTTAATTCTTATTGCGCTATTGCATTCTCGTTCCAGTCAATAAAGACATGTGTGATCCCTTTGCTCACATTTGGAGGCAATTATATGCGTCATTGTAACTAGTACTCCGTCCATCAATTTATAAGTTGTGCTTACCTTTTCCATTAACTTCGTGCAATACACGGGCATCTTGCTAGAAACACTACAACATGTCAAACCGCATGTGACCAAACCGAGATGGTGCGCCAACCTAGCTATTACCATGCTTATCTGGCGGAAAAAGCCCCGCCCTAGCGTTTCCAATCGTTATTTCTATCTATTGATCGTGCCAAGGAGCAGAACCAAATGTTAAAATTTATACATGTTTCTCTATCTCTACTCTTACAAAAAATAGAGTTGGTGATGATGGTGTGCCTGCCATCCTGCAATATAGGCCGTCCGATTTATATCTGACGGATAGGAAGGAGAATATTGCAATTTTGCAAAAAGATACCCACACCCGTATCCACATTGGCAAATAAGGCCTTCCCCCGTTCATCCCTTTCTCCCACAAGATAAACTAATCATACAAATGCATCTTGATGTTCCGTGCAACGCATGGGCATCTTGCTAGTCTACTCTTATAAAAAACATAGTAGGTGATGATGGTCTGCCTGCCATCCTGCAATATAGGCCGTCCGATTTATATCTGACGGATAGGAAGGAAACTATGGCAATTTTGCGAAAAGATGCCCACACCCCTCTCCACATTTGCAAATAAGGCCTTCCCTCGTTCATCCTTTTCTCCCACAAGATAAACTACTCATACAAATGCATCTTGATGTTCCATGCAACACATGGGCATCTTGCTAGTTTCCTATAAAATACTCAGTTGGTGATGGTGGTGTGTCTGCCATCCGTCAATTCTAACCATTAGATCTGCATCTAACGGCTATGAGGTAAGTTGTGGCATTTTTGCAACAATAGCCCACTTCTCTACTCCAATTTGTAGAAAACCCCTTATTGTCTTGAAAGCAACCACATCCCTCCCTCACCTCATCAAAACAACCTGAGAAATATATTTTGAGTGAAAAGTAATATATTTTTAGTGGTATATATGTATATCAAAACAAGAGTGTTTTCTAAGTTTGTGAACAAGTACTATTCTACTTTGGATCCGTCGCAACGCACGGGCACATTGCTAGTAAAAGAAAAAGCATGCCGCGTTCGTGTCGCACCCCCACGCGCCCGGGAATCGGGAGTACTCCATGGCCCGTCCGGCACGCCACATAGCTAGGGAAGGCGTATTGCCTAGCATTTTCACTTTCATGTGGGACCGCAGTTGAGCAAACCGACTATCAGCAAACCGTACCCCGCCCGCCGTGTTGGAAAACAAAAACGAGGAGGGGAAGATCTAGCTGTAGCACAGAAGCCAACGGCCAATGAGTCAATGACATGTGGACCTGAAATGTGGATGACCCACATGTCGTTCTCATGAAAGCAAAGCGGCGGTGGGACCAAGAGAGGTGAGGCGCGGGTCGGCGGACGAGGCTTGCCTACTCACCTCCCATGCTCCGATCCGTACTCTTGCACCACTAATTTCCATCCAATTCCTCGTGTGGGTCATCTATAGCCTCAAAGAAAGGTAATCAAAGGCCGTATTTCTAGGAAATAATTTCCTGCATGAATCTGTACTTGCATGCAAGACACTTTCCTTTCCTGCTCGTCCTCCTCCGGGTCATCAGCTGCGTTGACAATGCCGGTGCCAATGCCAGAGCATCGCAACAGGTGCCTACCTGAGCCTTGTGGCATGTTGCAGCGCCAGCGAGTACCACCTCCTCTACGCCAACATCAGCATCTCGGCCATGCACATGCAGCTGCTCCAATAGTATTTTACCCGCATGTTTGACTGTTGTACCACACCGATCTTGGACGAGACCATGGAGCTTGTGGCCAAGAAAAGTCTCTGCCCGGCCGACGCATGTCGAGGTGCTTAACTGTTGTGACGTGCCGCACGACGTTTACTAGCTCGCGCTCCGGATGAGCGGCAGGGTGCTTCTCCCGATCGTCAGTGGTGCAACGGCAACGACGGACAGGTAGGAGCTTGGGCGGGAGCCAGTGATCTACCCAGGGCACATAGCTTGACTTGGGCTCGAGATTCCGACCGCTTGCACCATCCCGAGGATGTACCACTCAGCGACGAGGCTGGAATGATAGATACGTATAGGCGTGTTCTCGTGGGCGGGAGAGCAACCTGCTCAATGGATACTGGCTTGCGGATGTGATGTACTCGACGTAGTTGAGCTAGTGAGCCTGGAGGCATTCCTGCAGTCGTACGTTGATGCGCGGCTCAACAGCGTGTGGCCACGTGCCAACATAGGTCGGCTACGGGGAAGCAGCATCGGTGTGGTTTGAGATGCCCAGCTGGCCGTTGTCACGGCAGCATTTGCGACTCACTCGTTCGAGTTGAATCGGCCGATGGTGGCCTGGCCGTGGCGAGGGTGCCATAGCTGGACGTCGGGGCATTATGAGGCGTACTCGTTCATCCTTTCTCCCACAAGATAAACTACTCATACAAATGCATCTTGATGTTCCGTGCAACGCACAGGAATCTTAATCTTGCTAGTAAGAAACAAATCTTAAGTTTGGCATGAGTTCGTGCAACGGTAACACCACAAGGCCTAGCGCAGGAGTTACATTTCCCTCTCAGGGCCCACGGGGGTGAGCTTCAGTGGACCCGATAGGTGGCCGGTTGATAATCTCCAAGTGCAAGGAATCATCGTAGCACTTTCCAAAGGTGGAAGTGATAAGTATGGATTGTCGAACCCACAAGGAGCTAAAGCTAAGATCAATATTCTCTCAAGCCCTATCTACCACTGATACGACTCTACGTACACCGAACGTTTGCTTCCAACTAGCAACAAGTAATAAAACTACGTTGTGGGTATGAAGAGGATAACTTTGTATGGTGTCGGAGAGCTAGAACATAAAAGTAAGTGCTGTTATCATAAAGTTAGAATATATTTCTAAATAATATAAATATCGAGTGTGGAATAATGGTGGATCGGTGTGCGGAATTGTCCTAGGCAATTGTTAACAGGACTGTAATCATTATTGCAGTTTCATATGAGGGAGAGGCATAAGCTAACATACTTTCTCTACTTGGATCATATGCACTTATGATTGGAACTCTAGCAAGCATCCGCAACTACTAAAGATCATTAAGGTAAAACCCAACCATAGCATTAAAGCATCAAGTCCTCTTTATTCCCATACGCAACAATCCCTCTTACTCGGGTTTAAGCTTCTGTCACTCTAGCAACCCACTATAAGCGAATCATGAACGTATTGCAACACCCTACAGCGGGAATCCCTCACGCTTGCGCGACACGGAGGGCACGATAGGAAAGCACCAAAATAAAACATACAACTCATACCAATCTAGATCATCAATCAACCCAAAGACAAAAGATATCTACTCAAAACATCATAGGATGGCAACACATCATTGGATCATAATATGTGGCATAAAGCACCATGTTCAAGTAGGAATTACAGCGGTGTGCGGGAGAGTGGACCGCGTAAAAGAGATGATGATGGTGATGTTGATGAAGACGATCACCGTGGCGATGATTCCCCTCCCGATGGCACTCTGGTGCCACCGAAAGAGAGGAGGAGAGGTTCTCCCCCATGTGCTTCCTCCTCCATGGCCTCCGCCCTCTGGTCCTTGGCCTTCATGGTGATGATGGCCCCTCTAGGATACTCCTCCATAGCCACCGGTGATGATGGCCCCCTCCGGCAGGGTGCCGGAGAGGGCCTAGATTGACTTCTCATGGCTACAGAGGCTTGCGGCGGCGCAACTTCTGATCTAATCTCTGCTCTGGAAGTTTTAGGGTACGAGAGTATATATGGGTGCAGGGAGTACGTCGGTGGAGCTTCGGGGGCCCCACGAGGCAGGGGGGCGCCCTAGGGGGGCTCCCCCACCCTCGTGAGAACCTCCCTTATCTCATGACGTAGGGTCCAAGTCCATCCAGTAGCTTTCCTTCCAAAAATAACTTCTCCAGTTGATTTCGTTCCGTTTCGACTCCGTTTGATATTCCTTTTCTTCGAAACACTGAAATAGGCAAAAAACAACAATTCTTGGCTGGCCTCCGGTTAATAGGTTAGTCCCAAAAATAATATAAAAGTGGATAATAAAGACCGATATTGCCCGAAACAGTAGATACTATAGCGTGGAACAATAAAAAATTATAGATACGTTGGAGACGTATCAGGCATCCCCAAGCTTAATTCATGCTCGTCCTCGAGTAGGTAAATGATAAAAAAGATAATTTTTGATGTGGAATGCTAGTAAGTGCTTAAGTTTGATCAATGACAATTCCAATCACTTTTTCTAGCATCATTATATGTCATAACAATAGCTCATCTCATAAAACTTCTCATGATAAAGTAACAAGCTAATCACATGTTAAAGTGTGGATCATAAACTTTCTTGAAAACTAACAAACAATATTCTCAGTCATCAAACAATTGCAATTCATCCTATTTTCAGGAAGAATCTATGTCAGAGCTTTGATTTAGCAAACTTCACATACGCAACTATCATGTAGTCTTTCACAATTGCTAACACTCATGCAATACTTGTGCTTATGGAGTTTTAATCAGACACAGAGAAAGATAGGGGCTTATAGTTTCGCCTCCCAACCTTTTACCTCAAGGGTAATGTCAACAATAATAACTCATGCTCCCCTACATCCAATTAGAAATATATATCAGGTTCTTTCCAACATGCTAGGCTTGCCAAAGGATAAAATGAAAAAGGAAAGGTGAAGATCATTGTGACTCTTGCATAAGGTAGAAGATAATAATAAAAGATAGGCCCTTCGTAGAGGGAAGCAGAGGTTGCCATGCGCTTTTATGGTTGGGTGCACCAAATCTCAATGCGAAAGAGCGTCACTTTATATTGCCCCTTTTGATATGAACATTTATTATGCAGTCCGTCGCTTTTATTACTTCCACATCACGAGATCGTATAAAGCTTATTTCTCCCACACCAATCAATCATACATATTTAGAGCAATTTTTATTGTTTTTCACCGATGACAACTTACTTGAAGGATCTTACTCAATCCATAGGTAGATATGGTGGACTCTCATGGCAAAAACTGGTTTAAGGATTTTGGAAGCACAAGTAGTATCTCTACTTGGTGTTGAGAATTTTGGCTAGCATGAGGGGGAAAGGCAAGCTCAACATGTTAGAGGATCCATGACAACATAACTCATTACGTTGTCTTCCTTGTCCAACATCAACTCTTTAGCATGTCATATTTTAATGAGTGCTCCCAATCATAAAAGATGTCCAGGATAGTATATTTATATGTGAAACCTCTCTTCCTTCAATATTCCTTCATGAATTGTTCAAGTGACCAATTCAATGTGTGCTAACTTTCAATAAGTTTACTACCTATACTTATTATTTGTGAAGTCATTACTACCCATGTTATAAGCATATGAAACATATATAAATTCAGGTTTATGACATTCAATTTATTCAACCAGTTACTCATAGGATATACATGAAGCACATGGGCAATTGACAAACTACTCTAGAAGATATGAGTGAAGAACACTGAGTAGTCAAATAATTAACTAGCCATGGGAGGATTCTTTTCATTCAATATTTCAGATCCATTGATTTTATTCAAACAGCAAGTAAAATCGAAAACACGCTCCAAGCAAAACACATATCATGTGATGAATAAAAATATAGCTCCGAGTAAAGTATACCGATAGTTTTGAAGACGAAAGAGGGGATGCCTTCCGGGGCATCCCCAAGCTTAGGCGCTTGAGTCTTCCTTGAATATTATCTTGGGGTGCCTTGGGCATCCCCAAGCTTAGGGTCTTTCCACTTCTTATTCTCCTCATATCGACATCTCACCCAAAACTTGAAAACTTCAATCACACAAAACTTAACCAAACTTCATGAGATAGGTTAGTATGATAAAGAGCAAACCATTCACTTTGGTACTGTCAAAGACAAGGTTCATAATTTTTCTCACACAATGCCTACTGTACCATCATTTCTACTATTTATATTTAGGAATATAAGTCATAAAATCTAGAAAACAAGCAAACTATGCAATGAAAACAGAATCTATCAGAAAGAGAACAGTCTATAATGATCTGAACAATAACCATACTTATGCTACTCCAAAAATTATGAAATAAATTGGTGGACGTGAGGAATTTGTCTATTAATCTTCTTCAAAAAGAATCAACTCAAAAGCACTCTTCTGTAAAAAATTACATCTATTCTCGTGAGCGCAAAGTTTCTGTTTTTTACAGCAAGATCACATTAACTTTCACCAGAGTCTTCCCAAAGGTCTTACTTGGAACTATATTGAAACAAAAGCTATAAAACATGATTACTACAGTATCTTAATCATGTAAACACACAAAAACAGAAAGGGTAAATATTGGGTTGTCTCCCAACAAGCTCTTTTCTTTAATGCCTTTTAGCTAGGCATGATGATTTCAATGATGCTTGCTTAAAAGATAGGAATTGAAGCACAAACAGAGCATCTTGAATAATATGACTAGCACACTTAAGTATCACCTGCTTACTACGCCTAGGTATTTTGTCAGCACACAATTTATAAGAACAACAATCAACTAGCATAGGAAGGCAAAACAAGTATAACTTCAAAACTTTAAGCACTTAGAGAGGAAACTTGATATTATTGCAACTCCTGCAAGCATATATTCCTCCCTCATAATAATTTTCAGAGGCATCATGGATAGCAACTTTGTTCTCATACTCAATTGGAACCTCTTCTGAAATAGTGGAATCATTACTAGCTAAAGTTGACACTCTTCCAAATCCACTTTCATAAATATCACACTAAGATTCAACACCTCCAAAATAGTGGGATCACTAATTCCTAAAGTTGACACTCTTTCAAACCCACTTTAAATGATAGGATTATTCATACTCGAAAAGGTATAAGTGAAGCTCATGCAGCATTCTACAACTGACCAATATCCAAGCTCAAAATGTATAAGTGAAGCACATAAAGCGTTCTATAAAACCATACTCAAAAGATTTAAGTGAAGCGCAAAGAGCAATTCTATAAGATCATACTTAAAAGATTTAAGTGAAGCACATGAAGTATTCTATAAATAAATTAAGGGATATATCAAGCTAGCATGGTTCTTAAAGGAAAAACAAAAACACAAAGGACACAAATCATGTGAACAAAGCAAAAACCAAGATATACCGATATTTGTTGAAGAAGAAAGATGGGATGCCAACCGGGGCATCCCCAAGCTTAGATGCCTGAGTATCCTTTGAAATATTTACTTGGGGTGCCTTGCGAATCCCCAATCTTGAACTCTTGCCTCTCTTTATTCTTCTCATATTGATAGCTCCTCGACCTTCGGACACTTCATCCACACAAAACTTTAACAAAAACTTGTGAAATCCGTTAGTGTAATAAAGCAAATCACTACCTTTAGGTACTGTAATGAACTCATTCTTTATTTTTATTGGTGTTAAAGCTAATGTATTACAAGTTCTCTATGGTTCATACCCTCCAATAGTAGCCATAGATTCATCGAAATAAGCAAACAACACACGCAAAACAGAATCTGTTAAAAACAGAACAGTCTATAGTAATCTGGAAGTTTGGTATACTTCTGTTACTCCTAAAATTATGAACTAAATTTTAAAATTTGAAAAATTTGTACAGAAGAAATGTTAAAAAAGTTTCAGACCCATTTGACTTTCCAGTAAAAAAATGTAAATTCACGCACTACAGCCAAAGTTTCTGTTTTTGTTTTGCACATAGCAAACAAGCAATCTAATCATCCTAAAACCAAAGCTTGGCACATTATTTTTATAATACAATGAATATATATAAGGGGATAATTATTTACAGATAAACTTCCATGAAAAATTCTACATTGTTTCCGTGATTATGAACACAAGTGCTCAAGGTCAACCCTCACTTCTTCAATGCAAAACCTTCCAATCACTTCTCTTTTTGAAAAACTTTTTAGGCATGAAAGGCAAGTAATTTTTTTATTTTCATTTTTAATTCTTTTTGTATGTTTCACCCACAACTAAACAGAAACAAAAAAGGAAAAAATAAAATCTACTTAGTGAAGAAAGCAAACAAGCACACACGAGAATATCAACCCCACGCTATTGCTCCCCGGCAACCCCACGCTATTAATCCCCAGGTGCAAGGAATCATCATAGCACTTTCCAAAGGTGGAAGTGATAAGTATGGAGTGTCGAACCCAGAAGGAGCTAAAGGTAAGATCAATATTCTCTCAAGCCCTATCTGCCACTGATACGACTCTACGTACACCGAACATTTGCTTCCAACTAGCAACGAGAAATAAAACTACATTGTGGGTATGAAGAGGATAACTTTGTATGGTGTCGGAGAGCTAGAACATAAAAGTAGGTGATGTTATCATAAATTTAGAATATATTACTAAATAATATAACTAGCAAGTGTGGAATAATGGTGGATCGGTGTGCGGAATTGTCCTAGGCAATTGTTAACAAGACCGTAATCACTATTGCAGTTTCATATGAGGGAGAGGCATAAGCTAACATACTTTCTCTACTTGGATCATATGCACTTATGATTGGAATTCTAGCAAGCATCCGCAACTACTAAAGATCATTAAGGTAAAACCCAACCATAGCATTAAAGCATCAAGTCCTATTTATTCCCATACGTAACAATCCCTCTTACTCGGGTTTAAGCTTCTGTCACTCTAGCAACCCACTATAAGCGAATCATGAACGTATTGCAACACCCTACAACGAGAATCCCTCACGCTTGCGCGACACGGAGGGCACCATAGGATAGCAGCAAAATAAAACATACAACTCATACCAATCTAGATCGTCAATCAACCCAAAGACAAAAGATATCTACTCAAAACATCATAGGATGGCAACACATCATTGGATCATAATATGTGGCATAAAGCACCATGTTCAAGTAGGGATTACAGCGGTGTGCGGGAGAGTGGACATCGTAAAAGTGATGAGGATGGTGATGATGATGGTGACGTTGATGAAGACGATCACCGTGGCGATGATTCCCCTACCGATGGCACTCCGGCGCCACCAGAAGAGATGAGGAGAGGTTCTCCCCCTTGTGCTTCCTCCCCCATGGCCTCCGCCCTCTGGTCCTTGGCCTTCATGGTGATGATGTCCCCTCCGGGATACTCCTCCATGGCCACCGGTGATGATGGCCCCCTCCGGCAGGGTGCTGGAGAGGGCCTAGATTGACCTCTTGTGGCTACAGAGGCTTGCGGCGGCAGAACTTCCGATCTAATCTCTGTTCTGGAAGTTTTAGGGTACGAGAGTATATATGGGTGCAGGGAGTACGTTGGTGGAGCTTCGGGGGGCCCACGTGGCAGGGGGGCGCACCCTAGGCCCCCCCTCGTGAGCACCTCCCTTATCTCCTGACATAGGGTCCAAGTCCATCAAGTAGCTTTCCTTCCAAATATAACTTCTCCAGTTGATTTCGTTCCGTTTCGACTCCGTTTGATATTCCTTTTCTTCGAAACACTGAAATAGGCAAAAAAACAACAATTCTGGGTTGGGCCTCCGGTTAATAGGTTAGTCCCAAAAATAATATAAAAGTGGATAATAAAGCCCGATATTGCCCGAAATAGTAGATAATATAGCATGGAACAATAAAAAATTATAGATATGTTGGAGACGTATCACTGGTCCACATGTCATGCTCCCGAAGGCAGAGGGGAGATGGGGCCGAGAGGGGTGAGCCGTAGGTCGGGGGACATGTGGTGTCATGGGTTCGAGCGGTGTCATGGGAATCATGTGTGGCTGTGGTAGAAAATTGATGGTCGCCGCATTTCAGCTAACCCACATGTCATGAACACAAAGGCAGAGGGCGGTGCGGCCAAGAGGGGTGGGGCGCACATCGGGGGACATGGTGCCATGGGATGGAGCAGCGTCGTGGGAATCGCTAGTGGCAGTGTATGAAACGTGATGGTCACCGTAGTTCATCTTCCATGGACAAGCTGTCATGTCTACTGACACATGCATTACATACCGATCACTGGAAGGAGTAGTAGAGAAAGCTAGTAGATAAGTAGTTCCTTATAGTCAAGCGGACCTACACTGCTACTACTTGTTCCAAAGACATGCACACCATTGAAATAGTTCATCTATATCAATATACACAGAGAGGAAATATTATTTTTACAAGAGAGGAAATAGGTCATCCATCCATAATGCCTTGCTGCTCGTGCAGCTTCTTCTTATTCTTCTTCTCACTACAAAAAAAGACACATCCGTGACATTTTGGGCCGAACGAATTTTTTCCTGTCATACATATGACACTTCTATGACGATAATTGTGACAAAACCCGGTATCATCATAGATGTGGTGGGCTCCTGCTTCTATGACAAAAAATCATGACAAAAAATGGGCTTTTTGTCCTGGGCGGGCCGGAGACGCAGCTGCATGACATTCTTTGGGCCGTCCATGACGGAAAAAACCGTGGTAGAAGCAAGGGGGAGGAAAATTTCGGGGAGTTCCCGGTTACGGTGGGAGGTCGGGGGCCGAGCGATGCACGTTTCTCTCGTACACGTACGCCCGTGTGTGCGAGGCGTTGGCTCTAACTGAACCCGAGCGAGGCGTTGGGCTCTAACTGAACCCGAGCGATTGCACTGCAGGCTAAGCGTTACTGAACCCGAGCGATAGATCGATGGCTGTTAACTGAACCCGATCGAGCGATTCCTTGGCTACTGCTGCTAACTGAAGTTGATCGATGCTGCCTCTGGATGAAGAGTGAGCATTGCGGGGGGGGGGGGTGGATGAACAGTTCCCGGTGGGGGTGGATGAACAGGACCCCGTGGTGTTGCCTCTAGATGAATAGGACCCCGATCGATCGAGCCGGTTGGGGCTGGATGAACAGGACCCCGTGGAGGGCTGAATGAACAGGACCACCCCGTGGAGGGCAGGATGAATAGTAGATGGTGGAGGTGTGCCTGTGGATGGGTGGATGAACAGGACCCCGTGGTGTGGAGGGCAGGATGAACAGTAGACGGTGGAGGGGTGCCCGTGGAGGGGTGGTTGAACAGGACCCCGTGGTGTGGAGGGCTGGATGAATAGTAGACAGTGGAGGGGTGGTTGAACAGTAGCCGGTGGAGTAGCGCACGGTGGAGGCTGGATGAACAGGACCCCGTGGAGGCTGGAGGAGGTCGACGGTGGATGAATAGTAGCTCGTGGAGGCTGGAGGGGGTCGACGGTGGAGACGAACAGTATCTCGTGGAGTCCCGTTTTGCGGTACACCACACCCCTCCCGATGAACAGGACCCCCGTTTCGACCGTAGCGCTCCAACAAAAGTCCGTTTCCTCCGTTTGGATGAACAGGACCCCGTGGTGTGGAGGGCAGGATGAACAGTAGACGGTGGAGGGGTGCCCGTGGAGGGGTGGTTGAACAGGACCCCGTGGTGTGGAGGGCTGGATGAATAGTAGACAGTGGAGGGGTGGTTGAACAGTAGCCGGTGGAGTAGCGCACGGTGGAGGCTGGATGAACAGGACCCCGTGGAGGCTGGAGGAGGTCGACGGTGGATGAATAGTAGCTCGTGGAGGCTGGAGGGGGTCGACGGTGGAGACGAACAGTATCTCGTGGAGTCCCGTTTTGCGGTACACCACACCCCTCCCGATGAACAGGACCCCCGTTTCGACCGTAGCGCTCCAACAAAAGTCCGTTTCCTCCGTTTTGCGGTACGCCACACCCCTCCCGATCAACAGGACCCCCGTTTCGACTGTAGGAGGTCTGTTTCCTCCATTTTTCGGTACGCCACAACCCTCCCGATCAACAGGACCCCCGTTTTGACCGTAGGAGGTCCGTTTCCTCCGTTGTGCGGTACGCCACACCCCTCCCGATCAACAGGACCCCTGTTTCGACCGTAGGAGGTCCGTTTCCTCCGTTGTGCGGTACGCCAGGCCTCGTTTCCAGCGCCTCTTCCGTCCAAGCCCTCCCGATGAACACGACGCATTCTGTTGCCTCCCCATGAACACGACGCATTCCGTTGCCTCCCCATGAACACGACGATGACGCTGTTTCTCCGTTCCGACCCAGCCATGTACACGAGCCCTCGCCGTACGTATGCGCGAGTAGGCGTTCGAGACCCCGCCCGTATGTACACATACGTGGCCATATCTTCTTTCTTGCACCCTGGCCGCCTCTACTACTACACGTGCGCGCCTCTACATCCACCAGTATATATGTACGTACACATTCGCGACCAGAATGACAACGCTACGTACGCTTCGACCAGGTGGGTCCCGACTATCAGGCACTTCCTTGCCTGCGAAGATGTAGCTGGTGGGTCCCAGCAGTCAGGGGGCGAAATACGGTGGCCCGTTCGGTGGGTCCCCGCTGTCAGGTGGAGGAATAATTATTTTGCACGTAATAAGGAGGCACTTCCTTGCTGCCGCAGTGGACCCAACTGTCAGCCTCTCCACGTACAGTCCACGTCCGATGGAAGTCGTTCCTTGACCACGTTGACCACGCCGCGCCGAGAGCACCAGGGCGGTGGACGACGGTGAGGCCTAGGAAGGGGACGACGGGGAGCCGGGGAAGACGCGGCAGTGGAAGCCCGCGCACGCGGAGAGGAGTACCAGTGTTCATGTTGGAAATATGCCCTAGAGGCAATAATAAATAGGTTATTATTATATTTCCTTGTTCATGATAATCGTTTATTATCCATGCTAGAATTGTATTGATAGGAAACTCAGATACATGTGTGGATACATAGACAACAACATGTCCCTTGTAAGCCTCTAGTTGACTAGCTCGTTGATCAATAGATGGTTACGGTTTCCTGACCATGGACATTGGATGTCATTGATAACGGGATCACATCATTAGAAGAATGATGTGATGGACAAGACCCAATCCTAAGCATAGCACAAGATCGTGTAGTTCGTATGCTAAAGCTTTTCTAATGTCAAGTATCATTTCTTTAGACCATGAGATTGTGCAACTCCCGGATACCGTAGGAATACTTTGGGTGTGCCAAACGTCACAACGTAACTGGGTGGCTATAAAGGTGCACTACGGGTATCTCCGAAAGTGTCTGTTGGGTTGGCATGAATCGAGACTGGGATTTGTCACTCCGTGTGACGGAGAGGTATCTCTGGGCCCACTCGGTAGGACATCATCATAATGTGCACAATGTGATCAAGGAGTTGATCACGGGATGATGTGTTACGGAACGAGTAAAGAGACTTGCCGGTAACAAGATAGAACGAGGTATCGAGATACCTATGATCGAATCTCGGGCAAGTACTATACCGCTAGACAAAGGGAATTGTATACGGGATTGATCGAATCCTCGACATCGTGGTTCATCCGATGAAATCATCGTGGAACATGTGGGAGCCAACATGGGTATCCAGATCCCGCTGTTGGTTATTGACCGGAGTACATCTCGGTCATGTCTGCATGCTTCCCGAACCCGTAGGGTCTACACACTTAAGGTTCGATGACGCTAGGGTTATAAAGGAAGTTCGTATGTGGTTACCGAATGTTGTTCGGAGTCCCGGATGAGATCCCGGACGTCATGAGGAGTTCCGGAATGGTCCGGATGTAAGGATTTATATATGGGAAGTCCTGTTTTGTCACCGAAAGAGTTTTGGGTTTTATCGGTAACGTACCGGGACCACCAGGAGGGTCCCGGGGGTCCACCAAGTGGGACCACCGGCCCCGGAGGGATGCATGGGCCACATGTGGGAGGGGACCAGCCCCAGGTGGGCTGGTGCGCCCCCCCACAAGGGCCCAAGGCGCCTAGGGTTTGGGGGGAACCCTAAAGGGGGGCGCCCCCTTGCCTTGGGGGGCAAGGAACCCCCCTGGGCCGCCGCCCCCTCCTCAGATTGGATCTAAGGGGGCCGGCCCCCCTCTCCCTTGCCCCTATATATATGTGGGGGTTGGGAGGGCAACCACACCAATGTGCTGGCGCAGCCCTCCCCCTCTCCCAAGTCCTTCTCCTCTCCCGCGGTGCTTGGCGAAGCCCTGCAGGATTGCCACGCTCCTCCACCACCACCACGTCGTTGTGCTGCTTCTGGACGGAGTCTTCCTCAATCTCTCCCTCTCTCCTTGCTGGATCAAGGCATGGGAGACGTCACCGGGCTGTACGTGTGTTGAACGCGGAGGTGCCGTCCGTTCGGCACTTGGTCATCGGTGATTTGGATCACGTCGAGTACGACTCCATCAATCCCGTTCACTTGAACGCTTCCGCTTAGCGATCTACAAGGGTATGTAGATGCACTCTTCTTCCCCTTGTTGCTAGTTTCTCCATAGATGGAGCTTGGTGACACGTAGGAAAATTTTGAATTTCTGCTACGTTCCCCAATAGTGGCATCATGAGCTAGGTCTATTGCGTAGATTCTTTGCACGAGTAGAACACAAAGTAGTTGTGGGCGTTGATTTTGTTCAATATGCTTACCGTTACTAGTCAATCTTGATTCGGCGGCATTGTGGGATGAAGCGGCCCGGACCGACCTTACACGTACACTTACGTGAGACAGGTTCCACCCACTGACATGCACTAGTTGCATAAGGTGGCTAGCGGGTGCCAGTCTCTCCCACTTTAGTCGGATCGAATTCGATGAAAAGGGTCCTTATGAAGGGTAAATAGCAATTGACATATCACGTTGTGGTTTTGCGTAGGTAAGAAAAGTTCTTGCTAGAAACCCATAGCAGCCACATAAAACATGCAAACAAAAATTAGAGGACGTCTAACTTGTTTTTGCAGGGTATGCCATGTGATGTGATATGGCCAAAAGGATGTGATGAATGATATATGTGATGTATGAGATTGATCATGTTCTTGTAATAGGAATCACGACTTGCATGTCGATGAGTATGACAACCGGCAGGAGCCATAGGAGTTGTCTTTAATTTATTTATGGCCTGCATGTCAACATAAACGTCATGTAATTACTTTACTTTATTGCTAACCGTTAGCCATAGTAGTAGAAGTAATAGTTGACGAGACAACTTCACGGAGATCATGATGATGAAGATCATGGTGTCATGCCGGTGACGATGATGATCATGGAGCCCCGAAGATGGAGATTGAAAGGAGCAAAGTGATGATGGCCATATCATGTCACTATTTGATTGCATGTGATGTTTATCATGTTTGTGCATCTTATTTGCTTAGAACGACGGTAGTAAATAAGATGATCCCTCATTAAAATTTCAAGAAAGTGTTCCCCCTAACTGTGCACCGTTGCGAAAGTTCGTCGTTTCGAAGCACCACGTGATGATCGGGTGTGATAGATTCTTACGTTCGAATACAACGGGTGTTGACGAGCCTAGCATGTACAGACATGGCCTCGGAACACATGCAAACACTTAGGTTGACTTGACGAGCCTAGCATGTACAGACATGGCCTCGGAACACAGAAGACCGAAAGGTCGAGCATGAGTCGTATGGTAGATACGATCAACATGAAGATGTTCACCGACGTTGACTAGTCCGTCTCACGTGATGATCGGACACGGCCTAGTTGACTCGGATCATGTAATCACTTGGATGAGTAGAGGGATGTCTATCTGAGTGGGAGTTCATAAGATGAACTTAATTATCCTGAACATAGTCAAAAGATCTTTGCAAATTATGTCGTAGCTCGCTCTTTAGTTCTACTGTTTTAGATATGTTCCTAGAGAAAATATTGTTGAAAGTTGATAGTAGCAATTATGCGGACAGTAGAAGGCTTGTGTCCTTAATGCACCGCTCGGTGTGCTGGACCTCGAACGTGGTCTGTGGATGTTGCGAACATCTCACATACACGTTTTGATGACTACATGATAGTTCGGTAATGATAAATGGTTTAGAATTGAGGCACCGAAGACATTTTGAAATGTCGCGGAACATATGAGATGTTTCGAGGGCTGAAATTGGGATTTCAGGCTCGTGCCCACGTCAAGAGGTATAAGACCTCCGATGATTTTCTTGGCCTGCAAACTAAGGGACAAAAGCTCAATCGTTGAGCTTGTGCTCAGATTGTCTGAGTACAACAATCACTTGAATCGAGTGGGAGTTGATCTTCCAGATAAGATAGTGATGTTTATCCAAAGTCATTGCCACCAAGCTGCTAGAGCTTCGTAATGAACTATAACATATCAGGGATAGATATGATGATCCTTGAAATATTCATGATGTTTGACACCGCAAAAGTAGAAATCAAGAAGGAGCATCAATTGTAGATGGTTAATGAAACCACTAGTTTCAAGAAGGGCAAGGGCAAGAAGGGATACTTCATGAAACGGCAAATCAGCTGCTGCTCTAGTGGAGAAACCCAAGGTTGAACCCAAACCCGAGACTGAGTGCTTCTGTAATAAGGGGAACAACCACTGGAGCAGAATTACCCTAGATACTTGGTAGATGAGAAGGCCGTCAATAGAAGTATATTGGATATACATTATGTGAATGTGTACTTTACTAGTACTCCTAGTAGCATCAGGGTATTAGATACCGGTTCGATTGCTAAGTGTTAGTAACTCGAAATAAAAGCTACGGAATAAACGGAGACTAGATAAAGGTGAGCTGACGAGATGTGTTGGAAGTGCTTCCAAGGTTGATATGATCAAGCATCGCACGCTCCCTCTACCATCGAGATTGATGTTAAACCTAAATAATTGTTATTTGGTGTTTGCGTTGAGCATAGACATGATTGGATTATGTCTATCGCAATACGGTTATTCATTTAAGGAGAATAATGGTTACTCTATTTATTTGAATAATACCTTCAATGGTCTTGCACCTAAAATGAATGGTTTATTGAATCTCGATCATAGTGATACACATGATCATGCCAAAAGATATAAGATAGTAATGATAGTACCACCTACTTGTGGCACTGCCAGGTAAGTCATACTGGTATAAAACGCATGAAGAAGCTCCATGTTGATGGATCTTTGGACTTACTCATTTTTTAAAAGGATTGAGACATGTGAACCATGTCTATTGGTATATACGCATGAAGAAACTCCATGCAGATGGACCGTTTGGACACACTTGATTTTGAATCGCTTGAGACATGCAGATCATACCACATGGGCAAGATGACTGAAAGCTTCGGTTTTAGTAAAATGGAACAAGAAAGCAACTTGTTGGAAGTAACACATTTTGATGTGTGCAGTCTAATGAGTGCTGAGGCACGCAGTGGATATCGTTATGCTCTTACTTCACAAATGATTTGAGTAGATACTGAGCATATTTATTTGATGAAACACA
The DNA here is from genome assembly GCA_032464435.1 of Aegilops umbellulata. Classification (NCBI taxonomy): domain Eukaryota; kingdom Viridiplantae; phylum Streptophyta; class Magnoliopsida; order Poales; family Poaceae; genus Aegilops; species Aegilops umbellulata. Next base: position 361,136,896 of record CP136057.1, read on the forward strand.
AGTCTGAATTATTGAATGGTTCAAGTAATTTCAGAATGAAGTTGAATATCGTCGTGACAACAGGATAAAATATCTATGATATGATCATAGAGATGAATATCTGAGTTGCGAGTTTGGTACACAATTGAGAATTGTGGAAATTGTTTCACGACTAGTACCGCCTGGAACACCATAGTGTGATGGTGTGTCCGAACATCATAACTGCACCCTATTGGATATGATGCATACCATGATGTCTCTTATCGAATTACCACTATCATTCATGGGTTAGGCATTAGAGACAACCGCACTCACTTTAAATAGGGCACCACGCAAATCCGTCGAGACAACACCGTATGAACTATGGTTTAGAGAAACCTAAGCTGTTGTTTCTTAAAAGTTTGGGGTCACGACGCTTATGTGAAAAAGTTTCAGGCTGATAAGCTCGAACCGAAAGCGGATAAATGCATCTTCATAGGACACCCAAAACAGTTGGGTATACCTCCTGTCTCAGATCCGAAAGCAATAGGGATTGTTTCTAGAATCGGGTCCTTTCTCGAGGAAAAGTTTCTCTCGAAAGAATTGAGTGGGAGGATGGTGGAGACTTGATGAGGTTATGGAACCGTCACTTCAACTAGTGTGTAGCAGGGCACAGGAGTTGTTCCTATGGCACCTACACCAATTGAAGTGGAAGCTTATGATAGTGATCATGAGACTTCGGATCAAGTCACTCCCAAACCTCGTAGGATGACAAGGATGCGTACTACTTCAGAGTGGTACGTAATCCTGTCTTGGACGTCATGTTGCTAGACAACAATGAACCTACGAGCTATGGAGAAGCGATGGTGGGCCCGGATTCCGATGAATGGCTCGAGGCCATAAAATCCGAGAGAGGATCCATGTAAGAAAACAAAGTGTAGACTTTGGCAGAACGGCTCGATGGTCGTGAGGCTGTTGAGTACAGATGGATTTTAAAAGGAAGACGGACAATGATGGTAAATGTCACCATTAAGAAAGCTCGACTTGTCGTTAAGATGTTTCCCGACAAGTTCAAGGAGTTGACTACAATGAGACTTTCTCACTCGTAGCGATGCTAAGAGTCTGTTGGAATTAGCAGGTACTGCATTATTTATGAAATCTTGCAGATAGGATGTCAAAATATTGTTTCCTTGTTCTTGAGGAAAGGTTGTATGTGATACAACCAGAAGTTTTTGTCGATCCTGAAAGATGCTAACAAGTATGCAAAGCCCCAGCAATCCTTCTAAGGACTGGAGTAAGCATCTCGGAGTTGGAATGTACACTTTGGTGAGATAATCAAAGATTTTGGGTTTATACAAAGTTTATGAGAAACTTGTATTTCCAAAGAAGTAAGTGGGAGCACTATAGAATTTCTGATGAGTATATGTTGTTGACATATTGTTGATCAGAAATGATGTAGAATTTCTGGAAAGCATATAGGGTTATTTGAAAAGTGTTTTTCAATGGAAAACCTGAATTAAGCTACTTGAACATTGAGCATCAAGATCTATAAGGATAGATCAAAATCGCTTAATAGTACTTTCAAACGAACACGTACCATGACAAGATTTTGAAGGAGTTCAAAATAGATCAGCAAAGAAGGAGTTCTCGGCTGTGTTACAAGGTGTGAGTATTGAGCAAGACTCAAGACATGACCACGACAGAATAGAGAGAAAGGACGAAGGTCGCCCCCTATGCTTTAGTCGTAGGCTCTAAAGTATGCTATGTTATGTACCGCACCTGAAGTGTGCCAAACCATGAGTCAGTCAAGGGGTACAAGTGTGATCTAGAAATGGATCACAGGACAACGGTCAAGGTTATCCTTAGTAACTAGTGGACTAAGGAATTTTCTCGATTATGGAGGTGGAAAAAGAGTTCGTCGTAAAGGGTTACGCTGATGCAAACTTTGACACTAATCCAGATTATTCTAAGTAGTAAATTGGATTCGTATAGTAGAACAGTTATTTGGAATAGCTCCAAATAGAGCGTGGTAACTGCATCTAGGAGATGACATAGATATTTGTAAAGCACACACGGATCTGAAAGCTTCAGACCCGTTGACTATAACATCTCTCACAAGCATAACATGATCAAACCCAGAACTCTCTGAGTGTTAATCACATGGCGATGTGAACTAGATTATTGACTCTAGTGCAAGTGGGAGACTATTGGAAATATGCCCTAGAGGCAATAATAAATAGGTTATTATTATATTTCCTTGTTCATGATAATCGTTTATTATCCATTCTAGAATTGTATTGATAGGAAACTCAGATACATGTGTGGATACATAGACAACACCATGTCCCTAGTAAGCCTCTAGTTGACTAGCTCGTTGATCAATAGATGGTTACGGTTTCCTGACCATGGACATTGGATGTCATTGATAACGGGATCACATCATTAGAAGAATGATGTGATGGACAAGACCCAATCCTAAGCATAGCACAAGATCGTGTAGTTCGTATGCTAAAGCTTTTCTAATGTCAAGTATCATTTCCTTAGACCATGAGATTGTGCAACTCCCGGATACCGTAGGAATACTTTGGGTGTTCCAAACGTCACAACATAACTGGGTGGCTATAAAGGTGCACTACGGGTATCTCCGAAAGTGTCTGTTGGGTTGGCACGAATCGAGACTGGGATTTGTCACTCCGTGTGACGGAGAGGTATCTCTGGGCCCACTCGGTAGGACATCATCATAATGTGCACAATGTGATCAAGGAGTTGATCACGGGATGATGTGTTACGGAACAAGTAAAGAGACTTGCCGGTAACGAGATTGAACGAGAGGTATCGAGATACCGACGATCGAATCTCGGGCAAGTACTATACCGCTAGACAAAGGGAATTGTATACGGGATTGATCGAATCCTCGACATCGTGGTTCATCCGATGAAATCATCGTGGAACATGTGGGAGCCAACATGGGTATCCAGATCCCGCTGTTGGTTATTGACCGGAGTACATCTCGGTCATGTCTGCATGCTTCCCGAACCCGTAGGGTCTACACACTTAAGGTTCGATGACGCTAGGGTTATAAAGGAAGTTCGTATGTGGTTACCGAATGTTGTTCGGAGTCCCGGATGAGATCCCGCACGTCACGAGGAGTTCCGGAATGGTCCGGATGTAAAGATTTATATATGGGAAGTCCTGTTTTGGTCACCGAAAGAGTTTTGGGTTTTATCAGTAACATACCGGGACCACCAGGAGGGTCCCGGGGGTCCACCAAGTGGGACCACCGGCCCCGGAGGGCTGCATGGGCCACATGTGGGAGGGGACCAGCCCCAGGTGGGCTGGTGTGCCCCCCCACAAGGGCCCAAGGCGCCTAGGGTTTGGGGGGAACCCTAAAGGGGGGCGCCCCTTGCCTTGGGGGGCAAGGAACCCCCCTGGGCCGCCGCCCCCTCCTCAGATTGGATCTGAGGGGGCCGGCCCCCCTCTCCCTTGCCCCTATATATATGTGGGGGTTGGGAGGGCAACCACACCAATGTGCTGGCGCAGCCCTCCCCCTCTCCCAAGTCCTTCTCCTCTCCCGCGGTGCTTGGCGAAGCCCTGCAGGATTGCCACGCTCCTCCACCACCACCACGTCGTTGTGCTGCTGCTGGACGGAGTCTTCCTCAACCTCTCCCTCTCTCCTTGTTGGATCAAGGCATGGGAGACGTCACCGGGCTGTACGTGTGTTGAACGCGGAGGTGCCGTCCGTTCAGCACTTGGTCATCTGTGATTTGGATCACGGCGAGTACGACTCCATCAACCCCGTTCACTTGAACGCTTCCGCTTAGCGATCTACAAGGGTATGTAGATGCACTCTTCTTCCCCTCGTTGCTAGTTTCTCCATAGATGGATCTTGGTGACACGTAGGAAAATTTTGAATTTCTGCTACGTTCCCCAACAGTTCAGTGGTTCGGCTACGGTGTGAGGCTGCCGTCGCCGCGGGGCCTGGCCAGCGGCGGGAATAGTAGGGGGCGGTGAGGCCTCCGCGGCAGCACAGCCGGCCATGGGAGGCAGGAGCATGCGGCACGACTGGCGCTGCTTTGGGCAGCTCGAGCAAGAAGACTAGAGGTTGAAGAAGCACTACGGCTGTTGGATGTACATCGTACGGTCAGTGGAGCTAGAATCGTTCATATTGACTAAAGTTGACAAAGGCCCCCGTCCCAGTCAACTTAGTAGGCCCACAAGTCAGCCTCCCACCATGGTGGGTCCCGGCTAGAAGGGGAAGTATTCATTTTTTTGTGCGTAATAAGGAGGCACTTCCGGTGGGTCCGAGCTGACAGCGGGGGAACGTTTTTTTCGTGAAATACGCTGGCCCGTCCGGTGGGTCAGAGCAGTCAGGGGGTGTCGTGGTTCTAAGTCTGACAGTAGAATGGGGGGTAGGGATGGAGAGGCAGAATCCTAGCTTTGGAGTAGTTGTGCACGCAAGAGTTTTACGAGTTCAGGCCCTTCTTGGAAGAAGTAATAGCCCTACGTCTCGGAGCCCAGAGGCAGTCGACTAGATTATATGAGTGTGTGTTACAAAGATGCGAACCCTTCTTCCTGTGGAGGGTGGTGGCTTATATAGAGTTCGCCTATACTCCTGCAAGCCCACGTAATGAAGGATCTTAAGGTACATTAAGGCAGGGCGTTACTGGAAACGCACTGTATAAAGTGCTATTAAGGCTATAAAGGCCATTTAATTACAGACCGTTTGGATGCGGAGTGGCTCCTATTCTTCCGATGGTCGAGTGAGTCTTCATGGTCGAGTGTCTCTGCGCTCGTCGAGTGTTTTGGTATTTAGTCGAGTGGATGCTTATCAGGTCGACTGGTAAGCAGCCTCTTTTAGTAAGTTACCTTGGGGAGGGTACTCTTGGGCAGACCTATGACCCTACCCTAGGTACATGACTTCATCAGGGGGAAACGTTTTTTTCGCAAAATAAGGTGGCCCGTCCGGTGGGTCCCTGCTGTAAGGTGGAGGAATAATTATTTTGCGCGTAATAAGGAGGCACTTCCTTGCGGACGCCTGGACCCATCTGTCAGCCTCTCCACGTACAATACTCTTCCGATGAAAGTTGGTCATTGACCACGTTGACCATGCGGCGCCGAGAGCACCAGGGCGGTGGTCTTGACGACGGCGAGGCCTAGGAAGGGGATGACGCGGAGCCGGGGAAGACGCAGCAGTGGAAGCCGCGCGGAGAGGAGTACGAGGGTTCACTGGTTCGGCTGTGGTGTGAGGCTTCCGTCGCCGCAGAATAACAGGGGGTGTGGGTGAGTAGAGGGATGGCCTGGCTAGCGGTGGGAGTAGTAGGGGGCGGTGAGGCCTCCGCCGCATCGCAGCCGGCCACGGGAGGCAGGAGCACGGGGCACCACCGGCGCTGGTTTGGGCGGATGGAGCAAGTAGACCAGAGGTTGAAGAAGCACTACGGCCGTTGGATGGACATCATACGGTCACTGGAGCTAGAATCATGCATATTGACTAAGTTGACAAAGCCCTCCGTCCCCGTCAACTTAGTAGGCCCACAAGTCAGCCTGCCACTATACTGGGTCCCAGCTAACAGGGGGAGTATTCATTTTTTTGTGCGTAATAAGGAGGCACTTCCTTGTGTGCGAAGATATAGCTGGTGGGTCCGAGCTGTCAACGGCGGTAACGTTTTTTTTTGTGAAATATAGAGGCCCTTTCGGTGGGTCCCAGATGTCAGGTGGAGGAATCATTATTTTGCGCGTAATAAGGAGGCATTTCCTTGCGTGCGGCCGTGGACCCAGCTGTCGGCCTCTCCACCTAAAGTCCACTTCAGATGCATGTCGGTCGTTGACCACGTTGACCAGGCCGCGCCGAGAGCACCAGGGCGGTGGATGATGGCGAGGCCTAGGAAGGGAACGACACGGTGGCAGGGAAGACTCGGCAGTTGTTTCCCATGCGGAGGGCAGTACGACTGTACGAGGGTTTACTGGTTCGTCTGTCGTCGCTGGAGAATAACAGCAGGTGTGGGTGAGTAGAGGGATGGCTAGGCCAGCGATGGGAGTACGGTGGGGCAGTGAGGCCTGCGCGGCAGCACAGCCGGCCGCGGGGAGGAGGGAGCAGGCAGTCCCGCCGACGCTTGTTTGAGCGGCTTGAGCAGGAAGAGCAGAGATTGAAGAAGCACGACGGCCGTTGGATGGACATCCAACAATCACTGCCTGTGCGTCAACCTTTTTTTTAGGAAAGCCTCAAATCTGCGGAAAACAGCATACAGCCCATCTGCCATTATTTCTAATAATTTTCAGCCCATTTGCTAATTCTTACGGATTTTTTGGAGACCATATTCTTTATGTTAGCATTACAGCCCATATTGTGGCCACGGTTAAAAAATTATACGAAATTTTGCATATGTCGGTGCGGTCTGAACTGTTTTTAATCCCGAAATTTCGAGCCACGTTCAGACTGATTTTAAAAATAAATATATATCAATATGAAATGCAATAAATTGTCTACGCATAAAAACAGATGCAATTTAAAATCTCAAAATGAAAAAAAGATATTTGAAAATAATTGCCGGTTTGATGTGTTTTAAAAATGTACAGCCCATTTCTCATTACTGATAGGCCACTCTCCTCGTCTTGAAAGATTTGCAGCCCAGCAGGCCTGATAAAGAGACTTACTTGACAAATCACAAAAAAACTAGGCTAGCCATTTTCTGAAAGAAAAAAACTACTGGGCTGGTCTGTGGTAAACATAAAAGAAAAGGCTGTCTAGACAGGCCATAGTGTCCCGCACAGCCCAGTTGACACCCTGCTTCTGTCTCAAAAACAAATTAGATAAATGCCACTCCAATTATGGCGATTCATAAAAAATCCACTGCAATTTCCAAACTTTGAAAAATGCCACTGCAATTTTTGCAAACTTTGAAAAACCCCACTCCAGACTTCGAAAAATGCCACTAGAAATGGCATGAAATGGCATTTTTCAAAGTTTGGAAATTGCAGTGGCATTTCTCAGATACACCAGATTTGGAGTGGCATTTATCAAATTAACCCAAAACAAAAATAACTGGGTGAGCTGCTGGGTCCCTGGTGTCAGCCGCTCGTTGTGCAATTCTCTAGTTTATTGACTACGTTGACAATGGCATGGGACCCAAATGTTAGAAATCCACTAGGAGGAGCCATTTTTTTATTAGCTTGAAATAAGGAGGCACTTGCTTGCGTACTGCCATGACCTTGGCGGGTCCCTGCTGTCATCCTCTCCACGTATAGTCATCTCCTGATTGTGTACGCATCAACTTGCTAGGCCCACAAGTCAGCCTCTAAACCGTGGAGGACAAATACAACCCATTTAGAAAAATAATAGCCCATTCCATACGTTCAAATAGAAAGTTCAACATTCAGAGCAAATTAACAAGTCTGATCCACATATAGAGTACTGAACTTCCACATTGACAACCATCATAGCCAAGTGAACTATCTACTCCCACTAACACTCTAGTAGCGTACAAGTACTAACTTACTCTTAGCTAACTAGACGATGCCGGCCGCCATCTGCTGTCCATGCTAAACGCCGGCACCGGCGTCCTCCCCCTCGCCTCGGACTTGCCAGAGGTGCCATAGGGCGCGTTGCTCGCGCGCGTTGGCCCTTTCCATGCCGGCGTGGTCCATCGAAGCTTCGGCTTCCAAGCGGGAAACCCACTTGACGAGATGGTAGTAAAAATCGCCGTCGCGAACGCGTGCGTGCCCGACAGCCTCCAGGGCTATTTGCCGGGCGCCGGCCTCCATGTAGTCGGCCCAGTTGCGGGCGCTCTGCTCGCGACTCAGAGCGTCGGTGCGCTACTGCTCCATGTCCCGCTGGCGGCGCAAATCGGCGAGACGCTGCTCCTCCGCCAGACGGTCGTGCTCCAACAACTCCTGCTCCTCCGCCATGCGGTCGCGCTCCAACAACTCCTCGATCTCTGCATTGCCATCTAAAGACAGATAGAATGCCTCCTCCCTCCGTCTGCCTTCCGGTGAAAACCCGAACACTAGTTCCGGCGGTGACCGCCTCCGGCGTCGCCTACCGCGGACGGGAGTGGGCATGGCGGACGTGGCGAGCAATGTCGGGACGATGGGGTCTTATGAGGATATGGCGAGTTGGGTCACGGTGGCACCTGAGAAGGCCGGGAAACAGTACTTATAGGCGGAAGGTAGCGCGACGGTCATCGGAATTCAATGCATAATGGCTTAGCGCGTCAGCTTGCCGTGGAAAACTAGAGAAACTGAAATTATGAGTGTGCCGTCCCGTCCCGTCTGGGTCACACGCTGGCATGGCGGTCAAACGAGTGCACTCGAATCATCTCCCTCCTTGTCAATAATGATTCCACGGATTTAAAGCGTATCTTTTTTCGCATCAGTTAGCTACCTTAATTACGGCCGGCTGCATGCAGGCACTCAGAATCGCTCGCAGGCAGTACGCGAAGCAGCATGCAGCCACTTAAATCGCTGGAATTAATTAGGCTTAAACTTCTGCATGTTGAGGGCACGCATGCAGCCACTTAAATCGCTGGAATTAATTAGGCTTAAACTTCTGCATGCCGTTAATTATTGTCATGCCTTGGTCTTGCTGCTTTGCTCACGGGACTAATAAACCCAGACGGAGGGAGTACCTTGGTTGGTGAGAGGTTTGAATTAAGCCCTGCAAACCGGAAAGGAGGTACTAGTACGTGCGTGATCCGCTATTTATTCGTGTAGGATCGAGTAGGTCGTTTCTTGAATTGAGCCCTGCAAACCGGAAAGGAGGTAGTACGTGTGTGATCCGCTATTTATCCGTGTAGGATCGATAGTGTAGCTTGTCAGTGTCTTCAGAGGTAGGCATTTTTATCCATGTAGGATCGATAGTGTAGCTTGTCAGTTTCTTCATATGTTGGCATTTTTATTCAAAAAACTGTCACTTCGCATCTTGCGTCGCAAATAAAACTGCCAGGAGCGCATTTGTAGGCTAGCTAGTGATCGATCAGTAACTTGTAAACACTGAGTGAACAGAAATAAGTAACTGTTAGTGCATCTCAATGATTCACGGATCATATACAAATATGTATCTCCAAAAGCAAAGATCAGCCACTTCGGATCTTGCGTTGCAACTAAAACTAACTAGTACGATTCCCATACATAAGATCAACATGTTAATGCATCTCAATGACTCACATATCATATACAAATATGTAGCTCCAAAAGCAAAGATCTAGAAAAAACATCTGTTCTTCCTACTAACATGGATGCTTCTATTGGCCAACATTCAGTACAGACTGAAAGAAAAATATCTTTCTGAAGTCTACAATTCCTCTTGCAAACGTAAGTGGTTTCACCAACAGCTGGAACCATGAGAATGAACCAGACATGATGGAGGAACATGCACTGCAATATGATTTGGTCTTCCCTCGATCACACTGCGAGACTATTTTCGGAATACAAACTTTAACTTAGGCAAAATGATGCCCATTGTATAATCAGACCAAAGCAATGAAGCACCTAGTGTTGGCCAATAAATAGTACAGTACTACTTTTTTGCAGTCCATGAAGTGAATATCCAATCTTTCTGTGTCTATTTTCAAATGGCACTACATGCAGTGACTATACTATTCTCTTGTGCAGTTCAACCAAAATTGCGGGCACTTTGTTGGTTTGCCAAATAGCAACGGGCAGACATCTCTGTCTGTAGAAATATCAAGCAGCTAGTAAACATATACCACACCTTGTATTTTCGGTTTAAACATGTCTCTTCCGCTTAGCATCTGTCATGTTCTGCACTGGACAATCTGATACAGTTATGTTTTGCCCTGGACAATTTCATACTGAATTGATTTGCTGGTTCAGAGCACAAATATAGCACCTATTCTTCATCAGACCAAGGATATCCATGTTCGCAGTGATGGAAGAGGTGAAATCAATAAAACCGAAATTGAGCAACCAATCATTGAATCCTGTCCTGCACCTCCAATGTAGGTCCACCCTGCCAATAAATTCACATGCAAACCACTAGTGTTACTATCTAATGACAGTACAAAAAGAGTAGCCAGATAGTAGCAAACCATGTACCTTCGTAATGAACAGCTCATAGTGCCACCAATTGGATATAAAGGTTGGGAAAAACATGCTCCTAATGTTGAACCGGTGACTTTTTGTGCAGTTCCACTAAAATCGAGCATCCCTGTTTGCATAGATATTGAAAGTGTGATTACTCTAAAAGTGGCACTAGTTGAAGCATAGACTCACAAATATAAGCATTCCAAAATCTTAATGGGAAAAGGTAGCAAGATTGTTTCTAACCACCTGTTTGAAGGAATAAATAAAGCAACAACGGCTGATGTCAGGAAGGCATACATACAGTAGTTTTTTCTGAAAAACTGAGCCATTCCTGACCTTTCCTCTTCTTTTAAGCAAATTTTGTGCAGTTCTACTAAAATAAAATGCCATCACCGCCTTGACAATTCAGTGACACTGTACAAAAGGAAATGACTTAACATTACATCATGATGTCAGGTATGTACTCGACAGGCATTAGAGACAAACATACAGACCTTCTCAAGAGAACAGCCGGAGGAGGAGGTGCCCAGTCTTGACCTTTCCTCTTGTCTTCATAATTGTCTGTGCAGTTTAACCAAAATAAAATGACATCCGCGCCTTGGCATTTTGGTGACACTGTACAAAAAAATTAACTTATCTCATGAAAGTGAGCTATGTAATCTATAAGCATTAACAGTGCAAAAATTTGATGGCAGTAACAAGTTTGATTGTTGGTATACTGGCTGTGCAACAGCATTAGAATGCCTTATAGCTAAAAAATCTTTAATACATCCACAATCAATAGCTAACCCTGAAATAATCCAGTGACATTAAATGGCATTGCTTAAATTTATGGGTGGCATTAGACTGAGAGCGGCATTAGTTAAATGTGGCATCACTTTAGTAGTAGCATTGCTTGACTTGACTGCTGGCGTTATACTAACAGCAAAAAAAGTGGCAATAAGAGCATGGGAGGCACCAGTACGATGTACCTCCACAGACGCAGAGTGGTGAGGGAGGTATGGTTGCCCAGAGCAACAAATATCCAGGCAGCATATGTGGATTACGGTCCCATTTTTGTTCTCTTTAGCCACCTTTTTCCTATGCGAGGACAACAAACCAATCGACCTGGTCATTCTATATTGCATTGTCATGCCTTTCTACCCTTCTTCAACCAAGAGACACGAGACTCGTTCCTTAGCTACTGATTTTCCCCTTTTCAACCTAGATGCGGGTTCGATGCCTAATCTCTTGGACAGTACAGTCTCCCTTCCTTTCCTTATTCAACCCAGACATGGATTAGTCTGCATGAAGTAGGGTTTCCTTTAATAGTGCAAATTATGGTTTTCGTCTGCGTGGCCAGCAGAGTAGAGGATAGCAAATTGGGAAGATGGTGGAGTGGAAAAAGATCCACATGCAACGATGTAGCAGATGGAGCAATAGAACAAGGTCATGGCTCGAAAAGAGGTAGCATACCTGAGGGTTAGCGGGAAGTGGCTTTGCTCGTGGTTGTCGTCCTCCGCACACACTACGGCAGCAAGCTTGGGGACGGAGGCCATCCCGCGCGGGCGCTAGGTCTGAGAGGACGGCCTTGTCGTCAGTGCGTGACCTCGCTCGCCGACGCGAGTGCGTCAACGCTGCACGTCCTTCTCTTCCCCGACGGATCTGTGACCACCGGTGAGGAGGGAGAGAGGGGCCGTCTTTTTATATCTGGAGAGAGAGTGGTAGTGTGAGAAGCAAGTGGGCAGCCCTTAGCAAGAAAGCGCTGAAGCTCCAGCCTATATATCTTTTTTATACTACTAGTACTGGAGGTGGGGGAGTGGTAGAGTAGTTTATATTTTCTCTATGTATAGTACCAGTTAGTCATGCTTCAAAACTGATCGGCACGCCATTAAAAAAATAAAGGTCGATAACTAATGCGGCACCTCGGGCCAACGCGGCTAGATCGCATTTTGCACGAGAAATTACACACCATGTTTCGTTGACATGTGGTCCCGTTCCAACATATCAGTGAGACGATGGCGAGTAGTAGGATTATTTTCGAACGGACGTGTAGGCCGGGGCGCCTCTTCGTGAACCGTGGCAAACTCGCAACCGTCCACCGACTCTTCGCCTTTCCCTCTCGATTTGGAACTGCTGTCGCACGCTCTTCCTCTCCCTCCTCCATTTTCCTTCAGCCCTTCACCCTTTCTTCGGCCATTGTTCGATCGTCTTCTCCATGGAGGGAACAGGCCGAAAACGACCCCGTTATTCTTGCCCCGATCTGAAAGATGACATGGTGGAGGAACTCATTAATCGGTGCGATGTCATCACCTCGGCTAGCATGGCAGGTTTGTTCAAGCCCATTCTCGACTCAACTAATAACATCATTGCAAGAAACACAAGGGTCAAGGAGCGGTTTGATCTCCCCTATCTTCTTCGCCATGACCCTGCTCGCTGGCGAGCGGACGACGGAGATCTCGCCTTGTGCAAGTTGATGCCGCTTAATAATGATACGTGTGATGTCAATATGCCATCGCTTAAGGGTAAGTCCTGGGCTGGCGCAAATGGAGATTGGGTTGTTTATATTGGGTACAATTGCGAGTGGGAACTTGTGAATGTGTACACTCGTCAGCGGATTCCACTTCCAAAAATCTCCAAGTGCCCTGAGGTTGAGCACACAGATGATCTATGTACGTTCAAATACGATCATGGTGACTGTCGTCTACGGAAGATAGCAATTTATCGAGTTCCCAATCGCTCTTGGAATTACAAAAACTATGATGTTGCTGCTATCTTCGACAAGCTTGTTGTCGTCCTTGATGGTTTCACTCGATGGATATTGCTCAAAAATTAGTTTATGTACACGGATGAGTACTGTGATGCAATTCAATACAAGGGCCTTGTGTTTGCTGCCACCACTCGTGGCACTGTTTTTGCATGGCATCCTCGTTGTTTCGTACGTTTGTCTTCCACTGTAATTATAATTGTTTCATCCAGATGCATGCGGGTTAGCAAGTTTCCCATTACCAATTAACCTTCTTCTTGTGTTTCCAAGGTCCCGTGAACATCCCACCACCTATACTTGAAGATTTTTATAACCAAGGGGGAGATGACGATGGTGATGATCACGGGCATGAGGACGTACAGCGCCGATATACTCTGTGGCGCCTGGCAACTAATTCCGATGGATCACCTCTTCTTGCATGTATACAGCCCAATGATGATGTTACTGCTTAGGAAGCAGGTGTAGTCTCCCATGGTCGCACTCTCCGGACCTATTCCAACACCCGTTGCATGGTATTCGGGATGTATACTAGTGTGCTAGCGCCAACTCCTTCTTCCTGGCACAGAATTGATAGTCTTGGAGAAAACTCGCTCTTCCTTGGACAAAACTATCCGATGATGGTGAAAGGCGATCCAACCGCTGCTGACACATTTATAAGAAGCAACTGTGTCTATACCTCGGACATTTGCGTGGTTCCCTACCTTGGTACTGATATAGTAGGCCGCTTTAGCCTGGATGATCAATCATGCGTTGGTCTGAAGATCGACAAGGCATGGCCCGTCCCAGAGAATCACTTGTAGTTCAAAGCAAGCGTTTCCAACGCCGAGGAATGGTTGAGTTGAAGTTCATTTCATGGCCTGTTATTTGTTGTGTGGTGAAATCTTTAGTATTCATAATGTATCCACATTGTCGATGTGGATTGATGACCTGTTGTTCTATGTAATAAAATGATATGCCTGTGATAAACTTACTATACTAAATTTATGAATGGCTTTCGAGTCTCTTCTCTGAGTGAGTGGTGCGGCGAGGCAAAAAAATATTTTCTGAATACATAATTGTACATGCATTGCAACAGGTTATAGGATGAGGCAAATCAACAATAGTAGTACACTATTTGTACTAGCTTCACATGCTTCGCGCGTCGGGCGGGTGTTTTTACTGTTGCCATATGTTAATGTGTTCGTTGTACGTAACCAGCACCTCGAATCCTCGATATACTAGTAGTATAGTATATAGTAGGAGTAAGTAGTAGGAGTAGTAGGGTGGCATGGGCCAGAACAAGCATTCACGTCCAGGAGTATGGCACACGCCACCACCACGACATCCATCTGACACCATATTATTTCTTGGAGTCCGTGCGAGAGCAATCTCTTCAACCTCGTCGTTTATCTAACTTCAGCCATCGCGCGGCGGGCGAGGTGGGGGTTTGCCGGTAGTCGGTTTCCTTAACTGCGGTCCCACTTGTAAGGCCAACTCCAACGCACGACCCCAAACGGACCTCCGTTTTGCACGAACTCCAATGATAATTTTGACTAGAAAAGCAAGACCAGAGAAAACAAGAACCACAAGAATACATTTTACTACTCCTGTAGTAAGTTGGATTAGTGCCTTCTCGATGCATTCATTGTTGATCTGCGGAGGCTCGATCTAGCGTGCTTCTTTATTCTTCGAGTGTAAAGAAGTAGGCGTTTCTTCCTCGCATCTAGTCTCATGTCTAGCCTCTATTCTATACTAGCTAAAAGTGATAGAACATCTACTAAATTGCGCTCTATCAATATATGGATGTACTCTTCTTCCCAATACAAAAACTTGCATCCATTCTACTCCCTCCGTTGCACAATACATGCCTTCTATTTGTCAAAATATATATGTATCTACACATGTCTTAGTATATAGCTAGGTACATCCATTCTACTCCCTCTGTTGTACAATACATGCCTTCCATTTGTCAAAATATATATGTATCTAGACATGTCTTAGTATATAGGTACATCTATTTTTGGACAAATGGAAGTCAAGTATTTTGGAACGGAGGGAGTGCACAATAAAATTTTTAAGTTAGCACAACTAGTCTAATCCGAGAGCAGAACCGAAGATTTGGTCGGGTTCTTCCTCCTTTTGCCGACACATGGGACATCCAGCATCCAGGTCGTGTCATGAAAGAAAATAGAGTGGTAGTTGAAGCCACGAGATGTGCATCTTGGGTTAAACTGTAAATAGAATCTTACTACTCTTGAGTAACTCCAAAAGCGGCCACCGAAGATCTTTACTGGATTTGTTTTTCATTACCAGCACGTCGAGGTGAAAGATGTGCAGGTTCAGTGGGTCCTCTTGCATTTTCACTGACATGTGGGGCCGCATGTTAGCAAACTTACGATGGGCTCCACGCGTCTGCTGGCTGGCTGAGAAGAGATAGAGGAGGGCTGAGCACGGACTGCAACAAACTTGTTCTACGTACCTCGATATAGGCTTGATATAGTGGGGTGGCATGGGCCATAACTAGCATTCACGTCTAGCAGTACGGCACACGCCACCCACACGAGTCCCATCCGGCACCAATTTTCTTGGAGTCTGTGCTACAGCCATCTCTTCTCCCTCCTGTCCTCTTTTCTCAGCCATCGCACGGTGGACGGGGTGGGGGTTTGCCGATAGTCGGTTTGCTCAACTGCGGTCCCACTTGTAAGTGAAAATGCAACACCACACACATTCCCGCTTGAGTGGCGTGCCGGACCAACCATGTGGGGGTGCGACGCGAACACGGCAGGCTTTTCCTTTTGAACTCGTAACTTGTAAAATTTGGTTCTGCTCCATGACGCGACCGATAGAGAGAAAATAAGGATTTTTCCTAGAGTAATGAGAAGTTTGCTTCTGGCGCCGTTCATGCATGGAGTACGTACGAAAATTATGAAGTTGATGCGAAAGGTAAGATAATTTGCGCGTAGACGTGGGTGATTATGTTGATAGTGTCTTGCTACGCCAGGCGCTGCGCGGCGAGCACGACCTCGAGGTGGACATTCTCCGGCGCGACGGTGGGCAGTCGCAGGGCCACCAGTGCATCGAAGAGGTTGTTACCATAGTGGCCGTTGAGGGTGGCGGGCATCGCAGAGCCTAGGCGCGTCGGCTGGAGGCTTACGTCAAAGTCGTCCGCAAGCTTCTTGACGACGGCGAACTTGTCGAGGAAACCGACCTCGTCGAACAAGGAGACAAAGTTGTCGTCCAAGCGGCCCCTCCCCCTGGCGGCCTCAAGCAATACTACCTGCCGGGCCACAGGCCGGCGTCGTGGACATCGCGCTCATCGCCTCCATGGGTCTAGCGTAGCTTCTAGTCAACTGATCTTGTGATTCGAGTGATCACTCAGCCCTTGGTTAGCGTGCGTAGGTGCGTAGGATTTCGTACTACTCCTCGGACCTCTACTGCACCTGCCTGTGGCTATATGATAGGTGGGCCAGCCACCCCCTGGGGCCACGTGTCATTCACCCAAAGGCAGTTGCCGTAAGTGAATGAAGCTGTGTCCCCCTCCGTGCTGGTGCAGTATAGTCATCTCACCGGACCTCTAGTTAGGGCCAAACGAGAGAAGTTTGATGTTTACTGGTTTATTGGTCCCCTTTGCATTTTGTGCCAAGTTTTGACCTTTGATTTAACTAATAAAATGTTAATGCATGTAAACAAAAATGTTGTGTAAGTCACCTTACGAAAACCAAATAATCCCAAAATACTTAGGCACGGTGCATTAACTCCCTCCTTGTTTCTTATTTTGTGACATATCAACCAATGAGAGATGTGGGCCCCGCATGCTTTCAATGACTTGAGACTAGTATCAAACATGACATGCAGTGTTTAGTTCATTGCATGTAATCCTATTACAGTACTCTAGTTAGCAAAAAACATTAAGTTCTCTTGCCGATAGGAATAAAACACCATGTATTTATTTACAGAGGGAGTAGTACATTTTTGGTGACATGCATTACTAGATATTGCTAGTCAATACTAAAATCCAGATGGACGTGGTAGTACTCCTAAATCCAGACGGTGGTGCTACTAGTACTAGTAGTAATACTACCAATGTAGTAGGAGGAGTACTAGCACTGTACTACCCGTTCGTCAAATTATTACGTGCTGCTCCTCACAGTGAAGTGACAAGACCCTGCGTCGGAGATGACACCTGGGTATAGGCGTCATGTTCGGCATACCATAGTCTGCCTCACCGTCTGCAGTCACTATCATCATGGCTGTAGAGCTATCCTGCTTACAACTAGCCCTGTTCGACATAATTTCCCGTGCGTAGATGCCCGTGCATTGCACGGAACACCGAGATTGGGGGTGGACGGCTCCGGCAGCGGCCATCGCGCCAGATATTTCCACGGGCTTCTACTCCTAGATGTGGTGGGGGAGGAGATGAGGCTGATTGTGAGAGACAAGGAGTTGTTTGTAAGTAGGGAACAAGTGCGGGCATCTTTTTGCAAAAATGGAGAAGCTTGGTTTGTATGCGTCAGATCTAGATCCGACGGCTATTGGTGAAAGATGGGAGGCACAACATCATCACCAACTCAGGACCTGTTTGATTCGCAGGATTTTGAAAACGCAGGAATAGGACACGGCAATATTACAAGTTTCAAACTGATATTACAAATGTTAGGAGTAATGTTGCACCTACGAAGAGGGAATTACTAGGAAGTTTACGTAAGAACTTTCGTTACTTTAGGTGGATGCAGCATTATCGTACAAACTAAAATCCACCGTCATGACAGGTCACTAATGGGCAAATAAGTTTTCGAGTCTCTGGCCACTTGATGTTTCAAAAACAAATTCAGCTTCTGGGGAGACTTTGTCATTTAGGCTTAGAGGCTTGCGGTGATCAGCACGCCATTCATTGTTGCGCCAGAGAACGCCAAACCTCATTACCTTGAGCACACTTGCCTCCAGAACAAAGAACCTGGCCAATTTAATCTCAAATGTGTTGCCTCGGTAGTCAATCAAATCAATTTCTGTAAGATGGTTATCAAGGTATTCGATGAGATTGTTATAGTGTAGCACATTTTTAACTTTCGGGTCTTTTTTTATCTGCAAAAGAAGAGAATATATTAGAGCAGTTGGCTGCATAAGATTGCCGTGTCATCAAGAGGTACCAATATCATTCGCTCATACGATAGGGTTGGCTGGCTAGCGATATTTTTTCACTCTCTCTCTCTCTCTCTCTCTCTCTCTCTCTCTCTCTCTCTCTGTTTCCTCTCATTTAACTAGGAGCACGTGAAGAGCTTGGGCATTTGTTGCCTTCCACTATGTGGACGATGCCATATTTCACAAAAGTATGCCACATAATACGCATCGATGTCAAATCAAAAGATTTGGGCACTGCTCTCACGATGTGAGAGAGTTGGCACCGCTGTGCACACAGACCCACATGTACAAACAAATCAATCAAACCAACTACACCAGCCTCTCACTCTCCCAAACAAGTGTTTTTTTATTGCCTCAGTCCTCTCTCTCTCCCACGCAGTGTTTTTTCATTGCGTGAGTTAATTTGGCACCGGAGCAAAGTAGGTGATCCAGATTGGGACACCAGGTGAGCAGTGGAGGGGCATCGATGCCAAATGCATCACAAGTGAATTTGGCACGTGTTTTGGCCTACATAGCCCACTTTTGTAATACTACCTCGTATTTAGTATAAAATTTTGACCATAGATTTACTTAAGAAAATGCCAATGCATGTCACTAAAAATAACACCATTTGAAATTATGTTCAAATACGAATCCAATGATATAGTTCTTAGTGACATGCATTAACATTTTGTCAGTTAAATCTATGGTCAAATTTTGATACTACAAAATTGGAAGAGTAAACCAGGACGGAGGTAGTACTTGCTCTTAGGGTAACCATAAGTTACTTTCCACTATGACTAGCCTAGGCTACTATAGTAGTACAGCATAAAAACAATGCAGGTGATCACGTGAGAAAAAATACTAAAAGCATTTCTTTTGGTGCAGTGCGTAGATGCAGTTTTGAAAACTACACTTGTCATCGTAATTTGGGAAAATTACGAAAAAATTGAGCTATGTTGTGATTACCGTTTACTTATAGGAAAGAAGTTTCACCTCGATGAGTAGCTTCTCTGTGCATGGAAAGCATGTAAGGAATCCAACAACTTGATCCAGATTGGGGCTGATAGATTTTAGTGCTAAGATCTTCACTGTGCGCATGGACTGGGTCAAGCTTGTGGGAATCATTTTCTGGAAGATGGTCGTAAATACATCAAGAAGAAATTTGAAAATGTGAATTTCAAGAAGACGGAGAAGAAGATGAGTGTTGTACCTGAACTATTACGGATCCAATAAAGAGTTCGGAGAATTGGGCAGACGAGTACACCAACGCTGTCAATTTCGGCGCGTCAATGACCCTAATTTTTGTTGGACCTTCTAGATCCGATACAAGCAATCTCTCAAGGAAAGGCGCATTATCAAGGACCATAACATGGAACAGCTGGAGTGATCTCTTCCCAATTGATGTCTTGTTGCGGGGCCAGCAAGACACATAAATCCATCGGAGATTCGTCGAGGCGATGTGGAGGCTAATGAACCCGTGGATCTGCTCAAGACGAAGGTACTCGAGCGTAGTACAGTTGCAGAGCAGGTGCTCCATAGCCTTCTTCGAGATGACAACGTCGAAGAGGTCGAGCTGCTTGAGTTGAGGGAGAAGAAGAGCGGGTGCGACATTAATCTAGGGAAGATAGCAGGAGCTGAAGCTGGCGCGGCGCAGCGTTGGCGTGAGGCGGGGCGCGGACGGCGGCAGAGAGCGACATCGTCCAGCTTCAAAGCTGAGATCCTCAAGCTGATCTAGGGCGGGGGATAAGAACCACTCGTCGAACTTGGGTTGGACCTTGCAGTTGGTACTGAACATGCGGATGGCAAGGCGTTTGGCTGGCCCAGGGTGCGATGAAAGGATCTTGGAGACTGCGGCCATGCGTTTGCAATCCCCGTCGCAGAGGCAGCTGTCGACGGTGAGGTTGAGGGGGACGCAGCGCCAGAGGGGGCACCACTGCCGGGAGAGCAGGGCGGTCCGCACGGCAGATTTGGTGGGGAGCAGCGTGTTGTCGGGGAGGCTGCTAATGAAGTCCAGGCTCGCCGGATGCGGTTTTGGCTCGAGCCGCCTCCGCTTGTTGGCTGCCTCGCCGTCCATCTCAACCGGCGGCGACGCCGGTGTACACGTGTGCTGGTGTGTGTTGTGTGTTGGGTGTGCGCGAGTGCGTCCTTCTGTGCATGCCGCCGCGCAGTGGTGAATTGTGCGCGAGTGCGTCCTTCCCGCGCAAGAAGTTTGTCCTCAATGCGCCCTCAATTTACTAGCGTGCGGGGTGCTACCCCGAGTGGTTTCAACTTTGTTTACTTCACCGCGTGTCAGATGGGCCTCTAGTTTACTTATTTTCACCCACTGCCACATGGGCCAGCACACGAAGATATAGAACACGAGCTGACAAGGCAACATGTGGATTGGTTGACCGGTCAACTAAACAATATACGGAGCTATACGCTGACACAGTGAGCATATAATCCGTCGGTATAGAGAGTTCGAGTGAGAGGGGAGGCCCGTGAGAGATAGCAGAGAGAGAGAAAGAGCTACTCCCTCCGTTCGATAATGTAGTTCCAACATTTTTTTAAGTCAAACTTTTGAAACTTTGACCAAGTTTATAAAGAAATTACTTATATCTACAATACCAAAGGTAAATGATAGTATGAAGTAAGTACATGTTGTCATGAATCTAATGATCGTTCCAGATGTACATGTTTTTCTCCACATATACCTGGTCAAACTTTTCTGAGGTTTGACTTTTCAAAACATCCATATGCTTATGGACGTGACAGAGTCCCTAACAAGAGAGAGAGAGAGAGAGAGAGAGAGAGAGAGAGAGAGTGAAAAAAGTGTGTGTGAATGTGTGAAAGAGACATGGACAACACACGATAAAAGTAGAGAAAAAGCGTACGTGTCTTATGCAAACATACCACACATGCATCTTCGACAACAGAGGCAAGGTGAGGAGATAGTGTGTGGTTGTTTGGAACCGAGAGAGAAAGATCCCTAGCATGTGGCCAAGAGGGGTCTGACAAACAAGGGAGAGAGGTCGAGAGAGACGAACAGAGAAAATGCAGACATGGGGAGGAGAGAGTGTATGTTTGTCATAGAGAGATCCCCTGGAGATCGTGATGGGACTACATGGGTGTGGGAGATCGAGTGACAAGGTGTGTGCGCAATAGAAGATGCCCCGAGAGATATCGAGAGAGACGTATGGATGGAAGGAGACAATACGTGTGTTCCTAATGGCTAGTAAGAGATAATCATACTTAGGATCGAGGGGGGGGGGGAGTGCTTGCGCCTATGATGGATTGAGGGATTATGGTACTTAGGGGGGTGCGTGTCACATGGAGAGAGAACAAGGGTGGAGAGTGTTGGATGGGTCTATATGTATAGCGCGAGCGAGACATGTGTATGTGTGAACCGGGGAGATATAAGGCCAGTTTGGCTTGCGTCCTGAGCATCTTTTGCCTGGCCTGGGGTTGTGGCTGGATTTCATGCACGCTTGTTTGGTTGCTACCAGTGAAAAAGAAAGCCCGCTTGGCCTGGGTTCCCTTGCACTTCAATTAGCCTGGCCGAACTCCAGACACTGTAAGTAGCCTGGCATAGGCAACCGATTTCGAACGCCTGACCATGCCTGGTCGTGTGGCCACGAGGCTAACAGCAACATGGATGGATATTAGCATTAAATAATTGATGCATGGATTGATTGATGGGATGTTGATGCTTTGCCTGGCCCAGGCATGAACCAAATGCTTCAGCACCACACAAGCCTGGTCAGGTAGAAATATTTTACATCTCACGTCCACACCAGGCAGTACCGGCCATCAAGGCATGAGGGTCAGGTCACGAACCAAACTGACCAATAAAGTTTGAGAGAGATTGAGGAGCCCCGATAAGGCTGAGTGGTGCGTCAGATAGCTGAGAGGGGGAAAGAGATATTCCATCCGCTCGATAATGCAGTGCGTGTAAATTTTTTAGAAGTAAAACTTTGGTAATTTTGATCAGGTTTATGCAAATGTTATTTATATCTACAATACCAAAGATACATCATACAAAACTACATCTCATGGTGAAACTAATGGTATATGTTTGCCATACTAGATGTAATTCTTTTTCTCCATGTACATGGTCAAACTTTGTGATGTTTGACTTTTCAATAAATCTGTATGCTATGGACCGAGGAGAGTGCCTCAGTCGAGACAGATCAAGTGCGTGTGAAGGAGAATGAGTAAGTGTGCAAAAAGAGTATGCGTGTGAAAGAGAAAGTGACAACAAACGATAAATTAGAAAGACAGAGTGTTTTTTCGTTTCTTCTGCGAACATATCACGCATGCATCTCCGGGAAGGAAAAGCGAGGCGAGGAGATACACGAAGATAGCTAGTGTGTGATTGTTTGCAACGGAGAGAGACACCCCTGTAGCACATGTCCAATAGAGGTCTGGCCAACAAGGAACAAAGGTCGAGAGGGACACATGGATGGCATGGACGCATGGGGAGGGAGAGAGGGTGTGTTTGTGATAGAGAGATCCCGTCGAGATCGTGAGGGGGACTATATGGGTGGGAGATCGAGGGAGTGCGTGCGCGATAGAAAGATGCCCCGAGAGAAATCGAGATAGACCATGCACATGTTTGTGATGGAGACTAAGATTAGCTAGTCATATACATATAGGGGGGACTGCGTGTGCCTACAATTGAGTGAGAGACCATCATACCTGGCTAGCTGGGCATGAGATTGTGTGTGTGCGCGTGTGAGATGGAAAGAGAACGAGGGGGAGAGATAGAGTTTTAGATGGGCCTATCGAGTGCGAGTGAGATATGCATGTGTATGTGTGACCCGGGTGGATGGAGAGTTTGAGAGAGGGGGGAAGAGCTCCGAGACGACATAGTGGTGCGTGAGAGAGTTACAGGCAAAGAGCCAAGGAATCTGTGTGCGTACGATGAGTGCACCCAAGATATCTAGCTTTGACTAGCTAGAGTATCATACATAGTGTGCGAGAGAGACCTATAGATGGTGTATATATGCATGCGAACTAGAAAGACCCCCCCCACACACACACACACAAAGAGAGAGAGAGAGAGAGAGAGAGAGAGAGAGATGGGGAGAAAGGGAGAGGGACCAACAAGGTTTTTGTGTCGGATGTGTGCGACAGAATTGAAGATTGTCGGCGAGAGAGAGAGAGAGAACAGGAGTCCGGGAGAGGGAGAGGTCGCGTTTTATACATCAAAGACTGATATAAACCATGTTCCGATATAAACTTGCATTCAAATATTTAAACTGGAGAACATTTTGTCTGCAATCCACACACGAACGGATATATGTGTATATCAAACAAGTTCATTAATTTGACTTTCAACATGTTCATGGAGTACTATAATACTGTACAACATGCTACTCGATTGAGGTGTTCAATTTTGGATTTAATTCACTATTTTGACCTACTGAACGAGCTATTTCATTGAATCGAGATATTTCATTTTGGGTTTGATTCGCGTTTTTGAGTGGGTTAACTATTTGTCATATAGTAAATTGCTAGCAACGAGCATGTAAAAACACATTACTCCCGAGCATCATCTCTCCATCTAAAAAAGAAGTGGCAAGCTAATATTTCAAAATTTGATCCGAATCGACTTGGTAAGGTAGACGTGGATGCTCGTTCTCCCAAAACTTGAACGAAGTGTTAAACATCCTCTCTGCTCGGTGGAATTCGCCTGGGCAAATAAATGGGAGATGCGAAATTACCGTCCTATGTGGGACACGCATCAATTGGCCCGTTGTACATCGAGGGTAGGTTCGTAACTTCATCCAAGCGCGCCTTCTCCTCGGCAGAAATGACATATGCCGAATAATTCATAAACCATGGTCGGCAAAACACGCTCTCCTCGCCCGAAATAGCTCGCGCCTACTATTTCAAAACACGCTCTCCTCGCCCGAAATTGCTCGCGCCCACTATAGTTCAAAACACGCCCTCCTCGCCCGAAATTGCTCCCGCCCACTATTTGGGGAGAAGCAAAGTTACTCTACTATCCCCAACCCTCAGTGCACAGACCCAAGCGGAGAAGCCTATAGGCAAGGGTAGAACTGTAACTCCCCCTCACATTTCAGACAAATGCGTCCGTAAGACATGGTTCCACTCCCCTCCCAATTCCCCCACCCCCCGCCTGCACCCATTCATAGCTTGTGGGCGCCAAATCACCTTCTCCTCGGGAAGCTCCCTTCTCCCGAGCCGCGAAACCTCAGCCCCACCTCCATGGCGCCCCCCACCGCACCAATTTCACAGCCGCCCTCCTCCCTAATGCCGGAGACATTGTCCATTTGTCGTCGTGCACTGGGCCGTGTGCCTCTTACTCCGTGCTGCTGGTGCTGCCTCGACGACGGCCGCATGAACCATACCGGAGCCAATTCACCCCCGCCGTTGTTCACGGTGCCGGAGCGGCTCCAACTTCGGATCCGTCCAAAGTCCTGGCGCTTCTTCGGTGTAGCCATCGACCATCGCGACATCGCTCTTTCCCTGCCACCGGTCGCCACCGCAACCGCGCCGGCCTCACCAACTCGGCAGCTGGACCTGCCTACTTCACCATGCCACCAGATAGGTCGCACCTTCATCTTAAATCACTTTATTTAGGCATCAGTTGTCTGAATTTTTATTCTGGGCCAATCGATTTGCAATGGGAAGCAGCACCCCTCGAGGCGGCGGAGCTCCTAGGCTGCCGGTTGGCTGGTATCTAACGTAAGGGTGCGGGGCCGCAAGTTTACCGCGGAAGCAGCACTTAGATGGCTATCTTTTAGAGTTGCGTGGGTTGAAGGTACTACCGCCGCCAGATCTGGATGACGGGGAGTCTTTGTGGATTGGCCCGGGGGCGGCGCAACCACGGCAGTGCGGTGGGGCGGGGAGCGGGGTTTTGGCCGGGGCCACGGACGGCGGAGGCAGGCTGCTCTGCCGTTGGTCACTGGCTCTTCGGGGAAGATTCCAAACAGTGTCAGCCGGGAGGCACAAGACGGCCAGCCATCCGGCGTAGATCAGACAATACCAAAATAAAATAAAATCGTGTGACCCCAATTTAGTCTTCAGTCAACAGACGTGTGACCACTCTTGTACCTTGCTGTTGATCTCTTAGTGTATTTCTTCAGATCAAAGAGATATGTCGTTATTAACATTATGCGTTATCTGCATCTTCAGACACACCGTCTTCTGACTCACCTTAGCTGCTCCAACAAGGGAAGCATACACCAGAAGGGAGCTATAGTCCCCACTCAACAGTTCCCTGCATCGAATGCGCGTGCCCGACATTCTAAGAAGCGTGTGCGTATCCTTGCATCATGAAATTTTATAGCATGCTGATCATATTTTCTACATGTTTCTTACCCATCTCTCTTTTAGAAAATAAGCTTAACAGATAGAAGATTTTCTACAGTGGTATCGTTTATGAGGAAAGATTCTTGCAGGAATTCTCTGTGCTCGAATGTAGATGTAAGTACCTGTTGTATATCACTATATTTTTACATCAGCATGTATTTTGTTAATCGGCGTGAATCCAAGCTTTATATGATCTAAACTTAGTTGTAGCAAAATGTATGATTAAAGGCCACAATGTTGATTTTTGCAAGGAAAACTGCCTGGTAGTTTTGCATCCTGAGCTGCATGAGTGTACTATCTCATATCAGTGGGTTTTAATACTTTGGTTCTGCAGTGGGTTTTTTAGTGTTTTTTTCACTGTGTTGTCCTGTTGTATCCCTAGCTCTTACATCATACTCCCTCCGTCTGGATTAAATGTCGCAGAAATGGATAAAACTAGATGTATCTAGAACTGAAATACGCCTAGACCCATCCATTTATTTCCGGATGGAGTGAATACATGTCAATATGTCATACCTTTCTATTCTTCAGTACCTATTCCATCTCTGCTGTAGCATGTTTTATAACTGAATCACCATTCTTCTATATAAGGCATGCAAGGGGAAGACGGGTATGTTAGAATCTGAAGGATTACAAACCAGGTCTTTGCAAAAGATCCAAACGCCAGGAGATAATAAAACAACTCCATTTTTCATAGATACTGCTCCAGCACAGAGAAACCCAACTCCCACTAATAATAAGCAAATTCCAGTGGCCAAAGAACTAGTCCGCTCCAGTCCAGCAAAAGAATGTCAACTCCATTCTAAGAAGCGTGTGCGTATCCTCGCATCATGAAATTTTATAGCATTCTGATCATATTTTCTACATGTTTCTTACCCGTCTCTCTTTTAGAAAATAAGGTTAAACGATACAAGACTTCCTCCATTGGGATCGTATTCGAGGAAAATATCTTGCGGGAATTCTCTGTGCTCCAGTGCTGATGTAAGTACCTGTTGTATATCACTATATTTTTACATCAGCATGTATTTTGTTAATCGGCGTGAATCTAACCTTTATCTGATCTAAAATTAGTTGTAGCAAAATGTTAAAGGCGCCAATGTTGATTTTTGTAAGGAAAACTGCCTGGTAGTTTTGCGTACTGAGCTGCATGAATGTGCTATCTCATATCAAGCACATTACTGAATTGTAGTGCTTCTCTAGTTGCCCATTCATTCATTGTGCCAATGTCGCTTTCGTATTACCTTACCTAGCTGATGATAGCTGTGCCATATTGTGTTAATTTGGTGTAGGCTAGTTGCCCAAACCTTCGTTGTGTCAATGTTACTTTCCTATTATCTGACTTGGCCAATGATAGCAATGCTAGTGTGTTAATTTTGTGCAGGCTCCTAAAGATAAGAAGACAAACTCTCAAAACAGCAAGGCAACCCCATTGTTTCTTTCCAGTAAATCTAGGCCAGGTAATATGGCAATAACTCATGATTAATCTGTTTGGTTCCCGTCCTAATTTACGTTATGATGCAGTGGTCAAGACAATCTCCACTATCAATAATACAAGCCTGCCAAAATTGCCATCTGAATCTGTTCAGTATCCTCTGTCTCAAATGCAACGGAATAAATGTATGTTTGTGAACCAATTAATGGCTGAAGCAATGATGGAAATGGTGGATGAATCAGCGGTGCAGAGTCGTGCGACACAACAACTAATCAATGTTTTCAGAGAAAGTGTGGCAAATCAGCAAGAACTTGCCCACATGCTTATGGGCGTCATCTATGCTCAGGTTGCAGATTGTGACGTTGTAGATGGTTAGGTTCTGCTCATTTATTTGCACTGGCATCAATCTTTGATTGCCCAGTGGATGTAATTTCCTGTAATATATTCTGGATGTGCAACGTTATTCCCTGTATGCCGTACCTTTGCTCGTCGTAATGGGCTCAAATTATCTAATTTGGCCTAAAGACATGAACGAACTTTAGTGGGCCCATTTAGTTAATGGGCCGTTACTAGGCCCAAAGTTAATGGTCGGCCCTCTTACCTCCCGGGTCGTTAACAGGCCGACATCGAAGCGGGCAACAGGTGGCCCCAATTTATTTCATGGGTCGTTAACAGGCCGTTACTAAGTTTGGGCTACATATGGCCCAACTATACTATAGGCCTTTAGCAGGCCGAAAGAGACAGCGGGCTTGTATTGGACCATGAAGAGCATGGGCCGCTAAGAGGCCGAAAGTTAGGTCGTATTGTAAACGGCCCAACTGTGTTGTGGGCCTTTAGCAGGCCGAAAGAGAAACCGGGCTGGTATTGGACCATGAAGGTCATGGGCCGTTAAGAGGCCAAAACTAAGGTCCGACTACAAATGGCCCAACTCATTTATGATCCGTTAACAGGCCGAAAGGCACACAGGGCTGGGAATTGGCCCAACACTTAAATGGGTCGCTAAAAGGCCAAAACTCAGGTCCGACTACAATTGGCCCAACTGATTTATGGGCTGTCAACAGGCTGAAAGTGACACCGGGCCAGAAATTAGCCCAACATTTAAATGGGTTGCTAAAAGGCCGAAAGATGTACATCCTGAAAATTGGCCCATCCATTAAATGGGTCGTTAACAGGCCGAAATCTCATCGGGCCCATATTGAGCCCAAGTATATAGCGGGCTATTAACGGGCTCGAACTGACGATGGGCTGCAATGGCGTCAAATCTATAACGGGCCGAATTGGCACATCTCGTATGGGCCGTGGGCTTAAATGGACTTGACACAAGTAAGCCTTATATGGGACGGCCTGCTAATTTTTACTGGGCCGGCCTTTTTCACCAGAATGGGCCACTGTTGGGCCGTGCCACGTGTCGACATATCATATGCGCCTATCTGACCCACTAACGAGCTGACACGTGTTTCGTCCGGCCAATAAGAATTTTACACGTGGAAATTTCCCATTGGTCGGGGCTGTTAACGGGTTATCGGATCCAAAACCCGACCCGATAGCTTAACGGCGTTCGTTACGGTGGATGCCATGTGTCGGTCACCCTTGACGAAAGCACTTCTGTGTTGCGCGATTTATCGTCATGGAAGTGGACACTTCCATGATGATAATTTTGGTAATGTCATGGAACATTTCTACGACAGCACAGGTATGACTATCTTGATTCTGTCATAAATTTGTCATGGATGTACATGCATGACAAAAAAAGCGGCCTACTGTGACAAACACGTATCATCACGGAAGTGTATTTTTTTTGTAGTGTCTTCTTCTTCTTCTTCCCATTCTCTGTGGGAGACGGCTTTGCAACAAGCTCTTTGGACCTTGCAGCTATTTCGAAATTCACACGGGTATCGAGGGCAGCATATTTTATCCGCTCGTACATCAGGGTATAATTATCCCATCTAGACGACCTTAATGCCAGTGTGTCATCACCCTTTTGAAGATTTGGACCGAGCACAAAATTTGCTACGTCAAATAAGGATGGTGTCTGTTTATCACAATCTTCTAAAGGAATTTTGATTCTGGTTTGTAGGTTAGCGATGCTTTTCAAATCAAGTTTGTACGGCGCCAGCTTGTGTTTGTCCCCTTCGATGGCTGCCCCACAGAAGTATATATCCGCCCGAGACAAGAAATCGTGGAGCTCACCTGGTATGGAGGGCGCGTGTATGATGTGGTACACAAAAACAGCATCTTCGAGGCACAGCTAAAGGACGGCGGCGCGTTGGATCTTCCCAGTGGCACGCTCCGTGTAGTCTGCGTCGAGACTGATGACCTTCATCTCTACCTTTTGGAGGGAGTTGGATACATTGTTGATCCACTTCCAAACAACCCTTGGGTGATCGGTGACGGTGGCAAGTATGCTCAACGAGCCCTCGACGAGGACATGTTGGACGCTAAAAACCTGCATCTGTATCTTTTTCGCCATTTGGAACCGCTGGACCAGAGGGCTATGGTTTGGAGAATTAGGATTAGATGGCTAGTCTAACTGAAGAAGATGATTATTTAAAGGGGCTTCGAAATTACTCCAGGAGTATGTGAAGAGGTTAAAACAATGTGAATGCAGTGGGGTTTGGATGCAAATGAAGATGAAGGAGAGGTGAAGAAGCCGAGGAAAATCGGTTCCCGATGGAGAAGTAAATGGGAGAAGTGGCCTGCAGGTAGTTGATTAGACGGCTAGGTAGAGAAAAAGAAAAGGCTATGCAGGTAGACTGAGGAGTGGTACCTGTCCGTGTACGTGCCCATCCTTCTAGTGCTACATGTGCCATTGTCTAGTTGAGTGCACTCTTTCGAATCACCATGGCGAGACATTTTATGATTCCTTTTTATTTCTACACCCCTCCTGACAGGTGGGACCTTTGCAAACAGATATAAAAAATGTGTCATAGCTGGTTCAGATGGATATTGGCGCGTGCGCGGGAGACACAACATTCTTTTGTTGAGGAATATGTGGTTACCCTCAAAAAAGAAAAAAAACTTCTTCGTGCTTCCGCATGCATGAGAATTTGGTTCTGCTCGCAATATGGATGATACCTGGAGGATGAAGTGAGCCCAGAGGCATGCTAGCACGGGAGACCTATTTCCGCTATACAGTACTACTCCTTATGTTCCTACTAGTAGTAGTACAACTGTGGTACACTTTATGGTCAAAATATTATTCATCCAGTCCTCACAGTGAAGTGACAAGACCCTGCGCCTGAGGTGACACTAGTCCAGGTGGCGTGTTTGGGTTACCAAAGTCAGCCTCACCTTGTGCACTGTGCAATCACTGTCACCGTCATTGTATAGCATGCCTCACCTCGTCTCCCTCTCCCCTAGAAGCACTCCATCTCCATCTTCGTCCTGCCGGAGATCCTGAGGTCACTCTTCATCATCTCACTATGCCCCCGCATACCCTTGCCTCGCTCGCCTCCCCCAGTACCACTATTCCCTTGCTAGCCGCTCCAACACCGAGAGCCTTCTCCCCCGTAAATCAAGCCCCCCAAAACGCCACCTTACAAACTCCACCATGGCCGAACGAGAACTGCGCAGCATCCATATGAGCCGCGATTTGAGCAACCTCCCTAGAGATATCCTCGACCTCTGTTGTTCGTGTATGGATATGTTGAGCGCCGTGCGGCTAGCTGCATGCTCGAGGGACATGCACACGGCCATTGTCGAAGCGAGGCCTAAGCTTTTCAAGACACCCTACTTGTTGCTATCTGGTCTTGCGAGATTTGCTCACCATGATACGGAGGCGTACATGATGCCCCTTGACTTCAATCCGACCTCCATTAGTCGAAACTTCTTTGCAGGTATGTAGTGGGTCGCCGTATATCATTTCCCTCAACTTTGATCCGATCACCATAGCCTGAAACTTCTTGGCAGGTATGTACTGGGTCGGCATGAACTCCCACTGGATGGCTGCCGTCAGAGAAGACCAGAAAAATTTGGTGCTTGTGAACTTCCACACCTCCCATGAGATTATCCTTCCTATATTGGATTATATAGGGTTTTACCGTCGTGGTCCAAGTCATCTAGATTACCACATCAGTTGGACAGACTTTGTTTTTAAGAAGATTGTAATCTGCCAAGTGCCCACATGAGATGCAGGTTACGCAGACTTCAAGCTAATTGCCTTGATCGACCGCGGACTCGCCTATCTTTCCGCCGGTGCCTTCTTTAGACAGAGACATCTCACCTCATAGTGGATCGTCAAAGCTAATACACACTTCTGTGATGCTATTGAACACAATGGCATCATCTACACGATCGACAAAGCAGATGGCACCACGTATTGCTAGGATGGCGCGTCTAAGTTGTTTCCGTCTGATGTTAATGATAACGCCATGAGACTGTTTGAACTTTTTGTGATGATTGGCATATCCCTGTTTGAGCAGAATTTGAGTAGAACCATGTCCATGTATTAGAGACGTCATAAATCAGCTATATTTGGAATGAGTTAATTCATGCGATTGTGACCACGTCATTAGAGCCAATTTGTACCCCTGAATAATCAAACAGTCAGGAAGATATGGATATTCTCCTTATCTTATAGTAATTTATATAGTACTAAATATGAGTGTGTATCAATGGCCATGTTAGTTTCCTCATTTCCATGATATAGAAACATGCAGCACACTATTGGTTTCATCTAACCATACATTAGGGAAGTAAATGTGCATATGGAGAACTCTATATTTGGAAGTAGTGAAATCATGTAATGCTTACCATGTGTATATACCTATATTCGCCCTTCAGCAATCACTGGCTAGAATAATATCCTCAGAAAAAATTTGCCCATAGAACATGAGTATATAACAATGCATGGTCTGTTAGTTTCCTTGAAGAATTTTTTTGTGAGGACAGAACATGATTACATAACATGCATGACATGTTAGTTTCCCGTGAAGAACCGATTGCAAGATAACATGAGTATAACCATGCATGGCACTTCTATATTTTTGAACCCAGTATACATTTCCCTGTATTTTCCTCTCAGTTCCAACACAAACATATCAATGTCGTTTCTTGCATTATCCTACTCATACTCTGAACAATGCTGATCTTACATTAAAAATGCCTGTCCTTTTTGATATGATGCAGTGTCCCTACAACTACTGCCCTTTGTAATCACACCACCTTTACCAAAAATAGGGAAGCACAACTGGTTCCTCGCTCGACTAGACGACGGCAAAAGACTGATGATCATTCGCAGACATGAGCCGAAAAGGTTATGTTGCAAAAACCCCGCTGTGCACAAGCACCATGAAATACATGAGTATCCGGACAGTGGCTATTACGTCTATGAGCAGGATACCAACTTGTTGGGGCCTTCAGGATTTTTGAGTTGGAGGCAGGTAAACAGCCTTGCTTCACACTCTCTGTTTCTTAGACACAATTATCCAATTAACCAGGAGATCATCGTTGGCAAGGACATTGATGGCAGAGAAGCTCTACTTGCTATGGAAAATTGTGTCTACACGGCGAGCGCTAGGACTTCAGGAGCAAACTCCCCTGATTGTCAACGATACAGCCTGGAGCCAAAAGAAGGTGAGAAGGACAAAGAGATCTAGATTAACTTTGATCCTTGGATGTCTCAAGTCCGACAGGCAGTGATGTGGTTCAAGCCTTCAAGTTGATAGGTAATTGGGCTATTGTGTTGAAGGGGTGGAGTACTGGTGTCTCCGGATCACTGGTCGCTGAAGCGGGGCTACAAATTATGATGGTGTTGGATCATCCCTCTTCGAATGACTTGTTGTCTTTTTTGCTTGTTTTGGATGGGTAGTTCTCTCTTTTGTTATGCATATTCCTTGTCGTTTGTTCATCCTCGTCTATGTCACTCTTACTATGTAATAGTTGCCTCTATTTAGAATGTCATTCTTGTATAGATCACGAGAGTATGAGCGCTGCAGATGGGTGCATTTTGGTGGTGTAGCAAGACTTCTTATGAACTATCATTTCTTGTTGTTTATGTCAGTAGTAGTCACTAGTCAGTGTTTAAATGTTGTATATATCGTTGTTTCTAACTGTTTATTGTCTCGAACTGCTGGTGGGCTAAATGAGAGCATCACCATTCTCCAGTGTTCAGAGTATATCTCCTTTTTCCCAAGTTATAATTTGAGCTCATTGTCTTTTCAATGATGTACACTTGTTTGGGCCAGTGAGGTGTCGTTGAATATGGGCCGAGTAGTAACGCAATGCCAAACATGTCAATTATGACTCTCAGGCCGGGCTCTCAAAAGATCCTAAAAAGGCCAGGCTCTAAAAATAGAATAAGGACTCTTAGGCCGACATGTGGGCGCCGCCGGTGTTTTCGTGCGCTTCCGCGCTGAGAGAATATTGGCGCGTGTTCAAAATTCATGCTACCTTTACATCCCCAATCTCCCGCCCCTCCCCCACCTCTGGAATCTCGATTCCTACTCCAGTTCCCCCAAATCCCCCTCCTGTACTCCATGTACTCAAGCGCACTATCATGTCGCCAGTCAACGCGGATCTCCGAGCCGGAGATCCTGAGGTCCGTCCTGCCTTGGGGCGCTGCGTGCTGTCGCTCAACAGTGGCATGGCGGCGCTTGACGGCCAGTTTGTCGGCAAAGAGCTGATGGTAACCATCAACGGCGACCGGCCTCCCGTCTCGCCGTACGACCTTGTCAAAGCTCTTGGCATTGCGCACGGCATCCAAATAAGTGACTTGCTCGTCAAAGTCTGTCCGCCACCAGCTGATTTCTTCATCAGGTTCTGGACAACTTTCGACTGCAGTTGTGTGTTCGAATCTTCCCGGCATTTGTTCTGCGATGGCACGCTAGTGAGCTTTGCTCAGTGGCACCAAGGATGGGGCTCGGTGCCCTCTGGGCTTGACTTTTTAACAAATCTTACCTTCCACGGCATGCCTCGACGTGCTTGGAACAACGAGTCCATGAATGAGCTTATGAATGACCTAGGAGGTGAGCTCGTAAGTATGTTTATTCCTCCAGACAGTTGGGATCTGACGGTTATGGCATGGATGAAGAAGCCGTCCACCATACCGAAGGTGATTGGTGTTGAGATACTGGTGCAGGAACCGGGGTTGTACTATTCGCCGCCACCAAGGCCGCCACGAACCACGTTAGGGATGTACATGTATTGAGTGTTCGTGCATGTCGAAGGAGTGGTCAATCCATGAATGGAAGTCCTGCCGCTGCCGCTGGTGCCAAGGTCCATCAACGACGTCCATTATAGGAGTCAACGTCAGACTTTCCACGTGTTGCTCGGAATGATGGATGGCACAGGGCCTACTCCATCGCGCGGCGGAGGCCACTGCTTCTTTGGGAGAAGAGGCAGGGATGGCTGCCTGGATGTGCTCTAATTTGAGGTAACAATTGAATCTTGTCAGATACTAGTTAAATCCGAGCTATCAGTGTGAAGCACTGATGTGCCAGTACATTTGATTGTGACCTGTTCTATTTTTGTACCTGAACTTTCTTTAGAAAGGGTTGTACGTCAACCTATTGTGCTAGCAGAACTTATTGTGTTGTCTATCTGTTTTCTTTGCACGGCATTCAAGATATTTCCCCGTCAATGATAAAGACGATGAACCGTTATGTACAAGTTCGTTGGTTTCAACATAGCCCTACCCGTAGTGATCCACTGCTTTCACCCTGATTGTATCGCATGTGAAATTTTTGTATGCATGTTCAGTGTGCTATGATGCTCTATATGATTGTGTCAACTATATAAATTTTTACTGAGCATCAGCAATGCATAAGGCTTAAAGATGTATTTATGAGCATCGGCCGATGGATCTCTCTCTCTCACACACACACACACACGCACAAGTGGGACCCGTTGAATTATTTCTTCGCTTGTGACAGCTTTTAATTAGGTTCCACTGTACTCTAACTTTTTCTTAAGTTATTAATTGAGCTCAGTGACTTCAAAAAGTTGTACAGAAGCCTTGTTTGGGCCTTTCCGGCGTCGTTGAATGTGGGCTGAGTAGCCATGCAAAGTTGTATTGTAGTACACAAGCCTTTTTTAACATCAACAATGCAACTGGACCGACAGTTGTACACAATATCCGTGTCAACTTGTTGTTCTCTGCCCCGCTGGGCTGCAAATCTTTCCTAGGAGGGATGCATTAGGCTTAACAAGAAAATGGGCTTTAAGAAATAATAAATGGGATGTATTTATAAAAACTGGGTAGTAACTATAAAAAATGCACCAAACATGTAATTAGTTTTTAAAAAATATTATTATTGGATTTTGAAATAATTTCATAACTTGTTGTGCGTGCAATATTTCATTGGATTTTTATGTAATACAAATTTATTTTGAAATTATATTTAATCTGACTAGAAATTCCTGGATAAAAATATCTTGAATCCCATCAAAATGTGGGAAATTTTATTGAATTCTGTGTTGAGCGGTTGATTGAAATTATTAATCGTTGTCCTAGCTATAAAATGGGTTGTACTTTTAACAAACTGTAAATGGGCTGTAGTAAATTCCATTAGAATTCAAAAATGGGATGTACATTCTTACAAATCTCAAATGGGCTATATGTTCTCTGCCACACACTTGTGGGCCTACTAAGTTGACGCGTACACAAGGGTTTGTCAACTTATAGTCAACACACGGTTCTAGCAGCAGTGGCCGCTGGATGTCCATCCAACGGATGTCATGCCTCTTCTTCAATCTCGTATATTCTTGCTTCAGCCGCCCAAAAAATGATTCCTCCCCCTGACATCTGGGGCGCACCGTTTCGGACGCTGACCTGTGGGCCTACTAAGTTGACGCGTACCAAGGGCTTTGTCAACTTAGTAAATATGAACGATTCTAGCTGTAGTGACCATACGATGTCCATCCAACGGCTGCCGTGCTTCTTCAACCTCTGGTCTTCTTGCTCCAACTGCCCAAACCAGCGCCAGCCGTGCCGCCTCCTCCTACTTCCCGTGTCCGGCTGTGCTGCCACCGCTGGCCATGCCATCCCTCTATACATACCCACACCTCCTGTTATTCTCCAGCGACGGCAGCCTCACACCGCAGCCGAAGCATTCAACCCACGTACTCCCCTCTTCGTGGGCATCCACTCCCGCGTCTTTCCTGGCTCCGCGTCATTCCCTTCCTAGGCCTCGCTGTCGTCCACTACCTTGGTGCTCTCGGCGTTGCATGGTCAACGATGGACAGCCACCGGAAGAGGACTTTAGGCTGTGAGGCTGACAGCTGGACCCACCAACTACATCTTTGAACACAAGGAAGTGCCTCCTTATTACTCGCAAAATAAAAATGATTCCTCCGCCAGACAGTTGGGACCGACTTGCTATATCTTCATACGCAAGGAAGTGCATCCTTATCCTCCCTGACCGCTGGGACCCACCCAGTCAAAGCGTGCGTAGCGTTGTCTGTCTGATCGCGAACGTGTACATACATACTGGTCGATTGGTCTCTCTCCAAGTATGAACCATGGCCGAGTAAGTAGCGGCACGTGTTGTTGTAGAGCACCCAACATAGCAGTTCACGCAGTCCCGTCTAAGTCATGTACATGTATGTACAGCCACAGGGTAAAAAATATGGCCACGTATGTACATACGGGCGGGGCCTCGAGCACGTACTCGCACATATATATGGATGACCAGGGCTTGTGTACATGGAGAGGCAACGGACGGCAGCAACGGCGTCATGTTCATCGGGCAGCGAACCGGCTGGGTCGGAACGGAGAAACAGCGTCCTGTTCATTGAGAGGCAACCGAGTGGGTGGAATGCGTCCTGTTCAACGGGAGCCAACTGGGTTGGATGGAACAGCCGAAACGGGGTCTGGCGTACCGCAAAACGGAGGAAACAGCCTTCTATTCGACCGGCCACGGCCGAAACGGGATCCTGTTCATCAGGAGGGGCCTGGCATACCGCAAAACGGAGGAAACGGACTTGTGTTTGAGTGCTTATGGTCGAAATGGGGTCATGTTGATCGGGAGGGGTGTGGCGTACCGCAAAATGGAGGAAACAGACTTGTGTTGGAGCGCCTACGGTCGAAACGGGGGTCCTGTTCATCCACCGTCTACTGCCTTGCTCTAGCCTCCACGGGCTACTGTTCATCCACCGTCGACCTCCTCCAGCCTCCACGGGCTACTGTTCATCCACGACTATTGTTCATCCAGCCTCCACGGGCTGTTGTTCATAGAGCCTCCACGGGGTCCTGTTCATCCACCCCCAACCGGCGGGGGTGCGGCAGCCTCCTCGGGGTCCTATTCATCCAGCGGCAACGACCTACTACCATAGGGTCCTGTTCATCCAACCCCCACCGGGAACTGTTCATCCACAGCCAACCAACCGGCTCGACTCACCACGTCTCGACTCGTTCTACGTACCGCGTGCACGGTAGCAGCGGTCACTGTTCAACGAGAGGCAACCCAACATCTGCTGGCTACGTCTCGCATGGGGGCTCGATCGGCTTCAGTAAGCAGCAGCAGTGATCGATCGCTCGGGTTCAGTTAACAGCAGCAGCGAAGGAATTGCTCGGGTTCAGTCAGCAGCAAATGAATTGCTCCGGTTCAGTTAACAGCCAAGGGATCGATTTCTCGGGTTCAGTAACGTGTGATCGCTTGGGTTCAGTTAGCCAACGCCTCGCACACACGCGTGTACACGAGAGAAATGCGCAAACCACAGTGTATCGCTCGGCCCCATATTTTCCTCGCCCTCGCTTCTACCATGATTTTTTTCCGAAAT
The DNA here is from genome assembly GCA_032464435.1 of Aegilops umbellulata. NCBI lineage: Eukaryota > Viridiplantae > Streptophyta > Magnoliopsida > Poales > Poaceae > Aegilops > Aegilops umbellulata. The sequence continues at coordinate 361,174,209 of CP136057.1, forward strand.
GGACAACCCAAAGAATGTCATGCAGTTGCGTCTTCGGCCCGCCCAGGACGAAAAGCCCATTTTATGTCATAATTTTTTTCATAGAAGTAGGAGCCCACCACATCTACGATGATACTGGGTTTTGTCACCGTTATCATCATACAAGTGTCATAAGCATGACAGAAAAAAATTCGTTCAGCCCAAAATGTCACGGATGTGTCTTTTTTTTGTAGTGGATCTCGGTATCTTCCATGATAGATACATTATAAGCGGTTCCCAAACAGAATGGAAAAGTTTTTACTCCCCCTCCACCAACAAGCACACTCCACGGCTGATCTGAAACAACGGGCACCGTCCATACCAACAACAGTCCCTGGGAGTTTTGTTTGAAATTATAATTTATTTGATTTAAGCATGGAACTGGGCATCCCGAATACCAGCCACTTTCTCGTGAATGACAAGTGAATCAACACACATCGTGAGAATGACCCACCTAGCATGGAAGATACTAACAGCCGCCAGTCGTTACATGAGCGATTCGGACATACAAAACAGATTATTATTTGAAGGTTAAGAGTTTGGCACATGCAAATTTACTTGGAACGACAGGTAAATACCGCATATAGGTAGGTATGGTGGACTCATGTGGAACAACTTTGGGTTTATGGATGTGGATGCACAAGCAGTATTCCCGCTTAGTACAAGTGAAGGCTAGCAAAAGATTGAGGAGCGACCAACTAGAGAGCGACAACAGTCATAAATATGCATTGAGATTAACCAACATTGAGTGCAAGCATGAGTAGGATATAAATCACCATAAACATAAATATCGTGGAGGCTATGTCGATTTTGTTTCAACTACATGAGTGAACATGTGCCAAGTCAAGCCACTCGAATCATTCAAAGGAGGATACCATCCTATCATACTACATCACAACCATTTTAAAAGCATGTTGGCACGCAAGGTAAACCATTATAAACTCCAAGTTAATTAAGCATGGCATGAGTAACTATAATGTCTAATTGTGATTGCAAACATGTTTCATTCATAATGGGTAGAATCAAGAATGATGAACTAATCATATTTACAAAAAAATAGGTCGAGTTCATACCAGCTTTTCCTCATCTCAACTATTTCATCAAATATCATCATTATTGCCCTTCACTTGCACGACCGAATGATGTGGATAATAATAGTAGTGCACGTGCATTGGACTAAGCTAGAATCTGCAAACATTTATTTTAAAGGAGAAGACAAGGTAATATGGGCTCTTTGTTAGATCAACAATAACACATATGAGCGCCACTCAACATTTTCATCGTGGTCTTCTCCTCTCGACCCAAAGAAAGGAAAAAGATTTTCAAAGAAACACACTGAAATAATTTTGGAGTTTTTGTTTTTCTAAAGAAAGTAAAACTAGAACGAGAAAAACTATTTACACGGGAAAGCTCCCAACAAGCAAAAGAAGAACAAGAAATCTTTTTGGGTTTTCTTTTAATACTACTACTAACTAAACATGGGAAGGAAAACTAAAAAGACGCTACAACTAATATTTTTGGATTTTCTCAAAGTTTTCAAACACACAAGAAGAAAGCGAGAAAAAGAAAACAATCTAGCATGGATAATACAATGAAAAAGTATGAACACCGACAACTGGAATGAGTGTGTGAACATGAATGTAATGTCGGTGAGAAATACGTACTCCCCCAAGCTTAGGCTTTTGGCCTAAGTTGGTCTATGGCCATGGCTGGCCTGGCGGATATCCAAAGTTGTAGTCGGGGTTGTACTGGGATGCGGTAGCTACTGCCTGAAGGGCTGCAGTGTGGAGGCAAGCGGCCTCCACCTCTCTCTCATACTCGTCTGCCTCCTCCCTGGTTATGAAGTATGTTCGTTTTTCCTGAAAGTTAAAGAAGGCAAATGTGGGAAGTGTAATATGGATAGCATGCTTCCTATCAAACATCATTCGGTACAGGAGGGACTATTCATTCCTCACAAGAAATTGGTAGCGTACCAAAGCAATATAATCAAGAAAAGGAGGTGGTAACTCAATGTCATTCCCCCTTATGGGTACCCCGAGATAATTAGCTAAACGGGTGGCATAAATCCCACCAAATAAATCTCCATCTTTAGCATTAAGGTGTAACCTCCTTGAAATAATAGCTCCCAAGTTATATCTTCTATCACCCGTTACCTCACACTTGAGGACACTAAGATCCGATGCACAAAGGTGGCTATGATCATGTTTACCATTAATGCATTTACCTGTAAAGAGAGCAAAATAATGTAGGGCAGGAAAGTGAATGCTCCCTATGGTAGCTTGTGTGATATTTCTAGTTTCTCCCACGGTGATGCTAGCAAGGAAATCATTATACCCAGTCTTACGTGTTTCACTATGAATGCCCCACTTTGGAATTTTGCATGCATCATTAAAATCTTCTAGGTCCATGGTAAATGATTTATCATAAAGATCAAACAGACCAAAATGAGTATTGCGCATAGATATAAATTCAAATCTTCGCATGAATGAATTAGTGAGGTGGTAGTACTGCCGGCACTTATCTGACACGAAGTCCTACAGATCAGCATTTTGTATGTACGCATCAAATTCCTCCTTGAAACCTGCATGAGTCATCAATTGGTCCAACGGCCATTCGCAAGGCCGTACTTGAGCTTCACTTGGTGGTTCAACGTCCGGCTCACGTATCGCAAGCCTTGGGGCTTGCTTCCTTGAGGAACCACCTTGGTATATCCTCCTAAACATTTTTCTTCCTCTGAAAAATTTCTGAATTTTTTAGTGACTCAAAATAAAAGTGAATCAAATTCAACAAAACTGATAGCAATTACTCCTACAAGTGTCTAGAGGCTATATCATGCATCAAACTACTTTGGACCATATAAATTTGACATGCAAGCTCAAGAACAAGGTCACCATGGCCACAAATATTTTCAATATATAAAGCACTAGAACAAAAACTAGTTGGACCATTGGAGGAGTCACATACCAAAGAACAATCCCCCAAACAGTTTTGCAGATGGGTCTTTGCACAAGGAGATAAAAAATGACAGCAAGATGAGCAAGAACACAAATTTGAGCAACAGGATTATTTTTTCTGGAGGAATACGAAGTGGATGGGTGTTGGAATAAGTGAGGGGGACCCACGTGGGACCCACAAGGCAGGGGGCGCGCCCAGGGGGATAGGGCGCACCCTCCACCCTTGTGGTCCACTGGTGCAGCCCCCTGGTGTGTTCTCAGTGCCAAAAATTCTTAAATATTCTATAAAAATCACACTAAATTTTCAGGGCACATGGAGAACTTTTATTTTCCGGACTTTTTTTATTGCACGGATAATTCAGAAAATAGATGGATAATGCTATTTTTTCTTTATTTATTCTAAATAATAGAAAGTAAAAGTGGGTACAGAAAGTTATGCTTTCTAAATTCATCCATCTCATGCCCATAAAAAGGAATCCATTAGCAAGGTTGATCAAGTCTTATTAACAAACCTCTTCTGAATGACATGAAAATGGAGAATTTTTGAATACCACTAGGTTACCTCAACCGGGATATGCACGTCCCCAACAATAAGAATATCATATTTCTTTTTGACAGTAGGGAAAGCGAATTCAAAACCTCCAATAGCAATAGTTGAATTTTTTCCAATAGAATTGATGCTTTTCACTCGAGGTTGTTTCCTCGGAAAGTGTACCATATGCTCATTACCATTAACATGAAAAGTGACATTGCCCTTGTTGCAATCGATAACAGCCCCTGCAGTATTCAAAAAGGTTCTACCAAGGATGATTGACATACTCTCATCCTCGGGAATATCAAGAATAACAAAGTCCGTTGGTTGGCATTGGAGTCTTAGCCGGATTGACATCATCTAGCTTGAATATCTTGAGCATGTTTTGGGTATATTTGTCTTGGTTGATGAAAGTCCCTTCTCTTCTTTGCTTGACTTCAAGCCCAAGAAAGAACTTCAACTCTCCCATCATAGACATCTCAAACTTCTCGGTCATGAGTGCGGTAAACTCATCATTGAAAGCTTTGTTAGGAGAACCAAAAGTAATGTCATCAACATATAGATGGCATATGCACAAGTCCCCTTTGACCCTCTTCATGAAAAGAGAGGGATCAATTTTCCCAATTTCAAATCCACGGTCTTGCAACAACTCGGTAAGGTGCTCATACCACACATGTGGGGCTTGTTTAAGGCCATAGAGTGCCTTATCGAGCTTGTATACATGATTGGGGAACCTGGGATCCTCAAACCCCTGGGGTTGCTTTACATATACCAACTCATTAATAGGATCATTAAGAAATGAACTCTTCACATCCATTTGTTGTAATTTGAAATCATGATGAGATGCATATGCAAGTAGCATGCAAATAGATTCAAGGCGAGCAACGGGAGCACATGTTTCACTATAATCGATTCCCTCGACTTGGGAGTAGCCTTGTGCTACCAATCTTGCCTTGTTGCGAATGACTACACCATTTGCATATTGCTTGTTCTTGAAGACCCATTTGGTCCCAATGACATTATGATTCTCCTTTGGCCTTGTCACCAATTGCCACACCTTGTTGGGCTCTAAGTTGTTGAGTTCATCATGCACGGCTTCAAGCCAATCCGAGTCCTCGAGCCGTCATGTACCTTTTGGGGTTCAATACAAGAAACAAACGTGTGATGCTCACAAAAGCTTCTTAATTGTTTAGAGTGGTTACCCCTTTTCTTAAGCTTCCAAGCACATTCTCCATGACATGATCTTGACGTTTGAGGGCGGAGGAGATCTTGGCGGCACTAAACTATAATAGCTCTTTAATAGGCATTTGAGGAGATTCATCTTGAGCATCGTCTTGAGCTTGCTCAAAGTCATGAAATTGATCTTGGGCATCACTTGGTGAACCACCATCATGATGAGGTTGATCTTGCCTTGATCTTGTTCACTTGGTTGAGTGCCTTTACTTTGTTCTTCGGAAGCGTGTGTGTCTAAAGTGGGTGATGGCTCCACTTGAGTAGAGCATTGTCCTTCTCCTTCGGCCACAAAGGGTTCCTAAATGGGGAGTATTTGACCAATCCCCATTCTTCTTATGTCTTGAGGACGAGTTTCATCACCTACATCACAAAGACCACTTTGCTCCACTTGGGAGACATTATTTTCAGCAAACTCCACGTTACACATCTCCTCAATGAGTCCATTGGACTTGTTGAGGACATGGTAAGCATGAGAGTTTGTAGCGTAACCAACAAATATGCCCTCTTGAGCTCAGTGTTTGAATTTAGACAAACGAACACCTTTCTAGAGAATGAAACACTTACAACCGAACACCCGGAAGTACTTGAGGTTGGGCTTGTTACTGGTAAGAATCTCATATGGAGCCTTGTTCAAGCCTTTGCGGAGGTAGAGCCGATTGGATGCATGAAATGCGGTGTTGATGGCTTCGGCCCAAAAGTTGTACGGAGATTTGAATTCTGCCATCATGCTCCTTGCCTCATCCATCAACGTCCGGTTCTTCCTCTCCACAACAACATTTTGTTGAGGGGTATATGGTGCAGAGGATTGATGCTTGATCCCCTCATCACTAAGAAACTCATCCAAGGTGTAGTTCCTAAACTCGGTGTCGTTGTCACTTCAGATCATCAAAATCTTTGCTTCATTTTGACATTGAGGTTCATTTGCAAAGTTGATGATGGTTTGTTGAGCCTCACTCTTCCTCTTGAAGAAGTATACCCATGTATATCTTGAGTAATCATCCACAATCACCTAGCAATACTTTCTTCCTCCAAGAATATCAAAGGATAAAGGGACGAAGAGGTCCATGTGAAGGATCTCCAAAGGCCTCTTTGAGTAGATGATAGTAGTGCGTCGGTGAGCCGTCTCATGTAGGTTTCCTTCGATACAAGCACTACAAGCACAGTATTTGGCAAAACTCACATTTGTTAGTCCATGAACATGATACCCTTTGAGGAGGCTTTGTAAAGATCTCATATTGACATAGGCTAGCCAACGATGCCAAAGCCATCTCACATCAACTTTAGCCATTAGGCACATCGCGGTCTTAGTGCACTAGTACGCGTCGGTGCTATACAACGGTTTTTAACCCCTTTCCGCGACGGCATTTGGAACCGTCGCCTAGTGAGTGTGGGCGATAGGCGGGTCCTTCCCACACGACCCAAAAACCGTCGCGGATATGCCCTCCTGGCACACACGCTCGGCAAAATGAGGTTGTGTGTGACCGGCGAGTGCTCAAATACAGAAATACGTACAGTAGAGCTAAAAATTACAATTATACAAGTGAAATCATTTCCGATCGCAAGTACATCCCACACAGTCAGTACCGCTAAACGTTTCCGTTCGTATATACATCCCACACAGTCGCTCTAAGGAAAACGTTCATGTTCGCAAGTACATCACACACAATTTTCCCCGTTAAATCATTTGCATTATTCAATGCATCACACACGGTCTGTAGAAGAAACTGTGTGGCAAAGGCTGTCCATCACACACAGTTTTTATGTGGCAAACGTTTGCACAAGGTGGCCTAACGCAAATAGTTTTCAAGAGAAAGTCGTGTGTGATTGTTCATTGATCCAACATGGTTTATTCCTAGAAATTGTGTGCGTTGCCTAAGGTCATCGCCCACGGTATTTTTTCAATAACCGTTTGCAATAGAAAAACCCAATTAGCAGGCTAATTGCCCTATTATTAACAATCCATTTATTAATATAACTGACATTCATATTAAGCACATAATATATTTCATTTCCATACTAAGGAAGCAGAATTTCATAATTGAAATACATCAGAGTACAACATGATATAGCTTCAGCACTCAGCTACCCCATTAAACAACTGCACCAGCACCAAGTTTCACATGCAACATGTAGAATCTTTCGAAATTAGCAGCATAGACGGTATATAGACAGATGCATCTCATCTAGAAAACTACCGGAGCGGAAGGCGAATATTGATCCTTCATTCTTGTTGAAGGTCTTTGCAACTTAAGGCTAGTGCCTGTGGATGATTGGTCGTCCGTCCTTCATCCTCTTCAAGAACACTTCAATATTGAACCGTGGGTGTTGTATGAAAAACCTTCCTCGCCTCCTGACCATAGAGGTGGTTTGAGAGGTAATCATTAGTGAACTGCTTTGGAAAGGCCTGAAAACAAGGATGTGCATAAATATCTTCTCTGTATTGGAAATGGGGCAAAGGAATAAAAAAGGCAAGGTATAATAGTTAGTACCATCTTGTAGTGAACTGATGTCTTGTTCATTGTCCAGACAAAGATCTTGTTGTTTTTTGTCGCTAATTTCTTTATCCTAACAATCTTTCTAAGTTTCTTGATTTGATTGATATTCATGGACAACTCATTTCCCCATATACAAAAAGGGTCGAACAGTGGGTCAAAACCTCTGACAGCAGGACATACCTGTGCAAGACCAAATTGTTAAAAACCTAAATATTAGAATGGTTCCTGCAATTGCACAATAATGTGCTATTAGACAACGGACCATGCACGTGCTAACCTCGATTGTAAACCTCGGTGCTTCCCATTGTTTCCCTGCAACACATATAAGGTAGTTAGTCATCAGGTTAAGTAAGGGTTCGCATGCTATCAGTAAAATATGTTGATGAAAAATAAGCACATTGCATATTCATCAGATTAATTCAAGCCACGTGGAAAACCCATTTATCCAAACCAAGCATGATTAAGAACTAGGAAATATAGCACATGTATATGTTTCTCACGTACTAAGTGCAGCCAAATTCGATTTATTCCTCACATGCACAACAATAGAAAATTCTACCCACGATAATTGGACATCGCATTGCAGAATTGAACCAACCAGTTAACTAAACACCACAACAAATGAACCAAACATTAACTGAGCACCACATTGCACAATATAACATACTCCTAATAGAAGATCAGACAGTTAACCAAACCAGTCATGCTTAACAACTTGGAAATATAGCAATTGTATTTGTTTCTCATGTATTTAGTACAACCAAATTTGATTTATTTCTCACATGGTATACAATAACAGAATGTAGCCACAACTATTGGACATCGCATTGCAGAATTGAACCATGCAGTTAACTAAGCTCCACAACAAATGAACCAAACATTAACTGAGCACCATATTGCACAATGTATAACCAAACCAAGCATGCTTGACAACTTGGAAATATAGCAATTGTATTCGTTTCTCATGTATTTTGTAAAGATAAATTCAATTTATTTCTCACATGGAAGACAATACTAAATTGCAGCCTGAAGAATTGAACATCACATTTGTATAATTGAACCAAATAGTTAACTGAAGATGACAACTAATTACCAAAACAGTTAATAAGTGAGAACCACACTGCATGACATATAGAACATATACACTAGAGCAAAATATTGCATGGTAAAATTAGATAACACAATTCACTAGAATTTGTGAAGGAAAGGCAAGAGCAGCACACACAACAGGTAAACCGATCATGCTTAACCGGCGTAGCTAGCAAATGGCAAGGTGCTCCTCCAAGATCTGGGGGTCGGCACGAATGGCAGCCATCGCGACCTCATCCGCGCGTGCGGCGGCGATTTGCTTCTCCGCTGCCAAATGCTCCTTGAGATCCTAGCTAAACTGCATGCACCATGGCTTAGGGCGGTGCTTATTAGGTGAAGGGTTCGGTGGTTTGGGTGGAAGGTGTCGCCCTCGCGCCGGCGGTCGGGGCATGTGGGATGTGGAAGGAGGAGGAGGATGGGGGTCGGGTGTGGATTACCTGCCTGGATAGACGAGGCCAAGAAGCTCGAAGGAGGGTCGCCGGCGAGGAGGCGGCGCTGCAAGCAATGAGTGAAGGTTTCAACTTGGAAAGGAAGGCGGAAACAAGGGAAATGTGGCTTTTGGTAAGGGGGGCGGGGAGCTAGATATTTCCGCGGAAGCCGAAAATTTGGAATCGCTTCAGCGAAAAAACTGGCGCGCAAAGTGTCATCAGACACGGTCCCTTATTCAGAACTGTGTACGATATGTGAATATCACAAATGATCAGATAGCTTAACCCGTGTGTGATGAGTTTGAACTCCATGGCTACAGTGGTCATTCACGTCATTGCATAATTTGGGTACACAAAGGAGACTACAGCACACCCACACTTCTTGATCGAGCAAGTTCAGCAATTAAATAGAGCTAGCTGACCTAAACATTACTCTAACAAATTAAAGACCGACGCTCTTAATTAAACAAAGCAAAGAGTACTAGTACTATGGCTGGTGCTCGTCGATCTCCGCCGCCGCCTCCATGTCCAGCTCGCGCCCGATGGTCTCCTGGGGAAGGGGCTCCATGGCATCCATCACACCATACTCGGCAAGCATCTCTCCATCCGCGTCCGCCATCTCTCTGGAAAAGGCAGTCACGATCTTGGCATGGGTGGCCATGATCTGGGCTTGGACAGGCTCCCTCGTCGCAAGGTATGCGGCGGAGGAACGGACGGTTGCTCAAACGCTCTCGGCGATTGCCAACTCTTCGGTCGTGGGATGTCGACCGTTGTCGGAGAAGCTTCATTCGATTTGTGCGGTGACCGCCATGAGCTGGGTGTGGGCGGCCTCGACATGGTCGTGGGTGGCCTCCATCAGGGCTAAGGCCGCCGCTGTGGAATGGACAACTGATGTGCCACTCTCGCCAGTTGCTATCCCCGAGGCAGATGTTGCTGCCGCCACCTGAGAAGCAACAACGGTCGTTTGGGCTGCCTTGGCCGCCCGGTCGCAGATTGCGGCCGCGCTAATGCACCTTGTTAGCATGCGCATGGCGGCTGCGGCCGCGCTCTTGCCGGAGTGGTCCATCGAAGTTGCCCTCACGACGCGGGTCCACGTGAACAGTGAAATGATATTTGGGGAGCGAGCTAGTGTGCTTGAGACGCCGGCTGTGGACTGTAGCCGACCCACCTTCTCGCGTAAGCCATAGGCGTACTATACACCAACGGTGCTCCAGGATATTTTGTGCTGCATCTCACAAGGTTGGTGATAATAAACTGTGTGCGATCTACTTGATTTTTCATCTTGATTTGAATTACATAATGGGGTCACAGCGGCAATGGACGGTGTTTGAATTACTAGACCTTTTATCTGCAGTGAACATGCAACTATATGTGTGTCGTAAAAGAATTGGAATTATTCAGGGTTCGTTTGAACATTTTATACATTAAATTGGTTTTCTAGCCATTTCAGGTGCACAATTCAAAATTAAACTACATGCACATGCTCCGGTGCACCAACATGGGTTGTAAAATCATATATGTGTCCATGGGTTTATGCTTATGTCCCATGGAAGAAATGGGGACGAAATACGAACACCACGGCGCCATGGCTCTCCAGCAAACGTCGACGTACTTGCATTTGTAATCATAGTAAATCCAAAATTCATCAGAAATTCATGAAACTTGGCATGCTATCATGTAGCGGCATCAACATGCCATGGTAAAAGTTTTGTCCCATTTGGGGCAGGTTTGGGTATAAGCTTCTCATTAACCAGAGCTTGTCACAACAAGTGTGATGGTTTCGGTAGGGAACATTTCACCTTTGTGGACGAAACAATATCCGTTGCCTCTTCTTGATTTCAAATTTTTTCCTTGTGTCAACATAGAACAACAGGAGTGTTGTGTCAATTTTGGGGATTTTTCGGGGTTCGCTTGGACATTTTTATACACTAACTGAGTTTTCTATGCATTCATGTGCATAATTCAAATTTGAAATACAGGCACATGCTCTAATGCATATAAATTAGTTGAAAATTCAAATATGTGTCCTTGGTTGCCTGCTTAGGTCCCATGCAAGAAATGGGAATGAATGTCAAACACCATGCCACCATCACTCGGCCGCAAACATTGAGATACCTGGTTTTTAAATTCTAGTAAATCTAAACTCGTCCGAAATTCATGAAACTTGGAATGCTATCATGGAGCGGCATCAACATGCCGTGGTAAATTTTTTATCTCACAAACCAGAGCTTCTCACAACAAGCATGATGGTTTCGGTAGGGAACGTCCCACATTGAGGACCAAACGATATCCATTGCCTCTTATTGCTTTCAAAAAATTTCTCGTGTCAACATAGAACAACACGAGTGTTGTGTCAATTTTTGTGATTTTTCGGGGTTCGTTTGGACATTTTTATGCATTAACTGAGTTTCCAATGCATTTATGTGCATAATTCAAATTTGAATTACATGCACATGCTCCGGTGCATATAAATTGGTTGAAAAATCAAATCCATGTCCTTGGGTGCATGCTTAGGTCCCATGCAAGAAATGATAATGAATTTCAAACACCAGGGCACCGTTGATTGCCGGCAAAACATTGAGATACCTGGTTTTTAAATTCTAGTAAATCCAAAACTCATCTGAAATTCATGAAACTTGGCATGCTATCATGGAATGGCAACCGACATGCTGTGGTATTTTTCATGTCCATTTTGAGAGAAGGCGCACTCGAATAATGACAACCAACAAAGGCATTTTGAAAAAATAGTTGCCACTTTAATATCTTGAACATTTGTATAATTCAAAACGTGTGCGTTCTATTAACCATTCACGTGACGCCATGTGCCTTGGTTTTAATGGTTGTAGGAGGTGCCATGGGGAAAGCTACTTGACCATGACTGAACGGGATGCATGCGAGCGCAGTCAGGTGCGCAGGCTGACCGAGAGGCGTGCAAGCTGTCCTCGAATGGGCAGGCTCACCAGGAAGCGTGCGAGTTGTACGTCGTGCAGGCTCACTGGGAAGCGAGCCCTTTGACTTCCATGGTCGTCTGCCTTCCTCTCCATGCGCGCGCCCCCCTCAGCGGCATGGGACGCCGCCGTCGAACGCTACCTCTTAGTGCCGCTAGCTGTCGTCCTCCCGTGCCCCACCCGTCGATCCCGGGACGACATGATGCAAAGTGAGAGCAGGATTTCTGCATCTCTTCAACGCAAACGGTTCATTTGGATGACCCATGTGCAACCACTTACAAACAATTTGGTAAGATTTGGATCTGTCATATTGGGTATATTGTCATTTGTCAAACTGCAAAGATTGACATTTGTTGATCTAGTAACATTGCCATTTGTCAACCTTGTAACACTGCGATTTGTCAAAATATGAAGCTAAAATCACTAGCAGTATCTATTTTTTGTGACTAAAATTCAGTAATTAAGCATAGATTTCATTCATAGATTAAGCAGTCATTCTTAATTTGTACAAACAGTTCAACTCGACAACTGAACCGACCAAACTTTTCTCCAATTGTTGCCAACCACGTACTGAAATAGCTAGTTCAACTATATATACTAGATAATTTTAAGTACGTTGTAAATTTCCACCACATCTATAGTCAGATGAACTGAACAAAATAGCCCCTAAATACTACTACTACTGCGGAGGGGCTTTGTACTACTTATGGCTACCTCTCCTCCGCCGAGCATGCTTAGGAAGAGGCGGAGGAGGAGGAGCCTACTCATGAGCTGGGCAACCGCAATACGGTGCCTGCCGCTCTTGCAGCTTCAACGATGCTCACCTCGAACACCCTCTGCCACTCCAGACGACCCCTATTGAAGCGGTGGTTCTCCTCGTAGATCTCCTGATTCCTCACCTCTGAGGCGGCGTGTGCCATGGCCACGGCGGCAGTAAGGCTCTTTGTGTGCTCGACAAGGCGCTCCTCCTCCTCCCGCAGGAACTTGGTGTAGCGCGCAAGGTCGCTAACGCACGTGCGAGCATCCACCTCCGCCTCCTACCTTCGGGCGGCGGTGGCGGAGCGGGTGATGACCCCAGTGGTCGATGATGGGGTGGCAGCCACGGCGGCCGACGATGGGGTGGTGGCCACGACCACCACCTCCCGCCTTCGGGCCGTGGCAGCGAAGCGGTGATGGCCACGGTGGCCGGCAGTGGGGTAGCGGCCACGACGGCCACCTCCCGCCTTCGGGTCGCGGCGGCAGAGTAGGCGATGGCCCTGGCTTTCGACAGTGGTGTGGCGGCAACGGCGGCCGGCAACAGCAGCCGACGGGCAGCAGCAGCGAAGTGCACTACACTATGCCAGGGACTGCGCCACTTCAGCGGTGTAGCCTCTCAGCTGGAGCTGTCCTCTGATGACAGTGGAGTGGCTGAGCGACGATGACGGAACGATGCCATTGGCGATATTGGGAGAAGCAGACGAGATAAGCTATAGGGAGGGAGGGGAAAATGCGACGCGGGACTCGCCGGCCGTGAGGCTTTTTATAGCAGGCCGATAAGCATTGGGATTTTGGTGGATTTCACCGAGTCGGGCGGGAAGCTTGCACGGGATCCTGTGAGTTTGTGCGGGAACGGTCTCACCGACGATTCATTGGCGCCACCGTTTGGCCAAAAGAACGCCCCCGCGCGCTGCGCAAGCTTGTGATGTAAGCCGTGTGCGGCAGCGGGGTGACAAGACGTGTGAGAGGAGGACGAAAGGCCACGTAGACATACGGTTAATAAAAAACATTTGCGGTTTAATTACCTACACTACCCCCATCCTGGTTTATAAGTATGATTTAACTAATAAAATATGAATGCATGTCGCCAAAGATTATATAGTTGGATTTGTATTTGAACATAGTTTCCAATTATATAATTTTTACAACATGCATTAACATTTTGTTGGTTAAATTTGAGGGCAAAGTATGGCACAGAATATAAAGGGGACTATAGACTAGACAGAGGTGGTAGCACACGGCCGCTCTCTACGCAGCAACGCAACTGCCGGCCGGCTTGTAGACGACCATTTCCTGCATGTTCAACTACTCTATGCGTGTGGTTGCTTGCGGTTCAGGTGGCCGCGGCGCGCTCTGCTCGTGTCCTGCCGCGCACGCTCTGCTCCCATGTCCCTCCAGGTGCTCTACCCTCATCCCTCCATGCGCGCTGCCAGTGTTTGGGGCCGGCGCACGTTCACGCACATTCGTGTGCATGCGGTTGCGCTGGGCGCGGCGCGACGATGCAGTTACCCGCTGCAAAAATTGTCATGCAGACGCGCGGAGAATCCAGGCCGCCAAGCCCCCATTTATTCCTGCGGCCATTTACCTTATATCTCTTGTGTAACATGACACAATAAGAACAGCCATGTCGACACATACAGAGAGGACATCCAACAGTTCCAATGGCGCTCCCCGTGGCTCCAATGGCGCTCCCAGCGGCCGACGACGACAACGGTGGGCAGTTCAACACGCATCACGTAGTGGACACCCATGTGAGGGGGAAGGCCCTCTCGATAGTGTACATGAACGATCCGGTCTCGGTGGAGAGCTCCATCCAAACTATGGAGCAGTTCCTTGCCGAGGACAAGTACCGAGTGGTCGGCTTCGACCTCGAGTACACCATCGGTCGTGCCGGGCACGATCAGAAGGTTGTCGTCGCCCAGTTGTGCGTGCGACATGACGTCCTCTTCTACCGCTAGCACCTTGCCACAAGGCCTTGCGGGCGTTTCTCTAGGTTTATCAACAGCTCCGACTACAGTTTCGCTACGGTGGACACCACCAACGATCTAAAAGCGCTCAAGGTTTCGGACTTGAAATGCCTGAATCTTGTCAACATCCAACACCACTACAAGGTTTGGGGCAGCGACAAAAACAAACGGAACTCCCTGGTTGACCTAGCCTCAGCCATCATCGGCCCCTACTACATGAAGATGAAGAATGAGAGCAATAAGGACAAGAACGCCTGGCACAGTGTGTGGCATGAGAGACTGGATGAACAACATGTCAAGTACGCGACCATGGATGCGTACACAAGCTACGAGATGTATAGGCGGATCATTGACATGAGGAAGTGTCTTCTTCCTGCGCCAGACGAGGGATCGAGCCACAGAGCAGTGGCGGGAGCGCCACAAGAAGTAGATGACTAGACGATCATTTCTCCTACTTTAGAATGCATGCAATTGTTTATTGAGGTGTGTGCACATGGTCGGTATAGTCACTTATGTAATTGGATGTTTATTCCATATATATATATATATATATATATATATATATATATATATATATTATTCTACTATAGATAGAGCAAATCACATGGCTTATTAGCAGCAATCGTCTATGTTATTATTGGTCTTCGCACACATTTCTGATTACGAACATGTTTGCCGCATATCACACACATCTTGTTTAGTTGAACCGTTTCTGTTGTGTTGCCTAATCACACACAGTTCATCCTAGTGAACCGTATGCTGTATATCACACACACCTTCATCTGGCTGCCGGTTTCTTTTGTTCCTCCTCATCCCAAACAGTAAATTGAACTGAACCGTATGCCCTGCATCGCACACGCAACTAAAATCTGAACCGTCTTTGATGCATCCGTATCGCAAACATTTTGCACCTTTTTTGACGGGTTTTTTACACCACCGTTTGCTATGGCATCGCACACAGTTTCATCGAAGGGTCTCTGATCGTAGTGTCGCATTTGGACCATCCTACAGTAGTGGTGGGTCGCTCTGAAAAGTTAAACACATAGAGACCATTCTCGACATGCCCATCAAAAGATACTTTAAGAGTCTTGCTCCATAAAAGGGGCACAGTATCAAGATCAAAGAATGTTGCAAAGCCCATGAGAGTAAATTGAGAGAAAGTAAATTGTATGTAAGGGACTCAACAAGCATGACGTTCTCAATAGATAAATTTTGAGAGATGATCACCTTGCCGACACCCAATACCTTAGATGTTGAAGCATCACCTAATTGGACATAGGTGGGCATAGATGGAGTCGGTTGCACGTCCACCACCAAGTCCTTACTCCCGGTCATATGATTTTTTGCTCCACTATCAAGCAACCGTGACACGCCACCGGAAGCAAACTCCTACAAGAGATTGGATTTAGGTGCCCATTTTTGAATGGGTCCTTTAAGAAACAAGGGCCTTTGGAACCCAAATAGACCACTCAATGTACTCATAAGAAGAACCATCAAATTTGGCATAAACATGCCCATCACTAGCACGACATAAAACATACGAGGGGTTAAAATCACCGGTTTTTTCGGGAGGGTGGTCTTGCCCTTCTTGGCATTACCACCCACTTCCTTGTCCTTCTTCTTCTCATGAGAAACCCCCCACCTTGACAAAGGCTTCCTTAAGCGGGAGAGGTTGCTTGGTCTTGTTCTTGTTGTTGTTCTTCTTATTTGACTTGGGTGCAAACCCAAGTCCTTCCATTGCCACAACTTGCTTTTGATTGCTCAAAAGGTCATTGAGGTTCTTCTCACCTTGCATGCAAGTCACAAGTCCCTTCTCAAGTTGCTCTTTCAACTTGGCATTCTCCTCTAGAAGATGCACATGCTCACAACAAGGGTTAGTAGCATGGGTGTTATCAATTAAAACAAAAGGAGGACAAGTGGTAATCTCCTTGGTTAGTTTCACTTGGAGTTGATCATGAGACTCCTTGAGAGAGGCATGAACACCCTTCAAGACCTTGTGAGCCTTGTCAAGTATGTCAAACTCTTCCTTAAGTTTATCATGGCCAACCCCAAGTGCAACCTTCTCGAATTTAAGCACAGGAGTAAGAACAGGAGAATGATAAAGATCTTTTTGCAATTTAGCAAGATCAACATTGTGTGAATCCTCAAGAGCCAAATGAAGACATCGCTCTTCCTCAAGTGCAATAGAAAGATCCGCAATTTGATCGGCACAATCACGACTATGCCCTTCTAACTTAGAGATGATCTTCTCATGAGACTCAATGATGTCATTGGCCTCATGATACGTCCATTTTTCATCATGCTTTTATATCGATATTTATTGCATTATGGGCTGTTATTACACATTATGTCACAATACTTATGCATATTCTCTCTTATTTTACAAGGTTTACACGAAGAGGGAGAATACCGGCAGCTGGAATTCTGGGCTGGAAAAGGAGCAAATATTAGAGAGCTATTCTCCACAACTCCAAAAGTCCTGAAACTCCACGGAAGTTACTTTTGGTATTAATAAAAAATACTGAGCGAAGAAAGTACCAGAGGGGGCCACCCACCATCCACGAGGGTGGGGGGCGCGCCCCCTGCCTCGTGGGCCCCCTGGCAGGCCTCCGGTGTCCATCTTCTGCTATATGAAGTCTTTTACCCTGAAAAAAATCGGAAGGAAGCTTTCGGGACGAAACACCGCCGCCACGAGGCGGAACCTTGGCGGAACCAATCTAGGGCTCTGGCGGAGCTGTTCTGCCGGGGAAACATCCCTCCAGGAGGGGGAAATCATCACCATCGTCATCACCATCGATCCTCTCATCGGGAGGGGGTCAATCTCCATCAACATCTTCACCAGCACCATCTCTTCTCAAACCCTAGTTCATCTCTTGTATCCAACCTTTGTCTCAAAACCTCAGATTGGTACATGTGGGTTGCTAGTAGTGTTGATTACTCCTTGTAGTTGATGCTAGTTGGTTTATTTGGTGGAAGATCATATGTTTAGATCCTTTATGCATATTAACACCCCTCTGATTATGAACATGAATATGATTTGTGAGTAGTACATTTTTCCTGAGGACATGGGAGAAGTCTTACTATAAGTAGTCATGTGAATTTGGTATTCGTTCGATATTTTGATGAGATGTATGTTGTCTTTCCTCTAGTGGTGTTATGTGAACGTCGACTACATGACACTTCACCATTGTTTGGGCCTAGATGAAGGCATTGAGAAGTAATAAGTAGATGATGGGTTGCTAGACTGACAGAAGCTTAAACCCTAGTTTATGCGTTGCTTCCTAAGGAGCTGATTTGGATCCATATGTTTCATGCTATGGTTAGGTTTACCTTAATACTTCTTTTGTAGTTGCGGATGCTTGCAATAGGGGTTAATCATAAGTGGGATGTTTGTCCAAGGAAGGACAGCACCCAAGCACCGGTCCACCCACATATCAAATTATCAAAGTAACAAACGTGAATCATATGAGCGTGATGAAAACTAGCTTGACGATAATTCCCATGTGTCCTCGGGAGCGTTTTCCTTAATATAAGAATTTGTCCAGGCTTGTCCTTTGCTACAAAAAGGATTGGGCCACCTTGCTGCACTTTATTTACACTTGTTACTTTTTACCCGTTACAAATTATCTTATCACAAAACTATCTGTTACCGATAATTTCAGTGCTTGCAGAGAATACCTTACTGAAAACCGCTTGTCATTTCCTTCTGCTCCTCGTTGGGTTCGACAATCTTACTTATCGAAAGGACTACGATAGATCCCCTATACTTTTGGGTCATCAAGACTCTATTCTGTCACCCTTGCCGGGGAGTGAAGCGCCTTTGGTAAGTGGAATTTGGTAAGGAAAAATTTATATAGTGCGCTGAAATTTACTGTCACTTGTTACTATGGAACATAATCCTTTGAGGGGCTTTTTCGGGGTATCTTCACCTCGACCAGTAGGGCAAAGAGTTGCTCCTCAACCTACTGAACCTACTGAAAATGTTTACTTTGAAATTCCTTCAGGTATGATAGAGAAACTGCTAGCTAATCCTTTCACAGGTGATGGAACATTGCACCCCGATTTGCATCTAATCTATGTGGATGAAGTTTGTGGATTATTTAAGCTTGCAGGTATGCCTGAGGATGTTGTTAAGAAGAAGGTCTTCCCTTTATCTTTGAAGTGAAAGGCATTGACATGGTTTAGGCTATGTGATGATATGGGATCATGGAACTACAACCGATTAAAATTGGAATTTCAGCAGAAGTTTTATCCTATGCATCTTGTTCATCGTGATCATAATTATATATAAAAAATTTGGCCTCGCGAAGGAGAAAGCATCGCTCAAGCTTGGGGGAGGCTTAAGTCAATGTTATATCCATTCCCCAATCATGAGCTCTCAAGATAAATTATTATTCAGAATTTTCATGCTCGGCTTTCTCTCAATAATCTCTCCATGCTCGATACTTCTTTTACTGGTTCTTTTATGATGAAGACTATTGAATTCAAATGGGATTTATTGGAAATAATTAAACGCAACTCTAAATATTGGGACCTTGACGAAGGTAAGGAGTCAGGTATAACACCTAAGTTTGATTGTGTTAAATCTTTTATGGATACCGATGTTTTCCATGAATTTAGCACTAAATATGGACTTGACTCTGAGATAGTAGCTTCTTTCTGTGAATCCTTTGCTACTCATGTTGATCTCCCTAAGGAAAATTGGTTTAAATATAATCCTCCCGTTGAAGTAAAAGTAGTTGCACCTATTAAAGTTGAAGAAAATACTATCACTTATAATGATCCTATTGTTCCTACTGCTTATATTGAGAAACAACCTTTCCCTGTTAGAATAAAGGACCATGCTAAAGCTTCAACTATGGTCAACAAAAGTAATATTAGGACACCCAAACCCCCTGAGAAAATTAAAGTTGAACCTAGTTTTGCTATGGTTAAAGATCTCTTGGCTGATAATATTGATTGGATGTTATTTACTTCTGTGATGAAGCTGCTAGAATTGCTAGACCTGACACTAAAAAGAAAAATAAACCTGTGGTAGGCATGCCTGTTATTTCTGTTAAAATAGGAGATCATTGTTATCATGGCTTGTGTGATATGGGTGCTAGTGCAAGTGCAATACCTCATTCCTTATACAAAGAAATTACGCATGATATTGCACCTGCTGAGATAGAAGAAATTGATGTTACAGTTAAGCTTGCCAATAGAGATACTATTTCACCAGTTGGGATTGTTAGATATGTTGAAGTCTTGAGTGAGAAAGTTAAATATCCTGCTGATTTTCTTGTTCTTGGTTCCCCACAAGATAACTTTTGTCCCATTATATTTGGTAGGCCCTTCTTGAATATTGTTAATGCTAGGATAGACTGCGAAAAGGATGTTGTTACTATCGGTTTAGGGGATATGTCTCATGAGTTTAATTTTGCTAAATTCCGTAGACAACCCCGTGATGAGGAATTGTGTAAGTGCATCTAGTGCCACCCCTAGTTGGTTTTGGAGTATTGACGACAAACCTGGTTGAGGGACTAATGTGTTTGTGAGAATTGCATGAGAACACAGGTAGTAGTCCCTCATTGATTCGGTTTACCTACCGGAGATGACCCCTAAAAATGTATGAAGACATTGAAAACAATGGTGGTATGTGAAGATATTCACATTGAAGACTATGACTAGAGAAGACATCGCATGAAGACTACGAAGCGCGAAGACTTAGTTGTTTCATTGTTTCCTTTTCTTCTTTGTTGAGTCATAGGAACCACCGCACTGTTAAGTGGGGTCTCGGTGAACAAAGTCAGAGTGACTGAAGTGATGCTCAACCAAATCCTATGTCTTCGAGCGAAGACGATGAGAGCAAATCTTATCCAGGGTTGGATGAGTCAGCTTTACATGTAGCCCAAGTCGAGCTGCCGCGTGTGTTTGAAATCTGACCGTTGGAACACATGTCAGTTCCTTATTGACCTAGGGTCATTTTGGACAAATCAGGTCGACTTGCCTAGTGGCTATGAATAGCCCACCCCCTACACCATAAATTGGTGGCTGCTCAGAGTTAGTGCATGGCTTTTGTCGTTTGAGAGCAACCCACCTCCGGAGCCTTTGAGAGAGAGAAATCCTTGCGAGGACAAAGCCCAAACACCCAGAGCCAAAGAGTGTTAGGCATCATTGAAGTCTTTCTGCCCGCGTGACCTGAAGACTTGTTACACTTGAGGACTGTGAATCCTCCAGCCGCTTAGGCGTCGCGTTCTGAGCATCCAAGAGTCATTGTGGATCGCCGGTGAACGAAGTCTGTGAAGGTTTGGAAGTCTACCTTGAAGACTTACCAGAGTGATTGGGCGAGGATTGGGTGTCCTTAGCTCAAGGAGAATAAGGTGAAGACACCGTCTTCTGAGTTGAATCTCAGCCTCCCTAACCAGACGTACAGTTGTCACAACAACTAGAACTAGTCCAACAAATCATATGTCCTCACCAAGTGACTGGTTCTATCCTCTCCCTCTCTTTACTTACAGTGAAGTCATTGCCTGCTTGCACTACCTGTTTGACTTCACTGTGTGACTACTATCGTTGTTTGGCTTCATACTATCTTACATCCTGATCTTTACTACCTAGCTGCTATTAGTCTTCGTGCTTTCACTTCATTGAATACTTGACTATGGCTTGCTTAGTGTAGTCTACCTTCCGCTACATATCAATAGGTTCATTTCTATTGTTTGTCTTCGAAACTCTCATGGTTTGAAGACTTCCATAAAAATCGCCTATCCACCCCCCTCTAGTCGATAACTAGCTATTTCAATTGGTATCAGAGCAAGGTACTCCCTTGTTTTGTGTGATTTGGTTTAACCACCTAGAGTTTTAGCTATGTTGACTGCAGGGATAATCAAAGCCTCCGCTGCTTGCCCCGTCTTTGATGGAACTGAATATCCCTACTAGAAGAATAAGATGCGCATGCATCTTGGAGCCATTGATGTCGACCTCTGGTATGTCGTCAAAAATGGTGTTCCCAAGACTGGTGAAGGTGTCACCCCTGCTGATGTCAAGAAGTTCATTCAACCGGATTCTACCGCCAAGAACATCATCTGTGGTCATCTGACCAAAGGACAGTATGGCCGTGTGAGTGCTATGGAAACGTGAAAGCTAGTCTTGGACTAGCTCTTCAAGGTCAACGAAGGCGTCTCAACCCAGAGAGATCAAAGGATCAGTGTTCTTCACAATCTCTTCAACCGCTTCAAGAGAAACGCCAATGAGAATGTCCAGCTCATGTTTGATCGCCTCACTGACATCACAAATGAGCTTCGTGCTCTCGGCGCCACTGAGATCACCAAGCATGAAATCGTCAAGACACTGCTGAGATCACTTGACAGCTCGTTCGACACCCTTTCCCTGATGATACAAGAAGGCCCTGACTTCACGACACTCGATCTGTCTGACATACTTGAGAGGCTCAACACACATGAGTTCCAGCTATCTAAGAAAAGAGATATCTATGGTCCCAACTATGGCCGAACTCGCGCTTTGAAGGCAAAAGTTGTTTCCTCATCTGAAGAAGAATCTGACTGCAGTTCTGGTGATCCTGAAGACATTGGAAAGGATCTTTCTATGCTTGTGAAGAAGTTCCAGAAGTTCACTAAGAAGAAGGGCTTCAGAAATTCTTCACGATCCAGCTCAAGAAATGATGAAGCTTCCACTCATGATTACAAGAAGAGAACATGTCACGAGTGCAAGAAGCCTGGACACTACATCTCTGAGTGTCCACAGTGGGACAATGAGAACAACAAGAAGAAGAAGAGCAAGGAATATGATTCTGATGACAAGAAGAAGAAGAAATCCTCAAAGTCTTCTTCCAAGTCCTCGTCCAAGTCTTCATCACATAAGAAGAGCTCATCTGGCAAGGCTCATGCTTTTGTTGGCAAGGAGATGGATTCAGAGGAGGAGTCTGCTTCTGAGGAGGCGGAGGTGGAGTCTGAAGAGGAGTCTGACCCTAGTGTTGCAAGTCTGGCTCTAGCTACAGCCTACGTTGCCAAGTCCATCTTCAACACTGAAGACAATGGCCCCATCACCAACGCTGATGCTAATGACAAAGATGACTCTGCTCCAACCTACTGCTTCATGACACGAGGTGCCAAGGTAAAATCACGCGATGCTTACTTTCAAACATCAAGTGAAGATGACTCTGATTGTGAATCCAAACCCAGCTACAAAACACTTGCTAAAATTGCAACTGAACAATAGAAAGCTATGGAACATACTCAAAAACTGTTAGACAAAAGCGATGACCTGTTGGATGTGGAAATGACCCGTTCTCAGTCCTTAATTGAAGACATAAAAAATCTTCATGTTAAGTACCAGGAACTTGAAACTCGCCATGAAACGCTCTCAACCACTCATGAAAAGCTTTCCTATGATTATCTGCAAAGGAAGCAAGAGCTTGAGAAATTGAGAGCGGCTCATGAAGATCTTCAAAAAGAGAATGAGTCACTTCGCACTAAACAGCTCAGTCCCGCTCGGGAAGGATTTGAACCACCATGTCTAAAATGCCTTGAGCGTGATAACGCTACTTCTATTGTTGAATGTTCTACTGCTACTACTGTTGCAATATCTTCAACTGTTTATGTGGTAACTAACCCCTCTGCTGAGGATACCACTACTATTGCTGATGAAAATGCTATGTTGAAGACATTGCTTGAAACAGAGATGTACAAAAGTCTCAAAGGGCATCAGACACTGTGCGATGTCCTCAAAAAGCAGATTCTGAACCGAAATCCTAGGAAAGATGGTGTTGGGTTCGAGAGGAAAATGAATGTTGATGGCTCCTACTGGAAGCCTGAGCAGTACCCCAAAACCACATGGGTTGCTGCAAAGGGACCTTTAGTGGATCCATCCACCTTATCTAGCTTCACTTGTGCTAACCCTATTATCATTGATGAATCCTTTGATGCAAACTATAAACTGTTTAAGAATCAGAATGGTGAAGTGTTTGCCAGGTATATTGGTACTAACTGCAGGAATGGGCCACCTATGAAGAAGATCTTGGTTCCCAAAAGTTGTCTTGAGAATCTTCCTGTGAATGTCATCATGACACCGCCTGGGAAGAAGACAAATCCTAGACCAGAGGCTTCATATGGTCCAAAGGCTTCATACAGACAGAGGACTCACCTGAGTCACCCTAACACCAATGTTTTGCAGGGAAATCATAATCAGACTTATGAATATGAGCATGTTTCTTCAAACCGCTATGTTCATAAAACTAAGAACTTTTCTGCTTATTCATATGAGTACTATTCACCTCCTGCAAGGCTATTTGCTAGGGCTTCAAAGCTGAAGTTCTCAGATGCTGCACTTAGACTCATTGCTTCGAAGCCACCCCTGAAGATGTGGGTGGTTAAGAAGAATTAACTTTCTTTTGCAGGGAAAGGTCTCCAGCCGAAAATCAAAGGCGTCTGATGCTAATGCAGGGGACCTAAAACATCTTGTAGGGCACAAGATCAAATGCCCAAATGGTCTCACTATGTATTTTGTTCCTGAATCGCTTGCCAATCATCCTATCAGTCCTAATCTTGATCTAAGATTTGATAATCCTCTTGTGCGTCAAATGTTTATGCTTCACAATACTCTTGGTGAAGCCTATCCCCCTAACTGTACTGTAGGGTATGACACCTCATGCTTCAGAATGGATTATGGACAGCGGATGCACTAATCATATGACTGGTGATCGAAGTCTTCTCATGGACTCAACTTTACATCCATCTGCCAAGAGTCACATCACATTTGCTGACACTGGTAAAAGCAAGGTATTGGGTCTAGGTAGAGTTGCAATCTCAAAGGATCAGCACATGGATAAAGTGATGCTTGTTGAATCCCTTGGTTTCAACTTAATGTCTGTCTCAATGCTTTGTGACTTGAACATGATTGTGATATTTGGAAAATATCGTTGCCTTGTACTAATGGAATCTGACAAGTCTCTAGTCTTTGAAGGGTATCGGAAAGATGATATGTACATGGTAGATTTCTCAACAGGACCACAGCTTCATGTATGTATTCTAGCAAAAGCTTTAGAGTGTCGGCTCTAGCATCGAAGGCTAGGGCATGCTGGCATGAGGAACTTGCACACTCTCGCAAAGAAGAAGCATGTCATAGGCATCGAGGCGTCAAGTTCAAGAAGGATCACTTGTGCGGTGCTTGCGAAGCTGGAAAGACGAAAAGGGCCAAACATCCCTCGAAGACAATCATGACGACATCTCAACCCTTCGAGCTGCTACACATGGACTTATTTGGCCCTACTCACGACTCCACTCTCACCACAACTGCTTGTCTCTATGGCTTCGTCATTGTTGATGATTATTCAAGATATGCGTGGGTACATATAATTCTCTACAAGACTGAAGTGCAGGATGTCTTCAAACGCTTCGCCAATTGTGCCATGAACAACTATGGCGTCAAGATCAAGCATATCAGAAGTGACAATGGCACAGAGTTCAAGAACACCGGCCTCGACCTTTACCTGGATACATTGGGAATCACTCATGAGTTCACAGCTCTGTACACACCTCGGCAGAATGGCATCATGGAGCGAAAGAACAGAACGCTCATTGAGATGGCACGGACGATGCTCGATAAATACAAACTCCAAGAAAGTTCTGGCCTGAAGCTATTGATACTGCATGGCATGCCATCAACCGTGTTTATCTTCACAAGCTTCTGAAGAAGACATCCTATGAACTCCTCACTGGTAAGAAGCCAAATGTCAGTTACTTCAGAGTATTTGGTGCTAGGTGCTGGATCAAGGATCCACATCACACTTCAAAATTTGCACCAAAAGCACATGAAGGTTTTATGCTTGGTTACGGAAAGGATTCGCACTCCTACAGAGTCTTCAACCTCTTTCACTATAAAGTGGTTGAAACTGTGGATGTGCGGTTCGATGAGACTAAAGGCTCGCAAAGAGAGCACCTGCCAAATGTGCTAGATGAAGTTCCACCTAGTGAATCCATCAAGCTAATGGGAACTGGAGAAATCATACCGTCTGAAGCACAGCCTGAAGAGGAACTTATCATTTCTGCACCTAATCAACCTGAAGACAATGCTCAGCCCGAAGACAATCCTTCTAACGATGACAATTATCAGCAAGAGAAAAATCTTCGTCCAGTTCATCGTCGTGTTGCAAATGAAGTACATATTGAGAAGATAATTGATAGCATCAATGCACCTGGTCCACTCACTCGTTCAAGAGTAACACAGCTAGCAAATTTCTGTGGGCACTATGCATTTGTCTCAATATCTGAACCCAAGAAAGTTGCTGAAGCCTTCATGGAACCTGAATGGATTTAAGCTATGTAAGAAGAGCTTCAACAGTTCAAGCTGAACAATGTCTGGGAACTTGTCAAGCGTCCTGACCCTCGCAAGCACAACATAATAGGCACAAAATGGATATATCGCAACAAGCAAGATGAGCATGGTCAAGTTGTCGGAAACAAGGCTCGTCTCGTTGCTCACGGATACACTCAAGTTGAAGGGATTGACTTCGATGAAACATTTGCTCATGTGGCTAGTCTTGAAGCTATTTGCATATTGCTAGCCTATGCAAATCATCACAACATCATGTTGTATCAAATGGATGTGAAGAGTGCATTTCTCAGCGGCAAGATTGAAGAATAAGTGTATGTTGCACAACCTCCTGGCTTTGAAGATCCAAAACATCCTGATATGGTGTACAAGCTAAACTAGCCACTCTATGGCCTCAAACAAGCCCCTCGCGCTTGGTATGACACACTCAAAGACTTCCTGAAGAGCAAAGGCTTCAAACCTGGTTCCCTAGATCCCGCACTCTTCACGAAGACATGTGGTGAACTGTTTGTGTGCCAAATATACGTGGATGACATTATCTTTGGCTGCACCAACCAGAAATACAGTGACGAGTTTGGACACATGATGTAAGAGCAATATCAGATGTCCATGATGGGTGAGCTGAAGTTCTTCCTTGGCCTTCAAATTCATCAGCAAAGCAATGACATCTTCATATCTCAAGATAAATATCTCAAAGATTGCCTGAAGAAGTTTGGAATGCAAGACTAAAGGTTACACGACGCCAATGCCAACCAAGAGTCATCTGGGTCCCGACGCCAATGGTAAAGAGTTCAGTCAAAAGGTATACCGCTCCATGATTGGTTCTTTACTTTATTTATGTGCATCTAGGCCAGATATAATGCTTAGTGTCTGCATGTGTGCCCGATTCCAAGCGGCACCAAAGGAATCGCATCACTTAGCTGTGAAGCGAATTCTTTGATATTTGGCTTACACCCCGACACTAGGATTATGGTATCCAAAGGGCTCAGAGTTTGATCTAGTTGGATTCTCGGATGCTGATTGTGCTAGTGACAAGGTGGATCGCAAGTCTACATCAGGCACATGTCACTTTCTGGGATGATAACTTGTCTGTTGGTCTTCAAAGAAGCAGAACTGTGTATCACTCTCCACTGCTGAATCTGAATACATTGCTGCTGGATCTTGCTGCGCTCAGCTTCTATGGATGAAGCAAACACTCAAGGACTATGGCATCCATCTGAAACAAGTACCACTCTACCGCGACAACGAAAGCGCCATCAAGATTGCAAACAACCCAGTTCAGCACTCGAAGACAAAGCACATTGAAATTCGTCATCACTTTCTCAGAGATCATGTCATGAAGGGAGATATTGACATCATACACGTCAACACTGAAGAGTAATTGGCAGGTATCTTCACAAAGCCCTTGGATGAAAAAGGTTTTGCAAGTTGCGGTGTGAGCTAAATATCTTGGAATCCTCAAATGTCATGTGATCAGGCACACATCCTAACACTTATGCATGTTGATGACTTAGATGTGCAACACACAAAGTAATGTATGTCTTCAATGAATGAAGACTTACACTCTGAGTGTGAATACATTAATGCGGAATTTGACTTCGGAGCGCCACGATAATTGTGTTTTGTGTCCGGGTCTAATACTGCCTATACGTTGGGTAACGCCACCACCAAATTCTTCCTTAATTTTGAAGTGTTTTTCTCATGGCGTTACATTTGCTAAGTTCTCGCATTTAGTCTGTCTTCAATATTAACAACACTCCATGTTTATCTTCAAAATGTTGATTTGGTCTTATTCTGATATATACATTAGTGTTCTGTCCTCTACAGTATTCACGTATAGCTATGTCTTCTCGTTTGAATCTTTTGGACTAAGTGAATGTGATTGGACCCTAACCTCTCTATGCTTCTACCTCAAACTCTATCTATCCAAATCATATGCATTCTGTTGAAACCGTCGAATGTCTTCTCGGCGTCCTTGTCAGCAGAAGATACAGAGACAAACATTAAATCTGCTTTAAATGCTCAATTCTTATTGCCTGAAACCCGGAGAAGCCGGAACGACCACCCGACAGTCCAGGCATGCGTGGGAACATGGAACAACTCCCAATGTGTTGCATGTTCACCACGTGTCCCTCAGATGTGAACCGCCAGGGGCACCTGCATAATTGCGCGGTGCCGTCCCTCTCCCTATAAATGCACATCCCATCACAGTCAAAAATCTTTCCTCCACCTCTCCACCTCGACAAATCCTAGCGCCACCGCTAGCTCTCGACGACGCCGGTGACGAAGCGCTTAGCTGCCGCAACCTCTCTGACGCCGTCTTCACGCCGGCCGCGGACATCGTCTTCTCCGCCACCGGCGTAGGTGTCCTCCATCGCCAAGTTATGGCACGGAAGATCGAACTGCTCGGCCTCATCTTCTACTCCCTCTAGAAGTTCATCGTGTGGTAAATTAAAACTCTCTTTTTACTGTCTTTCTGATCCGATAGATTCAGTCTTCCTACCAAAAGTGGTTTCTGCCTCCACAAATTTGGATCTATCCTGTTTTGCATCTCATATGATGCCTAGTATATTCACTTATGCTTCGCATGTAGTTACATTCCTCACTTGTACCTATTCTTGGATTCGTACAAATCTGGAGCCAACTCTCAACATATAAGTGAATGTCTTCGCGCTATGAGGCCAATGTCTTCAAAACTCATTTATCTTCAAAGTCTTCTGAGAATGCATATGACCTCTTCCCCTTCCCTCGCATCTCTAATGCTGTCACAGGTACATGTCCATGGGAGAATCCCTTGGTTCTGATAGTCTGCATTCATTTGCAGAATTCTTACAGCATCATATCAACTCTCCCGAAGCCAGTTCCTGTCTGACCAGCAGACGGAAGCCTTTGACAGTGTTGAAGCCATTCAGTCTAAACTTCATGGCAACAGATAAGTCAGCAAGGAAGGGAGGAGACAGCGCCGTGGGGGAACATCAAGAGATTTGCCACCTGACCTCTATGAGCTGTACAAGACAGATCCGGAAGAGGATTACAATCAGTGCAAAACACGAATACAATAGAGTCGAAGATATTGGGCAGAGCAGTGGTTCAAGTACAGGTTTGTGACCCAGGAATATGCTGAAAAGAATGCCATCAAGCGACCCTGGGGAGACATCTTGTACAAAATTCTTCCACCCAGCTCTAGAGCTGAAGCCATTGATCAAGGCTTCTACCCTTGCATGGTCCGTGGACCACAGCTTGCTGATGCCGACCCATCTTCGCTGCTATGGTGTCGTGACGACAATATGTTCAAGTGCAACTTTCAGTTTGCCAAGAACTTGGCCAAAGATAACAAGAAGTCGCGGGGATTAGACTTCAACCCAGGTCCCTCTGCTCCTCGTGCTGATGGCACACGCGAAGCTGAACCCAATCTTGTTGGGCCCTTCTACAACCTAGACGGTATCATCACTCACATTATGGTTCAAGGGACTGCCGTGGATCACTCCGCAGATGACGCTGATTCTGACGAAGCGCCTGCACCACCGAAGCCTAAGAAGCTCAAGAAACCCAAGGCTTCGAAGCCTTCCACTGCACCAAAAGCTTCGCGAGCGAAGCCTCTGGCCACTGCTCCTCCTGCACCAAGTGTGCAGTCTAAAGATCTCTCACGCATCTCCAAGTCTGAGAAGAAGAAGAAGAAGCCATGCACACCACTGGTCAAGCACTGACCCCTGCTGCTGTTCTAAGAAATGAGAACGATGCCATTGATTTGTCGAGTGACGATGATCTTGCTGATGATGCTCTTGAGCTGCTGATAAAGAGCAAGCAGGAGGCAGAAATCTTCAATGATTTGCCTCTATTTGACGTGGAAGTGTTGAACAATTTCATTGATGAGTTGTTTGACACCCCCAATCTCAGCTTTGATGATCTGCAACTCCCCATTGGCCTTAGCGTCTCCTTCCATGGAGCCATTGCTCCTAAGCTGGCTCTAGCTCAGAGAATTGTTGAACTGAAGCACAAGATCGACTATGAAAAGGCTCAGTTCAAGAAGCATATGGCCAAGCTCAGTGTGACAGACGTCCAAAACTTCAAGATAATGCTGCATGAGCTCAAGGAGGCGTTTCACAAGAAACGTGACGAAGCCAAAGGTTCTCGAGAGCGAATGAAGCATCTGGCTGCAAAGTGTGTTCAACCTTACAATGAAGCTGAGAAGCACAAGGCACTTGGGCGTCCTGGCATCGACCCCAAGATGGCTGCCAAGCAGAAGAAGCCTGTTGTGGACCAAGCTGATACATCCAGGCGGGAAGAACCTCACATTGTCTTCCCCGCTACTATGACAGGCGTGAAGCCTAAGGTCCCCACCGTGGCTTCAGAGCTTCAGAAAACAAGGGCAGCTGAAGCCAAAGCCAGAAAACGCAAGACCAAGAACACTGCTGATGATGCTCCACCTACCAAGAAGCGTAAACCCAAGAAGAAAGATCGGGCTGCTCCCACAGAGCCCCTTGTCGTTGAGCCAATTTCTGTTGCTCGTCCTGCATCTGCGCAACAAGAGCGTCGTTTGATAGTTCATGAGCCTGCTTCCCGAAAGGCTCCTGAAGCTAAAGACATTCCAGCTGTCAACCCCACCACAGCTGAAGACATTGGTCCCCAAGACCATGTAGAAGATGATGAAGTCCTTCCTTAGATCGAGCACTGAGGGAGTCCTGGATTAGGGGGTGTTCGGATGGCTGGACTATACCTTCAGCCGGACTCTAGGACTATGAAGATACACGATTGAAGACTTCGTCCCGTGTCCGGAAGGATCTTTTCTTGGCGTGGAAGGCAAGCTAGGCGTGCGGATATTCAAGATCTCCTACCATTGTAACCGACTCTGTGTAACCCTAACCCTATCCGGTGTCTATATAAACCGGAGGGTTGTAGTCCGTAGGACAACCATCATCATACACAATCATACCATAGGCTAGCTTCTAGGGTTTATCCTCCTTGATCTCGTGGTAGATCTACTCTTGTACTACCCATATCATCAATATTAATCTAGCAGGAGTAGGGTTTTACCTCCATCGAGAGGGCCCGAACCTGGGTAAAATAAAGTGTCCCTTGTCTCCTGTTACCATCCAACCTTGACGCACAGTTCGGGACCCCCTACCCGAGATCCGCCGATTTTGACACCGACATTGGTGCTTTCATTGAGAGTTCCTCTGTGTCGTCGCTTTTAGGCCCGATGGCTCCTTTGATCATCAACAACGATGAGCTCCAGGGTGAGACTTTCCTCCCCGAACAAATCTTCATCTTCGGCGTCTTCGCTCTGCGGGCCAATTCGCTTGGTCGTCTGGAGCAGATCGAAAGCTATGCCCCTGGCCATCAAGTCAGGTTTGGAAGCTTAAACTACACGGCAGATATCCGCGGAGACTTGATCTTCGACGGGTTCGAGCCAAAACCAAGCGCGCCGCACTACCTCGAGGGGCATGATATAGCTCTGCCTCCAAATAGTGCCCTGGAGGCCGCACACGCACCGGCCCCGACCCTCGACTCGGAGCCCGCTGCGTTCTTTGAGGATGAACGGTTGGACGTCACCTTGGGGGCTGCGATCTTGAAGGCGATCGAGCCGAACGCCAGCCCCGTACTCCGCACGGCCCATGACTCCAAGGAGTCAGATTCTTCTCCGAACTCTGGGCCTCCCGTGCCCCTGCCGATCGAATCCGGTTGGGCACCTATAATGGAGTTCACCGCCGCGGACATCTTTCAGCACTCACCTTTCGGTGATATCCTGAATTCTCTCAAGTCTCTCTCTCTATCAGGAGAGCCCAGGCCGGACTATGGTTTGCGAGGTTGGGATTCAGACGACGAAGAAATTCAAAGCCCACCCACCACCCACTTAATAGCCACTGTCGATGATTTAACCGACATACTTGACTTCGGCTCCGAAGACTTGGACGGTATGGACGACGAAGGAGGAGACGAACAAGAACCAGCACCTGTAGGGCGCTGGACCGCCACCTCGTCATATGACATATATATGGTGGACGCTCCAAAGGATGGAGATGGCGATGGAACAGCGGAGGATGACACCTCGAAAAAACAGCCAAAACGCCGGCGTCAACGGCGCCGCTCTAAATCCCGCCACAGCAGAAACGGTGATTCCGGCATGGGAGATAATACTACCCCAGATAGCGTCGAAGAACACCAAATCCAGCAAGATTCGGCGCAGGAAGATGTAGAAGCCAGCCCTCATGAGAGAGCGGCAGAGCGCGAGGTTGAGGACGATAACTACATGCCTCCCTCCGAAGACGAGGCAAGCCTCGACGACGACGAATTCGTTGTACCATCAGACCCTGCTGAACAAGAGCGTTTTAAACACACGCTTCTAGCCATGGCGAATAGCCTAAAGAAAAAGCAGCAACAGCTTAGAGCTGATCAAGATTTGCTAGCTGACAGATGGACTAAAGTCCTTGCGGCCGAAGAGTATGAACTCGAGCGCCCCTCCAAATTTTATCCTAAGCGCAGGCCGCTACCCCAATCAGAGGGGGAAACACCTACATTACCAATGCATGACATGGCAGACCGGCCACCTCGCGGCCGCGACAGAGAGGCCTGTCGAACCTCTAATCAAGCCATGCCCCGGTGCCGCTCAACTAAGTCACGGGAAAATGAGCCAGCCCTGCGAGACGTACTGGAGGACAAAGCAAGGCAAACAAGATCGATCTATGGATCGCGCAGACGCCCGACGACACGTGATGATCTTCACTCCGGACACAATAAATCCGGCCGGGACGAACACAACAGGCATAGCTCTTTCGAGCTACGTCGTGACATAGCCCAGTACAGGGGCGCCGCACACCCACTATGCTTCACAGATGAAGTAATGGATCATAAAATCCCAGAGGGTTTCAAACCCGTCAACATCGAGTCGTACGATGGTACGACAGATCCGGCAGTATGGATTGAGGATTATCTCCTTCACATCCACATGGCACGTGGCGACGATCTACACGCCATCAAATATCTCCCCCTTAAGCTCAAGGGACCGGCCCGGCACTGGCTTAACAGCCTACCAGCGGACTCAATCGGTTCTTGGGAAGACCTGGAAGCCGCATTCCTCGACAACTTCCAGGGGACCTATGTGCGGCCACCGGACGCCGATGACCTAAGCCACATAATTCAGCAGCCAGAAGAATCGGCCTGGCAATTCTGGACACGGTTCCTAACAAAGAAAAATCAGATAGTCGATTGTCCGGACGCAGAGGCCCTAGCAGCCTTCAAACATAACATCCGCGATGAGTGGCTTGCCCGGCACCTGGGACAGGAAAAGCAGAAATCTATGGCAGCCCTCACGACACTCATGACCCGCTTTTGTGCGGGCGAAGATAGATGGCTAGCTCGCAGCAAAAACTTATCGAAGAACCCTGGTAATTCGGATACCAAGGACAAAAGTGCGAGGACACGTCGAAATAAGCAAAAGCGCCGCGTCAGCAGCGACAGCAATGAGGATACGGCAGTAAATGCCGGATTCAGAGGCTATAAATCCGGTCAGCGGAATATTCCATTTAAAAAGAATACCCAGGGCCCGTCCAGTTTGGACCGGATACTCGACCGCTCGTGCCAGATTCATGGCACCCCCGAAAGGCCAGCCAATCACACCAACAGGGATTGTTTGGTGTTCAAGCCGGCAGGCAAGTTAAGAGCCGAACACAAAGACAAGTGGCTGCATAGCGACGACGAGGAGGAGCCCAGGCCGCTGAACAACAATGGACAGAAGGGGTTTCCCCCACAAGTGCGAACGGTGAACATGATATACGCGACCCACATTCCCAAGAGGGAGCGGAAGCGTGCGCTACGGGACGTATACGCGATGGAGCCAGTCGCCCCAAAGTTCAACCCATGGTCCTCCTGCCCGATCACTTTTGATCGAAGGGACCACCCCACTAGCATCCGTCACGACGGTTTTGCCGCATTGGTTCTTGACCCAATCAATGACAGATTTCCTCTCACAAGAGTCCTCATGGACGGCGGCAGTAGCCTGAACCTGCTTTATCAGGATACAGTGCGGAAAATGGGCATAGATCCATCAAGGATCAAGCCCACAAGGACGACCTTTAAAGGCGTCATACCAGGTGTAGAGGCCAATTGCACAGGCTCGGTAACACTTGATGTGGTCTTCGGATCTCCGGATAACTTCCGAAGCGAAGAGTTAATCTTCGATATAGTCCCGTTCCGCAGTGGCTATCATGCCCTGCTCGGACGAACCGCATTCGCTAAATTCAATGCGGTGCCGCACTACGCATATCTCAAGCTCAAGATGCCAGGCCCTCGAGGAGTAATTACGGTCAACGGAAACACAGAACGCTCCATCTGCACGGAGGAGCACACGGCGGCCCTCGCAGCGGAAGTACAAAGCAGCCTTTCAAGGCAACTCTCCAGTCCGGCCGTTAAAAAGCCGGACAATGCAAAGCGCGCCCGGAGTAACCTGCAACAAGACCGCCTGGCACGTTCGGAGCAAGCGTAGCAATACGGCCCCAACCCCAGCCATCGCAACATAGCGGAGCTAGTACCTCGAGTACACAATTACGCCCTCGAAATTCCATGGGCACAGGGGGAGGGGCACATTAACGGCATGCTTACAATACGGCGTCAAACGTACTAGGGGCTGCCGGATTTTTTTTTTACTTTCAGGACCCCACACTCTGGATAACCTGTTCGGCTTTGCTGCCGCACAGACGATGCAAGACCCAGGAAAGCAGACAAAGCTACGCCGCATTACGGAACTCTTAGGTGGTCTCTATTTCGAGCGATATATCTGTTTCTAAATTCCGCGGCCTGTGCCTGGTCAGGATATGTTAAATAGTCTAATATCTTTTTTGCTTATCGCACTACTTGTATCGTTCGGCTTTGATAAATAGCCTCTCTATAAACAATGCATAGCTTTTCGCCTATTTTTTGCGTTTTCCTCTATTAATATATATGTTCATTAAAAAAACATGATCGCAACCGTACACCATGGTACGGCAAAACACGCCAGGGGCTTCATTACCCTTCTATCTGGTGTGAGAAGTCCGTACACTTTCACAAGTGCGGCACCCCGAACTTATAACACTATATGCATCGGCTCTGAATCATGATTTTGGTCACATGTTGGGTTTGCCCGGCTCCTATGTTTTGGTGCCTTACGTTCCGCTATATCGGCTAAGGTAGCACTAGGAGAACCACTGCGATTGTGCCCCAGTTCAGCTGGGTTAAGCACCTCAGTGGAGAAAGCTAAAACAGACTGTCATGATAAGGCGTGAGACCGGTCGCTGTTCGAGAGGTTTTTCGAGTCCTTAAAGACTTATGCCGCTTCGAGCGAGGAGCTGGCTATGTCCGGCCAAAGGCGTGGATAGCGCCCCGAATTCATCCTTCCGAACTAGGGGCTTCGCCGAAATTTAAAATTATAACGTTCTATGGCTAAGTGAGAGTGTTCAAGCATTATAGTCCGATTGCCTGGTTCATTGTGCTGAGCGCCTCCCTCGAAGGACCCAACTATGGGAAAAAGAGCCCTCAGGTTTATCCCGAACACCCCAGCACTAGTGGCATGGGGGCAGAAGCCAACGACTGGCCATCTCTCAATATTTGATAAACGGCCACACAGAAAATAATATTTTAAATTCAATAAGCATTGCTTAGCGCATATGAACAAGTTTTTAGCGCACAGGATACAAACGAGCGAGTTCATTCAAATACTACATCTTTAGTACATTCATCCGCGACAAGGCGGGCTCCGGCAAGAACTTCCTTGTAGTAGTTCTCGGGCTTGCGATGCTCCTTCCCCGGCGGCGGCCCGTCCTTCACCAGCTTCTCTCCGTCCAGCTTACCCCAGTGTACCCTTACACGGGCAAGGGCCCTCCGGGCACCTTCAATGCAGGCGGAGCGCTTGATGACCTCAAGTCGTGGACAGGCCTCCACCAGCCGCTGCACTAGCCCAAAATAGCTCCCAGGCAGGGCCTCTCCAGGCCACAGCCGAACTAGTAAGCCCTTCATGGCCTGTTCGGCCGCCTTGTGGAGATCGACCAGCTGTTTCAGCTGATCGCTCAAAGGCACAGGGTGTCCGGCCTCAGAATACTGAGACCAGAACACACTCTCCATCGAGCTGCCCTCTTCAGCTCGATAGAACGCGGCGGCGTCGGGTACGCTGCGGGGAAGATCGGCGAACGCCCCTGGAGAACTTCGGATTCGGGTAAGTAACAGGTAGTTTACTTTTAAATTCCTACTTTGCATTAAGAATGCCTTACCCGTTGCTATTTTTTCACCTCCTCCAACTCTTGGAGGGCCTTTTGGGCTTTGGCCTTGGCACTATTGGCGGTCTCAAGGGCCGACGCGAGCTCGGATGCTTTCGCTTTTGACTCAAGCTCCAAACTCTCATGTTTTTTCATGAGAGCTTGCAGCTCTTGCTGCACCTCGCCGACCTGAACCCCAAGCCTTTCTCGCTCGGCGCGCTCCTCGGCCGTTTTCTTTTCGGCCTCAGCCAGCGCCTGCTTTAGGTTCACCACCTCGGTTATGGCCCCTACAATAAGCAGTACAATCCTATTATTTCTTTCTGCAATCAAGCCTCTCTATAGGCACCTTTTTTCTTTTTTTAGGGTATTTCTTACCTTCTTTCTCCTCGAGCTGCCGTTTGACAAGGCCGAGCTCTTGCTCGGTCCGCTTGAGGTCCTTTTTAAGGACATCCACCTGCGCAGTCAGTGCGGCGGTGGACAGCAGCGAAGCCTGCATACGCATATTTGACTTTTTGTTGTTAGACTCCTGCGAAAATTACTAGATCCTCTATTCGGCTTTTCTTTCCGAACACCGAACAGAGCATCAAGGGCTACTGTCTATGCGGTAAATAATTTGACATATTTTTACTTACCTCGAAGCCTGTTAGAAGGCTAGCGCAAGCTTCAATCAGTCCGCTCTTGGCGGACTGAACCCTTTGGATCACCGAACTCATAACAGTACGGTACTCCTCGTTGATGGCGGCGCCCTCAAGCACCTCCAGCAAATTGTCCGGTGCCTCTGGTTGGACGGAGGTCGCCGACTCAGACGGCTTACTCCTCTCGGAAGGAGTTCGCCCACCGCAGACCAGGACTGTCAAGTCCGGCGCGGTGTCCGGCACAAAGCCGGACTTGGAACCCTGGGGGGTTTCATCCCCTTTACTCCTGGGGTCCGGAGGATTGCCTTGCGGCTCCTCCAGGACTATCTCCTCCTGCCCTGGAGCTTGGCGGGACGCCACTTTGGCATCGTCCGCCCTGCAGGGGGAGACAGCGGGCGGAACAGAGTTCACGTCCGACGAATCCAGGGAGCCGCTCGACGAATCGTCGAGTTCGGCCCGGGGTAGGCTGCATAAATTACGAGCGATATTAGGGAAAGCCGCGCATTAAAAGAATATCATGAGTCACTCTGGTATATATATATACTTACGATTTCGCTGGATGCTTGGTTCTGTCCGGCCACACCTTTCCGCCCTCTTCGGTGTCGTGGGAGTAGTCCGGCGGAGGGGTCTTCCTTTTCCTCGACCCCTCGGCCTCCCCCGTTGGGGTGGCCTTCTTCTTCTTTTCTCCCCTTGCTGGGGGGGAGAGCTTTCTTGTTCCTCCTCCTTGTTTTCACGAGAGGAGAGCATCGCGGACTCGTCAGATGACGAGTCCGACACCACCATGTTGCGGGAACTTTTTCGAGTCCCGGTGGTTTTCTTCTTCTTGGCCTTCTTCTTCGGCACCGCATAAGGTGCCGGAGCCATCAGCTTCACCAAGAGAGTTGGGGCTGGGTCTTCGGGCAGGGGAACCAGACAGTTAATTGGTCCGGATATAGCCCGCCAAGCCTGTCAAAGGTAAAGGGAGTTTATATCCCGCATAGAGTTAATCTATGAAGAAGAGCTTAACAAACCTGTCAAAGGTATAGATAGCTCGCCTCGCTGGCATGATGCTGCGAGCTGTATCCGCGGTCCTCGGAAGTGGATGTGGGGGACTCAGTGCCTTTGGTCAGCACCTTCCAGACGTCTTCATACGTCGTGTCGAAGAGCCTACTGAGGGTTTGGTGCTGCGCCGGGTCGAATTCCCACAAAGTAAAATCCCGTTGTTGGCACGGGAGGATCCGGTGAACGAGCATGACCTGGATCACATTGATCAGCCGGATTGGCCTGTTCACCAGGGACTGGATGCATGTTTGCAACCTAGTCACTTCTTCCTCGTTGCCCCACGACAGGCCCGTCTCTTTCCAGGACATGAGCCGCGTGGGGGGTCCGGATCTGAACTCGGGGGCTGCGACCCATTTCAGATCGCGTGGCTCGGTGATGTAAAACCACCCGGCCTGCCACCCCTTTAGGGACTCCACAGAGGAGCCATCGAACCAGAGGACGTTGGCCATCTTGCCGGCCATAGCGCCTCCGCACTCTGCCTGGGTGCCGGACACCACCTTGGGCTTGACATTGAAGGTCTTGAGCCAGAGGCCGAAGTGGGGGCGGACGCGGAGAAAGGCCTCACACACGATGATAAACGCCGAGATGTTGAGGATGAAGTTCGGGGCCAGATCGTGGAAATCTAGGCCGTAGTAGAACATGAGCCCCCGGAAAAATGGGTGAAGTGCAAAGCCCAGTCCGCGGAGGAAGTGGGGAAGAAAAACTACCCTCTCATGGGGCCCTGGGGTAGGAAGAAGCTGCCCCTTCTCAGGAAGTCGATGCGGGATGTCCTTGGACAAGTATCTGGCTTTCCTTAGCTTTTTTACTTGGGCCTCCGTAACAGAGGAGGCCATCGACTTGCCTCCCGCTCCGGACATTGTTGGAGAAGGTTGAGGAAGGAAGAGCGGACTTGGGCGCTGGAGCTTGAGTGCACGAGAGATGGATTGGCAAAGGAGGAAGAAGGCGTAGGTTAAAAAGGTGAGTCCTTATCCCTTTATACAAGCGGGTGCGGTTAGGCATCCCCACCTACCTAATAAAACTCACTTGCCTCCCAAGCGCCGTGGTAAATGGCGCGGTTGGGTTACCCACGTCCGTATTGATGAGAATCCCGTTAAAAGGGGCACACGATCTCTGCTTTGACAAGACGTGCCAAGGAAACGGCCTCGCTAGACACGCTGAGGTGGAACAATGAAAACAATTTATATAAAGAGCTTGGCAGCAGTGTTATGACGCACTGCGGAATACATCAGCAGATTTGATTTGTGTTAATATTATTCTCTATATGGCAATATGTGGAAACTTATTTTGCAGAGCCGGACACTATTTTTGGTGTTTACAATCTTCTTGAAGAAACTGGAGGAGGAACCCGCCTTGCAATGCCGAAGACATTCTACGCGCCGGACTCGTCGTCATTGAAGCCTGGTTCAGGGGCTACTGAGGGAGTCCTGGATTTGGGGGTGTTCGGATGGCCGGACTATACCTTCAGCCGGACTCCAGGACTATGAGGATACAAGATTGAAGACTTCGTCCCATGTCCGGAAGGATCTTTTCTTGGCGTGGAAGGCAAGCTAGGCGTGCGGATATTCAAGATCTCCTACCATTGTAACCGACTCTGTGTAACCCTAACCCTATCCGGTGTCTATATAAACTGGAGGGTTGTAGTCCGTAGGACAACCATCATCATACACAATCATACCATAGGCTAGCTTCTAGGGTTTAGCCTCCTTGATCTCGTGGTAGATCTACTCTTGTACTACCCATATCATCAATATTAATCTAGCAGGAGTAGGGTTTTACCTCCATCGAGAGGGCCCGAACCTGGGTAAAATAAAGTGTCCCTTATCTCCTGTTACCATCTGACCTTGACGCACAGTTCGGGACCCCCTACCCGAGATCCGCCGGTTTTGACACCGACAAGCACAATGTGGTATCATCGCCTGTTCTCACAAACAGCGAACTCATCAGCATTGGTCGTCCTTTGACGCCAATCGCTCACGATGATTCATTGGCTGATCACCCTCAAGACTCCCCTCGTCAAGAAGAAACACGAGCTACTCCCCCAACTCAAGTCACCACTATGGTGCTTGAAGATGATGACTTTGAGGCCCAACCTACTCCATCTCCACAAGCGTCGCCAGCGTTCCGCAGGCTTCGTAAAGGACCAAGGCCATAAGTCACTCTATCGAGTGTTCCAGAAGGAGAAGAGCACCAGTCAGTATCACGCCAAGTTTTTCCCGAAGCCTCTTCTACTACGAACATCTCCGCGTCCGAAGCCAAAGCGGCTGAAGACATTCCGGCTGCATTAGCCGATGAACAAGAAGAGCCAAGAGTTGAAGAAGAACGTGTTGCTACACCCCCAACCAACCCTGAAGTTGTTCTCGAGGAGAACGTGTTCGACCCTCTAGCTACTCGAGTGGAGGTTGATAACATTGAGGCGACCACCGACACCAACACTGAAGCCAATGACGTTGTCATGGCTGACGCTAATGTGGCGCCTGAAGTTAATGTGGTGCCCGAAGTGATTGCACCTGAAGTCAATGCTGCACCTGATGCAAATATGCAGCCTGAATTTACTACCACCACCACTGCCACTGCTCATGTACCGCCTCCAAGGCCACACACCATCGAGCAAGCATTTGATCGTGGTCAGTTGGTTACTGTCAGATGGCCCATTCTGGTTCCTCCACCAGCTGCCGGTCCACAATTTGACTATCATTTCGAGCACAAGCCTCAGGTCCAGAAGCCTAAGCCAAGACTGCCAAGGTTTCCAGGTACTGCAACTTCACCAGGGTCGTTCAATGCAAATGGCTTCATTGCACACAACACTTTCTTCGATAGTGCCAAGAACCCCTATTCCAAGCCAAGGATCTCATCTGATCGGTTCTGGAGCTATTATCACCACAGTTACTATTCTTGTGTTCTCTATGACCAAGGGCGCATCTTCCCACATATGCGTCTAGACTGTGAAGCCATTGCAGGACTGCCCTGCCTAGAAGAAGCCCTTGACTGCTTCTTTGATGCTGGTCTTCTAAACTTTGTGACTGATAAGGAGCATTGGAATGAAGAGCTTCTGCAACAATTTTATGCTACCCTCCACATTCGCGGCTACAACAGGGATCCGAAGACTTGGGTCCTTGAGTGGATGACAAGCAATGTCCATCATGAAGCCAAAGCCCTTGATATCATTGAGCTAACTGGCCTGCCCACTCCAGGTGAACTCTTCGAGCCTGGTTGTCAGCTTCACCGCAATGCATTGGAGAGCATTTTTCAGAAGCACGAGCCCAACATGAGCCAAATGCTAAGCATGATGAAGCCTCTGCCACGCGACGCTGAATACCCAAGAGAATTCTTTGTTGAAGACCTAGAGTATCTGCCCCGAATAATCTATCATATCATAAGGCGAACTCTATGGCCCATCAAAGGACATTCTTCAGCAGCGAAGCTTGAAGGAGCGATGAAGACATTGGTCTTTTATATCTTCAATGGCATCAGCTTCAATGCTCAAGACTTCTTTATCAGGCAATTGGCTACATCAGGCTCTGATCTCTTTGGTCTAAAGTTCTACGCTTTGTGGGTTATGCGCCTTATCAAGCTTCATTCAGCTGTCAACTATCAGCCTTCTGCTCGCAACCATCTGATCTTTTTGCTAGAGTTGATATGTCAGTTGAAGCCATATACCCAGAGCCTGCCAAGGAGCCCATTTATCTTCACAATCCTGATCACCAAAGCTTCACACAGCCCATTGCAGGAGTCCAGGAAGTCACTCGTGTTTATCCTTTGGCTGGCAATGCACGTGGCCCTCATCGTGCCAATACTGAAGCCACTGAGAGCACAATTACGCAAAGGCCTCGAAAGTGATCTCGTGTCCTCAATGACCGAGAGCTTCTCATCGCCCTTCATCAGAAACAGGATAAGCATCACTAATAGCTGAAGCGATAGATGCAAAGCCTCCTGGTGGATGTCAACCGCATTCACAACATTGCCACCAAGAATGCCTTTGTCACTCATGAAACCTGTCGGAGTCATGGAAGAGTTTGACATTGCTAAGTGCTGAAGCAGATCTTCAAGACGATGGCTTCGCTGAAAGATTCAAGTTTGACTCCACTCCTCCAAGGAATGTTGTCTTGTGTCGAACTCCCTCTCTTGAA
Source organism: Aegilops umbellulata (assembly GCA_032464435.1). Lineage (NCBI taxonomy): Eukaryota > Viridiplantae > Streptophyta > Magnoliopsida > Poales > Poaceae > Aegilops > Aegilops umbellulata. The sequence goes on from CP136057.1 coordinate 361,215,989, forward strand.
GACTCTGACTATTCCTCCTTAGCTGCAACGGTGAATGCCAGAGTCATAGGTGACCAAGATGATGCTACTTCACCACCTCCAACCTCAGCGCGTGTCGACACTGCACCAAATTCTTCTGCACCGCCAAACCCCGACGCCGACCCTGCTGCTTCTCCTACTCCTTCTGGGAACGAGTAGAGGCTCTATGTCTTCAAACCTTTTTGGTCCTTACTGACAAAAGGGGGAGAAGCATATGAGTTGATAGTCTTCAAGCGGGTCCATATGGGCGGTTGCTTTATATTTTGCTTAGTGTTTACAACTCTCGCTTTTGATACATTTGGTTCTTTGAGTTGTAACACTTAAACTTGATGGTCGTCTGCTACGTTTTCTGCTATTCTGTGATGTGATGATAAATTCCGCATGTGCAATGATAAATCCCGCACTAAGTCATATTGCAGACGTCCATTTTTCATTATGCATGTCATTATCTTCGTTATATCAAATCATGCATGATGAACTGTCTTCATAAGTTGAAGAGGATCTCCATAAGTACAACCTGCCATGTGCATTTGCATTCCAAAAGCAAATTACTTATATGCACATCTTCGGGGGGAGCCTTTTTCTACTTATGAAGACAATACCTTTATCCATTACAATTTCACATATTTATCCCCGTTGAAAACTTCAACCAGTTTGTCATCAATCACCAAAAAGGGGGAGATTGTAAGTGCATCTAGTGCCACCCCTAGTTGGTTTTGGAGTATTGACGACAAACCTGGTTGAGGGACTAATGTGTTTGTGAGAATTGCATGAGAATACAGGTAGTAGTCCCTCATTGATTCGGTTTACCTACCGGAGATGACCCCTAAAAATGTATGAAGACATTGAAGACAATGGTGGTATGTGAAGATATTCACATTGAAGACAATGACTAGAGAAGACATCGCGTGAAGACTATGGAGCGCGAAGACTTAGTTGTTTCGTTGTTTCCTTTTCTTCTTTGTTGAGTCATAGGAACCACCGCACTGTTAAGTGGGGTCTCAGTGAACAAAGTCAGAGTGACTGAAGTGATGCTCAACCAAATCCTATGTCTTCGAGCGAAGACAATGAGAGCAAATCTTATCCAGAGCTGGATGAGTCAGCTTTACTTCTAGCCCAAGTCAAGCTGCCGCGTGTGTTTGAAATCTGACTGTTGGAACACGTGTCAGTTCCTTAGTGACCCAGTGTCATTTCGGACAAATCAGGTCGGGTTGCCTAGTGGCTATAAATAGCCCACCCCCTACACCATAAATTGGTGGCTGCTTAGATTTAGTGCACGGCTTTTGTTGTTTGAGAGCAACCCACCTCCGGAGCCTTTGAGAGAGAGAAATCCTTGCGAGGACAAAGCCCAAACACCCAGAGCCAAATAGTGTAAGGCATAACTGAAGTCTTTCTGTTTGCGTGACCTGAAGACTTGTTACTCCTGAGAATTGTGAATCCTCCAGCCGGTTAGGTGTCGCGTTCTGAGCATCGAAGAGTCATTGTGGATCGCCGGTGAACGAAGTCTGTGAAGGTTAGGAAGTCTACCTTGAAGACTTACCAGAGTGATTGGGCGAGGACTGGGTGTCCTTAGCTCAAGGGGAATAAGGTGAAGACACGGTCTTCTGAGTTGAATCTCAGCCTCCCTAATCAGACGTATAGTTGTCACAGCAACTGGAACTGGTCCAACAAATCCTATGTCCTCACCAAGTGACTAGTTATATCCTCTCCCTCTCTTTACTTACAGTTTGTCTTCGTGAAGTCATTGCCTGCTTGCACTACCTGTTTGACTTCACTGTGTGACTACTATCGTTGTTTGGCTTCATACTATCTTCCATCCTGATCTTTACTACCTAGCTGCTATTAGTCTTCGTGCTTTCACTTCATTGAATACTTGACTATGGTTTGCTTAGTGTAGTCTATCTTCCGCTGCATATCAATAGGTTCATTTCTATTGTTTGTCTTCGAAACTCTCATGTTTTGAAGACTTTCATAAAAATCGCCTATTCACCCCCCTCTAGTCGATAACTAACTAGCACTTTCAAATTGCCTAGTAAAGATGAAATTATTGGTCTTGCTTCTATTGTCGTGCCTCCTAATGATCCTTTAGAACAATATTTGCTAGACCATGAAAATGATATGTTTATGAATGAAAAAGGGAAATAGATGTAGTATTCTTTAAGCAGGGACCTATGTTGAAACACAATTTGCCTATTGAAATCCTAGGGGATCCTCCTCCACCCAAGGGTGATCCCGTGTTTGAGCTTAAACAATTACCTGATACTCTTAAATATGCTTATCTTGATGAAAAGAAAATATATCCTGTTATTATTAGTGCTAACCTTTCAGAGCATGAAGAAAAGAAATTATTGAAAGCTCTGAAGAAGCACCATGCTTCTATTGGATATACTCTTGATGATCTTAAGGGCATTAGTCCCACATTATGCCAACACAAAATAAAACTAGAAAAGGACGCTGAACCGGTTGTTGATCACCAGCGACGGTTAAATCCTAAGATGAAAGAAGTGGTAAGAAAAGAAATACTAAAGCTTCTGGAGGCAGGTATAACTATCCCGTTGCTGATAGTTAGTGGGTAAGTCCTGTCCATTCTGTCCCTAAGAAGGGAGGTATTACCGTTGTTCCTAATGATAAAGATGAATTGATCCCACAAAGAATTGTTACAGGTTATAGGATGGTAATTGATTTCCGCAAATTAAATAAAGCTACTAAAAAGGATCATTACCCCTTACCTTTTATTGATCAAATGCTAGAATGATTATCCAAACATACACATTTTTGCTTTCTAGATGGTTATTCTAGTTTCTCTCAAATACCTGTGTCAAAAGTGGATCAAGAAAAGACCACTTTTACTTTCCCTTTCGGTACCTTTGCTTATAGACGTATGCCTTTTAGTTTATGCAATGCACCTGCTACCTTTCAAAAATGCATGATGGCTATATTCTCTGATTTTTGTGAAAAGATTGTTGAGGTTTTCATGTATGATTTTCCCGTATATGGAACTTCTTTTGATGATTTCTTGAGCAACCTTGATCAAGTTTTGCAGAGATGTGAAGAAACTAATCTTGTCTTGAATTGGGAGAAGTGCCACTTTATGGTTAATGAAGGTATTGTTTTGGGGCATAAAATTTCTGAAAGAGGTACTGAAGTTGATAAAGCTAAAGTTGATGCTATTGAAAAGATGTTGTGTCCCAAGGACATTAAAGGTATAAGAAGTTTCCTCGGTCATGCCGGTTTTTATAGGAGGTTCATCAAGGACTTCTCAAAAAATTCTAGGCCTCTAACTAATCTCTTACAAAAAGATATCCCTTTTGCCTTTCATGATGATTGTGTAGAAGCATTTCAAATACTTAAGAAAGCTTTGATTTCTGCACCTATTGTTCAGCCACCTGATTGGAATTTACCCTTTGAAATTATGTGTGACGCTAGTGATTATGTTGTAGGTGTTGTTCTAGGACAAAGAGTTGATAAGAAATTAAATGTTATTCAATATGCTAGTAAAACTCTAGACAGTGCCCAGAGAAATTATGCTACTACTGAAAAAGAATTTTTAGCAGTTGTATTTGCTCGTGATAAGTTCAGACCTTATATTGTTGTTTCAAAAGTAACTGTTCACACTGATCATGCTGCTATTAAATATCTTATGGAAAAGAAAGATGCTAAACCTAGACTTATTAGATGGGTTCTCTTGCTACAAGAATTTAATTTGCATATTATTGATAGAAAGGGAGATGAGAACCCCGTTGCAGACAACTTGTCTAGGTTAGAAAATTTTCTTGATGACCCACTACCTATTGATGATAGCTTTCATGATGAACAATTAGCTGTCATAAATGCTTCTCGTACTGCTCCATGGTATGCTGATTATGCTAATTACATTGTTGCTAAATTTATACCACCTGGTTTCACATACCAGCAAAAGAAAAAGTTTTTCTATGATTTAAGACATTACTTCTGGGATGACCCACACCTTTACAAAGAAGGAGTAGATGGTGTTATTAGACGTTGTGTACCTGAGCATGAATAGGAACAGATCCTACACAAGTGTCACTCCGAGGCTTATGGAGGACACCACGCTGCAGATAGAACTGCACATAAGGTATTGCAATCCGGTTTTGGCCTACTCTCTTCAAAGATGCCCGTAAGTTTGTCTTGTCTTGTGATGAATGTCAAAGAATTGGTAATATTAGTAGACGTCAAGAAATGCCTATGAATTATTCACTTGTTATTGAACCATTTGATGTTTGGGGCTTTTATTATATGGGACTGTTTCCTTCCTCTAATGGGTATAGACATATTTTAGTTGATGTTGATTACGTTACTAAGTGGGTAGAAGCTATCCCAACTAGTAGTGCTAATCATAACACCTCTATTAAGATGCTTAAAGAAGTTATTTTTCCAAGGTTTGGAGTCCCTAGTTACTTAATGACTGATAGTGGTTCACATTTCATTCATGGTGCTTTTCATAAAATGCTTGCTAAGTATGACGTTAATCATAGAATTGCATCTCCGTACCATCCACAATCTAGTGGTCAAGTAGAATTGAGTAATAGAGAGCTCAAATTAATTTTGCAAAAGATTGTTAAAAGGTCTAGAAAGAATTGGTCTAAGAAACTTGATGATGCATTATGGGCCTATAGAACTGCATATAAAAATCATATGTGTATGTCTCCGTATAAAATGGTTTATGGAAAAGCATGTCACTTACCTCTCGAACTAGAACATAAGGCATATTGGGCCATTAAAGACCTCAATTATGATTTCAAACTTGCCAGTGAGAAGAGGCTATTTGACATTAGTTCACTTGATGAATGGAGAACCCAAGCCTATGAGAATGCCAAATTGTTTAAAGAAAATGTTAAAAGATGGCATGACAAAAGGATACAAAAGCGTGAGTTTAATGTAGGTGATTATGTGTTGCTATTCAACTCTCATTTAAGATTTTTTTGCAGGAAAACTTCTCTCTAAATGGGAAGGTCCTTACGTTATTGAGGAGGTCTATCGTTCAGGTGCCATAAAAATCAACAACTTCGAAGGCACAAATACGAAGGTGGTGAACGGTCAAAGAATCAAACATTATATCTCAGGTAATCCCATAAATGTTGAAACTAATGTTATTGAAACCGTAACCCGGAGGAATACATAAGGGACACCTTCCAGAATGTTTCAGACTCCAAAAAGGAATAGGTATGTGGTACGGTAAGTAAACTGACTCCAAAATAGTTCTAATGGCAATTTTTCTCCGTTTTGGAATATTTAAGAAAATAGGAAAATAAGAAGTAGTCTGGGAAGGACACGAGGCGTCCATGAGGGTGGAGGGCACGCCCTACCCCCTGGGCGCGCGCCCCTGCCTCATGGGCACCTCGTGTGCTCTCCGAACTCCGTTTTCTTGCACGATACTTCTTTTGGCCGGTAAAAATTCATTATATAATCTCCCGAAGTTTTGAACCTTGTATCACGCAAATAGTCTGTTTTTGTTTTGAGCTGTTTTACATCAGATTAGGGCAAGATGTCTTCTCAAGAGTCAGACGGGGAGAGTCGGGTGTCTCATCCGACACCGGGACTAGGAGCAAATAGCGATGCTGACCACTTTGGGCCATCAACGGGGGAATAGATGGAGGCCGACTTGAAAAGGATAGATGCCAAGGAGGAGGATCAAGAAGTTACTTCTCATTTCCGGGCCGGATTCACAATGGGGGAACTACAGAGCTCAGCTATTCCAAACTTGGTTATCCCTTCCAATGTTAGATTCCTTTCTTATGAAATATGAAAAAGAGTGGCACTTGTTCTCCCACAGCTATGCAACATCCATGGGTGAAAGGAGCTTTAGCCATCATGGGTAAGCTCTATAAGGAAATAATGGACCTCAAGCAGCAAGTCAATAAGCACAAGGAGGAGAATCTTATCCTGAGGGGCATCATCGCCAAGAATATCACTTCACCACCTCCGAAGAAAGAGACATAAACACATGGGTATGGGCACTCCCCTTGGCAACTGCCAAGCTTGGGAGAGGTGCCCCGGTATCGTATCACTGTCACACTCCTATCTTTACCGTTTTTCTTAGTTCGATCCTTTTGGCAATATTTTTATCCAGTAGAATAAAGTTTTAGTATGATCTAGTTTTGAGTTTTGTTTTATGATCCCTCTATGTAATTGAGTCTGTGAGCTATATATAATAAAGATTAGTGTTGAGTCAAGGGTTTGATTATCTTGTTATGATCTTGATGGAATTAAAGAAAAAGAAAGAATAAAAATAAATAAAGAGATCATATTGATCTTATGGGGAGTAATGACTTCACATATAAAGAGTATGATGAATAAAAGTTGTTGAGAGTTAACAAACATAGTTTTGGTCATCGTTGCAATTAATAGGAAGTAATAAAGAAAGAGAGGTTTTCACATATAAATACACTATCTTGGACATATTTTATGATTGTGAGCACTCATTAAAATATGACATGCTAAAAGTTGGTGTTGGACAAGGAAGACAACGTAATGGGTTATGTTTTGTTATATCCGAAATAAACTATATTGTCATGGATCGTCCAACATGTTGAGCTTGCCTTCCCCCCTCGTGCTAGCCAAATTCTTTGCACCAAGTAGAGATACTACTTGTGCTTCCAAATATCCTTAAACCCAGTCTTGCCATGAGAGTCCATCATATCTACCTATGGATTGAGTAAGATCCTTCAAGTAAGTTGTCATTGTTGCATGCAATAAAAATTGCTCTCTAAATATGTATGATTTATTAGTGTGGAGAAAATAAGATTTATACGATCTTGTGATGTGGAACAAATAAAAGCGACGGACTGCATAATAAAGATCCATATCACAAGTGGCAATATAAAGTGACGTTCTTTCGCATTAAGATTTTGTGCATCCAACCATAAAAGCACATGACAGCCTCTGCTTCCCTCTACGAAGGGCCTATCCTTTATTCTTGTCTTATACCTTATACAAGATCATGGTGATCTTCACCTTTCCTTTTTACATTTTATCCTTTGGCAAGCATATTGTGTTGGAAAGATCCTGATATATATCCAATTGGATGTAAGTTAGCATGAGCTATTATTGTTCACATTACCCTTGAGGTAAAAGACTGGGAGGCAACACTATAAGCCCATGTCTTTCTCTGTGTCCGATTAAAACTTCAGATTGTTAGCAATTGTGAAAGACTAAATGATAGTTGAGTATGTGGACTTGCTAAAAAGCTCTTACATAGACTCTTTCAGATGTTATGATAAATTGCAATTGCTTCAATGACCGAGATTATAGTTTGTTAGTTTTCAATGAGGTTTCAGATTCATACTTGACATTGTGAATAGATTGTTACTTTAGCATAAGAAATCATATGAAAATATATATATATATATATATATATATATATATATATATATATATATATGTTGCTGTTATAAGAATGATCATGATGCCTTCATGTCTGTATTTTATTTTATCGACACCTCTATCTCTAAACATGTGGACATATTTATCGTTGTCGGCTTCCGCTTGAGGACAAGCGAGGTCTATGCTTGGGGGAGTTGATACCTCCATTTTGCATCATGCTTTTATATCAATATTTATTGCATTATGGGCTGTTATTACACATTATGTCACAATACTTATGCCTATTCTCTCTTATTTTACAAGGTTTACACGAAGAGGGAGAATATCGACAGCTAGAATTTTGGGCTGGAAAAGGAGCAAATATTAGAGACCTATTCTGCAGAACTACAAAAGTCCTGAAACTCCACGGAAGTTATTTTTGGAATTAATAAAAAATAGTGAGCGAAGAAAGTACCAGAGGGGGGCAACCCACCATCCACAAGGGTGGGGGCGCGCCCCCCTCTCTCGTGGGCCCCCTGACAGGCCTCCGGTGTCCATCTTCTGCTATATGAAGTCTTTTACCCTGAAAAAATCGGAAGGAAGCTTTCGGGACGAAACACCGCCGCCACGAGGCGGAACCTTGGCGGAACCAATCTAGGGCTCCGACGGAGCTGTTCTGCCGGGGAAACATCCCTCCGGGAGGGGGAAATCATCACCATCGTCATCACCATCGATCCTCTCATCGGGAGGGGGTCAATGTCCATCAACATCTTCACCAGCACCATCTCTTCTCAAACCCTAGTTCATCTCTTGTATCCAATCTTTGTCTCAAAACCTCAGATTGGTACCTATGGGTTGCTAGTATTGTTGATTACTCCTTGTAGTTGATGCTAGTTGGTTTATTTGGTGGAAGATCATATGTTCAGATCCTTTATGCATATTAATACCCCTCTAATTATGAACATGAATATGATTTGTGAGTAGTACGTTTCTTCCTAAGGACATGGGAGAAGTCTTGCTATAAGTAGTCATGTGAATTTGGTATTCGCTCGATTTTTTGATGAGATGTATGTTGTCTTTCCTCTAGTGTTGTTATGTGAACGTTGACTACATGACACTTCACCATTGTTTTGGCCTAGGGGAAGGCATTGGGAAGAAATAAGTAGATGATGGGTTGCTAGAGTGACAGAAGCTTAAACCCTAGTTTATGTGTTGCTTCGTAAGGGGCTGATTTGGATCCATATGTTTCATGCTATGGTTAGGTTTACCTTAATACTTCTTTTGTTGTTGCGGATGCTTGCAATAGAGGTTAATCATAAGGGGGATGCTTGTCCAAGGAAGGACAGCACCCAAGCACCGGTCCACCCACATATCAAATTATCAAAGTAAAGAACGTGAATCATATGGGCGTGATGAAAACTAGCTTAACGATAATTCCCATGTGTCCCCGGGAGCATTTTCCTTCATATAAGAGTTTGCCCAGGCTTGTCCTTTGCTACAAAAAGGATTGGGCCACCTTGCTACACTTTATTTACACTTGTTACTTGTTACCCGTTACAAATTATCTTATCACAAAACTATCTGTTACCGATAATTTCAGTGCTTGCAGAGAATACCTTACTGAAAACTGCTTGTCATTTCCTTCTGCTCCTCGTTGGGTTCGACACTCTAACTTATCGAAAGGACTATGATAGATACCCTATACTTGTGGGTCATCACCTCACCAAGTTGCTCCAAGAGAGCAACAAAGTGCTTCTTGGTCTCACCTCTTAGCTTACTCAAGAACATGTCAAATTCGTTCTCATCCACCTTGGCCTCCACATGATCATCCACATAATCCAACAAATAAGGAATAGTATTGATGGACATTTTGATGTTGGAGGTTACCTTGTTGGTACCTTTGGCCATGAGGAACTTGGCAATGAGGTTCTCATTGGGGGCATCAAAGAGAGACACCTTGGTTGGGGAAGAGGTGGCAATGGCCACGGTAGTTGTTACCATTCCGTCACCACTTGTATATTCATCATCATCATAATCATCGGAGATGTACTCTTCTTGTTCCACCAACCCCTTTTGAGGCACTTTCTTGGTGAAGTTGTTCTTGTTTGGGAAGGACTTGTCCTTGTCTTTGCGGATAAGCTTGCCACCATTGTATTCCCTCTTTTCATAGGGGCAATCCACCACAAACTGACTCACATTGCCACAATTGTAACATGTCCTCACACGTTGCTTGCCCTTTGAGCTACTTGAGTTGTTCTTGGATTAGTTGGGCATTGGGTTTCTTGTTGCCCCAAAATTGCCTTGACGCAAGAGCCATGTGCTCGTGGTAGGCATATTTGGTGTCTTTGGGACAACTCTCTTCTTCCTCCTCTTCTTCTTCTTCTTCTTCCGAAATTGCCTTGGCCTTCAAAGCAAGGTTGGTTGAGGCTTTCCCTGACCATTGGACATGAGCTAGAGCATTGTCGGCGATCTTGTTCATGATGTTCATGACAATAAACTCATTCAACACCTCACTTGAATACAAGGTGTGGAAGTCCATCCTTTGGCGGATCACGGAGGACATGGCCTTGTTGAATGGCATGATGGCCTTGAGAAACTTGCGCTTGATCCAATTATCATTTTTGTCCTTTCTCCCGTGATCTTGAAGAGCGAACGCAAGAGTTGACAATATTCGGTAGAGATCACGGGTATCGTAATCTTTATTCATCACAAACTCATCGGCCTCATCAAGAACCACCTCAAAGTTGGATCGTTGAATGCTTGAGTTCCCCTTGTACAAATATATAATGTGTTCCCAACAATCCTTTGCACAAGAGAAGGGATGCAAGTGAGCTAGATCTTCGAGAGGCACTATGGATTGGAGGATGAACAATGCGGAGTGATTGTATTGATTGCCCGCCTCTTCTCTTGGAGTGAGGTTGTTTGGATCATGTGGGTAGTAACCTTGCTCGATGATTATCTAAAGATTTGTTGAGCCATGATTCAAATGAGACTTGATACGAAAAAACCAATTAGCAAAATCACCCTTCACAAGTTTAGGAGGAGGACCAAGGTTGTTAATATGCGGCTTAGGGACCGTCCCACCATAGACCGGGGGAGGGGGAACCGAGGCAAAGGTTCTCATCCCATTCTTGTTATGAAGGGAGGAGGTTTGAGTACCTTTAGTCACTTCCTTACCGGAATTGGCCTCGGACTCCATGCGGTGCAATTAGCCACTTGCAATGGACTGGTAGAAGTTTTCAACCCCTCAAGGAGTTCTTTAAACAAGGACTTGACCCCGGCCGTCATAGACGTCCTAAGTGAAGCCGCCTCGGGTGATCGAAGTCAACTCCACGGCCTCAAGTCTTCATCAACCCGATCCCCATCGTCAACCATACTCCTCGGGTGGTGGAACCCTTAATAAAGAGACACGGCTCTGATACCAATTGAAAGGATCGATATGGTTAACTAGAAGGGGGTTGAATAGGCAACTACCAATTTTTAGCGTTTATCAACAAATTAGGTTAAGCAACAAATAGGTTGTCTAGATATGCAACTAGGTGACCAACCTATATGATGCTAGCAAGAAAAACAACACAAGTAAAGCTTGCACAAAGTAAATGTACGAGATAACCACAAGTGGAGCCGGTGGAGACGAGGATGTGTTACTGAAGTTCCTTCCCTTTGAGAGGAAGTACGTCTCTGTTGGAGCGGTGTGGAGGAACAATGCTCCCCAACAAGCCACTAGGGCCACTGTATTCTCCTCAGGCCCTCACACAATGCGAGATGCCATGATTCCACTAGTTGTGCCCTTGAAGGCGTCAACTGGACCTTTACAAACAAGGTTGCGGCTCTCTCCATAATCGAATTGGAGGCTCCCAACATCACCACAAAGGTTCACATAATGGAATGTGCCTCCAAGGTGACCTCATCCGTCTAGGGTGCTCAAACACCCAGGAGTAACAAGATTCACATGAGATTAGTGGGGGAATCAAATTTTTCTTGGTGGAAGTGTAGATCTAGGCCTTCTCAACCAATCCCTAAAAAATCAACAAGTTTGATTGGCTAGGGAGATAGATCAAGCGAAAATGAGCTTGTGAGCAATAATGGAGCTTGGGGGAGGAACAGGTAAGTCAACTTGGAGAAGATGACTCCCCTTTATAGTGGGGGATGAAATCCAACTGCTATGCACCCATAGCCCGTGCACAAGTGGTAGTACTGCTCAAGCGAGATGTACTTCCGCTGGTACAGAAGTTCCATGCCCTGAGCCCAACTGAGCAGGCCAGGGAGGCAGTAGTGCCGCCGCAGCGGTACTACCACTCCCACCTGCGGTACTTCTGCTTAGTGTTGAACAGCAGCCGAAAACAATGGTAGTAGATAAAGGTAGGGCGATAGTGTCGCCCTGGGCGGTACTACCGCTGCCAACTACCGCTTTACTTCTGCTCGAGAGACAGAACTATCCAGAAGCAAAATATAGGAGGTACTCAATGCGGTAGAGGAACAAGAAAAATATAAGCGGTACTCAGTGCGGTAGAGGAATAGCGGTAGATCCGCCGGAGCGGTACTACCGCCCGCAGGAGCGGTACTACCGCCCGCCGGAGCGGTACTTCCGCCTAGCTGAAGCATGCCTAGTAAACCTGTGGTAGTGGGGTGGTAGACAGGGCTACAGTACTGCTAGAGTGGTACTACTGCATTGAACTACCGCTGTACTACCGCCCAATTACAGAACATAAAAACAAGTAGAAGTGAGGGAAGCACTTCACTGCGGCAGTACCACTGAAACGGTACTACCGCTGAGCAAAGCAGTACTACTGCTTAAGATTCTCTGGAAAGCTCAAGCACAAACTAAGGATTAGCTCAATTGCCGGGAAAGAACGGTGGTGCAAAAGGACTGTGTACGTGTTGATTCCACCCAAACCTTTCCGAAGCATACCCCCTCTTAATAGTAAGGTGATCCTAGAACTCAAATCCACTGAAAATGAAACACAAGAAAAACACTGTCTTCACAATAGCTATGAGGGGCACAAATCGCCTTATGCCAAATGATAGATTATCTGAAATGCTCAATGCACACGATCAGTCCACAAAAGCATTGTCATCAATCACCAAAACCACTAACGGTGAAATATGCCGTAACAGCAGCTACCGGTGATCAATAAGCAGGGTCTCGACGCCCCTTTAACTGAGCTGGAGGTCTGGGCGGTGGTGGTGGCCTCTCTGCCGGAGAAAGTGCCGAGGCCTGACGGGTTCACGGGCAAGTTCTTCAAAACCTGTGGGGCCATTATAAAGGATGATATCATGGTTGTGTTTCAAAGTTTTACGACGTTGCTAATGTAAAACCTGAACTCTGCCTTCATCGCTCTCCTCCCCAAGAAGGAGGCGACCACGGAGTTGGGTCACTCAGGCCTATCCATTTGATTGCAAAGCTCATCGCTAAAGTTCTATCGATGAGGCTGGCCTCTGTTCTGAAACATGTCATCTCGCTAGCGCAGAAGGCTTTCCAGAAGGGAAAATGCATACATGAGAGCTACATGTATGTGCAGGGCTGCGTAAAAGCTTTGTATCGCGAGAAGAAACCGGTGCTGCTACTCAAATTAGACATCGCAAAGGCTTTCGACTCCTTGTCTTGGGAATATATACCTATCAGAGCTGCTTCAGAGATTGGGATTCAGTCCTAGATGAAGGGATTGGATCACCTCACTGCTATTATCTGCCTCCTCCTTGGTCATTCTCATTGGATCCCTGGGCTTGCAGTTCTGGCATCGTCATGGTCTTTGGCAGGGCGACCTGTTATCCCCTTTGCTCTTCTTCCTCGCCATCGACCCCCTTCACCGCCTTCTGTCCAAGGCCAAAAATTGTGGCATACTTGCTCCGCTCCCTAGCAGGGCACGAGTATGCGCACTAGCCTCTACGCCGATGATGCAATCATATTTGCCAACCTGATCAAGGAGGAAGTGAGCACCTTACTGAATCTTCTTCATGGCTCTGGAGACGCTACAAGGCTGCAAGTGAACCAAACAAAATGCACTGTAGCAGCAATTAGATGTGAGCAGTTACCATTGTCGGAAGTTCTACAAGACTTTAGTGGTCAAACAGTTGAATTCTCAATTACCTACCTCGGCCTCCCAGTTTCTACCATAAGGTTGTGCATTGTGCATTCCCAATTCATGTTGGATGGGATAGAGGGCCGACTCACCGGCTGGAAAGGAAAACTGCTGAGCATCGCTGGTCGCAGGGTGCTCGTACAATGCGTTCTCTCTGCTCTGCCAACTTTCACGATGACAGTGTTGATGTTGCCCAAGAAAATCATCGGTGAGATGGACAAGGCCACATGAAGATTTCTCTGGTGCCAGGATGATGAGGTTTTGGGAGGAAAAATGCAAAGTGGCGTGGACCATGGTTTACTCGCCGATTGAGTGTGGGGCCTTGGGATCATCAATCTGAAGAAGTCTGGCCGGGCATTAAGGCTACAGTGGTTATGGCAGGCCTGACAGCTCCCAAATAGACCATGGAGTGCCTTTCAGCCACCGTGCGACGAGCAGGATCGTTGGGTCTTCGACATGGCCACAAGAGTTACGGTGGGTGGGGGAAGATAGTAAAATTTTGGAACAGCACATGGATAGGCCGGGCGCCGTCGTGAACCAAGTTCCCTGCTCGCTACAACCACTCCAGAAGAAAGAACAGAACAGTGTCCGACATGCTGCATAACAAGTAGTGGATGTTGGACCTGCAGCATGGCAATACCCTAGCGATCGCTGTCGATTTCCTCCGGTTGCGGTGGTTGATCGAGGGCACACAACTAAGTCCTGAAGCAACATACATGATCACCTGGATCAATGGCAAGCATGGATCATACTCAACAAGTTCAACATACAAGATGCAATTTCAGAGGATGGGATCGGCTTGTTTCAAACCCTTCATCTCGAAGCCCTGGGTGCTGGCCGAATTGAATATTTTCACATGGTTGCTCTTCCTAAACCAACTCTGGTGTAACGACAAGCTGCAAAGAAGGGCATGGAGAAACAACTACTTCTGCCAACTATGTTTTCGCAGCCTAGATACCTCCATGCACTTGATTTGGTGTTGTCCGTTTTCCTCTTTGATATGGCAAGAGGTGGCCACATGGAGGGGGTGCTCCGCTTTGAACACACATGAGCGTGTGCACCTCTCATCCACAATTGCCGTCGTGCAGGCCATCGTTAGAAATGAGACATCGGAGTTAAGGAAAGGAGTCAAGACGATGATCATGTTGGTGGCCTGGGAGCTCTGGAAGGAGAGAAACACTGTAATTTTCAGAAACAAGAGCCCGCGTTCCTTTGCGGTGATCGATGCAATCAAAGCTAATATGGACCAATGGCGATTGGCATGAGCAAAAGACATAAAGACCCCTTTCAGGGAAAGATTAGCGAGATAGCAACGTAGGGCCACCCTGTTCTTTTGTTTTTCTGGTTCTATTTTTATCTCCCACCCATATGATCAGACTTTGTTCCCTCTCTCCTCTGCTGAATCAATGAAGCCAACAATTTGCTCGATCTTTCAAAAAAAAGATCCTCACCGATATCGGAATTATTTTAAACTCATATTCCTTGACATTCTTCTTTGGATCATAATCCCCCACGACCCGCAATGATTTCCTCTTCCTCGAGTGTCGGTGTGGAACGACACCTATGGGATCACAAGAATCCCTACTACGGTTGATGGGGCGTAGGGTTGCGAGAAGATCAGGATTAGTAATCAGCACAAGGATCGTTTACCCAGGTTCGGGCCGCAAGGATTCGTAAAACCCTAGTCCTGCTTGGTTGGGTGTATTTCAGAGAGTTCTTGAGCTCTCGAACTAGCTGCGGTGGGGTGCGCGGTCCCAAAGAGCCGAATCCTTCTCCAGTATGCCATGGGCCTCCTTTTATAGTCAAAAGGGGCTGCCACAGTGGCATACAGGAGGTGGAAAGGCGTACAGTATTGCAAGTTTATCGCTCATATTAAAGCACAAGACGCATTTAATGCGCTGCTGAGGTGTCCCCTAGCTTTATCGGGGACGGGGGCGAGGCCCGTCCCATCCGTTGCTGCTCCTCCTCGCTTCGACACGCGCCCCGGCCAGTGATGCATGCGGCGCCATGTAGGCAGGCAGGCAGCTGAGGTGGCGCGGTGGTGGAGCCTCTACAAAGATCTGCATGCCGCCATGCAGGTGCTTGACGAGTTGGCCCGGGAGCTGCATGTTGCCACGCAGGTGCCTGCTCAGCTGGTTGAGCTGGCAGCTGCATGTGAACGATGGTGGAAACTTGGTTGGTGCGGGCCTGGCAGTGGCCCTGCTGGCGCCCTCGGAGAGGGCCTTGCCGGGTGGCCCGGCAAGGGTCTTGTCATGGCGCGCTGTCATCCCCAGCAAGGACCTTGCCGGGGATCTAGTGGCCTTCCTCGGCAAGGACCCTTCTAAGGGTCGTCGTCTTCTAATCTCATCTGATCTTGAGTGTTCCTTGTCTTCACAAAGATCTGCATGCCACCACAGAGGTGCCTCCCGAGCCCTGGCCCAACGTGGTTGATTGTGTGGGCTCAAGGGTGGCTCGCTCTATTGGTGTTTGGGCGTGCTGCCCCGGCAAGGGCCTTGCCGGGGCTGCTGAGGCCGTCCCCGGCAAGGGTCTTGCCGGGGAAACTGCTCCGCCCCTCTGCTTCTTCGCGTCCTTGGTCTCGGTGTTGCTCTGGCTGCCTCGATCTTTGGTTTTACTTTGGTTCACCTCCCCTGCTCTGCTTAGTGTGGCCGTGGGCGCGACTCCGACTGCCCGTGCATAGGTAAAGGGGTACAAAGGTTGCCAGGACCCCGATCCTAAGCCACATCGATCTAGCATGTAACACATCATATCACTTTGCGGCCTCACGCACGGTATTCCCACGGGTACCACCTTACCTGGCCCGGGACCGTTTGCGCCTTTTGGCTCACGTATATGATAGTGTCGCTAGCATCCATATGACAGAGAACCCGGGCCGACATGGCTAGTCATGAACCCAAATCGGCACTAACCCATGGGGACAGGCATACATGAATCAACTTCGAGCATGTCGGTCAGCAGCGTGTGAATCTGGGCTGTAGCACTAGGCTAACAGGACTCCGGTAACCTGGGCTGTAGCAGGCTAGGCAAGAACCGTATGTCACCACGTGACATTTCCCCGAAGGGACAGACACAGGAACGAAGTGAAACACATGCCGGCCAGTCAAGTGTCCTGAACAGTAGTGCTAGGCTAGCAGGACTCCGGTGAACTGGGCTGTAGCGGACTACTATGGCTCATGGAAGCACTAGACTACATTACCCCATAAGAGAGGCTGCCAAGGATAAACAACTAGATTGTCGGATCCCACACATACCAAGCATTTCAATCATACACACAATATGCTCTATATGTGTAAATACAACATGGCATCACAACATAACTCTACGACTCAAAGTATTATTCATTAGGCTCCGAGGAGTGAGATATTACAAACATGGGTATCATGACCCAACATCCAGAGAATACAAGCAACAAGCACATGTGGAAGCTTAACATGTCTGGGTATAGACATCTACAAATGAAAAAGGCTGAGGAGCCTGACTATCTACCAGATCCTGCCGAGGGCACAAGATCGTAGTTGAGGTAACAAGCTAAACGTCGAAGTCCACGCGAAACTACTAGCGAGACTGACGTCTCTCTGCAAAACATAAAATAGGCAAACATGAGTACAAATGTACCCAGCAAGACTTACATCAAAACTATCTACATATGCATCAGTATCAAAAGGGGGTGGTGGAGTTTAACTGCAGCAAGCCAGCTTTGACTCGGTGGCTATCCTGAACTACGACTGCAAGTAACTCTTTTGAGGTGGCGCACACGAGTCCACATATTCACCATATCAATACACCACTATGGATCTGCTCCCGTCTTCCTACGAGAACGCCATCCATAGCACTCACGCTTATCTTGCGCATTTTAGAGTACCCACTTTCACTTGTCTATGAACTGTTATAGGCAACCCAGAAGTCCTTTACCGCGGACACGGCTATTCGAATAGATCATTTATAACCCTGCAGGGGTGTACTTCTTCACACATGCTCTCACCACTTATCGCCGTTTACACGACATGTACTCGGCAACCTTCAAGCGAAAGCCCAGCGAGGGTGTCGGCCACGGCCTACCTAAACACTCAAGTCTCTAGTCCAGGTTTATCGCCTATTCGGGTTCCATCTGCGAGGAGATCCGGCCGGAGTTTCGCTCACAGCCCCAAACGATGTGTGCAGGGTTCCCGAGACACCAAACGGGCGCCCAGTACACCGTGCCACGTGCCTACCGCAACATAGCCCACCCCTCGGTCAGCGCTGCGCACGGCCCCCAGCATACTACAAACACCAGAAACTACTTGCAACTCCTGGACAAAGGACAAGGGTGATTAAGAAGCCAAGAGAGTCAATTAAGGATCCCAATGTGTGGTAGTAACTGTTTCATGGATCGCAAACACAGAACTCAGTTCCTGAGGACGGCTTCAATGAGACAACCCACCATGTACTCCTACATGGTCTCTCACCGCTACCTTTACCAAATCGTTTGCACACACTTAGCTCTCAATAGTAGGACATGTTCACCACTTTCCAATTCATCCCCGATGAACCAGACTCGACTCAACTCTAAGCAGTAGCAGGCATGACAAACAAACATGAATGAGTAGGCACATCAGGGCTCAAACAACTCCTACTCATGCTAGTGTGTTTCATCTATTTACTTTGGCAACGACAGGTCATGCAGAGGAAAGGGGTTCAACTACCGCAACATGTAACAGTTGAATCGTTGTTGTCCTAATGCAGTAAAAGAGAGCAGGAGCGAGAGGGTGGGATTGTATCGGAATGAACAAGGGGGTTTTGCTTGCCTGGCACTCCTGAAGATATTATAGCTCTTCATCGGTGTCATCGGACTCATCGTCGGAACCACGTCTATCGAGAGGGGACAAATACCAGCAACAAAGAAGGAAAACACAATCAATGCAATGCACAATATGATGCATGATCATGACATGTCAATTTGAATGTGTTTTGACTAATGCATACTAGGACAGGTTGATTTGAACCCATTTGAATCAAAGATTCAAATGTAAGCTCATGTATATAGTCATAATGGTGCATGAAACTAGTACAGATGGAAAGATTAGATTTGTCTGATCATTTTTCATATATAATTTGTTTGATTTGGAGTTACAGATTAATTTTTATGATTTTTTGAAGTTAGCATTATTTTCTGGAATTTCCTAAATAAGAATAATTCCAGAAAAGGGCATTACTGCGTCAGCCTGGCATCTGTGTGACTTCAGCGGTCCACTGAGACGGTCCAGGTCAACCCTCCTCTGTGGGCTCGTCTGTCAGTGTCAAATAAACTAACTAAGTTTAGTTAGCGTTAAACTAATACTAACCTAGTTTAGTTAGTGGCCTGGGGCCCACACGTCAATGACCCAGAGGGTCAAACTGGGTCCACCCGGGGTCAATGGTCAGCGGGGTCAAACTCGCCGGCGGCTCGATGCCGGCGACGACAGGCGCGGCGGAGGGGCTCGGAAATGAGCCACAGGGCATCATTTTGGCCGCGGTTTGTTGCGTTCGAACGAACGCAGCGGCGCGCATCAAGTGGTGGCAGCGGTAAGTGCGGGGGTGGCCGGAAACAACGGCGGCGAGCAAGTACGCGGCGGCCGGAGTTCGGGCAAGACCGACCACTCGCTACGGCGCACGGGAAGGCGAGCTAGCAGGTGAGTTGGTCTCCTGGGATCAGCCCGAGCATGATGACGTGCTCAGGGGCAAGCTGAGCTTGCTCTAGCCACAGTGACAAATTCGCCGACGACGTGAAGCTCACGGGCTGGGCGGCTGGGCTGGTTGGAGCTCGTGCGCGGACGTTAGAGGAGAGGGGCGAGGAGCGGGAGCTCACATAGAGTCTGCAGAGGCGGTCAGTGGGCTCGGGGAGGACTTGAGGCCGGCGAATCGAACGATGGCATCCGGCGGCCGTAGACGGGGAAGAAGGTCACCACAACGTCTTGGGGTCGTCTGAGCTTGCGTGGGTTGACGGAGAGGTACTTGGAGCCTGGGCGGAGCTCGGGGCATGGCCACGGGGCAAGGGGGCGACGGTGGTCGCGGTGTTTTGCGGCGGCGCACTCCGGTGCGTTGAGTTGGCGGGAGAGAGATAGAGCAGAGGAGGGAGATGAGATCTAGGGAGTGAGCGAGAGGGTCCAGGGGGTGCGTGGCGCTCGTAGGCGCGTCGGGGCAGTGGCGGGAAGCAGGAGGTGGCATGGCGCGTGGTCGCGCACATCGGGCACGCGCCCTCTATCCTTCTGTCAAAGGAGGAAGAAGACCGGGGAGCCCCTGGTGGGCTGGGCCAGAATAGGAGTTGGGCCGGCTCTGCCGCAGGTAAAAAGCCCAGGTAAACTCTTTCTCTCTCTTTCCTCTACTTTCTGGTTTTCTATTATTTCTGTAACTTCAGGGCTTTATTAAAAATGCCAGGGCATTTCCAAAAATCATAAATCTAATCATGGCTACTGTTTAGAATATATCCAACAGTAAACATTTTAGTTTATGATTATTTGAGCATTTAAAATAGTTTATAGCATTTAAATGCCCAAATGCAAATACAATATGAATTAATTCAAAAATCCAAAATGGCCTGAAAATATGTGCATCATTTTTGTCAGAGGTGCTGGACCAATTAAAAAATGATGAACATTTCTAAAGGGTATTTTGGGATCATTGAAAATATTTAAGTTTGAACCTAGTTGAATTCATTTGGTGCTAGGGTTTCAACAATCCTCATTTCAAGTTTCATAAAATTTAGACATGATGCATGGAGGCTAAAGCAAGGGCAAGCAAGGCCTAAACTGGGGCTGTGACAAAGGTGTGCCCCTTCGTTTGTACACCGACACGAGTGCTGATGAAAGGTGAACATAAATACATTGTCTCCCAAGACCTTGAAGTCTAGCCCCCTCAATGGGCACCAAGATCGCCCAAGTGCAGTCACCATACCTTCGGCATACGTTGGTTTGCCAGACATCAGTTTCGCAGTTGCTTGCGGATCCCCCACCCCGGTCTTCCATCCTCCCCTCCAAGCAATTTTACCGAAAAAGGGTTTCCCCCCGCTTTCTATTACAAAGCAACCAACACCGATCATATAGCAATGCTTGGGCGAGAAGCACAACAATCCCAAAAGAAAAGAGAAATAATAAAGAAGAAGACAGAAATGCCAACAGCGGCAGCTCGACAAAGCATGGCTGACCCGCCATCGTTGTGCTCTCCGGAATTGACCCACCACAGACCAAGGCTCCGACCCGCCGTGTACCAAGAAGCACCTCCAAGAAGGGATGCCACACCAACAACGCTGCTCCCGGACGTGTCTTAGGGTTTCCCCCGGCACGCGGAAGGGAGTTGGGGATGGATACCTCCGACACCCTCCATGAAGGTATGGCAGCAACCGCAGGTGTCACCTCATCGGAGCTGGAATAGCCGGCAAGGGATTTCCCCCGCACTCCAAACCCCACTGCCCAACCGGGCCAGAGCCAACCAACCACCTTGTCGTCCACCAGCATGTGCCACCATGGTCTTGACGCTACCCAAGCCGCCTCACTTAGATCACCACCATGAGGCCAAGAGGACATAGAGAGACGCACCAAGTGACAGGAGCAGCAGCACCGGAGCCACGTGGGAGGGAACTAACTCCACCGCAATCGTGCGGGGGGGGGGGGGGCGTGCCTCCGGCACCATCGTGGTCGACGTCTGGATGCAGCAGCAGGGCATACCGGGGCATGCCTGGCCCAGCCAGGCCCAAATCGTGCCTGCAAAGCCCTGCTGGCCACGCTACAGTAGGGCAACACCAGTGTCGCCAGCATCCACCCGCCCATTGTCGCTCTCCCGCCAATAGGAAACCACATTGACGACCCTCTCCACCGCTGGCCTGTCTAGACCTAGATGGGACCCAAAGGGCCCAGATCTGGGCTGGCGAGCGCCGCCAGATCGTGCCGAGCGCGTCACCCCGACATGAGAGGGGAATGGCCAGTTCCCCTTGGGCCAGGCCCGACGCCGGACGCCAGCGAGGAGGGAGGGAGGGGGCTTGGGGAGGAGGCGCCGAGGGCATGGCCGGTCGCCCACGGGGGCGATGCGGTCGTGAGAGGGGGAGCAGGTTTCCTTCAATTTCTTTTGTTGTCCTGCTCCCCACCCCAAGCAATTTTCCTACCCTTGCTCTCCTATTCAGTCAGCTTCAAATTCTTCAACAGGACTTCGACTCTCTCCATTGCGGACACAAATCAGATGGAACTAGAAGGGATCTGGGGTTTCGGGTGGTGTACAGCGGCGCGCCCTAGGAAACACGCCGGAGGCTTATCGTGGGGTGCAGGTCGGTCGTGGGTGCGCTCACTCTAGAGCGAAAAAACAAGGGTGGAAGAAACTAACGAGGATGGCGAGGAACAGTCACCGGTGATGAGCGCAGACCTGCGACCGAGGAGTCCGCCTTGGAATCGCCTCACTGGACCCCACTGTCACCCATGGGACAGACACTTCGCAGAAATCTTTTTCGACCAGACCGGTTGTTAGTGCTCCTTTTGTTGGTGAGAAAAATTCACTGGAGGTCCTCATACTCGTCGCGTTGGCCGATTTAGTCCTCGTACTTAGAAATACCCAAGATACGTTCACTGAACTTGTCTCAGGTAGTCATATACGGTCCAATCTATGGTTTCTTGTACGTACGCGCTGATTTGGCAGTTGACTGGCATGTCCACATGTGCGTTGACCGCCAACTCATCAGCACCTGGTCTGGGCCGGCCGATTCGGGGCAATGCGAGTTTTTTTTGCAAAATCGCCGGGGAATAAAACAGCAGCCCACCTGGTCGGACTGATCCATCCACCTGCTCGGACCAGACCGAGTCGCTCTCCTCTCCCCTACTCTGCTCTACTCCCGTGTTTGTCGTCGCTGCCGAGGTGTGACCTCGAGCTCGCCGTCGTGGTCGAGTGTGGTGACGGTCTCCATGAGCTCATCCTCGTACGCCGAGCCGCCGCCTTCTGCCCCATTTGGTAGGGGCCTGCGTGACGTCCCTCTCACTCCCTCCTGGTGTGAGGAGCATGCCTTGTCACCGTTGTATGGGACGTCGCCGTCGTCACCACCTTCTCTGTCCGATCTGTCCATTTCAGCTCAGGGAAAGAGTGTTGTAGGATCGGAAGTATGTCTAGAGGGGGGGTGATTAGACTACTTGACCAAATAAAAGCTATGCCTTTTCCCAACTTAAGTTCTTGGCAGATTTTAGCAACTTTAGGACAAGTCAAGCAATCATCACACAATTCAAGCAAGCATGCAAAGAGTATATAGGCAGCGGAATTAAAGCATGCAACTTGCAAGAATGTAAAGGGAAGGGTTTGGAGAATTCAAACGCTATTGGAGACACGGATGTTTTTCCCGTGGTTCGGATAGGTGGTGCTATCCTACAACCACGTTGATGGAGACTTCAACCCACGAAGGGTAACGGTTGCGCGAGTCCATGGAGGGCTCCACCCACGAAGGGTCCACGAAGTAGCAACCTTGTCTATCCCACCATGGCCATCGCCCACGAAGGACCTGCCTCACTAGCGGTAGATCTTCACGAAGTAGGCGATCTCCTTGCCCTTACAAACTCCTTGGTTCAACTCCACAATCTTATCGGAGGCTCCCAAGTGACACCTAGCCAATCTAGGAGACACCACTCTCCAAGAAGTAACAAATGGTGTGTTGACGATGAACTCCTTGCTTTTGTTCTTCAAATGATAGTCTCCCCAACACTCAACTCTCTCTCATAGGATTTGGATTTGGTAGAAAGAAGATTTGAGTGGAAAGCAACTTGGGGAAGGCTAGAGATCAAGATTCATATGATAGGAATGGAATATCTTGGCCTCAACACAAGGGTAGGTGGTTCTATCTCAGAACATATGAGTTGGAAGTGTAGATGTGTTCTGATGGCTCTCTCCATGAATGAAGAGGAGGTAGAGGGGTATATATAGCCTCCACTTAAAATCCAACCGTTACACACAATTTACCAATCTCGGTGGGACCAAATCAACAAACTCGGTCGGACTGAAAAGGTAAACCTAGTGACCGTTAGAGATTTTCGGTGGGACTGACATGCAACTCGGTAGGACCGATATGGTTAGGGTTTGGGCATAACGTAATCTCGGTGAGACCGATTACACAAACTCGGTGAGACCGATTTGGTAATTAGCTAACCAGAGAGTTGGTCAGGCAAACTCGGTGGGACCGATTTGCTCTTTCAGTGAGACCGAAAAGTTACAAAAGGGAAACAGAGAGTTTGCATTGCAATCTCGGTGGGACCGATCCGCTCTTTCGGTGAGACCGAAAAGTTACGAAAAGGAAACAGAGAGGTTGCAATCCCATCTCGGTGAAACCGAGATCCCTATCGGTAGAACCGAATTGCTAGGGTTTGGTAGTGGCTTATGACATATGAAACTCAGTGGCGCCGGATAGAAAGAATCGGTAGGACCGAGATTGGCTTAGGGTTTAGGTCATATGTGGATATGGGAAAGCAGCTGAGGATTTTGGAGCATATCATTAAGCACATAAAGCAAAGGGCTCATTAAGCAACACCTCATCCCTCCTTGATAGTATTGGCTTTTCCTATGGACTCAATGTGATCTTGGATCACTAAAATGTAAAATGAAGAGTCTTGAGCTTGAAGCTTTAGCCAATCCTTTGTCCTTAGCATTTTGAGGGTTCCACTTTCACCATCCATGCCATGCCAATCATTGAGCTTTCCTGAAATAATTGTCTTGGAATAGCATTAGCTCAATGAGCTATATGTTGTTATGAATTACCAAAACCACCTAGGGATAGTTGCACTTTCAATCTCCCCCTTTTTGGTAATTGATGACAACATATAGATCAAAGCTTCGACAAATGATAATAAGAATGAATTACATCGTCGCTTTGAGAAGTATGTGATAAGTAAGAGCTCCCCTTAAATTTGTGCATATTTAGATTTTGCTTTGGACTGCAAATGCACAAGGAGTTAGAATTATGGGTTACTCTTACATGTCACATACATCTTGGTGGAGCGTTCAAAATGATAATAATGAAATACATGCACTCATCACCAAGGAAAAGTGAATGACCACATAAGATAGATAAGATATATCAAGCATGCATAAGTGTAGCTTATGATCATCAATGTCTCACAAGCATATCAAGGTATCTCGACCAAAAGAAAATAATGTTTGAAAAAACCACCAAATAAAGCAAGAGAGAAAAACAACACTCTCTCTCTCTCGAAGCCTATGATCTATACATTTTCTCCCCCTTTGGCAACAAGTTACCAAAAAGTTCCTAGAAATTGCATAGTGCTAGATCGACACTCAGGCTTGATCTTCTGGTGGTGGTGGATTCCTGATCACTCCAAGGACGAAGGCTTCCGTAGACGTGGTTGGAGTTGGAGCTGAAGTAGATGCTGGAGCTGGTTGGGTTGGTGCTGCGGCTGGAGCTGAGGCGGTTGCTCTTGTGTCAGGAACTGGTACTGCAGACGACCTCGGACCTCGTGGCACTCTGGCAAATGCATCAGTGGTTGTCTTCCCTTTCCTCTCCTGCATGTCATCTTGGAGCTGCTCCACTGCAGTCTGAATCTCTGTCACCTTGATATCCAAGTCATAGAACTTTTGTTCTACGATTCTCTCTAAGCTTGCCTGGTTCTGAGTTAGGGTGGCCAGACCTTTCTCAATCCTCAGGGTGGATGCAATCAGGTAACTGAGTTGCTCTTGCCTGTTCTTCAAGAAGTACTCAGATGCCTCCTCTTGAGTTGGCATCTTGGCAGCTTTCTCCTTCATTGCCTTCTCCTTCTTGGCTTGTGCATGGGCTGAAGATGGTTCATCTTTGGTCATCATAACTTGGTTGTCCTCGAAATCTGGATAAATAGGCAAGTGTTCCTTGTCCAACAGGTATGTGTCTGTGCCCATTCTTGAGTTGATCAACATCTGGATCTGAGGGGCATATCCACAGCTCCTCTTCTGATCTGCTGCAGTCCTCTTGATAGTTTCTATTATGAGGCTCATGACCTTAAACTTTTGAGGCACATCAAAGATATGTAGCAGGTTGATGGCATGACCTCTGATCATCCTGTGATCTCCAGACTTGGGCAAAAGTGTGTGCCTAAGGATCCAGTTGATCATAGGCAGACCTGACAACAAGTGTTTTACAGACCCAAACTGGTGAGTGTCAATATCATCTGCAGGAATCTCCTTGTACATATTTGCCATAGAGTTGTGATCCATCCTCTTCTTGGCATAGACATCCAAGTCATCTTCATTTTCCTCTGGGGCATTGATAAGCTGTGCCCACTCAGCAACTGTTGATTGGTACCTCGTACCTTCAGACATCCAAACAATCCTCCCATCTGGATAAAAATGTGTTGTGGAGTAGAACTGGATGATGAGCTCCTCATTCCACTTTGTGAGCTTCTGCCCAACAAAGTCTGCTACTCCACATGCCTTGAAGCTGTCCTGCACTCCAGGGTAGTGCTCTTCATTTTCCTTGATATATTCCCAGTCGACCCATCTCATATCACAAACAATGGGCTTCTTGTCTAACAAGACTGTCTCATAGAAGTCCTGTTGTTCCTTAGTGTGGAACCTGTAGTCAACAGCAGTCCTCCTCCTGGTAGCATAGGGATCCTCAGCTCTCCATTTTCTCAGCACAGAGTCTCTTCTGATCTTCATATCCTCAGCCACAGGATGAGCATCATTGTGGTCTGGGATCTTGGGCTTCAACTTTCTCAGCACTTGCCCTTCCTCTTCTTCTGCATGTCAGGCACTGGGGCCTTGTTCTTTTCAGCAGCTGGGATGCTTCTTGTATTCCTCTTTGGTCTTGGCTTTGGAGCTGGCTTGGCTTTGGATGCAGCCTTAGGTGCTTCCTTGGGCTTAGATGCAGTTGCCCCTGATCTTATGGCATCACCCATCAGCTTGGGTGCCTTAGGTGCTGGTGCAGCACCCTCTTCCTCTTCTTCTTCTTCATCAGAAGAATGTTGTTCAAATTTAGCCATGGGATCAACTTTCTTGCACCATCTGCATCTCTTCCTTTCCTTCTTCCCTTCAGCAACAACTGGTTCTTTGGGAGTGGGCTTCTCAGGAATCTTGGTTGAGGCTCTGGCCTTTGAAATGGGCTGCCTGCCTGCTGGCCTTTTGACCTTTAAGCCTGGCTTGGTGCTCTGCCTTGAGCCATGCTCTTTCTTGAGTTCAACTTTCTTGGAAGTTGCTTCCTCCTCTGCCACATAGTCCTCATCCTCTGATTCTGAGGTTCTCTTCTTCCTTTGTCTTGTGGCAGCTTTTGGCAGGTTGCTAGGGGTGCTCCTGCTGCCATCATCTGAGGAACTGGAGGGACTAGTGCCCTCACTCATTTGCACTAGCTGCTCTGAGAAATTCTGGCTATCACTTTGGTCTGACATGATGAACAAGCTGACTGCTGACCCTGTGAATAGTTTATAGATGAGGTAGAGTGGATGAGCATCACAAAATGCAGAGGTTTTTGCAAAAGAATGATTCAAAAACTTAGTTTTAGTTTCCCACAGAGAGCATTTCGGATCTACCGATTTTTAAACTCGGTGACACCGAAGCAGTTTTTGGAACCTAAACTAGTGAACTCGGTCAGACCGAGTCACAGTTCGGTGGCACCGAGACTGCTAGGGTTTCACAAAGTTCCAAAATCGGTCACACCGATTAGTAATACTCGGTCAGACCGAGTCTCACTTGTGCAATGGCATTAGCCAAATCGGTGGGACCGAGTTTTTCAACTCGGTGGGTCCGGGATGGTTTCGGCGGAAACCTAACCCTAAAATTTTTGAATCAAACCTAATCTAAGAGTTCATTGACTGGATAGGAGTTTATCAAACGTGGCAAGAATCATTATGATCACAATGTGCTAGGAATCAGATTGGGGAATAGCACAAAGATCGAGTCCATACCCTAGTTCGGCGGAGACTCGCTACGGCGGCAACGGCGGGGTTGATTCCCATTGACGGCGATGGAGACCAGCGACTGGAGGCGGCTGGCGGCGAGGAGACGATCCGGATACCACGTAGCCAGAGCGAGCTATGGCGCGGGCGAAGGGGTTCGAAGAAATTTCCAAATTTTTGCCCGTGTCTATATATAGACCGACCCTGTCGGTGTGACCGAGTGGAACAACTCGGTGGCACCGAGATGCAAAACTGTATACAGTTAATGCAACTCGGTGTGACTGAATGGTTCTAATCGGTTGCACCGAGATCGAAAACATAGATCAACTTAATGATCTCGGTAAGACCAAAAGTGGGGTATCGGTCAGACCGAGAATCACAAAGAGGTTTTCGAAGTTTAAGTCTATGACGAATCGGGGACTCCGAGTGCTCCTCACACAGAGTGGTTCGAATCTGACTTGATCAATTTTGTGATGTAGCATGAATAGAGTTTGAGACGAGAAAAGCATAGATAGCTAGAGGGGGTTCTTAGGCATTCTTGTCCATCCACTTGGCAAAAGAACAATAAAACCAAACAATCAAAGCAACAAGTGGATGTTCTCGAATGAGTAAAATATGCAACCAACATGCTCACACAATAAAATGGCAAATGAAATATGTGACAAAGCATGCACAACCAATTCTAGCATCTATCAAGCAATTGGCGATGACTAGGTCATCTATATATGAGTATATTGACTTAGGAGTCAAATGAGAACATTTGATCATAGGTCATACTCATCGTTTAAGCTCAAGTGGGGTTACCACTTTTACATAAAGCATTGTTGTGTTCACGTCATTAGAGTTGCTTTAGCTCAAATCTTAGAGTAAAGCTCCCCCTAGATGTGATATCCCCTTTAAGAGGGATGAACTAACCTTGGGTTTTGTCGATGACGACTTCATGTAGATGTTGAAGATGTGGATGCTCAATGTTGATGTAGATCACTTGGAGCTATCCTTTTGAGTGAATTGCACTTTCAACACCAACATGGGTTAGTCCCACAAGGAACAAGCAAGTGTATCCATAGACATAGAGTGATGCACACACAAGATGATGTCTATGAAAGCTTTTAGGTTACCTTGTCCCATGACTTACCAACAAGAGGGTTTGTGACTCCTTGAACTAGTGCAAGATGTGGAAGTTGATTGCACTTGTTCTTGCCAAAATGATAAGAGTGAAGTATGTTGGCGGAGTCACCCTCAAGAACTCTCTTGTTCTTCTTCTTTTGGATCCACACCATCTTGATGGGAATCCTTGGAGTTGTAGTCGTACTTGATGAGGTGGAACTTGAAGTAGTCTTGGGAATCCACTTGACTAAGGTCTTAGGAGCTTCTTCAAATGCATCAATTTCCTCTTGAAGCTTGTCCTTGCCTTTTTGCTTGTAGTCTTGTGGTGGAAGACCATCTTGAGTTTGTGTCCCCTTGAAAGAAGTAGGATCATACTTCTCTTGTTGAGGAACAAACTTTTTCTTGGGGTATTGATCATCTTCCCACTCAACTCCATTGGCATTGAACTTTCGTTCAAAACCAACACCTTGTCTCTTCTGGTGCCTTCCTTGCTTGCGTACAATCTCCTCGAATTGCTTACTTCCGGCAAGGCTTTTGTACACACCTTTCTCTATGATTTCCTTCAATATGCTATTTTCTTGCTCAAGTGTAACTTGGCTAAGAGAATCATTAGTGGAATCAAGAGAACTACTAGAAGCAACAATATTGGATTTAACATGATCATTGTTACTATTAGAGGAAGAATCTTTCTTATACTTGTTATTAGACTTGACTTGAGGCATGTAAGTGGATAAGAATAAACGTTTGGCAATGTAAGAAGAACTTTTCTTGCGGAGATCATCATTGATTGCCTTTAAAAGTTCATGCTCTTGCTCCAGATTGAGCTTTTCAAAGCGTAACCTCTCATGAGCTATTAAAAGTTCTCGATGATCTTTGAAGATAGTTTCATGAGCTAACTTAAGAGTGTTTAGTTCTTTAGTTAGAGCCTCAATTTTCTCCTTATCATTGTCATTCGTTTTAGCATGATTAATTGACGTTTCATCATAGTATTCATCACTAGAATTGTCAACAAGTAAATCATCATCACCTAACAAGTCATCTTCATCACTATTAAAATCAACATACTCAGGGTGAGTTACCTTAGGACCTTTGGCCATGAAGCATCTTCCGATTCCTTCATTTGGTGAGTCAAATATGTCGAAGGAGTTGGTTGACACAAGTGCTAGACCGGCAAGACCTTCATCTTGAGTATATTCGGAATCGGAGTGATAACTTCTCTCGGAGTGGTTGTCGGAGTCGGAGTCGGATACCCATTCACCAACATGAGCTTGATGTCTTCGTTTTGTGTAGCTCCTTGATGATTTTTCCTTTCTTTCCGAGTCCTTGCTTCTTCGTGAGTATCTTCGTTCATAACGATCATATCTACTCCTTCTCTCTCTTGATGGTGATTCTTCTCTTTTGCCTCTTCTTTTTGGAGAATCTTCTCTTCTTTTGTAGGGAGCCGTACACTCATTGGAATAGTGTCCGGGTCTTCCACAATTGTAGCAGTTTCGCTCTCGACTAGAAGATCTTTTGTCATTGTAGGACCTTGACTTGGAGCTTCTATCTTTGCTTCTACTCTTGTAGAACTTGTTGAAGTTCTTCACCATTAAGCTCAATTCTTCATTGAAGTTTTGTTTCTCACTTGATGATGTGGGAGCTTCACATGAGGCTTTGTAAGCACCACTTGATTTGTTGTGAAGTTCCTCTTTATCCTTGAGTGACATCTCATGAGCAACAACTCTTCCAATATCTTCTGTTGGCTTGAGATCTTTGTAATTGGGCATCATTTGGATCAACGTGCACACGGTATCATATTTTCCATCCAAGGCTCTTAGGATCTTCTTGATGATGAATCTGTCGGTCATCTCTTCACTCCCTAAGCCGGCAATCTCATTTGTGATGAGAGCAAGCCTAGAGTACATTCCGGCGACACCTTCACCATCCTTCATTTTGAACTTGTCAAGTTGACTTTGAAGCACATCCAATTTGGATTCCTTGACGGAGTCGGTACCTTCGTGCATATCAATCAAAGTATCCCAAATTTCCTTTGATGATTTTGTTGAATTCTTCGGGGCACAATCCGTTGAAGAGAATATCACAAGCTTGACTGTTGTATTGTAGCATCTTCGACTCATCCGTGGTAGCTTCACGGTTTGGTTCTTTCCCGTCGAATAAGTCACCTTGCAAACCAACACACACGATAGCCCAAACGGTCGGGTTATGTCCAAGAATATGCATTTTCATTTTATGCTTCCAACTAGCAAAATTAGTACCATCAAAGTAAGGACCTCTACGGTGATAATTTCCCTCACTAGACGCCATACTCTCCTAGGTTGTGAAACCAAGGCTATGACCACCAAAAGCTATGGAAATCAAAGAAAATGGAGACCAAAGCTCTGATACCACTTGTAGGATCGGAAGTATGTCTAGAGGGGGTGATTAGACTACTTGACCAAATAAAAGCTATGCTTTTTCCCAATTTTAGTTCTTGGCAGATTTTAGCAACTTTAGGACAAGTCAAGCAATCATCACACAATTCAAGCAAGCATGCAAAGAGTATATAGGCAGCGGAAAGTAAAGCATGTAACTTGCAAGAATGTAAGGGGAAGGGTTTCGAGAATTCAAATGCTATTGGAGACACGGATGTTTTTCCCATGGTTCGGATAGGTGGTGCTATCCTACATCCACATTGATGGAGACTTCAACCCACAAAGGGTAACGGTTGCGCGAGTCCACGGAGGGCTCCACTCACGAAGGGTCCACGAAGTAGCAACCTTGTCTATCCCACCATGGCCATCGCCCACGAAGGACTTGCCTCACTAGCGGTAGATCTTCATGAAGTAGGCGATCTCCTTGCCCTTACAAACTCCTTGGTTCAACTCCACAATCTTGTCGGAGGCTCCCAAGTGACACCTAGCCAATATAGGAGACACCACTCTCCAAGAAGTAACAAATGGTGTGTTGATGATGAACTCCTTGCTCTTGTGCTTCAAATGATAGTCTCCCCAACACTCAACTCTCTCTCATAGGATTTGGATTTGGTAGAAAGAAGATTTGAGTGGAAGGCAACTTGGGGAAGGCTAGAGATCAAGATTCATATGATAGGAATGGAATATCTTGGCCTCAACACAAGGGTAGGTGGTTCTATCTCAGAACATATGAGTTGGAAGTGTAGATGTGTTCTGATGGCTCTCTCCACGAATGAAGAGGAGGTGGAGGGGTATATATAGCCTCCACTTAAAACCCAACCGTTACACACAATTTACCAATCTCGGTGGGACCGAATCAACAAACTCGGTCGGACTGAAAAGGTAAACCTAGTGACCGTTAGAGATTTTCGGTGGGACTGACATGCAACTCGGTAGGACCGATATGGTTAGGGTTTGGGCATAACGTAATCTCGGTGAGACCGATTACACAAACTCGGTGAGACCGATTTGGTAATTAGCTAACCAGAGAGTTGGTCAGGCAAACTCGGTGGGACCGATTTGCTCTTTCGGTGAGACCGAAAAGTTACAAAAGGGAAACAGAGAGTTTGCATTGCAATCTCGGTGGGACCGATCCGCTCTTTCGGTGAGACCGAAAAGTTACGAAAAGGAAATAGAGAGGTTGCAATCCCATCTCGGTGAAACCGAGATCCCTATCGGTAGAACCGAATTGCTAGGGTTTGGCGGTGGCTTATGACATATGAAACTCGGTGGCGTCGGATAGAAAGAATCGATAGGACCGAGATTGGCTTAGGGTTTAGGTCATATGTGGATATGGGAAAGTAGCTGAGGATTTTGGAGCATATCATTAAGCACATAAAGCAAAGGGCTCATTAAGCAACACCTCATCCCTCCTTGATAGTATTGGCTTTTCCTATGGACTCAATGTGATCTTGGATCACTAAAATGTAAAATGAAGAGTCTTGAGCTTGAAGCTTTAGCCAATCCTTTGTCCTTAGCATTTTGAGGGTTCCACTTTCACCATCCATGCCATGCCAATCATTGAGCTTTCCTGAAATAATTGTCTTGGAATAGCATTAGCTCAATGAGCTATATGTTGTTATGAATTACCAAAACCACCTAGGGATAGTTGCACTTTCAAGTGTGCGTCTGACTCAATTGCACATACGGGTTAGGGTTTAGGGTTCTTTCCCCTCTCTTTGGTCACGGATGGGGTGCACATGTAGGGTTTTAGCCATGGATGGTGAAGTTAGTGGCAGATCAAAATGAGGGTTTCATGAGGCCTTTCAATAGGTTCTTCATAGTTGAGCGATCATTGTACAGAGGTAAATAAGGTTTTGATTGCTCAATATGTTAGGCAAAGGGTATGCCTTGTTAGTTTGGCCGAAAATGATAACTTCAATTAGGTTACATGCGTCAACCATATGTTGTTTTGTTCATGAGATGACCGTTTGTTTGCCAGATCCCCAAAAAGAACATGCTTTTGGACGTGAAAGATCATAAATTTGTTTACTCGATAGGCCATGAATTCCATGCTTTTGTTCTGAAAATGTCTGAACTTTCAATGTCTGAACCTGTCTAAATTGTCTATTTTTGAACCTGTCTGAACATTGACACTTTGGTTAGATTGGTGCAGTTACACTAAGCTATTTGTAGCTCAGATGCTATTAAATAGCACGGTTGGGTCATGTCTTCAATTATTAGGAAATGGCTGAATTTAGTGTTGTCTATGTCTGTTATTACTGTCTAAACATTTTTGTCTGAACATTGACACTTTGGTTAGACTGGTGCAGTTACATTGTGTCAATTTCCTAGCTCAGATGCTCTCAAATAGCATGATTGTGTCATTGTGGAGTTACATTGTGTCTTCTCCTCTGTTATTACTGACTGTATAACATTTTGTCATTTCCATTGTTTTGCAGGACCCCTAAGCAAACACTTCTCTGTTGAGGTCATACATGGTGGCTATTTCCTATGTGCAGGCAAGCATAGGGAGTACCACAAGGGCCACTGTCATAGGTTTGTCACGGCAGATGTCCTCATGAAAGTACTTAGTCGTGGAGCCATCGCAACGAGTTAGCTTAAAGGGGTTAAAGCGGACATGGGGTGCAAGAGAGTTTTATACTAGTTCGGCCCCTTACGATGAAGGTAAAAGCCTACGTCTAGTTGTGATGGAATTGATGGGGTTTCGATGACCAGGGAGCGAATCCGCTTTGCCTGAGTCTCGAGTTGTTGTTTGTTGTCCTGAACCGCCGCCGGGTCGTCCCCTTATTTACATGGGTTGACGCCCGCCGGTTTACAGAGTCCCGAGACCGGATCATAATAGTGTCCGGCCCGGTCTCCACTCTTTCTATCTTACAATGCAAGTTACATATCAATGACGGTTTATAGCTACAGGCCTTAAACCGGTTCTGGGCCCTGGGCCTTTACATAGCGTCACCATCTGTCTTCATGGGCTTCAAGCATAATGAACTACTAAGGAAGTTAACCCGGCCTCTCCTGGCCGGTTTACGCCCAGTAGTAATATCCCCAACATTAGGCCCCAGACGGATTTGAACTTGGTTCATGTCAGTCATCAAGAAAACTTCGTCTTCAACATTTTCACACAATTTTGTAAACCGCCATGATGTCATCTTCCCGGATCGTGGTAAACCGTCGTGACGTCATCTGTTATAAAAAACTGTATATGACACATCTTCATTAATGGGTCTCCGACAATCGAGGCGACAGCTCCGCTTTATTTCCAAATTTTTGGCTCCTCGACTTTCGCACCTGACACTTATCCCTTGACTTTATAAATAGGGTCGAGGGGTCATTTTCACCTTTCCCCCTCGTGCCGCTTCGCGTCGTCATCTTCCTTGCGCTGCTCAGCCTCTGGAGCTTCGCCGCCACCGTCGATCATCGCCTCTGTTCCGACTCTGGCCGCTGCATCACCCTGAACGCACCAGAAAACTGCGGCGCCTCTCCGCTTCTTCATCAGCACTGGTAAGCTCTCTGCTCTTTCCGCCATGGATCTGTTCTAGGGTTTCGATGTTCTTCGGTGTTCATCAACGTTCTTTGTTCATACGATGACTCTTGATAGAATCCTGAATATCCGTTCTGTATAATGATAGCCTTTAGCCTCTGTTTTCATCTACGCACCTCAAAACAGAATATCTCATCTGAACCTTCACCCATTGCTGCGGTACTGCTTCTTAGGTCTTGAATATACTTTCCTTTTATGGCATGCGGCAGATCCAAAATTATAGTACCAACTTGTGAAATCTGTTTTTCCTTCACTTACACATTTGCAGACTTGAATCTTCAACGTCAGACTAGGCGGTTTAACTTCGTAGAAAAAATGACAACCCGGTATATACCATTAGTCCCCTTGTTGAACCGCCAAACCTTCACTAGTGTATTGTTTCAGTGTTAAACCCCGGTTTATAAATAGCTAACTCGGTTTAGCAATATACTTTCATCTTTGTATCACCGTATAGCCGTCCAATGTGACTCTTAAACCGGCAATTATTATATTGTAGATCTTCCTTGCCATGGCCAAACAAGTGTATGAATGCAATTGGGTCCCTTCTCGAGTGACTGAAGAACAGTTAAACAATTTGGTCAAAACGGGCGCTTTAACAAAGAAAGATATCATTGATTGGAGGGTCCCTGGCCCGGAATGTCCTCCTACCCCCAAGGATGGAGAAGTTATTGTATTTGCTGATCACTTAGATCGGGGCTTCAACCCTCCCAGTTCAAAAAATTTCCGGGATGTACTGGCCAGCTTCCAACTGCGCCCACACGACATCGGTCCTAACTCTGTAACCAACATCTGCCACTTCCAAGTTTTTTGTGAGGTTTACCTTCAGGAGGAACCTACAGTAGAGCTGTTCCGGGATTTCTTTCACCTAAACCATCGCACTGAATTCAAAGACGGACCCAACACAGAACTGGGCGGAATGGCAATTCAGAAAAGGAAAGAAGTCACCTTTCCTCATCCCAGTCTCCATAGTCATCATAAAGAGTGGAATCGGACTTGGTTTTATTGCAAGGACATGTCTCCAGCGGATGAAAATCCCCTGCCGGGTTACCATCCCGAACGTCTGAGCAATACACATCCTCTACCTCAATGGTTGACCGCCAAAGAAAGGATCAGATATGCTCCTCAACTATCAAAGCTCAGGGCCTTTCTAGCAAACAGTTTGACAGGAGTTGATCTTGCACGTTGATGGATAAGCTAGAGCGTTCTACCTTTAAGCCAGCGCCCCGGTTTGATGTGTGAATATACCGGGGACTTGAAGGATACTCAGCGGCATATTGACATACAGCTTACAGATGACGAAGTCACGGAAGTTGTAAAAAAGATGTTGAATGAACCGGAGGATGCATGTGCCCAAACCGGATTACTCCCTTTCTGTGCCACCAACAATCTGCCAGCTATAAGAACCATTTAAACTCTATATCTGAAATCACTTCTGTCCCAATATTTTTCTGAAAGAGTGACTATTTTTCTTGACAGGGTGATGACCCGTTCTGGAACAAGAAGCCCCCGCAAGACAAACTGGTGAAGCCAACCCGTCAAAAGACCAAGGCTGTGAAAAAAAACTGTCAACAGGAAGAGGACCACTTCATCTTCCGATCCACCAGCTGACGATGATGTGGGTACCCCGGATTTAGAGGTATAACTTGACTCACTTGGTTCATTTTTCATACGCCTTATTGAAGATGATTTCTGTCAGGACGATGCTGAAGCCAGTCACGCTGATGTTGTAGAGGTAATCACTCTTTCCTCCGATTCAGATCCTTTGCCAATACTAAAAATCCATCGAGCAAACCAGAAAGTTAAATTTTCTCATCCTCTTGCTTATTTGGATCCGAACTTTCTTGTGAAGACACAACAGCACGAGGCTCGCCACACAACCCGGCATAGCGGCCAGGTAGTTACCTCCGCCGGTTTACCGAACAGTCCGGTTTGGAAATGCCAATCAGAGGTCTCTTATTCTCTTGATACTTCACGCCCCAAAGCGGGTTGTTTTCGTCAACCTCTTAATCCGTCTGACTCAAATTATCAGGGCACTTCTCATTCATCCTCTGGCGAGTCATCAGCCACCAAACTTCCACCCCTCAAAACGGTTATTGGGTAAGTTATTCACTTGCTTTATCTTTGACATGTGTTTCCTATGCCATACTCACCTTCATGTTTACTTTGCAAGCGCTAAACCCAGACCAAGCAAGAAGGTTCGCCTGAATAAACCGGTAGAGGAGGACGCGGCTGTTGAACCGAAGAAAACTCCTGACCTTGGAGAAGCCAATGTTTATGACCTGCTGAATGATCCACCACCTCAGGATCATGACTTCACTGCTGATCAGGTGGAAGTTGACACCACATGCCATACTGACTAGCCGACCAGTACTATCCGGATTGATAAACCGGCAAGTCCAGCAAAAGATACCGACAAACCGGCAACTGCAATACGAGCTGCTGAGGAGAAGGATGATGACGTTCTGATTACCGGCGTTGGCCATACTGAACTGGGAAATCTTGTCGCTCTGTCGAAGCATGCCGCCAAAGAGGAATTTCCGCAATTGGCAAAGGCAAATGGAATGCCGATCTGTCCACCTACGCCCATTTAAATGCTCAAGACCTTCATTCCGGCTATCTGAACTGTCTGTACACCAGCCGTGACTATGAAGCCGGTTTGATAAACATGATGAAGGAATGATATGAGGTAATTTCATAATCACTGCCCCTTCATTTTCTTAATCGCAATTTGTCAATTCCAATAGCCCCCAAGTGACGGTTTAAGATATCAATCCAAACCGGGACTTTAGTAAAAAGCTTTATACTTTGCCACAATGCATCTGAACTTCACTGAAGTAGCCCCCAAGTGCCGGTTTAACTTTATGAAGATGAACCGGGACTTTGTAAAAGATAACTTCTGTATCAGTAGTCTTTGAGCAAATATCCATTAGCCCCCAAGTACCAAGTTGAATACTTGTATTATGCTTGGTACTTTGAAAAAAATTCTGACACAGAGCAAATATGCATTAGCCCCCAAGTACTAAGGGCATAACTTGTTATGTGTGTCGGGGGAAATGTGCCTCCACGAACACCTATGGGGACCGAGCCCCTTTCTGGTTCGGCGGGGGGCGGAGGTCGCGCGAAGAGCGGATCGAGGCGATGCACACAAGGGGATTTACCCAGCTTCGGGTCGCACGGATGCGTAAAACCCTACTGCTGCTTTGTGGTTTGTATTGTGTTCTTGGGAGCGCTGAGTGCTACAGTACACTCAGGCAACTAATCAGACCGAGCGTGGGTGGTCTGCTTCCTCCTCCCCCCCTCACGTTGCGCATGGGGCCTCCTTTTATATGCGCAAGGGGTTACCCACAGGTGGCAACGTAGGCGGGGGTAAAACTAGAAAACGTTGTGTTGGGTACAGGTGTTTGCACAGTGCTATCATACCTAACTCTGACGAAAGGAAAGCAACGAGCGCGCCTTCCTATTTGGGGTCGAGGGTGGCACTGATGGTGAAGGTACCACCAGTGCCGTCCTCCTTGACGGACACCTTCTTGGTCGTTGGCGAGGCTGCCATTGACTTCTTACTCTTGCCGGTGGAGCTCGATGGCGCGTCCTCGACGGTAGCGCAGCGCTCCGAAGAGGTGCGCTTGCCGGAGTGGGCACCAGAGCACTTGCCGGGCTTGGTCTTCTTCTTCCCTCCGGGAGCTTCAGCGGCAAGTGGCTTGTGATCCGTTGCGGCTGCTGCTTCCCGGTAGATCTTGTCGGCGCAGAAAAGGGCATCCTTCTTGTCGCCGGGGACAGAGATGACGCTTATCGGGCCTGGCATCTTGAGCATGTTGTATGCGTAGTGGGAGGCCGCCATGAATTTGGCGAGCGCTGGACGGCCGAGAATTCCATTGTAGGGCAATGGAAAATCGGCAACGTCAAAAGTGATCCTCTCTGTCCTGAAGTTCAGCTCGCTGCCAAATGTCACTGGCAACGTTATCTTCCCCTTCGGCTTGCTCCTTCCCGGGTTGATTCCTTGGAACGTGCCGGTCTCTTCGAGCTCGCTGTCGGGGACTTGGAGTTTCTGGAGTACAGCGGAGGAGATCAGGTTCAAGCCGGCCTCGCCGTCGACTAGCATCTTAGTGACCTTGAGGTTGCGGACTGTTGGTGAGACCAACATCGGCAAGCACCCGATCGCAGTTGTGCAGTCAGGGTGGTCCTCAATATCGAAGATGATAGGCGTGCTGGACCATTCCAGAGGCCTGCGCGACTCGACGGGTGGTTCCGCTGCATTGACTTCTCGCGCCCACTACTTGAGCTGGCGGTGAGAAGTATCCAGAGAAACACCGCCGTCTACGCACAGGACCTCTGTGGCTTTCTGAAACTCCTGCTCACTGGTCTCGACATCGTCCATGTCTTCGTCTTCGTCGTCGTCTTTGTTCTTGTCGCGGCCGCGGGGAGGTTTGTCCGCTTGCCGCTGCTTGTCCTTGTCGCGGCGTCCTCCCTGGCCGGGACGCTTCGTGCCTGATCCTCCGCCACCTCCCCGGGCTCTCTCCTTGTCGCGCTGCTCGTACTCGGCCTTTTGCAGCTCGACGAGCCGCTCGACCTGCTTGCAGCTCTGGAGGTCATGGCCCTTGGTGCGGTGGATCTTGCAGTACTGTTTGTTGGTGCCGTCCCGCTTGTCGGCGACCGCCACAGCCTGGCAGTTGGCGCATCCGGCAACCTCCTTGCCGGAGCTACGAGCCTGGGCCTTCTTGGCGGCGCCTTCATCGCCGGACTGCTCAACAACCAGTACTTCTTGGCTCTTCTTCTTCCTGTTGCTCCGCCGCCGGTTCTTCCTTGCCGGGGCGGTATCCTCACTGTCAGATTCGCCTACTCCAGTGTTCTCTCTGGGGAGTTTCCTTCCTTCCTCGGCGCGTGCACACTTGTCGGCCAGGGCATATAGCTCGCTGACGTCTTTGATCTTGCACCTCGCCATCTCCTCCCGCATCCTGCGGTTACGCACGTTCTGATGGAACGCGCTGATGACCGCGGCAGGGTGGACGTCTGGGATGTTGTAGTGCACGCGGCTGAATCTCTGGATGAACTTGCGCAAGGATTCCCCTTCCTTCTGGACGAGCAGGTGAAGGTCGCTCGCTTGGCCATGGGGATTGTGGCCGCCCGTAAAGGCGCCAACAAACTGGTGGCACAAGTCTGTCCAGGAGGTTATGGAGTTATCTGGCAAGTGCATGAGCCAGGATCTGACGTTGGATTTGAGTACCAGCGGGAAGTAGTTGGCAAGGATCTTGTCGTCTCGCCCTCCAGCAGCCTGCACCGCAATGGTGTAGATGCTGAGGAACTCCGACGGATGCGACTTGCCGTCGTACTTCTCTGGTACGTCTGGCTTGAAGTTCTTCGTGCTGGGCCACTGGACTTGCCGCAGCTCACGGGTGAACGCAGGGCAGCCTACCGCGTACGGCAGGTCGCCTGGTCCCCCCGGCGCATGCATGTCGACAGAGGGCCCAGCACGCTGGTCTGATTGACGCCGCGCTTCTCTCCTACGCTCGATGCGCGTACGAGCGTCCTCTTGCTCTCGTTCGTGAAGAACGTGACGTTGATCGCGACGAGTTCGCGGATTTGATGACGCGTTGGAGTCGTTGTCGCGATGGCTCCGGTGAGTCGGCGATCTTGGCCTTTGGGGCGGAGAATGCACGGTGGTCGCACCCCCACCGGTCTTGGTGCCATCGGTTCTCGCCTGGCCGACCTGTCGCGGCTGCGACGCACTGTGCTACCGCGGGGTGTCGCCATTAGCGAAGCCGATGAGACTCTGTATCGTGGCCCTCCAGTCGTTGAGCTTGTCCGCCGTTGGAGGGTAGTCTAGGAGCAGTTGAGCTCGTGCTAGAGCTTCTGCTGGGGTGGCGGGCAGCGGTGGCGAGCGGCGCGTGGAGCGGGATGTGCTCGAACTTCTAACTACGTTAGAAGGAGCAACACCCAGACCAAGCAGTCGCGCCACGCTCGTGCCAGCACGTTGGTGTGTATGCTGGCCTTGAGCACCCTGGGATCCGCCAGCTCGATCTGGGTCCAGCGAGCGTATGGTACCGTGAGTGCCAAGACGCTGCTAGTCCCGTGCCTCCTGAGAGGGGCGCGGTGCATGTTCGGACGCCCTGGCACCATGAGCTGGTTCGGCGACGCCCGTTCCGTCGCCGGTGCCGTCCCCACCACCCGTTTGCTCCAGGGGCGGTGGGTTCGACGCGGACGGACCAGCCACCTCCGGAGCCTTCTTTTTCGGTGGCATGTCGATGAAGATGATGGAGATCTAGCCTGTGCAGACGCCGGATCAGGTTCGCACAACTTCGACGCCCCCTACCTGGCGCGCCAAAGATGTCGGGGGAAATGTGCCTCCACGAACACCTATGGGGACCGAGCCCCTTTCTGGTTCGG
Organism: Aegilops umbellulata; assembly: GCA_032464435.1. Classification (NCBI taxonomy): domain Eukaryota; kingdom Viridiplantae; phylum Streptophyta; class Magnoliopsida; order Poales; family Poaceae; genus Aegilops; species Aegilops umbellulata. The sequence goes on from CP136057.1 coordinate 361,256,706, forward strand.
CGGGGGGCGGAGTTCGCGCGAAGAGCGGATCGAGGCGATGCACACAAGGGGATTTACCCAGCTTCGGGCCGCACGGATGCATAAAACCCTACTGCTGCTTTGTGGTTTGTATTGTGTTCTTGGGAGCGCTGAATGCTACAGTACACTCAGGCAACTAATCAGACCGAGCGTGGGTGGTCTGCTTCCTCCTCCCCCCCTCACGTTGCGCATGGGGCCTCCTTCTATATGCGCAAGGGGTTACCCACAGGTGGCAACGTAGGCGGGGGTAAAACTGGAAAACGCTGTGTTCGGTACAGCTGTTTGCACAGTGCTATCATACCTAACTCTGACGGCAGGGGACAAGGGCATTAAATGCCCGTCTAGGTCGCCCAAACAGTGCAGGAAAGGGGCCGTCAGGGGCGCCACCGTTTGCCACGACGGCTACCCTGTCAGCGTCGCTTTGCCACCGCATGCCCCTGGCTGCGCAGCCTCTCGCCACGTACGCCTGGAACGCCCCCAGAGCGACGCGTGGGTGGATGAGCTGGAACGCAGGCGCAGGGTGGTGACTTGCCGCGGTCGATGCCTTGTCGCGCCCGGGAGCTTGTTGCTCACCGGTCCTTGCCGGGACGCATGGCGCGTCATAGCAAGTCTCTTGTCGTGCCTTGGTCGGCCTTCCCAGCAAGCTCCTCTTGCCGGGGCCTTGTGCTTTGAGCGGTCGTCCCGGCAAGCTCCTCTTGCGGGGGCCTTGCTCTCTTCGGGTGGCCTTCCCGGCAAGCTCCTCCTGCCGAGGCCTCGCCTCAAATACTTTGTTCTTGGATGGCCCCAAAAAGGGACCATGGAGAGTTTTGGCGGTCGCCTGGCCATCCTTGCCGCGGGGTGCTATGACTGCCCGTGCACAAGTTCGGGGTACTAAGGTACCCCTACTTTAGTACACCGACAATGTGCTTGGTACTTCAAATATGTATTGTCACTTCATCATATAACTGTCTGTATGCAGGCCGAGTTGAGCAAGAAAGAGAGCCAAACCACTTACCTGCAGGAGAACCTTAAATCTCAACAAGCTGAAACCTCCAAGGCGAAAGAAGAATTGACCAGCGCCTTAGGCGCTGTGGAGAAACTTAAAGAAGGCTTCAACAAAGAGCGGGCGGATTGGGAGACTGAGAAGTCCGCTTTGGTGCAAAGGGCTGAAAAAGCAGAAGCCGCTCTTAAACCGGTGGTGGATGAGTTGACCAGCGTAAAGCGGCAGGTTCATGCTATGACTGCAACTGTGTTTGGTAAGCATTCTTGTCTCCTGATTTGACCATATCCTTTCATGTAGCTGCCGGTTTGCTAATCCTTGCAATAATACAGGAACTCGTATTGGCCACTTGGGATCTGATGTTCGGAAGAAGTTGAAAGCTGCTTACACTCTGATAGAGCAGCTGTATACAGGCGCACAACAGATCATCTACACTGCTTCCCACAACAATCCGCCTCCCACTTTGATCAAAGATATCATTGAAAGGTTATCTATGCTTCCGGCCCGGGTTGACGAACTGAAAAAATCTGCTGCTAGAACGGGCGCTTTGGCTGCACTGACCCGGGCAAAGGCATGGGTACCAGACTTTGATCCAACTAAAGCAGCCCAAGGTTATCCTAGCTTGAAGGAAGAGGGACAGAATTTGGTGAAGATGATCTCCGGATCATAAACCGGGAGGTACGTCCATTAGCTTGCAAACTGGTTGAAGAAGCAGACCTGTCATACTACCAAGCCAGCTATGATGACAAGAACAAGCGGATTGTTGCACCGATTCCAGAGGCTCAAAATCTTATCCCGCCAATCCGTAAGCACACTTATGCCCTTGATATTGATCCGTCCACGCTGATAAGTGATGAGGCTGCATTACAAGCCCTAACTGGGATCGACTGGGCAACTGTTGATTTCCAGCCACTGGGTAGAGAAGAGGAAGGTGAACTGGCGCAAGATGATCCACAACCATCAGGCCAAGCTGGTGACCAACCATAAACCGGAAGCTGGTTTAATCTTCCACATGCTGCGACATGTGTCTGAAAAAACAATGATCCTTTTGGGCACTGAAAAGCCTTGTAATAGGCTTAGCTAAAATACTTGTGCTGTTATGCCTTCGCGCATATTTATCTGCAATTGATGCTTTGCTTGATTCGAAAGATGTAAGATATGACATCCATATTCATTTGTCAAGTTTTTCCTACAAACAAGAAACTTACAAGCGCCCTCACGTCTTACCGCTGGGCAGGTCATGATACCCTTATATATACGACCAAGGTGTATAACCGAGGCGATAAAAGATAACCAAACACAGACATATATGTAATACATGTGACTTTGAAGCATAAGGTTGGCTAACCAACGTTATAGTGTGGGGCATAACCCAACTCTTGGAGGAGAAACAACTCCTGTAGACATAAGGCCGATTTATAGTATAAATCGTTCCGGGTTATGATAGACGCCAGTTTACTCCATACTTCAATTTTGATTGAAAACCAGACCGGGCTGATAGTCTCCGGATGATTATTTGATCGTGTACCGTCAACTTGTAATTGACAGTCGAGCCAGGTTGTTAACGCCGGTTTAAAAAGCAGCCAAAAATATTTATCAAAAAAGGGAACTAAACTCAAACAAAGGCAAAATAAAAACCGTTGTAGGTGAGGCTTTGAGCCGATCAAGAGGTGTGACCATGGTTCGAACACGATCGAGCCCCCAAGAGGTGTAGCTATGGTTCGGATTCGACCAGGTCCCCAAATGATGCTGTGGCATTACGCCGATCAAGAGGTGTAGCTATGGTTCGGGTTCGACCAAGCCCCCAAGTGATGTTGTGGCATTACGCTGGTCAAGAGGCGTAGCTATGGTTCGGGTTTGACCAAGCCCCCAAGTGACGTTGTGGCATTGCGCCAATCATGAGGTGTAGCTATGGTTCGGATACGACCAAGCCCCCAAGTGATGTTGTGGCATTGCGCCTATCAAGAGGTGTAGCTATGGTTCGGATACGACCAAGCCCCCAAGTGATACTGTGGCATTACGCCGGTCAAGAGGCGTAGCTATGGTTCAGGTTCGACCAAGCCCCCAAGTGACGTTGTGGCATTGCGCCGATCAAGAGGTGTAGCTATGGTTCGGATACGACCAAGCCCCCAAGTGATGTTGTGGCATTGCGCCTATCAAGAGGTGTAGCTATGGTTCGGATACGACCAAGCCCCCAAGTGATGCTGTGGCATTGCGCCTATCAAGAGGTGTAGCTATGGTTCGGACACAACCAAGCCCCAAGAGATATAACATAAAGCTTTGAGAAGCTAAATCAAGGGGTAAACCGGACGCCGCTTTAAAAACAGAAGCTCCATGTAACCACACATGATGTAAGAAAACAACAGATACCCCGCTTTAGCTGAGGTTCCGGTTTATTATATTGATCATAGTATATACATTGTCATAATATGTACATAAGCAGAGCCTGTAGCTCAAGTATAGTAGGGCCAAAGATGATCAATATTCCACAGCCGGTTGGTCTCCTCCTCTGATTTACGTGAGTCTTTGCGCTCTCGAACATCGATTAGGTAGTACGACCCGTTGTGTAGATTCTTGCTGACCACAAAAGGTCCTTCCCAAGGGGGGGATAACTTGTGCATGTCTGTCTAATCCTGGATGAGTCGAAGCACCAAATGTCCTTCTTGAAAGGTTCTGGTTCTAACCAGGCGGCTATGATAGCGACGCAGATCTTGCTGATAAATCACCGAACGGGCCGCCACTATGTCGCGCTCCTCATCTAACAGGTCAAGAGCCTCTTGCCGTGCCTTCTCATTGTCAGCTTCGACATATGCCGCCACACGAGGTGAGTCATGACGTATGTCACTAGGAAGAACTGCCTCTGCTCCATAAACCATGAAGAACGGTGTGTATCCCGTCGATCTATTGGGTGTGGTGTTGATGCTCCATAACACAGAAGGTAGCTCCTCAACCCAACAACCCAGCGTTCGTTGCAAAGGAACCATAAGCCGGGGTTTGATGCCTCGCAAGATCTCTTGATTGGCCCTCTCCGCTTGACCATTGGACTGTGGGTGAGCCACCGATGACACATCAAGCCGGATGTGTTCACGTTGACAGAACTCCTTCATGGCACCCTTTGACAGATTGGTACCATTGTCTGTTATAATGCTGTGTGGAAAACCAGACCGGAAGATCACCTTTTTGATGAATTGAACCGCCGTGGCTGCATCACACTTACTGACTGGCTCTGCTTCCACCCACTTTGTGAATTTTTCAACCGCCACCAAAAGGTGGGTCTTCTTGTCCTTGGACCTCTTGAAAGGCCCAACCATATCCAGCCCCCAAGTCGCAAACGGCCAAGTGATTGGAATCATCCTCAATTCTTGAGCCGGTACGTGAGCATGCCTTGAGAACTTCTGACAGCCATCACATCGTCTGACCAAATCCTCGGCATCGGCATGAGTCGTTAACCAACAGAAACTGTGACGAAACGCCTTGGCCACCAAAGATTTTGAACCGGCGTGGTGACCACAGTCTCCTTCGTGGATCTCACGCAAGATTTCACAACCTTCGTCAGGAGACACACAACGCTGAAACGCCCCAGTCACACTGCAATGATGCAACTCTCCATTGATAATGGTCATGGACTTGGACCGCTGGATTATCTGCCTGGCCAGAGTCTCATCCTCTCGCAACTCGCCCCGGTTCATATACGCCAGATAAGGAACCATCCAATCCGGGATGACATGAAGAGCCACCACCAACTGAGCTTCCGGACCAGGAATGGCCAAATCCTCTTCACCAGGGAGCTTGACGGACGGATTATGCAAAACATCCAAGAAGACATTAGGCGGAACCGGTTTACGTTGAGAACCAAGGCGGCTTAAAGCGTCCGCCGCTTCGTTCTTCCGCCGGTCCACATGATCCACCTGATAACCCTTAAAGTGACATGCAATAACATCCACCTCACGACGATACGCTGCCATGAGTGGGTCCTTCGAATCCCATGTGCCAAACACCTGTTGGGCCACCAGGTCCGAGTCACCGAAGCACTTAACCCGGCTTAGGTTCATCTCCTTAGCCATCCGGAGACCATGGAGTAAGGCCTCATACTCACCTGCATTGTTAGTGCAAGGGAACATTAAACGGAGAACATAACAAAACTTATCACCTCGCGGGGAAGTTAATACGACTCCAGCCCCCGAGCCCTCCAATTGTCTGGAGCCATCAAAATGAATAGTCCAATAAGTGTGATCCAGCTTCTCTTCAGGCGCTTGTAGTTCTGTCCAATCATTGATGAAATCCACAAGTGCCTGAGATTTGATCGCCGTTCGGGGTATGCATTTCAACCCATGAGGCCCGAGCTCAATAGCCCACTTGGCAATCCGGCCAGTTGCTTCCATGTTCTGGATTATATCTCCCAAAGGAGCAGAGCTGACCACCGTGATAGGATGACCTTGGAAATATTGCTTGAGCTTCCGGCTTGCCATGAAAACCCCATATACTAGCTTCTGCCAATGCGGGTACCTCTGCTTGGACTCAATAAGTACCTCGCTGATATAGTAAACTGGACGCTGAACCGGATATTCCTTTCCTGCCTCCTTGCGCTCCACCACAATAGCCACGCTGACTGCTCGAGCATTAGCCGCCACATATAGCAACAATGGCTCCTTGCCAACCGGAGCAGCAAGAACCGACAGATTAGCCAACTGCCGCTTTAAGTCCTCAAACGCCTCATCCGCGGCAGAACTCCAGATGAAGTTATCCGTTTTCTTCAGCATCTGATACAAAGGAATGGCCTTCTCGCCGAGGCGGCTGATAAACAGGCTCAACGCGGCAATCTGGCCTGCCAAGCGTTGAACGTCATTGATACACTTCGGTTTAGCCAAGGAGGTGATGGCCTTGATTTTTTTCCGGATTAGCTTCAATGCCCCTATTAGACACCAAAAAGCCCAAGAGCTTGCCTGCCGGTACACCAAAACGCATTTGGCCGGATTAAGCATCATCTTGTAAACCCGCAGGTTATCAAAGGTTTCCTTCAAGTCATCAATCAATGTTTCCTTTTTCCTTGATTTGACCACAATATAATCCACATAGGCATGAACATTACGGCCAATTTGTTTATGAAGGCAATTTTGCACACATCGTTGATAAGTCGCCTGGGCACTCTTGAGCCCAAAGGGCATGGACACATAGCAGAAGGTTCCAAAGGGAGTTATCAAGGTCGTCTTCTCCTGGTCCTTAACTGCCATTTTGATCTGATGATAACCAGAATACGCATCCAAAAAACTCAAATGCTCACAACCCGTCGTAGCATCAATAATTTGATCAATACGGGGGAGGGCAAAAGGATCTGTTGGACAAGCTTTGTTGAGATCTGTGTAATCCACACACATACGCCAAGTGTCGTTCTTCTTAAGGACCAGCATCGGATTAGCCAACCACTCAGGATGAAAAACTTCAACGATAAATCCGGCCGCCAAGAGTCTGGCCACTTCTTCTCCAATAGCCTTGCGTCGTTCTTCATTGAACCGGCGGAGAAACAGCTTGACCGGTTTATACTTAGGATCAACATTAAGAGTGTGCTCAGCGAGTTCTCTCGGTACACCTGGCATGTCAGAAGGCTTCCACGCAAAGATGTCCCGATTCTCACGGATGAACTCAATGAGCGCGCTTTCCTATTTTGGATCCAAGTTAGCGCTGATGCTGAACTGCTTAGACGAATTGCCAGGTACGAAGTCAACAAGCTTAGTCTCATCAGCCGATTTAAACTTCAGGGCCGGATCATGCTTCGTAGTTGGCTTCTTCAATGAAGTCATATCTGCTGAATCAACATTATCCTTGTAAAACTTTAACTCTTCTGTGGCACAAACCGACTCAGCATAAGCCGCATCACCATCTTCACACTCCAGAGCAATCTTGCGGCTTCCATGGACGGTTATAGTTCCTTTGTGACCCGACATCTTGAGCTGCAGATAGACATAGCAGGGTCGTGCCATAAATTTAGCATAAGCCGGCCGTCCAAACAGAGCGTGATACGGACTTCTGATTTTCACCACTTCAAAGGTCAAAGTTTCTGATCTTGAGACATGATCATCTCCAAAAGCCACCTCTAGAGTTATCTTACCAACAGGATACGCCAATTTACCAGGCACCACACCATGGAACACCGTATTGGACGGTTTAAGATTTTTATCTGTTAACCCCATGCGACGGAAGGTTTCATAATAAAGAATATTGATACTACTTCCTCCATCCATGAGTACCTTGGTGAACTTATAACCTCCCACCTGAGGTGCCACCACCAATGCCAGATGACCCGGATTGTCAACCTGGGGTGGATGATCCTCTCTACTCCATACAATTGGCTACTCATACCAGCGTAAGTAACAGGGCACTGCCGGTTCAACGGAATTCACTGCCCTCTTATGAAACTTTTGTTCACGCTTGTCTAAGCTAGTGGTGAAGACATGATATTGCCCACTGTTTAACTGCTTCGGGTTGCTCTGGTAACCCGATTGCTGCTGCTGTTGATTGCCTTGTTGATTGTAGCCACCCTGGTTGCCCTGACTACCCTGATTGTTGTGTCTGCCCTGATTACCATGGAACCCTGAACCGGAATTTCCTCCACCATAACCCGGCCCATGAGATCCAGGTCCTGAACCACCACCTGGTCCATGATCATACCGGAAAGCATTAGAATTTTTGAACTCTTGCATGATGTAGCAGTCCTTCCAGAGGTGCGTGGCCGGCATCTCCTTCGTCCCATGTTTTGGGTAGGGCTGGTTCAACAGGTAAGATAGGCGGTCTGGGTTAGGACTAGGTGCTCCGCTGCGCTGGGGCGGTTTACCCCTACGTCGTTAGCCCTTATCCTGCGCGCTGGTGTTAGCCACAAAGTCCAAGCTGTGATCCGCTTTACGTTTGCCGCTGTTTCCATGACCCCCCGGGTTGTGATGCTGTCCCTTGGCGTTGCCGCTCTTTTTTCCCTTCCCTGTCTTATCATCATCAGACTCGGGATCCTTGGTACTATCAGAGTCAGCATACTTCACTAAAGCGGCCATGAGGGTTCCCATGTCATTGCAATGGCGTTTCAACCGTCCCAACTTCAACTTCAGAGGCTCAAACCGGCAATTGCCCTCCAAGGTCAGAACTGCAGTATCCGCATTGATGCATTCTGATGAACGCAAAATTTCCAAAACCCGGCGCACCCACCGGGTTGTTGACTCTCCTTCCTCCTGGACACAGGCAGCTAGGTCCACAATTGAGATGGGCTGCTTGCAGGTATCTTTGAAATTCTGGATAAACCGGGTTCTCAACTCGGCCCACGACCTGATAGAATTCGCCGGTAAACTCTTTAGCCAAGTGCGTGTTGTCCCTTCCAACATCATGGTGAAATACTTTGCACATGCCGTATCATCCACATCCAGCATCTCCATGGCCATCTCGTAGCTTTCAAACCATGTCTCAGGGATAAATCGGCCGTGTAATTCGGCACCTTACGCGGGCTCTTGAATTCCTTGGGCAGGCACACGTTGCGCAACGCTGGGACGAGACACGGCACCCCCAAAGAACTAGAGGTAACTCCTGGCTCTACTGACGTGGTTGGACGAACCGGTGTAAGCTGACGGGCTTCTTGCTGCGCCGCTAACTCGGCCTCCCTACGTGCTCGAGCCTGGTCCACCACCTCCTAAGCATCTCCAGCGCCACCTGCCGGGTTGTTGTCACGGGGCGGTTCACGGTTTCGTGCATTGCTCGACACGGTCGGTTCATCCATGCGCCTGCTGTAACTCCGGCTTGGATGGGGGTGGAATGAATTTGATCACGACTGTATGAGTAAGCCTCCTGTTGAACCAAGGTTGTCCGAAGAAGCTCCTTAACCAGACGCGTCTCGGCCGCTGCCGGAGAATCACCTTCAATCGGGATAGCCTCCAGCCGTGGAGCGGCAGCAACAAGATTGTCCATCGGAGTAGAATAATGACCCGGTGGTGTTGGGACGGGCCGTGTCAAAATGTTGTTCTATCGAGGCGGATCCATCAATTGTGGCTGAACCAGCGCCCCTGCCACAGGTGCCTCCGCCCGGTTCACCACCGACGAATTACTGGTCCCTGCTCCGGGGGTGTTAAAGAGGTTTCTAGCATCATAAACTAGAGGCAGGCATGAACGGTGTCTCCTTTTCAGGACCTCGTGTGACGCATTCTGATCCAGCATAAGCCGGTAGGCCTGGGCATCCAAAGCGGCCCGCTCTGTAGCAATCCCGGCATCCTCAGCAGCCAAATCGGCTTTGGCCTGAGTAATCTGATCCTTTACCTTCGCGATCTCCGCATTGTGTGCATCCTGATCAGTCGGCTGAGCCTCCGCCATCAGCGTTGCCAATGCATCAAACAAATCAGATAAAACCTGAGCCGGCGGCCGCACAGGGCCTCCTGCCCGGGATGCCGCTGCGGCTGCTGATCCGAAAATTATTGCTGCAGCAGTCGAGGAGTAGAGCACCGGCTGTGTACCAGCCATGAAGATTGCAACCCGGTTTGGCAGATCAGAGGGGTCTGGAATACTGTCGCCATCGGAACAGCCCCCAATCCGGTCATCTTGTAGCTGATATAACGACTCGGTCTCTCCGGTCGATGACTCGTCACCGGAATAAACGACGGTTTCACCACCAGATTCCGATCCACCCTTGTATTCCCCTCCGTGGATGACTCCCACGAAGGCACGCTTCATGGCAGGCTTGACCCGGGCAGATCTCGCACGCTGAGCCGTTTCGACGAGGTCGGTGCAGATGTCCGGCTCAGGGCCCCGTTCGCCGATCTTGCCAATGAAAACGTGTATGCCACCAAAGGGGACCCGGTACCCGTACTCGATTGAGCCGGCCTCGGGGCCCCAGCCTGCATCGTCGATGTAAAGCTTGCTGTGACGACTCTTGGTCATCCGGCCCACAGCGTAACCCTTGAGTCCCTCAAAGTTTCCCTCCAAGAACTTGAAACCATCGTGCGATAGCCCCACGGTGGGCGCCAACTGTCGTAGGTTTGTCACGGCAGATGTCCTCATGAAAGGACTTAGTCGTGGAGCCATCGCAATGGGTTAGTTTAAAGGGGTTAAAGCGGACAAGGGACGCAAGAGAGTTTTATACTAGTTCGGCCCCTTACAATGAAGGTAAAAGCCTACATCTAGTTGTGATGGAATTGATGGGGTTTCGATGACCAGGGAGCGAATCCGCTTTGCCTGAGTCTCGAGTTGTTGTTTGTTGTCCTGAACCGCCGCCGGGTCATCCCCTTATATACATGGGTTGACGCCCGCCATTTTACAGAGTCCCGAGACCGGATCATAATAGTGTCCGGCCCGGTCTCCACTCTTTCTATCTTACAATGCAAGTTACATATCAATGCCGGTTTATAGCTACAGGCCTTAAACCGGTTCTGGGCCCTGGGCCTTTACATAGCGTCACCATCTGTCTTCATGGGCTTCAAACATAATGAACTACTGAGGAAGTTAACCCGGCCTCTCCTGGCCAGTTTACGCCTAGTAGTAATATCCCCAACAGCCACTCCATTTGGTCTGACAACTGTGACATAGATAATTGGACACCTATAGTTGTTGCTAGTCTAGTGGAGGAAATTGGGTATGAGTTTGAGGGCGGGATTAGGGCTTACTGGTGTGTTCCTGGACTAACAGTGTATAAGAATGGTTTAAGAGAAATTAATTTAGCGAACAACACAATGACAAGGAACATGAAGGATTGTGTTCTGAATGGGAACCATTTCCAGCAGATATTTCTTGATCATGATAACAACATGAGCTCATATATTTCTCCTGTTCTAGTTTATTATGATGATGAGTATCCTCCTTTGGCCAAATTCAGTGGCCTGAGGCCTAAGGAGCAAGTGCAAGAGGAGCAGTCACATCAACTGAAAGTGCAAGAGGAAAATGCTGAGCAAGTGCAAGAGGAACAGTCACATCAACTGTAAGTGCGAGAGGAAAATGATGAGCAAGTGCAAGTGTTATAGGAGTAGGCTGGGCAAGAGCAATTGGATGAGGCAGAAAGTGAGGAAGAGTCAGAAGAATAGGAGTACATACCAGGTCCTCCTCAGCCAGGAGATTATATTCATACGTTTCTTTTTGAGTTCAGGGTCAGAAGGGAAACCTATAGGGGTTTTAAACATGGATGCAGAAGATGGAGTTGGTGATTCAGCAATTCATGATTTTGATGAAGATTTCAATCCACAGCTTGTTGATTCAGATATTGATCTGCAAGATTATAATGACCTATTTGACAGAAATGTTGATTGCGATAAAGGTAAAGGTTTAGCAGTTCAAGAAGAACTTGATGATCCTATTGAAGATGTGGACACGTGTTTGCCTTCTTCTGATGAAGATAAGGTTAAGCTGAATTTCAAATGTTTCAGAGAAGAAGACCTGCCTAAACCAGAGTTCCAAGTGGGTCAGACATTTGCAAGTGTTGAGTTACTGAGGAAAGCTATCAAATAGTACAGTTGTAGGGAAAGGGTTGACATTAAGTGCCCCAGAAATGATAGGAAAAGACTGCAAGCCATTTGTGAAGAAGGGTGCCATTGGTCTTTGTTTGCATCATTTGATGGAAAAACAAAATGCTTGATGATTAAGAAATACAACCCAAAGCATACCTGCATAAAGAAATGTTGTGTGAAGTCATTCACTGCTCCCTTCGTGGCAGGAAAATATATTGATTCTTTCAGAGCAGATGAAAACATGAACATGAAGAATTTTGAAAGGGTGGTTCAGAAGGACTGGAACATGACAGCTACAACGAGCAAACTTAGAAGGGCTAAGAGACTAGTCAAGAAGGTCCTTGAAGGAGATGAGTTAGAGTAGTACAACAACATGTGGGATTATGCACAAGAATTCAGAACATCAAACCCAGAAAGCTCTTTCTATGTGGGTGTCAATGATGGCATGTTCGGAAGTTGCTATTTCTCTTTGGATGCCTGCAAAAGGGGTTTCATGCAAGCCTGCATGCCTGTCATATGTTTAGATGGATGCCACTTGAAGAGCAAGTATGGAGGTGTTTTGCTGTGTGTTGTTGGGATGGATCCCAATGACTACATTTATCCTCTGGCATTTGCAGTTGTGGAGGTAGAGAACACTGATACATGGAAATGGTTTTTGTCAAACCTTAAGAGTGACTTCAGAATACTCAATACAGAGCCATGGACTATTATGTCAGACAAGCAAAAGGGGTTGATCAAGGGAGTGAGGCAGCACTTTCCTCATGCAGACCACAGACATTGTGTCAGGCATATATGGCAGAATTTTCAGCAAACACACAAAGGAGATGTACTGAAGAACCAGTTATGGAAGTGTGCAAGGAGCACAACACCTGAACTATGGGCTGCAAACATGGAGGAACTAAAGGCCATGAGCTTGGAAGCCTACTCATGGCTTGAGCAATTACCACCAAACACTTGGGTCAGGGGTTTCCAAAGAGAATTGCCTAAGTGTGATATGCTTCTGAACAACAACTATGTATTGAAGCATTTAAGCTAGCATAAAAACCCATTATCAAGCCTTGCAGAGATAGGAGAGAGTGGGAGAATATGAATGGGTGTGAAATCAAGCCACCTCTCTATGAAAAAAATTAGGGAGGCCTTCAAACAAGAGTAGGACAAAGCAGCCTTATGAGATTGAAAAGAAAGATGGAACCAAGGTACGTAATGACCAGACATGGAGGCGCAATAACATGCTCCTACTGCCATGAACAGGGCCATCATATCAAAGGATGCAATCAGAGAAAGGCTGGCATTTTGCCAAAGAAACAAGTGAGAAGGGAGCCAAGGGCTATACCTGATGATGTGTTAGATGATGAACAAGTTATGGCACAACAAGCTACTGGCCAAGTGCCACATGCTGCTCAAGAAGAGGGCCAACTCCCACAGCAGGAAGTCAATCTAACACAAGATGATGGCCAACTCACACAGGATGAGGTTAATCTAGCAGAAGATGATGCCCAAGTACCACAGCAGAAGGTCAATCTAACACAAAAGGATGGCCAACTCACACAGGAGGAGGTCCATGTTGCTCAAGATGCTGCTCAAGAAGATGGTGAATATGATACACCAATTGTATTTTAGGTAAATGCTAAAAAAATTCCACTTCTTATCAGTTGTGTCTAATCAATTAAAATGTAGAATGCTTCACAAGATGTAAAATGCTTATCAGTTGTGTCCACTTCTTGTCTTTGAACAGGTGCAGGACTTTGGATGTACAATGCTTCACAGGATGCAACAAGCTAGACCAGTGCCTAGAGAATACACTGAAACTACTGTGCCAGATTTAGCATTTATCTCATTGGTAGCTAGTTCTCAAGTTACACCACATACAACAACAGCTAAAACTGATGGGAGCCTGACCATGAAGCTGTTGAAGATGAAGAAGGACAAAGAAAGGCAGATGGCAGCCGAAAGAGATGCAACACTGGAGGCTATGAATGAGTTGGCAGAGAGGAGAGCAGAGGAGGCAGAAGCAAAAATGCAAGAAATTGCTCTCAGAGAAGCAGAGCAGGCAGCAAGAAGAAGAAGAGCAGCAAAAGACAAGAAGGTTGAGGAAACAGCACCAAAGCAGCAAGCTACAACAGCAAGAAAAGCTGCATTGCAACAAGATAAGGAAGCAAAAGCAATTGAAGCAGAGGCAACACTAAAGACAAAAGAAGAACAAGAAGCAAAGAGAGCAGAGGCAGCACTGAAGAGGAAGAAAGACCAAGAAGCAAAGAGGAAACAACAACAAGAGGCCAAGAGAAGAAGAGCCGAGCAGAAGAAGCGAGCAGGGTCGAGTGGACATGTGCCCAAGAAGCAGAAAAGAGTCAATATGTTTGATGAGTTTAGATGAATCAGTGCTGTTGCACTTTCGGTCATCTGATTTTTTGTCAAAAACTTCAATCCGAGTGTTTGAAACTATTCAAATGTACCAGCCATTCAGTGTTTGAAACTATTCAAATGTAGTTCAATCATTGGCTCATTCAGTTAACTGCATTTTTGAACTTAGTGCTTCTGTTTAGTAGTTGAATTTTTTGAAGTTAGTACTCAGCTCAGCTGAATGTTTTGACTGAAATTTATGCGAATTGATTGTTTGAGTTGATACTATCTGCTAACGTAAATGTTTTGACTGAATTGTAACTAACTATAGTGCAAATGAATTTTTGATTAAAAAACAAAAAAGACTTGGCTTGGGTCTCGAACCCATGCCTGTGGTATTAAGCGAGGCGTGCAATGCTAGTGGGATAGTACTAGTGGTCTGAGAAAATGCAACTTAATAGTCAACTTATTATTTCCTTGTGGCCCTTAGGTCCAGCGTTCAAGACAAAAGAAGAACAAGAAGCAAAGAGAGCAGAGGCAGCACTGAAGAGGAAGAAAGACCAAGAAGCAAAGAGGAAACAACAACAAGAGGCCAAGAGAAGAAGAGCCGAGCAGAAGAAGCAAGCAGGGTCGAGTGGACATGTGCCCAAGAAGCAGAAAAGAGTCAATATGTTTGATGAGTTTAGATGAATCAGTGCTGTTGCACTTTCGGTCATCTGATTTTTTGTCAAAAACTTCAATTCGAGTGTTTGAAACTATTCAAATGTACCAGCCATTCAGTGTTTGAAACTATTCAAATGTAGTTCAATCATTGGCTCATTCAGTTAACTGCATTTTTGAACTTAGTGCTTCTGTTTAGTAGTTGAATTTTTTGAAGTTAGTACTCAGCTCAGCTGAATGTTTTGACTGAAATTTATGCGAATTGATTGTTTGAGTTGATACTATCTGCTAACGTAAATGTTTTGACTGAATTGTAACTAACTGTAGTGCAAATGAATTTTTGATTAAAAAACAAAAAAGACTTGGCTTGGGTCTCGAACCCATGCCTGTGGTATTAAGCGAGGCGTGCAATGCTAGTGGGATAGTACTAGTGGTCTGAGAAAATGCAACTTAATAGTCAGCTTATTATTTCCTTGTGGCCCTCAGGTCCAGCGTTCGTTGCACATGATGTACGGCGAGCGTGCGCTGCGTTCTCTGCATGCCGTTTCGGTTTCTCCTCCTCTCTCTTTAAGCCCACCCACACGCCACTCTTCACTCTCCACTCTCCACTCGCCACAGTCCACCCGCGTCGCCTCGGTTTCTCGTCGCTCCCTACCTCAAGAAAACCCTCACCGTCGAGCACCACACAGCCGCCGACGACATCGACAACAGCCCCGCCTGGCAGAGGTTCATCGATGACCTGGCAGGAGATGACAAGGCCATGCATGCAGACCTGAAGAAGATCGGGCAGTGGTTCCCTAGCATTGGGATGATGCGTCACCACGCGCGTGGCCTCCTCAAGGTCTTGACCGACAACGAGAAGGAGAAACCAAAACGGGTACATCCGCCATCACCGACCCCAAGGGTATCCCTGATACGTCTCCATCGTATCTATAATTTGATTGTTCCATGACAATATTATTCAACTTCCATATACTTTTGGCAACTTTTTATACTATTTTTGGGACTAACATATTGATCCAGTGCCCAGTGCCAGTTCTTGTCTGTTCATGTTTTTTGATTCGTAGAAAACCCATATCAAACGGAGTCCAAACGGGATAAAAACTGACGAAGATTTTTTTTGGAATATTTATGATTTTTGGGAAGAAGAATCAACGCGAGACGATGCCCGAGGGGGCCACGAGGCAGGGGCGTGCCCCAGGGGGTCAGGCGCGCCCTGGACCCTCGTGGCCACCCCGTAAGGCGGTTGGAGACCTTCTTTCGCCGCAAGAAAGCTAATTTCTGGAGAGATCGTGTCTAAAATTCAGCCCAATCGGAGTTACGGATCTCCGGTTATAAAAGAAGCGATGAAGGGCCAGATCTGAGAAAGGAGAAACAGAGAGAGACAGAGAGACAGATCCAATCTCGGAGGGGCTCTCGCCCCTCCCATGCCATGGAGACCAAGGACCAGAGGGGAAACCCTCCTCCCATCTAGGGAGAAGGTCAAGGAAGAAGAAGAACGAGGGGGGATCTCTCCCCCTCGCTTCCGGTGGCACCAGAGTGCCACCGGGGGCCATCATCGTCACCGCAATCTTCACCAACACCTCCGTCATCTTCACCAACATCTCCATAACCTTCCCCCATCTATCTACAGCGGTCCACTCTCCCGCAAGCCATTGTACCCTCTACTTGAACATGGTGCTTTATGCTTCATATTATATCCAATGATGTGTTGCCATCCTATGATGTCTGAGTAGATTTTCGTTGTTCTATTGGTGATTGGTGAATTACTATGATTGATTTAATTTGCTTGTGGTTATGTTGTTGTCCTTTGGTGCCCATCATATGAGCGCGCGCGTGGATCACACCATAGGGTTAGTTGTATGTTGATAGGACTATATATTGGAGGGCAAGAGTGACAAAAGCTTCAACCCAGCATAGAAATTGATGCATACGGGATTGTGTAACATCCCAAAATTCTAAATTTTGGAATGTTATAATAAATAGATAGATTTGATTGATTGCTTGCTTGATTGTGTGAAATTGAGTGAAATTTCAAACTCTTTGAAAGTTAAATGAGAGGGAATAAAAGGACTTTCCCAAACTTTCAATTTTTGCATTTATGATCTCCGTGAATTCAAATTCTTTTCAAATACAAAACCCTAGAGAGAAGATGACATGACTTCTTCCATTTAATTAAATGAAAAGGGTATTTGGAAATATTTGAATTTCATTTGGAAATATTTTTGAAATTCAGAAACTTTAAGCAACTCAATAATTTTCATGAGAGAAGATAAAGTGACTTCTTCAAAACATATGAAATATGAGTTGGGAGTTTCAAATAATCAAATTTAAAGCCCCTTTGAAGGCATTTTTGAAATATGGAGTTATTTTGGATTTTATTCAAATTATTTTTCTCCAAAAATAATATATATGGAAATTAGGGTAAAATGATTCCCTACATCATAAAATTGGAGAGAAATAAATTTGAATTAATTTTGGTATTTTTAAAATGACTTTTATTGAATTTTATTAGAGCAGTAGCATTGTTTGATTTATTTGAATTCTTATGGATTTTATTTAATGCTAGGAAAATGTTTAGATCGTGGAAAATCTTTTTTTGAAAATTTTGATATATTATATGCCTATGTAATATTTTTATTTATCTTGTTTTATTTATTTTTGTTGTCCGGAAAATCTTTATTAAAAAAATATTTCCCGCCGACTGGGCCGGCCCAGCCCGCAGCTCTTCCCGACCGACTCGTGGAGGAGTCCGGCCAGGAAACGCCATCGCCGCCTCTTGCCAACTCGGGACACCTCCCATGGTTCGCCGCCCAACCCCCCTTTATAAGCTACACCCGGGGGCCCCCTGGACCCCCTTGCTGCCGCCGCGCCTCGCCCCGCCGCCCGAGCCGCCGCACCGCCGCCGGCGTCCGGTCCGTGCCGCCGCCGCACGCGCGCCACCCTCGCCTCGCCTCGCCCCGCCGCCGAAGCCCGTCGAAGGACTCACCGGAGCCGCCGCCCGCCGCCCGCTGTTCGTCGTCCCGCCGGCGGTTTTCTCCACCTAAACCGCCGAGCCGGCCGAACCGGTATAACCCTGATCCGGTTTTATTTTAAGTCTTCGGTTTTTCTTAAAAACGGTTTATTATTTAGTTTAGTTTATTTTGCGAGCGTTCATTAGTTAGGGTTTTGTAGCGAACAGTTTCCGTTAGTTAGCATTCGGCAGCGAACGTTCGTACTGTAGAGTTTTTCTTTTTCTTTTTATTTTCTGTCCAGGGACCTATTTGTAGTTTTTCTTTTACAGTCTAGCCCCTGGGTTTCAAACGACCACATCTTTTTACTCGTTTATCCAAATCCAACGAAACCAACGCCCACTTCTTCGTTATGATCTCATCTATCCAGATAATCAACTTAAACATGTTTTTGAAAGTTTTAAAATTTGAATTCAAACAAATTTGTATTTGAACTTTGTTTGATCATAACTTGAGTTTTATAACTCCGTTTGAGTTGATTCTTTTTGCAAATTAAAGCTCTTGACCTAAACTTTCTGATAAGGCCAAATACACATAATTTTGGTACTGTTAGAAATTGTTTTCTGTGCAAGAGTTATTTGCTTAGTTTTGATGTTTTCTGAATAGTCTTCTTCGTTCTTTCCGTTCTTTTGAGTGATTGCTTATGTGTGGTTACTATTGCTTGCTTACGATAGTTTGACCGGAGTGTGACGAGTAGATCTATCAGGAGAGTTGAGTGCAAATCATCTTCATCAACAGTACAGGCAAGTTCACACTTTGATCATATCCCTTTCATACCCATTTTTTATGCATTAGTTTCAACCCTCAAACATTGCATGGTTAGGAATTGATTACATGTGGGTATTGGGAAGTAGTTGTTGAGGTAGGAACCTAATGTCGTGCATTCAAACCTTGGGATTTACTACCACGTTATGCTTATACTTCTCTGCTATGCTCGTAGACGTGGATTGGTTAAGTGAATTCATAACAGATGTGAGAATTGTTAATTAATGGTTAACTTAAGGTGGCTACTTTAATACACATCTAGGTGGAATGGTAGGGGCACCCTGGAGCACCCAGTGGTCTGCCCGGGCATCTGGAGAACCCAGTGCTTGCCCAAGGGGATCCCGGAGGACCCGTGTGATCACCCTATGGATTGCCACCCAGGCTCAAAGGGGTCATAAGATAATTCATGCTAGAAACTTCCATGAGCAGCCACAAGCCAATATGGGCTCTGGCATAGTTGTGTAAGTTGTGTGAAGCTCTTGGAGAGGTAGCCTAGCACATGTAGTGGGTTGTAGGTGGTACTGTCTATCCAGAGTAGAGAGTTAATGCTTCAGAAAGACTGTGTCTCGGTCATCCGTTTCTCAAACACCATGTAGTGCCAGAAATTCAACGGAGGAGATCGAGTCTTCTGGGGAAAAGTGCGCAAACCTCTGCAGAGTGTACAAACTAATCATGATTAGTCGTGTCCCCGGTTATAGACATCTTGAGTATCTAGTTCTTGGATTATCATGTTGATCTCATCACGTTACTTAATTAATTTGTTAGGTTGTTAACTTTTAATTGGGATTGAGTTGGAGGAACCTTCTCAATAATTTTCAACCAACTTTGTAGTTAAATAAAATATATTCCTTTGTAGTAGGGGAAAATTGGCTTTTCGCAAAAACATTATAACCGTAGAGCTTTTCCACCAGCCAAATATGCATGTAGTGATAGCTATTATTCATCATTATCCTATGGTGTGAATTTGCCAGTACATTCAATGTACTGACCCTTTGTGGCTGCAACATCTCATGTTGCAGGAATCTTACGACGAGTAAGTGATACGTTAGGGTTACGATTTCTACACTCAACTTTGCCGTTGGTGTTGATGGGAATCCACAACCTTGTTGTTACTTCCGCTATTTGGATTGAGGTAATAGTATTTACGTTACTTTATACATGTGATTTACCTCTGTTATAAATCCTCGAGTACTGTGTGTGTCAGCATATATACCGATCCAGGGATGACACTTAAGCACAGAGACTTGACCGTCTGAGGTCGGGTCGCTACAGATTGAAGGGGGGCCAATATATCTTAATGCTATGGTTGGGTTTTACCTTAATGAACGTTAGTAGTTGCGGACGCTTGCTAATAGTTCCAATCATAAGTGCATAGAATTCCAAGTCAAGGATGACATGCTACCAGTGGCCTCTCCCATATAAAACTTGCTATCGTCTAGTAAAGTAGCCAATTGCTTAGGGACAATTTCGCAACTCCTACCACCACTTTTCCACACTCGCTATACTAACATTATTGCTTCTCTATCTAAACAGCCCCTACTTTTTTTATACTCTCTTTATTATCTTACAAACCTATCCAAAAACACCTACAAAGTACTTCTAGTTTCATACGTGTTCTAGGTAAAGCGAACGTTAAGCGTGCGTAGAGTTGTATCGGTGGTCGATAGAACTTGAGGGAATATTTGTTCTACCTTTATCTCCTCGTTGGGTTCGACACTCTTACTTATCGAAAGAGGCTACAATTGATCCCCTATATTTGTGGGTTATCAAGACCTTTTTATGGCGTCGTTGCCGGGGAGTTATAGCGTGAGGTGAATATTCTCGTGTGTGCTTGTTTGCTTTATCACTAAGTAATTTTTATTTGTTGTTCTTAGTTGTTCTCTATCTTTAGTTATGGATATGGAACACGAAATACCAAAAAAATAGGTTTACTTGCCACTCATGGAGATGGGGAACCTCCTAAAACCCTCGATGCTCGTTATGTGATAGATATTATGTACTACTTTGATAATCCTGAGAAAACCCCGTTCAATTTTGTAATGGGAGACACGTTGGATCAACATGAATACTTTAGGTCTTATTGCTTGACTCAAAAAGGGAAACTATTATGGGATCAAATTTATATGTTGAAGTGGTATGCTCGGCAACTATGCTCCAGATATGATTATAGTTGTTGCTCTAGGATGAAGGCTCCACACCTTCCCTTTTCATGCAAATTTAATGATAAAAAACTTTAGCTTCTTATGCTAATGGTATATATGATTACTATGATGTGGAACAAATAGAAGAATTTGTTGCTTTTATGGGTGCTTATGAAATTGAATCTTTGTTCAAAGAGTGTGAGAATCTTTATGATGCTGTTTATAGACCTGAAAATTCAGATATCCTTAAATATTGCTATGAGAATTATGAATTCAATTCCGATATTGATGAATTTATTGAGGAAGTCTCCCCTGTCCTAGAAGAGACTAATATTTTGCAGGAGTCTATGGAAGAAGAAAATAATGACATTGTGAGACCATTGGATGAAAAAGATGAGGAGGAGAGCGAAGAACAAAAGGAGGAAGAGCAGATTGATTACCCGTGCCCACCTTCTAATGAGAGTAACTCTTCAACTCATACATTGTTTAATTTCCCCTCCTGCTTACCGAAGGATGAATGCTATGATGATTGCTATGATCCCATTAATTCTTTTGAAATATCCTTTTTTGATAATGCTTGCTATGCTTGTGGCCAAGATGCCAATATGAATTATGATTATGGAGATGAACTTGCTATAGTTCCTTATGTTAAACATGAAATTGTTGCTATTGCACCCCACGCATGATAGTCCCATTATCTTTTTGAATTCTACCAACTACACTATATCGGAGAAGTTTGTGCTTATTAAGGATTATATTGATGGGTTGCCTTTTACTATTACACATGATGATTTTGATAGATATAATATGCATGTGCTTGCTGCTCCTACTTGCAATTATTATGAGAGAGAAACTACATCTCCGCCTCTTTATGTTTCCAACACGAAAAAATTGCAAGAAGCTGTTTATACTATGCATTGGCCTTTACTTTGTGTGCATGAATTGTTCTTTTATGACATGCCGATGCATAGGAAGAGAGTTAGACTTCGTCATTACATGATATATGTTACTTTGTGCTCACTACTAAATTACAAATCATTGTTAATTAAAATTGGCTTTGATATACCTTGGGATCCGGGTGGATCCATTACTTGAGCACTATATGCCTAGCTTAATGGCTTTAAAGAAAGCGCTGCCAGGGAGACAACCCGGAAGTTTTAGAGATTCATTTATTTCTGTTGAGTGCTTTTATAAAGTTTAAAAACAAAAAAATAAATAAAGAGGGGAACCCAAAACTTTTTCAAAAAGGAAAGTGAAAGTGAGAGAGACAAGCATTGTTGAAGTGGGGGAGCTCCTTGAACTTTGTTCATGCTCACGGAAACTTTGTGAATCTTGATTACAGAAACTTTTCAAAAAAAATAATTATCCCCTTTTACAATTCCATTGTATTATAAAAATAATGTGCCAAGGTTTGCCTTTAGGATGTTTACAATGCTTGTTGGTTCATACGGTTCAGGACAGAAACTTTGGCTGTAGTGCGCGATTTTACATTTTTTACTGGAACGTCAAATGGTTCTGAACTTTTTTGCACTGTATTTCTATACAAATTTTTTATTTTTCCTAATTTTGGCAGAAATTTTGGAGTACCATAGGTATGGTGAATGTTCAGATTATTACAGACTGTTCTGTTTTAGACAGATTCTGTTTTTGATGCATAGTTTGCTTGTTTTGATGAAACTATCAATTTGTATCAGTGGATTAAGCCATGGAAAAGTTATATTAAAGTAGATACAATGTAAAAACAAAATATGAATTGGTTTGCAACAGTACTTAGAGTAGTGATTTGCTTTATTATACTAACGGATCTTACCAAGTTTTCTGTTGAAGTTTTGTGTGGATGAAGTGTTCGAGGATCGAGGAGGTCACAATGTAAGAAGAAGGAAGAGAGGCAAGATCTCAAGCTTGGGGATTCACAAGGTATCCCAAGTAAATATTCAAGGAGACTCAAGCGTCTAAGCTTGGGGATGCCCTGGAAGGCATCCCCTCTTTCTTCAACAAATATCTCTATGTTTTTGTATTCGTTTCGTTCATATGATATGTGCAGATCTTGGAGCGTCTTTTGCATTTAGTTTTCACTTTTATTTTATGCACCATGCTGGTATTAGATAGTCCTTGGTTGATTTATAGAATGCTCTTTGCACTTCACTTATATCTTTTGAGTATGGCTTTATAGAATGCTTCATGTGCTTCACTTATATCATTCGAAGATTGGATTGCATGTTTCTCCTCATATAGAAAACTGCCATTTGTAGAATGCTCTTTTGCTTCACTTATATTTGTTAGAGCGTGGGAATATCTTTTGTAGAAAGAATTAAACTCTCTTGCATCACTTAAATCTATTTAGAGAGATGACAGGAATTGGCCATTCACATGGTTAGTCATAAAATCCTACATAAAACTTGTAGATCACTGAATATGATATGTTTGATTCCTTACAATAGTTTTGCGATATAAAGGTGGTGATATTAGAGTTGTGCTAGTTGAGTAATTGTGAAATTTGGGAAATACTTGTGTTGAGGTTTGCAAGTCCCGTAGCATGCACGTATGGTGAACCGTTATGTAACAAAGTTGGAGCATGAGTTGTTCTTTGATTGCTTTCCTTATGAGTGGCGGTCGGGGACGAGCGATGGTCTTTTCCTACCAATCTATCCCCCTAGGGGCATGCATAGTAGTACTTTGCTTCGAGGGCTAATAAACATTTGCAATAAGTATATGAGTTCTTTATGACTAATGTGAGTCCATGGATTATACGCACTCTCACCCTTCCATCATTGCTAGCCTCTTCGGTACCGTGCATTGCCCTTTCTCACCTCGAGAGTTGGTGCAAACTTTGCCGGTGCATCCAAACCCCGTGATACGATACACTCTATCACACATAAGCCTCATTATATCTTCCTCAAAACAGCCACCATACCTACCTATCATGGCATTTCCATAGCCATTTCGAGATATATTGCCATGCAACTTCCATCATCATCATATACATGACTTGAGCATTTATTGTCATATTTCTTTGCATGATCGTAAGATAGCTAGCATGATGTTTTCATGGCTTGTCTGTTTTTTATGTCATTGCTACGCTAGATCATTGCACATCCCGGTACACCGCCAGAGGCATTCATATAGAGTCATATCTTTGTTCTAGTATCGAGTTGTAAGTAAATAAAAGTGTGATTATCATCATTATTAGAGCATTGCCCCAGTGAGAAAAGGATGAAGGAGACTATGATTCCCCCACAAGTCGGGATGAGACTCCGGACTTTAAAAATAAATAAAAGAGGCCAAAGAAGCCCAAATAAAAAAAGGCCGAAGAAGCCCACCAAAACAAAAAATGAGAAAAAAGAAAAAATGAGAGAAAAAGAGAGAAGGGGCAATGTTACTATCCTTTTACCACGCTTGTGCTTCAGAGTAGCACCATGTTCCTCATAGAGAGAGTCTCTTGAATCACTTTCATATACTAGTGGGAATTTTCATTATAGAACTTGGCTTGTATATTCCGATGACGGGCTTCCTCAAATGCCCGAGGTCTTCATGAGCAAGCAAGTTGGATGCACACCCACTTAGTTTTAGTTTGAGTTTTCATATACTTATAGCTCTAGTGCATCCGTTGCATGTCAATCCCTACTCCTCACATTGACATCAATTGATGGGTGAGGGAGTCCTGGATTAGGGGGTGTCCGGACAGCCGGACTATAACCTTTGGTCGGACTGTTGGACTATGAAGATACAAGATTGAAGACTTCGTCCCGTGTCCGGATGGGACTCTCCTTGGCGTGGAAGGCAAGCTTGGCAGTACGGATATGTAGATTTCCTTCCTTGTAACCGACTCTGTGTAACCCTAGCCCCCTCCGGTGTCTATATAAACCGGAGGGTTTAGTCCGTAGGACACAACAACAATCATACCATAGGCTAGCTTCTAGGGTTTAGCCTCTCTGATCTCGTGGTAGATCTACTCTTGTACTACCCATATCATCAATATTAATCAAGAAGGAGTAGGGTTTTACCTCCATCGGGAGGGCCCGAGCCTGGGTAAAAACATCGTGTCCCTTGTCTCCTGTTACCATCCACCTAGACGCACAGTTCGGGACCCCCTACCCGAGATCCGCCGGTTTTGACTCCGACATTGGTGCTTTCATTGAGAGTTCCTCTGTGTCGTCGTCATTAGGCTGGATGGATCCTTCAATCATCATTGGCGATGCAGTCTAGGGTGAGACTTTTCTCCCCGGACAGATCTTTGTATTCGGCGGCTTTGCACTGCGGGCCAATTCACTTGGCCATATGGAGCAGATTGAAAGTTACGCCCCTGGCCATCAAGTCAGGTTTGGAAGTTGAACTACATGGCCGATATCCGCGGAGACTTGATCTTCGATGGATTCGAGCCCCGACCGAGTGCATCACACTGTCACGATGGGCATGATTTAGCTTTGCCGCCGAACAGTGCCCTGGAGACCGTACCTGCATCCACTCCGATCTTTAATTCGGAGCCAACTGCGCCATCCGAGGGCGGGTGGTTAGACCCCGCCACGGAGGCAGCAGCCTCAACGGCGATCGAGCCGAACAATAACCCTACCCTTCACGAGGTCCGTGACTCCACCTTGCCGGACTCTCCTCCGGACTCTGAACCATCCGCGCCCCTGCCAATCGAATCCGATTGGGCGCCGATCATGGAGTTCACTGCCGCGGATATCTTTCAGCACTCGCCCTTCGGTGACATACTGAATTCACTAAAGTCTCTCTCTTTGTCAGGAGAGTCCTGGCCGGATTATGACCGGCAGGATTGGGATGCGGACGACAAAGAAATTCGACGCCCACCCACCACCCACTTAATAGCCACTGTCGATGATTTGACCGACATGCTCGACTTCGACTCCGAAGACATCGACGGTATGGACGACGATGTAGGAGACAAACAGGAACCAGCGCCTACAGGGCAGTGGAAAGCCACCTCATCGTATGATATATATATGGTGGACACACCCAAAGAATGCAATGGCGACGGAAGAGCGGAGGATGACCCCTCCAAGAAGCAACCTAAGCGCCGGCGTCAGCGGTGCTGCTCTAAGTCTCGCCAAAGCAAAAACGGCGATTCCGGCACGGGAGATAATAACACTCCGGACAGTGCCGAAGACAACCCCCTCCAGAAGGATTCAGCGCAGGAGGATGGAGAAGCCAGCCCTCATGAGAGAGCGGCGGACACAGAGGAAGAGGATGACAATTACATGCCTCCCTCCGAAGACGAGGCAAGCCCCGACGACGACGAATTTGTCGTGCCTGAGGATCCCGTTGAGCAAGAGCGCTTCAAGCGCCGGCTTATAGCCACGACAAATAGCCTTAAGAAGAAGCAGCAGCAGCTTAGAGCTAATCAAGACTTGCTAGCTGACAGATGGACTGAAGTCCTTACAGCCGAGGAATATGAACTCGAACGCCCGTCCGAGAGCTACCCAAAGCGCAGGTAGCTATCCCGATTAGAGGAGGAAGCATCTAAACCTACATCTCTAGCGTATGACGCGGCTGACCGGCCACCTCGTGGCCGCGACAGAGAGGCCTCTCAGCCCACAACACAAGCCGCACCCCGGCGTCATTCAAAAAATATCAAGGCACGGGGACACGTGCTAGACCTGCGAAATATATTGGAGGACAAAGAAAAGCAAACAAGATCGATCTATGGATCGCGTGGGCGCCCCACTGCAAGAGACGATAACCGTCACACCGGATACAGTAAAAGTAAATCCGGCCGGGCCGAACACAGCAGACAAAACTCATTTGAGCTACGTCGTGATATAGCACAGTACAGAGGCACCGCACTCCCGTTATGCTTCACAGATGAAGTAATGGATCATCAAATCCCAGAGGGTTTCAAACCCGTGAATATTGAATCATACGATGGTACGACAGATCCTGCGGTATGGATTGAGGACTATCTCCTTCATATCCACATGGCCCATGGGGATGATCTACACGCCATCAAATACCTCCCACTCAAGCTTAAAGGACCAGCTCGGCATTGGCTCAACAGCTTGCCAGCAGAGTCCATTGGTTGTTGGGAAGACCTGGAAGCCGCATTCATCGACAACTTCCAGGGCACCTACGTGCGACCACCAGACGCCGATGACCTGAGCCACATAATTCAACAGCCAGAGGAATCGGCCAGACAATTCTGGACACGGTTCCTAACCAAGAAAAATCAAATCGTTGACTGTCCGGACGCAGAGGCCCTAGCGGCTTTCAAGCATAACATCCGCGATGAATGGCTTGCCCGGCACCTTGGACAGGAAAAGCCGAAATCTATGGCAGCCCTCACGACACTCATGACCCGCTTTTGCGCGGGAGAAGACAGCTGGCTGGCTCGCAGCAATAACATGTCAAAGAGCCCTGGTAATTCGGATACCAAGGACAGCAATGGCAAGTCACGTCACAACAAGCACAAGCGCCGCATTAACAGCGACAATGCTGAGGATACTGCAGTTAATGCCGGATTCAGAGGCTCTAAGCCCGGTCAGCGGAAAAAGCCATTCAAAAGAAGCACTATGGGCCCGTCCAGTTTGGACCGCATACTCGATCGGTCGTGTCAGATACATGGCACCCCCGAAAAGCCAGCCAACCACACCAACAGGGATTGTTGGGTGTTCAAGCAGGCCGGCAAGTTAAATGCCGAAAACAAAGACAAGGGGCTACATAGCGATGACGAAGAGGAGCCCCGGCCGCCGAACAACAGAGGACAGAAGGGTTTCCCCCCACAAGTGCGGACGGTGAACATGATATACGCAACCCACATCCCCAAGAGGGAGCGGAAGCGTGCGTTAAGGGACGTATACGCGTTGGAGCCAGTCGCTCCAAAGTTCAACCCATGGTCCTCCTGCCCGATCACTTTCGATCGCAGGGACCACCCCACTAGTATCCGCCATGGTGGATTTGCCGCACTGGTTCTAGACCCAATCATCGACGGATTTCACCTCACTCGGGTCCTTATGGACGGCGGCAGCAGCCTGAACCTGCTTTATCAGGACACAGTGCGCAAAATGGGCATAGATCCCTCAAGGATTAAACCCACAAAAATGACCTTTAAGGGCGTCATACCAGGTGTAGAGGCCCATTGCACAGGCTCAGTCACACTAGAAGTGGTCTTCGGATCCCCGGATAATTTCCGAAGCGAGGAGTTAATCTTCGATATAGTCCCGTTCCGCAGTGGCTATCACGCACTGCTCAGGCGATCCGCATTTGCAAAGTTCAATGCGGTGCTGCACTATGCATACCTCAAGCTCAAGATGCCAGGACCTCGGGGAGTCATCACAGTCAATGGAAACACCAAACGCTCTCTCCGAACGGAGGAGCACACGGCGGCCCTCGCAGCAGAAGTACAAAGCAGCCTCTCAAGGCAATTCTCTAGTCCGGCGATAAAATGTCCAGACACCGTCAAGCGCGCTCGGAGTAACCAACAACAAGACCGTCTGGCACGTTCCGAGCAAGCGTAGCAATGCGGCCCCAACCCCAGCCCTAGCAAAACGGTGAAATCCGTGCCACGCATACATAATTACGCTCTGAAAATACCATGGGCAGAGGGGGAGGGGCACGACCATGGCACGCCACAAAATGCGGCTCAACCGCACTAGGGGCTCCCGACTTTATCATTTTTTCTTACTTTCAGGACTTTACTCTCCGGAAGACCTGTTTGGCAGTACAATTGTCGAACACACGATACAATAACCAGGGAGTCAGAAAACTACTTCACACTGTGGAATTCCCATGTGGTCTCTATAACGAGCAAAATACCTGTTTTAAATACCATTTCGCAGTTCGCCCCTGGAGGGGACATGTCAAATAATCCCATCTCTTGCTTATCGCACTATTTGTATCGTTCGCTTTTCATGCACCTTTTTTGAATAAACAATGCTTAGCTTCAGTCTATTATTGCATTTTCTATTCATTCACTTTTATGTATATATGTTCATTCATGACATTCAGCACCCGTACACTTTGGTACGGCTAATACGCCAGGGGCTCAAGCACCCCATAATACGGCGTGAGAAGTCCGAACACTTTCACAAGTGCGGCACTCCGAACTTATAGCGTTATATGCATCAGCTCCGAATCATGTCTTTGGTCAATAGTTGGGTTTGCCCGGCTCCCATGTTTTGGAACCTTACGTTCCCCTATATCGGCTAAGGTAGCACTGGGAGAACTACTGCGATTGTGCCCCGATTCAGCTGGGCCAAGCACCTCAGTAGAGAAAGCTAAAACTGACTGTCATGATAGGGCGAGAGTTGGTCGCTGTTCGAGAGGTTTCGAGTCCCTAAAGACTTATGCTGCTTAGGGTGAGGAGTCGGCTTTGTCCGGCCTAGGCGTGTATAGCGCCCCGAACTCGGTCTTCCAAACACTAGGGGCTTCGCCAAAACTTAAAATTATAGAATTCTCTGGCTAAGTGAGAGTGATAACGCATTATAGTCAGATTGCCTTGTTCGCTGTGCTGAGCACCTCCCTCGAAGGACCCAAGAATGGGAAAAGGAGTGCTCAGGTTTATCCCGAACACCCCAGCACTCGTGGCACGGGGGCAGAAGCCGACGACTCGCCATCTCTCAGATTTAATAAACGGCCATATAGAAGGTAATATTTTAAATTCAAACAAGCGTTGCATAGCGCATATGAACAAGTTTTCAGCGTACAGGATCACACGAGCGAGTTTACACAAATATTACATCCTTGGAACACTCGTCCGCCACAAGGCGGGCACCCTTTAGGACGCCCTCATAATACATCTCGGGGTGGCGATGCTCCTTGCCCTGCGGTGGTTCATCCTTCACCAGCCGCTTCGCGTCCATTTTGCCCCAGTGTACTTTCATGCGGGCAAGGGCCCTGCGGGCGCCCTCGATGCAGATGGAGCACTTGATGACTTCAAGCCACGGACAGGCATCCGTCAGCCGCCTCACCAGCCCGAAGTAGCTCCCAGGCATGGCCTCTCCAGGCCACAGCCGGACTATGAGACCCTTCATGGCCTGTTCGGCCACCTTATGGAGCTCGACCAATTGCTTCAGCTGGTCGCTCAAGGGCACCGGGTGTCCGGTCTCAGCATACTAAGACCAGAACACCTTCTCCGTCGAGCTCCCTTCCTCGACCCGGTAGTAGGTGGCGGCATCTGACACGCTACGGGGCAAATCTGCGAATGCTCCTGGAGAGCTCCGGACTCGGGTAAGTAACAAGTAATTCACTTTCACATGCTTGCTTTGCATAATGAATGCCTTACCCGCCGCTATCTTCTTCATCGCCTCAATTTCCTGGAGGGCTTTTTGGGCTTTGGCCTGGGCAGACTTGGTGCTTTCGAGGGCCGCAGCGAGCTCGAACTCTCGCGTCTTCGATTCAAGCTCCAAACTCTCATGCTTTTTTATGAGAGCCTGGAGCTCTTGCTGCACCTCGGCAACCCGCACCTCTTGCTTCCCCCGCTCGCTGCACTCCGTGGCCGCTTTGTTTTCGGCCTCGGACAGTGCTTGCTTCAGGGTCGCCACCTCGGTCGTGGCCCCTAGCACATCAATAACGATCCCGTCATTTTTTGCAACTGCATCTTTTTTTATACACACACATAGACAAGGCATTATGTACCTTGGTTCTCCTCGAGCTGCTTCTTGGCAAGGCCAAGCTCTTTCTTGGACCGCTCGAGGTTCTGCTTCAGCGCATCAACCTTCGCAGTCAATGCGGCAGAGGTCAGCAGCGAAGCCTGCATACGCATATCGACATAATTATGTTAGACTCCTGCGAATATTATTAGATCCTCTATCCGGCTTTTCTTTGTGAACACCGAACAGAGCATCAGGGACTACTATCTATGCGGTAATATTTTCATATATTTTTTACATACCTCAAAACCTGTTAGAAGGCTGGCACAGGCTTCAGTCAGCCCGCTCTTGGCGGACTGAACTTTCTGGATCACCGCACTCATAATAGTGTGGTGCTCCTCGTTGATGGAGGCGCCGTTAAGCACCTCCAGCAAACTATCCGGTGCCTCTGGTTGGACAGAGGTCGCCGGCTCGGTAGGCTTGCCCTCCTTAGCGGGGGCCGCCTGCCGGAGTCCGGAACCACTGTAGGTTCCGGCACGATGTTTGGCTGAGAGCCGGACTGGGAGCCCTTGGGAGCCTTGCTCCCCTTGCGCCTGGAGTCCGGGATGTTGCTTTGAGGCGCCCCCAGGACTGACTAACCCTCGGTTTGGAACCCCTTGAGACTATACCTTGGCGTTGTCCGTAGGGCGAGGGGAGGAGGCGGCCGGGAGTGAAAAGCTATTCACATCCGACGAATCCAAGGAACCACTCGACGATATGTGGACTCGGGCTCGGGGCGGACTGCAGGATTATATTCGGCGTTAGGAGAAGCTGTGCAATAAAGGAACGCTATGAGTCACTCTGGTGTCCGAATACTTACGACTTCGCCAGGGGCTTGGCCCTGGGTGGCCACTCGTCTTCGCTGTCGGAGGCGTTGGTGGAGTAGTCCGGAGGAAGGGTTCTTTCCTTCCTGGACCCTCCAGCTGGGGAGGCCTTCCTTTTCTTTTCTCCCCCTGCTGGAGGGGAGGAAGCCTATTTTTCCTCCTCCTCATCTTCATGAGAGGAGTGCGCCTCGGAGTCATCGGACGATGAGTCCGACACCACCGGGCGCCGGGAACTCTTTCGGGTTCATGTGGCCTTCTTCTTGGCCCTCTTCTCTGGCACCACGTAAGGTGTCGGAACCAGCAGATCCACCAAGCGAGCGTCTGCTGGGCCTTCGGGCAAAGGAGCCGGACAGTCGATCTGTCCGGCCGTCTCCTGCTAGTCCTGTCAAAGGTATGGGGGCTTAGACCCCGCATATGATTAAACTATGAAAAATGAATACCCTATGGGAGGTAAAACAGCTTACCGCGCTGGCTTGGCGCTTCGCGCTGAATCCGCGATCCTCGGTAAGAGGAGGAGGAACCTCGGCACCCTTGAAAAGCACCTTCCAAGCATCCTCGTGTGTTGTGTCGAAGAGCTCGCTCAGAGTCTGGTGTTGGGCCGGGTCGAACTCCCACAAATTGAATGCTCGTCGTTGACACGGAAGGATCCGGCGGATGAGCATGACCTGGACTATATTGACAAGCTTGAGCTTCTTGCTCATCATGTTCTGGACACAGGTTTGGAGTCCGGTTAGCTCTCCCGGACTAACCCAGGGCAGGCCCTTCTCTTTCCAGGAGGTGAGCCGCGTGGGGATTCCGGATCGGAACTCGGGGGCCGCTGCCCATTCGGGGTCACACGGCTCGGTGATGTAGAACCATCCCGATTGCCACCCCTTTATGGTCTCCATGTAGGCTCCCTCGAGCCATGTTGTCGGGGGTTGGATGCGACATATGCCAAAGGATGGCTTATCATGGTGGGGGCGAGTAGAACGTCGCCGGTGCCTGGAAGCGGGATGAGGCGTAGACATGCACGCCGGCGAATCTTACCCAGCTTCAGGGCTCTCCGAGGAGATAATACCCCTACTGCTGCTCTGCGGGGTCTCCGCATGATCACTATGGTGATATGTGTACAAAGTTGCTCCTCGAGCTGTGTTCTGGTGGTAGGAGAGGGCAAGGCTAGCTCTCTCCCCTTTATGCTTCTGGTCTAGTGGTAAAAGGATCGAACCCTTTGCATGGGTGCTCCGGGGGGTTTATATAGGCCTACCCCCCGGGGGTACAATGGTAATCTGGCTAGGAGCGGGTCCCAGCCGTCTGTCTCTTAGGCCGCCATCTTCTCCGCCGACTCTTGGGGCCCGCCGCTGGTGGGCCCCGCCGACTGACCTGGTCACTGTAGCCGCACCTCTGATGACGTTGGCTTGGTCGTGGGGTCGTGGCCACAGTGCTGCCGCCTGGCGGGCGAACACTGTCGCCACTCCCCGTCTTATCTAGTTAATGGCGCGTGGGGCCCGTGGGAGGAACGGGCCGACCCTCGGAGGCCGACTCCCACGAGGTCCGTCTTCGGGTGCTCTCACCGTCTTTCGTCCCCCCCCCCCCCCCGCGCTGACTAGCGGGACCCACCGTCTCCAGGCCATACATGCGGGCCAACGTGGGAACAGGGTTTCACCGCTGGGGCGGACGTCAGGGCTAGTATGGCAACAGTGCCACGCCGGACGGAGATCTCCTCCGGTACGACGTACTGTAGCCATACCTGCCCTTGGTAATCAAGGTAGGGGAGGCCCGTACTCCGGCCACTCCTGGTCTCGTCCTTCTTCTCGAAGGCAGAGGGCGGTGAAGTCGCGGGCCGACTCCCCATAGTCGGCTTCCCTGGAGTCACCAACTGGGAGTCGGCTTATCTCGCAGCCGTCTCTGGGATTCGGTCGTGAGTGGGTAGTCGGTGATGCTGCAGAGTCTGCAGAGTCTGCCCTTCGTCTTGGGATCCTTGAGGGGCGAAGCCCGCCCCGATGTCTTGAAAGGTTCTGGGTCCCGGGTTAGCCTACCCGTGGCCCATTACTCAGACAGTAGTCCCCGAAGCTGGTGAGGCGCCGAGGGAGACATGTCGAGGAGCCTCAACAGTTTCTTCCTTCGAGTGGTTAGATCTAAGGCTTGCCTGCCGTCTTCCGCCGAGCCGATCATTGGGAGGTGATCTTGCTCAGGCCGTCTCCGACGAGCCGACTATGGGAAACCGGACTCGTCGAAGGTCATCTTGCTCTTCAAAGAGTTTGAAAGTCTTGGCGGGATTCAGACGGCGTGCTTGATAAGCTACATGGCCGCCGCCCGCCGCGGACCTGCCAAGGGACGCCACATGGCCGGGCCAGTCTGCCAGCCCACGCGCGCGACGGGACAGGCCCGCGGGTGGGGCCCGCCATTACCGCGCCTCGGCCTTCGAACGGATCCGTTGTGGCCGCGCGGGCGGTTGAGCTTCCCAGCGCAGTAAATGCGCGTGGTAACTTCCGTGGTAAATCGTGGGGGTCGTGGGGGCGTGGGCGCAGTTAATCCCATGATGCCCCCTCGGCTTCTCAGCCCGCCGGTCTATAAGTAGGCGGAGGGAGAGGGGCGGCGAAGCACGTGCGCCCGCTCTCCTCTACTTCCTTTGCTTCTTTCTTCTCCCTTCTTTCTCCCACCACTGCTGCGCCGAACCGCGCCCCGCTTGCAGCGATGAGCTCTTCCTCCGCCGCCGCGCCCGCCGCCGTGCGCTCCGGCGTATGGGACGGTTCCGAGATCGACGATGACATGATCGACTTCCTCCGCAAGACGCGTCGCCTCCCCGGCGCGCACCTCATGGAGGCCCGCGCTCTGCCGTCGACGGAGGTGACGCCGGCGCCGAAGGAGGGCGAGCAGCTCGTGTTCCGCTCCCACCTCATGCGCGGCCTGGGGCTGCCGGCGAGCGGGTTCTTCCGCTCGTTCTTGGACTTCCATGGCCTCCAGCCGCACCACCTCACCCCAAACACGGTGGTGTTGCTGGCAGCCTTCACCGCTTTGTGCGAGGGCTTCCTCGGCGTTCTCCCCACCATCGAGCTGTGGGGGGAGTTCTTTCAATCCAAGCTCGGCACGCATGTCGCCGGCGTGCCAGCCTAGTGCGGCGCCTTCATCGCGATGCGGAGGACGACGGTCGACAACCCGTTCCCCGCCATCCAGCTAATCAAGTCGGTGAAGATGTGGCAGCGCTCTTACTTCTATGTGAAGAACATCACCCCAGACGGCGACTGGGTTAATCTGCGCTTACGTAGCCGGCGCGCCAGCTGGGAGGCAGCCCAGCTGGTCCTACCGCGCCAAGACACTGACTCCGGCTGGAGCCGCCGCCGTGGCGCGACTTCGAGTGCTGACGCAGTCGGCCGGTCTGATTGGGCCCGACTTGTTGGCCGCCTTCGTGGCGCGCCGAGTCCTCCCGCTCCAAAGCCGGCCTTATCTGATCTGTCAGATGAGCGGCCACCGGGACCCCAGTCGGATGTGCACCAAGGACATGCCCCACGCGGAGGTAGCGGACACGGTGAACTACATCGCGAACTGCGGCCTCTCGGAGGATTGGCAGTTCGGCATGGAGCCGTACTCACGCGCCAACCCCCCGCCAGTGGTAAGTTTGTTCTTCTTCTTCTTTTACAGCCGAATCCGACTCCTGATGTCTATTATTTTTATTTTTTGACTCAGAATCCTCTCATCCAGCCCTCGGCCGGTGCCGCGGGGCCGCCCCGCCAGTTCGCCCCTGATCGAGCGGAGAGCGACATCGACGACCCCGACCTGGGGACGGCGGCGATGGAGGCCGACACCGAAGGAGGCAGCGAAGGAGGGGAAGGCGGCCTCAGGCCCTCGGCCACCTTCACCAACTGGCCCGTCGGCGAAGATGGAGAAGTCGCCCCGCACCATCCGTCGAGGCTAGACGGCGCGAGGAAGCGCCGGGCTGGGCCGAGTTCCCTCGGAGGCCGGGAGAAGAAGTTTAAGGGGGCAGCCGCCGCGACCAAACGGGAAGAGGCGGTCGCGAGAGCCCAACGCTTCCGTAAGGAAGTGAAGAAGCCGCCGCTATCCTCAGGGTAAGTGTTTCTGTTCTTTGTCTTGCTTTATCTTTTGGTGGATTTTGTCTAGGTCCTTACGTGTCTTCCCTGTTCTAGAGCTCCTCTCGCCCTTGGGAGGGTCGCCGCTGCCTCCATCAGGGGGTTGGTGGAGTTGTCTGCCACGACTCGGTGTATTGACCCTACTGCCGACCTCTGGGAAGCGACGGAGCAGAACGCGCAGGAGAAGCGTGACGAGGACGAAGCCGCCCGTCGGGAGAAGGCGGAGGCCGAGAAGGCGGCCGCCTCCACCCAGAAGGGGCTGGAGGGAGCAGAAGCCACCGCGGCGGCCAAAGAGCGGGCCGAAGAAGCCGCGCGCCACTAGTCGGCGCTGCTCGTTGTCCCATTGAACTCGGCGCCACCTCCGGATTATATGGAGCAGTCTGGGGAAGTCGGCGGGGAGCACCCCGTCGTGGAGTGGGAGGGCGGTGAGATCCCCGGGCCGGACACGGTGGTGCCGCCACCATGGCCCCCGCCGCCATCGGGAAGCGCGAGGGATAAACAGCCGGCGGACCCGCCGGTGCCACCGACTACGGACGAAGCCATGGCGAACTTGCTTCTCCAAGTCGCCTCGCCGACGCGCCGCCGTCTGGAGAAGGCGACTTCAGCGTCGCGCCCTCTGGAGACCGGAGCAGCCAGCTCGGCCGTCCCAGATGTTGAGGTGATAAGCGCCGCGTCCGTCGGGTGGGTGCGAGGAGGCGGCACAGGCCCGCTGAACCAGGCGCTCCTGGACGTCCAGGCGAAGCTGCGAGCCGAAGGCGACGCCCTCCAGAACTGCACCAAGGCACATCTGGCGTCGCGAGCGGCCGTCCGAGTATGCTTCTTCTGACTTTGTTTTTTCTTGCTCTTCTCTGTGGGGGCGCGCCAGCGCACCCACTGGGTGTACTCCCTGAGTTCCGAGCCGGCTGCTGAGCAGGCGGGTTGGAACTCTATTGGCGAGTTCCAAATGCTTATTCTTTTTGAAATGCTTATAGTAGGACTACCACAACCTCCGAGCCACCGTCTTCAACCGTAATGTTGAAGAGTTGGGCAAGCGGACTGCCGATTTGTCGGAGAGCCGGAGTGAGTTTCCTTCTTCGCGGGGGCGCGCTGGCGCACCCGCGGGCTGTAGTCCCCGAGATTCGGGCCGACTGCTCCGCAGTCGGGACGGATCTTCTTGGCGACCTTTTCTGATGACTTGTGTCTTTTTTCTTCTTTCTTCAGAGGCCAACGCCGTTCTTCAGCAGCAGCTGGGCGAAGCCAACACTGCCTTGCGCGCCAAGGAGGCGGAATGCGGCAAGCTCGTCACGGAGCGTGACCTGCTGGCTACGCAGCTGGCGGAGCAGAATGAGCTGCTCAAGAAGGCGCAGGAGGAGGCGAAGGAGAGAGATACTGAACTCCAAGCCGAGTTCGAAGCCGAACGCTCCTCTTGGACCGACAAGGAGGCGATGCTGACCTCCGGCTTCCATGAGATTGAGGATATCGTTGATGGTAAGTTTTCTTTACTCGCTTCCTTTGAGCCGCCGACAGCGGGTCGGGCCGACTCTTGCTTTTTCTGACTTGCTTCTTTTTTTGTCTTGGTAGACTTCTTCCCGGGCCATGCACAAACTGCCGTTCAAGCCGTGGAGGCGGATCGCGAGGCGCGGAAGGCGGCCGGCGAGGAGGTTGCTGCCAACGCCCCCCGGACTCTTGATGAACAGCTTCTGAGCATCGAGGCTCGCCTGCGGCCGGCTCACCGGATGCTGCGCCGGCTTCAACGTGTCGGCGCCCAGGCGATTGCTGCCTTGTGGCCAGAGATGCCGATTCTGCGCACTCCCAGCCAGACTGCCGACTGGTTGGAGGTCGCAGCGGGCCGTCTGGAGGCTTGGAAAGGCTCCTCGGCGTGTGTCGGAGCGTGTTGTGACTTGGAGTTCGTCAAGGCGTGGTATCCAGACCTGAGCCTGGACCAGCTGGCCACGCTCCAGGCTGAGGCCCAGCCGGAGCTGGCAGCCATGGAGGACGACTTTTTCAAGCGCGCCGCGGCGATCCCCGAGTACGTCGACACCAATGTCTTCGTTCCTGAGCGAGCTGACAACGGCGAGGAGGTGCCGCCGGAGTGGTTTGGGATGAACCCGAACAACGGCGAGGACTCGGCGGAGGTGATCGGCTCCAGTGTTGAGGAGGGAGACGAGGTGGAGGCCGGCGATGAGATGGAGGCGCCAGAAACCGGAGCGGGCGATCAGCCTCAGCTCGACTGTGCCTCCAACAACGAGCCGCGCCCGCCTGCGCCGACTGCTGCTGGAGGTGATCAAGCCGAGTCTGCCTAGCCGGCCGCCCCAACGTCCGACACCGCCATCTCCTCCGAGCCCCCGAACCCGTCTGCGGCTTCATAGGCCGCTGCCTTGCTTTATTCATCTGCTTAGTAGTTTCTCGAAGAACTTTGTTAATTCGCACAATTCCACCTGCAGGGTGTATTTTGAACTTCTGTTCAAAGATTCGGCCAATGGCCTCTGTGATGTAAATATTTATCTGGGTTCTATCATTTCTTGCTTATTGCTCTTTTGGGATTTTCCCTTTGCCGCCTTCCCTTGGACGCCGTCTTTGCCAGTCGGACAGCCGCTCCGCGGACTGCCGCTGGATCAAATACTTGGCTACTTTGGGAAGGCAAGTGCTTAGCCATTCTAGAGTTTTCTTAGCAAGTCGGATAGAAAACGGCAAGCCGACTACTCGGAGTCGGTTTTGCGAGGAACGGCTGGAAAGCCGGCTCGAGCTATGTTTGTGCTTTGAGTCCTTAGCCATTTTTCGTGTGGGCGCCCATTCTTCCTTACTCCTGCCCGCTGGGCAGTCGCTCTGCGAGCTGCGGCTTCTAACAGGAGACGGCTTAGGCACCACACACTACTTGTCCGACTGCAGGAAGCGTTTTCATAGCGCGAGACGGCGAGTCCCCGGGCCGACTAGTCGAGCCCGGTGCCAAGCGGCATAACAAAGAGTAGCATACTCGGAAGCATAATACTTATCGTACAGATAACAAAAGGGGCAGTCCCCGAGTCCGCCTCGGGGGCCCAGAGTCTTGGTACTTCAATACAAAGGGGTAGCATGGTACATACTGCATTAACTGTAAAATCTTCGAAGAAGATTCGCGTTCCATGGTCGCTCCGTCTCTTTGCCGGAGTCGTCCCTCTTGCGTGCTCGGGGCTTCTGAGCGTCGATCAGGTAGTAGGAGTCGTTGCCCAGCACCTTGCTGATGATGAAGGGGCCTTCCCAAGGAGCCGACAACTTGTGCTGGCCGGCTGTTCGCTGGATCAGCCGGAGCACAAGGTCGCCCTCTTGGAAGGATCTCGGCCTGACCTTCCTGTTGTAGTAGCGACGTAGGCTCTGCTGGTAGATGCTGGACCGGCTGAGTGCCAACAGCCGGCCCTCTTCCAGCAGATCGACGCCATCTTGTCGTGCTTCTTCTGCTTCCTCCGTGATGTACATCGTGACTCGCGGGGAGTCGAACTCTATATCCGTTGGGATGACGGCTTCAGCACCGTAGACGAGGAAGAAGGGCATGAAGCCGGTTGACTTGTTTGGAGTCGTACGCAGACTCCAGAGGACGGCCGGCAACTCGTCAAGCCAACACCCGGCCGAGCGCTCCAGTAGTTCGACCAACCGAGGCTTGATGCCGGACAGGATGAGGCCATTCGCCCGCTCCACCTGCCCGTTTGACTGCGGATGGGCAACGGATGCTAAGTCCAGAAGGATGCCCTGCGCCGCGCAGAAACGGGCCAAGGCGCCTTCGGCAAAGTTGGTGTCGTTGTCGGTGATGATGTTGTGCGGTATGCCATACCGAATTGTGATGTCTGAGATGAAAGTCACGGCAATCGGACCATTCAACTTCTTGATGGGCTTCACTTCTATCCACTTGGTGAACTTGTCCACCGCGACAAGCAGATGAGTCAGGCCGCCTCGTGCCATCTTGAAGGGTCCCACCATATCCAGGCCCCAAACTGCAAAGGGCCAGGCGATGGGGATAGTCTTGAGTGCTGAAGTCGGCTGATGCGGCTTGGATCGGAACTTCTGGCACCCCTTGCATCTCTGGACCAACTCTTTGGCCTCTTCTAGGGCAGTCGGCTAGAAGAAACCG
This sequence comes from Aegilops umbellulata, assembly GCA_032464435.1. Classification (NCBI taxonomy): domain Eukaryota; kingdom Viridiplantae; phylum Streptophyta; class Magnoliopsida; order Poales; family Poaceae; genus Aegilops; species Aegilops umbellulata. The sequence continues at coordinate 361,295,633 of CP136057.1, forward strand.
TGTCGGAAAGCTTTGGCGACGAGTTCTCTTGAGGCCGCATGGTGGCCGCACTCGCCTTGATGGATGTCTCTGAGAATTTCTTGGCCTTGCTCTGGCTCGACGCAGCGCTGGTAAACACTAGTGACGCTGCGCCTGACCAGCTCTCTGTTGATTATGGTGTATGCTGCTGCCCGGTGTTGTACTTGCCGAGCTAAGGTTTCATCAGACGGTAGCTCCTTGTTCACCAGGAATGGGAGGATGGGTTGGGCCCATGAGGGTGCTGCTATCTCTTCAACTGCCAGAACTGCGACTTGGACGAGGGCGGCTGGGCTGGGAGGCGGTGGGCTGGAGTCCGCGGCCGCTTGCTGGATCAATGAAGTCCCCGGGCCGACTGGTGCAGTCCCCGGGCTGAGTTCTGGAGTCTTTTCTCTGGTCACAGCAGTCCCGGGCCGAGTTCTGAAGTCCCCGGCCCGGCTTTAACTGCGGCGTTCTTGGAGTCGTCTGCAAGGGATTTTGTGCCGTCTGCTTGAGCTCTTGAGCCGGATCCGGCTTCTTCAGGGGGAGTCGGCACAAAAATGGAATCTGACTCTGGTGAGGGCTTGATAGACGGCTTGGGGAGGCGCTGGAGAGCGACGCCTGATGGTATTGCTTGGCAGGTGGAGCCGATTCGTGCCAAAGTATCTGCTTGGTCATTGTCATTTCTTGGCACGTGGAGGAACTCGCACCCCTCGAAATATCCGCTGAGTTGCTGCACGAGGAAACGGTAGCTTGCCATGTTTGCGTCCTTGGCGTCCCAGTCGCCAGATGACTGCTGGACCACCAAGTTGGAGTCGCCATAACACAGGATCCGGCGGATGCCAAGCTCTTTGGCGAGCCGGAGCCCGTGAATGAGCGCCTCGTATTCAGCAACGTTGTTGGAGGTGGCAAAATGGATCTATAGCGCATATCTGAGCTTGTCGCCTTTGGGAGAAGTGAGAACAACGCCGGCTCCCAAGCCGGTGCGCATCTTGGAGCCATCGAAATGCATCCGCCAATGGGTGGAGTCAGGTGCTGGCGGCAGGTACTGGGTCTCGGCCCAGTCGACGAGGAATTCAGACAGTGCTTGCGACTTGATGGCGGTGCGGGGCTGATAGTAGATCGTGTAGGGCGCCAACTCTATGGCCCATTTGGCCACTCGGCCAGACGCATCACGGCTTCCAATGATCTCGGCTAATGGGGCTGTGCAGACCACAGTGATTGGATGTTCTTAGAAGTAAGGCTTCAGCTTCTTGGCGGCAAAGTGCACACCATAACACATCTTCTGGTAGTGGGGGTAGTTTTGCTTGGAGGTCAACAGTACTTCACTCAGGTAATACACCGGTCTCTGGACTGGTAGTGCCTTGCCTTCCTCCTTGCGCTCTACTACAATGACTGTGCTGACTACTCGGCTGGTGGCGGCGATGTACAGGAGCATGGGCTCTTTGGGAGTCGGAGCCGCCAACACAGGGGAAGTAACCAACATCTTCTTCAGCTGCAGAAAGGCCTCATCCTCCTTGTGGTTCCACTCAAAAAATTGGTCTTCTTCATGAGCTGGTACAAAGGGAGAGCTTTCTCGCCCAGCCGACTGATGAAACGGCTGATGGATGCCAGACAGCCAGTGAACTTCTGCACATCCAACAGTCGGCTAGGTACCTCCATCCTCTCGATGGCCTTGATCTTCATAGGGTTGCACTCTATGCCGCGTTTAGAGACCAGGAAGCCGAGTAGCTGGCCGGCTGGTACTCCGAAAACGCACTTCTCGGGGTTAAGCTTGATCTGGAATCGGCGCAGGTTCTCAAAGGTCTCCTTAAGGTCTTCCAGCAGAGTTTCGCTCTTTTCCGTCTTCACCACCACATCATCCACGTAAACTTGGGCATTTCGGCTGAGTTGCTTGAGGAGGCACTTCTGCATGCAACGCTGAAAGGTGGCGCCGGCGTTCCTCAAGCCGAACGTCATGGTCAGGTAGCAGAAGGCTCCAAATGGCGTGATGAAGGCGGTCTTTAATTTGTCTGCCGGGTTCAACTTGATCTGGTGATATCCTGAATAGGCATCTAAGAAGCTCAACAGCTCACATCCGGCTGTGGAGTCTATCACCTGATCGATTCTCGGCAAAGCAAACGGGTCCTTGGGGCAGGCTTTGTTGAGGCTTGTGTAGTCAATACACATTCGCCACTGCTTGTTCTTCTTCAGTACTAAAACTGGGTTTGCTAACCACTCCGGGAAAACTACTTCCATGATAAAGCCGGTTGCAAGGAGCCGGGCTATCTCTTCACCAACAACTCTTCTTTTCTCTTCTGACAGGCGGCGCAAGGGCTGCCTGACGGGCTTCACATCAGACCGTACATGTAACTTGTGCTCGGCGAATTCCGTCGGCACACCTGGCATGTCTTTGGGGGACCATGCGAAGATGTCCCGATTCTCATGGAGGAAATCGATGAGCTCGCCTTCCTATTTGCTGTCAAGGTTTGCACCTATGATAGCGTACCTCTCCGGGTGCTCTGGGTCCAAGGGTATCTTCTTCATTTCCTTTGCTGGCTTGAACGAGCCCTCGGCTTCCGAATCCTTGGGGTTGGGCGACATCTCAGGCTGCTTGCCGGCCATCGCCACAACCCGATCAAGAAGTCGCTTCTCTGCTGCAACAACCAGGGACTCGGCCAGTCAACTGCTCCCAGCCGCACAAGCGGACGACTTCCTGTAGTCGCCGGCCACAGTCAGAATTCCCTTGGAACTCGGCATCTTCATCTTGAGGTAGGCGTAGTGGGGGACCGCCATGAACTTGGCCAAAGCAGGTCAGCCAAGCAGCGCATGGTACGGGCTTTTGAGGTCCACCACTTCAAACCAGACTGGGTCTCGGCGAAAATGTTCCTTATCTCCGAAAAGGACGTCTATCAGAATCTTGCCGATTGGGGAGCAGGAAAGGCCAGGGACAATCCCATGGAATACGGTCCGGCTGCTCTGGAGTTGTCTTTGCTTGATTCCCAGCTTCTCCATTGTATCCTTATACAGGATGTTGATACTGCTACCTCCATCTATCAGAACTCGCGAGAAGCGAGCTGCCCGCCTATCAGTGGCAAAGGTGGCTTCCAGGACCAGGGCATAGGAACCTGGATTCGGCATCACCTCTGGGTGATCATCTCTGCTCCAACTGATAGGCTTCTCGGACCAATGCATGAACTCTGGAGTATCTGACGCTACTGCGTTAACTTCTTGCTGCTGCAGCCGCCTGCTGCGCCTGTCATCTGCCATACTGGTGAACACCATGTAGGCTCCATGCTCTTCCAGGTACTCGTCTTGTACTGCGTCGACTGGCCTGACAGCCGGCTACTGGGGTGGAGGCGGAGGCGGCTGCCCAGCAGGTGGAGGAGGCACCAGGCGGTCTCCCTTGGCAATCCTGGTGAGCCAGTGGCACTTTCTGGTGGTGTGGTTCGACGGCTTCGCGCCGCTGTGGAACTTGCAGGGACCATCTAGAGTCTGCTCATAGGAGAAAGCCGGCAACCAGTTGGACTTGCCACCCTTCTGCCGCTTGGGCGGAGGCTGCCCTTCTGGATGCTGATCGTCGACTGTCGCGACCTGCCGGCTACTGGAAGCCGGCTCTGGGGCCTTGCGCTTGTGATCGTTCTGCTGTTGCCGCCGACTGGCGTCTCCAGCCGGAGTTCTGGGAGCTTGAGGAACCACTTTGCCGGCCGTGCTGACTTGGATCTCCGTCTTCATAGAAGAGTCGGCTGTGGCGTACTTGTCTGCTATGATCAGCAGCTCGTCCAGGGTCTCTGGTTCATCACAGAGGAGCTTATGCTTGAGGAGGGTGCCTTCTCTGCACCCGGCGGTGAAGTACTCGATGGCTTGCACCTCGTGCACGCCCTCGCAGGAGTTTCGGAGCTCGGCCCAATGCGTGAGGTAGTCGCGAGTAGATTCGTTGGGGCCTTGCACGCACAAGGAGAGCTGGCGAGGCTTGGGAGGTCGCTTGTACGTGCTTGTGAAGTTGTGGATGAAAGCCTCGGTGAAGTCGGGCCAGCCGTTGATGCTGCGGGGTTTCAGGCTGTTCAACCATGTCCAGGCCGTGACCTGGAGCATGAGTGGAACGTACTTCACGGCAACACGCTTGTTGCCGTTTGCTATGCTGACGGCAATGGAGTAGTCAACCAGCCAGTCTTCCGGCTTCACGGAGCCGGTGTACTTGGCAGTGTCTCTAGGGAGAGTGAACCCTTTGGGGAAGGGCTCATCTCGGATGCGGGGGCCGAAGCACGGCGGCCCCAACTCGTCTTCTTCTTCCAGCGCCAGGGATCGGTGGAGTCGGTCGATCCGGTGGCGGCCATCATTCTCTTCGACTCCCTCTCGGCGGCCGAGGCGGCCTCCGAGACTCGGATGCTCAACGGGCGGCGGGGAGACTCGTCTTTCTCTACGGGGTGGAGGAGGCACATAGTCGTCCCGCCGCTCCACTGCTCTCGGGCGGCCATCTTGGTCGCGTTCGATGGTGATGTGAGTCCGACTGCGGCTCGCAACCGGCTCCTTGTCTTTTCTTCCGCGGACGCCGCCAGTCGGCGTCCGAGACGTCGCGCCTTGATCTCGGCGGGGTGGTAGGTCATCGTTCCGTTGCTGCGGCCCCTCAGTTCGGCAGCCGGCCGCGTTCGGCGTGCCAACCGCGTCGAGTAGTTGCTGGACTCGCTCCGTCATCAGTCGGCGCTCTTCGCCCTCGAGGTTGTCCAACTCGTCTGCCATCGCCTGGGCGGCTCGAATGTTCTCTACGGGCGTGGCGTATACAGGGCGATTGGCCCCGAACATGTTGGCGATGTCTGCGCCGTGTTGCCGGACCGCACCTAGGCGGCTAGGCCCTGTTGGGGCCGACGAGCCGCCCGCAGCGCAATCCATTTCACGCTGGTAGGCCTCCGACAAGCGTCTCATGCTTGCCAGCTTCTTTGCGCCTTCGAAGAGCTGGAGGCGGCGTGCCTCCAGCGTCTCGGCGTCGGCGTCCTCTGGAATGGGCGCATCCAGGTCTTGCATTGCCGCATCAAGCGGGTCGTGAGTTCTTCCGTCGGAGTGCTCGCCATGGCCGATGACGAGCACTTCTATGACGGTGCTTCCGCCGCTCTCCGCGCGAGGGAGCGGCTCGTCGTAGACCACCACGTTGGTGGGAAAGGCGTCGAGCGACGCGGTGTCGGAGTCGACCAGCATCGGGTCGGTGGAGCCTACGGACTCCAGGTCAGCGGCAGGCTCGCCGGCAACGTGGAGTTCGTCGAGGAGGCCGGCAAGGAGGCTCTCGGGGCCGCCGGTGCCTGCGTCGGATGCAGGCTTGTCGGAGAGGCGAACCCCGCCGACAAGATCGGCGAGGCAGCTGGCCGCGCAGGCGGTCTCAGCGCCGTGCAGCGCGTCGGCGCAAACTCCCTCTGGCGTGCCGGGCTGGCTGCGCTCGCCAGGGAGGAAAAGGGTTCCCTTCCAGAACAGATCTCCGGACGATGGTGCACCTCGCCCCACGGTGGGCGCCAAATGTCGGGGGTTGGATGCGACATATGCCAAAGGATGGCTTATCATGGTGGGGGCGAGTAGAACGTCGCCGGTGCCTGGAAGCGGGATGAGGCGTAGACATGCACGCCGGCGAATCTTACCCAGCTTCAGGGCTCTCCGAGGAGATAATACCCCTACTGCTGCTCTGTGGGGTCTCCGCATGATCACTATGGTGATATGTGTACAAAGTTGCTCCTCGAGCTGTGTTCTGGAGGTAGGAGAGGGCAAGGCTAGCTCTCTCCCCTTTATGCTTCTGGTCTAGTGGTAAAAGGATCGAACCCTTTGCATGGGTGCTCCGGGGGGTTTATATAGGCCTACCCCCCGGGGGTACAATGGTAATCTGGCTGGGAGCGGGTCCCAGCCGTCTGTCTCTTAGGCCGCCGTCTTCTCCGCCGACTCCTGGGGCCCGCCGCTGGTGGGCCCCGCCGACTGACCTGGTCACTGTAGCCGCGCCTCTGATGACGTTGGCTTGGTCGTGGGGTCGTGGCAACAGTGCCGCCGCCTGGCGGGCGAACACTGTCGCCACTTCTCGTCTTATCTGGTTAATGGCGCGCGGGGCCCGTGGGAGGAACGGGCCGACTCCCACGAGGTCCGTCTTTGGGTGCTCTCGCCGTCTTTCGTCCCCCCCCCCCCCCGCTGACTAGCGGGACCCGCCGTCTCCAGGCCGTACATGCGGGCCAACATGGGAACAGAGTTTCGCCGCTGGGGCGGACGTCAGGGCCAGTATGGCAACAGTGCCGCGCCGGACGGAGATCTCCTCCGGTACGACGTACTGTAGCCATACCTGCCATTGGTAATCAAGGTAGGGGAGGGCCGTACTCCGGCCACTCCCGGTCTCGTCCTTCTTCTTGAAGGCAGAGGGCGGTGAAGTCGCGGGCCGACTCCCCATAGTCGGCTTCCCTGGAGTCACCAACTGGGAGTCAGCTTATCTCACAGCCGTCTCTGGGATTCGGTCGTGAGTGGGTAGTCGGTTATGCGGCAGAGTCTGCAGAGTCTGCCCTTCGTCTTGGGATCCTTGAGGGGCGAAGCCCGCCCCGATGTCTTGAAAGGTTCTGGGTCCCGGGTTAGCCTACCCGTGGCCCATTACTCCGACACATGTGGCATTGGGCATCTTGCCCACCATGGCGCCTCCGCACTCCGCCTGCTGGCCGCGCACCACTTTTGGTTTGACATTGAAAGTTTTCAGCCATAGGCCGAAGTGGGGCCTGATGCGGAGGAAGGCCTCGCACACGAGATAAACGCCGAGATGTTGAGGATGAAGTTCGGGGCCCAATCGTGGAAGTCCAGGCCGTAGTAGAACATGAGCCCCCGGACGAATGGGTGGAGAGGGAAGCCAAGTCCGCGGAGGAAATGGGTGAGAAACACTACCCTCTCGTGGGGCCTGGGGGTGGGGATGAACTGCCCCGCATCTGGGAGCCAATGCGCGATGTCCGCAGACAAGTATCCAGCTCCCCTCAGTTTCTTGATGTGTCCCTCCGTGACGGAGGAGACCATCCACTTGCCTCCCACTCCGTACATGGTTGGAGAAGGTTGAGGAAGGAAACATGGACTTGGGCGCTGGAGCTCGAGTGTGCGAGAATGGATGGACAAAGGAGGAAGAAGGCGTGGATGGAAAAAGGTGAACCCTTGTCCCTTTATATGGACGGACGGTACTATGCGTCCCCACCAGCCTGGTAAAACCCGCTCATCCCCCAAGCATCGTGATTGACGACGCGGTTGGGTTACCCACGTTCGTATTGATGAGAATCCCGCGATAAGGGGACACAATATCTGCCTCGACAAGACGTGCCAGGGAAACCGCCTCGCAAAATGTGCTGAGATTGGCTGTAAAAACGGTTCGTGTAATGGCTTGGCTGTGGTGTGATGTCACATTGCAGAATACGTCAGCAGATTAGATTTGTGGAAATGCTATTCTCTCTACGGTGGTATGTGGAACTTGTTTTGTAGAGCCGGACATGATCCTCGTGTTCAAAATCTTCTATGAAGTATTCGGAGGAGGAACCCGCCTTGCAATGTCGAAGACAAACTGCGTGCCGGACTCATCGTCATTGAAGCCTGGTTCAGGGGCTACTGAGGGAGTCCTGGATTAGGGGGTGTCCGAACAGCCGGACTATAACCTTTGGTCGGACTGTTGGACTATGAAGATACATGATTGAAGACTTCGTCCCGTGTTCGGATGGGACTCTCCTTGGCGTGGAAGGCAAGCTTGGCAGTACGGATATGTAGATCTCCTTCCTTGTAACCGACTCTATGTAACCCTAGCCCCCTTCGGTGTCTATATAAACCGGAGGGTTTAGTCCGTAGGACACAACAACAATCATACCATAGGCTAGCTTCTAGGGTTTAGCCTCTCTGATCTCGTGGTATATCTACTCTTGTACTACCCATATCATCAATATTAATCAAGCAGGAGTAGGGTTTTACCTCCATCGAGAGGGCCCGAACCTGGGTAAAAACATCGTGTCCCTTGTCTCCTATTACCATCCGCCTAGACGCACAGTTCGGGACCCCCTACCCGAGATCCGCCGGTTTTGACATCTCCATAGCCCGTTAATTAGCCGCGTCGATGTGGGACTTTCTCTTTTTTTCGTCTTCTCACACAAACCTCCATCATCATATTCTATTACACCCATAGTGCTATGTCCATGGCTTACGCTCATGTATTGCGTGAGGGTCGAAAAGGCTTAAGCGCGTTAAAAAGTATGAACCAATTGCTCAGCTTGTCATCGGGGTTGTGCATGATTTGAATGCTTTGTGTGGTGAAGATGGAGCATAGCCAGACTATATGATTTTGTAGGGATGAGCTTTCTTTGGCTATGTTATTTTGATAAGACATAATTGCTTGGTTAGTATGCTTGAAGTATTATTATTTTTATGTAAAATGATAGACTATTGCTTTGAATCACTCGTGTCTTAATATTCATGCCATAATTAGATTACATGATCAAGATTATGCTAGGTAGCATTCCACATCAAAAATTATCTTTTTTATCATTTACTTACTCGAGGACGAGAAGAAATTAAGCTTGGGGATGCTGATACGTCTCCTCATATCTATAATTTTTCATTGTTCCATGCCAATATTATTCAACTTTCATATACTTTTGGCAACTTTTTATACTATTTTTGGGACTAACATATTGATCCAGTGCCCAGTGCCAGTTCCTGTCTGTTGCATGTTTTTTGTTTCGCAGAAAGCCCATATCAAACGGAGTCCAAACGGGTAAAAACTGACGGAGATTTTTTTGGAATATTTATGATTTTTGGGAAGAAGAATCAACGCGAGACGATGCCCGAGGGGGCCATGACGCAGGGGGGGCGCCCCAGGGGGTCAGGCGCGCCCTGGACCCTCGTGGCCACCCCATAAGGCAGTTGGAGCCCTTCTTTCGCCGCAAGAAAGCTAATTTCCGGATAGAGATCGTGTCCAAAATTCAGCCCAATCGGAGTTACGAACTCCGGTTATAAAAGCAACGGTGAAGGGACAGATCTAAGAACGGAGAAACAGAGAGGGAGAGAGAGAGAGAGAGAGAGAGAGAGAGAGATCCAATCTCGGAGGGGCTCTCGCCCCTCCCATGCCATGGAGAATGTCGGTGTCAAAACCAGCGAATCTCGGGTAGGGGGTCCCGAACTGTGTGTCTAGGCGGATGGTAACAGGAGAGAAGGGACACAATGTTTTTACCCAGGTTCGGTCCCTCTGATGGAGGTAAAACCCTACTCCTGCTTGATTAATATTGATGATATGGGTAGTACAAGAGTAGATCTACCACGAGATCATAGAGGCTAAACCCTAGAAGCTAGCCTATGGTATGATTGTTGTTGCTGTCCTACGGACTAAACCCTCCGGTTTATATAGACACCGGAGGGGGCTAGGGTTACACAGAGTCGGTTACAATGGGAGGAGATCTACATATCCGTATTGCCAAGCTTGCCTTCCACGGCAAGGAAAGTCCCATCCGGACACGGGACGAAGTCTTCAATCTTGTATCTTCATAGTCCAACAGTCTAGCCAAAGGTTATAGTCTGGTTATCCGGACACCCCCTAATCCAGGACTCCCTCAGTAGCCCCTGAACCAGGCTTCAATGTCGACGAGTCTGGCGCGCAGGTTGTCTTCGGCATTGCAAGGTGGGTTCCTCCTCCGAATACTTCATAGAAGATTTTGAACACAAGGATAGTGTCTGGCTCTGCAAAACAAGTTCCACATACCACCGTAGAGAGTAATATTTTCACCAATCTAATCTGCTGACGTATTCCGTAGCGTGACATCACACCACAGCCAAGCCTTTATTTGAATCGTTTTTACTGTCCCACTTCAGCGCGTTTTGCGAGGCGGTTTCCTTGGCACGTCTTGTCGAAGCAGAGATCGTGTCCCCTTTATTTACGGGATTCTCATCAACACGGTCATGGGTAACACAGTCGTGCCCGTTGGTATGTCTCCTTGATCAAAGGTAACTCCCAAACGGTCATGGGGAGGGCTCTTGGTATTCAACCTCTTATAAAGAGACCAAAGCTTTACTCCTTTCTTTCGATCTCAATCGAATCCGCCTCTTGCCTTGAGTTCCAACACCCAGGGCTCTAGATTTAGGCGCTTCGGACCTTCGATGATGTCCGGCCCCGACCTTCGAGGCCGATGGATGCCTTCCTCCGTCACGGAGAAAGACGTGTTAAAGCTGAGAGTGGCCAGGTATTTGACTGGCGAAATCTCGCATAGGCTGCCTACTCCTGGGCAGGTTATTCCCACTCCCAAGCCCGGCGAGAGCGTGGTGTTCGTGTCTCACTTCCTCCGAGGGCTAGGCTTCATGACGGATCCCTTCGTGAGGGGCCTCATGATCTATTATGGGCTGGAATTTCACAATTTAGCTCCGGAGTCCATCCTCCACATCTCATCGTTCATCGCCGTGTGCGAAGCTTTCCTCCGCATTACCCCTCACTTTGGACTGTGGCTCAAGACCTTTAAAGTAGAGCCGAAGATGATCAAGGGTCAGCACACACAATGCGGAGGCGCTGTAATACGCAAGAACGCCGACGCTCCATGGCCCGAGGGATCTTTTCAAGAGGAGTCCAGCTTATGGCAACAAGAATGGTTTTACATCACAGCTCCCCGGGAAACCAAGTGGGTGGCGCCGCCTGCTTTTCGCTTGGGTCCCCCGCCTCGACTAGTGTCATGGGTTAATAAGGGGCTAGACTGGGGGCCAGCAAAGGACATGCCCCTGCTGCAGGGCCGCATCCGAGATCTCCTGGAAGGAGACGTCAGTCTGGTCATGGTGACGCAGGTCATGTTGATTCGCCGAACCCTGCCCTGCAAACGTCACCCCCTCCGCCTGTGGGAGTTCAATCCGGAGGGACCACGAGCTCTCCAACATTTTATGGGCACAACGCCCGCGGAGATGTACAAGTTGTTCTTCGGGCCACAAGCAGCGTGCCCGAGCTCTACTCAGGATGTAGGTCTGAGCTGCAATCGTCTGGATACTCAAGTAAGTAGCTCTGTGCCCTGACACGCCATCCGTACATTTATTACAACATCGCCCTTAAAAGAGTTGTCCTTGAAACAAGAGTGGATAGCGAAGGCAAAGTTAATCAGGTGTCCGGCCCCCCTTCCTGAGACCTCGCCGGATTCCGTGTTAACCAGGATGCTGGAGATCACGCCTTCAGAAGAAAGAGAAGGGGGGGACAAGGAAGTTACTGCCCCCCCCCCGAAGGAGGTTGTTCGAAAAGGAGGAATCGAAAATTCCTCTACTCAGGGGAAGAAGAGGACCGCCTCTGAAGACCCGGAGACCATGGTCTCAAAGCGGGGGAAGAAATCTTCGCGAGAGGGTCCTGTGTCGAGGGATACCTCGATCGTACTATGCCCTCAAGGGGATCAGCCCTCCACTGAGCCGTAAGTAGAGACGGGAGGTTTAAAATGAGAGAAATCCTTGTTTTATTTCCGAGGAAAATAACCAAAAATTTACCTTGTAGTTCGGATCTCAGCCCTTCTCAGCAGAGCTCGTCTTCGGGGGACCTTCTTCCAGAAATGATGGAGAGCGGGACGCCTCCCCCTGCCGCACCACCTTACGAGGCGGGTGACCCCGAGGTATCGTCGCGGAGGGTTTCTCCTAATCCGGCAGGGCCGGGAGGCAGTCATATGGCCCCCCGAAGCCCTCCGTGTCCGGCTTTCGTAAAAGGCGATCGGGCGAGTCTGGCACCGCTTGGTGCACGGTCGGAGGCACTGAAGGATCTGCTAGGGCAAGCGCCTATCTCAGAGGAGCACCCTACATTGACGGGTACGGTAATTGAAAGGATTTCATCCGCGAAGAGCGGGTTGCATGAAGCAGTCAGGAGTCTGTTGACCGGTTTTGAGGTACGCGAGATGATGTACCTTTTGACAGTTCCGCACATTTAGGATGCGCCCTGTGTAGATAGTAGCCCCTGAGACTCTGTGTGCTGTTGAAGACGACAGTACGCAGAGGATCATAGTCCCAGGCCTAATTTTACCGCCTTCCTATGTAGGTGGCGAAGTGTCCGGTGGCTAGCCGGACCGATGAACTGGCCAAGCTAAAGCGGCAACTTGACGTGGCAGATGCCGACATCGCGCTTGTCAACAAGCGGCTTGACGAGGCACAAGGTATATAATTTCTCCGGTGACACCTGGTAAGAGGGGCTTGACGCCAGTATCTTACAACGTGTGCGCTTGATGTAGATGGAGCTGCCGCCGTGGAGGACCTTCGGGCGGAACTTGCCCGAGCCAAGGAGCAAGCCAGGAAAAGTGATGCGGCTGCCTTAAAGGCGATTGAAGAGCTGAAAGCCGAACAGGCTACTCACTGCCGAAGCAAGAAGGAAATGGCCGAGATGGCTGTGAAGTTGAAGAGCGCTGCTGACCGTTGCAAGCTTCTTGAAAAAGAAGATCGGGCGGAACGGACGGACCTAGAGAAGGCCACTACAGCGGCCAAGGATGCTCGTTCTGCGATGAGAGCGATGAAGGAGGAGCTTCGTCAAGCCGGAGATATCGCGGCTGGAAAGCCCTTTATGCTGCGGATGAAGTTCGGGGATCCTAAATATGCTCCCTTGGACCGGATGTGGAGTTCGGCGGACGCGTATCTGGATTTAGCGGCGAGTGCCACTGACGCGGCCGAACACTTCCGAGATCAAGAGGATCGCGAAGTGGAAAATCTCTTCTGGTCGCAGTTCCACAATCCAGAGCGTCTACTTCCATTAACCGATCGTTTGGCCAAATGGGCCGAGCTGAATAGGTTATCCGGACTCACCATGAAGTATGTCGTGGGTCATCTGTGGCCGGAAAGGCCAAAGCCGAACAGTTATTTTAGCTTGGTGCAGCAGTTCCTTGGTGCAGTGTCGTATATCAACGCGATGAAGAGGTCAGCATGCATAGAGGGTGCGTGGATGGCCCTTACCCGTGTCAAGACATACTGGGCGGAGATGGAGGCCACTGTTGTTGCATCCCAAGACTCGGACGGTAGGCGAGTACCTGTCGAGCACTATTTTCAGGAAGTTCTGCAAGGCGCTCGTTTAATAGAGACGAGGTGCTCGAAGGATATTATGTTCGAATAACATGTATTATTGTAAAACAATATTTTGATGAATTGTAGAGGCTCTTTATACTTGTGCCTGCAAGAATTATAATACCTCTTGTGCGGCCGTTAAGGTATATGTGTATATAATCTGAAAGATGGCAGTCGTCGGCTTCAGCCCCCACGCATATAATGTGGGAGTGTTCGCAGAAGGCGCATTTTCACACTTGATCCAACGTCTTGGTCCATGAAGGAGGTGATAGCGCAGCGAACTACGCAATCGGACTATAATGCTTTATCACTTTCACTTAGCCATAGGAGTTTGACAATGAGGCTACTATATAGCCCCTGGTGGCGCCACGCTCGCTCGAACTCGGGGCGCGTGTGTGCCTGGCCGGGAAACGGCCCTTCGTTAATGCGGAGGAATCCCAAAGATTCCGATAGGTCATCGAGTGGTTGACCAGTCTCACGCTATATCATGACAGTCAGTTTTCGGCTTTCTCTACTGAGGTGCTCGCTTGGCTGAACCGGGGCACAATCGCAGTAGTTCTCCTGGTGTCGCCTTAGCCGATAGAGCAGAATGTAAGGCAGCAAAACACAGGAGCCAGGCAAACCCAACATTTGACCAAAGACATGATTCGAAGCTGATGCATATAAGGCCAAACTCGCAACGCCGAACACTCCCTAAGGTATTCGGTCTTTATGAAAACGGGCTGAACAATGCCCTTGATAATAAGCCCCTGGTGTCCAGGTACGCGCAAAATTCTGAAGTGGCCACATGCCAAGACGCCAGCTTCCTCCTCGGTTGTACTGAGAATCCGGAGGATGTGTATCAACAAGAGACAGTAAAAAAGGTTTACGCAGGGTCTTAATCTAAAAAGAATCCTTGGAACGGGTCCCTGCTACACGTATGCGCCTGTGTCTCCACTGTGCCGTGTCCTGGACGGGTATAGCATGGCGTTCATCTAAAAAAGAGAGGAACTTAGTTGAAAAAGGTCGTGCGAAATGTACGTTATACTAAATAAACAAAGTGTAATTCAAAAAATGGGTAAAATTGAGCCTTATTGTCTCTTGTTTTACATGCGCGGAGCCCCTTGTACAGGGGTATACGGCTATTAAGCCTTTATCAATTGTATGTTTACGCCGGACTCGTCTAGCCACGTCCGTGGTCTTAACGACCTGTTTAGGTGCTTTGATTGGTGAAGCCATTTTAGTATGTGGCTGTCAAGGCAGCCGCACTGTCTTCCGCGTGGGAGGAATACTCAATATTTCCCTTTAGTGACATGATGCCTCATGGACCGGGCATCTTAAGCGTGAGAGACGCATAATGCGGTATTGCGTTAAAGCGGGCGAAAGCTTCGCGTCCCAGTAGCGCTTGATAGCCACTTGAAAATGGGGCGATGTGGAAGGTTAGCTTTTTGCTACGGAAGTTATCGGGGGAACCGAACATAACTTCTAGTAGGAGGGAACCCGTGCAATGGGCATCTGGGCCTGGCGTTACTCCTTTAAAGGAAGTGTTGCTATGGCGAATTTTTGTTGGGTCCATCCCCATTTTGCAGACTGTGTCCTGATATAGCAGGTTTAAACCACTGCCGCCGTCCATCAGGACTCGTGTAAAGTGGAATCCGTCAATTATCGGATCTAATACCAAGGCAACCCAGTCTGCGTGCCGGATACTTCCAGAGTAATCCTGATGGTCGAGGGTGATCGGTTTTAACAACCAATGGCGAGACTCCTTTGTGATAGGCCGCATAGCGCATGTCTCTATAGGCGCCACTTCGTTTTTCCCTTGTGTCACGTGAAGTAAATTTACTGTTTTGACTTCTTGTGGGAAATTCTTCTATTTCCCAGTGCTCTGTTTGTGGGATTCATCATCGTCCTCACTTGGTGTATCCAGCCCCTTGTGTTCGGCATTGAGTTTGCCGGATTGCTTGAAGACCCAACATTCTCTGTGGGAATGATTTGTCGGCTTGCCGGGGGTGCTGTGGATTTGACCTATCTTGTCTAGGATTTTGTTTAGATTAGAGAGTTCGTACCTGTTATCTTTATGGGGCAGTTTTTGCTGACCCTGCCGAGAGATTTTGAATCCGGCGTTAAATGTCGTGCACTTCGGGCTGTTTTCCTTATTCCGGCGCCGGTCTTTGCTGCGTCGTGGCTTCTTTGTTTTTTTATTGCGGGGGCTCTAAGGCCTCCTCCTGAAATTCAGGCAGCAGCCTTCGCTTTGGGTAGCTCTTTGTGTGGCGACTGTCGCCATATTTGTCTGCGGTGTTGAGTACTTTGCTCCATCTGATTCTGAGTGCATCTTCCGCAGTTTTGAGCTTCCGCTTTTGCTTTTTCAGGCTACACGCGGTGGCGACGAGCCTTTTGTGGAGGTTCTTCTACTCGAGGAACTTGTCCGACGTGGGGTCGTCCGAATTGTTATCTTCGCCCGGGACGGATTGGTTATCCAGGTTGCCTTGTTCGGACGGTTGCTCGATGTCATGTTCATCGTTTGCTGGCTCGCCCTGCTCTGTGGCTAGGTATGTATGACCGCTGTCTCTGTCGAGGCGGGGTTTGGAGCGGCGCTTACGCCGCCGCTTTGACTGCTTTTCGAAGGAACGATCCTTCATTGCGTCCTCCCGTTCCTCGTCCTCATTCCCCTTGGGTGTGTCCACCATGTATACAACGTATGATGAGGTGGCTCTCCAGTGCCCTGTGGGCGCTGGTTCCTGCTCGTCTCCTGTATCGTCGTCCATACCGTCGATATCTTCGGAGTCAAAGTCAAGCATGTCGGTCAAGTCATCGACAGTGGCTATGAAGTGGGTGGTGGGTAGGCGTCCAATTTCTTCGTCGTCCGCATCCCAATCCTGTCGGTCATAATCCGGCCAAGGCACTTCTGACAAAGAGAGAGAGACTTTAGTGAATTTAGAATGTCACCGAAGGGCTAGTACTGAAGGATATCTGCGGCGGTGAACTCCATGATTGGCGCCCAATCAGGTTCGATTGGCAGGGGCGCGGAGGGTTTAGAGTCCGGTGAAGAGTCCGGTACCGTGGAGTCACGGGCCTCGCGAGGGATAAGGCTAATGTTCGGCTCGATCACCACTGAGACTGTAGCCTCCGTGGCGGGGTCTAGCCATCCGTCCTCGGTCGGTGCAATTGGCTCCGAGCTTGAGGTCGAAGCGGATGTGGGTGCGGCCTCCAGGGCACTATTCGGTGCCAGAGCTAAATCATGCCCATCGTGACAGTGCGGCGCGCTCGGCTGTGGCTTGGATCCGTCGAAGATCAAGTCTCCGCGGACGTCGGCCGTGTAGTTCAAACTTTCAAACCTGACGTGATGGCCAGGGGCGTAGCTTTCAATCTGCTCCAGATGGCCAAGCGAATTGGCCCGTAGTGCAAAGCCGCCGAACACCAAGATCTGTCCGGGGAGAAAAGTCTCACCCTGGACTGCATCGCTAGCGATGATTGGAGGAGCCATCTGGCCTAAAGATGACGACACAGAGGAACTCTCAATGAAAGCACCAATGTCGGTGTCAAAACTGGCGGATCTCGGGTAGGGGGTCCCGAACTGTGCGTCTAGGCGGATGGTAACAGGAGACAAGGGACACAATGTTTTTACCCAGGTTCGGTCCCTCTCGATGGAGGTAAAACCCTACTCCTGCTTGATTAATATTGATGATATGGGTAGTACAAGAGTAGATCTACAACGAGATCAGAGAGGCTAAACCCTAGAAGCTAGCCTATGGTATGATTGTTGTTGCTGTCCTACGGACTAAACCCTCCAGTTTATATAGACACCGGAGGGGGCTAGGGTTACATAGAGTCGGTTACAATGGGAGGAGATCTACATATCCGTATTGCCAAGCTTGCCTTCCACGGCAAGGAAAGTCCCATCCGTACACGGGACGAAGTCTTCAATCTTGTATCTTCATAGTCCAATAGTCCGGCCAAAGGTTATAGTCCGGTTATTCGGACACCCCCTAATCCAGGACTCCCTCAGAGACCAAGGACCAGTGGGGAAACCCTCCTCCCATCTAGGTAGAAGGTCAAGGAAGAAGAAGAAGGAGGGGGGCTCTCTCCCCCTCGCTTCCGGTGGCGCCGGAGTGCCACCAGGGGCCATCATCGTCACCGCAATCTTCACCAACACCTCCGTCATCTTCACCAACATCTCCATCACCTTCCCCCATCTATCTATAGCGGTCCGCTCTCCCGCAACCCGATGTACCCTCTACTTGAACATGGTGCTTTATGCTTCATATTATTATCCAATGATGTGTTGCCATCCTATGATGTCTGAGTAGATTTTCATTGTCCTATTGGTGATTGGTGAATTACTATGATTGATTTAATTTGCTTGTGATTATGTTGCTGTCCTTTGGTGCCCATCATATGAGCGCGCGCATGGATCACACCATAGGGTTAGTTGTATGTTGATAGGACTATGTATTGGAGGGCAAGAGTGACAGAAGCTTCAACCTAGCATAGAAATAGATGCATACGGGATTGATGGGGGACCAATATATCTTAATGTTATTGTTGGGTTTTACCTTAATGAACGTTAGTAGTTGCGGACGCTTGCTAATAGTTCCAATCATAAGTGCATAGAATTCCAAGTCAGGGATGACATGCTAGCAGTGGCCTCTCCCACATAAAACTTGCTATCAGTCTAGTAAAGTAGTCAATTGCTTAGGGACAATTTCGCAACTCCTACCACCACTTTTCCACACTCGCTATACTAACTTTATTGCTTCTCTACCTAAACAGCCCCTACTTTTTAGTTATGCTCTCCTTATTATCTTGCAAACCTATCCAAAAACACCTACAAAGTACTTCTAGTTTCATACATGTTCTAGGTAAAGCGATGTAACACCCCGGATGTAACTTGCCATATTTGTAACTCCAACTCTTGCCAGTTTCGGCAATGTGATATGATATTCCCTCCGTGGTTGGGTTTTCCTTCATTTTGCATTTTGTTCATGTCATGCATTTCATTTCATGTCATCTTGTGCATCGCATTTGCATTCGTGTTCGTGTCATGAATCCGAGCATTTTCCCCATTGTCCGTTTTGCAATCCGGCGCCCCTATGTTCCCCGGCGTCCCCTTTTACCTTTTTCCGTGAGCGGGTCGGAATGGACCGAGGTTTGTCAAGCGGCCTTGGTATAGCACCGGTAGACCGTCTGTCAAGTTTCGGGTCATTCGGAGGTCGTTTGATACTCCAACGGTTAACCGGGTAACCGGGAAGGCCTCGTGCGTGTTGCATACCAAAACCCCTCCAAAGCAGCCCAATAACCCATCTAAGTCACTCCCATGTCCATCGTCGTTCGATCACGATCGTGTGGGCGAAAACCGCTCTCCATTTGGAGCTTCCTAGCTCCCTCTACCTATAAATAAGTGCCTCCCTCTCCAATTTTCGGGCGAAACCCTAGCAAACTCCTCCCCCGCCGCCGCCGCCTGGCCAACCGCGGTGTGCCACGTGGGCACCCGTGCCCACTTCGCCGCCTCCCTCCACCGCGGCCCGCGGGGCCCGAAGCAGGCCCGCGCGAGCCCGCGGGAGCCGCCTCCGCCAGCACCCGTTCCCCTCCGCCCGTGCTGCCCGAGAGCCGTGCGCCGCCGCCGCCTTCCTCGCCGGCGCACGCCGCCGCCGCCGCACTTCGCCTCCCACCGCGGGAGCCGCCGCCCCCTGCCGCGCCGCCCCTCGCCGCCGCGCCCCTCCTCCGGCCCGAATCCGGTCGGGAACGGCCTCCCCGCTCCAACTCCGGCGGAGATCCGGCGAGGTCCGCCGCCTGCCTCGGTTCCCACGCCGACGAACCCGAGGGTTGACTTCTCTTCCCCCCCCCCCCCCGAAATATCCTCTAAGTCCTTTTTCTGTCATTATATCTTGCCATGTTCAACGCATCATAACTTGCTGCATACTTCTCCATTTCGTGCGTGTAGCATATCAAATTGTTCGCCTCGATGAGTACATCATTTCTCCTCATTGCATCATTTTCATTTGAGTTCATATTGATGCCCGAAATTCTGTTAGAAGAGGGCTATGTGATGTTAGTTTCAGATCTGTTTCAGAACATGTACTTTTGTCATTTTTGCCATGATTGATGTGTGCACCCTATGATTTGGAGCCCTACATGTGTTTTGTAATATGCCATGCTATCTTTCCAGGGGTGTATTCAATGTATTTTTGTGATCTATGTGGTGACTAGCACAAGCATGCAAACTAGGGATCATAATGTTGCTGATTTCAGAGACTTAGTCATTTCACCAAGTCATGTCCTGTTGTTATTTTTATGCCATGTGTTCTTGTTGTTTCAGAGAGATCTATGCCTATTTTGAGAATGATCAGTAAGGGTGTTTTGAACATATGGATTTTATCTATCCATCCATTCCTTTGTTCGTAATTATGGAGTGCCATAGCTTGAGTCAATCGAGCTCTACTTTTGCTATAAAATGTTACTGGCAGATTGTTTACATGTTATTCGATTTTGCCAAGCTTGGTGTAGTGGATCCTTGCATGCTATGATGTTGTTATTGCCATGTCTAGCTTCTATGACATGTCTTCTTGATGGGTGTATGCTTAGTTTATCATGTAATGCTCTGTAGTGAGTGCATCGAGCTCGTAAACATGCCTACTTGTTATCTGTTTTTGACATGTCCAGTTTTTCTGCTAAGTCTGAAACCTGTAACAAAACTTGCTTAATTGACATGGGTGTTATTATATTTTCTGGTCCTTTTTCGCTTATGGTCAGTAAGGGACTTTTGTTCTATGCTTTGAGTATACTCATGCCATGCCATATTTTTCTATGTCCTGTTCCTGTAGAATGTTGTTTGCTTGCTCTAAACATGTCATCCTGATGTTAATTTCTGGCATGTTGTTATTTTCACCAAGTCTGTGAACCCGTTATCTTTTGCACTTTTGTCATGCTTGTTTGAAACTGTTGTGTTGTGATTTAGCCGTAGCTTAGTGTTCATCTTTTGTCAAGCATCTTGAGTAGATTACTGTCATATGCTTTGTTGATACGTTTGGGTGCAGTAGCTTAATTTCTTGTTGCATGCTAAGTGGCATCATGCTGTTAATGGCAGAATCTTGTCATTCTTGTTTTGCTTGCCATTTGCAAACCGTGCATCCGATTCCAGTGATCTTTATATCGATTTCAACCGAAATCACCTCACCTATCCAGTGGCATATTTGGTTTGCCAAGATTATGCCTTGTTCATCCTTGTCCTTCCGGAGCACGCATATGCATTGCATACCACATCTCGCATATCATGCCATGTTTTGCATCATGTTGCTTGCGCATTGCATCGTGATTGATGTTTGTCCCCTTTGCTTGTGTTCTTGTTTTAGGTAGAGTCGGGACGAGTACGTGAACGAGGAACCTATTGAGAACGCTTACGAGGATCAAGCTTTCGACAACTCTGAGAACCTTGCAGGCAAGATGACCATACCCTCGAAATCACTTCTATCTTTGCTTGCTAGATGCTCGCTCTTTTGCTATGCCTATGCTGCGATACCTACCACTTGCTATATCATGCCACCCATATTGCCATGTCAAACCTCTAACCACCCTTTCCTAGCAAACCGTTGATTGGCTATGTTACCGCTTTGCTCAGCCCCTCTTATAGCATTACTAGTTGTAGGTGAAGATGAAGTTTGGTCCATGTTGGAACATAATTATGTTGGGATATCACAATATCTCTTATTTTAATTAATGCATCTATATACTTGGTAAAGGGTGGAAGGCTCAGCCTTATGCCTGGTGTTTTGTTCCACTCTTGCCACCCTAGTTTCCGTCATACGGGTGTTGTGTTCCTTGATTTTGCGTTCCTTACACGGTTGGGTGATTTATGGGACCCCCTTGACAGTTCGCTTTGAATAAGACTCCTCCAGCGAGGCCCAACATTGGTTTTACCATTTGCCACCTAACTTTTTCCCCCGGGTTTTCGTGAGCCCGAGGGTCATCTTTATTTTAACCCCCCCCCGGGGCCAGTTCTCCTTCGATTGCTCGTCCAAACTAGAGCACCGTGCGGGACAGTCCCTTGGCAACTTGGGTTATGTTGGTACCTATACGCTTAGCTTATCCGGATGTGCCCTGAGACCGAGATATGTGCAGCTCCTATCAGGATTTGTCGGCACAATCAGGCGGCTTTGCTGGATTTGTTTTATTACTATCGAAATGTCTTATAGTCCAGGATTCCGAGACTGATCGGGTCTTCCCGATAGAAGGGATATCCTTCGTTGACCGTGAGAGCTTATAATGGGCTAAGTTGGGACACCCCTGCAGGGTATTATCTTTCGAAAGCCGTGCCCGCGGTTATGAGGCAGATGGGAATTTGTTAATGTCCGGTTGTAGAAAACCCGAAGTTGACCTTAATTAAAACACATCAACCGCGTGTGTAACCGTGATGGTCTCTTCTCGGCGGAGTCCGGGCAGTGAACACGGTGTTGGAGTTATGTCTGACGTAGGTTGTTCTAGGATCACTTCTTGATCACTTCTAGCTTCACGACCGTGCTTTGCTTCTCTTCTCGCTCTCTTTTGCGTTGTTAGCCACCATATATGCTAGTCGCTTGCCGCAGCTCCACCTCACAACCCCATCCTACCTTTAAGCTTAAATAGTCTTGATCTCGCGGGTGTGAGATTGCTGAATCCAAGTGACTCACAGATTGTACCAAAACAGTTGCAGGTGCCGACGATGCCAGTGCAGATGATTCAACGGAGCTCAAGTGGGAGTTCGACGAGGAACGTGGTCGTTACTATGTGTCTTTTCCTGATGATCAGTAGTGGAGCCCAGTTGGGGTGATTCGGGGATCTGTGTAGCATTTGGGGTAGTCTTCTTTCATTTTGGTACCGTAGTCGGACCTTGAGTGTAATCTGGATGATGAATGTTTATTTATGTATTGTGTGAAGTGGCGACTGTAAGCCAACTATGTATCTTTCCCTTATGTATTACATGGGTTGTGTGAAGATTACCTCACTTGCGACATTGCTTTCAATGCGGTTATGCCTCTAAGTCATGCCTCGACACGTGGGAGATATAGCCGCATCGAGGGCGTTACAAGTTGGTAATCAGAGCCTTCCCGGACCTTAGGAGCCCCCACTGATTGATCGTTTTTAGCGGCCGAGTTGTGTCTAGAAAAATGTTTTGAGTCATTTAGGAATTATATATCGGAGAGTTTAGGAATTCTTTTTACTTCCCAGTCTCCTCATCGCTCTAGTAAGGCATCCTGACGTAGAGTTTTGACTCTTCTCTTCTCAAATTTCACAAAAAAAAATTAGGATCACGCGGGTATCTTAGAATCGTTCCGATGGTTTTATGATGACAACATTGTCTTGGTGCCTCCTGTCAGCAGGGGTTTAGTGGAGGTGTCCCGGGGAGTTGAGCTCCGAGGTGTTGTCGTCATAATCTTATCGTTGCAGTTCTGGAATAGCTGAGTTTAGTACGCCGACATCGAAAATCTCTTTTGTACAGTTGTTGGTGAGATAACCCTGATAGCCCAGTACTGAGGCGAGTGCGGGAGTATTGCCATAACTCGTATAACGGATGCTTTTCGAAGGTTGAGGTAGACGATTTCCGAAGGTTTCTTGGTTATGTGTTGAAGGATGGATACAGCTGGATCTAGGTATTGTTAGTTTGGGTGATATATTTTGTGTCCTCTGTATCCCCAACACCTGACTGCATAACCAGAAAGTTTCGGGAGTTTATAAGTGGGAATTCATGTAGCTCTAGTATTTCTTCCCGCAGATATTTGGTTCGTGATTGGGTAATCCTTACCAAGTATTTGTTCACATCCGTACCTTGTTGATTTTATTCCATACTTTTTTTCTAAGTGGCTTCTCAACTTATGGAAGTGTGATGATTTACTTTGGAATTCATTCGTTCATTCTCGTTCGAATGTTTATTGTGAAGACTATATGTTGCAATTTCGATCCTTTGATTCAGCTTGAATATATGTCTTTCAAGATGCTAATGGATGTCACCCTCTTCAGGATGGCTCCGCCAACGCGTCAGAATCCGGAACACAGTGAAGGAAGTCAGGCTAACCCTCCGCCACCACCTTCGCCTCCGGAGGCATGGCAAGCCTTGATGACAGCCACCAATGCCAACGCTCAGATTCTGAATCAGCTCTTGCAAGATCGCAACCAAGGGCAAGGTAATCAAGGAAATCAAGGCCAAGGCAACAATCAGCCGCATTTTGCTACCCTCAATCAGTTCCTTGCTAATCAGCCAAAGACCTTCAGCTACTGTGTCGAGGCCACAGACGCCGATGATTGGCTCGTGGATATCAGCAAGCATTTCGAGTGCAGCAATGTCAGACCTGAGGACTTTGTCAAGTTTGCCTCTTTTCAACTCAAGGATCAAGCTGCTGAGTGGTTCCAACAATACAAAGATTCCAGAGGAGGTCGTGTGATTACTTGGGATGATTTCCGCCGTGACTTCAAAGCTCACCACATTCCAGAAAGTGTTGTTGAGAGTAAGCGTGAGGAGTTCCGCAATCTCAAGCAAGGCAACATGTCTGTGTATCAATACAACACTCAGTTCCAGAAGCTCTCTCGTTTTGCTAAGCAAGACATCCCTGATGAGAAGAGTATGATCTACCAATTCAGGCGTGGTCTCAGAGAAGATTTGCAACTAGCTCTCGTGCTTTTTGAGCCATTAAAGTATGATGAATTCTACAACATGGCACTGAAACAAGAAGCTACTCAGCTCAAGTGTGAGGCTTCTAAGAAGAGAGTCAGAGACGCAGTTCAGTCTTCTTCTTCCTCACTGGTGGCAGCTAAGCAACAGAAGTTCTGGTTGCCTCCTCCTCCTCCTTTCCGTTAGCCTTATCAGCAGAAGAACTCAGGTGGTCGTGGATCTTCCCACCCACCCAACCCTGGTATCAGAACAAGTCTCAGAACCAAGCTCCAAGGCCAAATGCTCCTTATCATCGTCCGCTCTCAGAGGTGACTTGCAACAAATGTCAGCAAAAGGGTCACTATGCGAACAAGTGCTTCAACCAAAGGCGCCTTCCGCCTCCTCCTCCTGTGAAATCTTCCAGCAATGCAGTGGTCAAGCATAATCCTAAGCATGCCAAGGTGAACATGATGAACGCGGCTCAGGCAGAGGATTCTTCTGAAGTGATCATGGGTAACCTTCCTGTTAATGATATTCCTGCAAAAGTCTTATTTGATACTGGTGCATCGCATTGTTTCATGTCAAGCTCATTCGTTTCAAAGCATGATTTCACTTCGGAAATGTTGGGTAAACCCATGGGGGTTGTTTCTCCAGCCAAGCATATGAGGGCTACCACGATGACTCCGGATGTTTCCATCAAGATGGGCGACTATAGATTTCTGGCTAAACCAATTGTGCTTGGTGACTCTGATATTGATCTTATTCTCGGGATGGACTGGCTTTCTAAGCACAAGGCTCAGCTTGATTGTGCTGCCAGGGAAATTCAATTGACTCACTCCTCTGACGATGTGATCATCTATGCTGCTCGTGATGATACCATTCGGTTGTTTTCTCTCAATGAGAAGGGCGAATTGGATGCTATCTCTCAGATTCCAATCGTTTGTGAGTACCAAGATGTCTTTCCGGAAGAGCTTCCGGGTATGCCTCCTCACCGGCCAGTTGAATTCGTTATTGATTTTGAGCCTGGCACGGAACCCGTTTGCAAGCGTTCTTACAAGCTTGGGCCAAAAGAGTTGAAGGAATTGAAGAAACAACTCGATGAACAAGAGCGTCTGGGTCTGATCAGACCGAGTTCTTCTCCTTGGGGTTGTGGTGTTCTTTTTGTCCAGAAGAAGGATGGCACGGACCGACTTTGCGTCGATTACCGTCCATTGAACAAGAAGACAATCAAGAACAAGTATCCACTTCCCAACATCAATGAGCTATTTGAGCAACTTAAAGGTGCTAAAGTGTTCTCCAAGCTTGACCTTCGTATGGGTTATCATCAGATTCGCATTCGTGAAGAAGATATTCCCAAGACAGCATTCAGAACAAGCTTTGGTTCTTATGAATATACTGTCATGTCTTTCGGTCTTGTCAATGCTCCTCCAACTTTCTCTCGAATGATGAACTTCATCTTCAACCCCTACACCAATGAATTCGTCTTGGTCTATCTCGATGATATATTGGTCTTCTCCAAGAATAAGAAGGAACATGCCAAGCATTTGCGATTGGTGCTCGACAAACTCAGAGAGTATAAATTCTATGCGAAGTTCTCCAAGTGTGAATTCTGGCTTGATGAAGTTCTTTACCTTGGGCATATCATCTCTGCCAAGGGCATTGCTATTAATCCAGAGAGGGTGTCTGCAGTTTTGAATTGGGAACCTCCTCAGAATGTCAAGCAGCTTCGCAGTTTTCTTGGACTTGCAAGCTATTGCCGAAGATTCGTTGAGAATTTCTCAAAGATTGCAAAGCCTCTTTCCAACCTCCTCCAGAAGCATGTGAAGTATGTCTGGTCTCCTGAGTGTGACGTTGCTTTCAACACTATCAAAGAGAAACTCGTCACTGCTCCAGTTTTGACTCCTCCTGACGAATCCAAGCCTTATGAAGTTTTCTGTGATGCTTCTCTTCAAGGTCTTGGTGTTGTCTTAATGCAAGAGAAGAAGGTTGTGGCCTATACCTCTCGTCAGTTGAAGCCCAACGAAAAGAACTACCCCACTCACGATCTTGAGTTGGCGGCAGTTGTCCACGCTCTAATAACATGGAGACATCTCATGTTGGGAAGGAAAGTGGACATATTCACCGATCACAAGAGTCTCAAGTACATCTTCACTCAGCCCAACCTCAACCTCAGGCAAACTCGATGGGTCGAAATGATTCAAGAGTATAATCCAAGTATTGAATATACTCCAGGAAAGGCTAATGTGATTGCAGACGCTTTGAGCAGGAAGGCTTATTGCAACAGCTTAATCCTCAAGCCCTTTCAACCGGATCTTTGTGAAGCTTTCCGCAAGTTGAATCTTCAAGTTGTTCCTCAAGGTTTTCTTGCCAACATCATAGCCTCTCCTACTTTGGAAGATCAAATTCGTGAGGCACAACTGATGGATACCATGGTGAAGAAGGTGAAACATGGTATTGACAAGGACATTTCCAAATACAAGTGCTATCCCGTTGATGACAGAGATACTCTTTTCTTTGAGGACCGGATCGTGGTTCCAAAGGGTGATCTACGTAAAGTCATTATGAACGAGGCTCACAATTCTCTTCTGTCAATTCATTCTGGGAGTACAAAGATGTACCATGACCTCAAGCAGTCGTATTGGTGGACTCGAATGAAGCGAGAAATTGCTCAATTCGTGAATGAATGTGATGTCTACAGAAGGGTGAAAGCAGAACACCAACGACCAGCTGGTCTACTCCAACCTCTTGCTATTCCAGAATGGAAGTTTGATCATATCGAAATGGACTTCGTGACTGGTTTTCCTAAGTCCAAGCGTGGAAATGATGCTATCTTCGTCGTCATCGACAAGCTCACTAAAGTGGCTCATTTTCTTCCTATCAAAGAGTCTATCACAGCAGCGCAGCTGGCAGAGTTGTACACATCCAGAATTGTCTCCTTGCATGGCATTCCACAATTGATCTCTTCAGACCGTGGCAGCATCTTTACATACAAGTTTTGGGATTCTTTTCAGAAGGCCATGGGCACAAATATTCGCTTCAGCACAGCTTTCCACCCTCAAACTAGTGGACAAGTCGAGCGTGTCAACCAAATTCTTGAAGATATGCTCAGAGCTTGTGTTATCTCTTTCGGCATGAAGTGGGAGGATTGTCTTCCATATGCGGAGTTCTCTTACAACAACAGCTTTCAAGCCAGCTCGGGCAAAGCCCCATTCGAGATTCTCTATGGCAGAAAGTGTCGTACTCCTCTCAATTGGTCTGAAACCGGTGAACGTCAACTTCTTGGCAACGATTTGATCTCAGAGGCTGAAGATATGTGTAAAGTCATTCGTGAGAATCTCAAAGCCGCTCAATCGCGCCAGAAGAGCTATTACGATAGCAAACATCGTGATGTGGCTTTCGAGATCAGAGACCATGTCTACCTTCGCGTCTCTCCAATGAAAGGAACTTGTCGCTTCGGTATCAAGGGGAAACTTGCCCCCAGATACGTGGGTCCTTTCAAGATCATCGGCAAACGAGGCGATCTCGCCTATCAACTTGAGCTTCCCTCCAACTTTGCAAATGTGCATGATGTGTTCCACGTGTCACAGCTTCGCAAGTGCTTCAAGACGCCTGAGCGCACCATCAACTTCGAAGAGATTGATCTTCAAGAAGATTTGTCTTATCATGAGCATCCCGTTGCTATTCATGAAGAAACTGAGCGCAAGACTCGCAACAAGTCAATCAAATTCCTGAAAGTGAAATGGTCACACCATTCAGACCGAGAAGCCACCTGGGAGCGCGAGGACCACCTCTGTTCCGAATATCCGGAGTTCTTTCAGTCCTAGATCTCGGGACGAGATCCTCTCGTAGTGGTGGAGTGTTGTAACACCCCGGATGTAACTTGCCATATTTGTAACTCCAACTCTTGCCAGTTTCGGCAATGTGATATGATATTCCCTCCATGGTTGGGTTTTCCTTCATTTTGCATTTTGTTCATGTCATGCATTTCATTTCATGTCATCTTGTGCATCGCATTTGCATTCGTGTTCGTGTCATGAATCCGAGCATTTTCCCCGTTGTCCGTTTTGCAATCCGGCGCTCCTATGTTCCCCGGCGTCCCCTTTTACCTTTTTCCGTGATCGGGTATTAAACTTTCTCAGAATGGACCGAGGTTTGTCAAGCGGCCTTGGTATAGCACCGGTAGACCGTCTGTCAAGTTTCGGGTCATTCGGAGGACGTTTGATACTCCAACGGTTAACCGGGTAACCGGGAAGGCCTCGTGCGTGTTGCAGCCCAAAACCCCTCCAAAGCAGCCCAATAACCCATCTAAGTCACTCCCATGTCCATCGTCGTTCGATCACGATCGTGTGGGCGAAAACCGCTCTCCATTTGGAGCTTCCTAGCTCCCTCTACCTATAAATAAGTGCCTCCCTCTCCAATTTTCGGGCGAAACCCTAGCAAACTCCTCCCCCGCCACCGTCGGACACGTCCGCGACAGCCGGACACGTCCGCCCGCCGCCGCCTGGCCAACCACGGCGTGCCACGTGGGCACCCGTGCCCACTTCGCCGCCTCCCTCCACCGCGGCCCGTGGGGCCCGAAGCAGGCCCGCGCGAGCCCGCGGGAGCCGCCGCCGCCAGCGCCCGTTCCCCTCCGGCCGCGCTGCCCGAGAGCCGTGCGCCGCCGCCGCCTTCCTCTCCGGCACGCGCCGCCGCAGCTCGCCTCCCACCACGGGAGCCGCCGCCCCCTGCCGCGCCGCCCCTCGCCGCCCCTCGCCGCCGCGCCCCTCCTCCGGCCCGGATCCGGTCGGATCCGGTCGGGAACGGCCTCCCCGCTCCAACTCCGGCGGAGATCCGGCGAGGTCTGCCGCCTGCCTCGGTTCCCGCGCCGACGAACCCGAGGGTTGACTTCTCTCCCCCCCCCGAAATATCCTCTAAGTCCTTTTTTCTGTCATTATATCTTGCCATGTTCAACGCATCATAACTTGCTGCATACTGCTCCGTTTCGTGCGTGTAGTATATTAAATGTTCGCCTCGATGAGTACATCATTTCATCTCATTGTATCATTTTTATTTGAGTTCATCTTGATGCCCGAAATTCTGTTAGAAGAGGGCTATGTGATGTTAGTTTCAGATCTGTTTCAGAACATGTACTTTTGTCATTTTTGCCATGATTGATGCGTGCACCCTATGATTTGGAGCCCTGCATGTGTTTTGTAATATGCCATGCTATCTTTCCAGGGGTGTATGCCATGTATTTGTTTGATATATGTGGTGACTAGCACAAGCATGCAAACTAGGGATCATAATGTTGCTGATTTCAGAGACTTAGTAATTTCACCAAGTCATGTCCTGTTGTTATTTTTATGCCATGTGTTCTTGTTGTTTCAGAGAGATCTATGCCTATTTTGAGAATGATCAGTAAGGGTGTTTTGAACATATGGATTTTATCTATCCATCCATTCCTTTGTTTGTAATTATGGAGTGCCATAGCTTGAGTCAATCGAGCTCTACTTTTGCTATAAAATGTTACTGGCAGATTGTTTACATGTTATTCGATTTTGCCAAGCTTGGTGTAGTGGATCCTTGCATGCTATGATGTTGTTATTGCCATGCCTAGATTATATGCCATGTCTTCTTGATGTTTGTATGCCTAGTGTATCATTTAATGCTCTGTAGTGAGTGCATCGAGCTCGTAAACATGCCTACTTGTTATCTGTTTTTGACATGTCCAGTTTTTCTGCTAAGTCTGAAACCTGTAACAAAACTTGCTTAATTGACATGGGTGTTATTATATTTTCTGTTCCTTTTTGGCTTATGGTCACTAAGGGACTTTTGTTCTATGCTTTGAGTATACTCATGCCATGCCATATTTTGCTATGTCCTGTTCCTGTAGCATGTTGTTTGCTTGCTCTAAACATGTCATCCTGATGTTAATTTCTGGCATGTTGTTATTTTCAGCAAGTCTGTGAACCCGTTATCTTTTGCACTTTTGCCATGCTTGTTTGAACCTGTTGCCGTGTGATTTAGCCGTAGCTCATTGTTCATCTTTTGTCAAGCATCTTGAGTAGATTACTGTCATATGCTTTGGTGATACGTTTGGGTGCAGTAGCTTAATTTCTTGTTGCATGCTAAGTGGCATCATGCTGTTAATGGCAGAATCTTGTCATTCTTGTTTTGCTTGCCATTTGCAAACCGTGCATCCGATTCCGGTGATCTTTATATCGATTTCAACCGAAATCACCTCACCTATCCAGTGGAATACTTGGTTTGCCAAGATTATGACTTGTTCATCATTGTCCTTCCGGAGCACGCATATGCATTGCATACCACATCTCGCATATCATGCCATGTTTTGCATCATGTTGCTTGCGCATTGCATCGTGATTGATGTTTGTCCCCTTTGCTTGTGTTCTTGTTTTGGGTAGAGTCGGGAGACGAGTACATGAACGAGGAACCTGTGGAGAACGCTTACGAGGATCAAGCTTTCGACAACTCTGAGAACCTTGCAGGCAAGATGACCATACCCTCGAAATCACTTCTATCTTTGCTTGCTAGATGCTCGCTTTTTTGCTATGCCTATGCTGCGATACCTACCACTTGCTATATTATGACACCCATATTGCCATGTCAAACCTCTAACCACCCTTTCCTAGCAAACCGTTGATTGGCTATGTTACCGCTTTTGCTCTGCCCCTCTTATAGCGTTACTAGTTGCAGGTGAAGATGAAGTTTGTTCCATGTTGGAACATGATTATGTTGGGATATCACAATATCTCTTATTTTAATTAATGCATCTATATACTTGGTAAAGGGTGGAAGGCTCAGCCTTATGCCTGGTGTTTTGTTCCACTCTTGCCACCCTAGTTTCCGTCATACGGGTGTTGTGTTCCTTGATTTTGCATTCCTTACACGGTTGGGTGATTTATGGGACCCCCTTGACAGCTTGCTTTGAATAAGACTCCTCCAGCAAGGCCCAACATTGATTTTACCATTTGCCACCTAAGCCTTTTTCCCCCGGGTTTTCGCGAGCCCGAGGGTCATCTTTATTTTAACCCCCCCCCCCCGGGCCAGTTTTCCTTCGATTGCTGGTCCAAACTAGAGCACCGAGCGGGACCGTCCCTTGACAACTTGGGTTATGTTGGTACCTATACGCTTAGCTTATCCGGATGTGCCCTGAGATCGAGATATGTGCAGCTCCTATCAGGATTTGTCGGCACAATCGGGCGGCTTTGCTGGATTTGTTTTATTACTGTCGAAATGTCTTGTAGTCCGGGATTCCGAGACTGATCGGGTCTTCCCGGTAGAAGGAATATCCTTCGTTGACCGTGAGAGCTTATAATGGGCTAAGTTTGGACACCCCTGCAAGGTATTATCTTTCGAAAGCCGTGCCCGCTGTTATGAGGCAGATGGGAATTTGTTAATGTCCGGTTGTAGAAAACCCGAAGTTGACCTTAATTAAAACACATCAACCGCGTGTGTAACCGTGATGGTCTCTTCTCGGTGGAGTCCGGGAAGTGAACACGGTGTTGGAGTTATGTCTGACGTAGGTTGTTCTAGGATCACTTCTTGATCACTTCTAGCTTCACGACCGTGCTTTGCTTCTCTTCTCGCTCTCTTTTGCGTTGTTAGCCACCATATATGCTAGTCGCTTGCCGCAGCTCCACCTCACAACCCCATCCTACCTTTAAGCTTAAATAGTCTTGATCTCGCGGGTGTGAGATTGCTGAGTCCCAATGACTCACAGATTCTACCAAAACAGTTGCAGGTGCCGACGATGCCAGTGCAGATGATTCAACCGAGCTCAAGTGGGAGTTCAACGAGGAACGTGGTCGTTACTATGTGTCTTTTCCTGATGATCAGTAGTGGAGCCCAGTTGGGGTGATTCGGGGATCTGTGTAGCATTTGGGGTAGTCTTCTTTCATTTTGGTACCATAGTCGAACCTTGAGTGTAATCTGGATGATGAATGTTTATTTATGTATTGTGTGAAGTGGCAACTGTAAGCCAACTATGTATCTTTCCCTTATGAATTACATGGGTTGTGTGAAGATTACCTCACTTGCGACATTGCTTTCAATGCGGTTATGCCTCTAAGTCGTGCCTCGACACGTGGGAGATATAGCCGCATCGAGGGCGTTACAAGCGAACTTTAAGTGTGCGTAGAGTTGTATCCGTGGTCGATAGAACTTGAGGGAATATTTGTTCTACCTTTAGCTCCTCGTTGGGTTCGACACTCTTACTTATCGAAAGAGGCTACAATTGATCCCCTATACTTGTGGGTTATCAATCCCTCATGCACTGGTCCTCCACTTCAGGATGCAGGAGACACGCTCCAATGACCCGAGGTAGCGCGCTCGGTGGTGGATGTACCGGTCCACCACTGCGCCGCAGCAGTCGGATACGCTCCGTGTTGGCTCGCAAATGGAGCGCGTCCACAACGTCGTCCTGGCCATCCCCGCGCCTGTCAACACGGCCTACTGAGACCGCTTCCAGCCTGATCTCCTCGTGCACGACAATGTCTCCCACGCCGAGTCGTTTGACTCGAAGTACCTTCAGCTTGACTTCGACGATGACTCTGGCTACAAGCCAGACTTGGAGTCATCTGGCGATGAGGAGATCGAGGTGGTGGTCATCTCTGACGATGAGACAGAGGTCCAGATGGTGGCGCTAGTCCTCGACACAAGGAGGGTGATAAGAACCTCCCGATTGACGTCAATCTGCTTCCAGATGTTGTTGTCATGGTCAAGCAGGGGGTGGAGGTGGTCTTGGCACTCGAAGCACATGCGGAGGTGATACGTCTCCAACGTATCTGTAGTTTATGAAGTCTTCATGCTAATATATTATAATTCTTGGATGTTTTAAAATCATTTTATGGCAACTTTATATCATTTTTTGGGACTAGCCTATTGACCCAGTGCCCAATGCCAGTTGATGTTCTTTGCTTGGTTTTTACATTGTAGGAAATCAATATCAAACGGAGTCCAGACACCGCGAAACTTTTTGTGGGGTTTTTATGGTCCAGAAGACTCCCGATGGAACAGAGCAGCACCTGGGGGTGCCCCAAGGGGGCACAACCCAACAGGGCGCGCCTGGGGGCCCAGGCGCACCCAGGTGGGAGGTGCCCACCTCGATGGCCTCCCGTACCCCTTCTTTGCACTATAAATTCCCAAATATTCCGGAAACCTTCGGGGTTAACCTAGATCAGAAGTTCCGCCGCCGCAAGGCACTATAGCCACCGAAAACCAATCTAGACCCGTTCCGGCACCCTACCGGAGGGGGGAATCATCTCCGGTGGCCATCTTCATCATCCCGGCGGCCACCACGATGAGGAGGGAGTAGTCCACCCTCGGGGCTGAGGGTTTGTACCAGTAGCTATGTGTTTAATCTCTCTGTCTCATGATCTATATCATGGGCTTTGTTAACATAGATGGATCATATGATGTTTCTCCCCTCTATACTCTTGTTGTGATGAATTGAATCTTTACCCTTTGATGTTTTGTCTTGTCGGATTGAGTATTCAGATATGAGAACACATGATGTATGTCTTGCGGTATGAATACTTGAGGTGATAATGGGGTATCATATTTATTCACTTGATGTATGTTATGGCACTCAACTTGCGGATTCCCGAGGTGACATTGGGGTAATCTATGCATAGGGGTTCATGCACGTTTTTATTATCTTTTCTCCGATAGAAACTTTGGGATCTCTTGTAGTTCTTTGTGTGGATTGAGTATTATGAATATGAATTTGCTTTGGTATTATTTTAGTACGAACTCTTGATTAGATCGATCCAAAAGAATAGCTTGCGTTATTTAGTACGAACTCTAGGATAGAACAAATGGAAAGAATAGCTTTGAGGTGGTTTCCTACACTACAAACAATTTCTGTCTTTGGTTCTCCGCTAATAGGAACTCGGGAGTGATTCTTTATTGCACTTTGAGGGATAATCATATGATCCAACTATGTTAGCACTGCTGAGAGATTGCACTAGTGAAAGTGCGGACCCTAGGCCTCATTTTCAAGCATTGCAATACCATTTTTGTGCCCGTTTGCTATTTGCTACCTTGCTGTTTTTATTTATTCAGATTATAAAAATATATTTCTACCATCCATATTACACTTTTATCACCATCTCTTCGCCGAACTAGTGCACCTATACAATTTGCCATTGTATTGGGTGTGTTGGGGACACAAGATATTTCTTGTATTTGGTTGCAGGGTCTTTTGAGAGAGACCATCTTCATCCTACACCTCCCACAGATTGATAAATATTAGGTCATCCACTTGAGGGAAAATTGCTACGATCCTACAAAACTCTGTGCTTGGAGGCCCAACACGAGTCTACAAGAATAAAGTTGCGCAGTAGACATCAAGCTCTTTTCTGGCGTCGTTGCCGGGGAGGTGAGTGCTTGAAGGTATATCTTTAGATCTTGCAATCGAATCTTTTAGTTTCTTGTTTTATCACTAGTTTGCTTCATAAAAGAAAGCTACATAAAAATGGAATTTAGGTTGCATCATATTTTTGATCATCTTTATAATATCTTTCTTGAAAATGATGCATTGGAAAATTGTGCTCAATTCTTAGAAGAATAAGTCAATAAAATGCTTGGCAAAAAATATTTGAATGATGAGCATGATTACAATGTTGTTAGTGTGAATTCTTGGAATATCCAAAATGCTAATGATGATTGCACAAGTCATGACAAAAATGTTTCTCATAAGCATGTCACTTTTTATGGAGTGAATTGGGAGTGCAATTGCACACCAAAAAGGGAAGATAGATTTTGTAAGAAGCATAAATATTTAGAAACAAAAAAGTTGCAAGAGAGGCTAGATGATTGTGCTGAAAGATTTAATTTTTTTGCCATCCTTGTGAACTTTGCAATGAACATGGCCATTTAAATCTCCAATGCAAATTCTTTCATGGTCAAATCGTGTCCAAAAGTTTTGATAACTTGATCACCCTTGAGCATCATAAAGAGCTTAGTCTTCTTCGGGGGTATGAAGAAATGAAACATATAACTAAGGGTATTCCAAAATTTAATCTCAAGAGATTTCTTGATTTTGATCTAGAGGAAATTTATATGTTTTGTGCGATAAATTGTATTGAGAGTCCTTATATTGCCAACTATCTAAAGATAAGAAAACAAATAGAATATGAAGAGAGTACTAATGAAAGGGAAAATATTTCCCAATACCCTCCTAGTGTTTATTATGATGAATCAGGTAACGAGGAGGAACTTCCTATCCAATCAATCTCTTCAACAAGGAGCTCAAAAAAATTAATTGAACCCACACATGATGTGGTGAAGAAGAAGAAAAGAATAAAGAATAGAGGTAAAAAGGTAAAAAGGTATCTCTCCCAAATAATGTTGCTCCATCGTATCTACTTTTCCAAATAGTTTTGCCCTTGTTTTGGACTCTAACTTGCATGATTTGAATGGAATTAACCCGGACTGACGTTGTTTTTAGCAGAATTGCCATGGTGTTATTTATGTGCAGAAACAAAAGTTCTCGGAATGACCTGAAACTCCACGGAGCTTATTTTTGGAAAATATTAAAAATATTGGCGAAAGAATCAAGGCTAGGGGCCCCACCACCTATCCACGAGGGTGGGGGCGCGCCTGCCCCCCTGGGCGCGCCCCCTGCCTTGTGGGCCCCCTGGAACCCCACCGACCTCAACTCCAACTCCATATATTCATGTTCGGGGAGAAAAAAATCAGAGAAAAAAGATTCATCGTGTTTTACGATACGGAGCCGCCGCCAAGCCCTAAGCTCTCTTGGGAGGGCTGATCTGGAGTCCGTTCGGGGCTCCGGGGAGGGGAATCCGTCGTCGTCGTCATCATCAACCATCCTCCATCACTAATTTCGTGATGCTCACTGCCGTGCGTGAGTAATTCCATCATAGGCTTGCTGGACGGTGATGGGTTGGATGAGATTTATCATGTAATCGAGTTAGTTTTGTTAGGGTTTGAGCCCTTAGTATCCCCTATGTTCTGAGATTGATGTTGCTATGACTTTGCTATGCTTAATGCTTGTCACTAGGGCCCAAGTGCCATGATTTCAGATATGAACCTATTATGTTTTCGTGAATATATGTGAGTTCTTGATCCTATCTTGCAAGTCTATAGTCACCTACTATGTGTTATGATCTGGTAACCCCGAAGTGACAATAATCGGGACCACTCCGGGTGATGACCATAGTTTGAGGAGTTCATGTATTCACTATGTGTTAATGCTTTGGTCCGATACTCTATTAAAAGGAGGCCTTAATATCCCTTAGTTTCCATTAGGACACCGCTGCCATGGGAGGGTAGGACAAAAGATGTCATGCAAGTTCTTTTCCGTAAGCATGTATGACTATATTCGGAATACATGCCTACATTACATTGATGAATTGGAGCTAGTTCTGTGTCACCCTATGTTATGACTGTTACATGATGAACCGCATCCAGCATAATTATCCATCACCGATCCAATGCCTACGAGCTTTTCACATATTGTTCTCCGCTTATTTACTTTTCCGTTGCTAATGTTACAATCACTACAAAACCCAAATATATTACTTTTGTTATCGTTACCTTTACTTCCATACTACTTTGCTACTAAATACTTTGCTGCAGATACTAACTTATCCAAGTGTGGTTGAATTGACAACTCAACTGCTAATACTTGAGAATATTCTTTGGCTCCCCTCGTGTCGAATCAATAAATTTGGGTTGAATACTCTACCCTCGAAAACTGTTGCGATCCCCTATACTTGTGGGTTATCAAGACTTATTTCTAGCGTCGTTGCCAGGGAGCATAGCTCTATTCTTTGAGTCACTTGGGATTTATATCTGCTGGTCACTATGAAGAACTTGAAAGACGCGAAAACAAAAATTTATCCCTCAACTATGAGGGGAGGTAAGGAACTGCCATCTAGCTCTGCACTTGATTCACCTTCTGTTTTGAGTAAGCTTGCGACACCTAAACCTGCTTCTTCTATTAATTCTAATATGATGCATGTTATTGATGATGCCACTTCTGCTATGCATGATACTTATGATGAAACTACTTCTATGCTTGATACTACTGTGCCACTTGGTGAATTTCTTGATGAATAACTTGCTAGGGCTAGAGAGAATGAAACTATTGAAACTGATAATATTGATGAAAGTGATGATGAAGGCTCTCCCAATAAATATGAATTGCCTGTTGTTACTGAGGGCTATGTTATGGATGAAGAAACAAAAAGAGACTTTCTTGCTTGCAATGATAGAAGTGATCTTAAGAAATTATTAGCTAAGCTTAAACAAAAAACTCTGTATGCTAGAATGAAATATGATCCTGCTTATGCTACTTCACCTATCTTTGTTACTGATAAGGATTATGAATTCTCTGTTGATCCTGATATAATTACTTTGATTGAGTTTGATCCTTTCTATGGCTATGAATCTGAAACTGTTGTGGCACATCTTACTAAATTAAATGATATAGCCACACTGTTCACTAATGATGAGAGAACTCACTACTTTTATATCCTTAAAATATTTCCATTCTCATTAAAGAGTGATGCTAAGATATGGTTTAATTCTCTTGATCCTGGTTGTGTGCGTATGATGTCTACTACACAACCTTCTTCTTGTAGATGTTGTTGGGCCTCCAAGTGCAGAGGTTTGTAGGACAGTAGCAAATTTCCCTCAAGTGGATGACCTAAGGTTTATCAATCCGTGGGAGGCGTAGGATGAAGATGGTCTCTCTCAAACAACCCTGCAACCAAATAACATTGAGTCTCTTGTGTCCCCAACACACCCAATACAATGGTAAATTGTATAGGTGCACTAGTTCGGCGAAGAGATGGTGATACAAGTGCAATATGGATGGTAGATATAGGTTTTTGTAATCTGAAAATATAAAAACAGCAAGGTAACTAATGATAAAAGTGAGCACAAACGGTATTGCAATGCGTTGAAACAAGGCCTAGGGTTCATACTTTCACTAGTGCAAGTTCTCTCAACAATAATAACATAATTGGATCATATAACTATCCCTCAACATGCAACAAAGAGTCACTCCAAAGTCACTAATAGCGGAGAACAAACAAAGAGATTATGGTAGGGTACGAAACCACCTCAAAGTTATTCTTTCCAATCAATCCGTTGGGCTATTCCTATAAGTGTCACAAACAGCCCTAGAGTTCATACTAGAATAACACCTTAAGTCACAAATCAACCAAAACCCTAATGTCACCTAGATACTCCAATGTCACCTCAAGTATCCGTGGGTATGATTATACGATATGCATCACACAATCTCAGATTCATCTATTCAACCAACACATAGAACCTCAAAGAGTGCCCCAAAGTTTCTACCGGAGAATCAAGACGAAAACGTGCGTCAACCCCTATGCATAGGTTCATGGGCGGAACCCGCAAGTTGATCACCAAAACATACATCAAGTGAATCATGTGATATCCCATTGTCACCACAGATACGCACGACAAGGCATACATCAAGTGTTCTCAAATAATTAAAGACTCAATCCGATAAGGTAACTTCAAAGGGAAAACTCAATGCATTACAAGAGAGTAGAGGGGGAGAAACATCATAAGATCCAACTATAATAGCAAAGCTCGCAATACATCAAGATCGTGCCAAATCAAGAACACGAGAGAGAGAGAGAGATCAAACACATAGCTACTAGTACATACCCTCAGCCCCGAGGGTGAACTACTCCCTCCTCGTCATGGAGAGCGCCGGGATGATGAAGATGGCCACCGGTGAGGGATCCCCCTCCGTCAGGGTGCCGGAACAGGGTCCAGATTGCTTTTTGGTGGCTATAGAGGCTTGCGGCGGCGGAACTCCCGATCTATTCTGTTCCCCGAAGTTTTTAGGGTATATGAAGTTATATAGGCGGAAGAAGTACGTCGGTGGACCTCCAGGTTATCCATGAGGCAGGGGCGCGCCCTAGGGGGGTGGGTGCGCCCCCCACCCTCGTGGGCAGCCCGGGACTCCCCTGGTGCAACTCCAGTACTCTGTGGGCTTCTTCTAGTCCAAAAATAAGTTCCATGGAGTTTCAGGTCAATTGGACTCCGTTTGATATTCCTTTTCTTCGAAACACTGAAATAGGCAAAAACAGCAATTCTGGGCTGGGCCTCCGGTTAATAGGTTAGTCCCAAAAATAATATAAAAGTGGATAATAAAGCCCAATATTGTCCAAAATAGTAGATAATATAGCATGGAGCAATCAAAAATTATAGATACATTTGAGACGTATCAGCGTAGTCCCCAGGATATGATCTATTACTTCTGTGCTAAATATTTTCCTGCTCATAAGAAACAAGTTGCTTTAAGGGAAATATGCAATTTTGTGCAAATTGAAGAAGAGAGTCTCCCACAAGCTTGGGGGAGGCTTCTCCAATTACTTAATGCTTTGTCTGATCATCCTCTTAATAAAAATGAAATACTTGATATCTGTTATAATGGACTAACCGATGTTTCCAGAGACCACCTGGATAGTTGTGCTGGTTCTGTTTTGAGGGAAAGAACACTAGATGAAGCTGAAATTCTATTGAATAATATGTTGACTAATGAAAATAATTGGACACCTCCTGAGCCTATTCCTAAACCAACTCCGAAGAAGAGGGGTGTTCTATTTCTCAGTCCTGAAGATATGCAAGAGGCAAAGAAATCTATGAAAGAAAAGGGTATTAAAGCTGAAGATGTTAAGAATTTACCTCCTATTGAAGAAATACATGGTCTTAATTTACCCCCTGTTGAAGAAATACATGGTTTTAGTTCATCACCTATTGAAGAAATACATGGTCTTGATAACCCGACACAGTTAGTAAAGGTAAATTCTCTCTATAGATTTGATGAAGGTGATATCCCTCACTATAAGTCTGCGAGACAATGCTTAGATGAGTTTGACAATTTTATTGTTAAACAAGAAAATTTTAATGCTTATTTTGGTAGACAATTGAAACAAAATGCTTATATGATTGAACACTTGGGTGATTATATGTCTAGAGTTAAAGGTGATCTTAAACTCATTAGTAAACATGATTCTATGGTTACCACTCAAGTAGAACAAGTACTTAAGGCTCAAAATGATTTACTCAATGAAATGAATAGTAAGAATAATGACTTTGCTGTTAGAGTGGCTACTAGAACTGGTAAAATGACTCAGGAACCTTTGTATCCTGAGGGCCATCCTAAGAGAATTGAGCAATATTCTCACAGAAATAATATAGATGCACCTAGTCCTTCTAAAGAGAAGAAAAAAAATGATAGGACCTTGCATGCTTCTAGTGAACATATTGCTGAACCACCTGAGAATCGAAATGATATTTCTATTTCTTATGCTGAAACACAATCTGGTAATGAACATGAACCTAGTAATACTGTTAATGATGATGCTCATGATGATGCTCAACCTAGCAATGGTAATGATGTAGAAATTGAACCTGTTGTTGATCTTGATAACCCACAATCAAAGAATCAACGTTATGATAAGAGAGACTTTGTTGCTAGGAAACACGGTAAAGAAAGAGAACCATGGGTTCAGAAACCCATGCCTTTTCCTCCCAAACCATCCAAGAAAAAGGATGATGAGGATTTTGAGCACTTTGCTGAAATGATTAGACCTATCTTTTTGCGTATGCGATTAACTGATATGCTCAAAATGAATATTTATGCTAAGTATATGAAAGAAATTTTTACTAATAAAAGAAAGATACTGGAAGCTGAATTTTCCACCATGCTTGCTAATTATACTTTTAAGGGTGGAATACCTAAGAAACTAGGAGATCCAGGAGTACCAACTACACCATGCTCCATTAAAAGAAACTATGTTAGAACTGCTTCGGTGGGACTGACATGCATCTCGGTAGGACCGATATGGTTAGGGTTTGGGCATAACGTAATCTCGGTGAGACCAATTACACAAACTCGGTGAGACTGATTTGGTAATTAGCTAACCAGAGAGTTGGTCAGGCAAACTCGGTGGGACCGATTTGCTCTTTCGGTGAGACCGAAAAGTTACAAATGGGAAACAAAGAGTTTGCATTGCAATCTCGGTGGGACCGATCCGCTCTTTCAGTGAGACCGAAAAGTTACGAAAAGGAAACAGAGAGGTTGCAATCCCATCTCGGTGAGACCGAGATCCCTATCGGTAGAACCGATTTGCTAGGGTTTGGCAGTGGCTTATGACATATGAAAGACTCGGTGGCGCCGGATAGAAAGAACCGGTATGACCGAGTTTGGCTTGGGGTTTAGGTCATTTGTGGATATGGGAAAGTAGCTGAGGATTTTGGAGCATATCATTAAGCACATAAGGCAAAGAGCTCATTAAGCAACACCTCATCCCTCCTTGATAGTATTGGCTTTTCCTATAGACTCAATGTGATCTTGGATCACTAAAATGGAAAATGAAGAGTCTTGAGCTTTTGAGCTTGAGCCAATCCTTTGTCCTTAGTATTTTGAGGGTTCCACTTTCTCCATCCATGCCATGCCAATCATTGAGCTTTCCTGAAATAATTGTCTTGGAATTGCATTAGCTCAATGAGCTATATGTTGTTATAAATTACCAAAACCACCTAGGGATAGTTGCACTTTCACACCTCCTCTCGATCTCTCCCTCTCGCCCTCGCACACCACCGCCACTCATACAAACGCATCGCACCAGGGAGAGGAGATCCCCACGCTCCTCCCTCCTCTCGCTCGCTCCCTCATCCCGCACCTCCACCTCGTCCTCGTTGACCCACGCCACCGGAGCCCAGCAGGTCGACGACCGCTCCTTCCTCTCCTCCGTGTCCGCCCCCGCTCAAGCATCTCCGCCGGAGCATGCCCGTTGAGCTCTGTTGCGCCCCCTCGTCGGCCCTCCTCCGTGCCGATGCCTCGCCTGGCCTCCCGCGCCGCCATTGGAGGCCAACTCCGGTGCCCCCTGCCTCGCGTCGCCCTCTGCCTCCGTCTACGTCGCGACCACGACCCCATCTCCTGCGCGAGTCCCATCGCGGTTGCTGCTCTGCTCCTGCCCCGCTGGTCGCCTCTGCGTCGACCCCGCGTCCTCGCCTCCGGCGACCGTCGCCGCTCCGTGCACCCCGGCCATCCTCCAGCACGCCTCGAGCCTCCTCCTGTGCGCCTCCACCCTGGATGCAGCCTCGACGACCCATCCCCGACCTCCTCCTCGCGTGCCGTCTCCGCCTTCAGATCCACCCGCGTCGCCTCTTCCAGCCCTGTGCTGCCGCTTGCATCCGCCAAGCTCCTCTGTCTCGGGTCGCCGCCCCTGCCTACATGCACCTGCGATGCTTGTTGTTGTTCGACCCGAAGTCCGCCAAGTCCAAGACCACGCCAAGTTCGACTACGTTTTGCTGCCCCGATCGAGACCGCTAGTACGACGACGAACCGTGCAGTTCCACAAAGATACCAAGTACCGCGACGACCCCGGACACTGGATTCGTCAAGTACCTCTTCGTCAACACTGTGTACCACCATCGCCGCCCGAACATCTACAGAATGTGTACCACAACCAGCGCTGAAGAACCGTGAACGACTACCGATGACCCCCCAAGTTCGTCTAGATTGTCATGTGCACTGCCGTTGCGAGAACCACTACTTCCACTACCGTCGCGAGAACGACTACTTCCCACGACGACCCATGTACAACTACTTCCACATCGAACTCGATCCGCCCCGAAAATGCACGCTTCGAAGGTATAACCCCAAGACGACCGCCCGTGAACGAATGCTTGTGTGTTGTATGAGATGCTCGAGTTTGCACCGTGATCGAATTGTCTTTGTACGTTCCTCGTTTGCCATGCCACCGTCATGTGGGACACCCGGTATCCGGGATCACTCCCCATCTCTTGCATGTTCCCCACATTCGCGCACTTGCTTCTTTTGCATCGATATCTCAATGAGTTGTCGGAATCGGAATGTTGCCGTGGCACCATTTCCGTTGCCGTTGCCGTGGCACCCCTTTCGTTCCACCATGGTGACCAAATGCTTCATAACATGCTCATGTCAACATTTTCATAAAATTTCTTAAAACTTGCATATGTCACCCGCATCATAATAACAACATTTAAAATGTTTATATTTGTTGTTTCCATCAATTTGCTAAATGCATATGGGGATTTACCGGATTTGTTGTTTGTTATATCCGGCCCCATTTAACTTGTTTAGATGGTATAGTTTTGTTATGCTTCACCTATTGCCATGTTAACCAACATTTAATATTGTTGAGTACCTAACCGGAAGTGAACTAAATAATTGATGTGGTGTTTCGTCAATATGCAACTCGTTGCATATTGTGCCCCACCTAACTTGTAGTATTGTTTGTGCACTTTGCCATACCATGCCTCTTTAAACCGGACATGCATCATCCTTGGTTGTGCATCATGCCATGTTTATGTTGGTTGTGTATCATGCCATGTTTATGTGATGGTTGTTTACTATGTTGTTTGCTTCTTTCCGGTTTGCTTCTCTCGTTAGCTTTGGTTTCATTCCGGAGTTGTGAGGATTCGTTCGACTTTGTCCGTTTGTCTTCTTCATGGACTCGTTCTTCTTCCTTGCGGGATCTCAGGCAAGATGACCATACCCTCGAAATCACTTCTATCTTTGCTTGCTAGTTGCTCGCTCTTTTGCTATGCCTATGTTGTGATACCTACCACTTGCTTACCATGCCTCCCATATTGTCAAACCAAGCCTCTAACCCACCTTGTCCTAGCAATCCGTTGTTTGGCTATGTTACCGCTTTGCTCACCCCTCTTATAGCGTTGTTAGTTGCAGGTGAAGATGAAGTTTGTTCCTTGTTGGAACATGGACATGTTGTTCCTTGATTGGAACATGTTTACTTGTTGGGATATCACAATACCTCTTATATTATTAATGCATCTATATACTTGGTAAAGGGTGGAAGGCTCGGTCATGCCTGGTGCTTTGTTCCACTCTTGCCGCCCTAGTTTACGTCATATCGGTGTTATGTTCCCGGATTTTGCGTCCCTAACGCGGTTGGGTGATTTATGGGACCCCCTTGACAGTTCGCTTTGAATAAAGCTCTTCCAGCAAGGCCCAACCTTGGTTTTACCATTTGCCTCACCACCACCTACTTTTCCCTTGGGAGTCGCGCTCTCGAGGGTCATCTTTATTTAGCCCCCCTGGGTCGGTGCTTCTCTAAGTGCTGGTTCGAACCGAGCCGCCTGCGGGGCCACCTCGGGGAAACTCGAAGCCTGCTTTTACTCGTAGCCTGTCTCATCCGGTGTTGCCCTGAGAACGAGATATGTGCAGCTCCTATCGGGATTGTCGGCACATCGGGCGGTCTTGCTAGTCTTGTTTTACCATTGTCGAAATGTCTTGTAGCCGGGATCCCGAGACT
Organism: Aegilops umbellulata; assembly: GCA_032464435.1. Taxonomy (NCBI): domain Eukaryota; kingdom Viridiplantae; phylum Streptophyta; class Magnoliopsida; order Poales; family Poaceae; genus Aegilops; species Aegilops umbellulata. The sequence goes on from CP136057.1 coordinate 361,339,562, forward strand.
GATCGGGTCTTCCCGGGGAGAAGGAATATCCTTCGTTGATCGCGAGAGCTTATCACGGGCTAAGTTGGGACACCCCTGCAGGGTTTGAACTTTCGAAAGCCGTTCCCGCGGTTATGTGGCAGATGGGAATTTGTTAATGTCCGGTTGTAGAAAACCCAAAGTTGATCTTAATTAAAATACATCAACCGCGTGTGTAACCGTGATGGTCTCTTCTCAGCGGAGTCCGGGAAGTGAACACGGTGTTGGAGTTATGCTTGACGTAGGTTCACTACAAGAAATATGTCAACTTATGACCACCACTATTGGTCACTGAAAGGTCACAAATTTCCATTTATGACCTTTTTGTGACCAAAAACAGAAGTTCAAAAGCTGGCCGTCGTAAACTGACTATAGCGACCTTTCTTCTGGAATGGTCAAAGACGTTTACGACCAAAATATTCCTACTGTGGCATTTTGGTCACTAGCAACCTCCCCCAGGCCACGTAGGCATCCAGCGTGGCAAGCTGATGTGGCACAAGATTCAGCCCGGTCCAATTCGATTTTCTACATGGGCCGAGCCCAACAATTCAGCCTTTTATATTATTATTTTTCTGTCAATTCTTGTGGGCTACTTGGGCCAAGCCTAGTATTTCAGCTTCTTTGTTTTTGGGCCTTGGCCTTCTTACAATCAATTGATTTTCTATTTTCAATAATTATATTTTGGAGCTGGTCCCACTAGTCAGAATGCCATACAACGGTCCCACATGTCAGAAATTTCAAAAATGTTGAGATTTTATTCACAAGTGGTTCCCACTGGTCAAGTTTCCATTTCACATCTTTTCAACATACATAATCACTATTTCAAACATACACTAGTCTTTTACAATCTGTTACAATATTACAAAGGTGCATCTTAAATTGTTCTCACTCATCAGATTGTTCATCAAGTAACACTACGTCTACTACAATCTGTAGATAGTCTATTATAACCCCAATATGCCTACTGTTACAATATTACATTATTTACAGTCTAACATAGAGACAACTCTTTGCTTTGTAGGGCTATACAGCTTCAAACTTCAAATTCCATAGACCTGGAGCTCCTGTAAAAGAGTAAACACATAGACTACCAGCATTAGATTATTAGATTATTCCTGGACTATCAAAAAATTATATATTGAAAGAGATCTCATAGAAATGTAGATTTACGGGCCAAATATATGATAAAGCAATAGATTCAGCCAACTTTAAAGACCTAGATGTTTGTGATGCATCTTCACAGAACCACAAGAACACTAGATATAGTATAATATGATTACAGGAGACCACAAGAGCATCAATCAGCAGCAGGTATATAGCTAGCAAACTATCTACTAGACATCGTCGACACTTGAACCATAACATGCATGTCCATCACCGAAACAAAAAATGGGATCATAACATGCATGTCCAGCAAGGAAACAAAAAATGGGACAAGTACTAATGTTGTATAACATGTACAGGAAGGCCATCCAATGGTTTCAACCACATCCTAATAAACCAGCGACACTCTAATACTACTAATTACCAACAGCGAATAAAATAGCCGAATGAGGCAACAACACTTGATCATCGACACAACAGTCAGCAAGGACTCAACCACGGCGCAAAAATCATCAAAATCCTAACTAACCCATAAACTTGTCAGCATTTTGTCAGCTCACTCTTTCAATATATAATCCATAAACTAAACCATAAGCACTACAGCATTTGCTAAACTTGTCAGCTAAAGAACTCTATCTCGAAAGGCCTGAAAGAAGATAACATAAGCACCAGAACACCCTAACCACCACCATTTCTCTTCATAGTTGATCTGATGTAAAAAAGTAAGCAATATGATACAGCAGCAGGCAAGTAGTATATATCACTCATGTAGCTATATAGGACTGATGAGTATATGAGTAGCAGTTAAATAGGACTGATGAATATATGAGCAGCAGCTATATAGGACTGATGATGCATGTACTACCTGGGAAAGAGCCACCACCAGCAGTTTGTTATAGTAGCAGGGTCAGTGAACTTTCCAAATATGGATTCAGCAAATGCATAATGAGTTCACTTGTTAATTGGCTAGTTGAATTCTACTAATAACCTACAGAACAACTAAAACAGTGCTGCTATATATAGACACGCAGCGTAGATGAGAAAAATGCTTCCACCTTGTTTCAACAGAACTTTATATGGGATAGGGCAGGTAATTTATGCATGCCTGACTCGAAAGGTTAAAAGCATGCCTTCACAAAACAAATGATCATGCATATGAACTAGATAGAAGAACGATAGTCTTCATGGCCATCACTCTTCTTGTGCTTCCATACACCTGCATGACAGATTTATATCAAAACTTGATACAAGAAGTGTTGTGCAAAAACTATTGGTGGAACAACAAATTTTGACAGGAAATGGAGTCAGACAGATAACTAGCTACCTGGGAAACAATGGAGATAAACAAAGAACAACAGGCCTAGGTTTAACAGAGAAATTCTACCATCAGTACAGAAATAACAGGGCGCAAACATCAATGAACAATATGGAAAAAGTTAGAAATTACATGATTTTACAGTTACAATTTATAAGGTAGCAACTAGCAGCAAGCACAAGCAGCAGTAGCTAGTAGTAGCAGCTAGCAGCAAGCAGCAACAGCAAGCAAACGGCAGCACCTAGCAAAATCAGTAAGCCAGGAATCAAAGCAAGCAGCTAAAGCAGCAGCTAGCAACCAAACCACCAGCAGCACCACCAGCAGCAGCCAGCAAGCAAACTAAGTAAGACTAGTCTACTTCACTTACAGTCAACTACTCAAGCAGGTACATTACAGGCCGACAAAGTACAGAGCAGAGTAGCAGAGCATGCCCAACTTTGAGCTCACCTGCCTGAAGAAAAGAAGAGCTCGGGGCGGACGAGGTCGTAGAACAGCAGCCTGCGGTGCGGGGGAGAGCCCGACAGGAAGATCCGGCGGCATGGGGAGGAGGAGAGGAAGATTCGGCGGCGCGGGGAGGGGGGCGTGTGGCTGCCGGCGGCGTGAGATCCACACCTGGGCGTGAGATCTTCGTCGTTCCCCGGCTTACCTAGGTGAGAAAAGCACCAAATCAGCGTTAGATCTGGCGAAAGAGGAAAACAAACCGGATCCGGAACGAGGAGAACGGGCTAGAGCGTCCTTACCCTTCGGTCAGGCGGACGCTTGACGAGGCGGATGCTGTCCTTGACAGATGCTCCCATGGAGATCCGACGGGTTGCGGCGCATGTTGAGGTACGGTGGGAAGGGAGGTGGCTTGGGGTGGTGATGCTGCTTGTGGTGGGGAAGGGAGGGGTCTGGGTGGCGATGCGGTGAGGAAGGGCGTAGGGAGGCCATGGATGCAGTGAGGAAGGGCTCGTCGGTGGAGCCCCTGCCCCACCGTGGTGCGGGTCACCTCCCACGAAAGGAGACAGAGACGGAGCCGGCGCGGACATGGATGGGACTCGGACGCGCGGCGGAGGTGGTTGCCGAGGCGGGCGCGGAAACGGTGTGGGTCGCCGGGATTCATGGCGTGGAGGAGGCGCCGTGAGGAGGGGAGGAGGAGAGGGCGAGGGAAGGAGGGCGCCGCCGCCGGCGACAGGAAGCGAGAGAGAGAGGGAGGCAGCGTCGATCTGGATCGGGAGAGAGAGAGGGAGGCGGCGTCGATCTGGATCCACGAAGAGAGAAGGAGGAGTGGTGTGCGGCGGCGGTGGGGGGTTGTGTTAGGGCTAGGTGGGTGAGAGGGTGGGGGGTTGTGTTAGGGCTAGGGCTACCGTTGGATCCACGAGCATCCAACGGTGCTTGATGCATGATCCGCGTGAGATGGCTATGGCCCAATCAGAACGCAGTACGCGTGTATAACGTTATGACCATTTAGTATTGGACGTTATGACCATTCAAAATTGGTCGTGGTCAAATAAAAATAGTGTAAAATCATGTCACCATTTTAATTTTTATGTTTTGAGTGTCCAAAATGAATTTTTTGTGAAGAGGCTATCAAATATTTGCACGAGGTGCATCTTGGAATTCCAAACAATGTTGTCTAAGAGAGTTTTCATTTTCTTTGCACGGAAAATTCATTTTTTATTTTTCGAGTGCCCGAAATGAGGTTTTTTTGTGAAGAACCTACCAAATAATTATTGCAAAATTGCACCAAATAATTTTTCTAAAATACTAGGCCATATTTAATGCACAATTGACCAAATGGTTGGGTGTAAAAAGTTTTGATCCACCTCTGGTGAAAAAGACAAATTTCCGCCGATTCAGCTGGAAGCGGGTCAGATTTGAACTGCAGCTACCTCATAGTTTGCTCTTTATTTTTTCAAAAAATCATTTCTAGGTACATAAGTATCTATTTAATCATGGAAACACCAAAAAAATTCCAAGAGTCAACCACTAGCTAGGAACGGTCAAGCCCGCCGTTTTGACCGCATTTTGAAACAGGCATAAAATTTTTTAAAAAAATCAAAAAATTGGAAAACCTTCGCATTGTGTCATTATATGTGACCAAGTTTCCAGGAAAAATAATAAACTTGTAATACGGTAATTATTTTAAAAAAGTGTTCTTAGAAATGAGCTATCATGCGTGAAGATTCATGGCTTTCAAGCCAAATGATCAATCTTATGGCCACATTCATGGCATAGTTTGTTCAAATGATCTCATATTGTGCACGAGGGTGCATCTTGGAATTCCAAACAATGTTTCCTAAGGAAGTTTTCATTTTCTTTGCACAGAAAATTCATTTTTCATTTTCCGAGTGCCCGAAAGGAGGTTTTTTTGTGAAGGAACTACCAAATAATTGTTGCAAAATTGGACCAAATCATTTTTCTAAAATACTAGGACATATTTAATGCATAATTGACCAAATGGTTGGGTGTAAAAAGTTTTGATCCACCTCTGGTGAAAAAGACAAATTGTCGTCGATATAGGTGGAAAAGGGTCAAATTTGAACTGTAGCTGCCTCATAGTTTGCTCTTTATTTTTTCAAAAAATCATTTCTAGGTACATAAGTATCTATTTAATCATGGAAACACCAAAAAAATTCCAAGAGTCAACCACTAGCTAGGAACGGTCAAGCCCGCCGTTTTGACCGCATATTGAAACGGGCATAAAAAATTTAAAAAAAAATCAAAAAATTGGAAAACCTTCGCATTGTGTCATTATATGTGACCAAGTTTCCAGGAAAAATAATAAACTTGTAATACGGTAATTATTTTAAAAAAGTGTTCTTAGAAATGAGCTATCATGCGTGAAGATTCATGGCTTTCAAGCCAAATGATCAATCTTATGGCCACATTCATGGCATAGTTTGTTCAAATGATCTCATATTGTGCACAAGGGTGCATATTGGAATAGCAAACAATGTTGCCTAAGGAAGTTTTCATTTTCGTTGGACGAAAAAACCATTTTCCACTTTTCGAGTGCCCGAAAGGAGGTTTTTTTGTGAAGGAACTACCAAATAATTGTTGCAAAATTGGACCAAATCATTTTTATAAAATACTAGGCCATATTTAATGCACAATTGACAAAATGGTCTGGTGTAAAAAATTTTGATCCACCTCTCGTGAAAAAGACAAATTTCTGTCGATTCAGTTGGAAGCGGGTCAAATTTGAACTGCAGCTACCTCATAGTCTGCTATTTATTTTTTCCAAAAATCATTTCTAGTTACATAAGGACCTATTAAATCATAAAAACATGGTTTGGTGGCGTTACGTCGAGGTTTGGGCGATGGCCGAGGGCCCCAACTCTAGAGCGCGTAAACTCGCATGCCCGCCGCGTGGTCACCGCATGACCGTGGCGTTGCCATGTGTTCTGGGCGGCCTAGGCATGTCTAATGGGTTGGGCACTCCCCAGGTTGGTGCTAGGAAGAAAATTACAACATAAGATTCTCACGAGGAGACGAATCGATGCTCAAACATGAATTAGCAGCCAAGTGTTTGATTAGCGGTACGGGAAATGTACATGGCTAATGGGCGTGAGTTTTGGCTGAGGATGATCAGTTACTAAGAAGACCGTTTTCACAAATATTCAGCTCAAAAGGAGGAGCCTAGGTGGTACTTGCTTTGCAAACCATCACACTGGACATAAATACGAATGTTGAAGCTCGGCTCAAAATAATGAATGGATTGAGCTGGCATTTTGTGGAGGATGGTTATTTGGGCATAGGAAAGCACTGTAGAAAATGGATACTATTTGGACATACCAAAGTGGTACTTCCTTCACAAACTGTTACTCTGAACAGAATAAGAAAATGAATATTTTTGAATTATTTTTTAACTAGGCAAGGAAGGTTTTTACATATTTGACGAAGATATGACCCAAAGAATTTATGAGATTTTTTTGGGAATTTTGGGAATGAAAGAAATATAGGTTGCTTCACAACCTAGGGCAAAAACTGCCACATGGACATGACACATAGGCAAAACTGATGAGGTGGCACCTAGTCATAGCAACCCACCACAATTTACAAGGCTATGACCATCTATATTGGTCGTTAACAACTAGAAATAAGGCAGCGGACTAGCGCTGTTAGCTTTATGACCATTTCATGTAAGGAAATTATGACCTTTCTGACCAAAATGGTCGCAATGGTTTAGGGTTTGGAGCCCCTCGAACAGCTTTTGACCAATTGGTCTCAAATGGTCATAAATCTATGACCAATTCTTCCAGGGTCACTGACAGAAGGTCATAAGTTGAAATATTTCTTGTAGTGGTTGTTCTAGGATCACTTCTTGATCATAGTTGTTCGACCGTGCTTTTGCCTCCTCTTCTCGCTCTCCTTTGCGTATGGTAGCCACTAGATATGCTAGTCGCTTGCTACAGCTCCACCTCACTACCCTGTCCTACCTTTAAGCTTAAATAGTGTTGATCTCGCGGGTGTGAGATTGCTGAGTCCCCGTGACTCACAGATACTTCCAAAACCAGTTAGCGGGTGCCGATGAAACTGTGCATGTGAAGCACCCGAGCTCAAGGAGGAGCTCGATGAAGATCTTGTTCATTGTGTTGTTTCATTTCAGTTGATCAGTAGTGGAGCCCAGTTGGGACGATCGGGGATCTGTGTAGCATTTGGGGTAGTCTTCTTTTATTTTGGTTCCGTAGTCGGACCTTGATTGTATCTGTTTGATGTAATGCTTTACTCATGTATTGCGTGAAGTGGCGATTGTAAGCCAACTATGTATCTCTTTCCCTTATGTATTACATGGGTTGTGTGAAGATTACCTCACTTGCGACATTGCTTTCAATGTGGTTATGCCTCTAAGTCGTGCTTCGACACGTGGGAGATATAGCCGCATCGAGGGCGTTACAAGTTGTTAATCAGAGCCATCCCCGACTTAGCAGCCCCCTGCTTGTTTGAATCGCTGCCTTTGTTGAGTCTAGAACAAAATGTTTTGAGTCTTAGGATTATATATATCGGAGAGTAGGATTCTTTTTACTCCTCAGCCCCTTCGTCGCTCTGGTGAGGTCTCTTGACGTAGAAGTTTTGACTTCCCTCTCCTCAAATTTCACGAATTTTTTTTAGGATCACGCGGGTATCTTGGAATCGTTCCGATGGTTTTGTGATGAGAACATTGTTCTTGGTGCCTCCTGACATTTAGGGGTTGTGGCAGTGTCCCGGGGAGTTGAGCTCCGAGGTGTTGTCGTCACAATTTTATCATTGCAGTTCTGGAATACCTGAGTTTTGCCGACATCGAAAATCTCTTTTATGCAGTTGTTGGTGAGATAACCTCGAAGCCACCCAGTACTGGGGAGTTCGGGAGTATTGCCATAGCTTGTATAACGGATGCTTTTCGAAGGTTGAGGTACACGATTTCCAGAGTTTTCTTGGTTATGTGTTGAAGGATGGATACAGCTGGATCTAGGTATTGTTAGTTTGGGTGATATATTTTGTGTCCCCTGTATCCCCAACACCAGATTGCATAACCAGAAAGTTTCGGGAGTTTATAGGTGGGAATTCAAGTAGCTCCTAGAATATCTTTCCGACAGATGCATGATATGGGATTGGGTAAATCTCTATCATATGTATTTGTTCCGGCTTATTCTGCAAGCAAAATCCTTTGTTTTGTTTTATTTGTGGTATTCGAGTTGCTTCGATGTCAAGTGTTGATCCATACCTTCCCTAAACGGTGTTCTCATATTGCTATGTGAATACTAATCCTTCTTGATCATCGAGGTTGTCATGTTAATTCTTTTCCAACCGTCGTGCTTCTCTTTAAGTGGATCTGATCATTTCAACAACCGCAAGATAAGTTCTAAGTTTTTCATAACGGTATCCGTTTCACCCGTCCCCAAGTTGCCTTTGTTTTCCCGCCCTCCCACCCTTTTTCTTCAAGGACTCAGATTTCTCAATCAAGTATCCTTTTTATTGATGGAAGTTTCTTCATTCTTTCCTTCAATGTTCTTATCCGGTGATTATCATGAAGATGGTCAGGAGTTTCAAGTTCATCATTCGTCGTTCATCATTCGTCATTCTTTTCTTCTCCGGTGGTTCCAATTCAAGCTTTATCGATCATATCTTTTCCTTGTTTCTAATGTTTTCTCGTACCGATGCACCCCTTAATCATTCACCTCTCGCTATTCATTTGTTCCGGAGTGATGAAGATATCTCAGAAGATTCAAGTTTCCATTCTCAATTCACTCAAGTTCTTTTGAGGATGTTATCTCATTCAAGCCATTTAAATCAACCGGTGTGTTCTCCCTTTCAAGTAATCGTTCAACGGTGTTTCTTTTGAGTGGGCCCTAACCCACAGGTCTTTTCCCAGGATCTTACCTGACTCTTCTAATCTTCCCGGAGCTATTCTCAAATTCATTTAAAAGTTTGACGTAAGAATGAATTATCATCAGTCATTTGTCTTTCTCCAAGATCTTCCAAATTCTTTTCATCGTTGGTTCAACCTTTCCAATTTTCATTCCGGAGTGCCTCAACAATTCATGGTGGTGTTTCTCGTCATCATTCTCAACATTGGAAGACCGAAGAAGAGTTTCTCTTAAATCTTGCCTCATTCTCTTCAAGATTCATTGTTCTAGCTTGTTGCCATCCTCTCATAATTGTTTTCGATTGTGAGAATAATTTTCACCCATCCGGAGCATTTCAGGAGTCTTTTCAGTTTGATTCTCCGAAGGCCATCATTTCAGAAGAATTATTCATTCTCAGCTTCGTCAATCGTTCTCCAAATCTTACCGGTGCATCATTCAATATTCTCTAATCAGTTCATGATCTCTTCGTTCTCATGTATCTAAATTCTAGCAAGCATCTTTGTTCATTTGCTAATTCTTCCCGGTGTTTCCTTATCTTTTCTTCGTTCATTTTCAATTCTTATGGTGGTTCGTTCAAGATTTCACTTCCTTCGTTATCATATTAATTCATTCGTTGTTTGCAACTTCCACCGGTGGTTCCATCAATACCTTCCCAAGTTTACGCCATATCTATCTTAATCCTTTCTACGAGAATAAGTAGTATGCCAAATCCGTTGCTTGTCATCAATTTAAATTGGTGAAGGATATGCGTAACGTAATTCTTATTATGGTTTCATCCAAGTGATCTAGTTTCTTCTTTCCAGAGTTGTTCATCATGTCACATTTCTCGGTTCGAGATGCTTCATCTTTTCTTTTCCGGAGTTCCAAGTTTTCCGCATTATCTCGTCGCGAAGCTCCATCTAAATCATCGCAAGGCTTCACCTTGTGTTTTCAACTTCTCTTTATTTTTATCATCCTTTCATTACCGGAGTTTTTCATGGAGGCTCTACATGGTGGTTCATTAGGATTCTTTTCATTCTTCATTTGTTCTTCAAGATTTTTCTCGAAGTTATGATCCGCCAAGCTATACTCAAGATTAAACATGGTGCTCAACACATGTTTTGTTTGGAGGAGTTCAAGCATTTCTTCATCTTGCATTCCGAGGTGCAATTCTTTCTATCTTATCTTTTGAGGTGGTGTTATGTCATTCTTGATAATTTGAGTTCATGTTTCATGACTCACATGTTGTTAAGAATGAGGTATTTTAAACCCATCGACCTCTTCGTTGGAGTTATCTTGTGTCATGTTTCACCTAAAGCATGTCCTAAGGATTGTTGCTATTTAGGGTGCTCATAAATGACCCAAGTTCTTCTTTTATCCTCCCAGTGAAATAGTTTCTCGTCTCCTTGTTTATATCAATACAATCTTTTGCTTCCGGTTAGTGGCAGAAGCCCACCTCATAATTTTGAGATGTTTCCATAAGCCCACTACAAGCTTATTCGTCTCGTTGTTGATTTTCCAACAACTCCGTTATAACCTTCTTGGAAGGGTGCTTTCCAAGCTCATTTGTGGTAGAAGTTGTCATTTTCCTCTCCATTCCTTTATTCCAATGATCTATCTTCTATTTCTTCTTCCGAAGGCATTGTGATGTTGCTCCCTTCACTCTTGTTCTCGAATTGTGAGGATCATGTTCTTTGCTTTTGCTTATCTATTCAACCAGAGTGTCGTGTCCTTCATTCAAGTTCTATCATCTTGTCAAGTTTATCCTCTCTTATCAACCGGAGTGCTGTTTGGAATCATTCCTACCCCTTGTGTCATTATTATAATTGTTTTCGAGGCAGTGTGTTGTTGATTTCGTCAAGTATCATCCCATCTTCTCAAGTTCATGTTAATTCCTTCCATTTTCTACCGGTGTGCTTTCATATTAATTTTGATCCGTTAAGCTCTTGTTTCATGTCCTTCAACCTTCAAGGTTCTCGCAATGTTCCTTGTTCCTCTTGCTGAACGGAGTGTTTTAGATTTTGTTCACCTCCGTCGTGTCTTTTCTTCAAGCTTTGCGACCTCTCAAGGTTATTTGGTTTCACTCGTTTGTCAAAGAAGCAACTTAGTTTTACCTCTCCTCTTTATCTTCCGTTTTCCCTCCGGTGCCATTCTAGATCTCGGGACGAGATCCTCTTGTAGTGGTGGAGTGTTGTAACGCCCCGAGACCGACGTTCTAGAAGACTTCCATATATTTCGTGATCACCGTGTGTTTCTTTTGTGCTTGCTCTTTTATTTTTGCATTGCATCATGTCATCATGCCATCATGTCATTAATCTTTGCATCTCAACTCAACTAATAAAATTGCATAGATGGTTGATCTATTTGAATCGAGGGAAGGGTGACTTCTCTTTATAACATATCCTCCTAATATTTAGGGAGCTATAATAAAATTATTCCATTTATTTGGAATTAACCATAACACACTTGCAAAATATCCCATGCCTTTGTTATCTCAATTCCTTGTCTCCAACCTTGCCCATAATTTCTTTCATCATTTTCCGGAGTTCCACCAACAATCTCAACATTTTTGGACACTTCAAAAACCTTGTCCTAGTTCAAACCATTTGAATTAAATTCAAATGAGTTTGAATTCAACTTCTCGCGTGTGCTCATTTCTATTTTTCCAGGATCAAGCACATTTTTGTGAGTCCGGGAAAATTATCCGCGTGTCCAATTTCTTCCCCAACACCTCCTTTCTTCTCCTTTTCTTCTTTGTTATTTTCTGTTTCTAGAGAATAGGAGAGAGGGAGAAGAGAGCCCAGCAGCCTAGCCAGGCAGGCCCAGCCGCGCCTATAACCCTAGCCCCGACCACCTCCTCTCGATCTCTCCCTCTCGCCCTCGCACACCGCCGCCACTCATACACACGCATCGCACCAGGGAGAGGAGATCCCCACGCTCCTCCCTCCTCTCGCTCACTCCCTCATCCCGCACCTCCACCTCGTCCTCGTTGACCCGCGCCACCGGAGCCCAGCAGGTCGATGACCGCTCCTTCCTCTCCTCCGCGTCCGCCCCCGCTCAAGCATCTCCGCCGGAGCACGCCCGTTGAGCTCTGTTGCGCCCCCTCGTCGGCCCTCCTCCGTGCCGATGCCTCGCCTGGCCTCCCGCGCCGCCATTGGAGGCCAACTTCGGTGCCCCCTGCCTCGTGTCGCCCTCTGCCTCCGTCTACATCGCGACCACGACCCCATCTCATGCGCGAGTCCCGTCGTGGTTGCTGCTCTGCTCCTGCACCGCTGGTCGCCTCTACGTCGACCCCGCGTCCTCGCCTCCGGCGACCGTCGCCGCTCCGTGCACCTCGGCCATCCTCCAGCGCGCCTCGAGCCTCCTCCTGTGCGCCTCCACCCTGGATGCAGCCTCGACGATCCATCCCCGACCTCCTCCTCGCGTGCCGTCTCCGCCTTCAGATCCACCTGCGTCGCCTCTGCCAGCCCTATGCTGCCGCTTGCATCCGCCAAGCTCCTCTGTCTCGGGTCGCCGCCCCTGCCTACATGCACCTGCGATGCTTGTTGTTGTTCGACCCGAAGTCCGCCAAGTCCAAGACCACGCCAAGTTCGACTACGTTTTGCTACCCCGATCGAGACCGCTAGTACGACGACGAACCGTGCAGTTCCACAAAGATACCAAGTACCGTGACGACCCCGGACACTGGATTCGTCAAGTACCTCTTCGTCGACACTGTGTACCACCACTGCCGCCCGAACATCTACAGAACGTGTACCACAACCAGCGCTGAAGAACCGTGAACGACTACCGATGACCCTCCAAGTTCGTCCAGATTGTCATGTACACTGCCGTTGCGAGAACCACTACTTTCAATACCGTCACGAGAACGACTACTTCCCACGACGACCCATGTACAAATACTTCCACATCGAACTCGATCCGCCCCGAAAATGCACGCTTCGAAGGTATAACCCCAAGACGACCGCCCGTGAACGAATGCTTGTGTGTTGTATGAGATGCTCGAGTTTGCACCGTGATCGAATTGTCTTTGTACGTTCCTCGTTTGCCATGCCACCGTCATGTGGGACACCCGGTATCCGGGATCACTCCCCATCTCTCGCATGTTCCCCGCATTCGCGCACTTGCTTCTTTTGCATCGATATCTCAATGAGTTGTCGGAATCAGAATGTTGCCGTGGCACCATTTCTGTTGCCGTTGCCGTGGCACCCCTTTCGTTCCGCCATGGTAACCAAATGCTAAATAACATGCTCATGTCAACATTTTCATAAAATTGCTTAAAACTTGCATATGTCACCCGCATCATAATAACAACATTTAAAATGTTTATATTTGTTGTTTCCATCAATTTGCTAAATGCATATGGGGATTTACCGGATTTGTTGTTTGTTATATCCGGCCCCATTTAAATTGTTTAGATGGTATAGTTTTGTTATGCTTCACCTATTGCCATGTTAACCAACATTTAATATTGTTGAGTACCTAACCGGAAGTGAACTAAATAATTGATGTGGTGTTTCGTCAATATGCAACTCGTTGCATATTGTGCCCCACCTAACTTGTAGTATTGTTTGTGCACTTTGCCATGCCATGCCTCTTTAAACCGGACATGCATCATCCTTGGTTGTGCATCATGCCATGTTTATGTTGGTTGTGCATCATGCCATGTTTATGTGATGGTTGTTTACTATGTTGTTTGCTTCTTTCCGGTTTGCTTCTCTCGTTAGCTTTGGTTTAGTTCCGGAGTTGTGAGGATTCGTTCGACTTCGTCCGTTTGTCTTCTTCATGGACTCGTTCTTCTTCCTTGCGGGATCTCAGGCAAGATGACCATACCCTCGAAATCACTTCTATCTTTGCTTGCTAGTTGCTCGCTCTTTTGCTATGCCTATGCTATGATACCTACCACTTGCTTATCATGCCTCCCATATTGTCAAACCAAGCCTCTAACCCACCTTGTCCTAGCAATCCGTTGTTTGGCTATGTTACTGCTTTGCTCAGCCCCTCTTATAGCGTTGTTAGTTGCAGGTGAAGATGAAGTTTGTTCCTTGTTCGAACATGGAGATGTTGTTCCTTGATTGGAACATGTTTACTTGTTGGGATATCACAATACCTCTTATATTATTAATGCATCTATATACTTGGTAAAGGGTGGAAGGCTCGGCCTTATGCCTGGTGCTTTGTTCCACTCTTGCCACCCTAGTTTCCTTCATATCAGTGTTATGTTCCCGGATTTTGCGTCCCTAACGCGGTTGCGTGATTTATGGGACCCCCTTGACAGTTCGCTTTGAATAAAGCTCTTCCAGCAAGGCCCAACCTTGGTTTTACCATTTGCCTCACCACCACCTACTTTTCCCTTGGGAGTCGCGCTGTCAAGGGTCATCTTTATTTAGGCCCCCTGGGCCAGTGCTTGTCTAAGTGCTGGTTCGAACCGAGCCCCCTGCGGGGCCACCTCGGGGAAACTCGAAGCCTGGTTTTACTCGTAGCCTGTCTCATCTGGTGTTGCCCTGAGAACGAGATATGTGCAGCTCCTATCGGGATTGTCGGTGCATCGGGCGGTCTTGCTGGTCTTGTTTTACCATTGTCGAAATGTCTTGTAGCCGGGATCCCGAGACTGATCGGGTCTTCCCGGGGAGAAGGAATATCCTTCGTTGATCGCGAGAGCTTATCATGGGCTAAGTTGGGACACCCCTGCAAGGTTTGAACTTTCGAAAGCCGTGCCCGCGGTTATGTGGCAGATGGGAATTTGTTAATGTCCGGTTGTAGAAAACCCGAAGTTGATCTTAATTAAAATACATCAACCGCATGTGTAACCGTGATGGTCTCTTCTCGGCGGAGTCCGGGAAGTGAACACGGTGTTGGAGTTATGCTTGACGTAGGTTGTTCTAGGATCACTTCTTGATCATAGTTGTTCGACCGTTCTTTTGCCTCCTCTTCTCGCTCTCCTTTGCGTATGGTAGCCACTAGATATGCTAATCGCTTGCTGCAGCTCCACCTCACTACCCTGTCCTTCCTTTAAGCTTAAATAGTCTTGATCTCGCGGGTGTGAGATTGCTGAGTCCCCGTGACTCACAGATACTTCCAAAACCAGTTTGCAGGTGCCGATGAAACTGTGCAGGTGAAGCACCCGAGCTCAAGGAGGAGCTCGATGAAGATCTTGTTCATTGTGTTGTTTCATTTCAGTTGATCAGTAGTGGAGCCCAGTTGGGACGATCGGGGATCTGTGTAGCATTTGGGATAGTCTTCTTTTATTTTGGTTCCGTAGTCGGACCTTGATTGTATCTGTTTGATGTAATGCTTTACTCATGTATTGCGTGAAGTGGCGATTGTAAGCCAACTATGTATCTCTTTCCCTTATGTATTACATGGGTTGTGTGAAGATTACCTCACTTGCGACATTGCTTTCAATGCGGTTATGCCTCTAAGTCGTGCTTCGACACGTGGGAGATATAGCCGCATCGAGGGCGTTACACAAGTCCTTCATAGAAGATTGTAAACACCAAAAATAGTGTCCGGCTCTGCAAAATAAGTTTCCACATATTGCCATAGAGAGAATAACATTAACAAAAATCAAATTTGCTGACGTATTCCGCAGTGCGTCATCACACTACGGCCAAGTTCTTTTACGAATCATTTTTACTTTTCCACCTCAGCACATTTTGCGAGGCGATTTCCTTGGCACGTCCTGTCAAAGCAGAGATCGTGTGCCCTTTTTACGGGATTCTCATCAATACGGACGTGGGTAACCCAACCGTGCCCGTTAGCACGTTTCCCTCGATTAAAGTCAAGTCCCAAACGGTTACGGGGAGGGCTCTTGGTATTCGACCTCTTATAAAGAGACCAAGGCCTTACTTCTTTTTTCAATCTCAAGCGCGTTCGCCCATCGCCTCGAGTTCCAACACCCCAGGCTCCAGATTCCAGGCGCTTTGGACCTTCGACAATGTCCGGTTCTGACCTTCAAGGCCGGTGGACG
This sequence comes from Aegilops umbellulata, assembly GCA_032464435.1. Taxonomy (NCBI): domain Eukaryota; kingdom Viridiplantae; phylum Streptophyta; class Magnoliopsida; order Poales; family Poaceae; genus Aegilops; species Aegilops umbellulata. Next base: position 361,355,277 of record CP136057.1, read on the forward strand.
CCCTCCTCCGTCACGGAGGAGGACGTGCTAAAGTTGAGGGAGGCTAAGTTCCTGACCGGTGAAATTTCACATAGGTTGCCTGCTCAACGGCAGGCTATTCCCAGTCCCCAGCCCGGTGAGTGCATGGTGTTCATGTCTCACTTCCTCCGAGGGTTGGGCTTCCCAATGGATCCCTTTGTGAGGGGACTGTTGTTTTATTACGGGTTGGAATTTCATGATTTAGCTCCGGAGTCCATCCTCCATATCTCCTCGTTTATCACCGTGTGTGAAGCGTTCCTCCGTGTTACCCCTCACTTTGGATTATGGCTCAAGACCTTCAAAGTGGAGCCAAAGATGATCGAGGGACGGCACGCAGAGTGCGGAGGCGCTGTTATAAGCAAAAATGCCGATGCTCTATGGCCCGAGGGCTCTTTTCAAGAGGAGCTAGGCTTGTGGCAACGAGAGTGGTTTTATATCACCGCTCCCCGGGGCACCACATGGGTGGCGCCTCCTGCCTTTCGCTCGGGTCCCCCACCACAGCTAGCGTCATGGGTCAACAGAGGGTTAGATTGGGGTTTGCCCAAAGACGTGCCCTTGCTGCAGGGCCGCATTAAGGATCTCTTGGAAGGAGACCTCAACCTGGTCAAGGTGACGTAGGTCATGCTGATTCGCCGAATATTGCCCGGCAAACGTCGCTCCCTTCGCCTGTGGGAGTTCAATCCAGAGGGACCACGAGCTCTCCGGGATTTTATGAGCGCAACGCCAGCGGAGATGTATAAACTGTTCTTCGGATCACAAGAAGTGTGTCCGGATTTAACCGAGGACGCAGGCCTAAGCTGCAATCGCCCGGATACTCAAGTAAGTAACCTTGTGCCCGGACCTTCTATCCGTATAATCGTCATAAACTTGCCCCTAAAAGAGATGTCCTTTTAAACAGGAGTGGATAGCGAAGGCAAAGCTGATCAGGTGTCCGGCTCCCCTTCCCGAAACCAGGCCGGATTCCGTGCTGGTAAGGATGCTAGAGGAAGTGCCTTTGGAGGGAAGTAAGGGGGAGGACAAGGAAACTATGGCCTCCTCGAAGGAGGCTGCTCCGAAGGGAGGAACCGACAATTCCTCTCCTAAGGGAAAGAATAGAGCCGCCTCTGACGACCCGAAGACCATGGTCTCGAAGCGGGGGGGAATCCTCGTCAGAGGGTCCGACGCCGGGGAGTTCCTCGGCCGGACTACGTACTCAAGGAGATCAGCCCTCAAGCGAGCCGTGAGTAGAGAAAGATTTTCCTTTCGAGGGATGAGAGAAATCCGTGATTTAAGTCTGAGAAGTTTAACCGAATTTTTACCTTGTAGTTCGGACCTCATCCCTTCTCAGCAGAGCTCTTCCTCGGGGGATCTTATTCCCGAGATGATGGAGAGCGGGACGCCTCCTTATGCTGTGCCGCCTAACGAGGCGGGCGACCCTGAGGTGTCGTCACGGAGGGATTCTCCGAGTCCGGCAAGGGCGGAAGATCCCTATGGGGCACCCCGAGGTTCTCCGCATCCGGCCTTCAAAAGAGGTCATGGGACAAGTCCGGCGCCGTCTGGTGCTCGGCCGGAGGAGCTAAAGGTTCTGCTGGGGCGAGCTTCTATTTCGAGGAGCACCGTGCATTGATGGGCACGGTGATTGAAATGATTTCATCCGCAGAGAGCGGATTGCGTGAGGCCGTCGAAAGTTTATTGACGGGTTTTGAGTTACATTAGATAATGTACCATTTTGTCAGTTGCGCATAAATAAGATGCGCCCTATGTAGATAGTAGCCCCTGAGACTCTGCGCGTCGTCAAGAAATGACGGCACGCGGAGGATCATAATCCCAGGTCTAAAATGTCGCCTTTTAATGTAGGCTGCAGGGTGTCCGGAATCAAGCCGAACTGCTGGTTTTGCCGAACTAAAGCGGCAACTGGACGTGGCAGATGCCGACATCGCGCTTGTCAACAAGCGGTTGGATGAGGCTCAAGGTATGTGATTCCTCGGGCAGCATTAGGTAAGAAGAGCTTTATGCCAGTGTCTTACGATGTGTGTGCTTGACGCAGATGGTGCGGCCGCCGTGGAGAGTCTTAGGGCAGAACTTGCTCGGGCTAAAGATCAAGCCAGGAAAAGTGATGCGGCTGCCAAGAGAGCCCTTGAAGAGCTGAGAGCCGAACGGGCTGCTCATTGCCGAAGCAAGGAAGAGATGGCCGGTATGGCCGAAAAGTTAAAGAGCACTGCAGACCCTTGCAGACTTCTTGAGAAAGAAGACCAGGCGAGACAGACGGTCCTGGAGAAGGCCGTTGCTGATTCCAAGGACGCGCACTCTGCGATGAGAGCTCCGAAGGAGGAGCTGCGTCAGGCTGAACAGATTGCGGCTGGAAAGCCCTTCATGCTGCGAAGAAAATTTTGCGATCCGAAGTTTGCTCCGTTGGACCGGATGTGGAGTGTGGAGGACACCTATCTGGATTTGGCAGCGAGTGCTGCTGATGCGACCGAACACTTTCGAGATCTGAAAGATCGCGAAGTGGAAAAGTTGTTCTGGTCGCAATTTCACAATCCAGAGGTCCACTGGTAGTGGACGATCGTTTGGCTCAATGGGCCGAACTTAATAGGTTGTCCGGACTTGCCATGAAGTATGTCATGGGTCATCTGTGGCCGGGGAGGTCGGAGCCGAAGAGTTATTTCAGCTTGGTGCAGCAATTCCTCGACGCGGAACCGCGCATTAATGCAATGAAGAGGTCGGCGTGTGTAGAGGGTGCAAGGATGGCTCTTGCCCGTGTCAAGACATACTGGGCAGAAATGGAGACCACCGTTATTGCGTCCCGAGATTCGGATAAAAGCCGAGTGTCCTCCGAGCACTATTTTCAGGAAGTCCTTGAAGGCGCTCGTGTAATAGAGACGCGGTGCTCGAAGGATGCTATGTTATTATAACATATGTAATGATGAAGTAATATTTTGATAAACTGTAGTGGCCTTTTTATACTTTTGCCTTCAAGTATTATGAACACCTCCTGTGCAGCCGTTTAAAATATATATATATAATCTGAAAGATTGCAGTCGTTGGCTTCAAGCCCCACGCACATAGTGCGGGGGTGCTCGCAGAAGATGCATGTTCACACTTAACCCAACGTCTTGGTCCTACAAAGGAGGTGATAGCGCAGCGGGCCAGGCAACCGGACTATAATGCTTTAACACTTTCACTTAGCCATAGGAGCTTGACAATGGGGCTATTTAGGTAGCCCCTTGGTGGCGACTGCGCTCGCCCGAGTTCGTGGCGCGTGTGTGCCTGACCGGGAAGCGGCCCTTCGTTAAAACGGAGGAATCCGATAGATTCCGATAGCTCATCGAGTGGCTGACCAGTCTCACGCTACATCATGACAGTCAGTTTTCGGCTTTCTCTACTGAGGTGCTCGCCCAGCCGAACCGGGGCACAATCGCAGTAGTTCTCCTGGTGCTACCTTAGCCGATAGAGCGGAACGTAAGGTAGCCGAACTCAGGAGCCGGGCAACCCAACATTTGACCAAAGACATGATTCGGAGCTGATGCATATAATGCCAAAACTCGCGACGCCGAACACTCCCTAAGGTGTTCGGTCTTTATGAGTGCGGGCGAAACGACACTCTTTAAAAAGGAAAAAGCCCCTAGTGTCCAGGTACGAGCAAGAAATTCTGACGTGGCCACATGCCAATACACCAGCCTCCTCCTTGGTTATATCGGAAAAAACCAGGGGATGTGTAGCAACAAGAGACAGTAAAAAAGGTTTACGCAGGGTCTTAATCTAAAAAGAATCCTTTAGGACGGGTCCCTACTGCATGTCTGCGCCTGTGTCTCCGTTGTGCCGTATCCTGGACGGGCGCCGCACGACGTTCATATGTAAAAGAGAGGGACTAAATTGAAAACGGGTCGTGCCGAACAAAAAGTTTAAAATAAATGAAGTATAAAGTAAATTATATGAAATTGAGCTTTATTGTCTCTACATGTAGCCCCTCGTGCGGGGGTATATGGCCACTTAGCCTGTATCAATGATGATTTTGTAACGAACTCGTCTATCCGCGTTCGTGGTCTTTAATGACCTATTTCGCAGTTTTTTGGCCGATGAGGCCATTTTGCTGTGTGGTTGTCAAAGCGGTCGCACAGTCCTCCGCTTGTGGGAGGCGTGCCTTAGTGCGTCCCCTTTAAAGAGATGATGCCTCATGGACCGGGCATCTTAAGCGTGAGGGATGCGTAATGCGGTATCGCATTAAAGCGAGCGAAAGCTTCGCGTCCCAGTAGTGCTTGATAGCGACTGGAGAACGGGACGATATGGAAGGTCAGCTTTTCGCAGCGGAAGTTATCGGTAGAGCCGAATATAACTTCGAGCCGAAGACAACCTGTACAATGGGTGTCCAGACCAGGTGTTACCCCTTGAAAGGAGGTTTTGTTGCGGCGGATTCTTGCTGGGTTTATCCCCATGTGATGGATTGTATCCTGATATATCAGGTTTAGTCCACTGCCGCCGTCCATAAGGACATTTGAAAACTGGAGTCCGCCAATTATTGGATCGAGTATCAGGGCAGCCCAGCCTGCGTTCTCGATATTTCTAGAATAGTCTAGCTGATCGAAGGTTATTGGTTTTAATAACCACTGGCGGGACCCCTTGGGGATAGGTCGTGTGGTGCGTACCTTTATGGGTGCCACACGTTTTGTTACGTGAAGTAAGTTCACTGTTTTTACTTCTTGTGGGAAGTTCTTTTGTTTCCTGGTGCTCTGCTTCTGGGGTTCGTCCTCGTCTTCGCTTGGTGTGTCGAGCCCCTTGTGTTCGGCATTGAGACTGCCGGATTGTTTGAAAACCCAACAATCTCTGTGGGTATGGTTAGCAGGCTTCCAAGGAGTGTTGTGTATCTGACATATCCTGTCCAGGATTCTATTTAAGTTGGACGGATCATCCCTGTTATCCTGGAGGGGTGGTTTTGTCTGATTTTGTCGTGAGCCTTTGAATCCGGCATTAACTGCCGTGCTCTTCGGACTTTTTTCTTTAGTCCAGCGATGATCCTTGTTGCTTCATGGTTTTCCGTTTCCATCCCTAGTTTCGGATGTACTTGGGTCGCTGGGGCTGCGCCTTGCCAACCAGTTGTCCTCTCCTGCGCAAAAGCGGGTCATGAGGCTTGTTAGTGTGGCCATTGTTCTTGGCTTTTCCTGGCCGAGGTGTCTGGCAAGCCATTCATCTCGGACATTATGCCTGAAAGCTGCTAAGGCTTCGGCGTCCGGACAGTCGACTATCTGATTCTTTTAATTGAGGAATCTATTCCAGAACTGCCGAGCTGATTCTCCGGGCTGTTGAGTTATGTGACTAAGATCGTCTGCATCCGGAGGGTGGACATAGGTCCCTTGAAAATTTGCTCGAAAAGCATCCTCGAGCTCTTCCCAACTTCCAATTGTGTTTTCGGGAAGGCTCTTAAGCCAATGCCGGGCTGGCCCTTTAAGCGTGAGGGGTAAATATTTAATGGCGTGGAGATCATCTCCTCTGGCCATATGTATGTGGAGGATATAGTCCTCGATCCAGACTCCAGGGTCTGTTGTTCCATCATATGCCTCTATGTTTACGGGTTTGAATCCCTCTGCAAATTCATAGTCCAGAACCTCATCGGTGAAACATAGGGGGTGTGCGGCGCCCCTGTATTTGGGTGTGCCGGATTCTGACGATGGCTTTATTGTATTGCTTGCGAGAGCTTGCTTTCTTGGCCCATAAATGGACCGAACTGGGGCATGATGCGAATCCTTGAGTGGGTTGCATGCCGATTTAAGTGCGGCGCCGCTTGCCGCTTTATGGGGTCGTCTATCCGACCGTGTGGCTTTCTTATTTTTTGAATGTGAGGGCTCTACGGCCTCTTCGTCGAATTCGGGCAGTAGCTTTCTCTTCGGATAGCTTTTAGTACGGCGACCGTCGCCGTATTTATCTGCGGTGTTGATTACTTTACTCCATCTAATCTGGAGTGCATCTTCCGCTGTCTTTAGCTTCCGCTTCTGCTTTTTCAGGCTGCGTGCAGTTGCAACGAGCCTCTTGTGGAGACTCTTCTGCTCCATGGATTTATCCGGCGTAAGGTCGTCCGGAATGCCGTTTTCGCCGGGGGTGGGAGTTTCAGTTTCTCTATCTGTGTTGCCCTGTTCGGACGGCTGCTCTAATTCCTGCTCGTCGTCTACCGGCTTGTCCTGCTCTATGGCTGGGTTTTTATCGAGGCGGGGCTTGGGTCGGTGTTTATGCCGACGCTTTGATTGCTTTCCGGGGGGTCTATCTCCCGTTCCATCCCCTTTTTCCTTGTTGTCACTTCCTTTAGGGGTATCCACCATGTACACATCGTGAGATGACGTGGCTGTCCAATGCCCTATGGGCGTTGGTTCATCGGTATCTCCTGCATCGTCATCCATGCTGTCGATGTCTGCGGAGTTGAAGTTGAGCACATCGTTTAGGCTGTCGACGGTGGCTACAAAGTGGGTGGTGGGTGGGCTTTGAATTTCTTCATCGTCCGTATCCCATCCTCAGTGACCGTAATTCGGCCAGGGCTCTCCTAATAAAGAGAGAGACCTGAGAGAATTCAGGATGTCACCAAAAAGCGAGTGCTGAAAAATGTCCGCGGCGGTACTCTGTCGGTGTCAAAACCGGCGGATCTTGGGTAGGGGGTCCCGAACTGTGCGTCAAGGTCGGATGGTAACCGGAGACAAGGGACACTATATTTTACCCAGGTTCGGGCCCTCTTGATGGAGGTAAAACCCTACTCCTGCTAGATTAATATTGATGATATGGGTAGTACAAGAGTAGATCTACCACGAGATCAAGGAGGCTAAACCCTAGAAGCTAGCCTATGGTATGATTGTGTATGATGATGGTTGTCCTACGGACTACAACCCTCCGGTTTATATAGACATCGGATAGGGTTAGGGTTACACAGAGTCGGTTACAATGGTAGGAGATCTTGAATATCCGCACGCCTAGCTTGCCTTCCACGCCAAGAAAAGATCCTTCCGGACACGGGACGAAGTCTTCAATCTTGTATCTTCATAGTCCTGGATTCCGGCTGAAGGTATAGTCCGGCTATCCGAACACCCCCTAATCCAGGACTCCCTCAGTAGCCCCTGAACCAGGCTTCAATGACGACGAGTCCGGCACACAGATTGTCTTCGGCATTGCAAGGCGGGTTCCTCCTCCAAGTTCTTCAAGAAGATTACAAACACCAAAAATAGTGTCCGGCTCTGCAAAATAAGTTTCCACGTATTGCCATATAGAGAATAATATTAACACAAATCAAATCTGCTGACGTATTCCGTAGTGCGTCATGACACTGCGGCCAAGCTCTTTATATAAATTGTTTTCATTGTTCCACCTCAGCGTATTTAGCGAGGCGGTTTCCTTGGCACGTCTTGTCAAAGCAGAGATCGTGTGCCCCTTTTAACGGGATTCTCATCAATACGGACGTGGGTAACCCAACCGCGCCATTTACCACGGCGCTTGGGAGGCAAGTGAGTTTTATTAGGTAGGTGGGGATGCCTAACCGCACCCGCTTGTATAAAGGGATAAGGATTCACCTTTTTAACCTACGCCCTCTTCCTCCTTTGCCAATCCATCTCTCGCGCACTCAAGCTCCAGCGCCCAAGTCCGCTCTTCCTTCCTCAACCTTCTCCAACAATGTCCGGAGCGGGAGGCAAGTGGATGGCCTCCTCCGTTACGGAGGCCCAAGTAAAAAAGCTAAGGAAAGCCGGATACTTATCCAAGGACATTCCGCATCGCCTTCCTGAGAAGGGGCAGCTTCTTCCTACCCCAGGGCCCCATGAGAGGGTAGTTTTTCTTCCCCACTTCCTCCGCGGACTGGGATTTCTACTTCACCCATTTGTCCGGGGGCTCATGTTCTACTACGGCCTGGATTTCCATGATCTGGCCCCGAACTTTGTCCTCAACATCTCGGCGTTTATCGTCGTGTGTGAGGCCTTTCTCCGCGTCCGCCCCCACTTCGGACTCTGGCTCAAGACCTTCAACGTCAAGCCCAAGGTGGTGTCCGGCACCCAGGCGGAGTGCGGAGGCGCTATGGCCGGCAAGATGGCCAACGTCCTCTGGTTCGATGGCTCCTGTGTGGAGTCCCTAAAGGGTGGCAGGCCGGGTGGTTTTACATCACCGAGCCACGTGATCTGAAATGGGTCGCAGCCCCCGAGTTCAGATCCGGACCCCCCACGTGGCTCATGTCCTGGAAAGAGACGTGCCTGTCGTGGGGCAACGAGGAAGAAGTGACTGGGTTGCAAACGTGCATCCAGTCCCTGGTGAACAGGCCAATCCGGCTGATCAATGTGATCCAGGTCATGCTCGTTCGCCGGATCCTCCCGTGCCAACAACGGGATTTTACTTTGTGGGAATTCGACCCGGCGCAGCACCAAACCCTCAGTAGGCTCTTCGACACGACGTATGAAGACGTCTGGAAGGTGCTGACCAAAGGCGCTGAGTCCCCCACATCCGCTTCCGAGGACTGCGGATACAGCTCGCAGCATCATGCCAGCGAGGTGAGCTATCTATACCTTTGACAGGTTTGTTAACATCTTCTTCATAGATTAACTCTATGCGGGATCTAAACTCCCTTTACCTTTGACAGGCTTGGCGGGCTATATCCGGACCAATTAACTGTTCGGCTCCCCTGCCCGAAGACCCAGCCCCAGCTCTCTTGGTGAAGTTGATGGCTCCAGCACCTTATGCGGTGCCGGAGAAGAAGGCCAAGAAGAAGAAAACCACTGGGACTCGAAAAAGTTCCCGCAACATGGTGGTGTCGGACTCGTCATCTGACGAGTCCGCGACGCTCTCCTCTCGTGAAAACGAGGAGGAGGAATAAGAAAGCTCTCCCCCCCCAGCGAGGGGAGAAAAGAAGAAGAAGGCCACCCCAACGGGGGAGGCCGAGGGGTCGAGGAAAAGGAAGACCCCTCCGCCGGACTACTACCACGACGCCGAAGAGGGCGGAAAGGAGGGGCCGGACAGAACCAAGCGTCCGGCGAAATCGTAAGTATTTATATACCAGAGTGACTCATGATATTCTTTTAATGCGCGGCTTTCCCTAATATCGCTCGTAATTTATGCAGCCCGCCCCGGGCCGAACTCGACGATTCGTCGAGCGGCTCCCTGGATTCGTCGGACGTGAACTCTGTTCCGCCCGCTGTCTCCCCCTGCAGGGCGGACGACGCCGAAGTGGCGTCCCATCAAGCTCCAGGGCAGGAGGAGATAGTCCTGGAGGAGCCGCAAGGCAATCCTCCGGACCCGAGGAGTAAAGGGGATGAAAACCCCCAGGGCTCCAAGTCCGGCTTTATGCCGGACACCGCGCCGGACTCGACAGTCCTGGTCCACGGTGGGCCAACTCCTTCCGAGAGGAGTAAGCCGTCTAAGCCGGCGACCTCCGTCCAACCAGAGGCGCCGGACAATCTGCTGGAGGTGCTTGAGGGCGCCGCCATCGACGAGGAGCACCGTACTGTTATGAGTTCGGTGATCCAAAGGGTTCAGTCCACCAAGAGCGGACTGACTGAAGCTTGCGCTAGCCTTCTAACAGGCTTTGAGGTAAGTAAAAATATGTCAAATTATTTACCGCATAGACAGTAGCCCCCGATGCTCTGTTCGGTGTTCGGAAAGAAAAGCCGAATAGAGGATCTAGTAATTTTCGCAGGAGTCTAACAACAAAAAGTCAAATATGCGTATGCAGGCTTCGCTGCTGTCCACCGCCGCACTGACTGCGCAGGTGGATGTCCTTAAAAAGGACCTCGGGCGGACCGAGCATGAGCTCGGCCTTGCCAAACGGCAGCTCGAGGAGAAAGAAGGTAAGAAATACCCTAAAAAAAGAAAAAAGGTGCCTATAGAGAGGCTTGATTGCAGAAAGAAATAACAGGATTGTACTGCTTATTGTAGGGGCCACAACCGAGGTGGCGACCCTAAAGCAGGCGCTGGCTGAGGCCGAAAAGAAAACGGCCGGGGAGCGCGCCGAGCGAGAAAGGCATGGGGTTCAGGTCGGCGAGGTGCAGCAAGAGCTGCAAGCTCTTATGAAAAAACATGAGAGTTTGGAGCTTGAGTCAAAAGCGCAAGCATCCGAGCTCGCGTCGGCCCTTGAGACCGCCAATAGTGCCAAGGCCGAAGCCCAAAAAGCCCTCCAAGAGTTGGAGGAGGTGAAAAAGATAGCAACGGGTAAGGCATTCTTAATGCAAAGTAGGAATATAAAAGTAAACTACCTGTTACTTACCCGAATCCGGAGTTCTCCAGGGGCGTTCGCCGATCTTCCCCACAGCGTATCCACCGCCGCCGCGTTCTACCGAGCTAAAGAGGGCAGCTCGATGGAGAGTGTGTTCTGGTCTCAGTATTCTGAGGCCAGACACCCTGTGCCTTTGAGCGATCAGCAGCTGGTCGAGCTCCACAAGGCGGCCGAACAGGCCATGAAGGGCTTACTAGTTCGGCTGTGGCCTGGAGAGGCCCTGCCTGGGAGCTATTTTGGGCTAGTGCGGCGGCTGGTGGAGGCCTGTCCACGGCTTGAGGTCATCAAGCGCTCCGCCTGCATTGAAGGTGCCCGGAGGGCCCTTGCCCGTTAAGGGTACACTGGGGTAAGCTGGACGGAGAGAAGCTGGTGAAGGACGGGCCGCCGCCGGGGAAGGAGCATCGCAATCCCGAAAACTACTACAAGGAAGTTCTTGCCGGAGCCCGCCTTGTCGCGGATGAATGTACTAAAGATGTAGTATTTGAATGAACTCGCTCGTTTGTATCCTGTGCGCTGAAAACTTGTTCATATGCGCTAAGCAATGCTTATTGAAGTTAAAATATTATTTTCTGTGCAGCCGTTTATCAAAAATTGAGAGATGGCCAGTCGTCGGCTTCTACCCCCATGCCCTAGTGCTGGGGTGTTCGGGATAAACCTGAGGGCTCTTTTTCCCATAGTTGGGTCCTTCAAGGGAGGCGCTCAGCACAACGAACCAGGCAATCGGACTATAATGCTTGAACACTCTCACTTAGCCATAGAACGTTATAATTTTAAATTTCGGCGAAGCCCCTAGTTCGGAAGGCCGAATTCGGGGCGCTATCCACGCCTATGGCCGGACATAGCCCGCTCCTCGCTCGAAGCGGCATAAGTCTTTAAGGACTCGAAAAACCTCTCGAACAGCGACCGGTCTCACGCCTTATCATGACAGTCTGTTTTAGCTTTCTCCACTGAGGTGCTTAACCCAGCTGAACTGGGGCACAATCGCAGTGGTTCTCCTAGTGCTACCTTAGCCGATATAGCGGAACGTAAGGCACCAAAACATAGGAGCCGGGCAAACCCAACATGTGACCAAAATCATGATTCGGAGCCGATGCATATAGTGCTATAAGTTCGGGGTGCCGCACTTGTGAAAGTGTACGGACTTCTCACACCAGATAGAAGGGTAATGAAGCCCCTGGCGTGTTTTGCCGTACCATGGTGTACGGTTGCGATCATGTTTTTTTAATGAACATATATATTAAAAGAGGACAACGCAAAAAATAGGCGAAGAGCTATGCATTGTTTATAGAGAGGCTATTTATCAAAGCCGAACGATACAAGTAGTGCGATAAGCAAAAAAGATATTAGACTATTTAACATGTCCTGACCAGGCGCAGGCCGCGGAATTTAGAAACAGATATATCGCTCGAAATAGAGACCACCTGAGAGTTCCGTAATGCGGCGTAGCTTTGTCTGCTTTCCTGGGTCTTGCATCGTCTGTGCGGTAGCAAAGCCGAACAGGTTATCCAGAGTGTGGAGTCCTGAAAGTAAAAAAAATCCGGCAGCCCCTAGTACGTTTGACGCCGTATTGTAAGCATGCCGTTAATGTGCCCCTCCCCCTGTGCCCATGGAATTTCGAGGGCGTAATTGTGTACTCGAGGTACTAGCTCTGCTATGTTGCGATGGCTGGGGTTGGGGCCGTATTGCTACGCTTGCTCCGAACGTGCCAGGCGGTCTTGTTGCAGGTTACTCCGGGCGCGCTTTGCATTGTCCGGCTTTTTAACGGCCGGACTAGAGAGTTGCCTTGAAAGGCTGCTTTGTACTTCCGCTGCGAGGGCCGCCGTGTGCTCCTCCGTACGGATGGAGCGTTCTGTGTTTCCGTTGACCGTAATTACTCCTCGAGGGCCTGGCATCTTGAGCTTGAGATATGCGTAGTGCGGCACCGCATTGAATTTAGCGAATGCGGTTCGTCCGAGCAGGGCGTGATAGCCACTGCGGAACGGGACTATATCGAAGATTAACCCTTCGCTTCGGAAGTTATCCGGAGATCCGAAGACCACATCAAGTGTTACCGAGCCTGTGCAATTGGCCTCTACACCTGGTATGACGCCTTTAAAGGTCGTCCTTGTGGGCTTGATCCTTGATGGATCTATGCCCATTTTCCGCACTGTATCCTGATAAAGCAGGTTCAGGCTACTGCCGCCGTCCATGAGGACTCTTGTTAGATGAAATCCGTCAATGATTGGGTCAAGAACCAATGCGGCAAAACCGCCGTGACGGATGCTAGTGGGGTGGTCCCTTCGATCAAAAGTGATCGGGCAGGAGGACCATGGGTTGAACTTTGGGGCGACTGGCTCCATCGCATATACGTCCCGCAGCACACGCTTCCGCTCCCTCTTGGGAATGTGGGTCGCGTATATCATGTTCACCGTCCGCACTTGTGGGGGAAACCCCTTCTGTCCACTGTTGTTCGGCGGCCTGGGCTCCTCCTCGTCGTCGCTATGCAGCCCCTTGTCTTTGTGTTCGGCTCTTAACTTGCCTGCCTGCTCGAACACCCAACAATCCCTGTTGGTGTAATTGGCTGGCCTTTCGGGGGTGCCATGAATCTGGCACGAGCGGTCGAGTATCCGGTCCAAACTGGACGGGCCCTGGGTATTCTTTTTAAATGGCTTTTTCCGCTGACCGGATTTATAGCCTCTGAATCCGGCATTTACTGCTGTATCCTCATTGCTGTCGCTGCTAACGCGGCGCTTTTGCTTATTTTGACGTGTCCTGCCACTTTTGTCCTTGGTATCCGAATTACCAGGGTTCTTCGATAAGTTGTTGCTGCGAGCTAGCCAGCTATCTTCGCCCGCGCAAAAGCGGGTCATGAGTGTCGTGAGGGCTGCCATAGATTTCGGCTTTTCCTGTCCCAGGTGCCGGGCAAGCCACTCGTCGTGGATGTTATGTTTGAAGGCTGCTAGGGCCTCTGCGTCCGGACAATCGACTATCTGATTTTTCTTTGTTAGGAACCATGTCCAGAATTGCCTGGCCGATTCTTCTGGCTGCTGAATTATGTGGCTTAGGTCGTCGGTGTCCGGTGGCCGCACATAGGTCCCCTGGAAGTTGTCGAGGAATGCGGCTTCCAGGTCTTCCCAAGAACCGATTGAGTCCGCTGGTAGGCTGTTAAGCCAGTGCCGGGCCGGTCCCTTGAGCTTATGGGGGAGATATTTGATGGCGTGTAGATCGTCGCCACGTGCCATGTGGATGTGAAGGAGATAATCCTCAATCCATACTGCCGGATCTGTCGTACCATCGTACGACTCGATGTTGACGGGTTTGAAACCCTCTGGGATTTTATGATCCATTACTTCATCTGTGAAGCATAGTGGGTGTGCGGCGCCCCTGTACTGGGCTATGTCACGACGTAGCTCGGAAGAGCTATGCCTATTGTGTTCGGCCCGGCCGGATTTATTGTGTCCGGAGTGAAGATCATCACGTGTCGTCGGGCGTCTGCGCCATCCATAGATCGATCTTGTTTGCCTTGCTTTGTCCTCCAGTACGTCTCGCAGGTCTAGCTCATTTTCCCGTGCCTTAGTTGAGCGGCACCGGGGCATGGCTTGTTTAGAGGTTCGACAGGCCTCTCTGTCGCGGCCGCGAGGTGGCCGGTCTGCCATGTCATGCATTGGTAATGTAGGTGTTTCCCCCTCTGATTGGGGTAGCGGCCTGCGCTTAGGATAATTTTTGGAGGGGCGCTCGAGTTCATACTCTTCGGCCGCAAGGACTTCAGTCCATCTGTCAGCTAGCAAATCTTGATCAGCTCTAAGCTATTGCTGCTTTTTCTTTAGGCTATTCGCCGTGGCTAGAAGCCTGCGTTTAAAACGCTCTTGTTTGGCGGGGTCTGATGGTACGACGAATTCGTCGTCGTCGAGGCTTGCCTCGTCTTTGGAGGGAGGCATGTAGTTATCATCCTCAACCTCTCGCTCTGCCGCTCTCTCATGAGGGCTGGCTTCTACATCTTCCTGCGCCGAATCTTGCTGGATTTGGTGTTCTTCGGCGCTATCCGGGGTAGTATTATCTCCCGTGCCGGAATCACCATTTCTGCTGTGGCGGGATTTAGAGCGGCACCGTTGACGCCGGCGTTTTGGCTGTTTCTTCGAGGTCATCCTCCGCTATTCCATCGCCATCTCCATCCTTTGGAGCGTCCACCATATATATGTCATATGACGAGGTGGCGGTCCAGTGCCCTACAGGTGCTGGTTCTTGTTCGTCTCCTCCTTCGTCGTCCATACCGTCGAAGACTTCGGAGCCGAAGTCAAGTATGTCGGTTAAATCATCGACAGTGGCTATTAAGTGGGTGGTGGGTGGGCTTTGAATTTCTTCGTCGTCCGAATCCCAACCTCGCAGACCATAGTCCGGCCTGGGCTCTCCTGATAGAGAGAGAGAGACTTGAGAGAATTCAGGATATCACCGAAAGGTGAGTGCTGAAAGATGTCCGCGGCGGTTGGGGAAGAAGACTCCAGCAGCAGCACGACGGCGTGGTGATGGTGGAGCCGCAGTACTCCGACAGGGCTTCGCCGAGCTCTACGGAGGAGGAGGATGTGTTGGAGAGGGAGAGGGAGGCGCCAGGGCAAAGGGTGTCTAGCCCCCCTCCCCTCCCCCCTTTATATAACCCCTTGGGGGGCGCCGGCCCTAGGAGATGGAATCTCCTAGGGGGGGCGGCGGCCAGGGAGGGGGGCTTGCCCCCCAAGCAAGGGGGGCGCCCCCTTTAGGGTTTCCCCCCCCCCCAACCCTAGGCGCATGGGCCTTTGGGGGGGAGGCGCACCAGCCCACTTTGGGCTGGTTCCCTCCCTCATACAGCCCATGGGGCCCTCCGGGATAGGTGGCCCCACCCGATGGACCCCCCGGGACCCTCCGGTGGTCCCGGTACAATACCGATAACCCCGAAACTTGTCCCGATGTCCGTATGACGACTTTCCATATATAAATCTTTACCTCCGGACCATTCCGAAACTCCTCGTGACGTCCGGGATCTCATCCGGGACTCCGAACAACATTCGGGTTACTGCATATACATATCTTCACAACCCTAGCGTCACCGAACCTTAAGTGTGTAGACCCTACGGGTTCGGGAGACATGCAGACATGACCGAGACGGCTCTCGGGCAATAACCAACAGCGGGATCTGGATACCCATGTTGGCTCCCACATGCTCCACGATGATCTCATCGGATGAACCACGATGTCGAGGATTCAATTAATCCCGTATACGATTCCCTTTGTCAATCGGTATTTTACTTGCCCGAGATTCGATCGTCGGTATCCCAATACCTCGTTCAATCTTGTTACCGGCAAGTCACTTTTCTCGTACCGTAATGCATGATCCCGTGATCAAACACTTTGATCACACTGAGCTCATTATGATGATGCATTACCGAGAGGGCCCGGTGATACCTCTCCGTCAAGCGGAGTGACAAATCCCAGTCTCGATCCATGTCAACCCAACAGACACTTTCAGAGATACCCGTAGTATACCTTTATAGTCACCCAGTTACGTTGTGACGTTTGGCACACCCAAAGCACTCCTACGGTATCCGGGAGTTACACGATCTCATGGTCTAAGGAAAGGATACTTGACATTGGAAAACTCTAGCAAACGAACTATGCGATCTTATGCTATGTTTAGGATTGGGTCTTGTCCATCACATCATTCTCCTAATGATGTGATCCCGTTATCGATGACATCCAATGTCCATAGTCAGGAAACCATGACTATCTGTCGATCAACGAGCTAGTCGACTAGAGGCTCACTAGGGACATATTGTTGTCTATTATTCACACATGTATTACGATTTCCGGATAACACAATTATAGCACGAATAAAGACAATTATCATGAATAAGGAAATATAATAATAATGCTTTTATTATTGCCTCTAGGGCATATTTCTAACAGTCTCCCACTTGCACTAGAGTCAATAATCTAGTTACATTGTGATGAATCGAACACCCATAGAGTTCTGGTGCTGATCATGTTTTGCCTTAGGGAGAGGTTTAGTCAACGGATCTGCGACATTCAGATCCGTGTGCACTTTACAAATCTCTATGTCTCCATCTTGAACATTTTCACGAATGGAGTTGAAGCGACGCTTGATGTGCCTGGTCTTCTTGTGAAACCTGGGCTCCTTGGCAAGTGCAATAGCTCCAGTGTTGTCACAGAAGAGCTTGATTGGCCCCGACGCATTGGGTATGACTCCGAGGTCGGTGATGAACTCCTTCACCCAAATTGCTTCATGTGCTGCCTCTGAGGCTGCCATGTACTCCGCTTCACATGTAGATCCCACCACGACGCTTTGCTTGCAACTGCACCAGCTTACTGCCCCACCATTCAAAATATACACGTATCCGGTTTGTGACTTAGAGTCATCCAGATCTGTGTTGAAGCTAGCGTCGACGTAACCTTTTACGACGAGCTCTTCGTCACCTCCATAAACGAGAAACATTTCCTTAGTCCTTTTCAGGTACTTCAGGATATTCTTGACCGCTGTCCAGTGTTCCTTGCCGGGATTACTTTGGTACCTACCTACCAAACTTACGGCAAGGTTTACATCAGTTCTGGTACACAGCATGGCATACATAATAGAACCTATGGCTGAGGCATAGGGGATGACGCTCATCTCTTCTATATCTTCTGCCGTGGTCGGACATTGAGCTGAGCTCAATTTCACACCTTGTAACACAGGTAAGAACCCTTTCTTAGATTGATCCATATTGAACTTCTTCAATATTTTATCAAGGTATGTGCTTTGTGAAAGACCTATGAGGCGTCTCGATCTATCTCTATAGATCTTGATGCCTAATATATAAGCAGCTTCTCCAAGGTCCTTCATTGAAAAACTCTTATTCAAGTAGGCCTTAATGATGTCCAAGAGTTCTATATCATTTCCCATCAAAAGTATGTCATCTACATATAGTATGAGAAATGCTACAGAGCTCCCACTCACTTTCTTGTAAACACAGGCTTCTCCATAAGTCTGTGTAAACCCAAACGCTTTGATCATCTCATCAAAGCGAATGTTCCAACTCCGAGATGCTTGCACCAGCCCATAAATCGAGCGTTGGAGCTTGCACACCTTGTCAGCATTCTTAGGATCGACAAAACCTTCTGGCTGCATCATATACAATTCTTCCTTAAGGAAACCATTAAGGAATGCCGTTTTGACGTCCATTTGCCATATTTCATAATCGTAGAATGCGGCAATTGCTAACATGATTCGGACGGACTTCAGCTTCGCTACCGGTGAGAAAGTCTCATCGTAGTCAACCCCTTGAACTTGTCGATAACCCTTAGCGACAAGCCGAGCTTTATAGATGGTCACATTACCATCCGCGTCTGTCTTTTTCTTAAAGATCCATTTATTTTCTATGGCTCGCCGCTCAACGGGCAAGTCAGTCAAAGTCCATACTTCGTTTTCATACATGGATCCTATCTCGGATTTCATGGCTTCCAGCCATTTGTCGGAATCCGGGCCCGCCATTGCTTCCTCATAGTTCGAAGGTTCACCGTTGTCTAACAACATGATTTCCAAGACAGGGTTGCCGTACCACTCTGGTGCGGAACGTGTCCTTGTAGACCTTCGAATTTCAGTAGGAGCTTGATTAGAAGTATCTTGATCATCATCATTAATTTCCTGTCTAGTCGGTGCAGGCACCTCAGAAACGTTTTCTTGAGTTTCGCCGTTTTCCGATTCAAGAGGTAACACTTCATCAAGTTCTACTTTCCTCCCACTTACTTCTTTCGAGAGAAACTCTTTCTCTAGAAAGGATCCATTCTTGGCAACAAAGATCTTGCCTTCGGATCTGAGGTAGAAGGTATACCCAACAGTTTCTTTAGGGTATCCTATGAAGACGCATTTTTCCGATTTGGGTTCGAGCTTTTCAGGTTGAAGTTTCTTGACATAAGCATCGCATCCCCAAACTTTTAGAAACGACAGCTTAGGTTTCTTCCCAAACCATAATTCATACGGTGTCGTCTCAACGGATTTCGACGGAGCCCTATTTAAAGTGAATGCGGCAGTCTCTAAAGCATAGCCCCAAAAAGATAGCGGTAAGTCGGTAAGAGACATCATAGATCGCACCATATCTAATAGAGTGCGATTACGATGTTCGGACACACCATTACGCTGAGGTGTTCCAGGCGGCGTGAGTTGTGAAACTATTCCACATTTTCTTAAGTGTGTGCCAAATTCGTGACTCAAGTATTCTCCTCCACGATCTGATCGTAGAAACTTGATCTTTCTTTCACGTTGATTTTCAACCTCACTCTCAAATTCCTTGAACTTTTCAAAGGTCTCAGACTTGTGTTTCATTAAGTAGACATACCCATATCTACTCAAGTCATCAGTGAGGGTGAGAACATAACGATAGCCACCGCGAGCCTCAACACTCATTGGACCGCACACATCGGTATGTATGATTTCCAATAAGTTGGTTGCTCGCTCCATTGTTCCTGAGAACGGAGTCTTGGTCATTTTACCCATGAGGCATGGTTCGCACGTGTCAAATGATTCATAATCAAGAGACTCTAAAAGTCCATCTGCATGGAGCTTCTTCATGCGTTTGACACCTATGTGACCAAGGCGGCAGTGCCACAAATATGTGGGACTATTGTTATCAACTTTAACTCTTTTGGTATTCACACTATGAATATGTGTATCATCACGTACGAGATTCATTAAGAATAAACCATTAACCATCGGAGCATGACCATAAAACATATCTCTCATATAAATAGAACAACCATTATTCTCGGATTTAAATGAGTAGCCATCTCGAATTAAACGAGATCCAGATACAATGTTCATGCTCAAACTTGGCACTAAATAACAATTATTGAGGTTTAAAACTAATCCCGTAGGTAAATGTAGAGGCAGCGTGCCGACGGCGATCACATCGACCTTGGAACCATTCCCGACGCGCATCGTCACCTCGTCCTTCGCTAGTCTCCGTTTATTCCGCAGCTCCTGCTTTGAGTTACAAATGTGAGCAACTGCACTGGTATCAAATACCCAAGAGCTACTACGAGTACTGGTAAGGTACACATCAATTACATGTATATCACATATACCTTTGGTTTTGCCGGCCTTCTTGTCCGCTAAGTATTTGGGGCAGTTCCGCTTCCAGTGACCACTTCCCTTGCAATAAAAACACTCAGTCTCGGGCTTGGGTCCATTCTTTGGCTTCTTCCCGGCAACTTGCTTACCGGGCGCGGCAACTTCCTTGCCGTCCTTCTTCAAGTTCTTTTTACCCTTGCCCTTCTTGAACTTAGTGGTTTTATTCACCATCAACACTTGATGCTCCTTCTTGATTTCTACCTCTGCTGATTTCAGCATAGCATATACCTCAGGAATGGTCTTTACCATCCCCTGCATATTGTAGTTCATCACAAAGCTCTTGTAGCTAGGTGGAAGCGACTGGAGGATTCTGTCAATGACCGCTTCATCCGGGAGATTAACTTCCAATTGAGTCAAGCGGTTGTGCAACCCAGACATTTTGAGTATGTGTTCACTGACAGAGCCATTTTCCTCCATCTTACAGCTAAAGAATTTGTCAGAGACTTCATATCTCTCGACCCGGGCATGAGCTTGGAAAACCATTTTCAGCTCTTCGAACATCTCATATGCTCCATGTCTCTCAAAACGCTTTTGGAGCCCCGGCTCTAAGCTGTAAAGCATGCCGCACTGAACGAGGGAGTAATCATCGCAGCGTGACTGCCAAGCGTTCATAACGTCTTGTTCTGCAGGGAGAATAGGTGCATCATCCAGCGGTGCTCGTAGGACATAATCTTTCTTGGCAGCTATGAGGATGATCCTCAGGTTCCGGACCCAGTCCGTATAGTTGCTACCATCGTCTTTCATCTTGGTTTTCTCTAGGAACGCGTTGAAGTTGTGAACTACGTTGGCCATTTGATCTACAAGACATATTGTAAATATTTAGACTAAGTTCATGATAATAAAGTTCATTTAATCAAATTATTTAATGAACTCCCACTTAGATAGACATCCCTCTTCTAGTCATCTAAGTATTACATGATCCGAGTCAACTAGGCCGTGTCCGATCATCACGTGAGACGGACTAGTCAACATCGGTGAACATCTTCATGTTGATCGTATCTTCTATACGACTCATGCTCGACCTTTCGGTCTTCTGTGTTCTGAGGCCATGTCTGTACATGCTAGGATCGTCAAGTCAACCTAAGTGTTTTGCGTGTGTAAATTTGTCTTACACCCGTTGTATGTGAACGTTAGAATCTATCACACCCGATCATCACGTGGTGCTTCGAAACAACGAACTGTCGCAACGGTGCACAGTTAGGGGGAACACTTTCTTGAAATTATTATGAGGGATCATCTTATTTACTACCGTCGTTCTAAGTAAACAAGATGCAAAACATGATAAACATCACATGCAATCAAATAATAAACGTGACATGATATGGCCAATATCACATAGCTCCTTCGATCTCCATCTTGGGGCTCCATGATCATCTTGTCACCGGCTTGACACCATGATCTTCATCATCATGATCTTCATCATCGTGTCTCCATGAAGTTGCTCACCAACTATTACTTCTACTACTCTGGCTAACGCGTTTAGCAATAAAGTAAAGTAATTTACATGGCGATTCTCAATGACACGCAGGTCATACAAAAAAATAAAGACAACTCCTATGGCTCCTGCCGGTTGTCATACTCATCGACATGCAAGTCGTGATTCCTATTACAATAGCATGAACATCTCATACATCACATATAGATCATTCATCATTCATCACAACTTTGGCCATATCATATCACAAAGCACTTGCTGCAAAAACAAGTTAGACGTCCTCTAATTGTTGTTGCAAGTTTTACGTGGCTGAATTAGGGTTCTAGCAAGAACGTTTTCTTACCTACGTGAAAACCACAACGTGATTTGTCAACTTCTATTTACCCTTCATAAGGACCCTTTTCATCGAATCCGCTCCAACTAAAGTGGGAGAGACAGACACCCGCCAGCCACCTTATGCAACTAGTGCATGTTAGTCGGTGGAACCGGTCTCACGTAAGAGTACGTGTAAGGTTGGTCCGGGCCGCTTCATCCCACAATACCGCTGAAGCAAGATAAGACTAGTAGCGGCAAGAAAGTTGACAACATCTACGCCCACAACAAATTGTGTTCTACTCGTGCAATAGAGAACTACGCATAAACCTGGCTCATGATGCCACTTTTCGGGAACGTTGCAGAAAATCAAAAATTTTCCTACGGTTTCACCAAGATCCATCTATGAGTTCATCTAGCAACGAGTCATGGGAGAGAGAGATTGCATCTACATACCACTTTGTAGATCGCGAGCGGAAGCGTTCAACGAACGGGGATGAAGTAGTCGTACACACCGTGATCCAAATCACCGGAGATCCTAGCACCGAAAGCACGGCACCTCCGCGTTCAACACACGTACGGTCAGCGTAACGTCTCCTTCTACTTGATCCAGCAAGGCAAAGGAGAGGTTGGGGAAGAAGACTCCAGCAGCAGCACGACAGCGTGGTGATGGTGGAGCCGCAGTACTCCGACAGGGCTTCGCCGAGCTCTACGGAGGAGGAGGATGTGTTGGAAAGGGAGAGGGAGGCGCCAGGGCAAAGGGTGTCTAGCCCCCCCTCCCCTCCCCCCTTTATATAACCCCTTGGGGGGCGCCGGCCCTAGGAGATGGAATCTCCTAGGGGGGGCGGCGGCCAGGGAGGGGGGCTTGCCCCCCAAGCAAGGGGGGCGCCCCCTTTAGGGTTTCCCCCCCCCCCCAACCCTAGGCGCATGGGCCTTTGGGGGGGAGGCGCACCAGCCCACTTTGGGCTGGTTCCCTCCCTCATACAGCCCATGGGGCCCTCCGGGATAGGTGGGCCCACCCGATGGACCCCCCGGGACCCTCCGGTGGTCCCGGTACAATACCGATAACCCCGAAACTTGTCCCGATGTCCGTATGACGACTTTCCATATATAAATCTTTACCTCCGGACCATTCCGAAACTCCTCGTGACGTCCGGGATCTCATCCAGGACTCCGAACAACATTCGGGTTACTGCATATACATATCTTCACAACCCTAGCGTCACCGAACCTTAAGTGTGTAGACCCTACGGGTTCGGGAGACATGCAGACATGACCGAGACGGCTCTCGGGCAATAACCAACAGCGGGATCTGGATACCCATGTTGGCTCCCACATGCTCCACGATGATCTCATTGGATGAACCACGATGTCGAGGATTCAATTAATCCCGTATACGATTCCCTTTGTCAATCGGTATTTTACTTGCCCGAGATTCGATCGTCGGTATCCCAATACCTCGTTCAATCTCGTTACCGGCAAGTCACTTTTCTCGTACCGTAATGCATGATCCCGTGATCAAACACTTTGATCACACTGAGCTCATTATGATGATGCATTACCGAGAGGGCCCGGTGATACCTCTCCGTCAAGCGGAGTGACAAATCCCAGTCTCGATCCATGTCAACCCAACAGACACTTTCAGAGATACCCGTAGTATACCTTTATAGTCACCCAGTTACGTTGTGACGTTTGGCACACCCAAAGCACTCCTACGGTATCCGGGAGTTACACGATCTCATGGTCTAAGGAAAGGATACTTGACATTGGAAAACTCTAGCAAACGAACTATGCGATCTTATGCTATGTTTAGGATTGGGTCTTGTCCATCACATCATTCTCCTAATGATGTGATCCCGTTATCGATGACATCCAATGTCCATAGTTAGGAAACCATGACTATCTGTCGATCAACGAGCTAGTCGACTAGAGGCTCACTAGGGACATATTGTTGTCTATTATTCACACATGTATTACGATTTCCGGATAACACAATTATAGCACGAATAAAGACAATTATCATGAATAAGGAAATATAATAATAATGCTTTTATTATTGCCTCTAGGGCATATTTCCAACATTGGAGTCATGGGCCGTGCGGAGTACGGGGCTGTCGTTCGGCTCGATCGCCTTCAAGATCGCAGCCCCCGAGGTGACGTCCAACCGTTCATCCTCGAAGAACGCAGAGGGCTCCGAGTCGAGGATCGGGGCTGGTGCGTGTGCGGCCTCCAGGGCACTATTCGGAGGCAGAGCTATATCATGCCCCTCGAGGTAGTGAGGCGCGCTTGGTTGTGGCTCGAACCCGTCGAAGATCAAGTCTCCGCGGATATCTGCCGTGTAGTTTAAGTTTCCAAACCTGACTTGATGGCCAGGGGCGTAGCTTTTGATCTACTCTAGACGACCAAGCGAATTGGCCCGCAGAGCGAAGCCGCCGAAGACGAAGATTTGTCCGGGGAGGAAAGTCTCACCCTGGACCTCATCGTTGTTGATGATCAAAGGAGCCATCGGGCCTAAAAGCGACGACACAGAGGAACTCTCAATGAAAGCACCAATGTCGGTGTCAAAACCGGCGGATCTCGGGTAGGGGGTCCCGAACTGTGCGTCAAGGTCGGATGGTAACAGGAGACAAGGGACACTTTATTTTACCCAGGTTCGGGCCCTCTCGATGGAGGTAAACCCCTACTCCTGATAGATTAATATTGATGATATGGGTAGTACAAGAGTAGATCTACCACGAGATCAAGGAGGCTAAACCCTAGAAGCTAGCCTATGGTATGATTGTGTATGATGATGGTTGTCCTACGGACTACAACCCTCCGGTTTATATAGACACCGGATAGGGTTAGGGTTACACAAAGTCGGTTACAATGGTAGGAGATCTTGAATATCCGCACGCCTAGCTTGCCTTCCACGCCAAGAAAAGATCCTTCCGGACACGGGACGAAGTCTTCAATCTTGTATGTTCATAGTCCTGGAGTCCGGCTGAAGGTATAGTCCGGCTATCCGAACACCCCCTAATCCAGGACTCCCTCAAACTCCATTATAGGTCCCCAATCGGATTCGATTGGTAGGGGCACGGGGGGTTCGGAGTCCGGATAAGAGTCTGGACCCTCGGAGTCACGGGTCAAGCGGAGTGCGGGGCTGGCGTTCGGCTCGATTGCCTTTGAGATCGCAGCCCCCGAAGTGACGTCCAACCGCTCATCCTCGATTGGCGTAATAGGCTCCGAGTCTAGGGTCGGAACCAGTGCGTGTGCGGCCTCTAGGACACTGTTCGCAGGCAGAGCTAGATCATGCCCCTCGAGGTAGTGCGGCGCGCTTGGCTGTGGCTCAAACCCGTCGAAGGTCAAGTCTCCGCGGGTGTCAGCCGTGTAATTTAAGCTTCCAAACCTGACTTGATGGCCAGGGGCGTAGCTTTCGATCTGCTCTAGGTGACCAAGCGAATTGGCCCGCAGAGCGAAGCCGCCGAAGACGAAGATCTGTCCGGGGAGGAAAGTCTCACCCTGGACCTCATCGTTGTTGATGATCAAAGGAGCCACTGGGCCTCAAAGGCGACGACACAGAGGAACTCTCAAAGAAAGCACCAATGTCGGTGTCAAAACCGGCGGATCTCGGGTAGGGGCTCCCGAACTGTGCGTCAAGGCCGGATGGTAACAGGAGACAAGGGACCCGATGTTTTTACCCAGGTTCGGGCCCTCTCGATGGAGGTAATACCCTACTCCTGCTTGATTAATATTGATGATATGGGTAGTACAAGAGTAGATCTACCACGAGATCAAGGAGGCTAAACCCTAGAAGCTAGCCTATGGTATGATTGTGTATGAAGATGGTTGTCCTACGGACTACAGCCCTCCGGTTTATATAGACACCAGATAGGGTTAGGGTTACACAGAGTCGGTTACATAGGTAGGAGATCTTGAATATTTGCATCGCCAAGCTTGCCTTCCACGCCAAGGAAAGTCCCATCCGGACACGGGACGAAGTCTTCAATCTTGTATCTTCATAGTCCAGGAGTCCGGCGAAGGTATAGTCCGGCTACCTAAACACCCCCTAATCGGAGGGTTGTAGTCCGTAGGCTTGCCATCGTAGGCTTTCTGGACGGTGATGGGTTGGATGAGATTTACCATGTAACCAAGTTAGTTTTGTTAGGGTTTGATCCCTAGTATCCACTATGTTCTGAGATTGATGTTGCTATGACTTTGCGATGCTTAATGCTTGTCACTAGGGCCCGAGTGCCATGATTTCAGATCTGAACCTATTATGTTTTCATGAATATATGTGAGTTCTTGATCCTATCTTGCAAGTCTATAGTCACCTACTATGTGTTATGATCCGGCAACCCCGAAGTGACAATAATCGGGACCACTCCCGGTGATGATCATAGTTTGAGGAGTTCATGTATTCACTATGTGTTAATGCTTTGGTCCGGTACTCTATTAAAAGGAGGCCTTAATATCCCTTAGTTTCCATTAGGACCTCGCTGCCACGGGAGGGTAGGACAAAAGATGTCATGCAAGTTCTTTTCCATAAGCATGTATGACTATATTCGGAATACATGCCTACATTACATTGATGAATTGGAGGTAGTTCTGTGTCACCCTATGTTATGACTGTTACATGATGAACCGCATCCGACATAATTCTCCATCACCGATCCAATGCCTACGAGCTTTTCACATATTGTTCTCTGCTTATCTACTTTTCCCTTGCTACTGTTACAATCACTACAAAACCCAAAAATATTACTTTTGTTATCGTTACCGTTACTTCCATACTACTTTCCTACTAAATACTTTGCTGCAGATACTAAGTTATCCGGGTGTGGTTGAATTGACAACTCAACTGCTAATACTTGAGAATATTCTTTGGCTCCCCTTGTGTCGAATCAATAAATTTGGGTTGAATACTCTACCCTCGATGGGTTATCAATATTGCTTCTATGTCTTATGGCACAATGTTCGAGAGCACTATTGATGATGATTTTGTCATGCCTATTGCTTGTTGTGATGATTATGATTGGGAAGATAATGATACTTCTTATAATCTTGGAAATATTTTTGGCACTTGCTTGGAAGAATATGATAATAATGTTTGCTATACTATTGGTGACATTCATGCTATTGATAAGAATGATTGTGATGATATGCAAAACCACAAGCTTGGGGATGCTATGTTTAATGAGTATGATATGTTTGAAGATTTATTTGCTGGAAATAATGCTTGTCCTAAGCTTGGGGATTTGCTTAATGAATATTATCATTTGATTCCTTCTACTTACGATAAGAAAATTTATTATGATGATAGTATGCCTCCTATTTATGATGATTACATTAATGAAAGTGGGTTTGGAAGAGTGTCAACTCTAGGTAGTAGTGATCCCACTATTTTGAAGGGTGTTGAATCTTATTACAATATTGATGAAAGTGGATTTGGAAAGGTCATGACTTTGTTTAGTGATACATCCACTATTTTGGAAGAGGTTTCAATTGATTATGACAATGAAGTTGCTATCTATGATGATTATTATGATGACATGTATGCCATAAAGAGTAATAAATTTTCTATGATTGTGCATCATTAAAAGAGTGTTGTGTGTGATAGTTATATTGTTTAATCCATTCATGATGTTTCTGAAAATTATTATGAGGAAGGAACTTATGCTCTTACATATCTCAACAATATCAAGTTTCTTCTCTTTGTGTTGATTGTTTTGAAGTTGCACTTGTTTTGCCTTACTATGCTAGTTGATTCTTGCTCCCATAAGTTGTTTGCTCACAAAATCCCTATGCACAGGAAGTGGATTAGACCTAAATGTGCTTGCCATATGCTTCATGATGCTCTCTTTATGTTTCAATTCTTATCTTTTATGCGAGCATCATTGAAATCTTCATGCCTAGCTTAAAAGGCATTAAAGAAAAGCGCTTGTTGGGAGACAACCCAACACTTTTACCTACTGTTTTTGTGTGTTCACATGATTATGCTACTGTATTGATCATGTTTTATAGCTTTTGTTTCAATAAAGTGCCAAGTAAAGACTTTGGGATCATGTTGGGTGATAGTTGATTTGACCCTGCTGAAAAACAGAAACTTTTGCGCTTACGAAAATAATTCTTATTTTTGAAAGAAGAGTGCTTTTTAGTTTATTCTTTTTGCATAAGTTTAATATAAAAATTGCTCACGTGTTCCTAATTTTTTCGTAATTTTTGGAGTAGCAGAAGTATGGTTTGAGTACATATTACTACAGACTGTTCTGTTTTTGACAGATTCTGTTTTCAATGCATAGTTTGCTTGTTTTCTTGTTTCTATGGCTTATATTGCTCAACATAAATTGTGGAAATGATATGCTACAGTAGTCATTGTGTGTAAACAATTATTAATCTTGTCTTTGACAGTACCAAAGTGAAACGGTTTGCTCTTTATCATACTAACCTATCTCACGAAGTTCCGTTAAGTTTTGCGTGATTGAAGCTTTCAAGTTTTGGGTGAGATGTCGATATGAGGAGAATAAGGAGTGACAAGACCCTAAGCCTGGGGATGCCCAAGGCACCCCAAGTTAATATCCAAGGAAGATCCAAGCAACTAAGCTTGGGGATGCCCCGTAAGGCATCCCCTCTTTCGTCTCCAACATTATCGGTAACCTCACTTGAAGCTATGTTTTTATTCGTCACATGATATGTGTTTTACTTGGAGCGTCAATTTATTTTGTCAGGATTTGTTTGATGTTATTTAAAATAATGTTTTGCATCATTCTTTTCAATAAAAATGTCAAGTATAGCCTTTGCCATGCTTTTTTTGCAAGCCTATATGTTGCTGTTTGAAAACAGAAAGTTTATTGGTGTTGCAAAAATTCTCCAGAAAATTCAGAATGTGATAAAATGCTGAAACTTTTTGCACAATAATCTCTGATAAATTTTCTATAGTGTGGTAAATTTTCATAATTTTTGGAGTTAGGGAAGTATTGATACTCTTGCATTCTTTACGGACTGTACTGGTTTGGCAGATTGTTGTTATGTTTGCATTGTTTACATATGTTTGCTTGTTTAATGATTCTATTTGAGAATAGGAGTATTAAATATGCAGAGGAATTTAGTATGCAATGTTGAATAATAATTTTAGCGATTTGCTACAGTAGAGAACGATAAAGATTTTGCATTGGTTTATACTAACTTATCTCACGAGTTCTTGTTGAGTTTTGTGTGGATGAAGTTTTTAAGATTTAGGGAAACCGTGATATAAAAGGAATTAAGGAGACACAAAATCTCAAGCTTGGGGATGCCCAAGGCATCCCAAGATAATATTTCAATAAGCCTCAAGCATCTAAGCTTGGGGATGCCCCGGTAGGCATCCCACCTTTCTTCATCAACAATTATCGGTTAGTATCGGTTGAACCTAAGTTTTTGCTTCTTCACATGATGTGTGCTCTTCTTGAAATGTCATTTTATTTTCATCTTGCTTGATTTTTAATAAAAATACTTAGATCTGAAGCTTTTAATTAAAAGAGAGTCCTCACATAGCTATCTATTTACTTAACTACTCGCATGATGTTCACTTATATCTTTTGGAGTAGTTTGTCATTTACTCTTGTGCTTCACTTATATCCTATGAGTAAATTGTTGACTAAATTGAATGTCATGGAGTTGAAATCATTTCATGCCTAGTGGTAGCTTCACATTGGGTTTAGAAAGTGAAACCTTTTGAGGCTTGACAATCACAATATTGGTCATACAAGCAGTTCACGAATAATTAGCATAAGGAAGAGAACTTTCACATGCAAATACACTATCATGGAAATCTTTTGTGATTGTGATCCCCCATCAAAATATTATATGCCAAAATTGTTGACGTTGGACAAGGAAGAAAACGTAATGATTTATGTTTGTTCATATTCACATAGAAGTTATATTGTCATAGATCCTTCAACATGTGGTGCTTGCCCCCCATCTTTGCTAGCCCAAAATTCCGCACCAAGTAGAGATACTACTTGTGCATCAAAAAACCCTTAAACCCAAATATTATCTTCAAGAGTCCACCATACCTACCTAGGGATTGAGCAAGATCCCTCAAGTAAGTTTTCGTCGATGCAATAAGGCAATAAAAATTGCTTCTAGAAGTGTAAGATCATTTAGCGTAAGAGAAAATTGAGCGTTGTATGAACTTGTGATGGTAAAGCAATAAAAGCGACAGACTGCATAATAAAGGTTGCCATCACAAGGGGCAATATAATTCTTTTGCACTAAGGGATTGAGCATACAAACAAATAAGCGCATGACAACCTCTGCTTCCCTCTGCGAAGGGGTTATCTTTTACTTTTCAGTATTTATTTTTATGCAAAGAGTCAAAGTTTTTCTCTCTATTCCTTTTTATTTTTCTCTTTTGGCAAGCATCATGTGGTGAGGAAAGATCTAGGCACATATGTCCAGTTGAATATGGGTAGCATGAGTTATTATTGTTGACGTCACCCTTGAGGTGAATACGTTGGGAGGCGAAATCATAAGCCCCTATCTTTCTATGTGTCTGGTTGAAACGTTTTGCTCATGTGTATGTGGTTAGTGTTAGAAATAATAGAAGACTATATGATGGTTGAGTATGTGGAGCTCTTACTTAGACTCTGTTGAATAAGTTGAATTGCAATTGCTTGGTGACTAAGAACATAGGTTGTTGGGTTTCAAGAGAGTTCATTGTTTGAAAGTTAACATGTGAATTGGTTGCCACTATAACATGAGAAATTTTATGAGAATCAATTGCTGTTATGATGCTAGGAAAAGTGATTGAAATTGGCATTGATCAAACTTATGCACTTTGATAGCATTCACACTTCATAAATTATTTCTTTTATCATTTACCTACTCGAGGATGAGTAGGAATTAACCTTGGGGATGCTGATACGTCTCCAACGTATCTATATTTTATGAAGTATTCATGCTAATATATTATCATTCTTGGATGTTTTACAATCATTTTATAGCAACTTTATATCATTTTTTGGGACTAACCTATTGACCCAGTGCCCAGTGCCAGTTGCTGTCTTTTGCTTGTTTTTTACATCACAGGAAATTAATATCAAACGGAGTCCAAACACCGCAAAACTTTTTGTGGATTTTTATGGGCCAGAAGACTCCCGATGGACCAGAGCAGCACCTGGGGGGTGCCCCGAGGGGGGCACAACCCACCAGGGCGCGCCCAGGTGGGTTGTGCCCACCTCGGTGGCCTCCCGTTCCCCTTCTTTGCACTATAAATTCCCAAATATTCCGAAACCCTTCGGGGTTAACCTAGATTAGAAGTTCCGCCGCCGCAAGGCTCCGTAGCCACCGAAAACCAATCTAGACCTGTTCCGGCACCCTGCCGGAGGGGGAATCATCTCCGGTGGCCATCTTCATCATCCCGGCGGCCACCACGATGAGGAGGGAGTAGTCCACCCTCGGGGCTGAGGGTTTGTACCAGTAGCTATGTGTTTAATCTCTCTCGTGATCTATATCATGGGCTTTGTTAACATAGATGGATCATATGATGTTTCTCCCCTCTATACTCTTGTTGTGATGAATTGAATCTGTACCCTTTAAAGTTTTGTCTTGTCGGATTGAATATTCAGATATGAGAACACATGATGTATTTCTTGCGGTATGAATACTTGAGGTGACAATGGGGTACCATATTTATTTACTTGATGTATGTTATGGCACTCAACTTGCGGATTCCCGAGGTGACATTGGGGTAATCTATGCATAGAGGTTGATGCATGTTTTTATTATCTTTGTGTGGATTGAGTATTATGAATATGAATTTGCTTTGTTGTTATTTTGGTACGAACTCTTGATTAGATCGATCGGAAAGAATAGCTTGCGTTATTTAGTACGGACTCTAGGATAGATCGAACAGAAAGTATAGCTTTGAGGTGGTTTTGTACCCTACAAACAATTTTTATCTTTGGTTGTCCGCTAATAGGAACTCGGGAGTGATTCTTTATTGCACTTTGAGGGATAATCATATGATCCAACTATGTTAGCACTGTTGAGAGATTGCACTAGTGAAAGTACGAACCCTAGGCCTCATTTTCAAGCATTGCAATACCGTTTTTGTGCCCGTTTACTATTTGCTACCTTGCTATTTTTATTTATTCAGATTATAAAAATATATTTCTACCATCCATATTACACTTTTATCATCATCTCTTCGCTGAACTAGTGCACCTATACAATTTGCCATTGTATTGGGTGTGTTGCGGACACAAGAGATTTCTTGTATTTGGTTGCAGGGTCGTTTGATAGAGACCATCTTCATCCTACACCTCCCACAGATTGATAAACCTTAGGTCATCCACTTGACGGAAAATTGCTACTGTCCTACAAAACTCTGTGCTTGGAGGCCCAACATGAGTCTACAAGAATAAAGTTGTGTAGTAGACATCAGGAGGTGGCCGAGAACAAGAAGAAGAGGAAGATGCCAGGTGCAGTTGAGGTTCACCGGTCAGAGCGCCTGAAGAAGATGAACAACTGAAGATGCCCAAGAAGTGAAGAAGATGGTTAGTTAGGTATGCTGAAAGTATACATATTTTCAGCATATAAGTTATAACTAGAGATGTTTGGTTAGGTGTGCTTGTATAATGTGAGCACATAAGTTAATAATATTGTCTGCTGGTCTTCTTTTGGTAATGTGATGTGATGGCTGCTGCTGAACTATCTATTTGTGGACAAGTACTATGAAATGCTAAAGTGTTGTTGTGATTGTTGCTGCTATGTTGATGTTTTGTTTCTGTGTGTTGACATTGTTGCTGTCATTGTTTGTTGTTAGGTATGCTGAAGTGTTACAGTGTTGTAGGAGATATGGTGTTGATGTTTAACTGAATTTTGTAAGTTAAATGAATTCTGAGAGTTATCTATGCCAGTCAAAATTCAGTTAAGCATTTCTGTCTTTTGCCAGTAAATTGTTAGCACCGTAAAAATGCATATGGGGTTGACTAGACTTTGTCAATTAAATGAATTCTTGCAGTTATTATCTATGTCAGTCAAAATTTAGTTAGCCATTTTCCACGACTTTTGTCAGTACACCGTTAGCACTGTAAAATGCATATGTGGTTAGCTGCTAAATAAACAAATTCACTTGACAAACAAAACCATCCAACTGGAAATTCAACATCTAGTACAACATCAGTTCAAACAAAATCATTCAGCATCTAGTACAACATCAGTTCAATCAAAATCATTCAACATCTAATACAACATCAGTTCAGTCAAAATCATCCAGCATCCCCTTAAGCTTCCTTATCTTCTCCTTGGTGTTCTCTTTGTGTTTGAACAAGTCCCCAATCATGTATTCAAGCTTTCTCTTCTCTTGCTTTAATTTATCCCTCTCTCCAATGACTTGGTTCCTCTCCTGCATGACTTGGTCTCTCTATTTTTCTGCTTTAGCCCTGAATACCTGATGAATGCTTGTTACTGTTTTGTCATTCATCTTCCTCTTCTCAAGCTCTTCCTTAAGATTAGCCATAGCAACTTGTGTGCTGCCTAATTGGCTAATTGCCTGCTCCTTCTCAGCCACCATAGTAGCAAAATCAAGTTTGAAATTGCTAAGCTCTTTTTCCATCTTCTTCTTCTCTTCCATAATCTTCAAGTTTTCCTCAGCATTCAGAACATTTTGTCTGAGATTTTGTTTTTTCTCCTCTTCATACATGCCCCATATCCTAGCTAGGCTCATCTTCATAGCATCAGGCCACTCAGGGTCAACCCACTCCACATAGTTGCAGCTAGGTACTTCCTATCAATTTAAAACAAACAAAAATTCAGTTGACTACTCAAGAAATTCAGTTAACTACACATAGCACATGAATGGCATACAAATTCACTACTCAAGAAATAACTAAAATTTGAACTTAACTAGACCTCTTGCTTTATCTGAGCTTTCTAAACTTTTGATAGTGTGACTGAATTTGTACTAACCTTCTGGCCACAGGCTAGGAACCTCCTACCAGTATCAATTGATTCAAATGCCACAAGCTTCTCACACAAAGATCCATGCTCACATGTAAAGCTATGCAGATATGTCGTCGGGCCTCTCCATTCCTCACATAATATTGTGGCAGGAGGCTAAAACAAATACAGATTGGATTCAATCCACATATGGAGAAGAGAAACCCTAGCTGCTGGTAACCCTAGAAGGAGATGAGGAGGAGATGAGCAACCTTGCTGGTAACTGAGTCATCTTCAGAAGAGCTAGGGAGATCATCCCACGACACCATGGTTGATGTTGGAGGAAGAGGAGAAGAAGGGGGACGAGTGGTGGTGATGGATCTGGTGGTGGAAGAAAAAAGAAAAAGATGAAGCTTGTGGCTGGGGAGGAAGAAAAGGTTGATCTGGTGGTGGTGGACCAAAGGCACACGTAGAATGCAAGTTGTAGGGTGCTAGTGTGCATGGGATGCTCTTTAGTTCTTTTCAGTTCAGAAAAAGACAAAGCTAACTGAATATTTTCTAGTTAAGTTCATTTACATTTCATTTCGTTTAAGCTCAGTTAACTGAATCTTTTTCAGTAAAGTTTAGTTACATTTTGGCTATATTGTTCTCCATATCATGATTTGCTATGTAAACATAAAATTTTCAAATGACAACAAATTGGAAGATTAAACATTGACACTGCAGTCTTCATATTACTTGATAGATCTCTATCCATTACAACCATACAGCTAAAATAATATCATGTTTGCTCAATTAAGAACACCTTCAGCTGAGACACCTACTCATTTATCAACATCTCACTTCTTCATAATTAAAATGAAAGACATCACACAAAGCACCACAACACTAGCCATAACAAGCTTTAGCACTAGTAGGATATCTCTACCTAATCCAAGAAGCATAGCAACTTGCTGCTTGGTAACAAGGTTCTTCTCACTAGGGTCGTCAAAATTCACTCTGCCTGCAATGCCTCTTCCAGCCAAGGCCCTTCCGGCTAAGTTTCTTCCTACCATTGAGTCAGTCTTCTTCCTCTCAAGCTCTTCCCTTCTGTCCTCAGCTGCACCTATTGCATCTACAACAGCATTACCAACAAGAACTCTAGTTTCAACCAGATGTTGCACATATTCCAGCTCCCGGCGCCAGAAATCACAGGTGACCTACAAGAAAGATACAAGTTAACTGAATCACCTGTTCGTGAGAATTATTTCAAAACAACCAAAGCAATGCAATGTGTGAAAATGACTGAAATAGCTCTGTTAATTGTAAAAGTTCGGTTTAACTTGGAACATAGTGACCACAGAAAATGTGTCCAGGATGACTGAAAAACTTCAGTTAACATGAAAATGTTCAGTTACCTACTAAATTTGCAATAGTCACTATTAGTTCAGTTAACTAGTAACTAAAAATAATTAACTACTAAAATTCAGTTAACTAGATAACTGGATTTTTTCAGTAAACTAAGTAACCAGGGCAGAGTCATGGCTACTGAGCAGATTCAAGACTTCTAAGTACATTCATGGCCACTGAACATATATCAGCTAGTAGGGCATCATCAAACATGAATCGAACAGATCAACATAGCTTACATTATGGTGGGTGCACTTGTAGAAAACCCAACCATCGTGCTCACCGGTGCTAGAGCGGTAGCACTTGACAGGGTCGCCACAATCGGGGCATCCGACCAATGGCACCTCAACAGAGCGGCTACGCAGACCAGAGCGCAGACCAGAGCTGGAGCTCGCAGATGACATGTCGACGACGCCGTCGGCGAGGGGGCAGTAGATCCAGGCGACGGCAGCCTAGGCGGTAGTGGTTGCGGCGACGACGACGGAGGCGGCGACGGCGACGGCGACACCGATGACGACGGGGGATTTGTGGTGACTAGGGTTTGAGAGGGGAGAGGAGAGCGGTGACTCGAAGAACTATTCCCTTAAGTGGCAAAAAGAATTACTTTTGATCCATCGATCACTGGAACTCTTTTCACCAGCCTGAGGCAATTTACGATCGATCGTTTGGAAGAGCTCGAAAAAAAATGGCATACTCGGACTAGGTTGGATGATGTGGACTACCTTGTTGAAGACAACGCAATGGATGACTTTTGCTTATCACCAGAAATGGATGAGACTTATGGTAGGTCCACTTTTGAAAATGATCCTAAACAGTACCTGCTGGGGTGCAAGCTGGGAACAAGATGCAAATGCTGGGAATGATTCTGGTAACTGGGAATAACTCAACGAGGGTGATTCCACCGTTTGAATGGTTATAGCTTAATCAAAGAAACTAGGAGCACAAGAATCCTAGGAAGCAACTCCTGGAATAAGTCGCACGAGATCCTCATGGAGAAGATGTCAAATAGTTCAATCAAGATAATACAATGATAGATCTTCCGGCTAGGTGTGTCGGCCAGACATCAACCTTGTCGGGACCTACATAATAGGTCTTGGAAAAGTTCCAACCATCATATCTGCCTGAGATTCAGATCTGGTTGGTAACGGAATATTTCAGACAGCCTGTCTGGAAAAGAAATTTTGCAACACACATCGATGAGATGACGTTGCGAGATTCTCGGGAAATGAACTACGATAGCAAGCTCCAAAACATGAGCTGGTTCTGCTACAACTCCGTGAACATGCTGTCCCAGACAAGCATGACCACGTAGTAGTCTTATAATAAAATACTACCGAGTTCTGGTTGGGAACCATCATCGAGGATAAGGAATCTTGTACAAATCCATCTGGTACCTTCAGGACTAGCACTTAGAACTTATTATCCTTGAGCAAGTCAATCAGTGGCTTGGTGTGCTACGGAATTCATATGGAACGAAGATGATCAGTCTAACAGACCATAGAATACTTCGCACAGGTATGACTGACTTGGGATGATTCCAGAGGAAACAAAACAAACCTTTCTCAAATTCATGGCGACAACTTGCACCTAATGCACGTGAATTTGGAGGAAGTCACTTCTTTCATCCAAGCATAAGCTTCATGAACAGAACACGAAGGCATTGCTTACAAAGTTTCCAATACTAGTATAATGTTCAACATGAATCATGGGGGAGACAAAATGCTGCTAATGGGCTCAACAACAACTCATCGGAATTTCCATATCACTGGACTTCCACCATCATGTGAACACGGTGATAGCATTGGTCAGACCAAAGATATAATGGTGTATGCTCGAGGGTTCAACCACGAGTACGACAACATTACGAACATCGTTGGTTCTGATTTGACTTGACGATAGCCCATACTCAAGTCAAAGTTTTGGCAAGACAATACATCCAGCAACTGATCACGAGGACCAATTGGTGAAGATATCATCTTTCTTCAACACACACCACAAAAGATATCCCTTAACATGAGCTACATCGGGCAGGCTTTTATCTTCCAACTCTCCAAGTTGTTGTTTAGCTCAACCAACTAGCTCAGGGGTATCCAACACAGATTCTTGAAGAAGGTGTGGTTTGGAGGAAAACCAACTTGATCGCGAACTCAACATAACGGTCAGGTGACAACCTGGTGATACTTCCGAGAAGATATTCAGAATATCACGAACCACCGGTATGTTACTAAGCTCGAGAACAACCTTGCTTTTCAGGGCAAGACGATATGATCAAAAGAGCAAGGGTTTGGCGAAATCTCAACTCGTTGATCGAAGAGTGCACCAGGAATAAGGACTAGGTAGCACGATTAATCTTAGGATGATTGAGTTGATAACCAACACGCTAAGAATGAGGATTTGTCCATATACTACCAGGCAACACGGTTGCTAGGAGTATTGATTTCACACATCATGGTTCACTTGTCGGCATCCCGGTTACAACAACACGGGGCCGAGAAATGAACAATGATGGCAAGAAGTATTACTGCGTCAAGAATTCATAAGAGGTGGTGCAATTCTCATGACACTCTTGACATAAAGATGGTAACACTCCAAGGTAGAGCAGAGCAGAAGCTGGATTGGCATTTTGATCTGCGGGATACAATTGCTTTGACCCAATCCGAGATATGGATGAGGTACTGGAGTTTGTTTCTCCTAGTCATTCCGGAATAAGAATGGCTTGACGGACCACAAGAATAGTAGGCATCGATGAACACGAATGCACAACTATTCCTGACTATGAATTGATAGACTAGGGTCGGAATACAGCTGAGGAGGGTCAACTCAAGGAACATATAACTTTCTGAGTTGTGGATTCATGGGTTAGTATGTCAAACGAGTTCAACAATTTCTTCCGGATAACCCATGCAGAAGGTAGAACTGGCAGGATCACAATATGAGTGGAGTACTCCTCAAGAGCACCCTGGTTGTGATCTTTTGATTCAAAACGAATTTCTGCCGAGGATGGTTCGTAGTATTTGGAAGAAGGAAGTACCACGAACCTTGAGGACTATCGCAAAGGTTACTAATATCCTAAAGGAACTAGCAAACACTATCGACATGAGGTAATTAGGGTGAAGCTCGGGTTCGGGAACCCAGGAGTAGAATACCTACATACTAATGGCATCACGGGATGCTTTCGAGAATGGTGGCAAGATTCACCACACTGGGAACACAAACATGGACAGATTACTAGATGGTTTCATAAGACACCTAGGGTCATAATAATAGTTCCAACATATCTGCCGAGGCATCGGAGTACCTCAACAGACCGATTAGTGTGCTTATTCTAACCAAAAGGATATCGGGAACTGAGAGAAAAGTTTTGCAAATGCATCGGATTATTTAGAAACCTGGGATGACTCGGACAGCATAACGGCTGTAAATGCTCAAAATGATTTGAGACAACCTGCAAAAATGGTGGCATAGCCACTCAACATCACAATATCAACGTTCTGAGGCCAGTTATGAACATATGGAAGTAGTAGGAACTGAATTGAGGCTTGAACTCAACAATCCTAGGCAACTACGGTTTAGTAACACGTCATCCTGAGAGATAGAAGAGAAGCCTAGTTCTTAACCCCCGTAGAAGAGAAGAGGTTGACTCAGATCAGAAGGCCATGAAATATAAGGAGTAAAAAGAGCCTTACGTTCCCTTCCACAATCAATTCCCTTATATAACTAAAGCATTTCTAGACACAACTTCGACCAGTTTGGCTTGGTAATCCTACAGGCAGTCAGGCTCTGATACCAACGCTGTCAGGACCCCGATCCTAAGTCACACCGATCTAGCATGTAACACATCATATCACTTTGCGGCCTCACGCACGGTACTCCCACGGGTGCCACCTTACCTGGCCTGGGACCGTTTGCGCCTTTTGGCTCACGTATATGATAGTGTTGCTAGCATCCATATGACAAAGAACCCGGGCCGACATGGCTAGTCGTGAACCCAAAGCGGCGCTAACCCATGAGGACAGGCATACATGAATCACATCGAGCATGTCGGTCATCAGCGTGTGAATCCGGGCTGTAGCACTGGACTAACAGGACTCCGGTAACCCGGGCTGTAGCAGGCTAGGCAGGACTCCGGATAACACCGTGTGACATTTCCCCGAAGGGACAGACGTAGGAACGAAGTGAAACACATGCCGGCCAGTCAAGTGTTCCAAGCAGTAGTGCTGGGCTAGCAGGACTCCGGTAGACCGGGCTGTAGCGGACTACTATCGCTCAGAAGCACTAGACTACATTTCCCCATATGATAGGCTGCCAAGGATAAACAACTAGATAGTCGGATCCCACACATACCAAGCACTTCAATCATACACACAATATGCTCGATATGTGTAAATACAACATGGCATCACAACAAGACTCTACGACTCAAGTATTTATTCATTAGGCTCCGAGGAGCGAGATATTACAAACATGGGTCTCATGACCCAACATTCAGAGCACACAAGTCAAACACATGCGGAAGCTTAACATGTCTGAGTACAGACATCTACAAATGAAAAAGGCTGAGAAGCCTGACTATCTACCAGATCCTGCCGAGGGCACAAGATCGTAGCTGAGGTAACAAGCTAAACGTCGAAGTCCAAGCGGTACTACTAGCGAGACTGACGTCTCTCTGCAAAACATAAAATAGGCAAACGTGAGTACAAACGTACTCAGCAAGACTTACATCAGAACTAGCTACATATGCATCAGTATCAAAAGGGGGGGTGGTGGAGTTTAACTGCAGCAAGCCAGCTTTGACCCGGTGGCTATCCTGAACTACGACTGCAAGTAACTCTTTGAGGTGGCGCACACGAGTCCACATTTTCACCAACCAATACACCACTATGGATCCACTTCCGTCTCCCTACGAGAAGGCCATCCATAGCACTCACGCTTATCTTGCGTATTTTAGAGTATCCACTTTCACTTGTCTATGAACTGATATAGGCAACCCAGAAGTCCATTACCGCGGACACGGCTATTCGAATAGATGATGTTAACCCTGCAGGGGTGTACTTCTTCACACACGCTCTCACCACTTACCGCCGTTTACACGACATGTACTCGACAACCTTCAAGCGGAAGCCCAGCGAGGGTGTCGGCCACAGCCTACCTAAACACTCAAGTCTCTAGTCCAGGTTTATCGCCTATTCGGGTTCCATCCATGAGGAGATCCGGCCGGAGTTTCGCTCACAGCCCCAAACGATGTGTGCAGGGTTCCCGAGACACCAAACGGGCGAATCGGTACACCGTGCCACGTGCCTACCGCAACACAGCCCACCCCTATGGTCAGCGCTGCGTGCGGCCCCCAGCATACTACAAACACCAGAAACTACTTTGCAACTCCTGGACAGAGGACAAGGGTGATCAAGAAGCCGAGAGGGTCCATTGGTTTCGGGCCCAATGCGTGGTAGTAACTGTTTCATGGATCACAAACACAGAACTCAGTTCCTGAGGACGGCTACAATGAGACAACCCACCATGTACTCCTACATGGCCTCTCACCGCTACCTTTACCAAATCGTGTTCACACACTTAGCTCACACACAGTAGGACATGTTCATCACCATTCTAATTCATTCCCGATGAATCAGACCCGACTCAACTCTAAGCAGTAGCAGGCATGACAGACAAGCATGAATGAGTAGGCACATCAGGGCTCAAACAACTCCTACTCATGCTAGTGGGTTTCATCTATTTACTGTGGAATGACAGGTCATGCAAAGGATAAAGGGGTTCAACTACCGCAGCAAGTAACACATGAATCGCTGTTGCCCTAATGCAATAAAAGAGAGCAGGAGCGAGAGAGTGGGACTTTATCGGAATGAACAAGGGGGTTTTGCTTGCCTGGCACTTCTGAAGATAATATAGCTCTTCATCGGTGTCATCGATCTCATCGTCGGTATCACGTCTATCGAGAGGGGACAAGTACCGGCAACATAGAGAAGGACACAATCAATGCAATGCCACAATATGATGCATGATCATGACATGGCAATATGCTGTGATTTGAGCTAATGCATCTAGCTATGATTTAAATGAAGTTGGTTTGAATACAAAATTCAAATTCAAACTCCATATGTGATTATTTAAATGCCATTTAATTGATTTGAACTAAACAGTGAACAAAAGTTGTTCTAACATGCATGAAAATGGTACAGATGGATAGATTGGATTTTTCTGATCATTTTTCATATATAAATTATTTCATTTGGAGTTATGGATTAATTTCTATGATTTTTTTGAAGTTTTGGATATTTTCTGGAATTTCCTGAATTAAATTAAATCCAGAAAATCATTTCTACGTCAGCATGACAACAGCATGACGTCACCAGGTCAACCGTGGCTGATCAGCGTCAAACCTGACTGTGGGCCCCGCATGTCAGTGTAACTGCGTGAGCAGAGAGGCTGACCAGTGGGGCCAGGTCAATGCTGAGGTGGCGTGGTCAAACTGACAGGTGGGGTCACGGGCATTAGCTTAATTTAAATAGGGAATGACCCTGTGGTTAATTAAATGGTGGGTCCCGTCTGTCAGTGAGTTGGGGTAGTCAAACAGGGTCAACCCGGGTCAAACTCGCCGGAGTTGACCCGGTGCTCGTCGCCGGCAAGGCCAGAGACGGCGGAGGGGCTCGGGATTCCTTCTCCGGCGACCAAATAGCCGGCGGAGGGCATCTACGCGACGGGGAGGCTCGTCCGCGACGAGTGGTGCACGCAGCAGCGGCTCCGGTGGGCTAAGTCGACGGCGGCAGCGACTTGCGCGGCGGCCGGAGTTCGGGAGTTCTTGGAATCGGCGTTGTGGTGCACGGTGGGACGAATGGGTGGGCTAGTTCGGCTCCTGGAAGAAGCACGAGCGCGATGACGTGCTCAGGGGCAAGCTGAGCTTGCTCTAGCCACGGTGACGACTTCGCCGGCGGCGTGAAGCTCGCGGGAACGGTGGAGAGAGATGCTACGGCGAGCTATAAGCCACGGGGATAAGGGGAGACGGTTAAGGAGCTCACTGGGGGGTCGAAGAGCAGCTCCGTGGGCTCGGGGAGGCGCTCGGGGCGGCGAATCGACGACGACGGTCTTCGGTGGCCGACGAGGGAAACGGCGGCGGTGGCGGCACTGCAGGGCTTCTGGCGCCGCGTGACTCGGTGGAGAGGACAAATATGGCGAGGCGGAGACGCCTGGGACGGAGAGAGAGCGAGGGAGTGGCTGTGGCCGCGGCGGTGCATGGCGGCGCTCTCTCACGCGTTCGGGTCCGGGTGGGAGAGAGGGAGCAGAGGAGGAGAGGAGCAGGGAGAGAGGAGAGGAGTGCAGGGGGGTGCTGGCGTCGTCGTGGCGCGTTCAGAAGAGCCGGGGCGTCGCGGTGGAAGCAGGAGCTGGCGCGCGCGCGGCGACCACGCTCCCTGCCTACTGGCGCGGGGAGGAAGACGACAGAGGGGGATGCGGTGGTGGGCTGGGCCACCTGATGGGCCGGCTCAGGTGGGCCTCCAGGTGAGCGCCAGGTACGTTTTGCCTCTTTCTCTCTTTTATTTCCTGTTTTCTATTATCTGTAACTGTTTTTGAATTTATTAAAAATGCCAGAGCATTTTCAAAATCATGAGACTGCTTGTGGCCACTGTTTGGATTATTTCCAACAGCAAACATTTTAGTTCATGAATATTTGGACATTTAAAATATTATATAGCATTTAAATGCCCAAATGCAAATAGAATAAGATTTAATTCAGAGTCCAAATGGTCATGGAAAAATGTGCATCACCTCTGGTTACTGTTTACAGTATTTCCCATAAATGAAGAACATTTTTTTGAAAGCCATTTGGATTTACTGAAAAATATTTTAGTTGACCCTAGTTGGATTCCTTAATGCTAGGGTTTAAACAATCCCCATTTCAAATTTCTTTGGAAATTAAACATGATGATATGGTGATCATGCAAGGACAAGCAAAGGCTAAACTGGGGCTGTGACAGCTCACCCCCACTAAACAAGAATCTCGTCCCGAGATTCAAGTCGTGAGGTAAGGGGACAGAGGGACACAAGCTAACACAATCTTCACGATCCAGGTTTGCACTTCAAATGAACGTTGATCTTGACATCCTCGCTTTTGAGATCTTCATCCACGCGATGATGACGGAAAGAAACTATACTAGGATTGATCCTCTCGAAGATCGAGCTATACAAGATCAACTCACGGAATGGGATGTTGAAACATCTCGAGTAGAGACACAAACACATCAGAGGAATGGAAGAACAAATGACGGGGTTCAAAAGTAGCGAGAAAAAATTGCCATGATTTCATAACGGGGCACCTCAGGGAAGGTGACTCGAAGAACTATTCCCTTAAGTGGCAAAAAGAATTACTTTTGATCCATCGATCACTGGAACTCTTTTCACCAGC
Source organism: Aegilops umbellulata (assembly GCA_032464435.1). Taxonomy (NCBI): domain Eukaryota; kingdom Viridiplantae; phylum Streptophyta; class Magnoliopsida; order Poales; family Poaceae; genus Aegilops; species Aegilops umbellulata. The sequence continues at coordinate 361,398,082 of CP136057.1, forward strand.
CTGAGGCAATTTACGATCGATCGTTTGGAAGAGCTCGAAAAAAAATGGCATACTCGGACTAGGTTGGATGATGTGGACTACCTTGTTGAAGACAACGCAATGGATGACTTTTGCTTATCACCAGAAATGGATGAGACTTATGGTAGGTCCACTTTTGAAAATGATCCTAAACAGTACCTGCTGGGGTGCAAGCTGGGAACAAGATGCAAATGCTGGGAATGATTCTGGTAACTGGGAATAACTCAACGAGGGTGATTCCACCGTTTGAATGGTTATAGCTTAATCAAAGAAACTAGGAGCACAAGAATCCTAGGAAGCAACTCCTGGAATAAGTCGCACGAGATCCTCATGGAGAAGATGTCAAATAGTTCAATCAAGATAATACAATGATAGATCTTCCGGCTAGGTGTGTCGGCCAGACATCAACCTTGTCGGGACCTACATAATAGGTCTTGGAAAAGTTCCAACCATCATATCTGCCTGAGATTCAGATCTGGTTGGTAACGGAATATTTCAGACAGCCTGTCTGGAAAAGAAATTTTGCAACACACATCGATGAGATGACGTTGCGAGATTCTCGGGAAATGAACTACGATAGCAAGCTCCAAAACATGAGCTGGTTCTGCTACAACTCCGTGAACATGCTGTCCCAGACAAGCATGACCACGTAGTAGTCTTATAATAAAATACTACCGAGTTCTGGTTGGGAACCATCATCGAGGATAAGGAATCTTGTACAAATCCATCTGGTACCTTCAGGACTAGCACTTAGAACTTATTATCCTTGAGCAAGTCAATCAGTGGCTTGGTGTGCTACGGAATTCATATGGAACGAAGATGATCAGTCTAACAGACCATAGAATACTTCGCACAGGTATGACTGACTTGGGATGATTCCAGAGGAAACAAAACAAACCTTTCTCAAATTCATGGCGACAACTTGCACCTAATGCACGTGAATTTGGAGGAAGTCACTTCTTTCATCCAAGCATAAGCTTCATGAACAGAACACGAAGGCATTGCTTACAAAGTTTCCAATACTAGTATAATGTTCAACATGAATCATGGGGGAGACAAAATGCTGCTAATGGGCTCAACAACAACTCATCGGAATTTCCATATCACTGGACTTCCACCATCATGTGAACACGGTGATAGCATTGGTCAGACCAAAGATATAATGGTGTATGCTCGAGGGTTCAACCACGAGTACGACAACATTACGAACATCGTTGGTTCTGATTTGACTTGACGATAGCCCATACTCAAGTCAAAGTTTTGGCAAGACAATACATCCAGCAACTGATCACGAGGACCAATTGGTGAAGATATCATCTTTCTTCAACACACACCACAAAAGATATCCCTTAACATGAGCTACATCGGGCAGGCTTTTATCTTCCAACTCTCCAAGTTGTTGTTTAGCTCAACCAACTAGCTCAGGGGTATCCAACACAGATTCTTGAAGAAGGTGTGGTTTGGAGGAAAACCAACTTGATCGCGAACTCAACATAACGGTCAGGTGACAACCTGGTGATACTTCCGAGAAGATATTCAGAATATCACGAACCACCGGTATGTTACTAAGCTCGAGAACAACCTTGCTTTTCAGGGCAAGACGATATGATCAAAAGAGCAAGGGTTTGGCGAAATCTCAACTCGTTGATCGAAGAGTGCACCAGGAATAAGGACTAGGTAGCACGATTAATCTTAGGATGATTGAGTTGATAACCAACACGCTAAGAATGAGGATTTGTCCATATACTACCAGGCAACACGGTTGCTAGGAGTATTGATTTCACACATCATGGTTCACTTGTCGGCATCCCGGTTACAACAACACGGGGCCGAGAAATGAACAATGATGGCAAGAAGTATTACTGCGTCAAGAATTCATAAGAGGTGGTGCAATTCTCATGACACTCTTGACATAAAGATGGTAACACTCCAAGGTAGAGCAGAGCAGAAGCTGGATTGGCATTTTGATCTGCGGGATACAATTGCTTTGACCCAATCCGAGATATGGATGAGGTACTGGAGTTTGTTTCTCCTAGTCATTCCGGAATAAGAATGGCTTGACGGACCACAAGAATAGTAGGCATCGATGAACACGAATGCACAACTATTCCTGACTATGAATTGATAGACTAGGGTCGGAATACAGCTGAGGAGGGTCAACTCAAGGAACATATAACTTTCTGAGTTGTGGATTCATGGGTTAGTATGTCAAACGAGTTCAACAATTTCTTCCGGATAACCCATGCAGAAGGTAGAACTGGCAGGATCACAATATGAGTGGAGTACTCCTCAAGAGCACCCTGGTTGTGATCTTTTGATTCAAAACGAATTTCTGCCGAGGATGGTTCGTAGTATTTGGAAGAAGGAAGTACCACGAACCTTGAGGACTATCGCAAAGGTTACTAATATCCTAAAGGAACTAGCAAACACTATCGACATGAGGTAATTAGGGTGAAGCTCGGGTTCGGGAACCCAGGAGTAGAATACCTACATACTAATGGCATCACGGGATGCTTTCGAGAATGGTGGCAAGATTCACCACACTGGGAACACAAACATGGACAGATTACTAGATGGTTTCATAAGACACCTAGGGTCATAATAATAGTTCCAACATATCTGCCGAGGCATCGGAGTACCTCAACAGACCGATTAGTGTGCTTATTCTAACCAAAAGGATATCGGGAACTGAGAGAAAAGTTTTGCAAATGCATCGGATTATTTAGAAACCTGGGATGACTCGGACAGCATAACGGCTGTAAATGCTCAAAATGATTTGAGACAACCTGCAAAAATGGTGGCATAGCCACTCAACATCACAATATCAACGTTCTGAGGCCAGTTATGAACATATGGAAGTAGTAGGAACTGAATTGAGGCTTGAACTCAACAATCCTAGGCAACTACGGTTTAGTAACACGTCATCCTGAGAGATAGAAGAGAAGCCTAGTTCTTAACCCCCGTAGAAGAGAAGAGGTTGACTCAGATCAGAAGGCCATGAAATATAAGGAGTAAAAAGAGCCTTACGTTCCCTTCCACAATCAATTCCCTTATATAACTAAAGCATTTCTAGACACAACTTCGACCAGTTTGGCTTGGTAATCCTACAGGCAGTCAGGCTCTGATACCAACGCTGTCAGGACCCCGATCCTAAGTCACACCGATCTAGCATGTAACACATCATATCACTTTGCGGCCTCACGCACGGTACTCCCACGGGTGCCACCTTACCTGGCCCGGGACCGTTTGCGCCTTTTGGCTCACGTATATGATAGTGTCGCTAGCATCCATATGACAAAGAACCCGGGCCGACATGGCTAGTCGTGAACCCAAAGCGGCGCTAACCCATGAGGACAGGCATACATGAATCACATCGAGCATGTCGGTCATCAGCGTGTGAATCCGGGCTGTAGCACTGGACTAACAGGACTCCGGTAACCCGGGCTGTAGCAGGCTAGGCAGGACTCCGGATAACACCGTGTGACATTTCCCCGAAGGGACAGACATAGGAACAAAGTGAAACACATGCCGGCCAGTCAAGTGTTCCAAGCAGTAGTGCTAGGCTAGCAGGACTCCGGTAGACCGGGCTGTAGCGGACTACTATCGCTCAGAAGCACTAGACTACATTTCCCCATATGATAGGCTGCCAAGGATAAACAACTAGATAGTCGGATCCCACACATACCAAGCACTTCAATCATACACACAATATGCTCGATATGTGTAAATACAACATGGCATCACAACAAGACTCTACGACTCAAGTATTTATTCATTAGGCTTCGAGGAGCGAGATATTACAAACATGGGTCTCATGACCCAACATTCAGAGCACACAAGTCAAACACATGCGGAAGCTTAACATGTCTGAGTACAGACATCTACAAATGAAAAAGGCTGAGAAGCCTGACTATCTACCAGATCCTGCCGAGGGCACAAGATCGTAGCTGAGGTAACAAGCTAAACGTCGAAGTCCAAGCGGTACTACTAGCGAGACTGACGTCTCTCTGCAAAACATAAAATAGGCAAACGTGAGTACAAACGTACTCAGCAAGACTTACATCAGAACTAGCTACATATGCATCAGTATCAAAAGGGGGGGTGGTGGAGTTTAACTGCAGCAAGCCAGCTTTGACCCGGTGGCTATCCTGAACTACGACTGCAAGTAACTCTTTGAGGTGGCGCACACGAGTCCACATTTTCACCAACCAATACACCACTATGGATCCACTTCCGTCTCCCTACGAGAAGGCCATCCATAGCACTCACGCTTATCTTGCGTATTTTAGAGTATCCACTTTCACTTGTCTATGAACTGATATAGGCAACCCAGAAGTCCATTACCGCGGACACGGCTATTCGAATAGATGATGTTAACCCTGCAGGGGTGTACTTCTTCACACACGCTCTCACCACTTACCGCCGTTTACACGACATGTACTCGACAACCTTCAAGCGGAAGCCCAGCGAGGGTGTCGGCCACAGCCTACCTAAACACTCAAGTCTCTAGTCCAGGTTTATCGCCTATTCGGGTTCCATCCATGAGGAGATCCGGCCGGAGTTTCGCTCACAGCCCCAAACGATGTGTGCAGGGTTCCCGAGACACCAAACGGGCGAATCGGTACACCGTGCCACGTGCCTACCGCAACACAGCCCACCCCTATGGTCAGCGCTGCGTGCGGCCCCCAGCATACTACAAACACCAGAAACTACTTTGCAACTCCTGGACAGAGGACAAGGGTGATCAAGAAGCCGAGAGGGTCCATTGGTTTCGGGCCCAATGCGTGGTAGTAACTGTTTCATGGATCACAAACACAGAACTCAGTTCCTGAGGACGGCTACAATGAGACAACCCACCATGTACTCCTACATGGCCTCTCACCGCTACCTTTACCAAATCGTGTTCACACACTTAGCTCACACACAGTAGGACATGTTCATCACCATTCTAATTCATTCCCGATGAATCAGACCCGACTCAACTCTAAGCAGTAGCAGGCATGACAGACAAGCATGAATGAGTAGGCACATCAGGGCTCAAACAACTCCTACTCATGCTAGTGGGTTTCATCTATTTACTGTGGAATGACAGGTCATGCAAAGGATAAAGGGGTTCAACTACCGCAGCAAGTAACACATGAATCGCTGTTGCCCTAATGCAATAAAAGAGAGCAGGAGCGAGAGAGTGGGACTTTATCGGAATGAACAAGGGGGTTTTGCTTGCCTGGCACTTCTGAAGATAATATAGCTCTTCATCGGTGTCATCGATCTCATCGTCGGTATCACGTCTATCGAGAGGGGACAAGTACCGGCAACATAGAGAAGGACACAATCAATGCAATGCCACAATATGATGCATGATCATGACATGGCAATATGCTGTGATTTGAGCTAATGCATCTAGCTATGATTTAAATGAAGTTGGTTTGAATACAAAATTCAAATTCAAACTCCATATGTGATTATTTAAATGCCATTTAATTGATTTGAACTAAACAGTGAACAAAAGTTGTTCTAACATGCATGAAAATGGTACAGATGGATAGATTGGATTTTTCTGATCATTTTTCATATATAAATTATTTCATTTGGAGTTATGGATTAATTTCTATGATTTTTTTGAAGTTTTGGATATTTTCTGGAATTTCCTGAATTAAATTAAATCCAGAAAATCATTTCTACGTCAGCATGACAACAGCATGACGTCACCAGGTCAACCGTGGCTGATCAGCGTCAAACCTGACTGTGGGCCCCGCATGTCAGTGTAACTGCGTGAGCAGAGAGGCTGACCAGTGGGGCCAGGTCAATGCTGAGGTGGCGTGGTCAAACTGACAGGTGGGGTCACGGGCATTAGCTTAATTTAAATAGGGAATGACCCTGTGGTTAATTAAATGGTGGGTCCCGTCTGTCAGTGAGTTGGGGTAGTCAAACAGGGTCAACCCGGGTCAAACTCGCCGGAGTTGACCCGGTGCTCGTCGCCGGCAAGGCCAGAGACGGCGGAGGGGCTCGGGATTCCTTCTCCGGCGACCAAATAGCCGGCGGAGGGCATCTACGCGACGGGGAGGCTCGTCCGCGACGAGTGGTGCACGCAGCAGCGGCTCCGGTGGGCTAAGTCGACGGCGGCAGCGACTTGCGCGGCGGCCGGAGTTCGGGAGTTCTTGGAATCGGCGTTGTGGTGCACGGTGGGACGAATGGGTGGGCTAGTTCGGCTCCTGGAAGAAGCACGAGCGCGATGACGTGCTCAGGGGCAAGCTGAGCTTGCTCTAGCCACGGTGACGACTTCGCCGGCGGCGTGAAGCTCGCGGGAACGGTGGAGAGAGATGCTACGGCGAGCTATAAGCCACGGGGATAAGGGGAGACGGTTAAGGAGCTCACTGGGGGGTCGAAGAGCAGCTCCGTGGGCTCGGGGAGGCGCTCGGGGCGGCGAATCGACGACGACGGTCTTCGGTGGCCGACGAGGGAAACGGCGGCGGTGGCGGCACTGCAGGGCTTCTGGCGCCGCGTGACTCGGTGGAGAGGACAAATATGGCGAGGCGGAGACGCCTGGGACGGAGAGAGAGCGAGGGAGTGGCTGTGGCCGCGGCGGTGCATGGCGGCGCTCTCTCACGCGTTCGGGTCCGGGTGGGAGAGAGGGAGCAGAGGAGGAGAGGAGCAGGGAGAGAGGAGAGGAGTGCAGGGGGGTGCTGGCGTCGTCGTGGCGCGTTCAGAAGAGCCGGGGCGTCGCGGTGGAAGCAGGAGCTGGCGCGCGCGCGGCGACCACGCTCCCTGCCTACTGGCGCGGGGAGGAAGACGACAGAGGGGGATGCGGTGGTGGGCTGGGCCACCTGATGGGCCGGCTCAGGTGGGCCTCCAGGTGAGCGCCAGGTACGTTTTGCCTCTTTCTCTCTTTTATTTCCTGTTTTCTATTATCTGTAACTGTTTTTGAATTTATTAAAAATGCCAGAGCATTTTCAAAATCATGAGACTGCTTGTGGCCACTGTTTGGATTATTTCCAACAGCAAACATTTCAGTTCATGAATATTTGGACATTTAAAATATTATATAGCATTTAAATGCCCAAATGCAAATAGAATAAGATTTAATTCAGAGTCCAAATGGTCATGGAAAAATGTGCATCACCTCTGGTTACTGTTTACAGTGTTTCCCATAAATGAAGAACATTTTTTTGAAAGCCATTTGGATTTACTGAAAAATATTTTAGTTGACCCTAGTTGGATTCCTTAATGCTAGGGTTTAAACAATCCCCATTTCAAATTTCTTTGGAAATTAAACATGATGATATGGTGATCATGCAAGGACAAGCAAAGGCTAAACTGGGGCTGTGACATTTTGGTGACGTCGTCCATGTCATTGCGGTTCATTGACATGATCTTGTTCTCTTCGGTGAGCAACAATGACAGCGATTTGTTTTTAGAGGCGCGTACTTTTCTCTCCTCAATGGCAGCTCTGCGCAGCCCCTCTTTCTTGAGCATTTGCCATTTTTCTTGCTTCTCTTTTGCCTTCTTTTCGGCCAACTCTTTCTTGATCTCCAACGACTTCAACAACATTAACTCGTTTGATTGCACCATGGCATCAATCTTCTCCCTCAAGCTTGATGTTTCTTGCTCTCTCTTTATCTTCTCTCTAGTCTTCTTGCCGTCATCGGGCTTGTTCAAATTTCTTGGGCCATCATCATCTTCATCTTCATCCATGTTTATAAGTGAGCCTCTCTTTGGTGGAGACTCTTTGTCGATCAACTTCCACTTGTCGCACTTTTGGAGCAACTCCCAACAATGCTCTAATTTGAAGAATCTGCCTTCCGAAGCTTCCATGTCCTTGTATCTATATTGAGCAATCTTGTCCTACACAATGCGAACAAGATGTTGCAATCATTTTTCATGATACATAATAATGATGTGCACAACTTGAACAAAGGCAAAGCAAACTCACATAGTCGGACTCCACGGTGCCACTTGGAGGTGCATTGCGTACTTGCTCCAAGCAAGCTGCCCAACGGCTGCACATATGCTTGATGTTCTCCCAACGACCTTGAAGCGATCAAAATGTGCGTGAAGTCTTGTTGGGGTAGTTTTTCATAATGCGGAAGTATTGATCTTCGATCCTTTGCCAATATCTCTTGGCGGTTTGATTAGTACCCGTGCATGCATCAAGAGACACCTCACTCCATGCTTTGATCAAAGCTTGATCTTCCAAGATGGTGTAGTTCTTCGATCTTTGGCTTTTCCCAGCTTTTGCTTGTGAATTCTCAAACGCTTCCGCTTCGATCTCAGCCAAGTCGTCCACACAACCATGATTGTCCACGCCGCACTCTGTTTCATTGTAGTCAAAAGGTTCGAAGGGGGCTTGATCAATGTCAACCGCGTTCGTGTCCAACAAGTTCACGAACTCGGTTGTTGCATTGTTCGAACCACCGCTGTACCGAACGATAAGAAGTCACGAGCTATCGATAAACAATGGCGAAAATGAAAGAGAATCACCAAAGTCCGAATAGATATACCTTCCGGCCATTTCGTCAAACACCTCGCTCGCGGGGGGAGCGACACCGTTGAACGGCATCGCCGGAGCACCTCCTTGCGGGGGGATGGAGTGAGAGGTTGAAGAAGATTTGTTCCTTGAAGTCGGAACCTTCCTCCGCTTTGCGCCCGCGGCCTTGCCGGCCGGGATCGCACAACGGCATTGCCGCCCGGAGCGCGGGCCATCGCGGCAGGGGCAGCCGGATTCCCGCCTTGCACAAGCACGTTGCCCTGCCGCTTGCGGGCAGACGTGGCGTGTGCTTGGGCGACGCCGGCGGGGCCTACATGGCCGGCGACGAGATCCGTCCGAGGGGAAGGGGCGTGCGCGACCTCGACGGTGACGGGGGGCAGCATCGGGTCGTCCATGGCGGCGAGGGACGGCCGGGGAGGAGCGGCCGGAGCTTCGGAGGGGGGGAGCAATGGCGGCGGAGGGTGCGGGAAGCGGGAAACGGGGCGCGGAAATGTCCCTCCCACCAAATCTCACGCCGGATGGGGGTTGAGCTCGGGTCGGCCTTCCAGCCCGTGAAGATAGAGGTTGGGGGAGAAGATTTGCTGCGTCCCGTAAAAATTTTTACGGACCGGGACGTTTTGCGGGGTCTGCTCGTGCAGATTCTTCGGTCCCGACCCGTAATTTGGCGGTTATTTTGCGGGCCGGGGCGTTTTGCGGGGTATGCTAGAATTGCTCTAAATCGGCCTAACGCGAGGACTAGTACCTCCAGTGAATTTTTCTCTTTGTCGGTCCAGACCGATTTGCCAAGGGAAAACCCTCCCCGTTATCTTTCTTGCCCCCTTTCAACTCCGGCGATGCTCCTCCTCTACTGCCGCCCCTTCCCCTCTCCCTGTCCTCCACTCCGCCGCCTCCTACGATGCCGCTGCACCTATTCTTCCGCCTCCTCCTCCATTGCTCCGTATCACCAATCCTTCGCCCGTCGCATGGCCCTCGCAGGCATCCACCCCCACCACCGCATTGGTATGCCGCTCCCCGCCGCCTCCACTTGCTACTTCGAATCCAGTGCCCTCTTACGCGTGTGGGGAAGGAAGAAATACGTATAATATAGTATCAATCAGATTACGAGAAGTGCCTTTTTATCTGGTGCTATCTAGGATTCTTACTTGCTGCAGATTCCTGTCTTCTTGCAGCGGTTGGGGTATCGGGTGGGCCGGACTCTACGGCGCTGTGCGTGCTGACGGCGGCTTGGAAGAAGGCGGCGGAGGGCAGGTCCGGGAGGAAGTCCGAGGGATTCGTGGAGGGGCTCTTGGGGGTCGTGGTAGACCATGGGCTGCGGCTCGAGAGCGCCGACGAGGCGCAGCTAGTGCGTGACCGGGTGCACGGCATGGGTAAGCTTATGACATGCAACTTCTGTATTATTATTTTTGAATAAAAGCTGGTTTACAAGAACTTTGGTAGAGCTGCTGATACTTAGGTGTCTCGGGCTGCATTTGCATAAGACATGAAAGTTGATGATTCTTGAGGTGTTACGACTCTGTTGTAGGTGTTATGTGCGAAATTGCCAGATGTGAGTGGCCTAATGGGCGGCCAAACCTAGGGCATCTGCAAGAGGCAGCCCGCGAAATGAGGTATCTGTCTGTCCTGTTTTGCCCGTTATTGATATCAGATTATTTTCACTTGATACAAACTCAGTGTTCATGGCTATTTATATGTTGGAGGCATTGAAATATAGAGTTAGTTTGGCCAAATTTTCTTTAAGTTCATTCCGCTGTTCTACTTTACCATATAATGCTTTGTGTTTTTTGTCAGTGATATCCAGATATGAACATATAAGTGTGCCACAGAAGCTCGAGATCAGTAGGATATTCATCACATCAGTACTGTGGTTATATAAAAGGACCTATGTTGGTCGAGCAATCTTCATAGTTGTGGCTTCTGCTAAGACACAATTCTTTTTCTAATCATTTCAGATGGAAACACATTTTTTGCGTCTGCTAAGACATAGTTGTGGCTCTCTGCTAAGACACAGTTTTTCCCATTGTCATTTCATAGTTGTGATGGAAATTATTGTTGTGTTGGTTGTGGAATATTCACGTATATGTACCTAAGTGTCTGAACATTCTTTGTGGAGTATTTGCCCATATATGTAACTGAATTTTCTTCAGCATCGTTGACATCCAGAACTGTGGTGGCTAAGTGGCTACCTTTGCCTAGGTCACATGTGTCCTCTTGCCAAGAAATAATTGAAATACTAAAATTTGACATGTTGTACACTGACCACTAAAATATATAAATCTATTAATATACTGCCATGATGAAAATGATACTTGTATTCTTTGTGGAATATTTGCCTATATGTACCCAGTGTAGTGTATGTTCTTTCAATTCTGTCTGCCAGTTTGTTCGCAAACACAGAACATCTTAGTCCATTTTGATAAAGCCTGACGCAACTTGTTCTTATAAATTCAGGTACCAAAAACTGTTGGACATTTGTATAAAGCAGCAAATAGGAGTGTTGCTTATTGCACACCACTCTGATGACCAGGTCTGTTAAGATGAAGATGTGTTCATTTTTTTGTTTTAATGGTGAAGATGTCGGCACTCACAAAGAATTACTTCTATTAAAGAGCATGAAAGTAAATGACAGCTGTTGATATATTCAAAGGCGTGCAGTAATTTTCAAGTTTCTCAGCTTATGCTAGTACAAACCCCACTAGAATTCATAAAAAGTGAGTTAGCTTTAGATATGGCGCTATTGTGCATTCATATACCACTCTATCTTGATTTGCCCACTTAGTTGCGAGGGTAAATCTACATGGTCATTTGATTGCATGGATGAATGGTATAAAGTGAAGACATAAAAGCCTTTTAGTTTATTTTATAGCAATGTTCATTGTGATGCCTGAGGATCAGTTAATCTAATGTATAATTGCATCTTCGATGATCTACTTGTCAATCATTGCCACTGCAGACTATATTTTGTATCTGAATGAATTAAGTCTTCCAATCGCAGGCAGAGCTCTTTGTTCTGAGATTATCTCGCAACAGCAGGGTTCTAGGTCTTGCTGGTACAGCCTTTGTGTCCCAATTGTTTGCACCTAATTTAAAATATGATGGACATAATTTTTGTCGTTATGGCATCCTTCTTGTTCGGCCCATGCTTGACTTTTCAAAAGATGACATGTATAAGGTAAGCTTTTGATAACGTCTCATGCTATTTGGAATCAGTAATTCATTTTAGTCCACAACTTTGTGTAAATGGGCGGAGAAAGGCCCAATCCTATTCTTATTATAGTTAGGGATGACATGGCACTTGAGCAAAATCAGATTGTGATCATATGATCACATTTTGAAATCGATGGGATTATTTTCCATTTGAAGTTTCAATGGAGCTTTTTACATGTCATTGGGCAACATTTACAAGTTTAGATTAGTATTGATCAAACACATGATTAAATTTTAGGTTAAGTAGGGCTTGAAGTGCCATATCATTATGATGATTAGTTGGTAATCAAATATATTTAGGCCTTTATTGACACACTTATACAGATTTAGGAGGTTTAAATGCCAAGTTTACCAACCCAAGTAACATTTTACCAAGCCTTTTATTTTCAGAGTTTCATAGAGTCAGCCTATCTTTACTGAATGGCATTCTTACCCACATTACTAACTATTCTGAAGGAGAAATGATAACTTGATAAAGTTCATATGGACACTAAAGCTTCTTTTATCTGGTTTTGAAAATAAAGCCTTCCATAGAAAAATCTCTATTGATTTGAGCTGTCAGTTGTTTCAAAATGATAATTTTATGTGCTTTTCACGAATTGGTAAACCGTTCTCCACAGATATGTCAAGGAAGTAACCATTTGTGGGTTGAAGATCCAACAAATAATAGTATGCAGTATGCCAGGAACCGCATTCGAGCATCTTTGAGATGTTTATCCACCGAAGGTTTGCAGTTGCACTTAGCTACCGATATTATTTGTTTATAGTCCTCGTGTGTTGTTTTCATGATCCTCATGTCTTCTGGTTGTTATCAAAATGCTATATGGTGTGAGGAGGATGCTTGTCATCAGGTGCATAGCTCATTTTTGTATCAATCAACTATACTGTTGATTTGGAATATGTATTGGCAAGCATTGGATAGCTGTTTATTGTTTGCCTGAGCATTCATGGTTCCTTACATGTTATGTTAGACATGCTTAATTCCTTGAGGTTTGAGTCTTAGTGTTTTCACACAATTAACTATGATAAGTGTCAAAAGAGAGCATAATTATGTTTTCATGGTATCTAATTCTTGATAAAGTTGTCTGTGCTAACTAATTCTCCCTCCAAGTCATAATATAGATCGTTAGAGTTGAGCATGATAATTAAGGGAGTGAAATGAGCAGACGGCATTGTCAAATGAGCAGTCGAGCATGCATAATTAATTGCATTATCACCATTCTTACTTTTCTAATTATAGTTACTTGTGAATTATATGGGAATGGAGACATCGAGTAGACTATTAACCAGACACACATGAGGAACATGTTCGAGTTAATCACAATATTTCTACCTACATATTGTGTGCGTGTGTGCGCTGGGGAGGTGGTGTGTTTATATGCATTCATCTGACAAGACCTTTTATCTTCAGGTACCTTTCAGTTAGAACTTCAGAAACTGATATACGCATGCCGGTTGACACGAGCGTGTGTCGACAATGCCTGCAGTATGGCTGTCAAGCAGTCTATCACAATAACGGAGGTCTGCCCTTTCTTCTGTACCTGGATTTGAAGTCTCCTAGTACCATGCTATTATTGAATTTCCTGGACTCTTTTTCCCCTCAAAATTCCTTTATTGTTTGCAGTATGGGTATGCTGTCATTGACCTGGAAAAACTTGATGCGCAAAATGTTGATGATCTTTCTCTTTCACAATATTTAGCTTGTGTATTACAGGTACATTTTAAATTCATCATAGTTTGTTTATAGTAACACATATTGTCAAAAGGTTTTCTATTAAAGTTTCTCATCAGATTGTTTGTGGGATGGGATAGTGATATTTAGTTGTTTTTAGTTTGTTTCACAGAGGCACAGGCCAATCCGTGGCAGATCTGCTCGATTGTTCATCGACTACATCCGTAATACACCTTGCAAGGTTCTTTCTTCTTACCTATTTCAGTGTTATCTCACAAACTTCTAAATGAGCTACATATGTTGCTTCCTTACAGTCTCCCTTAAAAAAAGAAGAGTCTCAGCTTGTTATTCTTTAGGTCTATCCTATTGTACCAAAGGATATAATCTAGGGTCCGATATCTTATAATAAAATGAATTATGCAGTAGTAAACAGCACATGTGGATTCTCTTTAGGGAAACATTATTGGGCTCTATATGCATTTATGCCTGTCATGATTAGCTATATTCTTCAGCCTCTAGCATAAGAAGATCTTATTGATTCACCGAGTAATACTTCAATCTCCTGCAGGGTGCCCTTACTGTAGCTGGTTGTTACCTTTGTGCTTTTCCAAAGTCTAAAGGTACAAAAGTACTAGTCTGTTCCTCTGTTGACTCGATGGAGTCATTTTCTGTTGAGATGTCCTACAAGTGTTCCTATGAAGAACAGCCTTCACCAGTACCTGAGATTGATCAGATAGCACGTGAAGCGCGCGTACACTCCAACGAATTTCTACAGTGCTCAAGCATATCTTTTGCGAATTATAGTTCTTCTACTGATGTTCTGAATAGAGCAAAGGATCGCAATATAATAGGTGATTTTGTGTTAGAAAAACTCCTTTATCTGCAAACAGAAGAGCATCAGAAATTTTGTGCAACAAAACATAAAAATGAAGAACAATACTTGGAGAAAACAAACTTTCCTGATGTGAAAGTTCTTTTTCTCTGGCCTGGTGAAACATGTCACTTTATGAGCAAGTTCTTGATTACATGGAATGCTTTGGAGGTTGTTTCAAATGGAATATGCTCACAAGACAGTAAAAACCTCCTGTGCCAGCATTGTGCAGTGAATCAGGACGGAAGTCTTGCAGTTCGTCACATGTTTGATAACGATTGGTTGTTCCTTGCTGAAGTTTCTAAAATCCGCTCAATGGAAGAGAATCAGAATGTCTCAAAGGTTTCCGTTAATAAATTGGAGGATGATGGACTCCTGAAGCACTCTAGATATTTGCAGTTATCAGCAATGAAAGCTCTCGAGGTCCTGAAATCTATTCCAGCTTCTGCAAGACGAACACTGCCAGTACTGACCAATTCTCAAGGTGACGTACTGAGCATACCAGTAAGTGTCCATTCAAATCCCCTTACATATCTCCCTGCCTGTAATTTCGACTGATTTCATGATATTCTATTCTAAGAAAAGTTGTCTCATCCATCAATCCTTTGGAGGCCTAGTTCTAGTAAATTACGTATGAACTAATGGATGGCAAGAGAGACAACCTATCCACCTGCTTCATGGTTATAATAGAATAGTGGGGTCTTGTACAGTTTGAAACACGGTTGCACCAAGGAATATTGGCAGCCAGTGATCTGGCATTCTGGCCTGAAAAGGTACAGTTGGTTTTCAAGTTTTGTGGAACCAGAATAGTTGAATGTTTTAAAGCTTTGGGTATTGTTATTTGTTAGAGATTAACATAAAATTACCAGAAGAATTGACCACGTTTCTAAACAAAATGCATTTACTGATCTGCAACATATTATCTTATTCTTGCTCTATTACCATGCATAACACTAACAGAAAATTCAGTAGCTCCATGATTGTGGAGGCCAGCAGATAATCCACACACTTGAGGCTTTGGGTGATATTTGTATGTAGCTTTTCTAGAACTTGCTGACATTCGGTATGATATAGTTGTCAGCTCTATGAAATACAAGTATACATTAGATGGTGAAGGCAGCTTTCTTGGCTCACTGTATCAGCTAGAGATGACAGTAAAAACATGCAAGACAATGAGTTATTTCTAGCAATTATTGCTTGCATTCCTCTTAAATTGTGTGATGATGATTTAATCTGAAAATGTATAACTAGGGGATGGCATCTGGTACAACTGTGGTAATGCTTTGCCTTGTTACTCTAAGAGACCATCCATTAGCTAAGGCAGTCGTCTCTCTTTTCCAACTCAGCAAAAATCCTATGTGATATCTCTGGGGAAGGATGACATCAGTCCATTGTACAATCCCTTAGTAATGTTGCAATGGTGCATTCATGGGTCAATTTCGGTCAAAGAAGCTTTACTACTCTTGAGCTAATATTCTTACTTTTTTCATTAGAGTATTGGCTTCCAATGTTGCCCAAGCCTGTCAATCAAAGCATTATTCCATCCAAGAGTACCACTTGGTGGGGGATACACTTCATATTTATGATGGCTCGAGCTTTACTTTTGGCAAAAAAAGAGGACTTATCAAGGACATTGAGATATGAGCAACTTCCAGTATTTCAGAAATACTATTGGTAACTTCGCTCACTCGGTCAATCGTGTTTGTGCTTATTTAATCTCAATATATTTTCTTGTCAACCTATTTCAGGTGTTGAATTGCTACTGTCTGAACCTTGGCAACTCTGGGCATGCTAAATGAATGATTGCACACCACAGCATTGTGCAGACTGATGGGGAACTTGGACTGCTGTAGAGCATATGCCTATTCATATTGCAGAGGAACACCATCTTTTGGCTCAATAGCTGTAACTTATGAACGAGTTGCATCGAGATTCAAGGTGTGCAAGAGCTGCAAACATATGCTAACCAGCTTGAAATTAGGATGGGAATTGTACTAAATGATAATATCCAGTGGCGGTGATGAATCACTACATCAATTACAGGTGAAGATGGTCTGATGGGCTTGTATATACTTATCTTCTAAAGAATGTTTAATATATATTGTCATGGACTTCCTTATAATTTATTCCCTCTTACAAGCAGAGGATTCTTGTTCAGACACTTACTGATGTCAGGATGACAAAGATTGTAGTCCGATGGTCTGTTCGTGAATGCGGTTCAGGTTGTTATGGGGCAGTAGCAACTTCAGCTCTAACCTTCATGAGGCTTGTGCTAGGTGTTCTTGGATGAAGCCACTGTCAAAGTGCTGAGAATTTATTGGCGATACCTCTGAGAAGTCAGTAAGTCACTGAGGAGGTAATTTGACTTTGCTAACTGGAAGAGGCATTAGGCCAGATCGTCAAAGATAATTGGAATAGGTTGAAACTACTACTGTTCGAGTAAATGTCATGGGTACTAAAACAGCTGCAGTTTTCACCAACGATTGGTACCAATATATTTCATACCCTCAGTTTCTCAACAGTGTTAGGGTTATCGTGATCTGTTGTAGTGGGACACTGATGACCTTAGCCCTAAGGGTGCAGGGGGTGGCCCTCTAGAACCTGCATCGTGCTTTCCAACATGCAGATCCTTGGTGGATTTTGTACTAACATCGCTACAGAGCCTTGAGAGTTGAGAACAGAAACTTTATGGAGCAAACATAGGAATTACATCTTTCTATAGAAACCAGTCTTTTGTACTCCCTCCGTTCCTAAATATTTGTCTTTCTAGAGATTTCAACAAGTGACTACATATGGAACAAAATGAGTGAATCTACACTCTAAAATATGTCTATACATCCGTATGTGGTAGTTCATTTGAAATCTTTAAAAAGACAAATATTTAGGAACAGAAGGGAGTAGTTCATATGTTAATTGTGGTGCGCATACAACTCCTTTTTTCTTTTTTTTTCTTTTTCTTGCGGAGAAGTGCATACAGTTTGCTGATTTGTATATGATTACTTACTAGGTGCAAGTTGTTGCGCCCATCCATCTTAGGAATTGGATGATGCCCTATGCGTTCCTGGGAGAATCATGTTAAAATAAATGTATAAACATGTGCTTACAAACAACTAAAACTAATAAGAAAAACAAATGTAGTAATGTCATTAGGCTTCATTTTGAAAACAACAACACCTACAAAGTATGGACAAAATGATTTATAAAATGAGACTTATGAACTGAACTTCACTTGCGGCCATATTTACCAACAATGTGAAGCTTATATATATATCGGTCTTGACCATATGAAAATTAACACAAAATTTAAACTTCTGATTGACATGCATGACCTTATCTCTAAAAAACAACATACATGACTTCCAGGTGGCATTATTTGCATGAATAGATTAGTTGATGAATACACGCATGACTTGTTGATGCCGCAATATTGGACTGATGTTAGGAAACCGACCCAACCTGTATACAACCCCTATTCCCTCTTGAGATATTAAGTGAAGAACCATACCCTACACCTTGTGTACTTTGTGTCTCCCTTATACTTTTCGCATCTACTCCCTCCGTTTCCAAATACTTGTCTTTCTAGCCATCTCAAATGGTTACAACATACGGATGTATGTAGACATATTTTAGAGTGTAGGTTCATTCATTTTGCTTCGTATGTGGTCACTTATTGAAATCTCTAGAAAGACAAGTATTTAAGAACGGAGGGAGTAATACTCACAGGTCACACAATGGCCTCAACATGTTATTTGCATGAAATTCTGCCAAGACGCGGGACGATGAGGAGACAAACTTTGACGCCTAGTGGGGCGATCGTCTACACTACACCGACGATCTTGGTGGCAACAAAAAATCCACATCAAACTTTTGGTTTTCTTTTGTTCTTTCAGTACTCTTGTTTTTTTACTTGTGTTTCTCCGCCAAGAAGTCATTGTCTGCATGCCTCATCACTTCTTGGTTTGAAGAAACCTGGGTCTCTAGGAAGAAGACCATTTACAATCGAAGCTGGATCGATTTAATCAAGGGGTGTGCCGTGGAATTGTCACGGCAGATGTCCTAGTGTGAGGACTTAGTCGTGGAGCCATCACAACGAGATTAGCTTAAAGGGGTTAATCAGGACAAAAGACACGAGGAATTTATACTGGTTCGGCCCCTTGCGGTGAAGGTAAAGGCCTAATCCAGTTTGAGGTGGTATTGTTCGATGACCAGGAAGCGAATACGCTTGACCTGACTCTCGATCTGTTCTTTCTTGTCCCTAAATCGCCGCCGGGTCGTCCCTTTATATACACAGGTTGACGCCCGACGGTTCACAGGATCCCGGCCGGCTCATAAACGTGTTCGGCTCGGTATCTACTCTTTCTTATCTTACAATACAAGTCATACACCTATGACGGTTTATATCTATGGGCCCTAACCCGCCTCTGGGCCTTGAGCCTTCTTATTAAATCTCCTTCATAAGTCGCCATCTTCTATGTCTTCATGGGCTTCAACATTGGTAAATCGTCATGAGTATAACCCGGCCCTTACTGACCGGTTTATACTCAGTAGTTATATCCCCAACATTAGGCCCCAGATTGATTTGAACTTGTTCATGTCAATCTTCGACACTTAGAAAAAATCCTTCTTCATTACCTTCGCGAAGACTTGTAACTCGCCGTGACGTCATCTTATGAGATCCTGATAACTCGCCATGATGTCATCTGTCATTAATTTTATACAGAGCCAAAAAAATAATGTATGTCCTTATCTTTAATGAATCTCCGAAAATCGAGGCGTCTGCACGTTTACAGATCCATTTTTTGACCTCCTCGATTCCCGCGCCTGCCACTTATCCATTCACCTTATAAACAAGACCCGGGGTCCTTTTCACTCGCCCCCCCGTGTCTCTTCGTCTCGTCGTCTTCCTCGCGACGCCCTAGTGCTTCGAGCTCAGCCGCCGCCGCCAAGCTTTACCTCTGCTTCGACGTTGGCCGCTGCATCAACCTGTTCGGACTAGATTCTTCTCACGCGCCTCCGCCACTCCTCAGCCTCGGTAAGTTCTTTCTCCTCCCCTCCGTAGATCTCATTAGGGTTTGAACGCACCCATAGAAGTTCAGTGCTGTTCTTCACCGTAGCATGAATGGCAGATTCAAACTTGATACTCTCCTGTGCAGCAATAGCCGTAGTCCTTTTTCCCATCAGATCAGATCTTTTTAGATAGACAATCCAATCTGGAACTTCATAAACTGTTCAAGCACCAATATTTAGGTCTAAATATATTTCCATTTTCTGACACGCGGTTGATCCGAAACTATGATATCAATCTGTGAAAACTGTTTTTCATAACTTAGTAATTTTCCAACTTCAGATCTATGCTTTCAATATCTGTGTAGGCGGTTTAACTCAGGATATAATAACCCACCATGTACCATTAGTCCCCTCTTAAACCGCCAATTCTGCAATCTTCATAACGTCAATCTCCGGTTTAATACCTTTGCATGCTTTAACACTTTCTGCCTTTTTAACCTTTAACGGATTAACCACGAATCTTAAACCGGCATAAACCTTCTTCCAGGTTTATTGAAACAGATGGCCAAATCCTTTTACTCCTGCAACTGGGCTCAATCCCGGATTACAGAAGAAAGGCTGAACGGGTTTGTTGCCACTGGTGCTTTAGCAAAAAAGGAAGTCATCCACTGGAGAGTCCCTGGTCCTGAAAATCCTAACCCAAGGAAGGCGAAGTGATCGTTTTTGCTGATCATCTGAGTCGAGGATTTAGCCCTCCTGGATCAAAAATTTTCCATGACGTTTTTCATTTCCTCCAACTTCACCCTCAAGATATTGGACCTAACTCCGTATCCAATATTTGCAACTTTCAAGTGTTATGCGAAGCTTATTGCAAGAGGAGCCCACGGTCGAATTATTCAGAGACTTCTACTACTTAAACCGCCGCGCAAAATTTGTGGACGGGCCCAACACTGAACTTGGCGGGGTATCCATCCAAAAGAGAAAAGATCTCAGCTTCTCTCATGCCAACCATCATAGCCATCCCAAAGACTGGAATCAAACTTGGTTCTATTGCCGAGATACATCTCTAGCTGATGAGAATCCTCTGCCGGGTTATCGTGCTCATCGGCTTAGCAGTACACATCCACTCCCCCAAAGACTCAGTCTAAAAGAACGGGCCAAGTATGCACCATAGCTTTCAAAACTCAGAGCCTTTGTGGCAAACGGTTTAACAGGCGTTGATTTTGTCCGTTGCTGGGTGTCTTGGAGTATTTTGCCTTTAAGCCGTCGCCCCAGTTTAATGTGCGAATACACAGGGGATTTAAAAGATCCTCAACGCCATATTGATATTCAGCTGACTGACGCTGAAGTTACTGAAGCTGTCAAGAAAATGCTGGATATACCGGTGGCCGAGTGCAGCAAAACAGGGCTTAATCCTTTCTGCGCCTCCAACAAACCGCCAGCTGTAAGAATTGCGTAACTCATGCTTAATCCATATTTTTAATATTCCCTTATGATCTTTTCCGCTTTTTACAGGGTGACGATCCATTCTGGAAGAAGAAACCGCAGGATAAACCAGCCAAAGCACCTCGTACCAAGACCAAGATTACCAAGAAAACCGCCAAGAAGAAAACCGCTGACTCCACCGATTTGAACATTGACGATGATGATGAAAATCACGAGTCAGAGGTAGAACTTGATTCATTTGGCTCCTTTTTCATACATCTTATTGATAATGACTATTATCAGGAGGACGCAGAGGCTAGCCAAGCTGGTGACGCAGAGGTAATTATTCTTTCCTCCGGCTCAGAACCTCTGCCAACTCCGAAAACCCGTCAAGCAAACCGGATAGTAAGATTTTCTCACCCTCTAGCTCACATGGATCCAAACTTTCTTTTGAAGAAAAAGCAACACGAAGCTCGCCGCACAACCCGGCATAGCGACCATGTGGTAACTTCTTCTGGTTTACCGAACACGCCGGTTCGTAAACACCGTCCAGAGGTCTCTTATACTTCTGACACACGTTATCCTAAGGCGGGTTATTTCCGACAACCTCTTAATCCGTCTGATTCAAATTATCAGGGAACTTCCCATTCTTCCTCTGGCGAGTCGACAGAAACGCAACTTCCAACCCTCAAAACGGTTCCTGGGTGAGCATGTTTAAATAACCCTTCATATCTTATACTTGATCTTTACACTGACCTGATATATTTTGGCTAGAGTGAATAATCCGGCTGATGACCCCATTCCATCTGAACCGGAAAGGACCCCTGAACCGTCTAATCCAAATGCTGAAAATATTGCTGATGATCCGCCACCACAAGACCATGAAACTGAAATTGAACATATGGAAGTTGATCCAATGATTCAGGCTGATAAACTGCCAAGCCCAACTAAAGATGCAAATGACAAAGCTTACGATGTTGTGGTTACTGGCTTTGGTTACACAGCCCCTGGCAACCCCATTGCTCTGTCGAAACAGGGTGCAAAAGAAGAAATCTCTGCTGTTGACAAGGGCAAGTGGAAAGCGGACTTGGAAAGCTATGCCCACCTCAACGCCCAAGATATCCATTCTGGGTTTTTAAACAGTTTGTACACAAGCCGTGACTATGAAGCCGGTTTAGTGAACATGATGAAGGAGCGATATGAGGTAAATGTTGTTAACTCTGCATAAGTATTCTTCCCTTATGACCGGTTTAGAATATCAACTCCAGTAACCCCCAAGGGCCGGTTTATAATATCCATATGAATCGGGACTTGTAAAATAACAATACTTCAATTTTGCCTGTGTAGCCCCCAAGGGCCAGTTTATCTTTTCAAGATGACCCAGGACTTTAGAATAATAATTCTTCAATTTCACCTGTGTAGCCCCCAAGGGTCGGTTATCTTTTCAAGATGAACCGGGACTTTTATGCTGTGAGGTTCAACACTCTTGTTGAACACCTTTGTAAACCGATTGACCACCAAGCTGATTGTTGGAAGAAAAAATTCATAGTTTTAACTTGAGCAAATGTGCATTAGCCCCCAAGTGCTAAGAATAATACTTGTATTGAGCTTGGGACTTGTAATTTTTTTATAAGAAGCAATAGACATTAGCCCCCAAGTGCCAAGTGTATGACTTGTTATGTACTTGGGACTTCAAATATGTACTGCCAACTCATAAATTGCATGTCTCTTGCAGGCTGAGCTTAGCAAAAAAGAATCCCAAATCGCCGACCTTCAAGAAAATATCAAATCCCAACAAGCAGAAACTTCCAAGGCCAAGGAAGAGCTGACCAGTGCTTTAGCAGCCATGGAAAAACTGAAGGAGAGCTTCAAAAGCGAGCGGGCAGGTTGGGACTCAGAAAAGGCAACCCTGCTGAAGAGGGCTGAGGACGCTGAAGCGGCCCTTAATCCGGTAGCAGAGGAGCTAACTGGCTTGAAACGGCAAATAAATGCCATGACTTCTGCTGTTTTTGGTAAAGAGCCTCTTCATAGGCTTCAAACATGTAATATCTATGAAACTGCTGGTTTACAGATGTGTTTTTCTTTTATGATGCAGGAACTCGCGTTGCTCATCTTGGCTCGAATATGCGTCAAAGACTGAAAGCTGCATATACACTTATTGAGCAGTTATATACTGGCGTACAACGGGTTATCTGCACAGCTTCCCACAACAAACCGCCCCCAACCTTGATCAAGGAGACGTTGGAAAGGCTGGCAATGATGCCTGCCCAGTTTGAAGAATTGAAGAAGTCAGCTGCCAGGGCGGGTGCTCTGACTGCACTAACTCGGGCCAAAGCATGGATATCGGATCTTGATCCGGCTGACGTGGGAAATGGCTACCCAAGCATAAAGGAGGACGGGTCAGACTTTGATAATGATGACCCAGAGCCTTAACGAAGGAAATGCGCCCATTGGCCAGCAAATTGGCTGAAGAAACCGATCTTTCACATTATCAGTCGATTTATGATGCCAACAACAAGAGAATTAACGCGCCGACTTATGATGCTCCAAGTCTTATTCCTCCAATCCATAAGCATACCTATGCCCCTGATGTTGACCCCTCCACACTTATAAGTGATGAAGCTGTATTCAAAGCCTTAACTGGGATCGATTGGGAAAACATCGACTTCCAGCCACTGGGTAGAGAGGAGGAGGATGAACCGGCGCAGGATGATCCGCAACCTTCAAGTCAGCCCGACGAAGATTCATAAACCGGGGGCCGGTTTAGCTTCTGCATTCTGCAAGACTCGTTGAGAACAACTATTCTTTTGGGAATCAAAACGCCTTGTAATAGGCTAGTTTAAACTCTTGATCTGCTATGCCATCGTGCATATTTACTTTGCATGACACTGCTAACCCGCCATGTTAAGATATGCTACATCTGCTCATGATATTTAGCAATGTGGGATCTGCTCCTGCATATAACAGATAAAAAGTGTCCTGGCGGTTTACCATTAGACGGGTTATCATGCCCAATATCATAGTTTATAACCAGGGCTGGATTTAAGAATAACCATATATAATTGAAAATATATCATACCTGTGATATTTTATCACACTGTTGGTTTACCAAGCCAATACAATAAGGGTGATAACCCAAAATGTTGAGCACTGGTAATTATCATAAATTGTTGGCTTATGATCAAAACCAGGCCGAGTTAATAAACACCGGATTTATTTTATCTCATACTGGCGACGTATAATCAAAAGCTAGGCCGGGTCAATAAACACCGGATATTAACTTATCATGCACTGACAACTTATAATTGATAGCCAAGCCGGGTTAATAAATACCGACGAATTGTGATAATAAAACTTTAGAAACTTCATTCGATAAACCTCAAAAAATTTGTCAAATATAAACAAGCAAAAAACGAGGCTATTCATGGGCTGCCAGGCCGAAAAATCGAGGCTTTTCATGGGCTGTCAGGCCACCGAGTTAAACCGTTTTGCAAACCTTATAAGATGGACCTCACATAACCAATCGTCGTTTTAACTTCGACAAGTTCAGGGTCTGCATAAGATTGACTTGTCAAACGTTCGGCGGGTCATTCCAGGAATACCTGGGCGGAGTGGCTTACTTAAAAAGGCAGGATAACCCAGGGTTTTAGGTGAATACACCTGGCTTCCAAGCCTGGCTTTTAAGCCTATCACAAGGGTTATAGCAACTCTTGTTCTTTAGGACAAAAGAGCCCCCAAGCAATATTTCTGAGCTATGCTCAATGGGCAACTATGTTTGAGTTGTGCTTTTGCAATAGACTCTCTTTGGTCCCTTAATCTGGGTAGCAAGCCCCCAAGTTTTTCTTCAATTGGCTTATAAGCCGGTTCAAAGGGTAGTCATAACTTCGTGCATAAGCCGGAAGCCCCAAGTAACCAAAAACTCATTAAGAAAAAACGACAGAGGCCCTGCTTTAGCAGGGATGCCGGTTTATTATATTGATCATAATATATACATTGTCAAAAATATGTACATCAGAAGAACCTGTGGCTCAGGTGTAATAAGGCCGAAGATGAGCAATATTCCATGGCCGGTGGGTCTCCTCCTCCGACTTACGTGAGTCTTTGTGCTCTCGAACATCGATAAAGTAGTATGACCCGTTGTTCAGATTCTTGTTGACCATAAAGGGTCCTTCCCAAGGCGGGGATAACTTGTGCATATCAATCTGATCCTGGATAAGCCGGAGCACCAGACCGCCTTCTTGAAAAGTTCTGGTTTTAACCCGGCGGCTGTGGTAATGGCGCAGGTCTTGCTGGTAAATCGCCGAACGAGCCACCGCTATATCCCGCTTCTCATCTAACAGGTCTAGTGCTTCTTGACGTGCTTTTTCATTGTCAGCTTCAACATAAGCCGCCACGCGAGGTGAGTCGTGCCAGATGTCACTAGGGAGAACTGCCTCTGCTCCGTTGTAATGCCCTCGATGCGGTTATATCTCCCACGTGTCGAAGCACGACTTAGAGGCATAACCGCATTGAAAGCAATGTCGCAAGTGAGGTAATCTTCACACAACCCATGTAATACATAAGGGAAAGAGATACATAGTTGGCTTACAATCGCCACTTCACACAATACATGAGTAAAGCATTACATCATACAGATACAATCAAGGTCCGACTACGGAACCAAAATAAAAGAAGACTACCCCAAATGCTACACAGATCCCCGATCGACCCCAACTGGGCTCCACTACTGATCAACTGAAATGAAACAATACAAAATGAATAAGATCTTCATCGAGCTCCTCCTTGAGCTCGGGTGCGTCACCTGCACGGTTTCATCGGCACCTGCAAACTGGTTTTGGAAGTATCTGTGAGTCACGGGGACTCAGCAATCTCACACCCGCGAGATCAAGACTATTTAAGCTTAAAGGTAGGACAGGGTAGTGAGGTGGAGCTGCAGCAAGCGACTAGCATATCTGGTGTCTAACTTACGCAAATGAGAGCGAGAAGAGAAGGCAAAAGCATGGTCGAACAACTATGATCAAGAAGTGATCCTAAAACTACTTACGTCAAGCATAACTCCAACACCGTGTTCACTTCCCGGACTCCGCCGAGAAGAGACCATCACGGTTACACACGCGGTTGATGTATTTTAATTAAGGTCAACTTCAGGTTTTCTATAACCGGACATTAACAAATTCCCATCTGCCACATAACCGCGGGCACGGCTTTCGAAAGTTCAAACCCTGCAGGGGTGTCCCAACTTAGCCCATTATAAGCTCTCGCGATCAACGAAGGATATTCCTTCTCCCCGGGAAGTCCCGATCAGTCTCGGAATCCCGGCTACAAGACATTTCGACAGTAATAAAACAAGTCCAGCAAAGCCGCCCGATGCGCCGACATCCTGATAGGAGCTGCACATATCTCGTTCTCAGGGCAACACCGGATGAGCAGTCCGTACAGCTAAAACCAAGTCTCAAGTTGCCCCGAGGTGGCGCTGCAAAGGGCTCTAGTTCGGACCAACTCTTAGACAAGCATTGGCCCGGGGGGGGGGCTAAATAAAGATGACCCTTGGGTTAATTACTCCCAAGGGAAAATAGGTGGTGGTGAGGCAAATGGTAAAACCAAGGTTGGGCCTCGCTGGAAAAGTCTTATTCAAAGCGAACTGTCAAGGGGGTACCATAAATCACCCGACCGCGTTAGGGACGCCAAATTCGGGAATATAACACCGATATGACGGAAACTAGGGCGGCAAGAGTGGGACAAAACACCAGGCATAAGGCCGAGCCTTCCACCCTTTACCAAGTATATAGATGCATTAATTAAATAAGATATATTGTGATTACCAACTTGTAACGCCCTCGATGCGGTTATATCTCCCACGTGTCGAAGCACGACTTAGAGGCATAACCGCATTGAAAGCAATGTCGCAAGTGAGGTAATCTTCACACAACCCATGTAATACATAAGGGAAAGAGATACATAGTTGGCTTACAATCGCCACTTCACACAATACATGAGTAAAGCATTACATCATACAGATACAATCAAGGTCCGACTACGAAACCAAAATAAAAGAAGACTACCCCAAATGCTACACAGATCCCCGATCGACCCCAACTGAGCTCCACTACTGATCAACTGAAATGAAACAATACAAAATGAATAAGATCTTCATCGAGCTCCTCCTTGAACTCGGGTGCGTCACCTGCACGGTTTCATCGGCACCAGCAAACTGGTTTTGGAAGTATCTGTGAGTCACGGGGACTCAGCAATCTCACACCCGCGAGATCAAGACTATTTAAGCTTAAAGGTAGGACAGGGTAGTGAGGTGGAGCTGCAGCAAGCGACTAGCATATCTGGTGTCTAACTTACGCAAATGAGAGCGAGAAGAGAAGGCAAAAGCACGGTCGAACAACTATGATCAAGAGTGATCCTGAAACTACTTACGTCAAGCATAACTCCAACACCGTGTTCACTTCCCGGACTCCGCCGAGAAGAGACCATCACGGTTACACACGCGGTTGATGTATTTTAATTAAGGTCAACTTCAGGTTTTCTATAACCGGACATTAACAAATTCCCATCTGCCACATAACCGCGGGCACGGCTTTCGAAAGTTCAAACCCTGCAGGGGTGTCCCAACTTAGCCCATTATAAGCTCTCGCGATCAACGAAGGATATTCCTTCTCCCCGGGAAGTCCCGATCAGTCTCGGAATCCCGCCTACAAGACATTTCGACAGTAATAAAACAAGTCCAGCAAAGCCGCCCGATGCGTCGACATCCTGATAGGAGCTGCACATATCTCGTTCTCAGGGCAACACCGGATGAGCAGTCCGTACAGCTAAAACCAAGTCTCAAGTTGCCCCGAGGTGGCGCTGCAAAGGGCTCTAGTTCGGACCAACTCTTAGACAAGCATTGGCCCGGGGGGGGGGCTAAATAAAGATGACCCTTGGGTTAATTACTCCCAAGGGAAAATAGGTGGTGGTGAGGCAAATGGTAAAACCAAGGTTGGGCCTCGCTGGAAAAGTCTTATTCAAAGCGAACTGTCAAGGGGGTCCCATAAATCACCCGACCGCGTTAGGGACGCAAAATCCGAGAACATAACACCGATATGACGGAAACTAGGGCGGCAAGAGTGGAACAAAACACCAGGCATAAGGCCGAGCCTTCCACCCTTTACCAAGTATATAGATGCATTAATTAAATAAGATATATTGTGATATCCCAACAAGTAAACATGTTCCAATCAAGGAACAACATCTCCATGTTCCAACAAGGAACAAACTTTATCTTCATCTGCAACTAACAACGCTATAAGAGGGGCTGAGCAGAGCGGTAACATAGCCAAACAACGGTTTGCTAGGACAAGGTGGGTTAGAGGCTTGGTTTGACAATATGGGAGGCATGATAAGCAAGTGGTAGGTATCGCAGCATAGGCATAGCAAAAGAGCGAGCAACTAGCAAGCAAAGATAGAAGTGATTTCGAGGGTATGGTCATCTTGCCTGAGATCCCGCAAGGAAGAAGAACGAGTCCATGAAGAAGACAAACGGACGTAGTCGAACGAAACCTCACAACTCCGCAACGAAACCGAAGCTAACGAGAGAAGCAACCCGGAAAGAAACAAACAACATAGTAAACAACCATCACATAAACATGGCATGATGCACAATCAAGTATGATGCATGTCCGGTTTAATGAGGCATGGCATGGCAAAGTGCGACAAACAACACTACAAATTAAGTGGAGCTCAATATGTAACGAGTTGCATATTGACAAAACACCACATGACTTATTTAGTTCTCTCTCGTTTAGGTACCCAACAATATTAAATGTTATTAAACATGGCAAGGGTGAAGCATACGAAAACTACCTATCTAGGCAAGTTTAAATGAGGCCGGAACCACAAACAACAATTCCGGAAAATCCTCATGTGCATATTTCGAATTTAGTACTGTTCTGCCCTAAAGCATATTTTAATGTTGTAAAACAGCAAAATAAAGTGCATCATGTTAAACTAGGCATTTTTCTACCCCATTTACATATAAAGTTTATTTAAATCGGAGCTACGGTTATTAAGTTATGAAATAAATCATTTTAGCATGACATTTAAGCAAATTTAAACAAACAACATTTTAAACATTTTAATTGTTGTTATCATGATGCGGATGACATATGCAAGTTTTAAGCAATTTTTATGAAAATGTTGACATGGGCATGTTATGAAGCATTTGTCACCGTGGTGGAAGAAAGGGGTGCCACGGCAACGAATCCGAAAATGATGCCACGGCAACATATCGGTTCCGGTAGCTCATGGAGATACCGGTGCAAAAGGAAGCGTGACGAAAGCGAGTTAAGCAAGATGGTGGGGTGTTCCTGGCAACCGGGTTCCCATGCGTCGATGGCAAGGCAACGAGGAACGCGCAAGGATCAACTCGGACACGGTGCAAACACGAGCATCTCATACAACAAGCATTCGTTCACGGCGGTCGTCGTCTCGGGGTTATATCTTCGAAGCGTGCATTTTCGAAGTGAAACGGATC
This sequence comes from Aegilops umbellulata, assembly GCA_032464435.1. Lineage (NCBI taxonomy): Eukaryota > Viridiplantae > Streptophyta > Magnoliopsida > Poales > Poaceae > Aegilops > Aegilops umbellulata. The sequence goes on from CP136057.1 coordinate 361,427,285, forward strand.
GGAGGGGAAGTAGTCGTTCTCGGGGCGGTCGTAGAGGAAGTAGTGGTTCATGTTTCGTAGATGTTCGGGATCACGACAAGAAACTTGACGTCCACAGGGTCTTCGCGGGTCGACGGTCATCGGTAGAGGAACTTGGTGGTCCTCCAACTTGGCGCATCCGAAGGGCACTTGGTGAGTCCCCGTAGTCGTACACCGGTCGTAGAGGAACTTGACGCATCTACATGTGTAGTCATACTCAGCGTTACATGTAGTCGAACTTGACGTATCCGGGGGCTCCCGGCGTCGTGGTACTTGTCGAAATCCACATCGGATGTAGTTGTACATTTTGAAGAGGAACTTGGCGCGTCCAAATCTGCGGGCGCTGGAGCTAGGCGCTGTGCGAGTCAACGCGAGGCAGGGGCACGGTCGAGACGAAGCAGAGGTTTGGCGCTGGTCTTGGCGCGGTTCACGGTCAACGGGCGTTGCTAGAGCTGGACTCTGCGCGAGGCAAAGGAGGGTTCAACGCGAGGAACCGGGCGGAGGCGACCCGATCCGGCGGCGGGGAGCTCCTGGCAGATGACGAAGAGGGGGATGGCGGACACCGGCCGATCTGGACGAGGGAAGGTGTATCCCAGCGAGGTTCAACGGATCCGACTGGTTCCAGGCAGCGGCGGTGTGCTTGTTCGTGAACACAAGAGAGAGAGAGAGAGAGACGGTCAGAGGAGCCGGGGAGCCAAGAAAGGGAAGAAAAAGGGGTGCGAGGCAGAGGACCTGCTAGGTTCACCGGCGACGTTCGTTCACTGGAGGCGGCGGGGTCACGAGGGGAAGCAGGAGGAAGGCCACGGGGCGCTGCGCGCCTGCGGGAGCGAAGCGATGGTCGCGCGCGCGCGTGGAGAGGCTCGGGGTCGCGCGTGGGGAGGCCCTCCTGGTGGTCGCCGACGGCGGCGGGGGCGCTGGGCAGCGCGCAGTACCACGGCGAGGACGCGAGGGAGAGGGGCGGCACAAAGCGGCGGAGCTGACGAGGCGGCTGTGCCGGGAACACGAGGAGGCGGGCGAGGAGTAGAGGGGTCGAGGGGAGGACGAGAGATGGATGCGCGTGCGTGCGCTCCCTGGTGACGGCGCTAGGAGGAAGGAGGCAGGGGAGTAGGGGATCGATCGGGTGGCTGGGGCTCGCGCTAGGGTTAGGAGGGATGGTGGGGGCGGCTGGGCCTTGGGAGGCCGGCCCAAAGGAGAGGGAGGCTGCTGGGCTCTCCACTCCCTCTCTCATATTAATTTAGCAGAAAAGACCAAAAAAAGAGAGGAAAAGAAGGAGAGGTTTAGGAAAAGAATTTGGACAAGGGGATAATTTTCCCGAACTCACAAAAATACGCTTGTTCCGAGAAAATAGAAAAAGCCAAGATTGGAAGATGTAAATTCAAACTCATTTGAATTTAATTCAAATGTGTTTGAACTAGGACTAGGTTCTAGGAGTTTCCAAAAATGTTGAGAAATAAGGTGGAGCTCCGGAAAATGACGAAAGGATATATGGCAAAGTTAGAGGCCAAGAATTGAAATAATAAAAGGCATTGGGATTTTGCAAGTGTGTTATGATGATTCCAAGGAATGGATTATTTTATAATAGCTCCACTAATATCGGGAGGATATATTATAAAGAGAACTCACCATGTGAATTCCCTCAATTTAAATGGACCGAAGATCCATACGATTTATTTAGTTGAGTAAGAAAAGAAAAGACATGATGGCATGATGACATGATGCAATGCAAAAATAAAAGAGCAAGCACAAAAGAAACACCCGGCGAAACCCGGAATATATGGAAGTCTTCTCGAGCATCGGTCTCGGGGCGTTACAACACTCCACCACTACGAGAGGATCTCGTCCCGAGATCTAAGAAGGCACCGGAGGGAAAAAAACGGAATAGGAAGATAAGCGGTAAAACTAAGTTGCTTCTTTGACAAGCGAGAGAAACCAATGAACCTTGAGAGGTTGAACAAATTGAAAGAAGAATACAATGGAGATGTGCAAGATTGTGAACACTCCGTTAGGTAAGAGGAACATAGAATACGACGAGAACCAAGAGGTTAAGTGACGATAGATATCGACACCACTACAAGATGGAGAAGGAATAAGAATGATATAATTTGGGCAGCACTCCGACTGCAAGAAGAAGGAAAACTTGATAAGATGAAAAGAACTTGAAGAGATGATACAACACTCCGGTTAATTGGATAAGCAAGAAAAGAACATGATCTTTACAAAACGAGGTGATGGGTGAAAAGAGCAACATCACAAAGCCTCCGAAAACAATGCATGATAGTTAGATAGTTGGAATGAATAGAACGAAGAATGAAACCAACATCTCCTACCATAAATGAATTTGAAAGAGCATCTTTACGAAGTAGGATTGAACGGAGTTGTTTGAAAAAACAACAATGGTAAGGATAAGCTTGTTGTGGGCTTATGGAAAACATCTCAAAATTATGAGGTGACAACCGACCACTAACGGAAACAATTACTTTGATTGAGAACACCAAACAGATGAAAAACTTCTTTCACCAAGAGGATAGGAGAAAACTTGGGTCATTGGTAAGCACCACAAATAGCAACAATCCTTAGGGAAGGCTTTAGGTGAAATCTAAACCAAGATAACTCCAAGGAAGAAATTGATGGATTTAATATACCTCATTCTTAAGAACTTGTGAACCTTGAAACACAAAGGGAAATTGTCAAGAATGGCATAACACCATCTCAAAAGATAAGATAGAAAGAATTGCACTTCGGAATGCAAGATGAAGAATGCTTGGACTCCACAAAACAAAACATGTGTTGAGCACCCTGTTTAATTTTGAGTATAGCTTGGCGGATCTTAACTTCGAGAAAAATCTTGAAGAAAAAATGAAGAATGAAAAGAATCCTTAACGAACCACAATGTAGAGCCTCCAAGAAGAACTCCGGTAATGAAAGGATGATAAAAATAAAGAGAAGTTGAAAACACAAGGTGAAGCCTTGCGGTGATAAGATGAAGCTTCGCGGCGAGATAAAGCGGAAGACTTGGAACTCCGGAAAAAGATGAATCATCTCGAACCGAAAATGTAATATGATGAACAACTCCGGAAAGAGGAAATTAATCCCTTGGATGAAGCAAGAATAGAATTATGTTATGCGCATCCTTCACCAATTTAAATTGATGACAAGCAACGGATTTGGCATACTACTTATTCTCGTAGAAAAGATTAAGAGAGATATGGCGCAAACTTGGAGAAGGTATTGATGGAACCACCGGTTGGATTTGGGAAGAACGAATGAATCTATATGATAACGATGGAAGAGAACTCTTGAACGAACCACCGTAAGAATAGAGAATGAAAGTAGCAAAGGCACAATTCACCGGGAAGAATTGGAAAATGAATAAGATACTTGAGGGTATTTAGATACATGAGAACGAAGAGATCAAGAGCTGACTAGAGGATACTTGAATGATGCACCGGGAAGATTTGGAGAACGAGAGCCGAAAGCTTGAATGAATAATTCTGAGATGATGGGCTCCGGAGAATCAAACTGAAAAGACTCCTGAAATGCTCCGGGTGGGTTAAAAGAATTCTCACAATCGAAAATAATTATGAGAGGATGGCATCAGGCTAGAACCATGAATCTTAAAGAGAATGGAGCAAGATTTAAGAGAAACTCTTCTTTGGTCTTCAAATGTTGAGAATGACGATGAGAAACACCACCATGAATTGTTGAGACACTCCGGAATGAAAATTAGAAAGGTTGAACCAACGATGAAAGAATTGAAGGATCTTGGAGAAAGACATTTGACTGATGATAACTCATTCTTACATCAAACTTTGAAAAAAAAATTTAGAAGCTCCGGGAAAAATTAGAAGAGTCAGGTAAGATCCTGGAAAAAGACCTGTGGGTTAGGGCCCACTCAGAAGATACGCCGTTGAATGATTAAAAGAATGGTTGCACCGGTAGAATTAAATGGCTCAAAAGAGATAACAACCTCAAGATATCTTGAACAGATTAGGAATGATAACACGAATTTTCCGAGATATCTCCAGTGCTCCAGAACAAATGGATAACAAGAAGTGAACGATTAAGAGGTGCACCGGCATGAGAAAACATTAGAAACGAGGAAAAGATATGATCGATAAGGCTTGAATTGGAACCACCGGAGAAGAAAAGAATGACGAATGATGAACTTGAAACTCCTGACCATCTTCATGATAATCGCCGGATAAGAACATTGAAGGAAAGAATGGAGAGACTTCTCATCAATAAAAATGATACTTGATTAAGAAATCTGAGTCCTTAAAGAAAGAGGGTGGGAGGGCGGGAAAAACAAAGACAATTTGGGACGGATGAAACAAACACCGTTGCAAAGAACTGATAAATGATCTGGCAGAAATTGAACGAATATGATGAACTTGAAGGGAAGCACACCAGTTGGAAAGAATTGAAAAGACAACCTCAATGATCAAGAAGGATTAGTATTCACCTAGAAATATGAGAACACCGTTTAGGAAAGGTATGGATTCAACATTTGACTTCTAAGCAACTCGAATACCACAAAACAAAAAAAAACAAAGGATTTGGCTTGCAGAATAAGCCGGAAACAAACACATATGATAGAGATTTACCCAATCCCATATCATGCATCTGTCGGAAAGATATTCTAGGAGCTACTTGAATTCCCACCTATAAACTCCCGAAACTTTCTGGTTATGCAATCAGGTGTTGGGGATACAGGGGACACAAAATATATCACCCAAACTAACAATACCTAGATCCAGCTGTATCCATCCTTCAACACATAACCAATAAACCTTCGGAAATCGTTTACCTCAACCTTCGAAAAGCATCCGTTATACGAGTTATGGCAATACTCCCGCACTCGCCTCAGTACTGGGCTATCAGGGTTATCTCACCAACAACTGTACAAAAGAGATTTTCGATGTCGGCGTACTAAACTCAGGTATTCCAGAACCGCAACGATATAATTATGACGACAACACCTCGGAGCTCAACTCTCTGGGACACCTCCACTAAACCCCTGCTGACAGGAGGCACCAAGACAATGTTGTCATCACAAAACCATCGGAACGATTCTAAGATACCCGCGTGATCCTAAAATTTTTTTAGTGAAATTTGAGAAGAGAAGAGTCAAAACTCTATGTCAGGATGCCTTACCAGAGCGATGAGGAGACTGAGAAGTAAAAAGAATTCCTAAACTCTCCGATACATAATTCCTAAATGACTCAAAACATTTTTCTAGACACAACTCGGCCGCTAAAAACGATCAATCAGTGGGGGCTCCTAAGGTCGGGGAAGGCTCTGATTACCAACTTGTAACGCCCTCGATGCGGTTATATCTCCCACGTGTCGAAGCACGACTTAGAGGCATAACCGCATTGAAAGCAATGTCGCAAGTGAGGTAATCTTCACACAACCCATGTAATACATAAGGGAAAGAGATACATAGTTGGCTTACAATCGCCACTTCACACAATACATGAGTAAAGCATTACATCATACAGATACAATCAAGGTCCGACTACGGAACCAAAATAAAAGAAGACTACCCCAAATGCTACACAGATCCCCGATCGACCCCAACTGGGCTCCACTACTGATCAACTGAAATGAAACAATACAAAATGAATAAGATCTTCATCGAGCTCCTCCTTGAGCTCGGGTGCGTCACCTGCACGGTTTCATCGGCACCTGCAAACTGGTTTTGAAAGTATCTGTGAGTCACGGGGACTCAGCAATCTCACACCCGCGAGATCAAGACTATTTAAGCTTAAAGGTAGGACAGGGTAGTGAGGTGGAGCTGCAGCAAGCGACTAGCATATCTGGTGTCTAACTTACGCAAATGAGAGCGAGAAGAGAAGGAAAAAGCACGGTCGAACAACTATGATCAAGAGTGATCCTGAAACTACTTACGTCAAGCATAACTCCAACACCGTGTTCACTTCCCGGACTCCGCCGAGAAGAGACCATCACGGTTACACACGCGGTTGATGTATTTTAATTAAGGTCAACTTCAGGTTTTCTACAACCGCACATTAACAAATTCCCATCTGCCACATAACCGCGGGCACGGCTTTCGAAAGTTCAAACCCTGCAGGGGTGTCCCAACTTAGCCCATTATAAGCTCTCGCGATCAACGAAGGATATTCCTTCTCCCCGGGAAGTCCCGATCAGTCTCGGAATCCCGGCTACAAGACATTTCGACAGTAATAAAACAAGTCCAGCAAAGCCGCCCGATGCGTCGACATCCTGATAGGAGCTGCACATATCTCGTTCTCAGGGCAACACCGGATGAGCAGTCCGTACAGCTAAAACCAAGTCTCAAGTTGCCCCGAGGTGGCGCTGCAAAGGGCTCTAGTTCGGACCAACACTTAGACAAGCATTGGCCCGGGGGGGGGGGGGGCTAAATAAAGATGACCCTTGGTTTAATTACTCCCAAGGGAAAAATAGGTGGTGGTGAGGCAAATGGTAAAACCAAGGTTGGGCCTCGCTGGAAAAGTCTTATTCAAAGCGAACTGTCAAGGGGGTCCCATAAATCACCCGACCGCGTTAGGGACGCAAAATCCGAGAACATAACACCGATATGACGGAAACTAGGGCGGCAAGAGTGGAACAAAACACCAGGCATAAGGCCGAGCCTTCCACCCTTCACCAAGTATATAGATGCATTAATTAAATAAGATATATTGTGATATCCCAACATGTAAACATGTTCCAATCAAGGAACAACATCTCCATGTTCCAACAAGGAACAAACTTCATCTTCACCTGCAACTAACAACGCTATAAGAGGGGCTGAGCAGAGCGGTAACATAGCCAAACAACGGTTTGCTAGGACAAGGTGGGTTAGAGGCTTGGTTTGACAATATGGGAGGCATGATAAGCAAGTGGTAGGTATCGCAGCATAGGCATAGCAAAAGAGCGAGCAACTAGCAAGCAAAGATAGAAGTGATTTCGAGGGTATGGTCATCTTGCCTGAGATCCCGCAAGGAAGAAGAACGAGTCCATGAAGAAGACAAACGGACGTAGTCGAACGAAACCTCACAACTCCGCAACGAAACCGAAGCTAACGAGAGAAGCAACCCGGAAAGAAACAAACAACATAGTAAACAACCATCACATAAACATGGCATGATGCACAATCAAGTATGATGCATGTCCGGTTTAATGAGGCATGGCATGGCAAAGTGCGACAAACAACACTACAAATTAAGTGGAGCTCAATATGTAACGAGTTGCATATTGACAAAACACCACATGACTTATTTAGTTCTCTCTCATTTAGGTACCCAACAATATTAAATGTTATTTAACATGGCAAGGGTGAAGCATATGAAAACTACCTATCAAGGCAAGTTTAAATGAGGCCGGAACCACAAACAACAATTCCGGAAAATCCTCATGTGCATATTTCGAATTTAGTACTGTTCTTCCCTAAAGCATATTTTAATATTGTAAAACAGCAAAATAAAGTGCATCATGTTAAACTAGGCATTTTTCTACCCCATTTACATATAAAGTTTATTTAAATCGGAGCTACGGTTATTAAGTTATGAAATAAATCATTTTAGCATGACATTTAAGCAAATTTAAACAAACAACATTTTAAACATTTTAATTGTTGTTATCATGATGCGGATGACATATGCCAGTTTTAAGCAATTTTTATGAAAATGTTGACATGAGCATGTTATGAAGCATTTGTCACCGTGGTGGAAGAAATGGGTGCCACGGCAACGAATCCGAAAATGATGCCAGGGCAACATATCGGTTCCAGTAGCTCATGGAGATACCGGTGCAAAAGGAAGCGTGACAGAAGCGAGTTAAGCAAGATTGTGGGGTGTTCCCGGCAACCGGGTTCCCATGCGTCGATAGCAAGGCAACGAGGAACGCGCAAGGATCAGCTCGGACACGGTGCAAACACGAGCATCTCATACAACAAGCATTCGTTCACGGCGGTCGTCGTCTCGGGGTTATACCTTCGAAGCGTGCATTTTCGAAGTGAAACGGATCGGAGGGGAAGTAGTCGTTCTCGGGGCGGTCGTAGAGGAAGTAGTGGTTCATGTTTCGTAGATGTTCGGGATCACGACAAGAAACTTGACGTCCACAGGGTCTTCGCGGGTCGACGGTCATCGGTAGAGGAACTTGGTGGTCCTCCAACTTGGCGCATCCGAAGGGTACTTGGTGAGTCCCCGTAGTCGTACGCGGGTCGTAGAGGAACTTGACGCATCTACGTGTGTAGTCGTACTTGGCGTTACATGTAGTCGAACTTGACGTATCCGGGGGCTCCCGGCGTTGTGGTACTTGTCGAAATCCACATCGGATGTAGTTGTACATTTTGAAGAGGAACTTGGCGCGTCCAAATCTGCGGGCGCTGGTGCTAGGCGCTATGCGAGTCAACGCGAGGCAGGGGCGTGGTCGAGACGAAGCAGAGGTTTGGCGCTGGTCTTGGCGCGGTTCACGGTCAACGGGCGTTGCTAGAGCTGGACTCCGCGCGAGGCAAAGGAGGGTTCAACGCGAGGAACCGGGCGGAGGCGACCCGATCCGGCGGCGGGGAGCTCCTGGCAGATGACGAAGAGGGGGACGGCGGAGACCGGCCAATCTGGACGAGGGGAGGTGTATCCCAGCGAGGTTCAACGGATCCAACTGGTTCCAGGCAGCGGCGGTGTGCTTGTTCGTGAACACAAGAGAGAGAGAGAGAGACGGTCAGAGGAGCCGGGGAGCCAAGAAAGGGAAGAAAAAGGGGTGCGAGGCAGAGGACCTACTGGGTTCACCGGCGACGTTCGTTCACTGGAGGCGGCGGGGTCACGAGGGGAAGCAGGAGGAAGGCCACGGGGCGCTGCGCGCCTGCGGGAGCGAAGCGATGGTCGCGCGCGCGCGTGGAGAGGCTCGGGGTCACGCGTGGGGTGGCCCTCCTGGTGGTCGCCGACGGCGGCGGGGGCGCCGGGCAGCGCGCAGGACCACGGCGAGGACGCGCGGGAGAGGGGCGACGCAAAGCGGCGGAGCTGACGAGGCGGCTGTGCCGGGAACACGAGGAGGCGGGCGAGGAGTAGAGGGATCGAGGGGAGGACGAGAGATGGATGCGCGTGCGTGCGCTCCCTGGTGACGGCGCTAGGAGGAAGGAGGCAGGGGAGTAGGGGATCGATCGGGTGGCTGGGGCTCGGGCTAGGGTTAGGAGGGATGGTGGGGGCGGCTGGGCCTTGGGAGGCCGGCCCAAAGGAGAGGGAGGCTGCTGGGCTCTCCACTCCCTCTCTCATATTAATTTAGCAGAAAAGACCAAAAAAAGAGAGGAAAAGAAGGAGAGGTTTAGGAAAAGAATTTGGACAAGGGGATAGTTTTCCCGAACTCACAAAAATACGCTTGTTCCGAGAAAATAGAAAAAGCCAAGATTGGAAGATGTAAATTCAAACTCATTTGAATTTAATTCAAATGTGTTTGAACTAGGACTAGGTTCTAGGAGTTTCCAAAAATGTTGAGAAATAAGGTGGAGCTCCGGAAAATGACGAAAGGATATATGGCAAAGTTAGAGGCCAAGAATTGAAATAATAAAGGGATTATTAATTCTATGCCCCTGGTTCCTTAGTTGTGCTCACTTTTCCCCACGCTCCAAACATTTGCTCACTTTTCCCCTCTTCCTTAGCTGAAACTCTCACAAATGCTCATAGCGGGCGTTTGCCGTCTTGACCGTCCATTGACCGTTAATTGCTGACGAGTGGGGCCGAGTCTTTGTCTGACTGTTGCTTGCTGACGGGTGGGACCGCAAGGAGACACGTATTGGGCAGCTTGTCTAAATCTGAAACAGATCTTGACAGGCCGCACTGCACAGCGCCGCCCCGCCCCCTCCGCCGGCGTCCACCGCAGTTGTTTCCTCCACCCTATGCCCTCGTCCGTTCATCGGTGACGCCGGGTCTCCGCCAGATATAGCCCACCCCCCACCCCCATCTGAGATTACATAGCGATGTTGAGTGAGGACGCCCGGAATGCAGTCGATAGTGGAGAGGATTGGGTCGAATCCGCGGGAGATAATTCATGGATTAAACCTGGGTAAGCATTGTTTCCTCTCAAATTGACGTTCTAAGTCGTATTGTAGGCCGTATTTGACTTCTGTTTGGTTGAATCGTTCGAATTTGTACTCGATTTTACCCAGCTAACTGAAGTCGTATTGTAGGATTGATCCCGCGCTGGCTTTCCGGCTGGCGATTAGAATGGAAACTAGTGTGCTGCGTGGTACTAAACCGCATTTGATTTCATCATTTTTCTATCCCAAAGTGGTAGAAACCAGCATATCTTTCAAAGATTTGCGAGCTGAGCTCCGAAACACCTATCCCTGGAGTGATGCCGATGTTGTTGAACTGAATTACTTCAGCAGTGACGAGCAAAGATTTCTCCCACTAACTTGCGACGATCATATGCCGTTGCTTTTTTCTAGGATTGCTGGATGCCGATTCGGTAAACTCCAAATCGATGTGCTTCAGCCACGCGCAGAACGGGCGAAGGGGAAGGGAGTTCAGACATCATCTGTCTGTGCTAATAGCCAGCACCCCGGCACTCCTTGTAGGTCGACACCAAGTAAAGCAAGTGGTTCATGGAGCCACAACATGCCTGCTGCCAATTCTGGTTCCGATTCAGCTGCTGCTTCTCGTGTACCTTCTGCAGTTGGTGTAGAAGAAGATGCAGAACCTGATGAGGCAGTGCCTACAAATGATGATGAAGATGAGATGATGTTTCCTGAACTGGTCGATGTAGCAAGTCAGCAAGCAGTGGATGACGAATATATGGAGGAGCCCATCAGCCAAGCTAGGTTTGATGACACTGACGATGAAGAGAAGGTGGAGAACACGGACAGCTTAATCGAGGATGAATACGATGGTGATGACATGCCAACAATTGAGTGGAACAGGGAAAACCCTGAGCTTAGTGTAGGTACCATTTTACAATCAATGGTGGACTGTCGGAATGCAGTGACAACATGGTGCATTATATCTGAAAACACCTATAGGATTAAAAGGAGTGAGCCAGCAAGGTTCACAGTTTTTTGTCCATATCCTAGGTGTAGGTGGAAGTTGCATGCATCTCGTATGAGAGAGAGCAAATATATTCAGGTAATCCAAGTTCAGTTAGTAATTTAGTTTCAGATCGTTGAGTAAGGTTTCTTAACTATTCTTTACCCTTTTGTTTTGTTTCAGATAAAGAAAAACCCACACAAACACACCTGTCCACCTGGAGGGGGAGGGGGGAAGGCCAAAACCAAGCTAGCAAAAACTAGGTGGGTGGCAGATGCTATATTGGATTGGCTGAGAGAAGAACCTGGACTTGGTCCAACAACACTCCATGGGAAGCTCTTTGAGAAGTACAAGATAGAAATTCCTTACATGAGAATTTTCAATGCTAGGGAAAAGGCTCTTGACAGAATTAATGGTAAATGGAATGACAGTTTTCAGCTGCTTTACACTTTCAAAGCTGAAGTGGAGATGGCAAGTCCAGGGAGTGTTGTAGAGATTGACAAGCATACAGTTCCATTCAAAATAAAAGGGAAGTCATTTCAGAAGGAGTGCTTCAGAAGGGCTTTTGTTTGTTTCAAGGCTTGCTGGCAGGGGTTTCTAGATGGTTGCAGGCCCTATTTGGCCGTAGATGCTACACATTTGACTGGAAGATGGAGAGGACAGCTAGTAGCAGCTTCTGCAGTTGATGGACACAACTGGCTATTCCCAGTTGCATTTGGTGTGGTGGAGGCAGAGTCTGAGGAAAGTTGGGTCTGGTTTCTGCAGCAGTTGCGCAACATTATAGGCACACCCACAGGTTTAGCTATACACACAGATGCTTGCAAGGGTTTAGAGAGTGCAGTGGAAATTGTATTCCCTGGAGTGGAGCATAGGGAATGTATGCGACACCTAGCGCATAATTTCAAAAAGAAGTTCAAAGGTAAAGTTTATGATGAGAACTTATGGCCAGCATCATACACATGCAGCACAAGGAAGCATGAACACCATTTGAGAGTGTTGTATGCTCAAAATCCTCTTGTGAAGGAGTACATGGATGCACATCATGGCAAGGTGTGGTCAAGAAGCAAATTCAACGAAATCTGCAAAGTAGATTATGTGACCAGTAACCTTGCAGAATGCTTCAATTCAAAGTTCAAGTCAGTGAAAGGGCTCTTGTTGTGGCAAGCATTTGACAAGATGAGGCAAATGATCATGATAAAGATGGCTCTTCGCAAAAGAATTGCAGAAACACAATATGTTGGTCATCAAATGCTCCCATCACTGATTAAGGCATTGCACATGAAGGCAAGAGGAATGAAGATGAAATGTATTCGATCTGGTACATATGAGGGAGAGGTTACCTATACTGACACTAAAAATAGGGTATGGAGGTATCCTGTGAACCTAAGTACTAGAGAATGTACTTGTAGGCAATGGCAGATCCGTGGGAAGCCATGCATACATGCCCTACATCTGATGACCGTTATCGGGGGTGCAGATGGTGAAGTTGATCAATATTGCTCTGAGTATTTCTCTGTTGCCAAATTTATGGCTGCTTATGCTGACAATGTTGGGGAACGTAGTAATTTCAAAAATTTCCTACGCACACGCAAGATCATGGTGATGCATAGCAACGAGATGAGAGTATTGTCTACGTACCCTCGTAGACCAGGAGCGGAAGCGTTGACGCAATGTAGAGGAAGTAGTCGTACTTCTTCACGATCCAACCGATCCAAGTACCGAACGTACGGCACCTCCGAGTTCTGCACACGTTCAGCTCGATGACGTCCCTCGAACTCCGATCCAGCCGAGTGTTGAGGGAGAGTTTCGTCAGCACGACGGTGTGGTGACGATGATGATGTTCCACCGACGCAGGGCTTCGCCTAAGCTTCGCAACGGTATAATCGAGGTGTAATTTGGTGGAAGGGGGCACCGCACACGGCTAAGGAAAGATCTCAAGGATCAACTTGTGTGTCATGGGGTGCCCCCTGCCCCTGTATATAAAGGAGGGAAGGGGAGGGGCTGGCCGGCCAACAAGGGGCGCGCCAGGGGGTCCTACTCCTACTAGGAGTAGGATTCCTCCCCCCAATCCTAGTCCAACTAGGGTTTGACCAAGGGGGAAGGGAGAGAGAGGGGGGCGCCCCCTTCTCCTAATCCTAATAGGACTAGGGAAGGGGGGAAGGTGCGGCCAGCACTTGGGCCCCTTTCTCTCCTTTCCACTAAGGCCCATCAAGGCCCATTGACCCCCCCGGGGGGTTCCGGTAACTCCCCGGTACTCCGGTAAAATTCCCAATTTCACCCGGAGTGATTCCGGAGTCCAAACATAGGCTTCCAATATATCAATCTTTATGTCTCGATCATTTCGAGACTCCTCGTCACGTCCGTGATCTCATCCGGGACTCCGAACAACCTTCGGTACATCAACATCATAAAACTCATAGTAACTGTCATCGAAACGTTAAGCGTGCGGACCCTACGGGTTCGAGAACTATGTAGACATGACCAAGACACCTCTCCGGTCAATAACCAATAGCGGGACCTGGATGCCCATATTGGCTCCTACATATTCTACGAAGATCTTTATCGGTCAGACCGCATAACAACATACGTTGTTCCCTTTGTCATCGGTATGTTACTTGCCCGAGATTCGATCGTCGGTATCCAATACCTAGTTCAATCTCGTTACCGGCAAGTCTCTTTACTCGTTCCGTAATACATCATCTCACAACTAACACATTAGTTGCAGTGCTTGCAAGGCTTATGTGATGTGCATTACCGAGAGGGCCCAGAGATACCTCTCCGACAATCGGAGTGACAAATCCTAATCTCGAAATACGCCAACCCAACATGTACCTTCGGAGACACCTGTAATGTACCTTTATAATCACCCAGTTACGTTGTGACGTTTGGTAGCACCCAAAGTGTTCCTCAGGCAAACGGGAGTTGCATAATCTCATAGTCATAGGAACATGTATAAGTCATGAAGAAAAGCACTTAGCAACAAACTATACGATCAGGTGCTATGCTAATGGAATGGGTCATGTCAATCAGATCATTCAACTAATGATGTGACCTCGTTAATCAAATAACAACTCTTTGTTTATGGTTAGGAAACATGACCATCTTTGATTAACGAGCTAGTCAAGTAGAGGCATACTAGTGACACTCTGTAGGTTTATGTATTCACACATGTATTATGTTTCCGGTTAATACAATTCTAGCATGAATAATAAACATTTATCATGACATAAGGAAATAAATAATAACTTTATTATTGCCTCTAGGGCATATTTCCTTCAGTCTCCCACTTGCACTAGAGTCAATAATCTAGATTACACAGTAATGATTCTAACACCCATGGAGTCTTGGTGCTGATCATGTTTTGCTCGTGGAAGAGGCTTAGTCAACGGGTCTGCAACATTCAGATCCGTATGTATCTTGCATATCTCTATGTCTCCCACCTGGACCAAATCCCGGATGGAATTGAAGCGTCTTTTGATGTGCTTGGTTCTCTTGTGAAACCTGGATTCCTTTGCCAAGGCAATTGCACCAGTATTGTCACAAAAGATTTTCATTGGACCCGATACACTAGGTACAACACCTAGATCGGTTATGAACTCCTTCATCCAGACTCCTTCATTAGCTGCTTCTGAAGCAGCTATGTACTCAGCTTCACATGTAGATCCCGCCACGACGCTTTGTTTGGAACTGCACCAACTGACAGCTCCACCGTTTAATGTAAATACGTATCCGGTTTGCGATTTAGAATCGTCCGGATCAGTGTCAAAGCTTGCATCGACGTAACCGTTTACGACGAGCTCTTTGTCACCGCCATAAATGAGAAACATATCCTTAGTCCTTCTCAAGTACTTAAGGATGTTCTTGACCGCTGTCCAGTGATCCACTCCTGGATTACTTTGGTACCTGCCTGCTAAACTTACAGCGAGGCACACATCAGGTCTGGTACACAGCATTGCATACATGATAGAGCCTATGGCTGAAGCATAGGGAACATCTTTCATTTTCTCTCTATCTTCTGCGGTGGTCGGGCATTGAGTCTTACTCAACTTCACACCTTGTAACACTGGCAAGAACCCTTTCTTTGCCTGATCCATTTTGAACTTCTTCAAAACTTTATCAAGGTATGTGCTTTGTGAAAGTCCTATTAAGCGTCTTGATCTATCTCTATAGATCTTAATGCCCAATATGTAAGCAGCTTCACCGAGGTCTTTCATTGAAAAACTCTTATTCAAGTATCCTTTTATGCTATCCAGAAATTCTATATCATTTCCGATCAGTAATATGTCATCCACATATAATATCAGAAATGCTACAGAGCTCCCACTCACTTTCTTGTAAATACAGGCTTCTCCAAAAGTCTGTATAAAACCAAATGCTTTGATCACACTATCAAAACGTTTATTCCAACTCCGAGAGGCTTGCACCAGTCCATAAATGGATCGCTGGAGCTTGCACACTTTGTTAGCTCCCTTTGGATCGACAAAACCTTCTGGTTGCATCATATACAACTCTTCTTCCAGAAATCCATTCAGGAATGCAGTTTTGACATCCATTTGCCAAATTTCATAATCATAAAATGCGGCAATTGCTAACATGATTCGGACAGACTTAAGCATCGCTACGGGTGAGAAGGTCTCATCGTAGTCAATTCCTTGAACTTGTCGAAAACCTTTTGCAACAAGTCGAGCTTTATAGATAGTAACATTACCATCAGCGTCAGTCTTCTTCTTGAAAATCCATTTATTCTCAATTGCTTGCCGATCATCGGGCAAGTCAACCAAAGTCCACACTTTGTTCTCATACATGGATCCCATCTCAGATTTCATGGCCTCAAGCCATTTTGTGGAATCTGGGCTCACCATCGCTTCTTCATAGTTCGTAGGTTCATCATGTTCCAGTAACATGACTTCCAGAATAGGATTACCGTACCACTCTGGTGCGGATCTTGCTCTGGTTGATCTACGAAGTTCTGTAGAAACTTGATCTGAAGTTTCATGATCATGATCATTAGCTTCCTCCCTATTTGGTGTAGGTGTCATAGAAACTGATTTCTGTGATGTACTACTTCTCAATAAGGGAGTAGATACAGTTATCTCATCAAGTTCTACTTTCCTCCCACTCACTTCTTTCGAGAGAAACTCCTTCTCTAGAAAGTTTCCGAATTTAGCAACAAATATCTTGCCTTCGGATTTGTGATAGAAGGTGTACCCAACTGTCTCCTTTGGGTATCCTATGAAGACACATTTCTCCGATTTAGGTTCGAGCTTATCAGGTTGAAGGTTTTTCACATAAGCATCGCAGCCCCAAACTTTCAGAAACGACAACTTTGGTTTCTTGCCAAACCATAGTTCATAAGGCGTCATCTCAACGGATTTAGATGGTGCCCTATTTAAAGTGAATGCAGCCGTCTCTAAAGCATATCCCCAAAATGATAGCGGTAAATCAGTAAGAGACATCATAGATCGCACCATATCTAATAAAGTACGATTACGACGTTCGGACACACCATTACGTTGTGGTGTTCCAGGTGGCGTGAGTTGCGAAACTATTCCGCATTGTTTCAAATGTAGACCAAACTCGTAACTCAAATATTCCCCTCCACGATCAGATCGTAGAAATTTTATTTTCTTGTTACGATGATTTTCCACTTCACTCTGAAATTCTTTGAACTTTTCAAATGTTTCAGACTTGTGTTTCATTAAGTAGATATATCCATATCTGCTCAAATCATCTGTGAAGGTGAGAAAATAACGATATCCGCCACGAGCCTCAACATTCATTGGACCACATACATCAGTATGTATGATTTCCAATAAATCCGTTGCTCTCTCCATAGTTCCGGAGAACGGTGTTTTAGTCATCTTGCCCATAAGGCACGGTTCGCAAGTGCCAAGTGATTCATAATCAAGTGACTCCAAAAGTCCATCAGTATGGAGTTTCTTCATGCGCTTTACACCGATATGACCTAAACGGCAGTGCCACAAATAAGTTGCACTATCATCATTAACTCTGCATCTTTTGGCTTCAACATTATGAATATGTGTATCACTACTATCGAGATTAAGTAAAAACAAACCATTCTTCAATGGTGCATGACCATAAAAGATATTATTCATATAAATAGAACAACCATTATTCTCTGATTTAAATGAATAACCGTCTCGCATCAAACAAGATCCAGATATAATGTTCATGCTCAACGCTGGTACTAAATAACAATTATTTAGGTCTAATACTAATCCCGAAGGTAGATGTAGAGGTAGCGTGCCGACCGCGATCACATCGACTTTGGAACCATTTCCCACGCGCATCGTCACCTCGTCCTTGGCCAATCTTCGCTTAATCCGTAGCCCCTGTTTCGAGTTGCAAATATTAGCAACAGAACCAGTATCAAATACCCAGGTGCTACTGCGAGTATTAGTAAGGTACACATCAATAACATGTATATCATATATACCTTTGTTAACCTTGCCGTCCTTCTTATCCGCCAAATACTTGGGGCAGTTCCGTTTCCAGTGACCAGCCTGCTTGCAATAGAAGCACTCAGTTTCAGGCTTAGGACCAGACTTGGGTTTCTTCTCTTGATCAGCAACTTGCTTGCCGTTCTTTTTGAAGTTTCCCTTTTTCTTTCCTTTGCCCTTTTTCTTGAAACTGGTGGTTTTGTTAACCATCAACACTTGATGCTCCTTTTTGATTTCTACCTCCGCGGCTTTCAGCATCGCGAAGAGCTCGGGCATTGTTTTGGTCATCCCTTGCATATTATAGTTCATCACGAAGCTCTTGTAGCTTGGTGGCAGTGATTGGAGAATTCTGTCGATGACGCAATCATCCGGAAGATTAACTCCCAGTTGAATCAAGTGATTGTTATATCCAGACATTCTGAGTATATGCTCACTGACAGAACCGTTCTCCTCCATCTTACAGCTATAGAACTTATTGGAGACTTCATATCTCTCAATCCGGGCATTCGCTTGGAATATTAACTTCAACTCCTGGAACATCTCATATGCTCCATGGTGTTCAAAACGACGTTGAAGTCCCGGTTCTAAGCCGTAAAGCATGGCACACTGAACTATAGAGTAGTCATCAGCTTTGCTTTGCCAAACGTTCACAACTTCTGGCGTAGCCCTTGCACCAGGCCTAGCACCTAACGGTGCTTCCAGGACGTAATTCTTCTGTGCAGCAATAAGGATAATCCTCAAGTTACGGACCCAGTCCGTGTAATTGCTGCCATCATCTTTCAACTTTGCTTTCTCAAGGAACGCATTAAAATTCAACGGAACAACAGCACGAGCCATCTATCTACACAACATAGACAAGCAAGATACTATCAGGTACTAAGTTCATGATAAATTTAAGTTCAATTAATCATATTACTTAAGAACTCCCACTTAGATAGACATCCCTCTAATCTTCTAAGTGATCACGTGATCCAAATCAACTAAACCATGTCCGATCATCACGTGAGATGGAGTAGTTTCAATGGTGAACATCACTATGTTGATCATATCTACTATATGATTCACGCTCGACCTTTCGGTCTCCGTGTTCCGAGGTCATATCTTATATGCATAGCTCGTCAAGTATAACCTGAGTATTCCGCGTGTGCAACTGTTTTGCACCCGTTGTATTTGAACGTAGAGCCTATCACACCCGATCATCACGTGGTGTCTCAGCACGAAGAACTTTCGCAACGGTGCATACTCAGGGAGAACACTTCTTGATAATTAGTGAGAGATCATCTTATAATGCTACCGTCAATCAAAGCAAGATAAGATGCATAAAAGATAAACATCACATGCAATCAATATATAAGTGATATGATATGGCCATCATCATCTTGTGCTTGTGATCTCCATCTTCGAAGCATCGTCATGATCACCATCGTCACCGGCGCGACACCTTGATCTCCATCGTAGCATCGTTGTCGTCTCGCCAATCTTATGCTTCTACGACTATCACTACCGCTTAGTAATAAAGTAAAGCATTACATCGCGATTGCATTGCATACAATAAAGCGACAACCATATGGCTCCTGCCAGTTGCCGATAACTCGGTTACAAAACATGATCATCTCATACAATAAAATTTAGCATCATGTCTTGACCATATCACATCACAACATGCCCTGCAAAAACAAGTTAGACGTCCTCTACTTTGTTGTTGCAAGTTTTACGTGGCTGCTACGGGCTTAAGCAAGAACTCATCTTACCTACGCATCAAAACCACAACGATAGTTTGTCAAATAGACTCCGTTTTAACCTTCTCAAGGACCGGGCGTAGCCACACTCGGTTCAACTAAAGTTGGAGAGACAGTCTTCCGCAAGCCATCTATGTGCAAAGCACGTCGAGGGAACCGGTCTCGCGTAAGCGTACGCGTAAGGTTGGTCCGGATCGTCTCGTCCAACAATACCGCTGAACCAAAGTATGACATGCTGGTAGGCAGTATGACTTGTATCGTCCACAACTCACTTGTGTTCTACTCGTGCAAATAACATCAAACCATAAAAACCTAGGCTCGGATGCCACTGTTGGGGAACGTAGTAATTTCAAAAATTTCCTACGCACACGCAAGATCATGGTGATGCATAGCAACGAGATGAGAGTATTGTCTACGTACCCTCGTAGACCAGGAGCGGAAGCGTTGACGCAATGTAGAGGAAGTAGTCGTACTTCTTCACGATCCAACCGATCCAAGTACCGAACGTACGGCACCTCCGAGTTCTGCACACGTTCAGCTCGATGACGTCCCTCGAACTCCGATCCAGCCGAGTGTTGAGGGAGAGTTTCGTCAGCACGACGGCGTGGTGACGATGATGATGTTCCACCGACGCAGGGCTTCGCCTAAGCTTCGCAACGGTATAATCGAGGTGTAATTTGGTGGAAGGGGGCACCGCACACGGCTAAGGAAAGATCTCAAGGATCAACTTGTGTGTCATGGGGTGCCCCCTGCCCCTGTATATAAAGGAGGGAAGGGGAGGGGCTGGCCGGCCAACAAGGGGCGCGCCAGGGGGTCCTACTCCTACTAGGAGTAGGATTCCTCCCCCCAATCCTAGTCCAACTAGGGTTTGACCAAGGGGGAAGGGAGAGAGAGGGGGGCGCCCCCTTCTCCTAATCCTAATAGGACTAGGGAAGGGGGGAAGGTGCGGCCAGCACTTGGGCCCCTTTCTCTCCTTTCCACTAAGGCCCATCAAGGCCCATTGACCCCCCCGGGGGGTTCCGGTAACTCCCCGGTACTCCGGTAAAATTCCCAATTTCACCCGGAGTGATTCCGGAGTCCAAACATAGGCTTCCAATATATCAATCTTTATGTCTCGATCATTTCGAGACTCCTCGTCACGTCCGTGATCTCATCCGGGACTCCGAACAACCTTCGGTACATCAACATCATAAAACTCATAGTAACTGTCATCGAAACGTTAAGCGTGCGGACCCTACGGGTTCGAGAACTATGTAGACATGACCAAGACACCTCTCCGGTCAATAACCAATAGCGGGACCTGGATGCCCATATTGGCTCCTACATATTCTACGAAGATCTTTATCGGTCAGACCGCATAACAACATACGTTGTTCCCTTTGTCATCGGTATGTTACTTGCCCGAGATTCGATCGTCGGTATCCAATACCTAGTTCAATCTCGTTACCGGCAAGTCTCTTTACTCGTTCCGTAATACATCATCTCACAACTAACACATTAGTTGCAGTGCTTGCAAGGCTTATGTGATGTGCATTACCGAGAGGGCCCAGAGATACCTC
Source organism: Aegilops umbellulata (assembly GCA_032464435.1). NCBI lineage: Eukaryota > Viridiplantae > Streptophyta > Magnoliopsida > Poales > Poaceae > Aegilops > Aegilops umbellulata. Next base: position 361,448,062 of record CP136057.1, read on the forward strand.
TCCGACAATCGGAGTGACAAATCCTAATCTCGAAATACGCCAACCCAACATGTACCTTCGGAGACACCTGTAATGTACCTTTATAATCACCCAGTTACGTTGTGACGTTTGGTAGCACCCAAAGTGTTCCTCAGGCAAACGGGAGTTGCATAATCTCATAGTCATAGGAACATGTATAAGTCATGAAGAAAAGCACTTAGCAACAAACTATACGATCAGGTGCTATGCTAATGGAATGGGTCATGTCAATCAGATCATTCAACTAATGATGTGACCTCGTTAATCAAATAACAACTCTTTGTTTATGGTTAGGAAACATGACCATCTTTGATTAACGAGCTAGTCAAGTAGAGGCATACTAGTGACACTCTGTAGGTTTATGTATTCACACATGTATTATGTTTCCGGTTAATACAATTCTAGCATGAATAATAAACATTTATCATGACATAAGGAAATAAATAATAACTTTATTATTGCCTCTAGGGCATATTTCCTTCAGACAATGTGCCTGCACTATTGGGGAAAGATCAATGGAACATAGTAGATCCAGGGTTCAAACTCCACGCTCCTGTCATTAGTAGACCACCAGGAAGACCAAGGAACCAGAGGATTAGAGCAGGTGAGGAGGGTCGTCTACCAAAGAAGCGTGCTTGCAAAAAATGTGGAGTTCTGGGGCATATTGCTAGGCTTTGTACCAATGCAGTGGATGCATCATTTGGAGAGGAGGAAAGATGGACAACAGCCAATGCTGAGGAGAATGCAGCAGCAATGGAGACTGAAGAAGCAGTGGAGAATGCAACAGCAAATGAAGCAGTGGAGAATGCAGCAGCAAATGAAGCATCTTGGTATGTGTTTGCACCGTTTGTAGAATGCAGCTACCCTTTTGTTTGCATTTGTTCTCTTTTTTGCCTATGGCTTATAATTTTATTTAGGGCCCTTTTATTTACCAGGTCTAGGGAGAAAAGGCCAAGAGATGAAGAAGCAGAAGATTTTGAAACCATGGCCTTTGATGGTTTTGAATCTATAAGAGAGGAAGAGGAGGGCGTAATTATTCCAATTGTGCCTTTAAAGATTACTGAACCCATAGATGACCGTCAAATGGTCGTCAAGTGCTCGGCGAGTGCAACTACTCCATCAGCACCTCCACGAGGAAAACCCCAAGTAAATCCCAAGATCAAAAGGAACAAGAGTCTGAAAGAAAAGAGCATCTCAACTAGGGAAACCAGGAGCAAGACGGTGAAGCCAGCTGCAAACACAAGGAGCAAGTCGAAATTTTGAATTAAGTTGTTGGGAAATGTTTGTGTTGTCAATTTGAGGGCGAGTGGATCGCTTAAAACTTGGTAGATTTGAGCTACTGTGAAAACTTATCAGTTGTAATAATGTTGCTTCTACTTTGGTTTCTTATTTGAGTCATAATTCAAATTTCCATCAAAATTTGAATTTAAATCAATATTTGAATTTGGGCCAAAATTTGGATTCGAGTCAAAGTTGAAGTTGAACATTGGAGGTTCATTGCTCTATGCGGTGTATTTGATCGAGCATTTGAAGTCCAATATTCGTAGGTGAACAGTCCGAATGAGAAATGTGCTAGAAACGAGCTCGAAAACAAGGGTAAACAGCCCTATTTGAAATCAAGTTTTTTTTTGACCTTGCCTAAATGAGGCATATTTTTTTTATTAACACTTGTTCCATATATATAGGGTAAAAACGAAGTCTCACTATTTATTGATTAATATTCATATTACTACATTTTTTTGAAAAGAATATGCTTTTAATTCAAAACCGTCAAATAACATGTTTTAGATATGAAAATGAAAAAGTAAGTTCAGATCCTTCTTACTCACTCCAAAATGAAGCTATGGAGATTTTTTCGTATTTTTTAAAATTATTTTGATTTTTTTTCAAACCCTAAACCCTCTCTCCCTATTCTACGAACTCTGAAAATGTTCATAGGTGATAGCTCATTTGTGTGAAGACTTTTTTCATGAAAATGACCTACACCAAGTTTATATTTTCTTCTCATAACCTTGTCACATATGACGGCTATGTGCGCAAGAATTACAACATTTTGATTTTTTTTGATTTTTTTAAAAACATTTGAACTTGATTTGGACAAATCACTTCAAAAAATGATTTTTCAAAAAAAACGCCCCTATACCGAGTTTATATTTTTTTATGGTAACTAGGTCTCATAAACGGACGAACTACTTTTGTTTTATATTTTTGCGATTTTTTCTAATTTAGTTATGGCCATTTGAAATCTGGTCAAACCCTAATAACCTCGTTGACTCGCTCATAACCCCGCAGAAATGCTCCAAACCCTAGCGTTGAACGTGCGCCGTCGGATCCTACCAAGCGCCAAACACCACCCGTCAGATGTGGGGCAGGCATGCGCGATCCGCGTGATGCATCCTGATTGGCTACTGCACTGTCCTTCTCGGGTTTTTTACGATCTGCCCCACTTTACAAATGAAATTATATTTTTCGCACATGACCACCACATGTCAGTGTTAAGAGTTGGTTCAAATATTGAAACTGCAAAATACAATGTGGCAAATCGTCAATATAGCTTCCCCTTCTCCTCTTCTCCATCTGACAAACAAAGGCATCGAGCAGATCGAGCAATTCCTCTGTTTCTTTCCCCATCTTCTCGTTCTTCTTCCTCTCGAGCAATTCCTCTGTTTCTTCCTCTCGGGCGATATGTCGACCTCCTCGTCAGCCCCCCGTTCCACGTGGCCGGTGTATGGTCCAGTGCCGATGACTCGATGCACTGACTGCCCACGAACTGCGCCACTGAAGCGGTTGACTTCGAAGGAGGAGAAGAATGGGAACTTTGGGCGCGAGTTCGTCAAATGCGAGAGCAAGCCGGAGGGGCAGGTTAGATCTGAGTTTTCCTCGCATCCTTTATCTCTAATTTCTCAAAAAATCTGTCAGATTTGGATTTAGGTTACATGATTTGATTTTCAGATCGTGAAGAAATGCCACCATTTCGAGTGGATGGATGATTACATCCAGAGGCTTCAAGGGTCGGGCTTGCTGGATTCGAGGGGGAATGCAATCAGCGAGTCCAATCTGCCCCATGACAGTGCCGCTCCGGCAGCAGCTACGCGTCCAGAATACCCGACGGTGGTAGATGTTGAACTGAAGACGGAATTGAAGAAGATGAACAAGAACTTCAAGCATCTGATTGAGTTGAAGAAGCAATCCAATCTGATAGATTTAGGAATACTTGCTCTAGGAATTTTTTACTTGATGGCCATCTCTCGTTAGAGATGTTTGTGCAACTGTCGATCACTGAATGTATGCAGTTTACTGTTAAGTTTCGACACTTTCAGTTTCGGCAGAAAACAACTACCAGTTCAGTGATAGGATTATTTTGTTAGCTAATAACCTCGAGTATAGGATCATACAGCGCACTGGACAAGGAGGGGGAACAGGGAGCAAGGCGCCACTGCAGTTACTGGCGAGATCGACGCCGTGCTCTGAAGAAAACGACACTGCCGACTGCAACTGAACACTGAACTCTGAAACTAACAGAAATAGTGCACACCAACTGTTCGATGAAATGATTTTGGCATGTGGAAAATTTTTCTGGAGCTGATCTTTGGTGAGGTGGTCTTTTGATGCATCCAAAGGCTGCCTGATTTTTCTCAGATTTTTAGGAAAAGAAAAGAAATGAATTTCACCAAAAATGGCAAATCTGGTCCAAACTTGCAGCAAGCACATTTTGAAAAATTTGAATTGTGGACCAGTGGATCTTGATGGATCTTGGTTGAGGGTGCTAAGGACTAGTCAGAGGAATTTACTTGGAGTCAAAACTCAAAGGAAATCTGGCAGCTCCTTTGGAAACTCTAAGGTCCAAAATAAATAACAGAAAATATTTTGAGATAAAATAAATAGAAATAAAATTTAGGGGCAGTTGAAACTTGCTGGAAATTGTTGCTTGGCTTGACCCAAAGTAGGGAGGTGGGTTTTAGAAAAAAATTATTTACATAGGCCATGGGGCAGAATTTTTTTGGCTTTCCTTTACTTCAAACATAGTGTAGTTAAAACTACACTTTTGACTAAAGCCAAATATCTCAAAGTATTTGATACTTCAATATTTTTGAAAACCAAAGTATTCTTTGAATACCTAAAAAATACAGAGCTCTCAAACCAAAGCCGTGTACAAATGTACAATATGTTCATATTTTTAGAAGGCATCTATAAACACATCATTTTTAGTTTGTTTAGTTAATTTTTCCCATGCCAATTAGCCGTGTCTAAACTTGGGACAAACAAAATACAAACATAACAAAGCATTAATATAACACACATAACTTAACTTAGATAGGGTACGGTTGCTAGGGCAACATAAGTTCTTACATACACACCATAGATAATAGTTAACGTTACATAGATAGCTCGGGCAACACACACAACAAACTAGATAGATAGATAGGGTAGCTAGGGCAACACCGCCATGTCTTCACCTTAACCGCTGGCTTCACCGTCTTCTTCGCCGCCGGCTTCAGTACTCCTCCTCCTCACGACCGTTGTCGCCGAGGTAGTACGGGAGGCTGTGCATGCGGTTGCGAGCGGGGAAGACGCTCTCGAAGTCGGTGAAGATGTTATAGGTCGTGAATGCGATGAACTCGCACCCACACCAATACACCTTGCCGAGCAGGTAGTAGGCATCAAACCTGTTGGTGAAGTGGACGACGAGCCCTACCACTGGAGCGTTGGCGTGGGGACGCTGCTCCACGAGGTTGAACATGGGCGGTGAGCCCGCCGGGAGGTGGTGGAAGCCCGCACGGAGGAACCCCCGTGCAAGCTCAGTGCTTCCCCTCCAGCGGGAGAACGCCCACACGCGGAGGGATTCCTCGACGATGACGTGGGCGGGGTACCGCCGTTCCGGCACGGTGGACGGCGCTTGGAACATCGGCCCGTTGTACCGCATCTTGCTTGCTTCGCTGAGTGGAACCGCTTTGGCTTTTGGGGGAAGAAGAGAAGAAGTTGGAGGCGCAGATGGATCTGTAGAAGAAGAGGCAATGGAGGGCAGTTTAAATAGCCGGGGGAGACGAAGTGGGTACACGCGCAAACGGCCGGCGTAGATCGTGACTCGGTGCGTGCGTGAACCGATGCGATCATCAATGTGTAAACGAGAATCGATGCGAGCGTGCTTTGCGTGCTCTGCGTTGGCGGCTGCCTGCCTCCCCCTTCTGCGTGCTCTGCGTTGGCGGCTGCCTGCCTCCCCCTTGTGCGTGCTCTGCGTTGGCGGCTGCCTGCCTCCCATTCACGAGCGTGCGTGCAGCCTGTGGCGTGAACCAATGCCTCGACATATGGACGCGACCATGCGTGCAGCCTACCCCTTCTGCCACCGGCACGTATGCCTGCGAGTCTGCGACGCTTGAAACGACGATGCGGAGCGATTTAATCCACCGGCAACCGTGTGGCAAGGATCGATGCGTGCATGTCGGCGTGCATGCATGCGATTAGGTCTAGGTCACTAGATGCGTGCGTGGCGGTGTTCGAATGCATAGCAGGCTACATCGATGCCAAAGCCGGGCATGCATAGCAGGCTGCATCCATCGGGCCCGTCCTATGAACACAAACACGACCCAACCAGCGAAGCCACAGCCACAGTCAACAGAAAAAAAACAGAGTCCAACGAGCCCCTAAAAAAACAGAGTCCAACCTGGCCCCACAAGTCAGTTAACGGCCAAGACGGCAAACGTCTGTTATGAACATTTGTGAGAGTTTTAGCTAAGGGAATGGGGAAAAGTGAGCACAAGTTTGAAGCGTGGGGAAAAGTGAGCACAACTAAGGAACCAGGGGCACAGATGGAATAAGCCCAATAATAAAAGGCATTGGGATTTTGCAAGTGTGTTATGGTGATTCCAAGGAATGGATTACTTTATAATAGCTCCACTAATATCGGGAGGATATATTATAAAGAGAACTCACCATGTGAATTCCCTCAATTTAAATGGACCGAAGATCCATACGATTTATTTAGTTGAGTAAGAAAAGAAAAGACATGATGGCATGATGACATGATGCAATGCAAAAATAAAAGAGAAAGCACAAAAGAAACACCCGGCGAAACCCGGAATATATGGAAGTCTTCTCGAGCATCGGTCTCGGGGCGTTACATCCGTAAACCATGAAGAAAGGCGTGTAACCCGTAGACCTGTTGGGGGTGGTATTAATGCTCCGTAACACGGAAGGTAACTCCTCCACCCAACAAACCGGCGTCCTCTGCAAAGGAACCATAAGCCGGGGCTTGATGCCTCTCAGGATCTCTTGATTGGATCTCTCAGCTTGACCAGTAGATTGGGGGTGAGCCACTGATGATACATCAAGCCGGATATGCTCACGTTGAAAAAATTCTTTCATAGCACCTTTGGAGAGATTAGTGCCATTGTCTGTTATAATGCTATGTGGAAAGCCAAAACGGAAGATCACCTTCTTCATGAATTGAACCGCCGTTGCTGCATCACACTTACTGACCGACTCTGCCTCTACCCACTTAGTGAACTTATCAACTGCCACCAAAAGATGGGTCTTCTTATCCTTGGACCTCTTAAAAGGCCCAACCATATCAAGCCCCCAAGTTGCAAACGGCCAAGTGATTGGGATCATCCTCAGCTCCTGAGTCGGAACATGAGCTCGACATGAAAACTTATGACAACCGTCACATTTTCTGCCCAAGTCTTCAGCATCAGCACGAGCCGTCAGCCAATAGAAACCATGACGAAAAGCCTTGGCTAGTAGAGATTTTGAACCGGCATGATGACCACAGTCTCCTTCATGGATCTCACGCAGAATCTCACAACCTTCTTTAGGAGAAACGCACCGCTGAAACGCCCCCGTGACACTGCAATGATGTAACTCCCCATTGACAATAGTCATTGACTTGGACCGCCGGGTTATCTGCCTGGCCAAAGTTTCATCCTCAGGTAACTCGCCCCGGGTCATATATGCCAAATATGGAACTGTCCAATCAGGGATAACATGAAGAGCCGCCACCAACTGAGCTTCCGGGTCAGGAATAGCCAAATCCTCCTCTGTAGGTAACTTGACCGACGGGTTATGCAAAACGTCAAGAAAGACATTAGGCGGCATCGGTTTACATTGAGAACCCAATCGGCTTAAGGCATCAGCCGCTTCATTCTTTCGCCGATCAACATGCTCAACTTGATAACCCTTAAAGTGACCAGCAATAACGTCCACCTGTCGTCGATAAGCTGCCATAAGTGGATCCTTGGAATCCCAAGTACCAGAGACTTTTTGAGCCACCAAATCTGAGTCGCCAAAGTACCTCACCTGGCTTAAGTTCATCTTCTTAGCCATCCGAAGACCGTGGAGTAAAGCCTCATATTCAGCTGCATTGTTAGTGCAAGGGAACATCAAACGGAGAACATAACAAAATTTATCACCTCAAGGGGAAGCTAGGACAACTCTAGCCCCCGAGCCCTCCAATTGCCTGGATCCATCAAAGTGAATAGTCCAATACGTGTTATCTGGCTTTTCCTCGGGCATCTCTAGCTCTGTCCAGTCATTGATGAAATTCACCAGCGCTTGAGACTTGATGGCCGTGCGAGGCACATACTTCAAACCATGAGGTCCAAGTTCAATGGCCCACTTGGCTATCCGACCTGTGGCTTCTCTGTTCTGAATAATATCCCCCAACGGAGCAGAACTGACCACAATGATGGGATGAACCTGAAAATATTGCTTAAGCTTCCGGCTTGCCATGAAAACTCCATACACAAGCTTCTGCCAATGTGGGTATCTCTTCTTGGACTCAATAAGCACCTCGATGATATAATAAACCGGCCATTGAACCGGATATTCCTTGCCTGCCTCCTTTCACTCCACCACAATAGCCACGCTGACAGCCCGGGCATTGGCAGCCACATATAACAACAATGTCTCTTTATCAACAGGGCAGCAAGAATAGGTGGCTCGGCTAACTGCTTCTTCAAGTCCTCCAACGCTGCATTAGCGGCATCACTCCAGACAAAATTTTCTGTCTTTTTCATCATCTGATACAGAGGGATAGCCTTCTCTCCTAAACGGCTTATGAACCGGCTTAGCACCGTAATACGACTCGCCAGACGTTGAACATCATTGATACACACCGGTTTAGCCAGAGAAGTAATGGCTTTGATTTTCTCCGGATTAGCTTCAATGCCCCTGTTAGACACCAGAAAGCCCAAGAGCTTGTCTGCCGATACACCAAAGACACACTTTGCTGGGTTAAGCATCATCTTATAAACCCAGAGATTATGAAAGGTTTCCTTCAAATCATCTATCAACGTCTCCTTCTTCCTGGACTTCACCACAATATCATCCACATAAGCATGAACATTGCGCCCAATCTGATTATGAAGACAATTCTGCACACATCGCTGATAAGTCGCCTGGGCACTCTTGATCCCAAAAGGCATAGACACATAGCAGAAGGCTCCAAAGGGAGTTATAAAAGCTATCTTCTCCTGGTCCTTAATTGCCATCCTTGATCTGATGATAACCAGAATAAGCATCCAAAAAACTCAAACGCTCACAACCCACCGTAGCATCAATAATCTGATCAATACGAGGGAGAGCAAAAGGATCAGCCGGACATGCCTTGTTTAAATCCGTGTAGTCCACACACATACGCCAAGTGCCATTCTTCTTAAGTACCAGCACCGGGTTAGCCAACCACTTAGGATGAAAAACTTCAACAATAAACCCAACTACCAAAAGCTAGGCTACCTCTTCACCAATAGTCTTGCGCCTTTCGTTGAAACGACGAAGAAACTGCTTGACCGGTTTAAACTTAGGATCAATATTGAGAGTGTGCTCAGCGAGTTCCCTAGGTACACCTGGCATGTCAGAAGGTTTACACGCAAAGATGTCCCGGTTCTCACGGATGAACTTGATGAGCGCGCTTTCCTATTTCGGATCCAGATTAGCGTTGATGCTGAACTGCTTGGATGGATCACCAGGAACGAAATCAGCTAGTTTAGTCTCATCAACCGATTTAAACTTCAAGGCCAGATCATGCTCCGTAGTTGGCTTTTTCAAAGAAGTCATATCCGCCGGATCAACATTGTCCTTGTAAAACTTTAACTCCTCTGTTGCACAAACCGACTCAGCATAAGTTGCATCGCCCTCTTCACACTCCAAAGCTATCTTCCGGCTCCCATGTACTGTAATGGTCCCCTTGTGACCTGCTACCTCTTGAGCATCGCATTGGATTTCCTTGAAGAGGAAAGGGTGATGCAACAAAGTAGAGTAAGTATTTCCCTCAGTTTTTGAGAACCAAGGTATCAATCCAGTAGGAGGCTACGCGCGAGTCCCTCGTACCTACACAAAACAAATAGCTCCATGCAACCAACACAATTATGGGTTGTCAATCCCTTCACGGTCACTTACGAGAGTGAGATCTGATAGACATGATAGATAATATTTTTGGTATTTTGGTATAAAGATGCAAAGTAAAATAAAAGCAAAATAAAAAGCAAAAGCAATAATAAAGTGTTGGGAGGTTAATATGATAAAGATAGACCCGGGGGCCATAGATTTCACTAGTGGCTTCTCTCAAGAGCATAAGTATTTTACGGTGGGTGAACGAATTACTGTTGAGCAATTGACAGAATTGAGCATAGTTATGAGAATATCTAGGTATGATCATGTATATAGGCATCACGTCCGAGACAAGTAGACCGACTCCCGCCTGCATCTACTACTATTACTCCACTCATCGACCGCTATCCAGCATGCATCTAGAGTATTAAGTTCAAGAAAACAGAGTAACGCCTTAAACAAGATGACATGATGTAGAGGGATAAATTCATGCAATATGATAAAAACCCCATCTTGTTATCCTCGATGGCAACAATACAATACGTGCCATGCTACCCCTACTGTCACTGGGAAAGGACACCACAAGATTGAACCCAAAGCTAAGCACTTCTCCCATTGCAAGAAAAAACAATCTAGTAGGCCAAACCAAACTGATAATTCGAAGAGACTTGCAAAGATAACCAATCATGCATAAAAGAATTCAGAGAAGATTCAAATATTGTTCATAGATAGACTTGATCATAAACCCACAATTCATCGATCTCAACAAACACACCGCAAAAAGAAGATTACATCGAATGGATCTCCACGAGAGAGAGGGAGAGAACATTGTATTGAGATCCAAAAAGAGAGAAGAAGCCATCTATCTACTAACTATGGACCCGAAGGTCTGAGGTAAACTACTCACACTTCATCGGAGGGGCTATGATGATGATGTAGAAGCCCTCCGTGGTGGATTCCCCTTCCGGCGGAGCTCCGGAACAAGCCCCAAGATGGGATCTCGTGGATACAGAAAGTTGCGGCGGTGGAATTAGGTTTTTGGCTCTGTATCTGATCGTTTGGGTGTACATAGGTATATATAGGAGGAAGGAGTACGTCGGTGGAGCAACGGGGGCCCACGAGGCAGGGGGCGCACCCTAGGGGGGTGGGCGCGCCCCCACCTTTGTGGCCACCTCCCTTCTTTCTTGACGTGGGGTCCAAGTCTCCTGGATCATGTTCGGTGAGAAAATCACGTTCCCGAAGGTTTCATTCCGTTTGGACTCCGTTTGATATTCCATTTCTTTGAAACACTGAAATAGGCAAAAACAACAATTCTGGGCTGGGCCTCCGGTTAATAGGTTAGTCCCAAAAGTAATATAAAAGTGGAAAATAAAGCCCAATATGGTCCAAGGCAGTAGATAATATAGCATGGAGCAATCAAAAATTATAGATACATTGGAGACGTATCAGGCATCCCCAAGCTTAATTCCTGCTCGTCCTCGAGTAGGTAAATGATAAAAGAAAGAATTTTTGATGCGGAGTGCTACTTGGCATAATTTCAATGTAACTCTTCTTAATTGTAGTATGAATATTTAGATCCGAAAGATTCAAGACAAAAGTTCGTATTGACATAAAAATAATAATACTTCAAGCATACTAACTAAGCAATTATGTCTTCTCAAAATAACATGGCCAAAGAAAGTTCATCCCTACAAAATCATATAGTTTAGTCATGCTCCATTTTCGTCACACAAGAATGCTCTCATCATGCACAACCCCGATGACAAGCCAAGAATTTTTTTCATACTTTAGTAATCTCAAACTTTATAAACCTTCACGCAATACATGAGCGTGAGCCATGGATATAGCACTATGGGTGGAATAGAATATGATGATGGGGGTTATGTGGAGAAGACAAAAAAGGAGAAGGTCTCACATCAACGAGGCTAATCAATGGGCTATGGAGATGCCCATCGATTGATGTTAATGCAAGGAGTAAGGATTGCCATGCAACGGATGCACTAGAGCTATAAATGTATGAAAGCTCAACAAAAGAAACTAAGTGGGTGTGCATCCAACTTGCTTGCTCACGAAGACCTAGGGCACTTGAGGAGGCCCATTGTTGGAATATACAAGCCAAGTTCTATAATGAAAAATTCCCACTAGTATATGAAAGTGACAAAACAAGAGACTCTCTATCATGAAGATCATGGTGCTACTTTGAAGCACAAGTGTGGAAAAAAGGATAGTAGCATTGCCCCTTTATATATATATATATATATATATATTTTGGGCCTTCTTTTTTTTTCTCTTTGGCCTTTCTCTTTTTTTATTGGGACAATGCTCTATTAAATGATGATCATCACACTTCTATTTATTTACAACTCAATGATTACAACTCGATACTAGAATAAAGTATGACTCTATATGAATGCCTCCGACGGTATACCGGGATATGCAATCAATCAAGAGTGACATGTATGAAAGAATTATGAATGGTGGCTTTGCCACAAATACTATGTCAACTACATGATCATGCTAAGCAGTATGACAATGATGAATGTGTCATGAAGAACGGTATGGCGGAAAGTTGCATGGCAATATATCTTGGAATGGCTATGGAAATGCCATAATAGGTAGGTATGGTGGCTGTTTTGAGGAAGATATAAGGAGGTTTATGTGTGAAAGAGCGTATCATATCACGGGGTTTGGATGCATCGGCGAAGTTTGCACCAACTCTCAATGTGAGAAAGGGCAATGCACGGTACCGAAGAGGCTAGCAATGATGGAAGGGTGAGAGTGCGTACAATCCATGGACTCAACATTAGTCATAAAGAAATCATATACTTATTGCAAAAATCTACAAGCCATCAAAAACCAAAGCACTACGCGCATGCTCCTAGGGGGATAGATTGGTAGGAAAAGACCATCGCTCGTCCCCGACCGCCACTCATAAGGAGGACAATCAAATAACACCTCATGTTTCAAATTTGTTACATAACGTTTACCATACGTGCATGCTACGGGACTTGCAAACTTCAACACAAGCATTTCTCAAACTCACAACTACTCAACTAGCACAACTTTGATATTATCACCTCCATATCTCAAAACAATTATTAAGCATCAAACTTTTCTTAGTATTCAACGCACTCAAAAGAATTTTTTTACAAATCTTGAATACCAAGTATATTATTATTATTAAGCAAATTACCATGCTATTTAAGACTCTCAAAATAATATAAGTGAAGCATGAGAGATCAACAGTTTCTATAAAACAAATCCACCGCTGTGCTCTAAAAGATATAAGTGAAGCACTAGAGCAAAACTATATAGCTCAAAAGATATAAGTGAAGCACATAGAGTATTCTAACAAATTCCAATTCATGTATGACTCTCTCAAAAGGTGTTTACAGCAAGGATTATTGTGGTAAACTAAAAAGCAAAGACTCAAATCATACAAGACGCTCCAAGCAAAACACATATCATGTGGTGAATAAAAATATAGCTCCAAGTAAAGTTACCGCTGGAAGTAGACGAAAGAGGGGATGCCTTCCGGGGCATCCCCAAGCTTTGACTTTTTGGTGTCCTTGGATTATCTTGGGGGTGCCATGGGCATCCCCAAGATTGGGCTCTTGCAACTCCTTGTTCCATAATCCATCAAAAGATTTCACCCAAAACTTGAAAACTTCACAACACAAAACTCAACAGAAATCTCATGAGCTCCGTTAGCGAAACAAAACAAAAGACCACTTCAAGGTACTATAATGAATTCATTCTTTATTTATATTGGTGTTAAACTTACTGTATTCCAACTTCTCTATGGTTTATAAACTATTTTACTAGCCATAGATTCATCAAAACAAGCAAACAACACACGAAAAACAGAATCTGTCAAAAACAGAACAGTCTGTAGTAATCTGTAACTAACGCAAACTTCTGGAACTCCAAAAGTTCAAAAAAATAGGACGACCTAGGAAATTTCTTTATTGATCATCCGCAATTGGAATCACTATTTTATCACATTCTGGTGATTTTTAACAATTGTTTTCGTGAACAGAAAGTTTTTGGAAATTACAGCAAGATCAAATAACTATCATCCAAGAAGATCCTATAGGTTTAACTTGGCACAAACACTAATTAAAACATTAAAACACATCTAACCAGAAGGTAGATGGATTATTTATTCCTAAACAGAAGCGAAAGCAAAAAAAATAAAAATATATTGGGTTGCCTTCCAAGAAGCACTATCGTTTAACGCCCCTAGCTAGGCATAAAATAAAGATAGATCTAGGTATTGCCATCTTTGGTAGGCAACCCATAAGTGGCTCTCATGATAGATTCATATGGTAATTTTATTTTCTTCCTAGGGAAGTGTTCAATGCCTTTCTTTAATGGAAATTGGAATCTAATATTCCCTTCCTTCATGTCAATAATTGCACCAATCGTTCTAAGGAAAGGTCTACCAAGAATAATAGGACAAGAATGATTGCAATCTATATCAAGAACGATAAAATCTACGGGCACATAATTCCTATTTGCAACAATAAGAACATCATTAATTCTTCCCATAGGTTTCTTAATAGTGGAGTCCGCAAGATGTAAGTTTAGAGAGCAATCATCAAAATCACGGAAATCTAGCAAATCGCACAAAGTTTTGGGAATAGTGGAAACGCTAGCACCCAAATCACATAAAGCATAAAGTTCATGATCCTTAATCTTAATTTTAATAGTTGGTTCCCACTCATCATAAAGTTTTCTAGGGATAGAAACTTCCAACTCAAGTTTTCTTCATAAGATTGCATCAAGGCATCAACGATATGTTTGGTAAAGGCTTTATTTTGACTATAAGCATGAGGAGAATTTAGCACGGATTGCAACAAGGAAATACAATCAATTAAAGAGCAACTTTCATAATTAAATTCCTTGAAGTCCAAAATAGTGGGTTTAGCAACATCTAGGGTTTTGCTTTCTTTAATCCCACTTTTATCAATTTCATCATCAAGATCTAAATACTCCGAATTCTTGGAACGCCTTCTAGGTAAAGGTGGATCATATTCAGTCCCATCATTATCAAGATTCATATTGCAAAACAAATATTTAATAGGGGACACATCTTGAGCATTGCAAATTCTATACCAAGCGTCTTTCAGATTTTCTCCCTCCCTTTGCTTAAAATTTAGAACTTCATTCTCGGGAGACAACGGAGAAGATATAAGACTAGCCATGACGATAAGAAAGCGAGAAAAAGGCAAACGAAAAAGAGAGGGCGAATAAAACAGCAAGGGTGAAGTGGGGAAGAGGAAAACGAGAGGCAAATGGCAAATAATGTAATGCGAGAGATAAGGGATTGTGATGGGTACTTGGTATGTTGACTTTTGCGTAGACCTCCCCGGCAAAAGGCACTAGAAATCTTCTTGCTACCTCTTGAGCACTGCGTTGGATTTCCTTGAAGAGGAAAGGGTGATGCTGCAGAGTAGAGTAAGTATTTCCCTCAGTTTTTGAGAACCAAGGTATCAATCCAGTAGGAGGCTACGCGCGAGTCCCTCGTACCTACACAAAACAAATAGCTCCACGCAACCAACGCGATTAGGGGTTGTCAATCCCTTCACGGTCACTTACGAGAGTGAGATCTGATAGAGATGATAGCTAATATTTTTGGCATAAAGATGCAAAGTAAAATAAAAGCAAAATAAAAAGCAAAAGCAATAATAAAGTGTTGGGAGATTAATATGGTAAAGATAGACCCGGGTGTTGGGGAACGTAGTAATTTCAAAAAAAATCCTACGCACACGCAAGATCATGGTGATGCATAGCAACGAGAGGGGAGAGTGTTGTCTACGTACCCTCGTAGACCGTAAGCAGAAGCGTTATATGAACGCGGTTGATGTAGTCGTACGTCTTCATGATCCGACCGATCCAAGCATCGAAAGCACGGCACCTCCAAGTTCTGCACACGTTCGGCTCGGTGACGTCCTCGCCTTCTCGATCCAGCAAGAGGGGCGAAGTAGTAGATGAGTTCCGGCAGCACGGCGGCGTGGTGACGGTGTTGGTGAAGAACAATCTTCGCAGGGCTTCGCCTAAGCACTACGAAAACTATGGCGGAGGATAAACTAGAGGAGACGGGGTTGCCGGCACACGGCTTGGTGTTTCTTGATATGTCTTGGGTGCTAGCCCTACCCCTCTATTTATATGTTGAGCCTTGGGGACGAAACTTGGAGTAAAAGCCTCCACAAAGTTGGTTTCACCCGAAAGGCAAGAGTCCTTCTCGGACTCCAGGGCCAGACGCCAGGGTTCCCGGCGTCTGGGCCTAGACACCAAGGACCCTGGCGTCTGGCCTATGGACTCCGCAAAACTTCCTTTTGCACTTTCCAAAAACCTCGTGGGCTTTCCCCTTTGGCCCAGATAAAGTGTTCTCGTGCCCAAACATTTCGGGAAACATTCGGAACCCCTTCCGATGGATTTCAGAACCTTTCCGGAGATCAAACACTACTATCCACATATCAATCTTTACTTCCGGACCATTCCGGAGTTCCTCGTCATATCCGTGATCTCATCCAAAACTCCGAACAACATTCGGTCACCAACAAACAGAACTCATAGTACTATATCGTCAACGAACGTTAAGCGTGCGTACCCTACGGGTTCGAGAACTATGTAGACATGACCTAGAACCATTCTCGGTCAATAACCAATAGCGGAACCTGGATGCTCATATTGGCTCCCACATATTCTACGAAGATCTTTTATCGGTCAGACCGCATAACAACATACGTTGTTCCCTTTGTCATCGGTATGTTACTTGCCCGAGATTCGATCGTCGGTATCCAATACCTAGTTCAATCTCGTTACCGGCAAGTCTCTTTACTCGTTCTGTAATACATCATCTCGCAACTAACTCATTAGCTGCAATGCTTGCAAGGCTTTAAGTGATGTGCATTACCGAGAGGGCCCAGAGATACCTCTCCGACAATCGGAGTGACAAATCCTAATCTCGAAATACGCCAACCCAACATCTACCTTTGGAGACACCTGTAGAGCTCCTTTATAATCACCCAGTTACATTGTGACGTTTGGTAGCACACAAAGTGTTCCTCCGGCAAACGGGAGTTGCATAATCTCATAGTCATAGGAACATGTATAAGTCATGAAGAAAGCAATAGCAACAAACTAAACGATCAAGTGCTAAGCTAATGGAATGGGTCAAGTCAATCAGATCATTCATCTAATGATGTGATCCCATTAATCAAATAACAACTCTTTGTCTATGGTTAGGAAACATAACCATCTTTGATTAATGAGCTAGTCAAGTAGAGGCATACTAGTGACACTCTTGTTTGTCTATGTATTCACACATGTATTATGTTTCCGGTTAATACAATTCTAGCATGAATAATAAACATTTATTATGAAATAAGGAAATAAATAATAACTCTATTATTGCCTCTAGGGCATATTTCCTTCACTGGGGGCCATAGATTTCACTAGTGGCTTCTCTCAAGAGCATAAGTATTTTACGGTGGGTGAACGAATTACTGTTGAGCAATTGACAAAATTGAGCATAGTTATGAGAATATCTAGGTATGATCATGTATATAGGCACCACATCCGAGACAAGTAGACCGACTCCTGCCTGCATCTACTACTATTACTCCACTCATCGACCGCTATCCAGCATGCATCTAGAGTATTAAGTTCAAGAAAACAGAGTAACGTCTTAAGCAAGATGACATGATGTAGAGGGATAAATTCATGCAATATGATAAAAACCCCATCTTGTTATCCTCGATGGCAACAATACAATACGTGCCTTGCTTCCCCTACTGTCACTGGGAAAGGACACCGCAAGATTGAACCCAAAGCTAAGCACTTCTCCCATTGCAAGAAAAACCAATCTAGTAGGACAAACCTAACTGATAATTCGAAGAGACTTGCAAAGATAACCAATCATACATAAAAGAATTCAGAGAAGATTCAAATATTGTTCATAGATAGACTTGATCATAAACCCACAATTCATCGGTCTCAACAAACACACGCAAAAACAAGATTACATCGAATAGATCTCCACGAGAGAGGGGGAGAACATTGTATTGAGATCCAAAAAGAGAGAAGAAGCCATCTATCTACTAAATATGGACCCGAAGGTCTGAGGTAAACTACTCACACTTCATCGGAGGGGCTATGATGATGATGTAGAAGCCCTCCATGGTGGATTCCCCTTCCGGCGGAGCTCCGGAACAGGCCCCAAGATGGGATCTCGTGGATACAGAAAGTTGCGGTGGTGGAATTAGGTTTTTGGCTCCGTATCTGATCGATTGGGGGTACGTAGGTATATATAGGAGGAAGGAGTACGTCGGTGGAGCAACGGGGGGCTCACGAGGCAAGGGGCGCGCCCTAGGGGGGTGGGCGCGCCCCCACCCTCGTGGCCACCTCCCTTCTTTCTTGACGTGGGGTCCAAGTCTCCTGGATCATGTTCGGTGAGAAAATCACATTCCCGAAGGTTTCATTCCTTTTGGACTCCGTTTGATATTCCGTTTCTTTGAAACACTGAAATAGGCAAAAAACAGCAATTCTGGGCTGGGCCTCCGGTTAATAGGTTAGTCCCAAAAGTAATATAAAAGTGGAAAATAAAGCCCAATATGGTCCAAAACAGTAAATAATATAGCATGGAGCAATAAAAAATTATGGATACGTTGGAGACGTATCGTGACCCGGCATCTTGAGCTGCAGATAAACATAACAGGATTTGGCCATGAACTTAGCATAAGCCGGCCGTCCAAGCAGAGCATGATAAGGGCACTTGATTTTCACCACTTCAAAGGTCAAGGTCTCTGATCTAGAGTCATGATCATCTCCAAAAGCAACTTCCAGAGCTATCTTACCCATTGGGTATGCCGACTTACCAGGCACCACGCCATGGAAAACAATGTTCGACAGTTTAAGATTTTTATCTGTCAACCCCATGCGCCGGAAAATCTCATAATAGAGAATATTGATGTTGCTCCCTCCGTCCATGAGTACCTTGGTGAACTTATACCCTCCAACCTGAGGTGCCACCACCAACGCCAGGTGACCCAGATTATCAACCCGGGGCGGGTGATCTTCCCGACTCCATACAATGGGCTGCTCAGACCAGCGTAAATAACGGGGAATTGCCGGTTGAATGGAGTTCACTACCCTCTTATGAAGCTTTTGGTCACGCTTGCATAAACTAGTGGTGAAGACATAATACTGTCCACTATTCAACTGCTTCGGGTTGCTCTGATAACCCGACTGTTGCTGCTGTTGACTCCCCTGATTATTCTGCTGACTGTAACCACCTTGGTTGCCATGACTGCCTTGATTTCCTTGGAACTCGGAGTTAGAGCTGCCGTAACCCGGTCCATGAGAGTCGGACCCTGAACCGCCGCCTGGCCCATGACTGTCTTGAAAAAGATTTGAATTTTTGAACTCCTTCCTGATGAAGCAATCCTTCCAGAGGTGGCCGGACGGTCTTTCTCGCGTACCATGCCTTGGGCAGGGCTGATTCAACAGCTGCTCAAGATTAATGCCCGATCCTCCAGTCTGTGGGGGCGGTTTACCCCTATGACGCTGGCCATTATTCTGCATGTTGGTGTTAGCCACAAAGTCTAAACTATTATCAGCCTTGTGCTTACCTTTGCCTCCCTGATTCGCCGGGTTATGCTGCCGTCCTCTGGTGCTACTGCTCTTCTTTCCCTTTCCCGACTTTTCATCATCAGACTCGGGGTCCTTGGTACCATCAGAGTCAGCATACTTAACCAAAGCCGCCATGAGTGTCCTCATGTCATTGCAGTGACGTTTGAGCCGTCCCAACTTCTGCTTTAGGGGTATGAACCGGCAATTGTTCTCCAGCATCAACACTGCTGAGTCGGCATTGATGCGATCCGACGAGTGCAGGATTTTTGAGACCCGACGCACCCAATGGGTTGTTGACTCTCCTTCCTCCTGGACACAGGAGGCTAAATCCACAATTGACATAGGCTGCTTGCATGTATCCTTGAAATTCTGGATAAACCGGGCTTTTAACTCGGCCCAGGACCCAATGGAGCTGGCAGGGAGCCCCTTCAACCAAGTGCGGGCTGTTCCTTCCAACATTAGGGGGAAATATTTAGCACATGCCGCATCGCTAACATCTAGCAACTCCATGGCCATCTCATAATTCTCGATCCATGCTTCAGGAGGTAAATCGGCTGTATAGTTAGGCACCTTACGGGGACCCTTTAAATCCTTGGGAAGACGCTTATTACGTAGAGCCGCACGGCACGCCAAAATTCCTGAAGGTTACACCTAGCTCCACCGAAGTTGTCGGACGAACCGGAGAAGGTTGACGGGCCGCATACTGTGCTGCTAACTCGGCTTCTCGACGTGCTCTACGTTGATCCACCACATTCTGAGCGTCAGCACCACTGCCCGCCGGGTTATGTCCACGTGGCGGGTTACGGTTCCGCACACTGCTTGACACAGCCGGTTCGTCAATATGCCTGTTGTAACTCCGGCTTGGGCGAGGGGTGGAATGAATCCTTTCACGACTGTAAGAATAAGCTTGCTGCAGAACCAATGCCGTCTGAAGGAGCTCTCTAGCCCTACGGGTCTCAACTGCCGTCGGAGACTCGCCTTCGACTGGGAGAGCCACCAATCGTGACACCGCAACGATCATGTTATCCAAAGGGTTAGAGTAATGACCCGGTGGCGTTGGCACGTGCTGCGGCGGGATATTGTTATGACAAGGCGGGTCCATGGTGCGCGGCTAAACCGGCGGTCCCGTCCCAGGCGCTTCAACCTAGTCTACCACTGGCGGGTTACTGGTTCCTGCTCCGGGCGTGTTAAAGAGATTCCTCGCCTCATAAACCGGGGGCAGACGACTCTGATGCCTCCTCCTCATGACATCGTTTGAAGCGTTCTGATCTAGGATGAGCCGGTAAGCCTCTGACTGAATACGCTGCGCTTGAGCATCCAACGTAACCCTTTCTGCTGCCATCCTGGTGTCCTCAGCCGCCAGGTCCTCCTTGGCTTGAGCTATCTGATCTCGTACCTTCGCGACCTCAGCGTTATGCTGATCTCGACTATCTGGGTTAACCTCCGTCGTCAGTAGTGTTGTCAAGGTGTCTAGTAAACCGGACAAGACTTGAGCTGGCGGACGCGCATGGCCTCCTGCCCCGGCTGCCGTTGCCGCTGCTGATCCGGAAATTAATGCCGCCGCGGTTGAAGAATGCTACACGGGCTGCGTACCGGCCATGAAGATCGCGACCCGGTTTGGCGGTTCGTGGGGATCCGGAATACTGTTGCCATCGGAACAGCCCCCAAGCCGGCCATCTTGCAGTTGGTACAATGACTCGGTCTCATCGGTGGATGACTCGCCATCTAAATAGACAACCGTCTCACCGTTAGATACCGACTCAGATTCCGCAGCGTTAATGAATCCCACAAAGGCACGCTTCATGGAGGGTTGAACTCGGGCGGGTCTTGCACGCTGAGCCGTCTCGATGATGTCGGTGCAGATGTCCGGCTCAGGGCCCGGTTCGTCGATCTTGCAATGAAGACGTGAATTCCACCAAAGGGGACCCGGTACCCATACTCAATTGAGCCGGCCTCGGGGCCCCAGCCTGCGTCATCGATGTAGAGCTTGCCGCGACAGCGTATCCCTTGATCCCTTCGAAGCTGCCCTTTAAGAACTCGAAACCACCGTGCGCTGGCCCCACGGTGGGCGCCAACTGTCATGGAATTATCACGGCAGATGTCCTTGTGTGAGGACTTAGTCGTGGAGCCATCGCAACGAGATTAGCTTAAAGGGGTTAATCAGGACAAAAGACACGAGGAATTTATACTGGTTCGGCCCCTTGTGGTGAAGGTAAAGGCCTAATCCAGTTTGAGGTGGTATTGCTAGGGTTTCGATGACCAGGGAGCGAATACGCTTGACCTGGCCCTCGATCTGTTCTTTCTTGTCCCTAAACCGCCGTCGGGTCGTCCCTTTATATACACAGGTTGACGCCCGATGGTTCACAGGATCCTGGCCGGCTCATAAACGTGTCCGGCTCGGTATCTACTATTTCCTATCTTACAATACAAGTCATACACCTATGGCGGTTTATATCTATGGGCCCTAACCCGCCTTTGGGCCTTGGGCCATCTTCTATGTCTTCATGGGCTTCAACATTGGTAAATCGTCATGAGTATAACCCGACCCTTACTGGGCGGTTTATACTCAGTAGTTATATCCCCAACAGGGTGGCTCGTGGGGCAGAGCTACGTTGGGGCCAAACCGGGCCATGGCCCACTTAGCCCAACAGAAAATAAGGAAGAGTGACAGGAAAATTGGGCCTGAAAAACAAGTGACGTGTTTAGTTTCTTAGCTTGGCCCACCCAATAATGAACCCAAAGCTCTGCCATTAGGCGGCTCCATGCAACTTTGGGAACGGACACATCATCATGGCTGCAAGGGCAGTGCCGTGGCTCTCCGTGGTGGACGGTAGGAGCGAATTGGGCATCCTCACCTCATTCTTGTCGCCAGAGGTGGACTCGCATGGCCGAGATGACCACCCGAGTTGCAGATGGTAGTGATGGCGGTGGGCGTCCGGCTTGCCAAGGGGGCATGTGATAGATCGGGAGCTGGACGACTGTGTGTTGGCTACGACGCGCCACGTGCCTGGCGCGGTTTAGCTTGCAAATTGTTAAATGACCAGGCATGGAAGACTCGAGCTTCGGTCGCAACAACCAGATTTGTTGAATGAGTTTGGTGCCTCCTCGGTGACTATGTCAGTTATAGCCTTATAGGACAGAGGGCGCCCCACGCTTCCGTAGCGCCACTACCTCCTCTCGTTAATGCCGGGGGTGGTGGGACACTCCTCCTCGGGAGGTGGTCGGCTAGGTGACTCTGTGGGGCATGTGCTTCTTTGGTCCATGAGTGTCGCGAGAGGCGTGAGGCTCCTTGGATGGACACGAATGTGGTTCTATGGTGAGTATTGGCTAGTGTAACTTTCGGAAGAGGATGGTGTTTGGGACAACATTTCATGTTTGAGGTGAAAACTCTTATTCTGGCCTTCGTTGGTCTGACTTAGCAGCAGTGAACTTGCGTCATTACCTTGTTGAAAGTGTGGTCTTCATGTCAAGTTTTGACCTTGACTGGTTGGTCTTGGCATTCATGATGAAAATCCTTGTCTTGACCATCTTCAGTCAGATGCGGCGACAATTATACTAGGGCGTTATCTCTTTTTAGAGGTGTTGCTGTGAAAGAAGTCTGACTTAGTCATGGATGTTTTCTTCGTACCTTCTAATAGGTTTGCCATAGTTCGTTGTGTCTTGTATTCTGCATGTTCATGACTTTAGCCTTGTTGTTATTTATCAACTTTAACAAAATATATGGTTGTGTTTATACGAGGATGCAGAGGCCGGGTAGTTTATTCTTACTTTTTGATAAAAGAATCAAAGATTATTTCTAGGAGTCCCTGCATCAGTAGCATGGGACTAGTGTGGACGTAGAGGAAAAACTTAAGTATGGGAGTGGAACCTGTCTTCCTGTACGACCATCCTGATTCTCTTGATCTATCAATTCTTAAAATTTTGTCATAACCAAGGCACATGGCCTAGATCGAAAACCTTGGCGTTTTGTTGGTCGATGGTCTAGGCCTCTAGGGCTCCTCTGCTTGCTACGCAGCTTCCTTTCATCAGGAAGAGACCGGTGTCTCTACTCTGTATTGTTGTGTGTCCCTGATACTGCAGCAACAGCCTGGGACTGTCGTGTGGACGTAGACAGGCAGCAGCCAGACAGACACTGGAACCAAATCTGTATCCTCGTGTGCCCCTGTTAGTACAGCAGCAGGCAGCAGCATGGGACTGTCGTCTGGACGTAGAGAGGCAGCAGCCAGACAGACACCGGGATAAATCTGGCCAGACGGACATCTTAAAATGTACCTGGATGAAGAAAATATTCGAATTACCGTGAAGTATAGTGGGCGACGTGCGATGACCACCCGACGAATAGTCAAGTTCCGGACCTATATTTTGCTATAGTATATATACTTGCGGGGCAGAGAGTATTCTGTAAGAGCATTACAGTCCGCCTCCTCAAACTCCAGCGGACACGCCTAGACGCATCTGCGGAAACTGACCGGGCGCATCCGCAGACACTGACCGGACATGTAACGTGAGCTACTCTACATGATCAAACAACGAGCAAAAAAAAAAATTCAGCTGCAAACGGACATAAACAAACTTGACATTATCCAAAAGATCATCTGAGTTCGTCTCCGGACAAGTTCTTAAACATCAACGCTGGGGACTACACTGTCCTGCCGGAGCTGAGCGCGGGCCGGGAGGGTCCAGCTCCAGCGTCCGCGCTGCACCGACGCGGGAGCTGCGGCGACAATGAAGATCCGGAGCTGCCCCCGGTGTCCACCTTGGACCGCTCCAAGGCAATGCGGAGGGCCAGCTCCTCATCGTAGTCGAGGTCGGAGCCGGAGTGGCTGTCGGAACTCGATAATGCGCTGGATTGAATCGGAATGCGGGAGGGAAGAGGATAGGATGGAGCGAGAGAGGCGAGTGGAGTGAGCTAGGGTTCAGAGCTAGGCGCCGGATTGGGGATTTTGTGGGACAACTGTGGGGGCGGTGATGGGCCGGACCTGTCAAGTAGACGTGTCCGGGCGTGCCCGGGCCGCCCATATCCGCCCTAGATTTGGGCTGGATATGAGGGCCGCTGGATAGCCTGCGCGTTTGAGGCCAGTCTGGGACGCCCGGGTGGGTCATTTTTTTATGACTGGTCCGCCCGCCCAAGCGTTTAAGATGCGTTTGGGGCGCCCGGCTGTAGATGCTCTAACTAAACTTTTTTTTATTGATTGACAAAGACATTTCTTTTATTAACGCATCATGAAGGTTACAAAACACAATGAGTCCTTAAAGTGTTAGGAAAACTCACCCGTGCTGATGGCTGTTTCCGCTCTTCCCCCTCCTCCCTCCTTCCTCATCATCGAAGGTTCCCTATGATCCTCGGAGCTTGCCCCTTCTTCCCCTCCCTGTTCGATGTGCTGTCTCCAATTCGTGCCTGATTCGTGGATCCGCCGCCCCCTGTGGTTGCAGCTCCCAACAGGTTCGGGGCGCTCGCATCTCGCGCATACGACAACCATTGATGAGAAGGTTGTATGTCATAGACCGGAAGCGGCGCGATGCCTTCTTCACATTTAGCAATTCTCCTTTGGCTGACTAGTTCTGTGGGAGCAGGCTGTTAGAGAGGTGGATGACAATATTGGTGGTTGACATCGAGGTGCATTCCCTCTAGTTAAAAGTCTGCGAATTGTCCTTCCGACTGGATCAAGCAGTGCGAACCTCCACACGTGGTTTCCTTATGGAAGGTGTTGGCTCAAAGTTCTACTTCAGGGGATGACAACCCTAAGTTTTCCCTCTAGAGGGTTAGCCAATATTCGCGTGCAATTGCCGATCCCTTCTTGAAGGTGTTGCGTTGGAATCTTGTGCCCTTTGTTAGGTCACATGTCACCCGATCAATGCCAGGTTTGTTGTAGGATTATGCAGTTGTTGTCACAAGTCATGTCCTCCATAGTTGGTCTCTGGTTTGTCTTTCTCTTTTTAAACCAATTTGTTTAGTTTAATGTTTAACATTTTAATTGTGTCTAATTACATACTATACATGTATGTGTGCATACATCGATCGATGAGGGATCCAGAGTTATCCTCATATTTCAAACATGTAATATGATTGTGCATCATGCAACAAATGAGTTGCAATAATTAAGGAGGGAAATGACATATTTGAATCGGTTTAATTATAATTGATTTTATAAAAAACTTCTAAATATGGTTTTCAAAATTTTCAAAAATGGGGCTCCAAGGAGGCCGTCCACTATAACTTGACACTCATGTTCAGTAGCCATTCTCACCTTGGGTATGGCTACTTTCCCCTAAGCCATATACGGATATTCTTTTAGCTGAAGGCATACTGACTTTTGACATGTTGAGTATACATAAGTATATCTGTTTTTTAGCTGAAGCCATATACTGATATTTGTTTGGTATCTTCTTTTAAAAACTAGGTATGCCCGGCCTTAGAATAAGGCCCTTAAGTTAAGGTTTAGAGCAAGCATAATAGGAATGTAAAGGCGCCACATGAAGGTAAGCGCAAGCGGAAGTAACGTTTTACAAGGCCAACAATGACCCATCTCGCAACGCAGCGCGTAACATGACGAAAGTTTGTAGCCGCCTCCAGGATGATTGCCGTTGCATGATGGTAGCAGCACCAAGGACCATAGCCGCCCTAGCTCATATTATCAACCCTTGATGCCGCCTGAAGCTGATTGCATTTGTCACGAAGGTTGTTGATGAGGCTGTCAAGCCAAACACGGTCCCATTGTCTCTATCATCCTTAACTGGATCTTTAATAGTTAACCAGTTAAACAAGGCGTCGCTATCATCGTTGTCATTGGGCGGTCATGTTCGTTAAGATATTTAACTTATTTGTTTGTTCAGCAATGAGATGTTTGACTTAACTAGATACAATTGTCAAATCAATAGGAAATCTCAGTGTTTTTCTTTTCCGGGGTAGGAAATCTCATTCTTGATCTGTCACTAGGGTCAGCTGAATTTTATATGTACAGTACCATTGGGGTAGGGGGGGGGGAGGTACTACTTGGTTGACTTATAAAATATATTACAAGCAGATATATACATGCGAACCAACCTGTTGGATGATTATGTGGACAGTGGTATTCCCAGCCCATCAGGGTTTAAGATCTGGTGCTCGCATTTATCCTGAAATAAACGAGGCGCCTATGGTGACTTCGATGATATGCCGGCTCAATCTCTCGGAGGTGTTCATAGGGATAGGGTGTGCATGTGTGTGTTCATATGAGTGAGTGTATGCACATATACATAAGCGCTTTGCGTCTGTACTGTTTAAAAAAAAGTATATATGTACACGTGTACATAATTCACATTCCAAATTTACAGACCTTCTAGATGGCCAGGAGAGATAACACGTGTTCATAGAAGTTACCCCGCAAAAGAAAAGAAAAAATAGCTGAGAAGCGGCCTTCTTAAAAAAAAAAAATTTTGAGACAACGAAGCGGCCTTCTTAATGGCCAGGAGAGATAACCCGCGGGCCGTGGAACTTCGGCGACGGCGCGCGGGGGTGAGGATCGACGTCGACGTCGGCACCGGGGCACGTGAGGAGGCGGCGGCGTGGTTTGGACTTTCCATAGAAGATCGAGTAGGCTGGATACTCCACAGATGTATACTCCTTAAACGTACGTGCCGCATACACCGTAATCTGCAGTTTTAAATCACACATAGTATCTTGGCGATCGATCTGCACTTTAGCAGCCACAGCCGCTTCATGTGCTTGCAAAGTTGCAAGCTATCTCCGGCCCTCAACTGCTTTCCGCGAAGCGTCGCTGATCTCCTGCGGTCATTGTTGCTTTGTCTGGCCAATGTTGGGGAACATATATATAACCTGCACATCTGTCCCAGATGCAGCAGCCGCAGTCGGCATGTGAGCTTCGATCAGCGTCTTTTGTTATACATTTTTCCGTCTAGTGCTTACTGGCTTACTGCTCCGGGTCCGGGGTGATGCATGCATGGTATGGGAAAGGAGAAGCTAGAGAGAAATGGAGAGAATCTGGAAGAGCGTGCAAGAATCAGAGCCAGGATACAAGAATGCGCATACGGATTGTGTCAATCTCCCTCTAAGATCCGCACAATCGTGTAGACGGTGATGGAGGTGGCCTGCCTCCCCTAACTTGACCACATTTTCTTATGCTCAAGTCAAACTCCAGTAGCTGTTGTTATTTGCGGCAAGTCGCTCTATATAAGGCTTCGTTACGTTAGTTGCTTAATTAGCTAAATATAGTCGTCCCCAACCGAGCTTAAGTGCATACCTGCCTGATTAAGCAAGAGAGACTAGCCTAGCCAGGAGTATCAAGTGATGGAACCTAACCACAACGGCTACGGCTACGGCTACGGCCACGGCTACTACGACAACAACAATGGGTCCTATACAAATGATGACAACCCATGCTACTACGGCATGAGCTATGCCACTTCCGAGCCCTCCGCCTATGGCTGCCAATACCAGCAGTCCCCTTGTGCCCAGCCCCAGTCCTCCTACGACAACCACTGCTACGCCGCCTACGACATCAGCAACTCCTCCTCCTCCTCCTCTGCGGTCCCGCCCTACGCCGCCGCTGACGACATTGCTCCTTACGCGCAGCAGCAGCAGCCACAGCACCTCAATTTTGGCGGCAGCAGCTATCAGTACGATGGCGCCGGGAGTGCTATGGACATGGACAGGGACAGGGACCAGTTCAGCGCGCTCATGGAGGCCACGTCCATCTCACCTGCTGCACCATCCTGGGCGGAGCAGCACGAGGCAAAGAAGGCCAATGCCGAGTCTCCGCAGCTGATCGGCGTGCGGAGGCGGCCGTGGGGCAAGTACGCCGCGGAGATCCGGGACTCCACGCGCAGCGGCGAGCGCGTGTGGCTGGGCACCTTCGACACCCCGGAGGCCGCCGCGCTGGCCTACGACCAGGCGGCCTACACCTCCCGCGGAACCGCGGCCGTGCTCAATTTCCCGGTGGAGCGAGTCCGGGAGTCGCTGCGCGTGCTGAAGCTCGGCGAAGCCGCGGCCGTGGGGCAGGACGACTCGCCCGTGCTGGCCCTCAAGAGGCGCCACTGCATCCGGAAGCGCACTCCCAAGGGCAAGGACCAGGACGGTGACATGAAGAAGAAGCAACCTGCTGCCGCTGCTGTTGCGTCATCGAGCGTGCTGGAGCTGGAGGACCTAGGAGCAGACTACTTGGAAGAGCTGCTGGCGTTGTCCGAGCAGTGGTCGAATGAATGATCCATGACGTTTGCTTGCTGCTGGCTCTCATCGTCATTCATGATCGTGTTCTATAGTACTAGCCCCGTACGGGCCCACCCTACAACATTTGGCATTTCCATGTGTGGGCGTGCGCTCAGCTCGCACTCCAGCCGGCCAGATTGAGTCGTTTTTTCCTAGTCAAAATTTTGTTCATTCTTTCATAAATTTCTGCATGTATGTTGTTAGTCGGAAATGCACCTGTACTAGCAGCACTAGTTCTAGTAATTCATGTGATTTCCCTGTTTATGTTCCGTCACATTGCTAATCCTCCGTTCTTAAAAGTTCATCCCCCACATCTCAACATGCAGCCTTCCACCTCATCAAGTTTGCAATGTCAACATCCACTAGAACTATTTATCATGCATGCACCATACCCACTACACCTTCAGTTGTTACAACATGCTCCATCTCACCAAGTCATGCATGTTTGTCACATCATAATTTGTCACATAATTATCCACATCATGCATCTTAGACAAACTTATGTCGTTAGCATGCCATCTTATTCATGTAATATATAATACTCCCTCCATTCCCTTATACAAGGCCACTATTAAAAATACATTTTGCATCAATACAAGGCCACCGATAGTAATCGAGGCAAAAATTAATGATATTTCCTCATATTAGCAACTTTTTTATAATACTTACATGCATGTAGTCATAATGACACTCAGCCACTTTCTTCTCATTCATTCGTTGCATTCTTGTGGTGTATTAATGATTTCGGTTAACTAAAAGAAAAATTGATTTGCAAAGAGTCATTAAATTTTATCTTGGTACCTGTAATATGAGTATGTGGCCTTGTATAAAGGAATGGAGGGAGTACTAAAACTGTAAAGCATCGGAGATGCGAGAATCATATGATTTACACTCTTTTCCTTCGTCTATATTTTGCCAAAAGTTGTGAATTTGTCTGATCTGATCCTTTACATTTGGTTTATGCATTGTCATGGATTTGTCGCCCATCTCATGGTGTGAATACTTATGTGGTCTGAGTTATCCCCAACGTTGTTAGTACTTTTGGAAGAACGCCACATAAATTACCCCCAAAATTGTACAATATTACCCACCGATGCCGCCTGTAAGTGACAAAAAAAGTTTTAGACAGGGAAATCCCCCACCCGGGCCAGCCCACAGAGTAGGGATCTCTTATACTGCACTCTGCCGCTCGGAGAAGACGCAGCGCGCCCGTTTGAGCCGGCCCATGTGGGGGCAGCCTGTTTTTAAATTTCGTTTTTTATTTTACGGTTTTTATTTTTCTCCTTTAAATAATTTGGTACTTCAAAAAAGTTACAAATTAAACAAGACAGTTTTTAATTAAAACTTTTAAGAAATCATAAAATGTTTGTGGATTCAAAAAATGTTTGTAAATTTTTAAAAGAATGTTTGCATATTCAAAAAATGTTTAAAATTTTGAAAACAAATATTTGGTAGATCAAAAAATGTTCATGATTTTTTTAAATGTTTATGTATTAAAAATGTTAATGAAATTGAATAAAATCTTCTCCGAAATGCTATCGGTGATGCAGCAAAATGTTGTCATGGCCTTTGGACATTATGATTTTTTTTTCTTCCATTGCACCGTACAGGCTCTTTTGCTAGTTAAGGAAATAAAGCATGAACTACTCATATCCATGTGAAAATATGGCCATTTCTGAACGATCCAAAAAGGGTGGACACAGACCATGTGCAACAAAGGCTGGACAGTCCATACAAATCCAGGGGGTCTGGGTTTTTACAAACAGCCCGTTGTTTTTTCTAAGAACAAAATCTGGATTGTTGAGATTCTCACAAACGCTCCGGAAAAATCCGTCCACACCAACTAGAGTCGATTTTCGAAATTGACTCCAATGTAGCTACAGCCAGGACAGCAATGCCCCATAAACCTGGAAAAATTAAGGCAATTCGGTTTTGAAGAGGTTATTTTTTTATTTGAATGACTGAAATGGTTTTCTTAAACCGACTCTGATATTTCTCGAGACCACCATATAAAACCTGGCAGCCTGGCTTTCGAGAGTTGGTTCGAACAATTAACCTACCCTAATTTTTTGGTCGGTTAATTATTAATTCTGAACCCGACATTATTAGCCGCACCGCCTGTCGTGGTTCTAAGTCTGACAGTGATGTAGGGGGGTAAGTATGGGGAGGCTAGATCTTAGCTATGTAGGAGTTGTAAGAACACAAGGTTTACGAGTTCAGGCCCTTCTCGGAGGAAGTAACAGCCCTACGTCTCGGTGCCGGAGGTGGTCGATTGGATTATGTATGTAAGAATAACAGGGGTGCGAACCCTTGATACCGAGGAGGGGGGTGGCTTATATAGAGTTCGCCAGGCCCCTCCAGCCCTCAGTAATGCTGGGTTTAAAGTACATTAAGGTTAAGCGTTACTGGTAACGCCCCTAATAAAGTGCTATAATGACCATAAGAGCTACTTAATGACCGACCGTTTGTGTGCGGAGTGACTGTAGAACTCCTTGCAGTCGAGTGCTTTGCTTCGTGGTCGAGTGATAGCGTCATGGTCGAGTGTCTTGAATCCGTCGAGTGGGATACCTCCAAGTCGATTTAAAGGTGACTTCTTCTAGGGATGTCCTTGGGTAGGGCACTTAGGACAGGTCCATGCCCCTACCCTAGGTACATAGCTTCATCATTAGCCCCCGAATGGATCGAGGTTTGAGTGGGAAGGAGTTGGGGACCCTTCCGGCCGGTTCTCTGTGTTACATGAGTGCCTTGTTTTGGATCAATCGTCACGGATGACGTCGTCAACCTCTTTCAGTCGCCTCGATCCATTCTAGGCCTTTCGTCGAATGAATTTCCTTGCTTGTGAAGTTCCGAGTGATGGTGTGAAAGGGATCTTCTGTCTGACGAATTGTTCTGCAACCTGCGGATTTTGCGGGATTTGAATTTCGGGAAGCGCGCGGGATGGGGGTGGCCGCAGTAATCGGATGTGATAAGGCGGAAGCTCCTCGATTTCCGCGCCACCTTTTTCGCCACGTATCGCGCGCACGTCTGCTGCGGGATTTGACGGGATAGCCTGGGCCTACCAGTCAGCCACTCGGAAGTGGCCTCTTATAAGCCGCAGGCTCGGGGCTCCCAAACAGCGTGCTCTCTCTTTTCCTTCTCCCTTCACAAGGTCTTCCGCCACCTCCGCTCTCGCCCTAGCGTCGTAGGCCCGTTCGAGCTTCGCCGGCGACGATGGTGAAGGACAAGACGTCCGCTCTGGAGCGCGTGAAGAAGGTGGCGGTGCAGGGGAAACGGAAGAAGTCCGCTCGGGCGGATCTTCCTCTAGGACTGCTCTGCCCAAGGGCTGGATCCAGGGCGACTGGATGCCGTCGGTGGTTCGGCAGGAAGATCTTGATGATATGGTCGAGGGATTAGTCATTCCTCACGAAGCTGCGCGTCTCCCGGGGGGAGAAGTCGAACCCCAACCTCTTGACGGTGAGTGCGTCCTCCTCGCCACCCATATTGATCGCGGGTTTTCTCTACCTCCTCATCCTTTTTTCCGGAGCTTTCTGAACTTCTTCGGAGCGCAGCTCCATCACTTCACTCCCAATTCCATCGTGTATCTTGCTGCTTTAGTTTCCTTGTGTGAGGGTTTCTTGGGTTGCCGCCCCCATTGGGGACTCTTTAAGCACATCTTCACTTGCCGCTCCCAATCGGTCAAGAAGGCCAAGTCGAGCGATGAAAGGACGCAGGTGATCCAGCTGTGCGGGGGCCTGGCGATCCAGACGAGGGGAAAAAGTTCTTTTCCATCTATCACTTTCCCTGAGTCGGTCGGTGGTTGGCAGTCGACCTGGTTTTACTGTAAAGACCAGGCGACCCCAGGACAGTCGACTGGGCTTCCCCCTTTCTCTCTGGACCAAGCTCAAAAACCTGCTTCCCTGAAAGTGGCGCCGGAAGAAAAGGCGCAAGTCAAAGTGCTGGTGGGTCGAGTGGTTCAGCTTGTCCGCGAGGGTGTGACCGGCATGGACTTGCTGGAGGTCTTCCGTCGGAGGCGCATCCAACCGCTTCAGGCTCGTGACCACCCGATGTGGCTGCACTCGGGTCTTGAAGACACCACTCGGATTCACCCAGAGGAGGTCACTGATGAGATGCTGGAAGGGTGGCTGTCGAGCATCACAGGGAACAAAGACAACCCCCGAGGAGCCAGGAGGGTTCCTCCACTCGACAACACATACGAAGTGGACCAGGTATGACCTTATGTTCCTGACTGGGATCTTGCTTTCTTCATTGGTCTTCTTTGAATCGGTCGATTGACTTTTGTCTTGTCTGTTGTTCTCCAGGCAACTACTGAGATGTACTCGACACCCAACGGAGCACAGGAGCAGGCTGAGGAATGGGAGGCGAGCGGAGGCGAAAGTGGAGATGAACACGGCTAGTGGGAATCTTACGGCGAAGGAGAAGGAGACGACGACGTCGACTCCAGCGAAGAGGAGGAGGAAGTTGAACCCCCCCGCTCAGAGAGGCGATCCAAGCTTACACACGATCCTGCGCGGGAACGTGGTAAGGCGACTGCTCCTGTTGGGCAGTCGTCGAAACGCCCTCGGACCTCTTCTCCTACGCCGACTGAAAAAGCTCCCAAGCACCCACGCGCGACGCCGTCCAAGCCGCCCAAGGCCCTGCCCAAGATGAAGATGACTGTCCCCACCATTTCTGGGTAATAATAAGACTTGTTTTCCTTTGTCGACCGTGAACAGATCCTTGGTCGATTCATTGAGCCAACTGACTGACTTTCGAAATTTGCAGTGCTGCTACTTCTGAGATCTCCGCCAAGGACGATGATCAAGAGATGGAGGATGCCGTTACTTCCAACCCTGGTACGATTACTGATGTTCTGCCTTGAGTCGACTAGATATTTCTTGTAACTCTGGTCGATTGACTTTTTCTTGTAGCTCCTCCTCATGTTATTAACCTCCCGGATGACGACGACGACGTGCCACTGAGAGTGAGAAGGAACAGGAGGGCGTCGGCTGGCAAGACCTCCCAATCTGCTCCGGCGTCTGAGGCTGTAGCTCGGGACGGTGGTGATACCACTCGGACTTCCATGACTTTCGCTGATCCTCTGACGAGTGTGCGGCCTTCGACGTCGACTGCAAATACGCCTTCGCTTTTTGCCACATACCCTGTCCCTGAGGACCAAGTGGGTGCTGCAAAAGAGGGTATACGCCAGGCGGGAATCATGATGGAGCAAGTGAAAGTGGTTCGGGAAGCCAGCCAAGCAGCATATGACGCGAGTTCAGCTCTTCAGAGCAACGTCCAGGTCAGTCGACTCAACACTTGGTCTGTTACGTATGTTGTTTGAAGAATCTCTTTTCCGAAGATCTTTATATCTGTACACCCACTGGGTGTGTCTGCCAATTTTTGGACGAGTGGGGGCACGCTAAGTGCACCCACTGGGTGTAGTCCCTGAGACTACGGTGGACTGCTGGCAGTCGACTGTAGTCTTTGTAATATTGTGTTGCTGTAGTTGTACTTCTTCACTCGGTCTGGTCAGGCCATGTCGAATGGAACTGTATCCGATCGACTGCGGGCAGTCGATTTTTTTTGGTCGAACCAGTGGGGGCACGCTGAGTGCACCTACTGGGTGTAGTCCCCGAGACTGCTGTTGAATGTTTTGATTCGGTTGTAGTCTTAGAAACGCCACCATTGTCTCTTGGTTACTCGGAAGCAACCTATCTTTGACGTTTGTCGACTGGTTTTTCGCAGAAATCCTGTGAACTTGTGGCTCGCTTCACCGAGTTGGAGAACCAACAGATCCAGCTCAACCTTGACTTGAAACTTGCTCAAGAGAACTTGCAGAAGGCGCGAGAAGAAGCAAAAGGTATGGCTGGTGAGGTCCTCCATTCTTGACGAGTGACTTTTCTTTCTTGTCCATTCTTGATGTTGATCTCACCCGACGTGCCGCAGATAAACTGGAAGAAGCTCTGAAGAAGAAGGATCAAGATCTTGCCGAAGCGCAGAAGGAGGCCTTGAACAAAACGAAGCTTGCTGAAGAAAAGCTGGCTTCAGTCGGTACTCTTGAACAGGAGAACTCCAGACTGAAAGCTGCTCTCGACGCAGCTAATCAGGAGGTCAGCCGTCTGAACAACGACAAGATTGCTCTGAATGACAAGGCAAGCGAGTTGGTGGGGAAGAAGAACGATCTTGAGGCTTATCTCGGGGGACTCACCAAGAAGTTGTTCGTCATGCTTGAGGGTAACAATCTTCATCTGACTGGCTTGCAGTAACCAAACTCGTGTAGAGCCACTGTCTTATTCTTGAATCGTGTTTACAGAATTCTGCCAGAACTTTGAAGAGGAGACCAGTCGAGTGGAGCCAAGCTTGGACCCCGCCAATTTGCTCGTGAAGGACGAGGCTGCTATGAATGTGCTCCGTCTGGAGTCTCGTATTGCCAGCGTGGTTGATTATCTGGCCCGACTGAAGGTTGCAGTGTCGCGGATCGACACGTCTCTCTGGCCCAGGGCGACGCTTTCGAATGATCTCGAGTCCCTAATGACTCGACTGAATGATGTTCCTGGTCGAGTGACGGAATGGAAGAAATCCTATGCAAGGTGTGGTGCTGATGTTGCTCTGTCCCTGGTTCGCGCCCACTGCAAAGAGGTGCGAGAGGAGAAGTTGGCTGCCATTCAAGTTGCCAATACCAGGAAGCTCAGCTTTCAAGACTTCATGGAGAGTTTCATTGCTGCTGCCACCCGTATCGCAGACGGGATCGATTTGGACGAGTTCGTCGCCCCTTCCAGTCCTCTGCCTGAGGAAAAACTTTAATGCTTCACTTTGAATTTTCCTCGAAATGCCGAGTGGATTTTGTAACCGTTAAAATCTGTCGAGCCGAGGTCTCGAGTACTTTGATCTGAGGTCTGGGACCTTTGGGTCTTATCTGAAGTTGATTTATCGTCGAATATCTTCATGAATTATCTGTCGAGCGGAACTTGATCTTCACTCGAAATAACCTCGTATTTGTGGTGCAGCTCCGAAGGAGAAGGTAACAGTCGATTCGCATCTTGCCGTCCTTGCGGATCGGGATGTGTTCCGTACTTAGGCGAGCGCTGGGCTGCAGCTAAGCTCCCGAGTGGGAGGTTTGCTCTCCACTCGATAGAATTTTTCAAACTTAGGCGAGCACTGGGCTGCAGCTAAGCCCCCGAGTGGGAGGTTTGCTCTCGACTCGGTAGGATTTTTAAACACTTAGGCGGGCACTAGGCTGCAGCTAAGCCTCCGAGTGGGAGGTTTGCTCTCCACTCGGTAGGATTTTTCAAACTTAGGCGAGTACTTGGACTGCAGCTAAGCCCCCGAGTGGGAGGTTTGCTCTCCACTCGGTAGGATTTTTAAACACTTAGGCGAGCACTGGGCTGCAACTAAGCCTCCGAGTGGGAGGTTTGCTCTCCACTCGGTAGGATTTTTAAACACTTAGGCGAGCACTGGGCTGCAGCTAAGCCTCCGAGTGGGAGGTTTGCTCTCCACTCGGTAGGATTTTTCAAACTTAGGCGAGCACTGGGCTGCAGCTAAGCCCCCGAGTGGGAGTCTGGCTCACCACTCGGTAGGATTTTTAAACACTTAGGCGAGTACTTGGACTGCAGCTAAGCCCCCGAGTGGGAGGTTTGCTCTCCACTCGGTAGGATTTTTTAAACACTTAGGCGAGCACTGGGCTGCAGCTAAGCCCCCGAGTGGGAGGTTTGCTCTCCACTCGGTAGGATTTTTCAAACTTAGGCGAGCACTTGGACTGCAGCTAAGCCCCCGAGTGGGAGTCTGGCTCACCACTCGGTAGGATTTTTAAACACTTAGGCGAGTACTTGGACTGCAGCTAAGCCCCCGAGTGGGAGTCTGGCTCACCACTCGGTAGGATTTTTCAAACTTAGGCGAGTACTTGGACTGCAGCTAAGCCCCCGAGTGGGAGTCTGGCTCACCACTCGGTAGGATTTTTATACACTTAGGCAAGCACTGGGCTGCAGCTAAGCCCCCGAGTGGGAGTCTGGCTCACCACTCGGTAGGATTTTTATACACTTAGGCAAGCACCGGGCTGCAGCTAAGCCCCCGAGTGGGAGGTTTGCTCTCCACTCGGTAGGATTTTTTTTTGCAAACTTAGGCGAAACGGATTCGCAGATAAGTCACCCACTGAGGGATTTCATACGCAAACAAAAGTGACAGCAATTACAGGAGAAATTGGAACACTCTTGTCTTTGATAAAAATAAACTACATAAGTTTTCCTTATTACATCTCATCCGAGTGAGAATTCAAGTGTAAAATGGGCGGAGTAGTTCTGCATTCCAAGCTCATGGCTCGTCGATCTGGCGATCAACATTGTAGAGGTGATATGCTCCGTTGTGGAGGACTCTGGTGATGATGAAGGGACCTTCCCAAGTAGGAGCAAGTTTGTGTGGTTTCTGTTGATCCACTCAGAGGACCAAATCTCCTTCTTGGAAGGCTCGACTCTTCACATTTATGGCATGGAATCGACGCAAGTCTTGCTGATAAATGGTCGATCTGATCATAGCCATTTCCCTCTCCTCCTCTAGGAGGTCGACTCCGTCTTGCCGGGCTTCCTCTGCTTCATCTTCGGTATAAAGCTCGACTCGGGGCGCATTGTGAAGTAGATCATTCGGCAGAACTGCTTCGGCTTCGTAAACCAGAAAGAACGGAGTTCTTCCAGTCAACCGGTTCGGGGTGGTCCTCAATCCCCACAGAACTGACGGAAGCTCGTCGACCCAAGCGCCTGCTGCGTGCTTGAGATCACGCATCAGTCGAGGCTTTAGTCCTTTGAGAATGAGACCATTTGCCCTTTCAGCTTGTCCATTCGACTGGGGATGTGCGACCGGCGTGTAGTCGACTCGTGTGCCTTGAGAGGCGCAAAAAGCTCTGAACTTGTCTAAATCGAAGTTTGACCCATTGTCAGTGATGATGCTATGCGGGACTCCATATCTGAATGTTAAATCCCTGACGAAACTGATAGCAGTGCTAGCATCAAGATTCTTGATAGGCTTAGCTTCAATCCATTTGGTAAACTTGTCGACTGCCACAAGCACATGTGTGAATCCGCTCCTGCCTGTTCTCAGTGGTCCAACCATGTCCAGTCCCCAAACAGCGAAGGGCCAGACGAGTGGAATGGTCTTCAGGGCTGATGCTGGCTTGTGCGACATGTTGGAGTAGAACTGGCAGCCTTCACACTTGTCGACTATCTCTTTCGCCATTTCATTTGCTCTGGGCCAGTAAAAACCCGCTCGGTATGCTTTAGCCACAATGGTCCGAGAGGACGCATGGTGACCACAGGTCCCCGAGTGGATATCATCAAGGATTATCTGACCCTCTTCTGGCGTTGTACACTTCTGACCGATTCCAGTCACGCTTTCTCTATACAACTGTCCTTTTATGACTGTGAAGGCTTTAGATCGACGGACGATCTGTCGAGCCTCTTCATCGTCCTCTGGGAGTTCTTTCCTCAAGATATACGCGATGTACGGTATCGTCCAGTCAGGAGTGATTGCCAAGACTTCCATGATTAGGTCGACCACAGCAGGAACTTCGACTTTAGTCGGATCTGTGGCACTTTTCGGCTGTGGGGCTTCTTCTGTAAAAGGATCCTCCTGGACTGACGGCGAGTGGATGTGATCCAAAAACACATTGCTGGGAATGACTTCTCTATTGGAGCCTATCTTTGCCAAATCATCAGCTGCTTGATTTTTCAGTCGGGGGATGTGATGAAGCTCTAACCCCTCGAATCTCTTTTCTAACTTTCTTACTGCATTGCAGTAACCAGTCATAGCTGGACTTCTGACGTCCTACTCCTTCATCACCTGATTAACCACCAAATCTGAGTCGCCATAGACCATGAGGCGACGGACGCTGAGTGAAATGGCCATGCACAACCCATACAAAAGTGCTTCATATTCTGCTTCATTATTGGAGGAATCGAAATGAATCTGGAGAACGTATCTGAGCTTATCTCCTCGGGGGGAGACCAATACTACCCCAGCACCGGAACCATTCAACATCTTAGATCCATCGAAGAACATGGTCCAGTGCTCCGAGTGAACTTGAGTCGGAAGTTGCTGTTCAATCCACTCGATGACGAAATCTGCAATTGCTTGGGACTTGATAGCTTTCTTTGCTTCAAACTTGATATCTAAGGGAAGGAGTTCAATCGCCCACTTCGCCACTCGACCAGTTGCGTCTCTGTTGTGCAAAATCTCTGACAGTGGAGCGTCGCTGACGACTGTAATGGAATGATCAGAGAAGTAGTGTGCAACCTTCTTCGTGGTCATGTAAATCCCATATACAAGCTTCTGGTAATGAGGATATCTTTGCTTCGAAGGAGTCAAAACTTCAGACACATAATATACTGGGCGCTGAACTCTGAAGGACTTTCCTTCTTCTTCCCGCCCGACCGTAAGTACTGTACTGACAACTTGTCCCGTGGCTGCAATGTAAAGCAGCAGAGGCTCTTTACTGATTGGGGCAGCAAGCACCGACTGGGTGGAGAGCAGAGCTTTGAGGTCTGCAAACGCTGCATCAGCTTCTGGAGTCCACTCGAACTTGTCAGACTTCTTCATCAGTCGGTAAAGAGGCAACGCCTTTTCACCGAGACGAGAAATGAATCGACTTAGAGCGGCCAAGCAACCTGTAAGCTTCTGGACATCGTGCACACGCACAGGACGCTTCATCCGGAGTATGGTGCCAACTTTTTCGGGATTGGCGTCGATTCCTCGTTCGAAAACGAGAAAACCGAGTAACTTTCCACCTGGAACTTCGAATGTGCACTTTGATGGATTGAGCTTGATATCATACCTCCTGAGGTTGGCAAAGATTTCAGCAAGGTCAGTCAGTAGGTTGGAACCTTTCCGTGACTTGACCACAATATCATCCATGTGTGCTTCCATGTTCCGACTGATCTGAGTGAGCAAACACTTCTGAATCATCCTCATGAACGTGGCTCCAGCATTCTTGAGGCCGAAGGGCATGGTGACATAACAGAAGCACCCGAATGGAGTGATGAAAGCCGTTTTGATCTCGTCGGGTCCATACAGACGGATCTGATGGTACCCTGAATAGGCGTCTAGAAAAGACAAACGCTCACACCCCGCGGTCGAGTCGACTATCTGGTCGATGCGGGGGAGAGGGAAATGATCTTTTGGGCAGGCCTGATTGATATGTTTAAAGTCAATGCACATGCGAAGTGACTTGTCCTTCTTGGGGACCATGAGAACATTGGCGAGCCACTCGGAGTGGTAAATCTCTCGGATGAACTCCGCTGCTAAGAGCCGAGCCACCTCCTCGCCAATAGCTTTCCTCTTCTGGACGGCGGACCGTCGAAGATGTTCCTTCACCGGCTTAACTTTCGGGTCGACTCGTAGACGGTGCTCAACCAGTCCCCTGGGAACTCCAGGCATGTCAGAAGGCTTCCATGCGAAGATGTCCCAGTTCTCACGGAGGAACTGGATGAGCGCTTCTTCCTATTGGGAATCGAGCGTCGTTGAGATGTGAGTCGGAGCAGCACTGGGGTCGGTCGGGTGAACATGGACTGGCTTAGTTTCACCGGACGACTAAAAAGCTGATTCTGAAGCAGGCTTCTTGGCTCATAGCAATTCACTCAGATCAGCAGTCTTTTGGTACTCTTGCAACTCGACTACTGACATCTGAGCATCAGGAATCTTTGAGCCTTTCTGAAAACACTCTTCTGCTTTCTTCCGATTGCCTGTAACAGTGATCACACCTCTGGGGCCAGGCATCTTCAACTTGAGATACACATAGCACGGTCGAGCCATGAAGCGTGCATAGGCTGGACTGCCCAGAATAGCATGATAAGCACTTTGGAAGTCCACAACTTCAAATGTCAACTTTTCCTTGCGGTAATTCTTTGAATCATCGAAAACCACATCGAGAGCAATCTGGCCGAGTGACTCGGCTTTCTTTCCAGGAATGACTCCATGGAAGCTCATGTTGCTAGTACTGAGCCTGGACATCGGAATGCCCATCCCTTTCAACGTTTCTGCATACAGTATGTTCAGGCCGCTGCCACCATCCATCAGGACTTTGGTCAGTCGAGTGCCTTCGACAACTGGATCGACCACCAGAGCTTGCCTCCCAGGGGTGGCAATGTGCGTAGGGTGATCAGACTGGTCGAACGTGATGGCAGTCTGAGACCACTTCAGGTAACTGGGTGTTGCCGGGGCAACCATATTCACTTCACGGTTAATGACTTTCGGTTGACTTTTGCTTTCAACATCAGCAAAAATCATCAAGGTGGAATTGACTTGGGGGTACCCGTCGTCACTATCTTCCTTATCCTCAACTTTGTCCGACTCTTTTTCCTTGTCTTTGGACTGTTTACCCCGAAACTGCTGGATCAGGAGCCGACACTGCCGAGTGGTATGCTTTGGGTAAATGAGTTTACCCTCCTCATCTTTCTTGGTGTGAATGTGACATGGCAGATCCAAAACATCATTTCCATCCTGATCTTTAACTTTCTTGGGGTTCCAAGGCCCCTTGGGTTTTCCCTTGAATTTTCCCTGGGTTACGGCCAGGGCCTCCCTAGGAGCGGCTGGCTCGGCCTTCCGCTTCTGTTTCCGACTGGAATTGCCTCCGGTTTCCTGGGCGACTGCCTTCTGCTTGCCACTCCGGAGTCGGTCTTCATCTTCACCATTAGCGTATTTGGTGGCGATCTCCATCATCCGATTCAGAGACATTTCTCTGGTCCGACCGAACTTCAGGTTCAATTCTCTGTTCTTAACACCTTCTTTAAAGGCACAAACTGCTTGATGATCTAGTACATTCTCAACTGTATGATGCAAAGTGATCCACCTCTGGATGTAATCCCTCAGAGTTTCATTCGGTTTTTGCACGCAAGACCGCAATTCTGTAAGGCCTGCCGGTCGCTTGCATGTTCCTTCAAAGGTTGTGACAAACACTCGCGAGAGGCCCTCCCAAGTGTAGATGCTGCTGGGTGCTAACTGATTCAGCCACGCTCTGGCTGAGCCCTCTAACAGGAGAGGCAAATGCTTCATAGCCACCTCATCATTGCCACCGCCAATCTGGACAGCCACTCGGTAATCTTCGAGCCAAGTGTCAGGCTTAGACTCACCGGTGAACTTGCTGACTCTAGTCGCCAACCTGAAATTGGGAGGAATCACTGCGGCTCTGATGGCTCGACTGAAACACTCTGGCCCTGAAACATGTACTCTGCTGCTGGCAGGCGCATCTCTGTCGTGTCCTTCTCGGTGAGCTCTGTTCCTGTCGACCAAACCTTGAACGAGGATGGATCTCGCATCAAAGCTTGGTTCCCTGGGG
Organism: Aegilops umbellulata; assembly: GCA_032464435.1. Classification (NCBI taxonomy): domain Eukaryota; kingdom Viridiplantae; phylum Streptophyta; class Magnoliopsida; order Poales; family Poaceae; genus Aegilops; species Aegilops umbellulata. The sequence continues at coordinate 361,489,539 of CP136057.1, forward strand.
TCGACTGGAATCCTCCGCCCAACACTATGAGGGCGTCTGTCATCCTGTTGTCGAGGCGCATATGACCCACTCCTCGGGGGAGGGGTTGGCACTCGACGCCGATCATCACGATCGAATCGGTGATCATAGTGCTCATTTCTTCTGTATTGATCGTGTCGGTCTCCACGTCCCTCACGCCTCGAGGGCGAATTTGGGCTATGAGCCGACTGCACTGGATCCGCTACAATGGATCGACTGTGGATCCTATTCCGTGACTGAGAAACAGCGGAATTCTGGTTTCCCACTGCCCGGAGCAACGCTTTGATTTGCAACAAGCCCCTGCCGGCCTCTGACTGGGAGGGCTGAATTGATTCTGCTATTCGAGCCGCGGCTGCAAAATTCTGAACGGGAGTTCGATATACCTGCGTAGGCGGGAAGAGCTGACGTCGACTGGACTCGGGGGCCCGCTGACGCGCTTGCTCGTCGAGTACTCGCTGGAGATTCTCCAGTCGAGTGTGCTCGGCCAAGTTAGCTAAGCGCGCGTCCTCCAAAGCCCGGGTCTCGGGGGTTTCTCCAACGATAGGAGTCTGGAGTGCATCCATGTTCCGGCGGCGAAGCTCCTCTCGCTGCAACGACGTGAGAGGCTCGGGGAGATACTCTTCGTGGGATGCGACGGGTCGCCCCCGCCCGCACCTCCGTCGGTACGAGGAAAACCGGGAGGGCTGCGCGTCCCATCAATTGCCAGAATCTCCGCCGCAAGGTCACTGCTGTCGCATTCGGATGCGGTCTCTGCGGAGCCAGTGACAGGTCGAACAGGCCGTAGAGAGATTCGTCAGGCTCGATTGCCGCGACTTGTGGGGTGGCCGACTGGCGAGCCACCGCATGCCTCACCCACCTCTGAAGTCTCGATCGACTAGAGCGCTTGCGTCGGTGAGAGACGAGGTGGGGAGTTGACACGGGAGCCGACCGATACTGGGTCGACGGCTGCCGCAGGAGGACGCCACGAACGCACGCGCGAAAGTGCGTCGCCCCACGGACGGGGAGCGCGTCGATGTCGAGTGGAGCCTCCTGAAGCCAAGCGGAGTCGTCGGCGATGAACGTGAGCGCGCCGAGACGGATCTCGCGGTCCTCCACCAAAACTCCGCACGAAACCATGATCAAGGAGATCGGAAAAATCGCAACTCCTACAATCAAGCGCTAAGATTCCTGCCTCAAGGTGGGCGCCAACTGTCGTGGTTCTAAGTCTGACAGTGATGGTAGGAGGGTAAGTATGGAGAGGCTAGATCTTAGCTATGTAGGAGTTGTAAGAACACAAGGTTTACGAGTTCAGGCCCTTCTCGGAGGAAGTAACAGCCCTACGTCTCGGTGCCCGGAGGCGGTCGATTGGATTATGTATGTAAGAATAACAGGGGTGCGAACCCTTGTTACTGAGGAGGGGGGTGGCTTATATAGAGTTCGTCAGGCCCCTCCAGCCCTTAGTAATGCTGGGTTTAAAGTACATTAAGGTTAGGCGTTACTGGTAACGCCCCTAATAAAGTGCTATAATGACCATAAGAGCTACTTAATGACCGACCGTTTGTGTGCGGAGTGACTGTAGAACTCCTTGCAGTCGAGTGCTTTGCTTCGTGGTCGAGTGATAGCGTCATGGTCGAGTGTCTTGAATCCGTCGAGTGGGATACCTCCAAGTCGATTGAAAGGTGACTTCTTCTAGGGATGTCCTTGGGTAGGGCACTTAGGACAGGTCCATGCCCCTACCCTAGGTACATAGCTTCATCACCGCCCAATCCCGACCTTGCTGCGCACAACACCCATGCCGTTAATCTCTACATCCACGGCTCCCTGTGCCAGTTCCTCACGCCAGGAGCTGTACCACGATGCGGATGGAGGTGGCCGTGCATGCGACCCCGGCCTTCCCCAATTTTCGACGAAGTCACCGTGCATGCGACCCCGGCCTCCCCCAATTTTCGACGAAGTCACCGTGCACGCGACCCCGGCCTCCATGCACGGTTACTTGTCAAAAATCGGCAACGCCTGGCAGCCCAAGCACTAAAACTTGAGAGAATTCTTTATTTAACACTGTCTTAAATTTTCTTTCCCTATTCGACACTGGAATACTTTTCCTTCCTTATCTAACTCAAAGTCTAAGTTTTGTACCTTTTGTGACGCTTTCATTCATTTTAACAACTAATGGTGTTAAATGACATGTGAAAAGATGACTTTACCCCTGATGCAACTTGCGACCAGAATTTTCACATGACGAAAGAAGCAGATATTTATATGGCCGTGGAAGGCAGTGGACAAAAGCAGAGCCCCTGATGCACACGTACACCTGAAACTCGCCTGTGCTAGTGTCAACTAGATCGATCTCGCTATAGAGCAAACTTAGCCAGCCCAGGCCACGTGCACGTATGCAAAGTTTATGGTGCTACCTGTGTGTGCTATTGATACAGGAATCAATCAAGCCGTTCGCTAGTCTGCTTTGCATGTACACAATTTGTGATGACTTGATTTAGAGTTTTAGAAACCAACATGCAACTATAAGGTTCCGGCCACCACCGACACTGTACACGGGACGGGCTAATTAGGCCAACCGAGCCTAATAATGGTTGTCCAAACGCGATGCCGAGCAGCTTAGTGGTCGAATAAGCTAAACAAAGATGCCAACATGATTTAAGCTGGATGTTGGTGATCGCATGCGTAACCAGGCTGCCACTGCAATACGTTGTTGTCGTTAATTAGCCAATCAGCAAGTCAACCAACCTATATACTGGTGTCTTGCGAAGACCTAGAGGCGCCTGCACGCACCAAGCGACCGGCACATCAGCCCATCAGGGCAGGAGATGATCGAGCTCAAAAGCTAGGCTCTACACTCATAGAAAAAAGGGTTCGTCTATTGTCCTATAGTACCTCAGCATCTGCACGTATATTGTTTCTTCATGGACCTGAATACCTGACGGTGTCCTCACGCACTGAAACTTCACTGTTCATGTGACTACAATTTTTTTTATTCATGTGAATAATGCACTAGGGGTAAAATTATCTTTTAACATGTCAACTAACACCGTTATTAGTCAAAATAGACAAAAGTGTTATAAAGAGAATAAAATTTTGATTTAGTGTTATATACGGAAGGAAAGGTTCATATCAGATAAGGAAACAACTTTTAAAATAGCGTACCTGAGACTCACAGACAAAGCTCATGCATGTAATGGACCATGGGTTTCCTGGGGTCAGTTTACCCATGCCATTATGTGATGATTTTGAATGAGATTAAGCACTGAAGATCCTTCATCCAAGAGGCACAAAAACATGGATGGAATTATACGGCTGTACAGTCATGCAGATAACCGCCTGTCCATATCAGGCACTAAAATAGGGGTTTCGAACAAGTATAAAATCCAGGTATACTAGCAAGAGGCCCATGCGTTGCATTGAACATTAAGATGCATTTATACGAGTTTTTTATCTCGTGGGAGACGAAGATGAATAAGGGAAGTCCTTATTTGCAAATGTAGAGAGGGGTGCGGGTATCTTTTTACAAAATTGTCATAGTTTGCTTTCTATCCGTTAGATATAGATCGGACGGTCTATATTACAGGATGGCGGGCACATCATCATCACCAACTCGGTTTTTTATAAGAGTACAGTCACAAAAGTTTCACTGCCTTTTATTCTTAACATCCTTCCTAGATTCATATATCCATGAGATGAAGCGCTGAAGGACCTGGCAACAAAAGAAAAATATAATGTGTAGGTCTCTCAAATATCCAGAGAAAAAACATGCCATCAGAGCATCTCCAACAGCCGTGTTATATAAGCGTCGCACCGCAAATTTGTGCTTTCTAGCGCGCGCGCAAACGCTATCCGAGCTCCAGCGGACGCGCAATAAACGCACGCGGGGCGTAAAGAGGTCAGCGTGCAGTTTGAATCATCATCGCGCGCCGTTTATTTGGTGCGCCTGCTTTCACGCGCTGCACACTCGAGCGCTCGCGCCCCACTCTCTCCGCCGCGTCACTTTCGCCCGATCCGCGCCGCCGCCGCCGAATTGACCCGATGGACGCCCGCGCCGGCACCCCCTCACCCCTTCCTACACCCGCGACCCTTCGCCACCGTCGTCGCCGCCGCCGCAAACCCTAGGGCGGGGAGCTTATGGGCATGAACTTTTATTTCATGAACTTTTTGGGTGATTTAAATTATGCCATGTCTTTGTTTTGATGTTTGAAATATCATCTCGTCTCCAAAATGCAACATATGGTAAGCACCGGTTGCTCGCGCGCGCTGCTTTTTAGCGTGCCTACTGGAGCAACTTGCGCACGCTAAACGTTAGAGCATCTCCAACCGCGCCCTCAACAGGCCCTCCCTAGGCGGTTTTTCCGCGCTGCTACCTCTTGAGCACTGTGTTGGTTTTTCCTTAAAGAGGAAAGGGTGATACAGTAAAGTAGCGTAAGTATTTCCCTCAGTTTTTTAGAACCAAGGTATCAATCCAGTAGGAGATCACGCACGAGTCCCATGCACCTACACAAACAAATAAGAACCTCGCAACCAATGCGATAAAGGGGTTGTCAATCCCTTCACGGTCACTTACGAGAGTGAGATCTGATAGATATGATAAGATAATATTTTTGGTATTTTTATGATAAAGGTGCAAAGTAAAATAAACGGCAATAAAAATAGCTAAGTGTTGGAAGATTAATATGATGGAAGATAGACTCGGGGACCATAGGTTTGACTAGTGGCTTCTCTCAAGAGCATAAGTATTACGTGGGTAAACGAATTACTGTCGAGCAATTGATAGAATTGAGCATAGTTATGAGAATATCTAGGTATGATTATGTATATAGGCATCACGTCCGCGACAAGTAGACCGACTCCTGCCTGCATCTACTACTATTACTCCACACATCGACCGCTATCTAGCATGCATCTAGAGTATTAAATTCATAAGAACGGAGTAATGCTTTAAGTAAGATGACATGATGTGGAGGGATAAACTCATGCAATACGATATAAACCCCATCTTTTTATCCTCGATGGCAACAATACAATACGTGTCGTTTCCCCTACTATCACTGTGATCGAGCACCGCAAGATTGAACCCAAAGCTTAGCACTTCTCCCATTGCAAGAAAGATCAATCTAGTAGGCCAAACCACACTTATAATTCGAAGAGACTTGCAAAGATAACCAATCATACATAAAAGAATTCAGAGGAGATTCAAATATTGTTCATAGATAAACTCGATCATAAACCCACAATTCATCGGATCTCGACAAACACACCGGAAAAGAAGATTACATCAAATAGATCTCCAAGAAGATCGAGGAGAACTTTGTATTGAGATCCAAAGAGAGAGAAGAAGCCATCTAGCTAATAACTATGGACCCGAAGGTCTGAGGTAAACTACTCACACATCATCGGAGAGGCTATGTTGTTGATGTAGAAGCCCTCCGTGATCGATGCCCCCTCCGGCGGAGCGCCGAAAAAAGGCCCCAAGATGGGATCTCACAGGTATAGAAGGTTGCGGCGGTGGAAATAGGGTTTTGGCTCCTCTTCTGATGGTTTGGGGGTACGTAGGTATATATAGGAGAAAGAAGTACGTCGGTGGAGCAACGTGGGCCCCACGAGGGTGGAGGGCGCGCCCCCCTGCCTCGTGCTCTCCTCGTTGATTGCTTTACGTAGACTCCAAGTCCTCTGGACCATGTTTGTTTCCAAAATCACGTTCCCGAATGTTTCATTCCGTTTGTACTCCGTTTGATATTCCTTTTCTGCGAAACACTGAAATAGGCAAAAAAAACAGCAATTTGGGTTGGGCCTCCGGTTAATAGGTTAGTCCCAAAAATAATATAAAAGTGTATAATAAATCCCATTAAACATCCAAAACAGAATATAATATAGCATGGAACAATAAAAAATTGTAGATACGTTGGAGACGTATCAAGCATCCCCAAGCTTAATTCCTGCTCGTCCTCGAGTAGGTAAATGATAAAAGACAGAATTTTTGATGTGGAATGCTACTTAGCATAATTTTCAATGTAATTCTCTTATTTGTGGTATGAATATTCAGATCCGAAAGATTCAAGATAAAAGTTTAATATTGACGTAAAAATAATAATACTTCAAGCATACTAACTAAGAAATTATGTCTTCTCAAAATAACATGGCCAAAGAAAGTTATCCCTACAAAATCATATAGTCTGGCTATGCTCTATCTTCATCACATAAAGTATTTAATCATGCACAACCCCGATGACAAGCCAAGCAATTGTTTCATACTTTTGGTATTCTCAAACTTTTTCAATTTTCACACAATACATGAGCGTGAGCCATGGACATAGCACTATATGTGGAATAGAATGGTGGTTGTGGAGAAGACAAAAAAGGAGAAGATAGTGTCACATAACCTAGGCGTATTAACGGGCTATGGAGATGCCCATCAATATATATCAATGTGAGTGAGTAGGGATTGCCATGCAACGGATGCACTAGAGCTATAAGTATATGGAAGCTCAACAAAAAAAACTAAGTGGCTGTGCATCCAACTTGCTTGCTCATGAAGACCTAGGGCATTTTGAGGAAGCCCATCATTGGAATATACAAGCCAAGTTCTATAATGAAAAATTACCACTAGTATATGAAAGTGATATCATAGGAGACTCTCTATCATGAAGATCATGGTGCTACTTTGAAGCACAAGTGTGGTAAAAGGATAGTAGCATTGTCCCTTCTCTCTTTTTCTCTCATTTTTTCTCTTTTTTTTTGAAATCTCCTTTTTTTTCATCCGGAGTCTCATCCCGACTTTTGGGGGAATCATAGTCTCCATCATTCTTTCCTCACTTGGGACAATGCTCTAATAATGATGATCATCACACTTTTATTTACTTTACAACTTAAGAATTACAAGTCAAAACTTAGAACATAATATGACTCTATGTGGATGCCTCCGGCGGTGTACCGCGATATGCAATGAACCAAGAGTGACATGTATGAAAGAATTATGAACGGTGGCTTTGCCACAAATACGATGTCAACTGCATGATCATGCAAAGCAATATGACAATGATGAAGCGTGTCATAGTAAACGAAACGGTGGTAAGTTGCATGGCAATATATCTCGAAATGGCTACGAAAATGTCATGATAGGTAGGTATGGTGGCTGTTTTGAGGAAGGTATATGGTGGGTGTATGATACCGGCGAAAAGTGCGCGGTATTAGAGAGGGTAACAATGGTGGAAGGATGAAAAGTGCGTATAATCCATGGACTCAACATTAGTCATAAAGAATTCATATACTTGTTGCAAAAATCTACAAGTTATCAAAGCAAAGTATTACGCGCATGCTCCTAGGGGGATAGATTTGTAGGAAAAGACCATCGCTCATCTCCGACCGCCACTCATAAGGAAGACAGTCAATAAATAAATCATGCTCCGACTTCATCACATAACGGTTCACCATACATGCATGCTACGAGAATCACAAACTTTAACACAAGTATTTCTCAAATTCATAACTACTCAACTAGCATGACTCTAATATCACCATCTTCATATCTCAAAACAATTATCAAGCATCAAACTTCTCATAGTATTCAACACACTCATAAGAATTTTTTTACTAATCTTGGATGCCTATCATAATTAAAACAAATTACCATGCTGTTTTGTAGGACTCTTAAAATAATATAAGTGAAGCATGAGAGAACAATAGTTTCTATAAAACAAATCCACCACCGTGCTCTAAAAGATATAAGTGAAGCACTAGAGCAAAAACTATATAGCTCAAAAGATATAAGTGAAGCACATAGAGTATTCTAATAAATTCTGAATCATGTGTGTCTCTCTCAAAAGGTGTGTACAGCAAGGATGATTGTGGTAAACTACCAAAGACTCGAATCATACAAGACGCTCCAAGCAAAACACATATCATGTGGTGAATAAAAATATAGCTCCAAGTAAAGTTACCGATGGACGAAGACAAAAGAGGGGATGCCTTCCGGGACATCCCCAAGCTTTGGATTTTTGGTGTCCTTAGATTACCTTTGGGTGCCATGGGCATCCCCAAGCTTAGGCTCTTGCCACTCCTTGTTCCATAATCCATCAAATCTTTTACCCAAAACTTGAAAACTTCACAACACAAAACTTAACACAAAATCTCGTGAGCTCCGTTAGCGAAAGAAAACAAAACACCACTTCAAGGTACTGTAATGAACTAATTCTTTATTTATATTGGTGTTAAACCTACTGTATTCCATTTTCTCTATGGTTTATAAACTCTTTTATTATCCATAGATTCATCAAATAAGCAAACAACATACAAAAATAGAATCTGTCAAAAACAGAATAGTATGTAGTAATTAATAACTAACGCAAACTTCTGGAACTCAGAAAAATCTATCAAAATAGGACAACCTAGACAATTTGTTTATTGATCTTCTGCAATTGAAATCAGTATTTTATCACATTCTAGTGATTTTTAACAATTGTTTTCGTGAATAGAAAGTTTCTAGAATTTTCAGCAAGATCAAATAACTATCATCCAAGAAGATCCTATAGGTCTAACTTGGCACAAACACTAATTAAAACATAAAAACAAATCTAACCAGAGGATAGATCAAATATTTATTCCTAAACAGAAGCAAAAAGGAAAAAACTAAAAGTAAAATTGGGTTGCCTCCCAACAAGCGCTATCATTTAACGCCCCTAGCTAGGCATAAAAGCAAGCATAGATCTAAGTATTGCCATCTTTTGTAGGTAATCCATAAGTAGCTCTCATAATAGATTCATATGGTAATTTTATTTTATTTCTAGGGAAGTGTTCCATGCCTTTCCTTAATGGAAATTGGAATCTAATATTCCCTTCCTTCATATCAATAATTGCACCAATCGTTCTAAGGAAAGATCTACCAAGAATAATAGGACATCAAGGATTGCAATCTATATCAAACACAATAAAATCTACGGGCACATAGTTCCTATTTGTAACAATAAGAACATCATTAATTCTTCCCATAGGTTTTTTAATAGTGGAATCCGCAAGGTGCAAGTTTAAAGAGCAATCATCAAATTCGCGGAAACCTAACAAATCGCACAAAGTTTTTGGAACCGTGGAAACACTAGCACCCAAATCACACAAAGCATAGCATTCATGATCTTTAATGAAAGATCATGGATGTCGCCTAGAGGGGGGTGAATAGGCGCTTTAAAATATTTATGGTTTAGGCTTGAACAAATGCGGAATAAACCTACCGGTTAATTTGTCAAGCACAAAACCTACAATAACTAGGCTCACCTATGTGCACCAACAACTTATGCTAAGCAAGATAAACTACTAAGTGATAGCAAGATATATGACAAGAAACAATATGGCTATCACAAAGTAAAGTGCATAAGTAAAGATCTCAGCTAAGAGATAACCGAGGCACGCGGAGACGACGATGTATCCCGAAGTTCACACCCTTGCAGATGCTAATCTCCGTTTGGAGCGGTGTGGAGGCACAATGCTCCCCAAGAAGCCACTAGGGCCACCGTAATCTCCTCACGCCCTCGCACAATGCAAGATGCTGTGATTCCACTAAGGGACCCTTGAGGGCGATCACCGAACCCGTACAAATGGCAACCCTTGGGGGCGGTCACCGAACCTGTACACTTTGGCAACCCTTGGGGGCGGTCACTGGTACCCGTCAAATTGCTCGGGGCGATCTCCACAGCCTAATTGAAGACCCCGACGCTTGCCTGGAGCTTTACACCACAATGATTGAGCTCCGAACACCACCAACCGTCTAGGGCGCCCAAGCACCCAAGAGGAACAAGCTCAAGGGTACCAAGCACCCAAGAGTAATATGATTCTCAACTTGCAACTTCCACGTATCACCGTGGAGAACTCAAACCGATGCACCAAATGCAATGGCAAGGGCACACGAAGTGCCCAAGTCCTTCTCTCTCAAATCCCACCGAAGCAACTAATGCTAGGTAGGAAAATGAGAGGAAGAACAAGAAGGAGAACACCAAGAACTAGATCCAAGGGGTTCCCCTCACATAGAGGAGAAAGTGATTGGTGGAAATGTGGATCTAGATCTCCTCTCTCTTTTCCCTCAAAAACTAGCAAGAATCCATGGAGGGATTGAGAGTTAGCAAGCTCGAAGAAGATCAACAATGGGGAAGAACACGAGCTCAAAAAGATAGGGTTCATTGGGGAAGAAGACCCCCTTTTATAGGTCGGGAAAAATCCAACCGTTATGCTCACATCCCACACCGAGCGGTACTACCGCTCCAAGGAGCGGTACTACCGCTAGGGAGGTAGTAGCCCTTTGAAACACAACAGCGAGGAGGCAAAAAGGCCAGAAGAACCATCGGAGCGGTAGTACCGCTTGACCTCACAGTACTATCGCTAGGGGTAGCGGTACTACTTCTAAGGGTAGCGGTACTACTGCTTGCGAGCGGTACTAAAACATTACATCCGTGCCTACCACTGCTGGACTAGTGACGAGTTTTTGGTATGGAGAGGAAGTAGTCATGGAAGTAGTCGCGGTAGTACCACTCCAAGCGGTAGTACCGCTCCCAAGGGCGGTACTAAAAAATTACATCCGCAACAACCCCTTTTAAGGACACCAAAACTGACACAACTTCTGCAAACGGACTCCGAATTCGACGAAACCAAATTTGTTCGAAAGCTAGCGACAAGGGCTAACAAAATCTTGATATAAATACCAATAAGAAGCAAATGAGAAAAGGCCCAAAAGAAAATGGTGAGAACCCTTTCTCGGAAAAGACCGGTGAAACCTCCAACACCGAAAACATTATAGAAGACGCATGCGAACTCCGTTTTCGATGAACTCAAGCTTGTCATCAAGATGACCATAAGCTCTAAGACTCACAAAGAGAACCAAACAAGAACCAAGAAACATGATGCAAGGATGCAATGGTTTGAGCTCTCTACTAACGATACGACCAAGCTACCAACCTGAGAACCCCCCTTGATAGTACGACAAACGATCATATAACCTGGTCTCCCAACTACCACCATGAGACCGGTAAAATAGAAAACCTATCAAGGGAAAACCTTTGCCTTGCAGATGGTCCACTTGAGATAGATGATGACGATCTTGACTCCCTCAAGTTGGACCACCTTTCTTGATTGCGTTGGCTCAATGAAGACTAGATGATTGCTCCCCCATACTCCACTATGGGTGAGTCACTCTTCGGTACACCTTCACAAGTGATTGCGTTGGCTCGATGAAGGGTAGTTGATTGCTCCCCCATACTCCACTATGGGTGAGTCACTCTTCGGTACACCTTCACAAGTCCATTGTCACCACAATGGACGGCAAGCTACAAGCATGATTTCTTCGTGATGCTCCACTTGAACTTGCACAACACAACCTTGATTACGATCACCACTTGATGTCATCCTTTCCATGGGTTGTATGATATCTTCCTCTTGACGCAAGCCCATGGACACATACCTAACCCCACATAAAACTCTCACATAGACCATGGGTTAGTACACAAAGTGCAATGGACAATGCTTACCATACCATGGGATCACTTGATCCCTCTCGGTACATCTTTTACGCTTTGTGAGTTGATCAACTTGATTCGCTCTTGACTTACTCTTGATCAACCTTGAATATTTCCTACTCTCTTCGTTTGGATGATGTCTTGAGGGTAAACATGAATGATCACACAATCTTCTTCTTCAAGACATGCTTGCAATAAGCACAACACTCACATGACCAACCTTTGGATAATTCCTTAATAGCACCTTGGTCAACACATAAACTCCTTGAAACCAACACATGGACTTCGAGAAATGCCTATGGAGTAATCCTTCAAATATAACTCAATGCAACCATTAGTCCATAGAGAATGTCATCAATTACCAAAACCACACATGGGGGCACCGCATGTCCTTTAACCGAAAAAGGCTTTTGCCCCGCTTTATAAATAAAGCAAACCGCCACAGAGCACACATACAAGGACTAGTTCACATGCACCCAAGTCTCACAAACAATATGAAGGTTCTGCTGAGGGCACAGCTCAACAAGCCAAAAAAAAACTAAATGAAAAGAGCCGGGAATCCCAACAACTGTCTAGTCGGGTTCCGGCGGTGGCGGCGGGGGCGGTGGAGACAGGCGGACGACCATCAAGCATAGGTTGGCGATGAAGGCTGAGATGGCGTCGCAATCCTGGGGGCTGCTAAGCGGCCGCCAAAGCTGCAAGAAACTAGACAGTTTGAAGATAGCGTCAGTAGCCCGTCGTAGAGGAGCGCGCTGGATCACAAGCTTATTGCGGATCGTCCAGAGGGTCCAAGCGAGGACACCAATCTCAAGCCACCTAATGTGGCGAGAAGACAAGGGAGAGGACTGGAACTCGTCATATAGGTCGGGGAAGTTGGTGTGACACCAATTTCCACCCACCACGTCACGGAAGCAACTCCACACGAATTGCGCGGATACGCATGAGAAGAAGATGTGATTCGAGTCCTCGGGAACGCTGCAAAGTGTGCAGAGGCCGGAGCCCGGGCCATTGCGCTTGAGGACCTCAACGCCAGACGGGAGTCGACCGCGAATCCACTGCCACATGAAGATCCGGATTTTCAGGGGCAGGCGGATGGATCACACCGTTGCAAGGGGGGAGGGGCGGAGGAGGGAGCTATGGCCTGGTACAGAGACTTGGTGGAGAATAGTCCCGAAGGTTCGAGACGCCATCTCACCCGGTCAGGACGACTATCCACCACAGGCTCATGAAGAGCAACACTGTCCAGCAACTCGCGCCAAGCGGCGGATTCTGGGGGGCCAAAGGGCCTCCGAAAAGCAAGGCGCCCTAGGTCAATAAGGGCCCTCTCAACAGAGATCAAGGGTTCTACTATGATGGAGAAGAGGTCGGGGAAGCGCGCGGCGAAGGGGGAGTCTCCAACCCATCTGTCAAACCAGAACAACGTCGCCGATCCGGAGCCCACCGAGATGGATGTCCCGATGCGAAGGACAGGGAGCAGCTGGACGACCGACTGCCAGAACTGCGAGCCACCAGATCTCTGACAAAAGGCGAGGGGTTGGCCACGCGCTACCTCTTGAGCTTGTGTTGGTTTTCCCCGAAGAGGAGAGGATGATGCAGCAGAGTAGCGTAAGTATTTCCCTCAGTTTTTGAGAACCAAGGTATCAATCCAGTAGGAGGCCACACTCAAGTCCCTCGTACCTGCACACAACGATAGCTACTTGTAACCAACGCGATTAGGGGTTGTCAATCCCTTCACGGTCACTTACGAGAGTGAGATCTGATAGAGATAATATTTTTGGTATTTTTAGTATAGAGATGCAAAGTGAAAAGGAAAAAGCAAAGCAAGATTAAAGTGATGGAGATTGATATGATGAGAATAGACCCGGGGGCCATAGGTTTCACTAGTGGCTTCTCTCAAGAGAATAAGTATTCTATGGTGGGTGAACAAATTACTGTTGAGCAATTGACAGAATTGAGCATAGTTATGAGAATATCTAGGCATGATCATGTATATAGGCATCACGTCCATGACAAGTAGATCGAAACAATTCTGCATGTACTACTATTACTCCACTCATCGACCGCTATCCAGCATGCATCTAGAGTATTAAGTTAAGAACAGAGTAACGCTTTAAGCAAGATGATATGATGTAGAGAGATAAATTCATGCAATATGAAATAAACCCCATCTTGTTATCCTCGATGGCAATGATACAATACGTGCCTTGCTGCCGCTTCTGTCACTGGGAAAGGACACCGCAAGATCGAACCCAAAGCTAAGCACTTCTCCCATGGCAAGAACTACCAATCTAGCTGGCCAAACCAAACGGATAATTCGAAGAGACTTGCAAAGATAACCAATCATACATAAAAGAATTTAGAAAAGATTCAAATATTATTCATAGATAGACTTGATCATAAACCCACAATTCATCGGTCTCAACAAACACACCGCAAAAAGAAGAAGATTACATCGAATAGATCTCCACAAGAGAGGGGGAGAGCTTTGTATTGAGATCCAAAAAGAGAGAAGAAGCCATCTAGCTAATAACTATGGACCGGAAGGTCTGAGGTAAACTACTCACACTTCATCGGAGAGGCTATGATGATGTAGAAGCCCTCCATGATGACGGCCCTCTCCTGCGAAGCTCCGGAACAGGCCCCAAGATGGGATCTCGTGGATACATAAAGTTGCGGCGTGGAATTAGGTTTTTGGCTCCGTATCTGTTCGTTTGGGGGTACGTGGGTATATATAGGAGGAAGAAGTATGTCGGTGGAGCTTCGATGGACCCACGAGGGTGGGGGCGCGCCTGGGGGTGTAGGGCGCCCCCCTACCTCATGCCCGCCTCGAAGCTTCCTTGGCGTAGGGTCCAAGTCTCCTAGGTCATATTCGCGAAGAAAATCACGTTCCAGAAAGGATTATTCTATTTGGACTCTGTTTGATATTCCGTTTCTTCGAAACACTGAAATAGGCAAAAAAACAGCAATTTTGGGCTGAGCCTCCGGTTAATAGGTTAGTCCCAAAAATAATATAAAAGTGAAAAAATAAAGCCCAATATAGTCCAAAACAATAGATAATATAGCATGGAGCAATCAAAAATTATAGATACGTTGGAGACGTATCACCACACAGATACTTGTTCCGAATGATGTCAAGCCAGAGGCCCCCTGGCCCTGCGAGATCCGCCAGAGCCAACGGGATAGGAGGGCGATATTCATGCTCTTGGAGCACATGATCCCGAGGCCTCCTTGATCCCTAGGCTTGCAGATGTCAGGCCATCTAACCATATGGTATTTCTGCTTATTGTTGTTGCCGACCCAGTAAAAGCGGGACTGAATTTTGGCGATCTCATGGTGCAGGGTCTCATGGAGGCTGTAGAAGCTCATGAGGAACATGAGGAGGCTGGAGAGGGATGAGTTAATGAGAATGGTCCGAGCCGCCTTTGACAACCATCTACCCTGCCAAGGCTCAATGCGCGTTTGCAGCTTGGTCACAGTCGGGCGCAGGTCCGCGACGGTGAGCCGAGAGTCACTTATGGGCGTTCCTAGGTAAGTTGTGGGAAAGGAGCCGAGGCGGCAGTTAAGCCGGTTGGCAATGGCAAGCGACTCGGCCCGAGAGTAGCCCATCACCACCACATCACTCTTATCGAAGTTTATCTTAAGGCCAGACATTTGTTGGAAGCAGAGGAGAAGGAACTTAAGGTTGGCGATATCCGACTCTGAGCCTTCAACCATGAAAATGGTGTCGTCGGCATACTGGAGGAGGGACATCCCGAAGCCCCCAGCCAGGTGGGGAGCGATCCCTTGAATATGGCCAGCAGCCTTAGCCTTATCCAGAATGGCGGCAAGCGCGTCCACCACCATATTTAATAAGAAAGGGGAGAAGGGATGTCCTTGCCTTACCCCACAGAAGGTTGGGAAGTAAGGGCCGATCTCCCCATTGATGTTCACGGCAGTGCGACCGCAAGAGACCATCTGCATTACCTGGAGATCCAATGGTCGTCGAAGCCCTTTTGGAGCAATACTTCCCAAAGGAAGGGCCAACTAACCGTGTCGTAGGCCTTATGGAAATCAATCTTCAAGAAGACCGCCTTAAGGTGTTTAGAGCGCACCTCATGGAGGACTTCGTGAAGGACTAGCACCCCATCCAGAATGTATCGGCCTTGAATGAAGGCGGATTGGTTGGGGTGGGTAATCTGGTCCGCGAGGAGGGTCGCCCTATTGGCATACCCTTTTGCCAGAATCCGAAAAATCACGTTGATGACCGTGATTGGACGAAACTGACGGATGTCGGAGGCGCCTGGGACCTTCGGGATGAGCGAGATGATCCCATAGTTGAGGCGCCCGAGGTCGATGGACCCAACATAGACCTCTTCGAAAATGGCCATGATCTCCGGTTTGATCACATTCCAGAAAGACTGGAAGAATTTCACTGGGAGGCCATCCGGACCCGGGGCCGAGGTGGGGTTCATGCCGCGGATGGCATCCCAGACCTCGTCCTCAGAGAAGGGGGCCGTAAGGGCCGCGTTCTCCTTAGCGGAGACAAGCTGGTGGCTGGACCAGCAGTCGAGGGCCAATGATAAGCCTCCCTGAGTGGGGCAGAGAAAAGGGTCCTATAGAATCCATCGGCATGAGCCCCGATGTCCCGGGGGGACTGTAGCAGAGAATCCCCATCCCAAAGGAGGGGAATGGTATTGCATCTGCGCCGACCATTCGCTATGGCCTGGAAGTAGGCCGTGTTCGCGTCACCTTTCAGAACCCATTTTTGGGCGCCGCGCAAGCGCCAATAGGCCTCCTCGTCGGTGTATATGACCGAGAGCTGGTCCTCCAAGTCGTACCTAGAGAGCCAATCCTCAGGCGAGAGGCCAAGCGCGTCAGCGCGTAGGTCGAGGGCCTGGATGGCGGACAACAGGGTCTTCTTGCGCTCGAGAAGGTCACGCCCCAGGTTGGCACCCCAACCCTTCATAAATTGTCAGCCCCGCTTGGCACAAAATTGCCAGGAATCAATGGCCGAGGGGGGATGAGGGTGAGGGTGACCGCGAGCCTCAACCCAACGAGCGCGAACCGCCTCCACGAAGCCAGTCTGGGACAGCCAGAAAGTCTCAAACCGGAATCGTGGGGGTATCAAGGGGCGCTCGTCGGCAGAGGACAAAAGGAGGGGGATGTGGTCGGAGCCAATTCTAGTGATATCTCAGAGGGAGGCGAGGGAGAAACGGAGGTCCCATTCCGGGGAAACTAGGACCCGATCCAGAACGGACTGGGTCGAAGAGGCCTGGCGGTTGGTCCAGGTAAACCTGGCACCTACCCTATCTAACTCGCGGAGACCAAGGTCGGCAATGCAGTCATTAAACATTTGCATGCGGGCAAATTTGACATGCGAGTTGCTCTTGTCCTCCGCGAATCGGAGCAGGTTAAAGTCACCCCCGACCACCACCGGAAGAGTGGCGGCCGTAACCTTCCGGTGGAGCTCCTCGAGGAAGGAGGCAGACCTACTATGGTCCGCGGGGCCGTAGACGATAATGACCTCCCACTTGAAGTTGAGGGCCCATTAGAAGAGTTCCATACTCACAAAGAACTGGCCTCGGTCCATGCCCCCAACCTCGAAGGTGGCATCCTTTACGCCTAATAGGATGCCACCGGAATGGCCAGTGCTCCCACTAGAAGGGAGCTAATGCCACGCAAAGAGGTGGGAGCTAAGCCGATCGAGCTCAGGAAGGGAGAATTCCGTGCACATTGTTTATTGGATGGCGACAATGTCAATGTGTTCCTCTCTCATGTACTCAATGAGTTGGCGGCGACGGCCATCATGGCCAAAGCCGCGGATGTTCTATAAGAGAGCGCACATTAGGCGTCCATCGGGGGGCTGCTTGACCCCCAAGACACGGGATGCGCTTTGAGTGCGAAGGCCTGCGGTCCGGGAGCGAGTGCGTCCACGGATGTCAGCCTCAGCCAACGGTAGCAGACCGCCCGGCCGCCGGGAGGGCGCCGGGGTGGTCTCCACCGTCGCCGAGGATGAACCGGAGGAGGAGGAGAGATTCACACGGGCTTACGCAAGTCTACCATCAAGGATCTCGCGGGCCCTAATGGCCTCGATCTGCACTAAGGGGGGAGCCACCTCCCCCCTGAAGATGATCGCAGAATCTGACGCAACCTTAACTAGTTGGCCAAGCGGGATCGACTCAAGAGCAGAGAACGAGCAGGAAGAAACAGACGGGGGAACCGACGGTGTACCTGGCTCCAGGTTCCGGGACGCAGCCCGAAGCTCTGCCCGCTCGTGGATGAGCAGGGCCGGGGTGCCTGCGGGACGAGCCGCGTCAAGCCGAGCGCTCCGGTGGGAGGCGGTCACCGGGGAGGAGGCGGACCAGCCACGTCGAGATGAGGGAGTGGAACCCCTCCTAGAGTAGGCCGCGGTCCGAGGCAGAGGTGGGGGGGCGGCCGCCGGTGTGGTCACCATAGCCGACGCCCCACCGAGGATGATGCAGCAGGAGCTCAGAGGCGGAGACGATGGAGACGCGGGCCTGATGATGATCGCGGACGGGGACCCAGCGGCCCCACGAGGAAGGACAGCCACCACGGGGCCAGTCGGGGCCAGAGGGACGAGAGGAGGGGGAGGGGGGAGTCCCGGGTGCACCCATCCTCCACGCCGCGAGAAGGGGCTGACGGTGGGTGCAGATCTGGAGGCGGAGGGTCGGACGGTCCAGGAGGGGGATCAGAACCCTCCCGATCCAACAGGTCTAGAGCGGCGCGAGGGGACGAGGGAGGAGGGTCAAGGCCGAACCCCTCCCCCTCGAGGAGAGCCAGCCCAGCACGGGACGGCGAGACGGACGCAGGGCGGAGATGCGGGGGGACACGAGCACTCGGGAAGCGCGGAGACGAGGCGGGGAAGACCTGAAGGCTGACATCCGACACGTCGCTGCCGTCGGATGGTAGCGAGGGAACCACCAGAGAGAGGCCGGCCCCCGCGCCACCTCTGGATGAAGAGGGTGGTGGGTCGTGCTGGGGGCTATCCTCGTACTCTTCATCGTCGTCCTCAGAGCCAGAGTGGTGGCCGTGGCGGGGGCCCCGGTTGCTACGAGGCTCCCCATGACCCCCACCGTCGGGGCCGCCCCGGTGGCTGTCGTCGGGGATACGGGGGGCGACCAATGTGGTTGGGTGGCTCAGGCGAGATCCGGAGGTCAAAGCCCTGGTCGTTGAAGAACACACGGATCGTGGCACGAAGCTTGGACGATTCAAGGGATTTGACCATGACCCGCACCTCCTCCTCCTTGCGGAGAGAGAGCTCGTCCACCACGACCACCTTGCCTAGGATGCGGGACATGTTCCGAATGACCCTCTCGGAGCGCGCAATGTCGGGGAGGCCGCCGATGAGGATCCAAGCCGTGTCCAGGACCGCCATAGCAAGAGGGTCCCGGACCGGCACTGAGATGTCCACCACGAGCGAGTTGAGCGCGAGGGTGATGTCGCGACTGCGGGTGCCGTAGCCGTGACTGACCGCATCGGGGAACACCACAGAGAACTGGTTCCCCGACAGCAAGGTGACCTGCCAGTCCCAGGAGCAGAGGTAGAGATGATTGAGTTCCGCCTCAATCATCTCCAGAGAAGCCATCCCATCCTTCACAGAAACAATAGCCAGGAGCGAGGGGGTGGGCGGCGGGAGCCCCGGGACCTCGATGTGGAAGTAGCCGAGGCCCTCGATCCCGTGCCCATACATCATCAACTCCTCAGAGACTGGGTGATCGGGGCAGAGGGCAGCGGGGTGGTCCGGGTTCGAGCACACAAAGCAGCACTTGGGTGGGGGCAGGCCACCTGGGAATGACCCGCACGGCCACAATTGAAGCACTTGACAAGGTCGGCAGCGGGATCATCCGAGCGGAGGGCGGACGGGGCGGACGCGGCCGGCGTGTGAGAGGGAGTCGAGGCCATAGCCTGGCCATTGCCACGGCCGAGACCCCGCTTCTTCTTACGCTTAGGCCCGGCCTTGCCCCGGCCGGCCCCGGATGCGCCCGGAGGGAAGCTCGGGGCGGAGCGAGGGGGCTGGTAACGGCGGGTCTCAAAGGAGGCAACAGGAGGACGATCAAGGACCGGGGAGCGGGAGCGACCGCCGCGGGCGGGCGAGCGGCCACCTTCCCGGCGACGAGGAGGAGATGGGGAGCGGCGGCGCTGCGACCTCCACTCCGGAGCGGGTGCGGGCGAGCGGGACCGGGAGCGGTCCCGGCTGTCAGCCCTGGCCAGAGAACGGCGCGACGGGGAGCGGTGGTCGGCGCGTGGGGGCGAGCGGCGGTCCGAGCAGGGAGGAGACCGCCGGGAGTCGCGGGCAGAGAGCTGCCGGCGGAGGTCCTCCTCATGACGGGATGCGTCGGGAGAGGGGCGGGGAGCAGCGCGGCGGTCGTCAGCCCGCCACTTGGGGCGCGGGGCGTCGTCCCCCCAGGAGCGCGGCATGGGAGCCGGCAGGGAGGGGGAGGGGCGGGGGACGGGGTGATGCGCGGAGGCGGAGGGCGGGAGAGGGGCGCTCGCTAGGGTTCTGGTCAGGGTAGAGGAGTGCGGGGATGGGGAACGCGGCAGGCCCGCGGGGAGCCAAATGGCCGGGCGACCTGATTGGGCCGGCCCAAGCGTGGGTCCAGGAGGGGGTCCAAAATCAAGGGGGAGGCCCGCCCAAGGGGAGGCCCAGGATGCATCCGGCCCAGAACAGCATGACCCAGCTTGCGAGGTAGAGCGGCCGGGGCGAGGGTTTCCCCAGTCGCCGCCGTCCCTGCCGCGGCCGGCGCCGGCGCCACCTGGGATGCGGGCCAAGCCCGACTGGGTGCACACGAGGGAGAGAGGTGTAGCGTGGAGGTCCCGAAGGCCGCAATGAAGGGTCTGAACGGGGACGATCGGTGGAAGATCGGCGAGCACGCAGGGGGGAACTCCGCCCGACACGGAGAAGCCCGAGCCACAACGACCAGGGGGTGGCCACTGCGAGGCGCCAAGACGTGCCGGCCAGCCCCAGGTCGGACCGCCCCGCGACACCCCACGCCGAAGCGCGGCGGTGGCGAGCAGTCCTGGGACCCAAAGCGGCTGCTTTCCCGGGCGTCCTCGGCGAGGGCATGACGGCGCGGCGCGAGCGAGCAGGAGCGCCGGGGCGACCGGACCGGGGCGGGGGCGAGGGGATCATATGGAGTCCGACCGACCGAGGCCAGGGTGGGGGGTCCCGGTGAACCACCGGGCGACCGGCCGCAACGTCATCTAGCTCCGCCATATCAACCCATAGGAGCACCAGAGACGGCGAGGAGGGCTGAGGAGTGGAGGGGACGGCAGCGGGGGGCGCGGGGGCGACCGCCGGCGACGGGGAGGGGGTCGCGCGGCCGCGGGCGCCGGGTCGCCAGGGGCGGCGCATGAGCTCATTTCAAAATCCTGCTCTTATTCACTGTATCGTCAAGGCATCTCGCAGGAGATTATGAGCCTGCTTCATAAGCTACCGAACCTGAACTTTGAAATCTTTTTTATCTTTTTAGCACATGTCGTTTCAATCTCCCCCATTTTGGTAATTGATGACAATCACTTTCAAGAGAGTTTATATAAGGAATTATGCATCACCATGCAATGCAACAACCAATGATGCATGAGAATGGGATGCAAATGCTTAGGAACAAAACTCTCTGAACCTCCTCCCCCATTGGCATCGATTGCCAAAATGGGTGAAAAGCTTAAGGCCAGTATAAAAAGTGTTTCTCCATAAATTGTGTATTTCTCAACAAGAGAGTGGAATGCAATACACATGCCCAACGGTAAATACTTAGAGGAAGACAAACTATAATGCGGCCCAAAAATTGCAAAAGAATGATATGCCACAAAGACATAACAAAGAGAGAAACAAGCAATCAAGCAATCAAAAGATACCAATTGAAGCAAGCTATCAAAAGATACCAATTGAACCAACTAGACCAATGATCCTACGTGCCACATGAATAAAAGATATTATGATATGAGCAAAGGAGTGTTCTAGAGAAACTAGAGAAGCTCCCCATGATTTGCGCACAAATTAGTTTTGTAATTGGATACACCGAGCACAAAATAGGATCATCACTCCCCAAAGATCAATAGAACCTCACGACAAGTGCAAGAGAGCAATGGAGTGTTCTAAAGACACTAGTGAAGCTCCCCATGATTTGTGCAATCCTTAGAATATTTGCATTAGGATACCAAGTGCACAAAATAGGATCATCACTCCTCGAAAATCAATAGAAACTCACAACAAGAGAAAGTGAGCATGTAGGAAACAAAGCCTAGCACAAGCAACAAACACATGGTTGAGCAACATGTAAAAGAGGCAACTTAAGAATGGGCTCAACCAAAAAGATGTGTGTGAGTCAAGGCAATGCACTTGAGAAGACTAATGTACGGATGAGCATCAAGCATCAATAAAGTCTTGAAAGAATGAGGCACACGGTGCAAGGCCTATCATTCCCACACACAACTAGCAAATGGGTTCACAAGCTTACTAATAAGCAAATAGAGAACCTATGCTTGTGACAACCCGTGGTGAAGATAGAAGATGAAAGCCTCATCAAGACGAGGGATACCAATTAAGATGGCAAAAGCCTCGGAAAGATAAGCATGAGGAAAATGATGTTCACCACACAAGAGTGCATCAAGATGCAACGAGATAAGACACGCACTCAAGGCCAAAGCTTTCACGGAGCCACCCAAGAAATAACAAAAGAAAGACAAGGTGGACGTGAAAGAAAGGATATCATATAGAGATGTAATTTCTCTCAAGTGTATAAGGTTCTAGGTAGACGAAATCATGATGGTATATATCTACAAAGGAGGATGTACACCCGAAATAGTTACAACATGAAGGAACAAGATATCCAAAAGGAAGTCATACATATAGCAATAAGATATTTGCTTGAGAGCATAGCACATGGCTAGATATGGTCTTACTGTATATAAATGAATTCCAACCACACGAACATCAAAGACATCACAACTAGCAACAAGACATCATTGTTGGGATGCTTTGAGAAAGGAAACAAGTAACACAAGAAAGAATGGATAACATGCCATGATACAACCTACACAAGGTTGATGCAAGAAATGTGTGCATGAAGTATATGAAGATACTTGTTATCGAGATAACATTGGAAGGATGTAGTAGATAGCAATTGAAGGTACAAAGTAGTTCATTGATCATCCTAGCTTGACTCCAATAATCACATGGTTACAACACCTTCCTTGTGAGTGAGCCGAGCATCCAATGCATCTCCACTTGTTTCTAGAACAACAACACAAACAAAATGGTACCCAAACTCATTGGGACCAAAGAGTTAGAGAACCAACAACACATAGGACAAACTCCACATGAATATGTGCATATAGATATGAAAATGAATTTCATGCACATCTCATCCAATTTGAGACTTTGTGGAGTTCCCCCTATATATTGGGTCAAAGAAAGAAAGCATGCCAAAGAAACTACAAGAAGTAAATATGCATGCTCGAGACTTTCAAGAACCGAGACCAAAAGACAAAGAAAAACCAAGCGAAGAAAAGATACCAAATGAATAAATCATCACTTGGAGGATATCCACAAAAGATACATCAAGGAATGAGATATCCGTTGATACACTCAAAATAAAAATAAAATCAAACTCCCAAAAGAGAGGATGGTTCCAAACAAACCAAGCTCTCTACAAAGTTTCATGATGGCACAAAGTACCAAAACGAAAACAGCTTGCCTTATGATAACCCACAAGTACAGGGGATCGCAATAGTTTTCGATAAGTAAGAGAGTCAAACCCAACGAGGAGCTAAAGGTAGAACAAATATTTCCTCAAGTTCTATCGACCACCGATACAACTCTACGTACGCTTGACGTTCGCTTTACCTAGAACAAGTATGAAACTAGAAATACTTTGTAGGTTTTTTTGGATAGGCTTGCAAGAAAATAAAGAGAGCACGTAAATAAAAGCTAGGGGCAGTTGTAAGTAAAGAAGCAATAAAGTAAATATAGCGAGTGTGGAAAAGTGGTGGTAGGAGTTGCGAAATTGTCCCTAAGCAATTGACTACTTTACTAGACCGATAGCAAGTTTCATGTGGGAGAGGCCACTGCTAACATGTCATCCCTGACTTGGAATTCTATGCACTTATGATTGGAACTATTAGCAAGCATCTGCAACTACAAACGTTCATTAAGGTAAAACCCAACCATAGCATTAAGATATATTGGTCCCCCTTCAATCTCGTATGCATCAGTTTCTATGCTAGGTTGAAGCTTCTGTCACTCTTGCCCTCCAATACATAGTCCTATCAACATACAACTAACCCTATGGTGTGATCCACGCGCGCGCTCATATGATGGGCACCAAAGGACAACAACATAACCACAAGCAAATTAAATCAATCATAGCAATTCATCAACCACCGATAGGACAACGAAAATCTACTCAAACATCATAGGATGGCAACACATCATTGGATAATAATATGAAGCATAAAGCACCATGTTCAAGTAGAGGGTACAGCGGGTTGCGGGAGAGTGGACCGTTGTAGATAGAGGGGGGAAGGTCATGGAGAGGTTGGTGAAGATGGCGGAGGTGTTGGTGAAGATCGTGGTGATGATGATGGCCCCCGGCGGCGTTCCGACGCCACCGGAAGCGAGGGGGAGAGAGCCCCCCTCCTTCTTCTTCTTCCTTGACCTTCTCCCTAGATGGGAGAAGGGTTTCCCCTCTGGTCCATGGTCTCCATGGTGTGGGAGGGGCGATAGCCCCTCCGAGATTGGATCTGTCTCTCTGTCTCTCTCTGTTTCTGCGTTCTGTTCTGCTGCCTTTTCACCATTTCAGGTATATATGGAGATCCGTAACTCTGATTGGACTCAAACCTTCGCCGTGATTTTTTTTCCAAAAATTAGCTTTCTTGCGGCCGAAGAAGGGCATCAACTGCCTTACGGGTGGCCCACGAGGGTGGGGGGCGTGCCCTCCTGGTACGGGCGTGGAACCCTGCCTCGTGGCCACCTCGGACACCGTTTCACGTTGATCTTTCTCCCAGATTTTCCAAATATTCCAAAAATAAGCTCCGTCCATTTTTATCCCGTTTGGACTCCGTTTGATATGGATATTCAGCGAAACCAAAAACATGCAACAGACATGAACTAGCACTGGGCACTGGATCAATACGTTAGTCCCAAAAATAGTATAAAAAGTTGCTAAAAAGTATATGAAAGTTGAATAATATTGGCATGGAACAATTAAAAATTATAGATATGACGGAGACGTATCAGCATCCCCAAGCTTAATTCCTGCTCGTCCTCGAGTAGGTAAATGATAAAAAAGATAATTTTTGATGTGGAATGCTACCTAGCATAATCTTGATTATATGTCTAATCATGGCATGAATATTAAGACACGAGTGATTCAAAGCAATAGTCTATCCTTTGACATAAAAACAATAATACTTCAAGCATACCAACCAAGCAATTTTGTCTTATTGAAATAACATAGCCAAAGAAAGCTCATCCATACAAAATCGTATAGTCTTGCTATGCTCCATCTTCACCACACAAAATGTTCACATCATGCACAACCCCGATGACAAGCCAAGCAATAGTTCCATACTTTTGACGTTTCTCAAACCTTTTCAACTTTCACGCAATACATGAGCGTGAGCCATGGACATGCACTGTAGGTGGAATAGAATATGATGATGGGGGTTATGTGGAGAAGACAAAAAAAGGAGAAAGTCTCACATCGACGTGGCTAATCAACGGGCTATGGAGATGCCCATCAATTGATGTCAATGTGAGGAGTAGGGATTGCCATGCAATGGATGCACTAGAGCTATAAGTATATGAAAGCTCAAACTGAAACTAAGTGGGCGTGCATCCAACTTGCTTGCTCATGAAGACCTAGGGCATTTGAGGAAGCTCGTCGTTGGAATATACAAGCCAAGTTCTATAATGAAAATTCCCACTAGTATATGAAAGTGATAACTCAAGAGACTCTCTATATGAAGAACATGGTGCTACTTTGAAGCACATGTGTGGTAAAAGGATAGTAACATTGCCCCTTCTCTCTTTTTCTCTTTCTTTTTTTTTCTCTCTTTTTTTGGGCCTTCTCTTTTTTTGGCCTTTCTCTTTTTTTTCGTCCGGAGTCTCATCCCGACTTGTGGGGGAATCATAGTCTCCATCATCCTTTCCTCACTGGGGCAATGCTCTAATAATGATGATCGTCACACTTTTATTTACTTACAACTCGATATTACAACTTGATACTAGAACAAAGATATGACTCTATAGGAATGCCTCTGGCGGTGTACCGGGATGTGCAATGATCTAGCATAGCAATGACATCAAAAAAACGGACAAGCCATGAAAACATCATGCTAGCTATCTTACGATCATACAAAGCAATATGACAATAAATGCTCAAGTCATGTATATGATGATGATGGAAGTTGCATGTCAATATATCTCGGAATGGCTATGGAAATGCCATAATAGGTAGGTATGGTGGTTGTTTTGAGGAAGATATAATGAGGCTTATGTGTGATAGAGCGTATCGTATCACAGGGTTTGGATGCACCGGTGAAGTTTGCACCAACTCTCGAGGTGAGAAAGGGCAATGCACGGTACCGAAGAGGCTAGCAATGATGGAAGGGTGAGAGTGCGTATAATCCATGGACTCAAAATTAGTCATAAAGAACTCACATACTTATTGCAAAAATCTATTAGTCCTCAAAACAAAGTACTACGTGTTGGGGAACGTAGTAATTTCAAAAAATTTCCTACGCACACGCAAGATCATGGTGATGCATAGCAACGAGAGGGGAGAGTGTTGTCTACGTACCATCGTAGACCGAAGCGGAAGCGTTGACGCAACATAGAGGAAGTAGTCGTACGTCTTCCCGATCCGACCAATCCAAGCACCGAAACTATGATGCCTCCGAGTTCTAGCACACGTTCAGCTCGATGACGATCCCCGAGCTTCGATCCAGCAAAGCGTCGGGGAGGAGTTCCGTCAGCACGACGGCGTGGTGACAATCTTGATGGTCTACCATCGCAGGGCTTCGCCTAAACACCGCTACGATATGATCGAGGTGGAATATGGTGGAGGGGGGCACCGCACACAACTATGGAACGATCACGAAGATCAACTTGTGTGTCTATGGGGTGCCCCCTGCCCCCGTATATAAAGGAGTGGAGGAGGGGAGGGCCGGCCCTCTCTATGGCGCGCCCTAGGGAGTCCTACTCCCACCGGGAGTAGGATTCCCCCTTTCCTAGTCCAACTAGGAGTTCTTCCATGTAGTAGGAGTAGGAGGCAAGGAAGGGCAAAGGAGAAGGGAAGGAAGGAGGGGGCGCAGCCCCTCCCCCTAGTCCAATTCGTACTAGGCCTTGGGGGGCCGCGCAACCTGCCCTAGGCAGCCCCTCTCTCTTTCCCGTATGGCCCAATAAGGCCCAATACTTATCCCCCGTATTCCCATAATTCCCCGGTACTCCGTAAAATACCCGAACCACTCAGAACCTTTTCGAAGTCCGAATATAGTCGTTGAATATATCGATCTTTACGTCTCGACCATTTCGAGACTCCTCGTCATGTCCCCGACCTCATCCGGGACTCCGAACTCCTTCGGTACATCAAAACTCATAATATAACTTTCATCGAAACCTTAAGCGTGCGAACCCTACGGGTTCGAGAACAATGTAGACATGACCGAGACACGTGTCCGGTCAATAACCAATAGTGGAACCTGGATGCTCATATTGGCTCCTACATATTCTACGAAGATCTTTATCGGTCAGACCGCATAACAACATACGTTGTTCCCTTTGTCATCGGTATGTTACTTGCCCGAGATTCGATCGTCGGTATCTCAATACCTAGTTCAATATCGTTACCGGCAAGTCTCTTTACTCGTTCCGTAAAACATCATCTCACAACTAACTCATTAGTTGCAATGCTTGCAAGGCTTATGTGATGTGCATTACTGAGAGGGCCCAGAGATACCTCTCCGACAATCGGAGTGACAAATCCTAATCTCGAAATACGCCAACCCAACAAGTACCTTGGAAGACACCTGTAGAGCACCTTTATAATCACCCAGTTACGTTGTGACGTTTGGTAGAACACAAAGTGTTCCTCCGATAAACGGGAGTTGCATAATCTCATAGTCATAGGAACATGTATAAGTCATGAAGAAAGCAATAGCAACATACTAAACTATCAGGTGCTAAGCTAACGGAATGGATCATGTCAATCACATCATTCTCCTAATGATGTGATCCCGTTAATCAAATGACAACTCATGTCTATGGCTAGGGAACATAACCATCTTTGATCAACGAGCTAGTCAAGTAGAGGCATACTAGTGACACTCTGTTTTTCTATGTATTCACACATGTATCATGTTTCCGGTTAATACAATTCTAGCATGAATAATAAACATTTATCATGAAATAAGGAAATAAATAATAACTTTATTATTGCCTCTAGGGCATATTTCCTTCAGTCTCCCACTTGCACTAGAGTCAATAATCTAGTTCACATCACCATGTGATTTTACACCAATAGTTCACATCATCATGTGATTAACACCCATAGTTCACATCGTTATGTGACCAACACTCAAAGGGTTTACTAGAGTCGATAATCTAGTTCACATCGCTATGTGATTAACACCCAAAGAGTACTAAGGTGTGATAATGTTTTGCTTGTGAGAGAAGTTTATTCAACGGGTCTGCCACATTCAGATCCGTATGTATTTTGCAAATTTCTATGTCAACAATACTCTGTTCGGAGCTACTCTAGCTAATTGCTCCCACTTTCAATATGTATCTAGATTGAGACTTAGAGTCATCTAGATTAGTGTCAAAACTTGCATCGACGTAACCCTTTACGACGAACCTTTTTGTCACCTCCATCATCGAGAAACATATCCTTATTCCACTAAGGATAATTTTGACCGTTGTCCAGTGATCTACTCCTAGATCACTATTGTACTCCCTTGCTTAACTCAGTGTAGGGTGTACAATAGATCTGGTACACAGCATGGCATACTTTATAGAACCTATGGCTGAGGCATAGGGAATGACTTTCATTCTCTTTCTATCTTCTGCCGTGGTCAGGATTTGAGTCTTACTCAATTTCACACCTTGTAACACAGGCAAGAACTCTTTCTTTGACTGTTCCATTTTGAACTACTTCAAAATCTTGTCAAGGTATGTACTCATTGAAAAAACTTATCAAGCGTCTTGATCTATCTCTATAGATCTTGATGCTCAATATGTAAGCAGCTTCACCGAGGTCTTTCTTTGAAAAAACTCCTTTCAAACACTCCTTTATGCTTTGCAGAATACTTCTACATTATTTACGATCAACAATATGTTATTCACATATACTTATCAGAAATGTTGTAGTGCTCCCACTCACTTTCTTGTAAATACAGGATTCACCGCAAGTCTGTATAAAACTATATGCTTTGATCAACTCATCAAGGCTTATATTCCAACTCCGAGATGCTTGCACCAGTCCATAGATGGATCGCTGGAGCTTGCATATTTAGTTAACACCTTTAGGATCGACAAAACCTTCTAGTTGCATCGTATACAACTCTTCTTTAATAAATCCATTAAGGAATGCAGTTTTGTTTATCCATTTGCTAGATTTCATAAAATGAGGCAATTGCTAACATGATTCGGACAGACTTAAGCATAGATATGAGTGAGAAACTCTCATCGTAGTCAACACCTTGAACTTGTCGAAAACCTTTTGCGACAATTCTAGCTTTGTAGATAGTAACACTACTATCAGCGTCCGTCTTCCTCTTGAAGATCCATTTATTTTCTATGGCTTGCCGATCATCGGGCAAATCCATCAAAGTCCATACTTTGTTCTCATACATGGATCATATCTCAGATTTCATGGCCTCAAACCATTTCGTGGAATCTGGGCTCATCATCGCTTCCTCATAGTTCGCAAGTTTGTCATGGTCTAGTAACATGACTTCCAGAACATGATTACCATACCACTCTGGTGCGGATCTCACTCTGGTTTACCTACGAGATTCGGTAGTAACTTGATCTGAAGTTACATGATCATCATCATTAGCTTCCTCACTAATTGGTGTAGTAGTCACATGAACAGATTTTGTGATGAACTACTTTCCAATAAGGGAGCAGGTACAGTTACCTCATCAAGTTCTACTTTCCGCCCACTCACTTCTTTCGAGAGAAACTCCTTCTCTAGAAAGGATCCATTCTAAGCAACGAATATCTTGCCTTCGGATCTGTGATAGAAGGTGTACCCAACTGTCTCCTTTGGGTATCCTGTGAAGACACATTTCTCCGATTTGGGTTTGAGCTTATCAGGATGAAACTTTTTCACATAAGCATCACAACCCCAAACTTTAAGAAACGACAACTTTGGTTTCTTGCCAAACCACAGTTCATACAGTTTCGTCTCAACGGATTTAGATGGTGCCCTTTTTTTTTGTGAATGCAGCTGTCTCTAATGCATAACCCCAAAAATGATAGTGGTAAATCGGTAAGAAACATCATAGATTGCACTATATCCAATAAAGTACGGTTATGATGTTCGGACACACCATTATGCTGTGGTGTTCCAGGTGGCGTGAGTAGTGAAACTATTTCACTTTGTTTTAACTAAAGACCAAACTCGTAACTCAAATACTCTTCTCCACGATCAGATCATAGAAACTTTATTTTCTTGTCACGATGATTTTCCACTTCACTCTGAAATTCTTTGAACTTTTCAAATGTTTCAGACTTACGTTTCATCAAGTAGATATACCCATATCTGCTCAAATCATATGTGAAGGTCAGAAAATAATGATACCCGCCGCGAGCTTCAACACTCATCGGATCACGTACATCAGTATGTATTATTTCCAATAAGTCAGTTGCTCGCTCCATTGTTCCAGAGAACGGAGTCTTTAGTCATCTTGCCCATAAGGCATGGTTCGCAAGCATCAAGTGATTCATAATCAAGTGATTCCAAAATCCCATCAGCATGGAGTTTCTTCATGCGCTTTACACTAATATGACCTAAACGGCAGTGCCACAAATAAGTTGCACCATCATTATTAACTTTGCATCTTTTGGTTTCAATATTATGAATATGTGTATCACTATGATCGAGATCCAACGAACCATTTTCATTGGGTGTGTAACCATATAAGGTTTTATTCATGTAAACAGAACAACAATTTATTCTCTTACTTAAATGAATAACCGTATTGCATTAAACATGATCAAATCATATTCATGCTCAACACCAAATAACATTTATTTAGGTTCCACACTAATCCCGAAAGTATAGGGAGTGTGCGATGATGATCATATCAATCTTGGAACCACTTCCAACTCTTATCGTCACTTCACCCTT
The DNA here is from genome assembly GCA_032464435.1 of Aegilops umbellulata. Lineage (NCBI taxonomy): Eukaryota > Viridiplantae > Streptophyta > Magnoliopsida > Poales > Poaceae > Aegilops > Aegilops umbellulata. The sequence goes on from CP136057.1 coordinate 361,520,386, forward strand.
AACTAGTCTGTGTTCATTCTGCAACTCCCGTTTCGAGTTACTAATCTTAGCAATTGAACTAGTACCAAATACTGAGGGGTGCTATGAACACTAGTAAATTACACATCAATAACATGTATATCAAATATACCTTTGTTTACTTTGCCATCCTTTCTTATCCACCAAATACTTGGGGTAGTTCCGCTTCCAGTGACCAATCCCTTTGCAGTAGAAGCACTTAGTCTCAGGCTTAGGACTAGACTTGGGTTTCTTCACTTGAGCAGCAGCTTGCTTGCCGTTCTTCTTGAAGTTCCCCTTCTTCCTTTTGCCCTTTTCTTGAAACTAGTGGTCTTGTCTACCATCAACACTTGATGTTTTTCTTGATTTCTACCTTCGTTGATTTTAGCATCAGGAAGAGCTTGGGAATCGTTTCCGTTATCCTTTGCATATTATAGTTCATCACGAAGTTCTACTAACTTGGTGATGGTGACTAGAGAATTCTGTCAATCACTATTTTATCTGGAAGATTAACTCCCACTTGATTCAAGCGATTGTAGTACCCATACAATCTGAGCACATGCTCACTAGTTGAGCGATTCTCCTCCATGTTTTAGCTATAGAACTTGTTGGAGACTTCAAATCTCTCAACTCGGGTATTTGCTTGAAATATTAACTTCAACTCCTGGAACATCTCATATGGTCCATGACGTTCAAAACGTCTTTGAAGTCCCGATTCTAAGCCGTTAAGCATGGTGCACTTAAACTATCAAGTAGTCATCATATTGAGCTAGCCAAACGTTCATAACGTCTGCATCTGCTCCTGCAATAGGTCTGTCACCTAGCGGTGCATCAAGGACATAATTCTTCTGTGCAGCAATGAGGATAAACCTCAGATCACGGATCCAATCTGCATCATTGCTACTAACATCTTTCAACACAATTTTCTCTAGGAACATATCAAAATAAACATATGAAAGCAACAACGCGAGCTATTGATCTACAACATAGATATGCTAATACTACCAGGACTAAGTTCATGATAAATTAAAGTTCAATTAATCATATTATTTAAGAACTCCCACTTAGATAGACATCCCTCTAATCATCTAAGTGATCACGTGATCCAAATCAACTAAACCATAACCGATCATCACGTGAAATGGAATAGTTTTCAATGGTGAACATCACTATGTTGATCATATCTACTATATGATTCACGCTTGACCTTTCGGTCTCCAGTGTTCTGAGGCCATATCTGCATATGCTAGGCTCGTCAAGTTTTACCTGAGTATTCTGCGTGTGTAAAACTGGCTTGCACCCGTTGTAGATGGACGTAGAGCTTATCACACCCGATCATCACGTGGTGTCTGGGCAGGCCGAACTTTGGCAATGGTGCATACTCAGGGAGAACACTTTTATCTTGAAATTTAGTGAGAGATCATCTTATAATGCTACTGTCAATCAAAGCAAGATAAGATGCATAAAAGATAAACATCACATGCAATCAATATAAGTGATATGATATGGCCATCATCATCTTGTGCTTGTGATCTCCATCTCCGAAGCATCATCATGATCTCCATCGTCACCGGCATGACACCATGATCTCCATCATCTTGATCTATATCAATGTGTCGTCGCATGGTCGTCTTGCCAACAATTGCTCTTGCAACTAATGCTATCGCATAGCGATAAAGTAAAGCAATTATTTGGCGCTTGCATCTTATGCAATAGAGAGACAACCATAAGGCTTTTGCCTGTTGCCGATAACTTCAACAAAACATGATCATCTCATACAACAACTTATATCTCATCACGTCTTGACCATATCACATCACAACATGCCCTGCAAAAACAAGTTAGACGTCCTCTACTTTGTTGTTGCAAGTTTTACGTGGCTGCTATGGGCTGAGCAAGAACCGTTCTTACCTACGCATCAAAACCACAACGATAGTTCGTCAAGTTAGTGCTGTTTTAACCTTCTCAAGGACCGGGCGTAGCCACACTCGGTTCAACTAAAGTTGGAGAAACTGACACTCGCCAGCCACCTGTGTGCAAAGCATGTCGGTAGAACCAGTCTCGCGTAAGCGTACGCGTAATGTCGGTCCGCGCCGCTTCATCCAACAATACCGCCGAACCAAAGTATGACATGCTGGTAAGCAGTATGACTTATATCGCCCACAACTCACTTGTGTTCTACTCGTGCATATAACGTCAACACATAAAACCTAGGCTCGGATGCCACTGTTGGGGAACGTAGTAATTTCAAAAAATTTCCTACGCACACGCAAGATCATGGTGATGCATAGCAACGAGAGGGAAGAGTGTTGTCTACGTACCCTCATCGACCGAAGCGGAAGCGTTGACGCAACGTAGAGGAAGTAGTCGTACATCTTCCCGATCCGACCGATCCAAGCACCGAAACTATGGTGCCTCCGAGTTCTAGCACACGTTCAGCTCGATGACGATCCCCGGGCTTCGATCCAGCAAAGCATCGGGGAGGAGTTCCGTTAGCATGACGGCGTGGTGATGATCTTGATGTTCTACCGTCGTAGGGCTTCGCCTAAGCACTGCTACGATATGACCGAGGTGGAATATGGTGGAGGGGGGCACCGCACACGGCTATGGAACGATAACGAAGATCAACTTGTGTGTCTATGGGGTGCCCCCTGCCCCCGTATATAAAGGAGTGGAGGAGGGGAGCGCCGGCCCTCTCTATGGCGCGCCCTAGGGAGTCATACTCCCACCGGGAGTAGGATTCCCCCTTTCCTAGTCCAACTAGGAGTCCTTCCATGTAGTAGGAGTAGGAGACAAGGAAGGGGAAAGGAGAAGGGAAGGAAGGAGGGGGCGCAGCCCCTCCCCCTAGTCCAATTCGGACTAGACCGTGGGGGGCCGCGCGTCCTGCCCTAGGCAGCCCCTCTCTCTTTCCCGTATGTCCCAATAAGGCCCAATACTTCTCCCCCGTATTCCCGTAACTCCTCGGTACTCCGAAAAATACCCGAACCACTCAGAACCTTTCCGAAGTCCGAATATAGTCGTCCATTATATCGATCTTTACGTCTCGACCATTTCGAGACTCCTCGTCATGTCCCCGATCTCATCCGGGATTCCGAACTCCTTCGGTACATCAAGACTCATAAACTCATAATATAATTGTCATCGAAACATTAAGCGTGCGGACCCTATGGGTTCGAGAACAATGTAGACATGACCGAGACACGTCTCTGGTCAATAACCAATAGCGGAACCTGGATGCTCATATTGGCTCCTACATATTCTACGAAGATCTTTATCGGTCAGACCACATAACAACATACGGTGTTCCCTTTGTCATCGGTATGTTACTTGCCCGAGATTCGATTGTCAGTATCTCAATACCTAGTTCAATCTCGTTACCGGCAAGTCTCTTTACTCGTTCCGTAAAACATCATCTCACAACTAACTCATTAGTTGCAATGCTTGCAAGGCTTATGTGATGTGCATTACCGAGAGGGCCCAGAGATACCTCTCCAACAATCGGAGTGACAAATCCTAATCTCGAAATACACCAACCCAACAAGTACCTTCGAAGACACCTGTAGAGCACCTTTATAATCACCCAGTTACGTTGTGACGTTTGGTAGCACACAAAGTGTTCCTTCGGTAAACGGGAGTTGCATAATCTCATAGTCATAGGAACATGTATAAGTCATGAAGAAAGCAATAGCAACATACTAAACGATCAGGTGCTAAGCTAACGGAATGGGTCATGTCAATCACATCATTCTCCTAATGATGTGATCCCGTTAATCAAATGACAACTCATGTCTATGGCTAGGAAACATAACCATCTTTGATCAACGAGCTAGTCAAGTAGAGGCATACTAGTGACACTATGTTTGTCTATGTATTCACACATGTATCATGTTTCCGGTTAATACAATTCTAGCATGAATAATAAACATTTATCATGAAATAAGGAAATAAATAATAAATTTATTATTGCCTCTAGGGCATATTTCCTTCACTACGTGCATGCTCCTAGGGGGATAGATTGGTAGGAAAAGACCATCGCTCGTCCCCGACCGCCACTCATAAGGAAGACAATCAATAAACACCTCATGCTCCGACTTCGTTACATAATGGTTCACCATACGTGCATGCTACGGGTCTTGCAAACCTCAACACAAGTATTTATCAATTTCACAATTACTCACTAGCATGACTCTAATGTCATCACCATCTTGATATCGCAAAACTATTGCAAGGAATCAAACATATCATATTCAGTGATCTACAAGTTTTATGTAGGATTTTATGACTAACCATGTGAATAACCAGTTCCTGTCATCTCTCTAAATAGATATAAGTGAAGCAAGAGAGTTTAATTATTTCTACAAAAGATATGCCCAGGCTCTAACAAGTATAAGTGAAGCAAAAGAGCATTCTACAAATGGCGGTTGTCTATGTAAAGCGAAACAGGCAATCCAAGCTTCAAATGATATAAGTGAAGCACATGAAGCGTTCTATAAAGCCATACTCAAAATATATAAGTGAAGTGCAAAGAGAATTCTATAAATCAACCAAGGACTACCTCATACCAGCATGGTGCATAAAACCAAAGTTAAAACTAAATGCAAAATACGCTCCAAGATTTTCACATATCACATGAACGAAACGAATCTGAAAACATATCAGTACTTGTTGAAGAAAGAGGGGATGCCTTCCGGGGCATTCCCAAGCTTAGACACTTGAGTCTCCTTGAATATTTACTTGGGGTGCCTCGGGCATCCCAAAGCTTGAGCTCTTGCCTCTCTTCCTTCTTCTCACATCGAAACCTTCTCGATCATCGAACACTTCATCCACACAAAACTTCAACAGAAAACTCGGTAAGATCCGTTAGTATAATAAAGCAAATCACTACTCTAAGTACTGTTGCAAACCAATTCATATTTTGTTTTTGCATTGTGTCTACTGTAATATAACTTTTTCATGGCTTAATCCACTGATATAAATCGATAGATTCATCAAAACAAGCAAACTATGCATCAAAAACAGAATATGTCTAAAACAGAACAGTCTATAACAATCTGAACATTCACCATACTTCTGAAACTCGAAAAATTATGCCAAAATTAGGTAAAATAAAAAATTGTACAGAAAGACAGTGCAAAATGAACCAGAACCATTTGATGTTCCAGTAAAAAATTAAAATTTGCGCACTACGAGCATAATTGGTTTGCTACCAACATTTGTCATTGCCAATATTTGGCAAAATCAAAAGTTGCCAACATTTGGCAACTTTTTCTGAGATTGGCAACGAGAATTGGCAAGCATCCAATCTCTAGCCAATATTTGGCAATTGCCAAAATTTGGCATGCCAACTTTTGGCATCAAGCCAATTATACTCTACAGCCAAAGTTTCTGTCCAGCACCGCACAAACCAACAAGCATTGTAAACATCCTAAAGGCAAACCTTGGCACATTATTTTTATTCCTAAACTTTATAAAAGCACACAACATAAATAAATGACTCTCTAAAACTTCCGGGTTGTCTCCCTGGCAGCACTTTCTTTAAAGCCATTAAGCTAGGCATATAGTGCTCAAGTGGTGAATCCACCCGGATCCCAAGGTATATCAAAGCCAATTTTAATTAGCAATGATTTGTAATTTAGTAGTGAGCACAAAGTAACATATATCATGTAATGATGAAGTCTAACTCTCTTACTATGCATTGGCATGTCATAAAAGAACAATTCATGCACACATAGTAAAGGCCAATGCATAGTATAAACAGTTTCTCGCAATTTTATCGTGTTGGAAACATAGAGAGGTGGAGATATAGTTCCTCTCTAATAATAATTGCAAGTAGGATCAGCAAGCACATGCATATTATACTTATAAAAATCATCGTGTGCAACGGTAAAAGGCAACCTGTTGTAGGGTGGAACCCTAAGTGAAGATCTTTCACGAATTGGAGGGGGAATCCCCAAGAACAAGATGAACACAAGAGGGAAAACAAGAGGAACACTAAAGAACAAGTCCAATCACACATCCACTAGACCAACAAACACACAAGATCCACAAGGTACATGAACAATCAAAGGGAAACAAGATACATGGTAGAGTTCATCCCAAATCCTATAAAGGAGATGAGGGCTTGATGATCCTATGATGGGGATCCTTCTCCAAGAGGAGGCCTTGGTATCCACAAGTGGATCTTCTCCCTTAGGAGGTCATGATCTCCATGAGGAGGAAGATGAGCAAATCTCTTTCTTTGTCTATCAAATACTTTTCTATCCTTCCAAAAGAGCTAGGTGGGGGGTACTTATAGTCTAGGGACGAATTGTGAGGGAGAGGGGGATACAAGGGTCAAAACACAAAAAGTGCACGTAGGCACGCGGAGTCGTTCGGGCACCCGGGGTCAAACCGGCCGGGCACCCGGACCGGTCAGGGGCTGGCGCGGAGGAGGCCGCGCACCTGGCGGTGAGAGCTCGGGCACCCGGGGCGAGCTAGGCCGGCTCTAGGAGGAGGCCGAGCACCTGGGCCCAAGTGGCCGGGCACCCTAGGTGCGGGCTGGGCGCGGTCCAGGGAGGGGCCGGGCACCCGGTGTCCAGAGGCCGGGCACCCGGGCCAACGGCCTGTGGCACCGGAGGATGGGGCCGGGCACCCGGGCCTCAAAGCCGGGCACCCGGGGTGGCCTGGGCCGCGGCTGGCCAAGCGAGGCCGGGCACCCGGGGCCGGCTGGGAGCAGCTCCATGGAGGGGCCGGACCTCCGGAGCCAAAGCGCTCGGGCACCCGGAGGGTCCAGAGCCTCTCCTTCTTCTCTCTTCTCGCTTCTCTCCTCCTTCTCCTCGACCGTAGGTGCTTGGTTCTTCGCGCTCGCTTCCTCACGTGCTTCTTCTTGGTACCTAAGGATGCACAACACTTCCATTTGAGGTAGGACCCAACTCTCGTATGAATTTGAATGGAGCTCGAAGAGGGAGGAGGTCACCTCGTTCTCGATGGTGCCGGCACGTGCTCTTGTCACCGGTCCTCTCGGTGCTTGCAATGGTGATGGCGTGTCCATGTGGATGGACGAGGGATGCTCCGCATAATCTCCCCCCCCCCCCTTGGGAGAGATCCGTCCACGGATCATGATCCTCATCACCATGGGAAAGAGAGGGCGTCGCCGTGTAGAGGTGGACAACCGCCAAGTACTTGTCATGTGGAAGCTCGAAATGGTCACTCTCCAATGTCGCACCGTCTTGTAATTCCTTCAAAAGGAGCAAAGATAACAAGCACTTGGAAAAACAAATGTGGTTGGCATTAAAGCAAAACCAAGCATTCAAGAGGTGAATTACCCAACAAGTGTTGTCATCAAGCATAGCATATGGTGTGACAAGGGAGTGTGACATGGCATGTAAGCACATAAATGGAGCACATGGAAAAGCATCATGGAAACAAGCATGCATAGGTGAGGTAAAGGTGCTAATATGTTGGACAAGTAGACAAGCATCTACCTCCATGTCATAGCAAGCATGCATAAGACTCTCGATGAACGGTCTATGGTAGGCATAAGAGTCATTCACAACACCAAAGAAGATGATATATCTAAACACAAGCAAGTCCAAGACAATCCAAGCATAATGTGCATAGGTTGTGGTGAATATAGTGTGGCACTCAACACAAATGATATAGCAATTGTTCAACATGTGTGAGGCAAGCAAGTGAAGCAAGTGACAAGCAATGTTACATGGCATATGCGAAGTAATGACATTGTTGCAACCAAACATATGATTGGGGCAAGTAATCCAAGAATTGGATGCAATATGAGAAAGCATAGCAATCAAGTCGGGCAAACTAGTGGAGTGAAGATGCAACACACTAGAGGAAGGCATGGCAATCATGTCATGTGAGCAAATAAGAGATATAGGCAATGCACAAGACATATCGCGAGCACGAGCACAAAGCAAGATCCTAGTATCATCATAGGAATGTGGCATAAATGGAACATGGCAATAACAGGCAATATCTCCACCAAGCTTGAAAATACACATACAAGTAGTAGAATCAATCATCATGTGTAATGCAAAGCATGGGTCACAAATGCATGGCAAAGGCATAGGAATGAGTATATCATGCAAAGTGAACATGGCAAGATGGGCATATAATATGTAATTGACGATAACCCAAAACCATGTGAGAGCCATGTAGAAGAAATGCGCGAAATCTTTGCGCGAAGAGAGCGGTGGGAAAGGCAATCCATGTGATCCCAAGTCATCGTTGCTCTCTAGAGCTCGTTTTGTCAACTCATGGGATTGTGAGGTTGACAAGTATTCATGGGTACCTACACAAAAAAGACACAAACCAAAGAAATTGTGTTCGTGGTAAATGTACACATCATCCATCATGATGTATGTGCATGTGTGAGTTAGCACAAGATAAGCATCGGCCAAAGAAATTTGATGCATGGTATAAGAACATGTCATCCATCATGAAAGAATTGTTTTTATGTATGACACGATGGGGACACAAATTGAGAATGCAAGTATATGGCACAACAATATCATTATGATTCATGGGGAGCATATTGTGCATATAATTATTGAGATCATGCAATGGATGGGATGGATAAAAATCTCCTAACATGGATGAGGAAACTATGGGGGTCTCCTCATGAGCAATATTGGAAACATCATATGGAGAAAATTGACAACATCCAAAACAATGCATATTTGGAACAATGTGATCATGGCATGGCATAGTAGATGAATTGTGCAAATCATGTAAGGGAAGCATGGCAATATCATCGCAAGAAAAACAAATGCCACTAACCATGGGCTTGTCATCTATGCCATATGTGCAAATTGGGTTTATGTTGATGGCATATGCATAGTCACTACGATGAGATTGCAAATACGACATATTGTTGATCTCATGCATAGCATATGACAAGGCAAGCAGATTGTCAAACATGATGTGACCAAGAGAATTATCACAAGAAATCCTATGTAACATGGCATCACAACTAATAGACTCCTCATGGCAATCATCAAACTCATCATAATTGGGTAAATCATCGCATGGAGAAATCATACTAGCATGAAGCATGGTAATAGGTGGATCAACATCATGCAAGCAATCGATGTCAAGAACGTCCACTAGTGGGACTAGAGCATCACCTTCACCTATATTACCTCGTTTATTCCACTCAAGTGGTGTAGGTGAGGTGGCAAAGACCAAATGGTGGTAATCATCTTCATCTGGATGGAACCATGTGGGGGTGCATCATCGTCCATCATGGCCATCGTCTTGTCCAAGGGAAGGACGAAGTCGTTGCGGATCGACGTGTCATCATATATGGGACCTATCACCAAATGAGAAGACACAATAGAGGTAGAGGTTAAGTTGTTAGAAATTGAAATGGCCTCACGTGCCCTATCAACTTCCTCACTCTCTCTATGTGGTGGTGGCTCACTCACTCCCTCAAGGTAGGTGCGCTCAATGTCACATATGGTGGAGTCACTCATCTCACTCAAGTGTTGGGGGTTGTGGCTCTCCTCACATGGGAATTGTGGCAACTCATCATATATGGGGCTAGTGGTGAAGTCACTCTCACTCTGAATATGGTGGCACAAGTCACTCATGTCATCATATGTCGCCGTGGTCGAAGGGAAACTCCCATGCTCAACCATCTCGTCGTCGTCGCCGTGGATGAAGGCCGAAGATGGCACATCATCTCTCTCGTCGTGGATGAAGGCCGAAGATGGCACATCATCGCTCTCGTCGTGGATGAAGGCCGAAGATGGCACATCATCACTCTCCTCCATGACCGAAGGGAAAATCCCATGCTTGATCATCTCGTCACCGTCGTCGTGGATGAAGGCCGATGTAGGCGTACTCGTCGGAGGTAGGAGAAGATGTCGTACGTCCAAAGGCGGAGATGCCTTGAGAACACTTGGCGAAGATGCCAAAGTAGTCGAAGTAGTCGTAGCTCCGTCTTGGTGGTGCTTGTCTCGCGGTCTTCTCTTGTGCTCATGAAGTTTGGTCGTAGCTTGATGTAGAGCTTTTTGGGACTTGTAGGTGTACGCATCGCGAGCATCGTCATCTTGATGGTGTTGTAGTGCTTGAGCTCGATGATGTTCCGAAGATTGGCCACTTGAGCGTCGCCACCTTGAAGATGACGAAGGGGAAGAAGACTAGTAGTTGGCCAACATGTCGTGTACTTGATCCCTTGGTGTCGATGTAGTCCCTTGTCCATGCTTCACGTTGATGAATGTCGGTTGTGAGTCGCTCAATGCCTCGCATTGCTCATTGTAGTCTGAAGATGGACATTTTGGTGATGTAGTTGTTCTCGTTGTCGTCGTCGTGGAAGAGCGGAGATGAAATGCCTTGCCTATTCATCACAAGACTCGAGTAGAGGTGAGTAGGAAATGAGATAAACAATACCAAGTTACCTTTTCCCAAAGTTGAGGATGTCTCCTGTTTCACTTAATGTGAGATGAAAGAATAGTGGAATTGGCACCGGACTTGTTCACTCACACCTATCAAGTAAAGCTTATGGAGTAGCTTGGTGAGGATAGTGGCACAAAAATTTGATGCAAAACGTTATTCGGAAATCATATGGAAGAACCATAGCATTTCGCGACTCATTGGTAAATCAACTTTGATTCTCTATAAACCAAGAATGTGAGACCATTAAGAGTCAATAATGTTGGAAAAGATTCACAAATGCGCAAGTGAAACAAGTAGACCAATAGCAATATGTGGCACACGGAAACACACACACAGATAGATAAATGGGGTCGTGCAACCAAGGAATGAGCACAAAATGTGGAATCCACGAAAAACGCTCGTGTTGCACAACTCAAGAGAGACGCTAGCACGATTGCTCAATAGGCGGATATGACACTTGTGCACAACCTATAAGATGCAAAATGTATGATCTTTCTATCCCAAGTATGTTATGTGTATGATGTTCCCGATGTTCTTCTCAAGATGATCCAAGATGATCGGATATGACAATCTTATATGCAATGTGGTATGATGCTATGGCACTTGCTTACAAGCTCTTTGCTCTCTTTTCCTTTTTGCTTAAAAGCTTATTCTCTTTTTTTTCCTTTTTTTGGCCACTTATGCGAAATGCACAAGCCAAGATAGCAATTTTGTATATGCGGGAACAATCTTGTGACACAAGTGATGATATGATGATACCAATATGATATGGTATGTATGCAATGGGAGGTACGGATCACTAATGTGCACAAGTAACGTTGCCGGCAATACTCAAAGGCTAGTCTCGATAGGCAAGTGACGTAAAAATGGGCTAAGGGGTTAACAATGTAATGGCAAGAATGTACAATGATGGGATACCACGATACCAAGATGATATAGAGGTTACCGTTCTTGCTTACGGTTAGGGTGTCAAAATGGTGAAGTGGTCGATGTCGAAGATGACCTCGTGGCGATGATGAGTGGTGGTGTTCTTGATGTAGATACCAAGATGATGTAGACCCGTCCCTAAGTAGCTGAAACACCTTAGGAAACGGTAAAAAACCGCAAACTCAAAATCTCCAAAGTCAAATGACAAATGGGGGCAGCGGAATGCGTTGGTGGTTCCAGAGTTAGCAATGCGGAAGTGGTGGTGGTGAATGATGAAGAAGCTGTTGGAAATATGCCCTAGAGGCAATAATAAAAGCATTATTATTATATTTCCTTATTCATGATAATTGTCTTTATTCGTGCTATAATTGTGTTAACCGGAAATCGTAATACATGTGTGAATAACAGACAACAACATGTCCCTAGTGAGCCTCTAGTTGACTAGCTCGTTGATCGACAGATAGTCATGGTTTCCTGACTATGGACATTGGATGTCATCGATAACGGGATCACATCATTAGGAGAATGATGTGATGGACAAGACCCAATCCTAAACATAGCATAAGATCGCATGGTTCGTTTGCTAGAGTTTTCCAATGTCAAGTATCCTTTCCTTAGACCATGAGATCGTGTAACTCCCGGATACCGTAGGAGTGCTTTGGGTGTGCCAAACGTCACAACGTAACTGGGTGACTATAAAGGTACACTACGGGTATCTCTGAAAGTATCTGTTGGGTTGACATGGATCGAGACTGGGAATTTGTCACTCCGCTTGACGGAGAGGTATCACCGGGCCCTCTCGGTAATGCATCATCACAATGAGCTCAATGTGACCAAAGTGTTTGATCACGGGATCATGCATTACGGTAACGAGAAAAGTGACTTGCCGATAACGAGATTGAACGAGGTATTGGTATACCGACGATCGAATCTCGGGCAAGTAAAATACCGATTGACAAAGGGAATCGTATACGGGATTAATTGAATCCTTGACATCGTGGTTCATCCGATGAGATCATCGTGGAGCATGTGGGAGCCAACATGGGTATCCAGATCCCGCTGTTGGTTATTGCCCGAGAGCCGTCTCGGTCATGTCTGCATGTCTCCCGAACCCGTAGGGTCTACACACTTAAGGTTCGGTGACGCTAGGGTCGTAGGGATATGTATGTGCAGTAACCCGAATGTTGTTCGGAGTCCCGGATGAGATCCCGGACGTCACGAGGAGTTTCGGAATGGTCCGGAGGTAAAGATTTATATATGGAAAGTCATCTTACGGACATCGGGACAAGTTTCGGGGTTATCGGTATTGTACCGGGACCACCGGAGGGTCCACCGGGTGGGGCCACCTATCCCGGAGGGCCCCATGGGCTGTATGAGGGAGGGAACCAGCCCATAGTGGGCTGGTGCGCCTCCCCCCCATGGGCCCATGCGCCTAGGGTTTGGGGGGAGGGAAAACCCTAAAGGGGGCGCCCCCCTTGCTTGGGGGGCAAGCCCCCCTTCCCTGGCCGCCGCCCCCCCTAGGAGATCTCATCTCCTAGGGCCGGCGCCCCCCCTTGGGGGTTATATAAAGGGGGGGAGAGGGGGCTGACCACCCATTGCCCTGGCGCCTCCCTCTCCCTCTCCAACACCTCCTCCTCCTCCATTGAGCACGGCGAAGCCCTGCCGGAGTACTGCAGTTCCACCATCACCACGCCGTCGTGCTGCTGCTGGAGCCTTCATCCCCAACCTCTCCTTCCCCCTTGCTGGATCAAGAAGGAGGAGACGTCACGCTCTCCGTACGTGTGTTGAACGCGGAGGTGCCGTCCGTTCGGCACTAGATCATCGGTGAATTGGATCACGACAAGTACGACTACCTCATCCACGTTCACTCGAACGCTTCCATTGCGATCTACAAAGTGGTATGTAGATGCTATCTAATCTGAATACTCGTTGCTAGATGAACTCATAGATGGATCTTGGTGAAACCGTAGGAAAAATTTTAATTTTCTACAACGTTCCCCAACAGAAGCAACCGTCCCTAAGTAGCCGAAACACCTTAGGAGACTCAAGTCACCACTCAAGCAACCACAAATGCTATATGGATCGAAAACGGGTTAGGTTGCGGAAAGCGATGGTGGTTTTGCGTATGATATGGTGGATGGCCTATGCAAAGATGCCAAAAATGCCAAAGTTTTGATGGATTCAAATGGTGTTGGAACCTATCTATATGGATGGGGGATGTCAATAGCTACTCAACAAACTAAAGAACGCGAAAATCGGACTCCAGGAGTGAAAGTTATGGCCGAAACGGTAAAGTGCACGCGGCTGATTCTGGGGGTGCGGGTGCCCGGGGTTTGGGGGTGCGGGCACCCGGGGTGGTCCGAGGCAAACAGCCCGGGGGTGCGGGTGCCCGGGGTTTGGGGTGCGGGCACCCGGGGCGGTCAGCGGGGGTGGGCGGGGGGTCCGGGTGCCCGGGGTTTGTGGTCCGGGTGCCCGGGGGTGTCGGGTTTGGGCAGAAATTTGTGGGAAGATGCAAGAAATTGGTGGATTTTGTGGAGGGAAATATGGAGATGGATGGGGGAATGCTAGGTCCACTCGAAACCAAGCAAATCCATGGATCAAATCCAACAAAACCTCACCAAACCAACAAATCACAAAAAGAATTGGGGCTAAAAAGGTGGGGAAATTTTCGAATTGGGGAAGAGCACAACAAAATTAGGCTAGAGAACAAGAAGGGGGGCTCCAATTTCGTGAGAAACCATGGCTCATGATACCAAGATTTTTTAGGGTGGAACCCTAAGTGAAGATCTTTCACGAATTGGAGGGGGAATCCCCAAGAACAAGATGAACACAAGAGGGAAAACAAGAGGAACACTCAAGAACAAGTCCAATCACACATCCACTAGACCAACAAACACACAAGATCCACAAGGTACATGAACAATCAAAGGGAAACAAGATACATGGTAGAGTTCATCCCAAATCCTATGAAGTAGATGAGGGCTTGATGATCCTATGATGGGGATCCTTCTTCAAGAGGAGGCCTTGGTATCCATAAGTGGATCTTCTCCCTTAGGAGGTCATGATCTCCATGAGGAGGAAGATGAGCAAAGCTCTCTCTTTATATATCAAATACTTTGCTATCCTTCCAAAAGAGCTAGGTGGGGGGTAGCTATATTCGAGGGACGAATTGTGAGGGAGAGGGGGATACAAGGGTCAAAACCCAAAAAGTGCACGCAGGCACGCGGAGTCGTCCGGGCACCCGGGGTCAAACCGGCCGGGCACCCGGACCGGTCAGGGGCTGGCGCGGAGGAGGCCAGGCACCCGGCGGTGGGAGCCCGAGCACCCGGGGCAAGCTGGGTCGGCTCTAGAAGGAGGCCGGGCACCCGGGGTGCGGGCTGGGCGCGGTCCAGGGAGGGGCCGGGCACCCGGTGTCCAGAGGGCGGGCACCCGGGCCGGCGGCCTGTGGCGCTGGAGGATGGGGCCGGGCACCCGGGCCTCAAAGCCGGGCACCCGGGGCTGGCTGGGAGCAGCTCCATGGAGGGGCCGGGCCTCCGGGGCCAAAGCGCCCAGGCACCCGGAGGGTCCAGAGCCTCTCCTTCTTCTCTCTTCTCGCTTCTCTCCTCCTTCTCCTCGACCGTAGGTGCTTGGTTCTTCGCGCTCGCTTCCTCACGTGCTTCTTCTTGATACCTAAGGATGCACAACACTTCCATTTGAGGTAGGACCCAACTCTCGTATGAATTTGAATGGAGCTCGAATAGGAAGGAGGTCACCTCGTTCTCGATGGTGCCGGCACGTGCTCTTGTCATTCGTCCTCTCGGTGCTTGCAATGGTGATGGCGTGTGCATGTGGATGGACGAGGGATGCTCCGCATCACAACCCATCAATATAATCCTTAATAAAAGAAAACTTCTCCGATATAGTGTAGTTTGGAGAATTCGAAAGATAATAGGACTATCATGCGTGGGTGCAATAGCAACAATTTTATGTTTAACATAAGGAACTATAGCAAGTTCATCTCCCTAAGCATCATTCATATTGGCATCTTGGCCACAAGCATAGCAAGCATCATCAAAAAGGGATATTTTAAGAGAATCAATGGGATCATAATAGTCATCATAGGTATCATCCTTCGGTAAGCACGAAGGGAAATTAAACAATGTATGAGTTGAAGAGTTACTCTCATTAGAAGGTGGGCATGGGTAGCTAATCCGCTCTTCCTCCTTTTGTTCTTTGCTCTCCTCATCATCTTTTTCATCCAATAAGCTCACAGTTTCATCAATTTCTTCTTCCATAGACTCCTGCAAAATATTAGTCTCTTCTTGGACAGCAGAGTAGTCCTCAATATATGGTTCAACATAGGGATTAGAAGCATAATTATCATAGCAATATTTAAGTATGGCAAAATTTTCAGATTTGTGAAAAGTAGCATTATAGTTTTCAATCAAAGAAGCAATTTCATAAGCACCCTTAAAAGCAACAAATTCTTCAATTTGTTGAACATCATAGTAATTATAAACACCCTTAGCATACGAAGAGACGATTCCAATATCACTAAACTCACATTGCTAGGGAAGGTGTTTTTTAGGGTTTTCAGAACAACAAGTAAAATCATATATTTCACATAAATTCCAAGCATAGCATTGCAAACGATGAATCTGACCCAGTAAAAGTTTCCCTTTTTCAGATATACGGTGTCGCACATAACAAGCATGATCATCTAAAGATTTGCCCTCAACTAAGCTAGTTGGGGTCTCAGCACGAGCACAAAGGGATCGAAGATGATCCAAATAAAAAGCTTCAGGAGTGTGATAGATTTTGAGTGGTTCTTCAACCATTGGTTCAGTAGGTACAACTAATTTTTTTGGTATTTTGCGTTTCCTACCCATAACTAAAGATAGAAAACAACTAAGAACAGCAAATAAAAATTACTTAGTGATAAAGCAAACAAGCACACACGAGAATATTCACCCCACGCTATGACTCCCCGGCAACGGCGCCAAAAAAAGGTCTTGATAACCCACAAGTATAGGGGATGGCAACAGTTTTCGATAAGTAAGAGTGTCGAACCCAACGAGGAGCTAAAGGTAGAACAAATATTCCCTCAAGTTCTATCGACCACCGATACAACTCTACGTACGCTTGACGTTCGCTTTACCTAGAACAAGTATGAAACTAGAAGTACTTTTTAGGTGTTTTTTGATAGGCTTGCAAGAAAATGAAGAGAGCACGTAAATAAAAGCTAGGGGCAGTTGTAAGTAAATAAGCAATAAAGTAAATATAGCGAGTGTGGAAAAGTGGTGGTAGGAGTTGCGAAATTGTCCCTAAGCAATTGACTACTTTACTAGACCGATAGCAAGTTTCATGTGGGAGAGGCCACTGCTAGCATGTCATCCCTGACTTGGAATTCTATGCACTTATGATTGGAACTATTAGCAAGCATCTGCAACTACTAATATTCATTAAGGTAAAACCCAACCATAGCATTAAGATATATTGGTCCCCCTTCAATCCTGTATGCATCAATTTCTATGCTAGGTTGAAGCTTCTGTCACTCTTGCCCTCCAATACATAGTCCTATCAACATACAACTAAGCCTATGGTGTGATCCATGCGCGCGCTCATAAGATGGACACCAAAGGAAAGCAACATAACGACAATCAAATTAAATCAATCATAGCAATTCATCAACCACCGATAGGACAACGAAAATCTACTCAGACATCATAGGATGGCAACACATCATTGGATAATAATATGAAGCATAAAGCACCATGTTCAAGTAGAGGGTACAGCGGGTTGCGGGAGAGTGGACCGCTGTAGATAGAGGGGGGAAGGTGATGGAGATGTTGGTGAAGATGGTGGAGGTGTTGGTGAAGATCGCGGTGATGATGATGGCCCCCGGCGGCGTTCCCGCGCCACCGGAAGCGAGGGGGAGAGAGCCCCCCCTCCTTCTTCTTCTTCCTTGACCTTCTCCCTATATGGGAGAAGGGTTTCCCCTCTGGTCCATGGTCTCCATGGCGTGGGAGGGGCGATAGCCCCTCCGAGATTGGATCTGTATCTCTGTCTCTCTCTGTTTCTGCGTTCTGTTCTGCTGCCTTTTCACCGTTTCGAGTATATATGGAGATCCATAACTCCGATTGGACTGAAACCTTCGCCGTGATTATTTTTCCAAAAATTAGCTTTCTTGCGGCCGAAGAAGGGCATCAACCGCCTTACGGGTGGCCCATGAGGGTGGGGGGCACGCCCTCCTGGTACAGGCGTGGGCCCCTGCCTCGTGGCCACCTCGGACACCGTTTCGCGTTGATCTTTCTCCCAGATTTTCCAAATATTCCAAAAATAAGCTCCATCCGTTTTTATCCCGTTTGGACTCCGTTTGATATGGATATTCTGCGAAACCGAAAACATGCAACAGACAGGAACTGGCACTAGATCAATATGTTAGTCCCAAAAATAGTATAAAAAGTTGCCAAAAAGTATATGAAAGTTGAATAACATTTTCATGGAACAATCAAAAATTATAGATACGACGGAGACGTATCACCTTCCACCAGCGCACACTTGATAAGGATTGCAAGATGAGTGTTTTATAGAAAATAGGATAGCTCCCCCAAGACTAGTGCATTATAGAGAATTTGCATTTGAATACAAAATGCACAAGGTGGGATCACCACTTTCACTATATCTAGAAAAACTGGACAAGATCAAGAAAAAAAACAAGATCCACAAGTGTTATGGAAGATAAAGGGAGTTGATACATTCCTAGGCAAGAGACAAGGCAAATAAAAGCAAAGGCCAATGTAAAGATGATCAATAATTTCTACTGCACATAAGTGAGTACCAAATGTCATAAGACAAGAAGTATTTGGAAATAATTCCCGTTGGTAGAAAGCAAGGATATCCAACATCATCTTCACTCCAAACACAAGAAAATTGTAACTTGTAGAGCTAACATGCCACCTAGGAACAAGATAATTTACAATATCAATTCTAGGTGACAATATCTCAAATGTACACATTTTCTAGGCTTGTAATATGCACATAGCACATTACTCCCCCATAATGTGATACCAATTAAAGATAGACAAGAGGCAATTAAAAGGATCCAACAAGAGATAATTAATGGACTATTTAGAATTTGAATTTCTGATGAGAAGACATAGCACATAGCGACTAGATAATCTTGTAATATCTATAGTAGATGGTATTACTCATGTCCACACATTTCTAGGATCGTGAGGTGCACAAAGCACATCACTCCCCCATAATGCGATATTCCATTAATCTCTCACAAGAGCCAACTAAGATACAACCAAGATGCACAAAGGCTCAACGAACGACACACATGTACATGAAGTGCAAACCAACATACATATACTTGATTAATCAAGATAAGCAATTTGGAGACACAACATATACAAACACATGCAAGGAACAAAACCAAAACATGCAAAGGGGCAAGTAACTTTCAATGTAAACAATTTAAGTACAAGTTACCGCAAGGAGGCACATTGGATATGAGATGGAAACTTGATAATCCGAATGACTTGGCTTGAGGCAATATGAATGATGAAGACCCCTTAATTCTTCATAATGTACCCAAGTCTCCAATGACCTCCAACAACACATATTGATCAAGTATGAGCTAGTTGGTCCCCAACCAAGTTGGGTCCTAAGAGGTTAGTCAAAATAGGCTTGACTACCCAAATGGTTCTTTTCTTGACACCACTTTGAGTACCAACAAATTTGGCAAACACATTGCCAGCCTTATCCTTCCCAAGAGAATAGATATCATCAATTAGAATAGGGTTGGATAAGGTACCATTAGTGCATGAAGAAGTGACGTGACCTTTTTCATGACATAGGTAGCAACATCTACTCTTCACTTTCTTCTCACTTGATTTCTCAACTTGAGAAGAATTAGCTTGAGTCTTCTTGGGAAGAGGCCTTTCTTCATCTTGAGGTTGAGAATCAGAGTGAACTTGTGGCCGCTTCCCTTGTTGCTTGTCACTAATGGCCTTCTTCTTCAAAGGGAAAGATCTAACATGATGCCCTTCAGTTTTGCACTTGAAGCAAATGATCTTGGTCAAATTCTTGACTTGTTTTTGGCCCTTCTTCTTGTTGCTCTTGGACTTCTTCTTCTTATTGGAGTTGAATCCAAGTCCACCTTTGTCATTGGTTTTTTTTTGTACACTCAAGATATTGTTGAGTGTGGCCTTCCCTTCATGACACTTTTCCAAATCTTTCTTCAAAGAAGTGACTTGGGCCTTGAGCTCTTTGATTTCCTCTACATGGTTAGTCTCAACACAAGTACTAGAGGAAGTATAATCTTCATCGTTAGAGCAACAAGGAAAGGAAAGCAATTCATCACAATATGTACCAACATTGTGAGTAGATGAATTACAAGGACTAGCACATGGCAATATAGTATTTTGACTAGAAGTGGTGCTAGTATCCACATGAGGCTCACTAGATGTTACCTTAGCAATCATGGCCTGATGAGCTATCTTTAGCACATTATGGGATACTAGAAGATCATTATGAGAGCTTGAGAGCTTCACATGATTTTCTTCCAACATCCCATAATTGCTAGATAGCAACTCAAGTTGAGCCCTTAGCTCAACATTCTCCTTCAATATGGATGCTTCACAAGAGATAGAGTTAGTAGCACAAGCATCATCATTAACAACAAGAATAGAAGACAACTTGGCAAGCTCTTTCGAATACGAAGCTTCAAGTTGAGCATGAGACTCGGTGAGTTTGATGATCTCACCCTTAACGACCCTTGAGCCATTTTCGAGGTGCTCAAAATCCTCAAGGAGTCTAGCATGAGCAACTTCAAGCTTAGCATTTTTAGTTTTAAAAACATTGGCCACCTCAAGAGCTCTATCATGAGATTCCTTCACTCTAGATAATTCTAGAGCAAAAGTCTCCTCAAGAGATTCCTTGGTGGTTTGTTCAAGTTCAAGAGCTTGGTAGAGGTCCACAATCTCATTAGCGTAATCACGCTCATGACCTTCCATTTTGTCAATGGTGACCTCATGCTCCTCAAGATGAGATTCCAACTCATCAATATATTTCTTGCCCTCAATAGAAATAGACATGATTTCCATGAAGTTGGAACAAGCAATTTTATTCTTATGAAGAGCTTTAAAAATTATTTCCCCCTTAATTTTTAAGGAGGCAGCATTATCATTCTCTTCATCACTATCAACATCATCATCATCACTCTTGTCATCATCAATATCATCACAAGATATGTTGGGATTCAAAGTGGGAGATACCTTTGAAGCCTTAGCCATAAGGCAAAACGCAATCGATGATGATGTAGGATCCCTTGAGGCACCATTCAAGACCACATCTTGTTCCATGGGGTGTTGAGTTTCCTATACATTGTTAGCACAACAATTCGAGGAAATAGATGCATTTTTATCATGGCAACAAGACATAGCAAGCATATCATCATCATATTTAGTAAAGCGATTTCTACAAAATATGCAAGGACTATCAACACAAGCATGTGAAACATTTAGAGAGCTCGAAGTGTTGAAGTCCAAAGATGGAGCATTGCAATAAGATAGTGATGAGGAATCATCAACGATAATTAAGCACACTATCATCATTGCAATGAACACCACTACTCACCATAACATTACCTTGTGGCAATCCACATGTCGGTGAAGTAGAAGAAGTGGAGAAAGCAACATGGCCGGAGGTGGAGGGAGAACAGTCATCCCCACAAAACTTGGACACGCCATATTTATCTTGAAGCTTTGTCCACAACTCGCGAGCATCCCGAAATGGCATGAGTTGAAAAATAACTACATTGCTCAAAGCATCAAAAAGCACATTAGAAGCTTGAGCATTGAGATAAGAGTTTTTCTCATCCTCTAAAGATAATCTTTGGGTGTCACGACCAGTTTTCCAATAAAAATATTTATTGAGAAGCCGATCTTTTGAATCCAGTATGAGGAAAATCCTCCTTACTGGTAGACAAAACTCTTGATACAATAAGCCAGTAGCATAAAATATATTACATGGGTCGAGCTAAGGATGCTCAACAAATTATTACAAGCGCGCCAATAATTATACATAATGGCAGATATATCACAATGGTGTGGTGGCATACTACTGACTCGAGAATAAAGTGGTGGTGGAATAACACTGTGGGGAGTGGATAACACGGCTCTTAAACTGGCATCTCATCGAGCGTCGAGGTGAGGCTCGATGAATTTATTCGGGTAGCGGAAGCGGATATAATACAGTGACCAAGACCAGGGTCGCACGAGACTGACTGGGACTCCTCTAGGCGTCGGACTCGCTATCGAACTCTTCATCCATGAGATCGCCTTCGTCAGCATCTGGCCAAATCAACAAGCCAGGTGAGTACTTTGAAAGTACTCGCAAGACAGTTCGGACGTAAGATATAACAAATGTATGCATGAATGCGATATGAGTAATTTATCAATGCACAATCAATTTAGTAAGCAAGATGAATAAAAGGGTGTCGGCGGTAGTCCGCCTAAAAACCTAACAAAGAAATAACTGAAGACCGATCGGGTGTCTGAAGCGACGCCTCGAAAGGTGAACAAATAAATAAAATCATGCCGCAGTCGGGCGTCTGAGCGACACCTCATAAAGGGCTTAAACTAAAAATAAAAGACATGCATGCCACAGTCGGACGTCGGGGCGACATCGCAGAAAGGGCTTTTATTGAAAGTAAATTAACAATGCCACAGTCGGACGTCTGAGCGACATCGCAGAAAGGGCTTATATTGAAAAGAAATAATAACAATGCCGCAGTCGGACGTCTGAGCGACATCACAGAAAGGGCTTACATTAAAAATAAATAATAGTGCTGCCACAGTCGGACGTCTGAGCGACATCGCAGAAAGGGCTTATATTAAAAATGAATAACAGTGCTGCCACAGTCGGACGTTTGAGCGACATCACAGAGAGGGCTTTCATCACAAAGGTATAGTACTCATAATGTATATTCAACTCATGAATTTAAACGGGTTAGTCCATCCACAGGAATAAACATTTAACCAGACTTAGTACTCATGTGATTCACCAGAGTATCTATCACCAAAATTGTCACTTGTTAGGATAAGATAACACAGAACTTGGACATGGATAAGATGATTCGAGGATTTATGACTCTGAAGAATTTGTACTAAAATTACCCACAGCCAACGGATTTCCGTAGCCCTGAAGGACTAGTTCCGTTTATGGTATTTCGGAAGAAACACAGCTAACCAGTACACACCCATCCTACCTCACGATGCCAGGAATCACCCTAGGCATCGTCCGATAAAAACTTTTGAGACGGGGAGATCACAATCTCGAATAGCATGGGATCAAATTTATATATGCGCGCTCTAAGGGGTGCCCCCCTCGCGGTCCCAACCGGAAACACCCATGCCCCCTGACTGGATGACTGGCTTTACTCCAGGGCCATGGAACCATCATCACGGCCTCTCCATTTGGTGTGTACCAGGAAAGCGGTTTGCAACTTACTAAGCCATATCCCTTGCGAAAAACATGTGGTAGTACGGGAAGGGAAATGGATGGGAACCGAACTGATATGGGTTGACACTGAAGTCAAATAGTATGGCATAAGACTGGCATGCTACAACACTGCCATCTTACCCATCCTCATGCCAACACATGGCCATGCACATTCACATCCAACACGTATGGATTATCGAACTCACTTACCTCAACTTTGCATGAAAATAACATTCATCGGTATGCTCACAAACATGCCATGCAACTACTTAATGCAAACATGCCAAAACACTCATCATATCAAAAGTTCAAACATGCTTGCCTGGTTCAGAGTAGTCGGAGCCTAGCTCGGTGAAGTTCGCGGTTCCGTCACCTCCTTCGGTATCTATGTTATAAAGAAAACATACGCGCTAACGTAAATACCATGAGGTGCACAAAAATTACTCCAAATATTTTTCAAATAAATCTGATAAAAAACTAGACAAAATTTCAAAGAGGACAGAAAAATAATCAATCAAAAATACTCTTCTGTTTAAAAGTTATTAGTGTTTTAGTCCACGGAACTATCTGTAATGAAACAGAAACTTTTCAGGGTTTTCTTTATAAAAACAGAAAACGCTTCAGTCTCGACTACGTCAGTCCAGTGGGGAAGACGTATTTTGCCCGAAGGCGTTTCCAGAAAACGATTCAAAAAGAAGAAAAAGCTGACGGGGAGGACCCACCCATCGGGTTTGAAAACGAAAGCAGAGATTTGGCGCCCGAGGGCCGCGGTGATCGCCGGCGGCGATCTACGGTGAGGCAGGAGGATCAGAGGTTACCAACGTGCTCACCGTGTCCTTCCGCACCGGTGGGTGGTGGTAGTGGTCGCCGACGAGCACCACGTCGACGGCGGCCTCAACTCCGGCGGACGGTGGTTCGGGCGTTGATGGATCTCGCCGAGAAGGGCCTGCAAGGACCGAATTGAGGTGGGGGTTAGAGCACTAGGTGTAAGAGAAGGCTACGGACGAGGTTTGGGCGCCGGAGATGGCCTCACCATAGTGAATCAAGTTGGAGGTCGAGGCGGAACGAGGCGGCCGGAGTTGGGGGAGGAGACCTCCTCGAGGTCCTCCTAGTGGCCTAGCGGGGTGTATGCGGGGTGTAGTGAGCGTGTGTGCTCGAGGGCGAGCTCGGGGTTGCTATAAATAGCTGGCCCGAGGCGGTTGCTGTGAACGGGATAAGTTCGGCGAGTGATTACGGCGGCGCAGTGGCTGGACGGTTGGTTTAGGGCTTGAGCAGCGACTAGAT
Organism: Aegilops umbellulata; assembly: GCA_032464435.1. NCBI lineage: Eukaryota > Viridiplantae > Streptophyta > Magnoliopsida > Poales > Poaceae > Aegilops > Aegilops umbellulata. The sequence goes on from CP136057.1 coordinate 361,544,482, forward strand.
CGTGTACTTACTCCATCCTGGTGCCTAACTCCGCAAGGCAAGGGCGGTTATGGCCTGTCCTCAACGGAACGGCCGTGCGGCACGTCGGCGGCAAAGAGCATGCCCTGTGCGTGCTAGGCCACGGCGATGGTGCAGTGGGTGTGCTGGCGTGCACTGGCAAGGGAGACGGCTACGCGGAGCTTCTAGGTGGCTTGGGCGGCGCTGAACGGCGTTTCGTGCAGGAGCTGTCTCCCGTTGGTCACCACGGGTGGTGCTGCCGCCGCAGAAGACGCCGGCGCAGGCGGGCCAGGGAGCCACCGACGCCGGGAACCAGCCAAGCGCGCGTGCGGCGCTCTGGACAGAGAGGAGGAGCTGCACGCATCGCGCCACGGCGCACTGTTGACAAGTGACAATTCGGTGACGAAGAAACGACACTGAACTTCTCTGAACTTTCTGAATTTTACTGAAAATGCAAAGTAACAGTGCCGGCCAGGTGTTCTACAGAATGTTTCTGGCATGTAGGAGGCTCTCCTCGAGCTGAAACTTGGTGGGGTGGCCTCTCATTGCACCAGAGGGCTGCCTGAATTTTGGTGGAATTTTTGGAGAAGGGAGATATGAATTTCACCAAATTTAGCAAATCTGATCCAAACTTGCAGAGGCTGAAATTTGAAAATTTTGAAAAGAGGAAGAGTGGATCTTGATGGTTCTGAGTTGTGGATGCTAAGGACTGTCCAGAGAAATTGGTTTGAGATCAAAACTCAGAAGCAACAATGTACTTGCTTTGAAAATCACTTAGGCTCAAAATAAATGACAGAATTGTTTTGGGAGATAAGATAAATGAAATAAAATTCAAAAATGGTTTGGACTTGTTGGAACTGAAAGCTTTGATTGCCCAAACATGTAGGGAGGGGTTTTGGGAAGGTTTTTCCATATGAGGCAGAATAAAACCATGAGTGGTTTTCAAAATGAGAAAAGCCCCAAAACTCCTAGGGTTTTCTTTTTAAAGAAATAAATAAATGAATCCAAATAAAATTTATATATATATGAGAAGATAATAATCAAAAGGAAGTTTTTCATACTTCAAACACCAAAGTTGCAGAAAACTAAAATCCTTGCCAAGGGAAAGAAAAAGTTTTGAGAGAAAGGTTTTTGAAAGGATTTAAATGACCTTCTTCAAAGATCAACAAAGTTTTTGCTAAAAACCAGTTGAAAATTTTTAGAGTGTCACAACACCTACCCCCTTAGGAAAAATCTCGTCCCTGAGATTTCAGCTGATCCTCAAATAAGTGTGGGTGTTTTGTCCGAAGAAAATCCTCTCTTTCCCAAGTTGCTTCACTCTCGGTGTGATTGCTCCACTGAACTTTGAAAAACTTGATGGTTTTCTGTCGGGTCCTCCTTTCAGACTCCTCTAATATTTTTACTGGATGTTCCCGATAGGTGAGGTCTGGTTGCATGTCATTGTCCTTGTGGGATACTTGCTTCTCTGGGTTGCTTACGCACTTCCTCAACTACGAGATGTGGAACACGTCGTGGACATCGGATAATTCCTCGGGTAAGTCATGTTTCGGCCCCCGCATCCGAGATGAGCCCTTCCCCAAAGGGTTCACTCTCCCTAGAGACACTCCCAAGTACACCGGCTCCGTGAAGCCAGAGGACTGGCTGGTTGACTACTCCACAGCCATCAGCATAGCGAACGGCAACAAGCGTGTTGCCGTGAAGTATGTTCCGCTCATGCTCCAGGGCACAGCCCGGACATGGCTAAACAGCCTGAAACCCCGCAGCATCAACGGCTGGTCCGACTTCACCGAGGCTTTCATCCGCAACTTTACGAGCACATACAAGCAACCTCCCAAGCCTCGCCAGCTCTCCTTGTGCGTGCAAGGCCCCAACGAATCGACTCGCGACTACCTCACGCGTTGGGCCGAGCTCCGAAACTCCCGCGAGGGCGTGCACGAGGTGCAGGCCATCGAGTACTTCACCGCTGGGTGCAGAGAAGGCACCCTCCTCAAGCATAAGCTCCTCTGCGACGAGCCGGAGACCCTGGATGAGCTGCTGATCATAGCAGACAAGTACGCCACAGCCGACTCTTCTATGAAGACGGAGATCCAAGTCAGCGCAACCGGCAAAATGGCCCCTCAGGCTCCCAGAACCCCGGCTGGAGACACCAGTCGGCGACAACAGCAGAACGATCACAAGCGCAAGGCCTCGTAGCCGGCTTCCAGTAGCCGGCAGGTCGCGGCGGTCGAAGACCAACAGCCGGAGGAGCAGCCACCGCCCAAGCGGCAGAAGGGCGGCAAGCCCAATTGGTTGCCGGCTTTCTCCTACGAGCAGACTCTGAATGATCCATGCAAGTTCCACAGCGGCGCGAAGCCGTTGAACCACACCACCAGAAAGTGCCACTGGCTTACCCGGATTGCCAAAGGAGACGGTCTGGTGCCTCCCCCACCGGCTGGGCAGCCGCCTCCGCCTCCGCCTCAGCAGCCGGCTGCCAGGCCAGTCGACGCAGTACAAGACGAGTATCCGGAAGAGCATGGAGCCTACGTTGTGTTCACCAGTGTGGCGGATGACAGACGCAGCAGGCGGCTGCACCAGCAAGAAGTCAACGCAGTGGCATCCGACACTCCAGAGTTCATGCACTGGTCCGAGAAGCCTATCAGCTGGAGCAGAGCTGATCACCCAGAGGTGATGCCGTATCCAGGGTCCTATGCCCTGGTCCTGGAGGCCACCTTTGCCACTGATAGGCGGGCAGCTCGCTTTTCGCGAGTTCTGATAGATGGAGGTAGCAGTATCAACATCCTGTATAAGGATACAATGGAGAAGCTGGGAATCAAGCAAAGACAGCTCCAGAGCAGCCGAACCGTGTTCCATGGGATCGTCCCTGGCCTTTCTTGCTCCCCAATCGGCAAGATTATGATAGACGTCCTCTTCGGGGATAAGGAACATTTCCGCCAAGAGCCAGTCTGGTTTGAAGTGGTGGACCTCAGAAGCCCATACCATGCGCTGCTTGGCCGACCTGCTTTGGCCAAGTTCATGGCGGTCCCCCACTACGCCTACCTCAAGATGAAGATGCCGAGTTCCAAGGGAAATCTGACTATGACCGGCGACTACAGGAAGTCGTCCGCTTGCTCGGCCGAGAGCAGTCGGCTGGCCGAGTCCCTGGTTATTGCAGCAGAGAGGCGGCTTCTTGATCGGGTTGTGGAGATGGCCGGCAAGCAGCCTGAGGTGTCACCCAACCCCAAGGAGTCGGAAGCTGAGGGCTCGTTCAAGCCAGCGAAGGAAACGAAGAAGATACCCTTGGACCCAGAGCACCCGGAGAGGTACGCTGTCATAGGTGCAAACCTTGACAGCAAATAGGAAGGCGAGCTCGTCGATTTCCTCCGTGAGAATCGGGACATCTTCGCATGGTCCCCCAAAGACATGCCAGGTGTGCCGACGGAATTTGCCGAGCACAAGTTACATATCCGGTCCGATGCAAAGCCCGTCAGGCAGCCCTTGCGCCGCCTGTCAGAAGAGAAGAGAAGAGTTGTTGGTGAAGAGATAGCCCGGCTCCTTGCAGCCGGCTTTATCATGGAAGTATTTTTCCCAGAGTGGCTAGCAAACCCAGTTTTAGTACTGAAGAAGAACAAGCAGTGGCGAATGTGTATTGACTACACAAGCCTCAACAAAGCCTGCCCCAAGGACCCATTTGCTTTGCCGAGAATCGATCAGGTGATAGACTCCACAGCCGGATGCGAGCTGTTGAGCTTCTTAGATGCCTATTCAAGATATCACCAGATCAAGCTGAACCCGGCAGACCGATTAAAGACCGCCTTCATCACGCGGTTTGGAGCCTTCTGCTACCTAACCATGACGTTCGTCTTGAGGAACGCCGGCGCCACCTTTCAGCGTTGCATGCAGAAGTGCCTCCTCAAGCAACTCGGCCGAAATGCCCACGTTTACGTGGATGATGTGGTGGTGAAGACGGAAAAGCGCAGAACTTTGCTGGAACACCTCAAAGAAACCTTTGAGAACCTGCGCCGATTCCGGATCAAGCTGAACCCCGAGAAGTGCATTTTCGGAGTACCAGCCGGCCAGTTACTCGGCTTCCTGGTCTCCGAACGCGGCATAGAGTGCAACCCTGTGAAGATCAAGGCCACCGAGAGGATGGAGGTACCCAGCCGACTGTTGGATGTGCAGAAGTTCACTGGCTGCCTGGCATCCATCAGCCGTTTCATCAGTCGGCTGGGCGAGAAAGCTCTCCCGTTGTACCAACTCATGAAGAAGAACAATTTTTTCGAGTGGAACCACAAGGCGGATGAGGCTTTTCTGCAGCTGAAGAAGATGTTGGTTACTCCCCCTGTGTTGGCGGCTCCGACTTCCAAGGAGCCCATGCTCCTGTACATCGCCGCCACCAGCCGAGTAGTCAGCATAGTCATTGTAGTAGAGCGCAAGGAGGAAGGCAAGGCACTGCCAGTCCAGAGACCGGTATACTACCTGAGTGAAGTGCTGTCGACCTCCAAGCAGAACTACCCCCACTACTAGAAGATGTGTTACGGCGTGCACTTCGCCGCCAAGAAGCTGAAGCCTTACTTCCAAGAACATCCAATCACATTGGTCTGCACAGCCCCATTGGCTGAGATCATTGGAAGCCGAGATGCGTCTGGCCGAGTGGCCAAATGGGCCATAGAGTTGGCGCCTTACACGATCTACTATCAACCCCGCACCGCCATCAAGTCGCAAGCACTGGCCGATTTCCTCGTCGACTGGGCCGAGACCCAGTACCTGCCGCCAGCGCCCGACTCAACTCATTGGCGGATGCATTTTGACGGCTCCAAGATGCGCACCGGCTTGGGAGCCGGCGTCGTTCTCACCTCTCCCAAAGGCGACAAGCTCCGGTATGCACTGCAGATCCATTTCGCCGCCTCCAACAACGTCGCTGAGTACGAGGCGCTCATTCACGGGCTCTGGCTTGCCAAAGAACTCGGCATTCGCCGGATCCTGTGTTATGGCGACTCCGACTTGGTGGTCCAGCAGTCATCTGGTGACTGGGACGCCAAGGACGCAAACATGGCAAGCTACTGATTCCTCGTGCAGCAACTCGGTGGATATTTCGAGGGGTGCGAGTTCCTCCACGTGCCAAGAAACGACAACAACCTAGCAGATACTTTGGCACGAATCGGCTCCACTCGCCAAGCAATACCATCTGGCATCGCTCTTCAGCGCCTCCTCAAGCCATCCATCAAGCCTTCGCCAGAGTCAGACTCCATTTTTGTGTCGGCTCCTCCAGAAGAAGTCGGATCCGACTCCAAAGCCCAAGCAAACGGCGCAAAAACCCTCGCAGATGACTCCAAGAACGCCGCAGTCAAAGCCGGCCCGGGGACTTCAGAACTCGGCCCGGGGACTGCGGCGACCAGAGAAAAGACTCCAGAACTCGGCCCGGGGACTGCACCACTCGGCCTGGGGACTTCACTGATCTAGCAAGCGGCCACGGACCCCAGCCCGCCGCCTCCCAGCCCGGCCGCCCTCGTCCAAGTTGCAGTTCTGGCGGTTGAAGAGATAACAGCACCATCATGGGCCCAACCCATCCTCAAATTCTTGGTGAACAAGGAGCTACCAACTGATGAAACCTTGGCTCGGCGAATGGCCTCATCCTGTCCGGCATCAAGCCTCGGTTGGTCGAACCACTGGAGCGTTCGGCCGGCTGTTGGCTTGACGAGTTGCCAGCCGTCCTCTGGAGTCTGCGCACGACTCCAAACAAGTCGACCGGCTTCACACCCTTCTTCCTCGTCTACGGTGCTGAAGCCGTCATCCCAACGGATATAGAGTTTGACTCCCCGCGAGTCACGATGTACACTGCGGAGGAAGCAGAAGAAGCACGACAAGATGGCGTCGATCTGCTGGAAGAGGGCCGGCTGTTGGCACTCAGCCGGTCCAGCATCTACCAGCAGAGCCTACGTCGCTACTACAATAGGAAGGTCAGGCCGAGATCCTTCCAAGAAGGCGACCTTGTGCTCCGGCTGATCCAGCAAACAGCCGGCCAGCACAAGTTGTCTGCACCTTGGGAAGGCCCCTTCATCATCGGCAAGGTGCTAGGCAACAACTCCTACTACTTGATCGACGCTCAGAAGCCCCGAGCACGAAAGAGGGACGACTCCGGAAAGGAGACGGAGCGGCCATGGAACGCGGATCTTCTTCGAAGATTTTACAGCTGATGCAGTATGTACCATGCTACCCTTTTGTATTGAAGTACCAAGACTCTGGGCCCCCCGAGACGGACTCGGGACTGCCCCTTTTAACATCTGTATAATAAGTATTATGCTTCCGAGTATGCTACTCTTTGTTATGCCGCTTGGCGCCGGGCTCGACTAGTCGGCCCCGGGGACTTGCCGTCTCGCGCTATGAAAACGCTTCCTGCAGTCGGACAAGTAGTGTGTGGTGCTTAAGCCGTCTCCTGTTAGAAGCCGCAGCTCGCAGAGCGGCTGCCCGGCGGGCAGGAGTAGGGAAGAATGGGTGCCCACACGAAAAATGGCTAAGGACTCAAAGCATAAACATAGCTCGAGCCGGCTTTCCAGCAATTCCTCACAAATACGACTCCGAATAGTCGGCTTACTGTTTTCTATCCGACTTGCTAACCAAACTCTAGAATGGCTGAGTACTTGCCTTCCCCAAAGTAGCCAAGTATTTGATCCAACGGCAGTCCACGAAGCGGCTGCCCGACTGGCAAGGACGACATCTAGGGGAAGGCGGCAAAAGGAAAAGGCCAAAATAGCAATAAGCAAGAAATGATAGAACCCAGATAGATATTTACATCACAGAGGCCATTGGCCGAATCATTGAACAGAAGTTCAAAATACACCCAGCAGGTGGAGTTGTGCGAATTAACAAAATTCTTCGAGCAGCTACTAAGCAGATAAATAAAGCAAGGCAGCGGCTTATGAAGCCGCAGACGGGTTCGGGGGCTCATAGGAGATGGCGGTGTCGGACGTTGGGGCAGCCGGCTGGGCAGACTCGGCTTGATCACCTCCAGCAGCAGTCGGCGCAGTTGGGCGCGGCTCGTTGTTGGAGGCACGGCCGAGCTGAGGATGATCGCCCGCTCCGGCTTCTGGCGCCTCCATCTCGTCTCCGATCTCCACCTCGCCTCCCTCCTCGACACTGGAGCCGATTACCTCTGCCGAGTCCTCGCCGTAGTTCGGGTTCATCCCGAACCACTCCGGCGGCGCCTCCTCGCCGTTGTCAGCTAGCTCAGGAACAAAGACATTGGGGTCGACGTACTCAGCGAGTGCCGCGGCGCGCTTGACAAAGTCGTCCTTCATGGCTGCCAGCTCTGGCTGGGCCTCAGCCCGGAGCGTGGCCAGCTGGTCCAGGCTCAGGTCCGGATACCACGCCTTGACGAACTCCAAGGCACAACGCGCTCCGGCGCGTGCCGAGGAGCCTTTCCAGGCCTCCAAGCGGCCTGCTGCGACCTCCAGCCAGTCGGCTGTCCGGCTGGGGGTGCGCAGAATCGGCATCTCCGGCCACAAAGCAGCAATCGCCTGGGCGCCGGCGCGCTAAAGCCGGCGCAGCATCCGGTGAGCCGGCCGCAGGCGAGCCTCAACGCTCAAAAGTTGTTCATCAAGAGTCCGGGGGGCGTTGGCAGCAACCTCCTCGCCGGCCGCCCTCCGCGCTTCGCGATCGGCCTCGATGGCTTGAACGGCGGCTTGCGCATGGCCTGGGAAGAAATCTACCAAGACGGAAAAAAGATAAGCAAATCAGAAAGGGCAAGAGTCGGTCCACAGTCGGCTGCCCAAAGGAAGCGAGTAAAGAAAACTTACCATCAACGATATCTTCAATTTCGTGGAAGCCGGAGGTCAGCATCGCCTCCTTATCGGTCCAGGAGGAGCACTCGGCTTCGAACTCAGCTTGGAGCCCAACCTCCCTCTCCTTCGCCTCCTCATGCGCCTTCTTGAGCAGCTCCTTCTGCTCCGCCAGCTGCGCGGCCAGCAGGTCGCGCTCCGTGACGAGCTTGCCACACTCCACCTCCTTGGCGCGCAAGGCGGTGTTGGCTTCGCCCAGCTGCTGCTGAAGAACGGCGTTGGCCTCTCAAGAAAGAAGAAAAAGGACACAAGTCATCAGAAAAGGTTGCCAAGAAGATCCGGCCCGACTGCGCAGCAGTCGGCCCGAATCTCAGGGACTACAGCCCGCGGGTGCGCCAGCGCGCCCCCGCAAAGAAGGAAACTCACTCCGGCTCTCCGACAAGTCGGCAGTCCGCTTGCCCAGCTCTTCAACATTGCGGTTGAAGACGGTGACTCGGAGGTTGTGGTAGTCCTATGATAAGCATTTTCAAAAAGAATAAGCGTCTGGAACTCGCCAGTAGAGTTCCAACCCGCCTGCTCAGCAGCTGGCTCGGAACTCGGGGACTACACCCAGTGGGTGCGCTGGCGCGCCCCCACAAAGAAGAGCAAGAAAAACAAGGACAGAAGAAACATACCCGGACGGCCGCACGCGACGCCAGATGCGCTTTGGTGCAATTCTGGAGGGCGTCGCTCTCGGCCCGCAGCTTCGCCTGGACGTCCAGGAGCGCCTGGTTCAGCGGGCCGGTGCCGCCTCCTCGCACCCACCCGACGGGCGCAGCGCTCATCACCTCGACGTCTGGGGCGGCCGAGCTGGCCGCTCCAGTCTCCAGAGGTCGCGGCGCTGAAGTCGCCTTCTCTAGACGGCGGCGTGTCAGCGAGGCGACTTGGTGAAGCAAGTTCGCCTCGGCTTCGTCCGTGGTCGACGGCACCGGCGGGTTCGCCGGCCGTTCTTTCCTCGCGCCTCCCGATGGCGGCGGGGGCGGTGGTGGCGGCACCACAGTGTCCAGACCGGGGGCATCGCCAGCCTCCCTCTCCACGACGGCATGTTCCCCGCCAGCCTCCCCAGACTGCTCCATGGGATCCGGAGGCGGCGCCGAGCGCAATGGGATAACGAGCAGCGCCGACTGGCGGCGCGCGGCTTCTTCGGCCCGCTCTTTGGCCGCGGCGACGGCTTCTGCTCCCTCCAGCCCCTCCCGGGTGGAGGCGGCCGCCTTCTCGGCCTCCGCCTTCTCCCGGTGGGCGGCTTCGTCCTCGTCACGCTTCTCCTGCGTGTTCCGTTCCGTCGCTTCCCGGAGGTCGGCAGCGGGGTCGATACGCCGAGTCGTGGCGGACGACTCCACCGACCCCCTGATGGAGGCGGCGGCGACTCTCCCAAGAGTGAGGGGAGCGCTAGAACAGGAAGACACGTAAGGACTCAGACAAAATCCACCAAGAGATAAAACAAGACTAGGAAGAGAAACACGTACCCAGAAGACAGCGGCGGCTTCTTCACTTCCTTGCGGAAGCGATGGGCCCTCGCGACCGCCTCTTCCCGTTTGGTCGCGGCGGCCGCCCCCTTAAACTTCTTTTCTCGGCCTCCGAGGGAACTCGGCCAGGCCTGACGCTTCCTCGCGCCGTCTTGCCTCGGTTGATGGCGCGGGGCGACTCCCCCATCTTCGCCGGCGGGCCAATCGGCGAAGGTGGCCGAGGGCCCGGGGCCGCCTTCCTCTCCTTCGCCGCCCCCTTCGGTGTCGGCCTCCATCGCCGCCGCCCCCAAGTCGGCGTCGTCGATGTCGCTCTCCGCCCGATCAGGGGCGAACTGGCGGGGCGGCCCCGTGGCGCCGGCCGCGGGCTGGAGGAGAGGGTTCTGGTTCAAAAGATAAGAATAAAGAGGTCAGGAGTTGGATTCGGCTGTAGAAGAAGAAGAAGAAGAATCACTTACCATCGGCGGGGGGTTGGCGCGCGAGTACGGCTCCAGGCCGAACTGCCAATCCTTCGAGAGGCCGCAGTTCGTGATGTAGTTCACCGTGTTGGCTACCTCCGCGTGAGGCATGTCCTTGGTGCACGTCCGACTGGGGTCCCGGCGGCCGCTCATCTGACAAATCAGATAAGGCCGGCCTTGGAGCGGGAGGACTCGGCGAACCACGAAGGTGGCCAGCAAGTCGGCCCCAGTCAAGCCGGCCGACCGCGTCAGCACTCGAAGTCGCGATACGGCGGCGGCTCCAGCCGGAGTCAGCGTCTTGGCGCAGTAGGACCAGCTGGGCTGCCTCCCGGCTGGTGCGCCGGCTGCATAAGCCGGCAGGTTAACCCAGTCGCCGTCTGAGGCGACGTTCTTCACATATAAGTAGGAGCGCTGCCACACCTTCACCGATTTGATCAGCTGGATGGCGGGGAATGGGTTGTCGGCCGTCGACCTCTGCAGCGCGATGAAGGCACCACACTGAGCTGGCACGCTGGCGACATGCGTGCCGAGCTTGGAGTGAAAGAACTCTCCCCACAGCTCGATGGTGGGGAGAACGCCGAGGAAGCGCTCGCACAACGCAGTGAAGGCCGCCAGCAGCACCACCGTGTTTGGAGTGAGGTGGTGCGGCTGGAGGCCATGAAATTCCAGGAACGAGCGGAAGACCCCGCTCGCCGGTAGCCCCAGCCCGCGCATGAGGTGGGAGCGGAACACGAGCCGCTCGCCCTCCTCCGGCGCCGGCGCCACCTCTGTCGGCGGCGGAGCGCGGGCCTGCACGAGGTGCGCGCCGGGGATGCGGCGCGTCTTGCGGAGGAAGTCAATCATGTCGTTGTCGATCTCAGAACCATCCCATACGCCGGAGCGCACGGCGACGGGCGCGGCGGCGGAGGAAGAGCTCATCGCTGCGTGCAGGGCGCAGTCCGGCGCGGCAGCGGTGGGAGAAAGAAGGAGGAGAAAAGAAGCAAAGGGAGTAGAGGGGAGCGGGCGCGCGTGCTTCGCCGCCCCGTTCCCTCCGCCTACTTATAGGCCTGCGGGCTGAAGAGCCGAGGGGACGTCGTGGGATTAACTGCGCCCACGCCCCCACGACCCCCACGATTTACCACGGAAGTTACCACGCGCATTTACTACGCTGAGAAGCTCAACCGCCCGCGCGGCCAGAATGAATCCGTTCGAGGGCCGAGGCGCGGTAATGGCGGGCCCGACCCATGGGCCTGTCCCGTCGCGCGCGTGGGCTGCCAGACTTGCTTGGCCACGTGGCGTCCCTCGGCGGGTCCGCGGCGGGCGGCGGCCGTGTGGCTTATCAGACACGCCCCCCGTGTCCTGCCACGGCTTTCAAACTCTTTGAAGAGCAAAAGGACCTTCGACGAGTCCTGCTTCCCATAGTCGGCTCGTTGGAGGCGGCCTCGATAAGGATCGCCTCCCCCACGATCCACTCGGAGGAAGAAACTGTTGAGGCTCCTCGACAGGTTTCCCTCGGCGCCTCACCAGCTTCGGGGACTACTGTCGGAGTATTGGGCCACAGGTAGGCTAACCCGGGACCCAGAACCTTTCAAGACATCGGGGCAGGCTTCGCCCCTCAAAGAATCCCAAGACGATCAGCCGACTCTGGGAGTCGGCCGCAGCATCGCCGACACCCACTCACGGCTGAGTCCCAGAGACGGCTATGACTCCCGATCGGCGACTCCAGGGAGGCCGACTATGGGGAGTCGGCCCGCGACTTCACCACTCTCTGCCTTCGAGAAGAAGGACGAGACCGGGGATGGCCGGAGTACGGCCCTCCCCTACGTTGATTACCAGGGGCAGGTATGGCTACAGTATGCCGTACCGGAGGAGAGCTCCGTCCGGCGCGGCACTGTCGCCATACTGGCCCTGACGACCGCCCTGACGACGGAGCACTGTTCCCACGTTGGCCCGCATGTACGGCCAGGAGACGGCGGGCCCCGCTAGTCAGCGGGAGGGACGAAGATGGCGAGAGCACCCGAAGACGGACCCCGTGGGAGTCGGCCTCCGAGAGTCGGCCCGTTCCTCCCACGGGCCCCACACGCCATTAACCAGATAAGACGGAGAGTGGCGACAGTGATCGCCCGCCAGGCGGCGGCACTGTTGCCACGCCCCCACGACCCAGCCAACGTCATCAGAGGCGCGGCTACAGTGGCCAGGTCGGTCGGCGGGGCCCACCAGAGGTGGCCCCCAGGAGTCGGCGGAGAAGACGGCGGCCTAAGAGACAGACGGCTGGGACCCGCGCCCAGTCGGATTACCATTGTACCCCCGGGGGGTAGGCCTATATAAACCCCCCGGAGCACCCATGCAAAGGGTTCGATCCTTTTACCACTAGACAGAAGCATAGAAGGGAGAGAGCTAGCCTTGCCCTCTCCTACCTCCAGAACACAGCTCGAGGAGCAACTTTGTACACATATCACCATAGTGACCATGCGGAGACCCCGCAGAGCAGCAGTAGGGGTGTTATCCCCTCGGAGAGCCCCGAAGCTGGGTAAGATTCGCCGGCGTGCATGTCTACGCCTCATCCCGCTTCCAGGCACCGGCGACGTTCTACTCGCCCCCACCATGATAAGCCATCCTTTGGCATATGTCGCTTCCAACCCCCGACAGGTTGACACTTAAGTCAAATAGTGTGGAGACTGGCATGCTACAACACTGCCATCTTACCCATCCTCATGCCAACACATGGCCATGCACATTCATATCCAACACGTATGGATTATCGAACTCACTTGCCTCAACTTTGCATGAAAATAACATTCATCGCTATGCTCACAAACATGCCATGCAACTACTTAATGCAAACATGCCAAAACACTCATCATATCAAAATTTCCAACATGCTTGCCTGGTTCAGAGTAGTCCGAGCCTAGCTCGGTGAAGTTCGCGGTTCCGTCACCTCCTTCGGTATCTACGTTATAAAGAAAACATACGCGCTAACGTAAATACCGTGAGGTGCACAAAAATTACTCTAAATATTTTTCAAATAAATCTGATAAAAAACTAGACAAATATTTTTCAAAGTTATTAGTGTTTTAGTCCAGGGACCTATCTGTAATGAAACAGAAACTTTCCAGGGTTTTCTTTATAAAAACAGAAAATGCTTCAGTCTCGAATACGTCAGTCCAGTGGGGAATACGTATTTTGCCTGAAGGCGTTTCCAGAAAACGATTCAAAAAGAAGAAAAAGCTGACGGGGAGGACCCACCCATCGGGTTTGAAAACGAAAGCAGAGATTTGGCGCCCGAGGGCCGCGGTGATCGCCGGCGACGATCTACGGCGAGGCGGGAGGAACGGAGGTTACCAACGTGCTCACCGTGTCCTTCCGCACCGGTGGGTGGTGGTAGTGGTCGCCGGCGAGCACCACGTCGACGGCGGCCTCAACTCCGGCGGACGGTGGTTCGGGCGTTGATGGATCTCGCCGAGAAGGGATGCAAGGACCGAATTGAGGTGGGGGTTAGAGCACTAGGTGTAAGAGAAGGCTACGGACGAGGTTTGGGCGCCGGAGATGGCCTCACCGCAGTGAATCAAGTTGGAGGCCGAGGCGGAACGAGGCGACCGGAGTTGGGGGAGGAGACCTCCTCGAGGTCCTCCTAGTGGCCTGGCGGGGTGTATGTGGGGTGTAGTGAGCGTGTGTGCTCGAGGGCGAGCTCGGGGTTGCTATAAATAGCCGGCCCGAGGCGGTTGCCGTGAACGGGATAAGTCCAGCGAGTGATTACGACGACGCAGTGGCTGGACGGTTGGTTTAGGGCTTGAGCAGCGACTAGATCGTGTACTTACTCCATCCTGGTGCCTAACTCCGCAAGGCAGGGGCGGTTACGGCCTGTCCTCAACGGAACGGCCGTGCGGCACGTCGGCGGCAGAGAGCGCGCCCTGTGCGTGCTAGGCCACGGCGACGGTGCAGCGGGTTTGCTGGCGTGCACTGGCAAGGGAGACGGCCACGCGGAGCTTCCAGGTGGCTTGGGCGGCGCTGAACGGCGTTTCGTGCAGGAGCTGTCTCCCGTTGGTCGCCACGGGTGGCGCTGCCGCCGCAGAAGACGCCGGCGCGGGCAGGCCAGGGAGCCACCGACGCCGGGAACTAGCCAAGCGCGTGTGCGGCGCTCTGGACAGAGAGGAGGGGCTGCGCGCATCGCGCCACGGCACACTGTTGACAAGTGACAATTCTCTGACGAAGAAACGACACTGAACTTCTCTAAACTTTCTGAATTTTACTGAAAATGCAAAGTAACAGTGCTGGCCAGGTGTTCGAGAGAATGTTTCTGGCATGTAGGTGGCTCTCCTTGAGCTGAAACTTGGTGGGGTGGCCTCTCATTACACCAGAGGGCTGCCTGAATTTTGGTGGAATTTTTGGAGAAGGGAAGATATGAATTTCACCAAATTTAGCAAATCTGGTCCAAACTTGGAGAGGCTGAAATTTGAAATTTTTTGAAAAGAGGAAGAGTGGATCTTGATGGTTCTGAGTTGTGGATGCTAAGGACTGTCCAGAGAAATTGGTTTGAGATCAAAACTCAAAAGCAACAATGTACTTGCTTTGAAAATCACTTAGGCTCAAAATAAATGACGGAATTGTTTTGGGAGATAAGATAAATGAAATAAAATTCAAAAATGGTTTGGACTTGTTGGAACTGAAAGCTTTGATTGCCCAAACATGCAGGGAGGGGTTTTGGGAAGGTTTTTCCATATGAGGCAGAATAAAACCATGAGTGGTTTTCAAAATGAGAAAAGCCCCAAAACTCCTAGGGTTTTATTTTTAAAGAAATAAATAAATGAATCCAAATATATATATATATATATATATATATATATATATATATATATATATATATATATGAGAAGATAATAATCAGAAGGAAGTTCTTCGTACTTCAAACACCAAAGTTGCAGAAAACTAAAATCCTTGCCAAGGGAAAGAAAAAGTTTTGAGAGAAAGGTTTTTGAAAGGATTTAAATGACCTTCTTCAAAGATCAACAAAGTTTTTGCTAAAAACCAGTTGAAAAATTTTAGAGTGTCACATTGGGGATCCTTTGGAGGAGAAAAACCCATATCTACAATTTGCTCTAAATTTGGGTCCATGAGCCTAAAGAGATTAAGCATGCAAATTACCCAAACATCAAAATTTGTGCCATCGAAACTAAGAGTGTCAGAGAATCCTAATCCCCTAGTCGACATCTTTACTCTCTAGGCGGTTAAGCCTAACAAAGAGAGACGAGGCTATGATACCAATTGAAAGATCGTGGATGTCGCCTAGAGGGGGGAGAATAGGCGCTTTAAAATAATTATGGTTTAGGCTTGAACAAATGCGGAATAAATCTAGCGGTTAATTTGTCAACCTACGACAACTAGGCTCACCTATGTGCACCAACAACTTATGCTAAGCAAGATAAACTACTAGGTGATAGCAAGATATATGACAAGAAACAATATGGCTATCACAAAGTAAAGTGCATAAGTAAAGAGCTCGGGTAAGAGATAACCGAGGCACGCGGAGACAACGATGTATCCCGAAATTCACACCCTTGCGGATGCTAATCTCCGTTTGGAGCGGTGTGGAGGCACAATGCTCCCCAAGAAGCCACTAGGGCCACCATAATCTCCTCACGCCCTCGCACAATGCAAGATGCCGTGATTCCATGAAGGGATCGAGAGTTAGTAAGCTCGAAGAAGATCAACAATGGGGGAAGAACACGAGCTCAAAAAGATAGCGTTCATTGGGGAAAAAGACCCCCTTTTATAGGTGGGGAAAATCCAACCGTTATGCTCACAGCCCGCACCGAGCGGTACTACCGCTCGAAGGAGCGGTACTACCGCTAGGGCGGTAGTAGCCCTTTGAAACACAACAGCGAGGAGGCAAAAAGGCCAGAAGAACCGTCAGAGCGGTAGTACCGCTTGACCTCACGGTACTACCGCTAGGGGTAGCGGTACTACTGCTAAGGGTAGCGGTACTACTGCTTGCGAGCGGTACTAAAAAATTACATCCGTGCCTACCACCGCCGGACTAGTGACGAGTTTTTGGTCTGGAGCGGAAGTAGCCACGGAAGTAGTCACGGTAGTACCGCTCCAAGCGGTAGTACCGCTCCCAAGGGCGGTACTAAAAAATTACATCTGCAGCAGCCCTTTTAAGGACACCAAAACTGACACAACTTCTGCAAACGGACTCCGAATTCGACAAAACCAAGTTTGTTGGAAAGCTAGCGACAAGGGCTAACACAATATTGATAGAAATACCTAAGAAGCAAATGAGAAAAGGCCCAAAAGAAAATGGTGAGAACCCTTCCTCGGAAAAGACCGGTGAAACCTCCAACACCTAAAACATCATAGAAGACGCATGCGAACTCCATTTTCGATGAACTCAAGCTTGTCATCAAGATGACCATAAGCTCTAGGACTCACAAACAGAACCAAACAAGAACCAAGAAACATGATGCAAGGATGCAATGGTTTGAGCTCTCTACTAGCGATACGACCAAGCTACCAACTTGAGAGCCCCCCTTGATAGTACGGCAAACGATCCTATAACCCGGTCTCCCAACTACCACCATGAGACCGATAAAATAGAAAACCTATCAAGGGCAAACCTTTGCCTTGCAGATGGTCCACTTGAGCTAGATGATGACGATCTTGACTCCCTCAAGTTGGACCACCTTTCTTGATTGCGTTGGCTCGATGAAGACTAGATGATTGCTCCCCCATACTCCACTATGGGTGAGTCACTCTTCGGTACACCTTCACAAGTGATTGCGTTGGCTCAATGAAGGATAGTTGATTGCTCCCCCATACTCCACTATGGGTGAGTCACTCTTCGGTACACCTTCACAAGTCCATTGTCACCACAATGGACGGCAAGCTACAAGCATGATTTCTTCGTGATGCTCCACTTGAACTTGCACAACACAACCTTGATTACGATCACCACTTGATGTCATCCTTTACATGGGTTGTATGATATCTTCCTCTTGACGCAAGCCCATGGGCACGTACCTAACCCCACATAAAACTCTCACATAGACCATGGGTTAGTACACAAAGTGCAATGGACAATGCTTACCATACCATGGGATCACTTGATCCCTCTCGGTACATCTTTTACGCTTTGTGAGTTGATCAACTTGATTCACTCTTGACTTAGTATTGATCAACCTTGAAT
The DNA here is from genome assembly GCA_032464435.1 of Aegilops umbellulata. Taxonomy (NCBI): domain Eukaryota; kingdom Viridiplantae; phylum Streptophyta; class Magnoliopsida; order Poales; family Poaceae; genus Aegilops; species Aegilops umbellulata. The sequence continues at coordinate 361,561,355 of CP136057.1, forward strand.
CTTTCCAACTCTCTTCGTTTGGACGATGTCTTGAAGGTAAACATGAATGATCACACAATCTTCTTCTTCAAGACATGCTTGCAATAAGCACAATACTCACATGACCAATCTTTGGATAATTCCTTAATAGCACCATGGTCAACACATAAACTCCTTGAAACCAACACATGGACTTCAAGAAATGCCTATGGACAAATCCTTCAAATATAACTCAATGCAACCATTAGTCCATAGAGAATGTCATCAATTACCAAAACCACACATGGGGGCACCGCATGTCCTTTCATTTCATTTTAATTTTAATAGTAGGTTCCCACTCATCATAAAGTTTTCTAGGGATATAAACTTCCAACTCAAGTTTTTATTCATAAGATTGCATCAAAGCATCAACGATATGTTTAGTAAAAGCTTTATTTTGGCTATAAGTATGAGGAGAATTTAGCACGGATTGCAACAAGGAAATACAATCTATCAAAGACCAATTATCATAATTAAATTCCTTGAAATCCAAAATAGTGGGTTCATTAATATCTAAAGTATTGATCTCTTCAATCCCACTTTTAACAATTTTTGCATCAAGATCTAAAAACTCCGAATTTTTGGGACACCTTCTAGGTAAAGGTGACTCATCTCCAATACCATCATTATCAAGATTAATATTGCAAAACAAAGATTTAATAGGAGACACATCAATAACTTTTAGATCTTCATCTTTATTTTCATAGAACTAGAAGAACACGCTTTCACAAAGCAATCTTTCTTAGCACACATCCTAGCAGTTCTTTCTTTGCACTCATCAATGGAAATTCTCATAGCTTTGAGAGACTCATTGATATCATGCTTAGGTGGAATAGATCTAAGTTTCAAAGAATCATCATCAAGAGAAATTCTATCAATGTTCCTAGCCAATTCATCAACCTTAAGCAATTTCTCTTCAAGTAAAGCATTGAAATTCTTTTGCGAATTCATAAACTCCTTAACACTAGTCTCAAATTCAGAGGGCATCTTATTAAAATTTCCATAAGAATTGTTGTAGGAGTTACCATAATTATTAGAGGAATTACTAGGGAATGACCTAGGATTAAAGTTTCCTCTATATGCGTTGTTACCAAAATTATTCCTACCAACAAAATTCACATCCATAGATTCATTATTATTCTCAATCAAAGTAGACAAAGGCATATCATTAGGATCAGAAGAAACACTTTTAGTAGCAAATAATTTCATAAGTTCATCCATCTTTCCACTCAAAACATTAATTTCTTCTATCGCATGCACTTTTTTATTAGTAGATCTTTCGGTGTGCCATTGAGAATAATTAACCATAATATTATCTAGGAGTTTAGTATCTTATCTTAAAGTGATTTCCATAAAAGTGCCTCCCGCGGCCGAATCTAAAAGATTTCTAGAAGCAAAATTCAATCCGGCATAAATGTTTTGTATAATCATCCAAAGATTCAAACCATGCGTAGGGCAATTACGTATCATTAATTTCATCCTCTCCCAAGCTTGTGCAACATGCTCATGATCAAGTTGCTTAAAATTCATGATATAGTTTCTAAGAGAGATGATCTTAGCGGGAGAAAATAGTTAGAGATAAAAGCATCTTTGCACTTATTCCATGAATCAATACTATTTTTAGGCAAAAACGAAAACCAAACTTTAGCACGATCTCTAAGCGAAAAAGGAAATAGCTTCAATTTAACAATATCATTGTCCACATCTTTCTTATTTTGCATATCACACAAATCAACAAAGCTATTTAGATGGGCAGCGGCATCTTCACTAGGAAGGCCGGCGAATTGATCTTTCATGACAAGATTCAATAAAGCAACATTAATTTCGCAAGATTCAACATCGGTAAGAGGAGCAATCGGAGTGCTAAGAAAATCATTGTTGTTGGTATTGGTAAAGTCACACAATTTAATATTATCTTGAGCCATCATGAAAAGCAAGCAATCCAATACACAAGCAAACAAGAAGCAAGCGAAAAAGAGGCGAACGGAAAAGAGAGGGCGAATAAAACAGCAAGGGTGAAGTGGGGGAGAGGAAAACGAGAAGCAAATGGCAAATAATGTAATGTGAGGGATAAGAGTTTGTGATGGGTACTTGGTATGTCTTGACTTGACTTGACTTGGCGCGAATCTCCCCGGCAACGGCGCCAGAAATCCTTCTTGCTACCTCTTGAGCACTGTGTTGGTTTACCCTTGAAGAGGAAAGGGTGATGAGGTAAAGTAGCGTAAGTATTTCCCTTAGTTTTTGAGAACCAAGGTATCAATCCAGTAGGAGATCACGCACGAGTCCCACGCACCTATACAAACAAATAAGAACACAAACAAATAAGAACCTCGCAACCAACGCGATAAAGGGGTTGTCAATCCCTTCACGGTCACTTACGAGAGTGAGATATGATAGATATGATAAGATAATATTTTTGGTATTTTTATGATAAAGATGCAAAGTAAAATAAAAGGCAATAAAAATAGCTCAGTGTTGGAAGATTAATATGATGAAAGATAGACCCGGAGTCCATAGGTTTCACTAGTGGCTTCTCTCAAAGCATAAGTATTACGGTGGGTAAACGAATTACTGTCGAGCAATTGATAGAATTGAGCATAGTTATGAGAATGTCTAGGTATGATCATGTATATAGGCATCACGTCCACGACAAGTAGACCAACTCCTTCCTGCATCTACTATTATTACTCCACACATCGACCGCTATCCAGCATGCATCTAGAGTATTAAATTCCTAAGAACAGAGTAATGCTTTTAGTAAGATGACATGATGTAGAGGGATAAACTCATGCAATATGATATAAATCCCATCTTTTTATCCTTGATGGCAACAATACAATACATGTCGCTTCCCCTACTGTCACTAGGATCGAGCACCGCAAGATAGAACCCAAAGCTAAGCACTTCTCCCATTGCAAGAAAGATCAATCTAGTAGGCAGACCAAACTGATAATTCGAAGAGACTTGCAAAGATAACCAATCATACATAAAAGAATTCAGAGGAGATCCAACTATTGTTCATAGATAAACTTGATCATAAACCCACAATTCATCGGATCTCGACAAACACACCGCAAAAGAAGATTACATCGAATAGATCTCCAAGAAGATCGAGGAGAACTTTGTATTGATATCCAAAGAGAGAGAAGAAGCCATCTAGCTAATAACTATGGACCCGAAGGTCTGAGGTAAACTAGTCACACATCATCGGAGAGGCTATGGTGTTGATGTAGAAGCCCTCCGTGATCAATGCCCCCTCCGGCGGAGCGCCGAAAAAGGCCGCAAGATGGGATCTCACAGGTACAGAAGGTTGCGGCGGTGGAAATAGGGTTTTGGCTCCTCTTCTGATGGTTTGGAGGTGTGTAGGTATATATAGGAGGAAGAAGTACGTCGGTGCAGCAATGTGGGCCCCACGAGGGTGGAGGGCGCGCCGGGGGGTAGGCGCGCCCCCTGCCTCGTGCTCTCCTTGTTGATTGCTTTACGTAGACTCCAAGTCCTCTGGATCACGTTTGTTCCGAAAATCACGTTCCCGAATGTTTCATTCCGTTTGGACTCTGTTTGATATTCCTTTTCTGCGAAACACTGAAATAGGCAAAAAAACAGCAATTTGGGTTGGGCCTCCGGTTAATAGGTTGAAAGTGCGTTATATCGACTAGAGGGGGGTGAATAGTCATTTTTTATGAAATTCTTCACTGAGGAATTTGCTGGTGAGGAAATTCCTTAGCGAAGAACTACTAGCAGCGGAATAAGTACTCAGAAGTAAACATAGCAGAATACATGCATGGTCATCATGCTGAAATGAAGACAAACACAGAGTACAGAAAGTGTGAGCATAGGATAGCACAAGATGAAGACAAACAGACTGAAGAAATTGAACTGAGGAAATTGAGAAAGTCTTCAGTCAAAGTCTTCAAACACAGATATGAACAAACACACAACACAGTAATGAGGAAATGAAAGTGTTGAGGAAATAGAACCAGTTGGCTTGGTGAAGACAATGATTTGTTAGACCAGTTCCAACTGTTGTCTCAGTTGTACGTCTGGTTGGAGAGGCTGAGTATTTAAACTCGAGGACACCTAGTCCCGGACACACAGTCCTCACCATATTCTCCTTGAGCTAAGGACACACAGTCCTCGCCCAATCACTCGTGGTAAGTCTTCAGGTGACTTCCAAACCTTCACAAACTCGGTCACTCGGCGATCCACAATTCCTCTTGGATGCTCTAGACCATGACGCCTAACCGTCTGGAAGAAGCACATTCTTCAAAGGTAACAAGCGTCGGATCCACGCAGGATCAATCACTTCAGTGATGCTCAATCACTTTGGGTTTGTAGGTGTTTGGGTTTGGGTTTGGATTTTCCTAACTTGATGATTTTCGCTCAAAGTCCTCGGAGGTTGGGTTGCTCTCAAATGACAGGTGTCAGTTTCTCTCGGAGCAGCCAACCAGCTAGTGGTTGTAGGGGGCGGCTATTTATAGCCTAGGGAGCAGCCCGACATGATAAGACATAAATGCCCTTCAATGATATGACCGTTGGATGGATAAGATATTTTGGGACAGCTGGCGTGTAGCACAGCAACGGTCGGAAATTTGAGGTACAAATTCCTCAGGGCTATCATGTTCCTCACTGTGTAGGCAATTCGCACTAGCGAATTCCTAACTCCTCAGTCAGAGCAAAGTCCTCAGTGACCAGAAGAACTGCGTCTCTGTCACTGAAGAAATTGACTAAACTGTATGAGATTTCCAATGGCTTCACTCGAAGGGATTGGTAGGTGTAGGCTTTGAGTTGAGCATCACGTGGAAATTTTCTCCTTAGTATTTCCTCGACCCCCTTTAACAGTACAGTGTTTCCTATGACTCAAGAAAGAGAAAACGAAACTACGAAAACTACAGTCTTTACGCTTCATGTTCCTCGAATGATAACCAAGTCTTCAAGGTCACACCAATTTCTTCACTTTCAAAGTCTTCACAAAGTCTTCAGAAATTCTTCAGAATATCAAAGTCTTCAGTCGAAGAACTTCATTGTTAGGGGTCGACTTTCTCTGTAAATATCAAACTCCTCATAGACTTATAGACCTGTGTACACTCATAAACGCATTAGATCCTTAACCTATAAGTCTTCAATACACCAAAACAACTAAGGGGCACTAGATGCACTTACAATCTCCCCCTTTTTGGTGATTGATGACAATATAGGTTAAGTTTTCAACGGGGATAAATATATGAAGTGTAAATACTGATATTGAGGAATTTGATTGCAAGATATAGAAGAACTCCCCCTGGAGATGTGCATAGTGAGGAATTTGCTTTTGAAGCAATGCACACTTGAAGAGTTGAATCATGGAGATCTCCCCCTATATCTTGTAATTCATACACGCATTTGATATATAATATGAAGAATTTGAAATGCATGATGTATGGTGCCGATGTAATTCAGCATGCGCGCAATAATATGAACGAGGAATAAGCATGCAGAATAGTGCATCAAAAGTATCAGAGCACAGTGCATCAAAAGTATCAGAGCACCATCGGGTTTAAGATTACAACTCGATCCAATAAAGTTTCAGAAGAACGAGAGTTGTAACTTAGCAAATAAACGCCCTTATAATAGACCCGCTTGAAGACTAACTCAGATTTCTCCCCTTTGTCATCGAATGACCAAAAGGATCGAAACTGAGGACTAACGCCCCTGAAGATAATCAAGTTGATGAAGGAGCGCCAGCGTTGTTGGGCTCGGTTGTTGAAGTAGGGCCTGCCGCAGTGTCGTCCAAGTCTTCATTTTCATCAGTCTCACGCGATGAAGAATATGAACTGGCCACCAAAGAAGTAACCTTGACCTTCTTGTATTTCTTCGGAGGAGGTGCAGACTAGTCAAACTCTTCTTTGAGACCCATTTGCTTCAAATCATCAACGCTGTAAACTTGAGACAGAACAACCCAGGTGCGGTTGAGGGTTTCATGAAGGTAGTAGTGGTTTTTCTTCACTGCATTATGTGTTGCAGTCATGTTGTGAAGAATTGAACCAAACTGACGCTTGACCCATTTGTGATTGCGATCAACCTTTTGATGAAGACTGAGGAGTAACTCACGATCAGTCATCACCCTGGGTGCTGTGGCTTGAGGATTTAGCTTGGCATTGTTGGCGGCAGAGTCATGTGTGGCAGAGTCATCATTGGTGGAGTAGGATGCAGCTTTGCAAAATTGACCATCCAATGGACGAATGCCTTCATTTATCACAGCTGCTGCCTTGCCCTTTTCTTCAGCTGAGGAAAATGTCCTTTTGAGGACTTCAATAGGGGGCAAGTAGCTGCAGTGGTTCAGAGTTTCAGCTTTGTAATTGAGTCAAGACCTTGTCCTGATGAATCTCATAATCCATGGCGCATAAGGCTTCAGCTCAAATGGTGACATAGCAATGTTTGCCAGAGTCCTCATGAAGAAATCATGGAAGTTGACGGGAACGTCATGAATGATGTTGAAAAGCATGTTCTTCATGATGCCAACGACTTCTTCATCATTTGAGTCGTGGCCTTTGATAGGACTCATTGTCTTTGTCAGAATGCGATAGACAGTCTGAGGCACATACAGCAATTCCTTGACAAGGAATTTGGTTCGAGGGGCCTGCCCTGGCTTCAAAGGCTTCATCAGCACTTGCATATAGTGATTTGAAAGCTCAGGTTCGTTGTAAACACAACGTGCATCTTCAAGGGGAGGACTCAGAGGAAGGGCACGAAGCAATTCAGACGCTGGTGCCTTGTAATGTGTGTTCTTAGTCATCCAGTCCAGAACCCATGAATTCACATATTCAGAGTTGCCGGTGATGTGCAGCGTTGCGTAGAACTGAAGAATGAGTTCTTCATTCCAATCACAGATGTCAGTGCAGAAATTGAGCAGTCCAGCATCATAAAGAACACTGAGGACTGGCGTGAAGCACGTCATGGACTCCATATCCACGCGAGGAATATGTGCATGGTCAAAGACTTTGTCTTTGTTGAACAGCACTGAGGAATAGAAGTTGGCTTGACTAGTTGTCCAGAAACGCCTCCTCTTCCTTATGCGAGCAGAGTCATAGGGATTGTAATCTGTAAAGAATACATGCTCGCTAAAGAAGTCTTCAGCCTTGAACTTTTGCTTCCTTGAGAATGGATCCTTTGGCTTTGGCAGAGGAGTGTCAGTGAGTTGCATCAGTACCTCAGGAATCGCGATCTCAGGTTCTTCAGGCTGAGGAATTTCTGGTTCCTCCTCAGGTGCAGTCACATTTTCAGCAGCAACAACAGTTTCTTCAGCACTAGTGGCTGGAATTTCTTCATGCACAGATGCAGTGGGATGAGTTTCTTCAGAGCCCATTTGAACTGTTGGTGTAGGGGAGTGAGGGATTTGCTGCAGTGGTGTGAAGAGTGGAGATTTTGGATGCTGACTTTCCCAAAAGTCGTCATTCATCACTGGAGTTGTGCTTCCAATGTCCACATCTTCATCATCAATTTCTTCAACACCAGCCTCTTCAGCATCAAACTGAGGCATTGGTGATGAGACCACTGGGGTTGAAGGGATTGCATCCACTTCAATTTCCTCATCAATCTGCTCTGACGAAGCAGCAAATTGAGTTTCTTCATCAGATCCGCTTGGGATCACATATTCTTCATCAAAAGGAACAAGGTCCTTTGATGGCATGGTTGAGATCAGAACAGCATCAATTGGATTGTCAAATGAGCTGGTCATCGGCTTCATCTTCTTTGGAGCTGAAGATTCTAAAGATTTTGATGCTTTCCTTTTCTTCACTGCAGCTCGCTCTTCAGCCTTGATCTTCTTCACGTCTGATGCAGATGGAAGGATAGGAGTTGGTGTAGGCGCAGGTGGAGCTGAGGAATCTGGTTGAATTTCCTCAGGCGCAACTGACGCAGTTGCCCTGACTTCTTCAGTTTCTTCAGGCGCACCACTAGTGGATGCCCTGGCAATTTCTTCAGCAGCTGGAATGGAGTCATCAGCCCTGGAACTAGCATTTTTTCAGCAGCCTAAAAATCATCAGCGGTGCTGGCATGTTCTTCAATTGGCTGAACAGATGCTTCAGCTTGAGGAACTTCTTGTTGCGATGGGGCTGCAACTTTTGTGAACTTCTCTGTCAGTCTCACAAACCTGACTTTGGTTCCTTGCCAATCAGCATAGTACGAGTTGAAGTTGTCGCTGAGGGCTTTGATTTCAGCCTGCATCTTGATGAGTTCTTCAGTTGTCATTTTGAAGACATTTTTCTTCAGCACAGTTTCTCTTTTCTGTACTGTGATTTCTTGATCTCTCTGGCCCTATCATATTTCCGCTTCTCCTCTTGGATGAAGTGAGTCAGCATGTGACTTTGGCCAGGTGTCAACTTGAAGTCAGGCATAGGTGTGGTGGGATCCTTATGCCAGAGATCAATGTAATCGAGGATCGCCCTTGGATCCAACAGCAGCGACACAGATGTGCCTTTGGCTCTAGCGGCCCTGACTTGTCGGTCTTTGATGATTTCCGCAAGTTCATCATCATCAGCCTCATCATCTTCAGGTGGCTCTTGGAAGGCGACCTGTTTCTTGTTTGGACTTGGGCGAGTACCTCGTCCAGCAATTGCTTTAGTCTTCAGCAAAGTTGGGCCAGATGAAGAATTTGGCGCAGCTGAGGAACTTGCTGAGACACCAGAGGCAATAGAGATGCCTACAGTCCTTTGGCACGAGGCCAGATGCACAGGTGCTGAGGACTTAGTCGGAACAGCTGAGGACTTTGGAGGAGGTGCTGAGGATTTTGGAGGAACAGGGGCAGCTTGAGGAATTTGCCTTGAAGATTTTGAAGTTTCTGGCCGTGAGGGCGCAGCTGAGGGTGAAGCACTTGGCTTTCGAGCAGGCTTCTTAATCATTGATTTTCTTGGCTTGACAGAGGCCTCAGTGGCAGCAGCAGAATCTTCATTGAATTTCCTCACTGCTTCTCTGGCTTGTCTTGCCAATTTGGCTTGGCGCTTGGCCCATTCTTCAGGAAAATCCTCACCGCGTTTGACGCTAGTGGGATCAGCCACTTGGCCAGCTGCCAATGGGGCTCTTGGGCATGGAGGATTCAGTGCGAATTTCTTCATATACTTTGGAGTGACGTATCTGTACTCCCTCCATTCGCGTGCCCATCTCCGTTCTATCCTCTGAATGCGCACCTTGCACTGATTTTTATCTTCTTTGCCAAACTTGGCTTCATCAGGCGTGCAGTAATCTTTATAAATGTCCTCAGGGATTTCAAAAGCAGTCATGACCTCAGGATTCTTTCCTCCTTTCTGTGGCCTTTTACCGTCAGCCATTTTCTTCAGTTGAGGAATTTGAACAATCGAATTCTCTGAAGAAGTATGCAGTTTTTCTTCGAGGAACGCTGCAAACGAGTTAAGTTGATGAGAACCTAATGATTCAGCAGCGGACATGTGTACCTGTGAACAGAGTATAGTTGCGAGGAATTTGGAGAGGTCATATGCGTTCTCAGAGGGTTTTTAAAAAAACAAGTTTGAGGAATTTGACCAGATGCGTCTTGAAGAATTTCACTAAGCGCGATATATCTGAGGTTCCAGAGTTGTATAGATCGAAGATCCACACAATTGAGGAATCTTGAAGAAAATGATGCTTAGGGAAATGAATCAAGAACAGATGACATGTGAGGTGTTTTGTGTGTGAGGATTTGAAGAATAAAAACACCTTTGAAGATTTTGTAGAAAAATTTCGAATCAAAGAGGGCAGTAAAAGTAACTTTTAATTACCCTGAATGAATAACACGACGAACAGAGAGGTGAAACAGTGAAGTTCGTCGATGTAGATCTTCCACGCCCTAACTTGGCGGAGGAAGACGTCTACGGCTGTGGCGGAGGTGAAGATTTCCGCGGTCGGCGTGAGTACGACGGCGACGAGGTCGAGGCAGTGAAGCTCTTCCTCACCGGCGACGATGGAGTAGCAGCGGCGATAGGGTTTGAGAAGCTTGAGCGGGAGAGTGAGATCGAGCGGAGTAAAAGAAGTGAGGAAGGGGAGAGGGGTATTTATAGAGGCAGTGAAAAACTGTTCGCCCGAAGATTTAGGACGAACGTGCCCGTGACCATTCTCCTTCACACGACATGTGTCACCCACGTACTGTGTAGTGGACATCGTGTAAGATCGTGGGTGAGTAAAATAATGCATCATGGGATGCGGAACGGTTTAAGCGGCAAAACTAAAAATTTGGATAAGATTAGTTTTAACGTTCCGTTCGCAATTTCTTCAGCTGACAAGGACACAGTGAAGAATTTGAACGAGTTTCAAATAGAATGCACATGAAGAATTTGTGAATAGATTGGATTGAGTATAGCATAGAGGGGAAGGGTCCGATCACATTCACTTAGCAGAAAAAAACAACTTGAAGAAATAGCTATAAGTGAATGCTGTAGAGGACTTAAACTCATATATATATATATATATATATATATATATATATATATATATATATATATATATATATATATATATATATATATATATATAGCCAATGAAGAAAAACGACGGCACAAATGAAGATTTTGCAACTTGAAGAATTTGAACAACTGAGGAATTTCAAAACTGAAGAAAAACTCAAATTGAAGATTTTCAACTTTTGTGGTGGCGTGACCCACCGTATAAGAATGATGATTTCAGACACCGCGTACAATTGTCGTAGGATTCTGAGAATCAAATTCTTTGTTAATTTCTTCACACTTAGAGTGTTATTCTTCATTGATTGAAGAAAAACGTTTCTTCATGTGTTGCACATCTAAGTCATTAATTTTGCATAAGGGTTAGGATGAGTGCCTTTTTCAAAGTACATTCAAAGACTCTAAGATATTTATCTCACACCGCAGCTTGCTAAATCTCTTCTCATCCAAAGGCTTAGTGAAGATATCGGCTAGCTGTTCTTCAGTCTTCACATGCTCAATAGAAATATCGCCCTTCAACACATGATCATGAAGAAAATGATGACGAATCTGAATGTGCTTTGTCTTCGAGTGCTGAACTGGGTTGTGAGCAATCTTGATGGCACTCTCATTGTCACAGAGGAGAGGCACATTCTTCACGTTGACGCCATAGTCCTTGAGTGTTTGCTTCATCCATAGCAGTTGAGCACAGCAAGAGTCAGCAGCAATGTACTCAGCTTCAGCAGTAGACAGTGATACGCAGTTCTGTTTCTTCGAGGACCAACAGACCAAGGATCGTCCGAGGAAATGACAAGTACCAGATGTTGACTTGCGGTCCACACGGTCACCAACATAGTCAGAGTCAGAATATCCAATGAGATCAAAATCCGAGCCCTTGGGATACCATAATCCTAGTGTTGGTGTGTGAGCTAGATATCGAAGAATATGCTTCACAGCCTTATGGTGTGATTCCTTCGGTGCAGCTTGAAATCGGGCACACATGCAAACACTAAGCATTATATCTGGCCTAGATGCACATAAGTACAATAAAGAGCCAATCACGGAGCGGTATACCTTATGATCGAAGTCAATACCATTTTCGTAAGTGCATAGATGACCATTTGTGGGCATAGGAATTTTGATGCCTTTGCAATCTTGCATGCCGAATTTCTTCAGGACGTCCTTGAGGTATTTCTCCTGAGATATGAATATGCCATTGCGCTGTTGACGAATTTGAAGACCTAAGAAGAATTTCAACTCTCCCATCATAGACATTTGATATTCTTCACTCATCATATAAGCAAATTCATCACTATAACGTTGGTCAGTACAGCCAAAGATGATATCATCAACATATATTTGGCACACAAATAGTTCACCATCATAAGATTTAGTAAAGAGAGTGGGATCGAGTGAACCGGGTGTGAAGCCTTTCTTCATGAATAATTCCTTCAATGTATCATACCACGCCCGTGGGGCCTGCTTGAGGCCGTAGAGGGCCTTGTTAAGTCTTAAGACTTTGTCAGGATGCTTTGGATCTTCAAAACCTGGGGGTTGAGCAACATATAATTCTTCCTCAAGCTTACCATTGAGGAATGCACTTTTCACATCCATTTGATATAAGATGATATCATGATGGTTAGCATAAGCAAGCAATATGCGAATAGCCTCAAGTCTAGCAACAGGTGCAAAATTTTCATCGAAATCAACTCCTTCAACCTGTGTGTAGCCTTGAGCTACTAGTCGTGCCTTATTCCTCACCACAACACCATTTTCATCTTGCTTGTTGCGGTAGATCCACTTTGTGCCAATGATGCTATGCTTGCGAGGATCGGGACTATTGACCAGTTCCTAGACGTTGTTGAGCTTGAACTGATGTAATTCTTCTTGCATGGCCTGAATCCACTCAGGCTCCAGAAATGCTTCATCTACCTTAGTGGGCTCTGTGATAGAGACAAAAGCAAAGTGCCCACAAAAGTTAGATAGATGTGAAGCTTTTGAGCGTGTGAGAGGACCTGGTGCTCTAATGTCATCGATGATCTTCTCCACTTGCACTTCTTTTGCAACGCAAGGATGAGCTGGTTATCGTTGAGGAATTTGATCAGCATTTTCTTCAGCATCAATTTCCTCAGCATTTTCTTCAGGTGCATCAGCTCGACGTTCTTCACGTTCTGGTATGAATTCTTCAGCAGATTCTTCAGTAGGAATGACATCTTCAGTAGCCTTGTGCTTGATAGAATCCTCAGGTGCTGGTTCATCTAACACAGAAGGTAGGTGCTCTCTTTGCGAGCCATTAGTTTCATCGAACCGCACATCTACAGTTTCAACAATCTTGTGAAGAACATTGTTGAAGACTCTGTAGGTGTGCGAGTCCTTTCCATAACCAAGCATAAAACCTTCATGTGCTTTCGGTGCAAACTTAGAGTTGTGATGAGGATCACTAATCCAGCATTAAGCACCAGAGACTTTGAAATAACTCGCATTTGGTTTCTTGTCAGTGAGGAGTTCATATGCAGTCTTCTTGAAGAATTTGTGAAGATATACTCTGTTGATGATATGGCACGCAGTATCAATTGCATCAACCAAGAAACGACGAGGGGTTTTGTATTCGTCAAGCATAGTGCGAGCCATCTCAGCAAGAGTCATGTTCTTGCTCTCCATGATGCCATTCTGTTGAGGAGTATAAGGAGCATATAACTCATGAATAATACCAAGTTCATCAAGATAGTCATCGAGACCCAAATTCTTGAACTCAATGCCATTGTCACTTCTGATGTGCTTGATCTTCACACCAAAGTTGGTTGAAGCCCTCGAGGAAAATCGTTTGAAGACTTCCTGCACTTCATGTTTGTAAGAGACAAGGTGTACCCATGTGTAACGAGAGAAATCATCAACAATAACAAAGCCATATTGAGATGCTTCATTTGAAACAGAAGAATATTGATTAGGACCAAAGAAATCCATGTGAAGCAATTCGAATGGTCGAGTAGTGGTCATGATGGTCTTTGCTGGATGCTTGGCCTTCGTCATCTTTCCAGCTTCACAGGCACCGCATAAGTGATCCTTGAGGAATTTGACATTCTCAATGCCAATAACATGCTTCTTCTTCGCAAGCGTGTGCAAATTCCTCATGCCTGCATGACCAAGTCGTCGATGCCATAGCCATCCTTCTGAAGCTTTTGCAAGTAGGCACACGGCTGGTTGTGAATCTGCAGAGAAATCAACAATATACAAGTCTCCTCTCCTAAAGCCTTCGAAGACTTTGGATTTGTCAGCTTCCATAATCACAACACAATGATACTTGCCAAAGACAACAACCATATCAAGATCACAAAGCATTGAGACAGACATAAGGTTGTATCCTAAGGACTCAACAAGCATGACTTTGTCCATGTGTCGATCCTTTGTGATAGCAACTTTACCTAGACCCAATACCTGACTTTTACTTTTATCAGCGAAGATGATATGCTTCAAATGTGATGACGATAAAGGAGCATCCATCAACAGATTCCTGTCACCAGTCATGTGATTTGTACATCCACTATCAAGGACCCATTCAGTGGCTTTGGGTTGATCATCCTGCAGATGAATTAGTGCAACTTACGAACCTCATATACTTCAGCAGTGAAGAATATGATATCACAATTCATCAGATCAATTTCATCAAGCAGTAAGACGGATAAAACAGAGGGAGGACGTGTGAAATAAAAGTTCATTTCATCATGGTTAGCCTGCGTCCTTTCAGGCAATTTGTCAGGTCCCCAGCAAATTCTTCAGACGTTATAGTACGTCTGGAGACCTGACCCTGCATAAGAGATTAGTTCTTTTTCTTCACCACCCACATCTGAAGGGGTGGCAAAGAGTTCATCACTCTGCGAGCTCCATATGAGAATGGTGGCATAGAGGCCAAACCATTTCGTTTCACATAAGAGTGGTTAGGGTAAGCATATGAATAAGCAGAGAAATTCTTCGAGGACTTATGAACATAATAATTTGAAGAATAATGCTCATATTCATAGCCCTTGGCCCTTTCCTGCGAAACAGAGTTGTTAGCACGATGATGTTCATATGAGGACTTTGATCCTTTTGAGGAATTTGATCCACGTGAGGAATTTGGTCCGTATGAGGACTTGGATCCATATGAAGAATTTGGTCCATATGAAGAATTTGATCTGGGGTTCCTATTCTTCACAGGTGGTGTCATGAGGACATTCACTTGAAGACTTTCAAGGCACCTTTTGGGAACCCATATTTTCTTCATAGGGGAGCCATTCCTAAAAGTTAGTGCCAACATATCTAGCAAATACTTCACCATTCTGATTTTTGAACAGTTTATAGTTGGAGTCAAATGACTCATCAGAAGAATGAGAAGATTCACATGTATAACCAGATAAATTAGATGGATCAGCTGGAGGTCCCTTTGCAGCAACCCATGAGGTTTTGGGGTACTGCTCAGGCTTCCAATATGTACCATCAGCATTGAGTTTCCTCTCAAAGGCAATACCCTCTCTCCTAGGGTTCCTGTTGAGGATCTGCTTTTTAAGCACATCACAAAGAGTCTGATGCCCTTTGAGGCTTTTGTACATGCCTGTCATGTACAATTCCTTCAGCCCTGCATCGTCAGTGATACTAGCAATGTCCTCAGATGAGGAATTAGTGATAGCAGAGGCAGGTGAAGAATTTGTAACGTTTGAAGCATTTGAACATTCAGGTGAAGAATTAGCAGATTCTCGTTCAATGCATTTTAAACATGGAGGAATGAATTCTTCCTGAGCAGCGCTGATTTGTTGAGCAAGTAATGAATCGCGCTCCTTCTGAAGATCTTCATAACTCACTCTTAGCTCCTCAAGATCTTGCTTTCTTTGAAGAAATTCATAAGAAAGCTTCTCATGATCAGACAAGAGAGTGTTATGATGACCTTGAAGGTTATCAAACCTGCTCTGAAGTCTCTGAATATTTTCAGTCAAGGCTTTAGTGCGATCCATTTCTTCACCCAACATATCATCACTTTTGTCTAGCATGTTTTGAACCTTTTCAAAAGCCTTTTGTTGTTTCACAGCAATCTTAGCAAGTTTAGAGTAGCTAGGCTTAAGATTGTCATCAGATTCATCTTCACTAGACTTAGAGGAGGTATATCTAGGTACCTTGGCACCCTTTGCCATGAAGCAATAGGTGGGAGCGTAGTCATCGTTGCCGTCATCAGCCTTGTTGGTGAGATCATTTTATTTAGAGTTGAAGATAGACTTGCTGACGATTGCGGTAGCGAGGGCTAGACTTGCCACACCTGATTCAGAGTCCTCATAAGCCTCCTCTTCCTCTTGTTCCTCAGACTCAGCTTCAGAGTCCATTTCCTTGCCAATGAATGCCCGAGCCTTCTTGGAGCTGCTCTTCTTGTGAGATGAAGACTTTGAGGATTTTGACGATGAAGATTTTGAAGACTTCTTCCTTTTCTTCGCATCATCAGAACTGTAATCCTTGTATTTCTTCTTCTTTGATTCCTTTTCCCACTGAGGACAATCTTGAATGTAATGTCCTGGTTTCTTGCACTTGTGGCAAAACCTCTTCTTGTAGTCACTGGATGAGGAATCATTGCTCCTTGAGGGTTTTCCAAAGCGACCACGTCTTGGGAACTTCTGGAATTTCTTCACAATCAGTGCTAGATCATGACTCAGTTCTTCAGGATCACCAAGGCTGCTACCAGAGTCTTCATCTTTGGATTCTGATACTGCCTTGCCTTTCAGTGCACGTGATCTGCCATAGCTCGAACCATAGAGATCTCTCTTTTCAGCAAGCTGGAACTCATGAGTGTTTAGTCTCTCAAGGATATTAGCGGGGTCAAGTGACTTGTAATCAGCACGCTCTTGTATCATCAGTGCCAAAGTATCAAATGAGGAATCAAGCGATCTCAGCAATTTCTTCACCACCTCATGATCAATGATGTCAGTGGCACCAAGTGCTTGAAGCTCATTTGAAATGTCAGTGAGGCGATCGAAGGTTTGCTGAACATTCTCATTGTCGAGTCTTTTGAAGCGGTTGAAGAGATTGCGAAGAACATCAACTCGAGAGTCACGCTGATTTGAAACTCCTTCATTGACCTTGGACAGCCTATCCCAGACAAGCTTAGCAGTTTCCAAAGCACTCACTCTACCATACTGTCCTTTACTCAGATGGCCACATATGATATTCTTCGCTTGGGAATCGAGTTGCTTGAATCTCTTCACATCGGTAGCGTTCAGTGAGGGTGAGACGGAGGGAACACCATTTTCCACAATGTACCAGAGATCGTTATCAATTGCCTCAAGATGCATGCGCATCTTGTTCTTCCAGTAGGGGTAGTCTGTCCCATCAAAGGTAGGACACCCAGCAGAGACCTTGATCATACCTGCGGTCGACATAACTAAAACTCCAGGCGGTTAAACCAAAATCACACAGAACAAGGGAGTACCTTGCTCTGATACCAATTGAAAGTGCGTTATATCGACTAGAGGGGGGTGAATAGGCAATTTTTATAAAAAAATTCACTGAGGAATTTGCTGGTGAGGAAATTCCTTAGCGAAGAACTACTAGCAGCGGAATAAGTACTCAGAAGTAAACATAGCAGAATACGTGCATGGTCATCATGATGAAATGAAGACAAACACAGAGTACAAAAAGCGTAAGCACATGATAGCACAAGATGAAGACAAACAGACTGAAGAAATTGAACTGAGGAAATTGAGAAAGTCTTCAGTCAAAGTCTTCAAACACAGATATGAACAAACACACAACACAGTAATGAGGAAATGAAAGTGTTGAGAAAATAGAACCAGTTGGCTTGGTGAAGACAATGATTTGGTAGACCAGTCCCAACTGTTGTCTCAGTTGTACGTCTGGTTGGAGCGGTTGAGTATTTAAACTCGAGGACACCTAGTCCCGGAAACACAGTCCTCACCGTATTCTCCTTGAGCCAAGGACACACAGTCCTCGCCCAATCACTCGTGGTAAGTCTTCAAGTGACTTCCAAACCTTCACAAACTCGGTCACTCGGTGATCCACAATTCCTCTTGGATGCTCTAGACCATGACGCCTAACCGTGTGGAAGAAGCATAGTCTTCAAAGGTAACAAGCGTCGGATCCACGCAAGATCAATCTCTTCAGTCATGCTCAATCACTTTGGGTTTGTAGGTGTTTGGGTTTGGGTTTGGATTTTCCTCACTTGATGATTTTCGCTCAAAGTCCTCGGAGGATGGGTTGCTCTCAAATGACAAGTGTCAGTTTCTCTCGGAGCAGCCAACCAGCTAGTGGTTTGTAGGGGGCGGCTATTTATAGCCTAGGGAGCAGCCCGACATGATAAGACATAAATGCCCTTCAATGATATGACCGTTGGATGGATAAGATATTTTGGGACAGCTGGCGCGTAGCACAGCAACGGTCGGAAATTTGAGGTACAAATTCCTCAGGGCCATCATGTTCCTCACTGTGTAGGCAATTCGCACTAGCGAATTCCTAACTCCTCAGTCAGAGCAAAGTCCTCAGTGACCAGAAGAACTGCGTCTCTGTCACTGAAGAAATTGACTGAACTGTATGAGATTTCCAATGGCTTCACTCGAAGGGATTGGTAGGTATAGGCTTTGAGTTGAGCATCACGTGGAAATTTTCTCCTTAGTATTTCCTCGACCCCCTTTAATAGTACGGTGTTTCCTATGACTCAAGAAAGAGAAAACAAAACTATGAAAACAACAATCTTTACGCTTCATGTTCCTCGAATGATAACCAAGTCTTCAAGGTCACACCAATTTCTTCACTTTCAAAGTCTTCAGAAAGTCTTCAGAAATTCTTCAGAATATCAAAGTCTTCATTCGACGAACTTCATTTTTAGGGGTCGACTTTCTCTGTAAATATCAAACTCCTCATAGACTTATAGACCTGTGTACACTCATAAACGCATTAGATCCTTAACATATAAGTCTTCAATACACCAAAATCACTAAGGGGCACCAGATGCACTTACATAGGTTAGTCCCAAAAATAATATAAAAGTGTATAATAAAGCCCATTAAACATCCAAAACAGAATATAATATAGCATGAAACAATAAAAAATTATAGATACGTTGGAGACGTATCACGCGCCGGTTTGGGCCGAAACTGGCGCCGGCGGACCCAGGCCGAACCCGGCGCGATGGGGGGCACCTGGGGGCGCCGGGGCGAGCGGTTTTGGTGCGAAAGAGCAGCGGGCCAGCCGCGTCAGCGACGCGGTGCCTTGTCTTCCCTCAGAACGGCTCGGTTTCCCGCGGGGAATCAATGGCTAGGCTGCCGCCGGTCAGCCTTGCCATTGATTCCTTGCGGGCGATGTGTAACGGGCGGCGCAACGACGCCTCCCTCCAGCCACGCGTACACACGACGCGGGCTATAAAACCAGCGGCTCCCCCTCGCCGCAGGCCACACCAGCCCGAGCCCAAAACCAGCCGTCGGCCTCTTTCCCGTCCGCCGCCGAGCTCTGCCTACCTCCTTTTCCTCCCCTTTCTTCCCTCATCGATGGCCGAACGCTTCCCCGGTGACGTCGCGGCGGCCAACAGCTTCGACCGCCGCTCGCTCCATGAGTGGGAGGCGTACCTCCTGTTTGAGGCCAACATCCCGGCGCCGTCGGACATGCGCGCCGGGCCGACGGAGTGGAGGCTCAGCAACGGGGGCGTCCCCATCCCCCAGGTGCCCGACGTCGAGGCACGCCCCGGCATCTTCGTCGCCGAGGTCGACTGCGTGCGTTCGTCCCTGACGGAAGAGCAGCGCGACCTCCCCCAGTACGCCGCCGACAACCGCGCGGCGTGGGCGGAGTACTTCCAGCGCCAACAGGCGCAGCTGCTGGCGTCCACGAATGGGGCGCCGGTGGTGGGCGGCCTCAAGAACAGCGACGGGCGCCGTGTCTGGTGGGGCGTCCCGGGTCGCACACTCCACGAGGTGCTGGCATACCTCGAGGGCGGCAATGACCCGCCGCTGGCATACCCTGCAGCGGCGGCCGTCCCGCCCCCCTCCCGCCGGAGCGCCGGGCCGTGGGTGCCCAGGAGGTTCGGCTCCTCCTCGTCTTACTCTTCTCAGTCGTCCTCCCGCTCCTGCTCCCACTCTTCCGGCTCGCCAGCGTTGTTCGGCGTCAAGGCCGAGCCCATCGCGAAGACGCCGCTCGGTCGGCGCACGCGCAGCGCCGGCATCGTCATCAACGAGGGCGGCAAGCGCGCCCCCTCCTCGGCTCCTCCGCGCTACATCAAGCCAAAGATGGAACCGGGGCTCCCCGTCGTGAAGACTGAGCCCGGGCTCGGCGGCGGCGTCAAGGAAGAGGAGCTCGACGACGCGGTGGCCCTCAAATGGGCGCGCGATGACTAGGCCGCGCTGGAGCTGGAGCGCTAGCGCCTCACCTACAAGCACTTCGAAGCTCGGCGCCGTGGCCGAGACGAGGGAGGCATCGTCGTCCTCGACGACGACGCGCCGCCGTCACAGGTCCGCCATGGAGACGCCGGGCAGGGGTCCAGCAGGGGTAGCCGCGCCATCAAGAAGGAGAAGGCCGCCGCCGCCGACGAGGACGCGGCAATGTCGGCGACTTCGCCGCGCTCAGCGACTTCTTCGCTCCGTAGTTGTTTTTTTTTAAATAACTTATGTAACGCCGAACCGTGCTGAATATTATGTCAAGTTTGCCGAATTTAACCGAACGTTTTGTCCAATTTGCCGAACTTTGCCGAATTCACTTTTTTTCACAACTAAAAACCCGCGTCCGGGGGCGACCCTGGGGTAAGCGGCTGGGAACCCGCTCGCCCCCGCGCCGATTTTAGCGTCGGCTCGCCCCAGGGGGCGCGTAAAATCGCCGCCTGAGAGGCCAACGGCTGGAGAGCTCTTAGAACAGCTGCTGGATCAAGCGCTCCTCGCCGCGTAAAAACAGATAATCAGCATGCTGCAAACGCTTTTTAATGCGCCACGTGTTGGGCGGTTGTTAGAGATGCTCTCAGTGAGCGGCGGCGCTGGTCGGGCGAAGAGGGTTCCAGACCGAGGGTTCCACAGGGAGGGAGGAATTGATTTTCTTGCGTTTGTTGGTTTGCCCGCATGAGCGAGCCAAATCGGCTCGGAGCTGGCAGCGGTTAAAGACTTGGTTTCCATCAAAGGCTAGATTTTTCTGTCACATCAACCGCCCTAACTTTGCCCAGCAATGCTAGTTTAGCTCTTGACTTAGAATTAGATCCAAATACCCCAACTATCTTTATAGATTTATAATTAATTCACGGGAGGACGAGCACCCAGACACCCTCCGCTCAGCTCTGCTCTACTCGCCGGACCTCTGCAGGTTCGACCAACACGGGAGGGCGAGCGACCCAGCCACCCAGTCTGGGTGAATCTCGCCGACCCCTCCAGCCACATCTGCGGTAGTGGACGTTTCTGGTGTACGCCTCTGCCTGCCATGGCGGATGTGGACGACGGTTCGAGCCCTGCCAACTCGGTATTGGTTCGTGCTCTATTATATATTGTCAATGTTCGACTGCACTTAAGTTTTCTAGGGTTTGGAGTGTGCTGTGCGCATCAATAGATCGCCACTAATCCCTTCATTATAACATATATGTTGATTCCTAATATGTTCTTCGCTAAAACCCCTCCCAACTAATGTAGTTGGAAGATCAAATTGTTTTTCTCGAAAAGGGGTTGTTCCCCGGTCTCTGCATCAGAACGATGCATACGGTCAAATTATTAATAAGCAAAAGGTTCAACATAAGTCTTCAAGTCTCAAAAAAGAAAGGAAAAAGGCTCACAAAGAGCAAACAAAATAACAGGATAGCCACAACCGGCCGGCATAAAAAAGATAGGAAACACTAAACGCCTATCCTATTACATGACCGCCATCTAAGCCGGTTCGGATAGATCCAGTAACCATACGCTCCCTGGCCTCCGTCGGAGTGAGTAGCGACCACATACGGATCAGTGCAGTGGCCAGGAAAATAACCTGCAAGAAATGAATATTTGTTGTTCTGTTAAAAACCAAATCATTTATGCAGTTCCAGACTGCCCATAATAAAGCACACACTCCTACACAGATGTGTTTTGCTGTTTCTGAATCTATCCCGTCTAGCCATGTCCCAAATAACGTGTTAATAGTATTCAGAGGAGTAATATTAAATGCTATGTGGACCAACCACCACAAATTTTTGGCCGAACGGCAGTTAAGAAAGAGGTGTTTGATGGATTCATCACGATCACAGAAGCTACATCTTGTAGATCATGTCCAGTTGCGTTTTGCCAAATTATCCTTAGTTAGAATGACCTGTTTATGGACAAACCACATACTTTAATTTTTAAAGGCACTTTGACTTTCCAAATATGTTTTGAACGAGGAATAGAGCTAGAGTTGATAACATCCAAATACATAGATTTAACCGAAAACTCTCCATTCTTAGTTAGTTTCCAGCACAACTGATCGGGCTGTTGAGATAGCTGAACATCCATCAATCTTCTCACAAGATGGATCCAGGCTTCCCAACGGTTTCCCGCTAGCGTCCTCCTGAATTGAATATTAAGAGGATCGGACTGTAATACTGTTGCAACGTAAGCGTCTCTTCGCTGAATAATATTATAGAGAGAAGGATATTGGAGTGCAAGGGGCATCTCCCCTAGCCATGTATCTTCCCAGAATCTCGTGGTAGTACCATTTCCAACTACAAACTTTGTCCTGTTGAAAAAGACTGATTTTACTCTCATCAGTCCTTTCTAAAAGGCGGGTCAGTCGGCCTCACCATCACCTAGGATAAGGTTTTAGATTGAAGGTACTTATTACGCAGAATCTGGGCCCATGTGGCATCCATCTCTACAGATAGCTTATACAACCACTTGCTGAGTAGACATCTGTTCTTCACCTCTAAATTTTCAATGCCAAGACCCCCTTGGTCTTTCGGCCTACAAATGATATCCCATTTAGCGAGTCTGTACTTTCGTTTTAGTTCATCGCTCTGCCAGAAGAAGCGCGACCGATAGAAATCAAGCCTTTTCCGGACTCCAACTGGTACCTCAGAAAAGGACAAGAGAAACATAGGCATACTCGCGAGAACCGAATTAATGAAAACTAGTCTGCCTCCGTATGACATAAGTTTGCCCTTCCAGCAGCTTAGTTTTTTTTTCAAATCGATCCTCAATGCACTTCCATTCTTTGTTGGAAAGCTTGTGATGGTGGATTGGTATACCCAAATACGTGAAGGGTACCCCAATTCGCACCCGAACAATTGTTTGTAAGCTTCTTGTTTGTCTTTAGCTCTTCCAAAGCAAAACAATTCGCTTTTATGGAAGTTAATCTTTAACCCGGAAAATTGTTCGAACAAGCATAACACAAGCTTCATGTTCTTTGCTTTTGCCAAATCATGCTCCATGAAGATGATAGTATCATCAGCGTACTGTAGGATAGACACACCTCCGTCAACTAAATGCGGAACGAGGCCACCTACCTGGCCAGCATCCTTAGCTCTTCCTATTAGGATTGTCAACATGTCGACCACTATGTTGAACAGAATAGGTGACATCGGATCTCCTTGCCTCGGACCCTTGTGTGTCTGGAAGTAATGACCTATGTTATCATTCACTTTGATTCCAACACTCCCTTTTTGCGTGAAAGAATTTACCTGGTTTCTCCAGGACTGATCGAAACCTTTCATACGCAAGGCCTATTGAAGAAATGGCCATTTTACCTTGTCATACGCTTTCTCAAAATCCACTTTGAAAACTATTCCATCTAGTTTTTTCGTGTGGATTTCATGGAGCGTTTCATGTAGGACCACAACCCCTTCTAGGATGTTTTTGTCCGGCATGAAAGCAGTTTGAGACGGCTGCACCACAGAATGCGCAATCTGCGTAAGCCTATTAGTCCCAACCTTGGTGAAAATTTTAAAGCTGACATTAAGAAAACAGATCGTCCTGAACTGCTCAATTCGCACAGCCTCTGTTTTCTTAGGAAGCAAAGTAATCATTCCAAAACTCAAGTGAAACAGCTGCAGCTGTCCAGAGAATAGATCATGGAACATCGGCAGCAAGTCACCCTTAATGATGTGCCAACACTTTTTATAAAACTCCGCCGGAAAACCATCCGGCCCTGGAGCTTTATTATTCTTCATTTGTGAAATTTCTTCAAACACCTCTTTCTCCGAAAATGGGGCGGTCAAAATATCATTCTCAACAGCAGCCAGTTGAGGGACATCCTCAACCCTCGACTCATCCAAGGATACAAAATTATCCTTAGGGGGCCCAAACAGCTGCTTATAGTAATTGGTGATGTATAATTTTAGGTTCTCCTGTCCTAAAATCGTCCCTCATCTTGCTCAAGCTGAAATATTATCTTCTTTCGATGCTCGCCATTCGCAATCATATGGAAGAATTGAGTGTTATCATCAAATTGTGTATTACTCATTCTTTTATCACTTCACTGTGCAACAGGTAAAAGCAGAAGGTGAATTGTACATGGAGTCGCTGGTTAGAGTTTCACTTCTGCTGGTCACCGAGGAGTTCCCGTTTGAGGTCCAACTACATGGCTCCAAGATGCTCCAGGTCCTTGGTTTTCCTTGAGACCCTTAATTGTTCTGATCAGTTGCACTTGATTTACCTAAACAAATTATTTGCCTTTTATTTTTACCATCTGGTGGATTGCAGAAGTGATGAACTCAACAGTGTTGATCTTCTTGAGTTAAAACTGCAGCTGGTTCGATATCCTAGTGAAACAGCGGCCAATGCAGGAAAACCCAAAGAACATAGCAAGCGTAATACAAGCTTACTTGTGCTAGCTGCAAATAACATTTTGAGAAGTCTGACGGCAGAAAAAAAGGGTGAAGCACATGAATACTTTAATTGTTCTCTGATGGAAGCCTGCTCAATATAAAATCTTATGTGTTCTTATTATGCCGTTTCAGTTTAATCTATTTTATTTATTGCTCAGATAAATGTGCTCACTTGTGATGTTTGTGTTTCCGTCTGATATGGATGCTTTTGCCGTGTGTTTCCGCTCGATGATTGTGAAAACAGAAACAAAGCTTTTAGTCCGAAGAAATTTGGATGGGCTAGAGCCTACATTAAAAAAACCACCTCAATCAAAATAGTTTATAGAAGGTTGGTAGTAGTACTAGTAGTTCATGGTAAAAGAGGCCCTAATTTCTTGAATGATTCCGAGGTTGGATAGCCGATTTTCGTGCGCTCTTAACATAAGCCAATTCTATGGGTACATTCTGTTCCTTTAAGTCCTTGACACGTTTGCTAATTGCAGATTATATGAAATATACTTCCTTGTTTGGCTATAGATATAGTGTTGTTGCTAAATAATTAACACCTTAAATGTTTGGTTAATGCTATAAGATATTCTCACCGCATACCTGCTTTTTTTTTCGGAACGCGCATGAATCTTGTACATGCTTCATTTTTCTTATTTCATCTGATTACTTAACATTGAGCAGGGTTTGGAAGAAATAGCGATGGAAGTACAGTTAAATCCATCGCAAGCTACAGACCTATCATTCTTAGTTCAGTAAAGAGGGCTCCTGTATTTCAGGATGAAAGAGTGGGCTTCTCTCTCGTGCTTCCCTCTGTTTCACAAGATGGAAGAATCCATGTTTGCAGTGATATATGTGCTTTGAGTAGTGAAAACGGCACCAGCAGTAGTCCAGAAAAAGCTGACAGGAGTCGTTGTGAATCGAGTAAAATATCCCATAACAGTAACACCAGTATATCAATCAAGGTATTGTTCTTTGCATTATATGTTCTTTTCTAGTTTCCTGCCTTTGTAAACCATTTAAATAAATGTTATTGTTTTACCAAATCGTTCATGTATTTGGTGTGCACTCTCATTATGATTTTTTTCCTCTTCTTGAAAGTACAGGATAAGGATGAAGCGATATGTCATCAAAGGAAGGACAGTCTTCTCCTTACAGAGCACAATCTGTTATGTGAGGCCTTCAGTATACATCTCTTTTGGGGTATTATGTTTTTTCCTTTTGTTTACTCTCTGATTCACAAATAAGTCACCTTTTAGAAAGGCTAAGATGGATAAGAGCTATGTGGTTCCCATCCATAGTTTTTTTTTACGGGAGATCCCATCCACAGTTTGCCACACTTCAACTTAGGAGTTTGACCAAGTTAGGCAGGTGTTTGGTTTGGGATCATGCTTAGGCAAAATTCCTTTGGGCTCTACTTGTCATAAAGTGAAAAAGTGTGACAAGATTTTATTAGTAGTGCTACAGTGCGGCAAAGATTTTGTGCATCTCATCTCAGGAAAAGTTGGCACAAAGTGTGTGGTAAATTGTGTCATTTATAATGCTCAACCAAACAAGCCCATAATCTTTTTTTTAAATCATATCGTTACTGAAGTTGTGGTCTAAGTTGTGCCTTTGAAATTATGACAATTACAATATCATATTCTTTAAGAGTGGAAAAGTATTGTCTACTATTGCCGTTATGTAATTGCTTACCTTTCAATTCTCTTTACAGAATTGTGGAATATGCGAGAATAATTCCCTGTTTACTTGATCCTCTGAACAAAATATGGACCCTCGTGGAATGGAAAGATAATTATGTGTCTAGTGTGAGCCAACTTTTTTCTGATGACCAGTTTTTGAAGATGGCTTATCATGTGGTGAAATTCAGTGAAGAACAGCTTAAGAGGAGCAAAACAAAAGGGTCTGGTGCTCGTGATCTTTCCCCGGTAGCCCTTTTAAAACTAATCCTTCCATTGCTCTTACAGGTAAATGTGCACCTAAACCTTTGGTCTCAAACCATGGCAATAAAATACACAATGTAGTCTAAGTTGCATTTAGCAATGTGTTTATAGTTGATTATTTTGACCTTTTTATTTAATGTTTTCAGCTGCTTCAGTGTATACATGCGCTTTGGAACCAGGATGCTAATTTTTTACCTGAAGAACTTGAAAGAGCTAAATGTTTGAACAGTGTGGAGCTTGCTACTATACTTGAAAGTACAAATGGGTTGTATGACATTGACAATGTGGAATATCTCCATCGGAACAAGACAGGGGCATTATTGGAGGGAACTCGACAGAGAGTGTAAGTCTATCGTATCTTTGCACTCTTTGTGATATATAGCTCCTTTGACCTGTGATGAAATGAACTTACATGTAGGTGTTTGTTAGGACTTTAGATACTTGATAGGCTGTATCTAAGTTTTTCTAGGTTATTTGATTGAAGTACGCATAATTAACTGTACAAATTCTATTTCTGTAGCAGTCTTTGTTAAAACATGAAATGCAAATTCCATAACTCTAACGTGGTCCAAATTTCAAGTTATTATTAAATATAATGAACTCTGTCTTGTAACAGAAAATATTTTTTCTGGAACTGCTGGCTAATGATGCTGCCTTAACAATGCTAATATCGGCGCCATGTTTGTCATGAGAGAACATGCATAAACTGAAGTCAAATTCGATGGCCTACAATATCATAGGAACAAAGGGCCGGTACATATCTATTTTTGTAACGAAATCAGTATTTGAAATAGGGAAAAAATCAAGAGCTGAAAATGAGCTGGCACAAAAAATTGCTTAAGTTCTATGCAATTTGGATCATTAATGTACAGCATTTTTGCCTTGGATGCGAAATCACTATATATACATCATATACTGTTTATATATCTAATTCTGTTATATTAATTGATGTTGGAACACTTGTGAATGAAAGTAGTACTGATTATATGGTTATCACGTTGTTATTTGCTCCTTTTGTATCTCCATAAGTAAGGATGCAAGAACACTAGATATAGTGTTTATATTTTGTATTTCTGTTAAACTGATTGATATTTGAATACTTGTGACTTGTGAATGGAAGTACTACTGATTATGGCAATCTGTCATTATTTGCTGCTTTTTGTATATTAAAAATAGTGAATTGTATCATGCTACAGGTACAACGTCGTAGGCCTATGTACATCCGTAGAGGGGGTATTTTCAGAGTTATTAACTAGTGTATCTGCTACGGATGCTTTCTTGAATGGTTTAAGGTCGATGGAACTTATGCATTTGGGGAAGGTTATTCGTCTGGTAGTTGTTCCTTTGGTTAAAAATTGCCCCTGCAAATTTTGGAAGCTGTGGATGGTCGATTTCTTAGGGCCTATACTAACTGAGTGTGAGCATAGGCTTCACTTTGCTTGGTTTGATCTCTTATACCACGGAGGGACTGGAAAACCATATTTTTATGGTAATCTTGTTGGACCGGATAGACAAATAAATGCACTGAAGCAGAAGCTACTGCTTGCATTTACTCGGGAAGTGTCGGATCTTCTTAGAGTGTTAGCAGTTACGGAACAAAATATGGAGTCTGTCCCGTCTCCTCTCTTGAGGTATTTAACTTTAATCAACTTGTATTTTCTTTGCAAATGCTATGCCCATTCATCTTATATTAGATAAAAGTTACTTATTGTTTCTTCCAGATCCCTTTTACTTCACGATTTCTTTAAGAGGATAAGAATGAGTCTCTTTGGATACTTTATGGATGATGAAACAACAATGAATGCCATTCTGTTTTGTCGTTCTCTCACTTGGCTTGCAATCAGTGACATGAGAGTCAGGCATTTAATTGTGAATGATCTTCTTCCGTGTCTAATTCAACGTTTAGACAATCAGCTTCCATGTGCAATTCAGCACCTAAGGCATAAATTGGGATCAAGTATGAGGGCTAGTGCTAGCAAAGACCTTGAAGCACTTTGTGAAGAATGGTACAATAATTTTGAGAAGGCAAGTGATCAGTATTTTTTGTTCTTGTTTCACCATTTACAAGTGGGGATTCTGTGTACTTCAAAAATAAAATGAAATTGGAAGGGTATTTTTGGCGTTTGGTAACGAAAAGTTGTACGCACCATATTCTATAGCCATCTCCTTATTTTAAAATTGTGAAACTTACTGGGAGTCCATCACACTGTTGAATATTGATATATAACTTCATGCTACTTGTTTTTTCATGTGTTTGTGATAGGGTTCTGCAGGAGAACGTAAGTCCGATGTCTGTGCTGAAAAGAACTTTACAGCCTGGTTGAGGAAGAAAAAAGAAGATCTTCAAGTAATGGCGTGTTCTGCTGCTAAGGAACTTTTCGAGGGTTCTTATTGGAATTGGGAAGTATGTTCCCTTTCTATTTCTTAGACAAGTTTGAGCATCTGAAATGTTCATTTCTTTATTTTTTATTTGGCACTTATTTCTTCGTTTCTACATGTTCTTTTATGTTATAACCAGTTCGAAGATGAATTTAGAAGATACCTTCCTGACTATATGGAAAAAATTTGCAACAAGTATTCAATCAATGACTATGAGGAGGTAATTAGTTTGCTGCTCTAGAAATGTATTCTAAGTTTATGATTGTCATGATAGCGAGGCGGTTTTTAAAGCATCCCTAGGCTGTAAGGTGCCCTGGTAGCACCTTGGAAATAACCCTGACTTGGGTACTTAGGAGTCTGGGCTTCTGGGTGGGGCCCTGTTTGTTTGGGCTTATGCTTCAGCTTCTGCAGGTTTTCCACTTTGCCTAAAAAGCCAAAAAAGGTCCTATTTAGGGGCTTTCAGCTTTTGGCTTACACACCATCATATAACAATATTGATTCATAAGCCAAAAGCCGAAGCCAAAAGCCCCTATTTAGGAGCTTTTTTGGCTTTTAAGCCAAAGTGGAAAAGCTGCAAAAGCTGAAGCATAAGACCAAACAAACAGGGCCTATCATCATCTTAAAACCACGGTGAGGCTTCTGTGGTGTTTGGATAAGTAGCAGTTTGGTGGTAGGTCAAAATTGCCTGAGGCTGGGCTTCTAGGTCCCTTATCGTCTTAGAACCATACTGAGGCTTCTGAGGTTTTTGGATAAGTAGCAGTTTGGTGGTAGGTCAAAATTGCCTTTTAGATCGGTAGGGTCTATAGTATCACCAACTAATTGTATGGACTATGTGAATCTAAGACAGCAACAATCATAATAGTAGCACAATATGTACTATATCGGATATGTGCACTAGACTTCAATATGTCTAGGAATTGTTTGGTAGTTGAAAGTATCAGTGTTGTATTATTAGTTGACTGTCATCCGATTAGTTCAGCTGGCCGCGGCAGGTGGTGGTGCAACGCAGCAGCGGCTGGCCGGTGGGCGGGCTGGTCAGGATCCAGGGGCTACGTCGGCTGGACGACGACGGGCATTGTAGCTGGGCTCCTCGATGAGCTTCCTTGGCGGTTGGCTGCGGCCCTTGGGATTTCTCCTTGCCGGTGGTCTGGTGTTTGTTGGTGGCCTCACGTGGAGTTGCGTCCGCCGTCGAGGTGGGGCGACACAGGGGGTGTCCGGTGGGTAGGCAGGCTGGAGGGATGGGAGGTGCCGACGAGCTCACGACAACCATCGCCAGCACAGGGGTGTGCCTGCCCGGATGCTTCCGCTCCCCCTCCTCCTTTCCCCGGCCTTGTGTGGGCAGACGCGGCTCCAGCATTGTTCAAGGCGGGAGTTGCGGTCTCTTCGGTCGGGTGCGTCCGTTGGCCCAAAGCCGGGCACTTTGGTCAGTCTTGGGGGTGTCTGGATGCAGGGCGGCGGCCCTGACGACGGAAGGCACGGCGTTCGTCGGCGGAACTCGCGTCTCGGGTGTGGGTAAGCAGCCATGGCCATGCGGGTGGGTAGTCGTCGGTGGTTGGCGGAGTTAAGATGCTTCGGAGGGGTGGGATTCCCAGGGTACACCACTTGCCCAATCATTGCATTGGCCGATGGTGGCGGCGTCCGTGGACGTCCTATCCTTCATGAAGGCTCCGTCGCAGTGTCCCTACTCCTTCGTGATGCTCCGGATGAAAACTCAATCTTCGGGATCGGATGGTGGCGGCTATCAGTGGTTGTTCCCTTCTAGGAGGCACCATCTTGGGGTCCTTGCTCTGTTGTTTTCTGTCTCACCTCTCCCCGGAGGATTGCTCGTGGTGGAGGTCTCCGTTGGCTCCAAGCGGTTCGTCTTCGCTCATATGTACTGGCTTGGTAGTCGTTGGGGTGGTGTAGTGCTCGGCACCTTTGTATCTTGCCTTGGTTGTGTGCGGTGGTGGCGTGAGTTTGTATCGTGATGCTTGTGGATCAGTGCTTTATATATAAAGCGGGGCGAAAGCCTTTTCCGGTAAATTGATGGACTTGTCAAAAATTGATATGGTAACAACACTTTTGAATTAGATGGGCAGGATGTGCAAAGGAAATAGGCAGATTTGCGAAGGTTTGATATGGAATTAATAATGTGTGTTGACATTACCATTGATTTGACTTTTTGGAAGACCGTCGACATTAACGAACAAGAAGGTAGCACCGGTAGCGCTGGTGGTGCCCCTGTGATCTTCTCGTGGCGGTGGTCTGTGATCTGGAAGGCCAATCGGAACCGAGCTTCACAAACCGATGGAACGACGGCTCTGGCAGGGTGAGGGATTGATCGGCGATCGCGATAGCCCATAGTTCCTGAATGAAGATGAACATCTGGTGATTGGCGAACTGGCAAAGAGGCGATGCGGCACAGGACCGAGTTGTCATCCATGCGCAGTCTGCAGGCATTGAGTGAACGACCAAACAAGCCGAAGTAGCCGCACAAACCCAACTCTGTAGAGCAGGTCCAACACTTCCAGTGGTCTAGGCATATGAGTGAAGTGTGCTAGGGGAAAATAGGAGCCCCCAAATTGGAGGCCCTATGTGGCTGCACGGGTTGCACGCCCCTGGGCGCGGGCCACGGGCCTAGTTCTATGCAACAAAGAGTATGAGGCTAAAGAGGCTTTAAAAAGAATGAAAGGAGGCAAGGCCACGGGCCCTGATTGTCTTGATTGTATCCCCATTGAGATGTGGAGATGCCTTGGAGACATAGCTATAGTATGACTAACTAAGCTTTCCGACCTCATTTTTCGGTCAAACAAGACGCACGCCCGAAGAATGGATATGTAGTATATTAGTACCAATATTAAAGAATAAGGGGATGTTCAAAGTTGTACTAACTACCGTAAAATTAAGTTGATGAGCCATTAATGAAGCTATAGGAGAGTCATTGAGCACGCGTTAAGAAGAATGACATGCATGCTTGAAAATCAGTTTTGTTTCATGCTTGGGAGGTCGGCCATGGAAGCTATTTCCTTGGTACGATAACTTATGGAGAGATACGGGAAGAAAAGAAGGACCTACATATGGTGTTCATTGACTTGGTACGACAAGATACCGCAGAATGTCATGTGGTGGGCCTTGGAGAAACATAAAGTCCCAATAAAGTACATTACCCTCATCAAGGACATGTACAATAATGTTGTGACAAGTGATGGCACACCGATGACTTCCCAATTAAAGTAGGACTGCACCAAGGGTTAGCTTTGAGCCTTTATCTTTTTGCTTTGGTGATGGATGAGGTCACATTCCCTCCGTTTTTATTTACTCCACATATTAGCTTTGACCTAAGTCAAACCTCATAAAGTTTGATCGAGTTTATCAAAAACAATCTAAACTTCCGGAATATAAATATATATAGTATGAAAATATATTGAATGATGATTCCAATGGACGGTCGAGTCTGGTTTTGGTCATCCGCCCGACCGTGCGCCAACCGGCCGCCACATCTCAAACATTTGTCCGGCTTGGGCTTACTTTTTTATAAAAGAAGGCACTGCAAAAATAATTAAGAACAATATATATTACAATAAATTTAAAAAGTCCACAAAAGTCAAAGCGGCACATTTAAACTAAACTTGAAATTAGAAAAACATAAAAAGTAGATCTTCCCGCCGCCACCGTGGTTGTCTATGATGTCACCGCCGATTTTGTGGTTGTCTTCCGACACCGCCGTCCTAGTCCTCGTCGTCCATGGTGAGGTTGACGTAGGGCAGTGGCTGCTAGAGGTGGGCTGGCGTCCCCTCTAGTGCCTAGCTGGGGCGGGCGGCGCCTGTGGCTGCCATTGTGGGGCAGGTGGTGGTGGTGACCACGCCTGCTGTGGTTGTGGCGGGGGTAGTGACCACGGCAACCAGGAGGCCGGCGGCGCTGCCAGCTTTGATGAGGGCGGGCTGCATGGCACGATGGTTGTTCACGACCACCGCTGTCCCACCAAGGCGTGGTTCCAGGCAGCGAGGGGAGGCTCGTCCTCCACCACATCGAGCCCGGGGACGTAGACATCGCAGGTGGCCGACAGCGCCATCATCTCGTCCAGGCCCTCCCACTGCTCCTCCTGCACGCGGTTGTACTCCCTCTCGGAGTTCTCCATCACCGCCTGCACCAGCTGCTCCTCTTTGGCGGTCATGGTGGGAGGTGGTGGCGGTGGCGGTGACGGCGGAGCAGGGAGGGCGTCGGCGTCAGGCCGTGCACGCGTGCACGGCCGCGCGACGGGGCGGGCTTGGTGTGTGCGCTCACGGCTCATTGGGTGGGCTACGAGCACGAATAGCAAAGAACGTTTGCTGGCGCATGTCGTGCTCGTCCTGGAACCAAGTGTCCCAGAGTGGCGAGTCGACGTCATACCTGCGGTCGGCCAGGAGGCGGCGAGGGATTCGAGCACGCCGGGACGGCAGGAATAGGCACCCGATCCGGGCTTAGATGCCACCCATTTGGGAGGTGGGCATCAGACCACAGAAGCGGGGAGCCGGTCTCCCAGTAGTGCCGACATATCTCCACCTTCGCATACAACCTGAAGCGTGACGGGCCCGCCAGAGGGGATATTGTAGCGACCCGACCCGAAAATGGTCAATTCGCTGTGTATCTGTACCATCCCAAGATCATGCTGGCACATACAATACATCGATGAAAATATCAAAGTTCAATCACACCTGATTTATTACACGATTCTCATAGTCTTTATTACATCAGAATAGATTCGGCCGAAGGCCAACTCATGAGAAAAACTAATGCCGAAGCATAGACGATAAGCGAGTCCATCCGACTCCAAAGGGCAATCACCGAGCATGGATCGTAGCCTCACTCCTAGTCGGAATAATCCTCTACAACATAAGACGTTGCAGCCGTGTAGGTCAGCATTTTGTATGTGCCGGCAAGTCATAGAGAGAGAACAATAATAAAATACTATCACTATATGCAATTTTGGCTATGGGGCTCTAAGTTTTAAGTTTTTGCGAAAAGCAAATTTTTTCCTGCAACAAAAGGACTTGCTTGCAATTACTACAAAATATTTATTGTTATTGAGATGGTTCCGCCAACCAGTGTCTCATACCCGAAATTATTAATAACCCATCATTAATTAATTATGTTTGGTGTTGAGAGTTTCGAATAAGTCCAATTCCAGAGGCTCACTTGTCCGAAACTGGGGACACGGCTAATCGATTAGATTTCCACTCTGCAGAGTCTTGTGCACTTTACCCACATGAATCGTTCTCTCCTTTATGTCCTCGCACTGCCTGGTGTTTGAAGACTGAAAGTGCGTTATATCGACTAGAGGGGGGGTGAATAGGCGATTTTTATGAAATTCTTCACTGAGAAATTTGCTAGTGAGGAAATTCTTTAGCGAAGAACTACTTGCAGCGGAATAAGTACTCAGACATAAACATAACAGAATACAAGCATGGTCATCATGATGAAATGAAGACAAACACGGAGTACAGAAAGCGTGAACACAGGATTGCCCAAAATGAAGACAAACAGACTGAAGAAATTGAACTGAGGAAATTGAGAAAGTCTTCAGTCAAAGTCTTCAAACACAGATATGAACAAACACACAACACAGTAATGAGGAAATGAAAGTGTTGAGGAAATAGAACCAGTTGGCTTGGTGAAGACAATGATTTGGTAGACCAGTTCCAACTGCTGTCTCAGTTGTACATCTGGTTGAAGCGGCTAGGTATTTAAACCTAAGGACACAGTCCTAAGCACGCAGCTCGGGACACCAAGTCCTCACCGTATTCTCCTTGAACTAAGGTCACACAGACCTCGTCCAATCACTCGTGGTAAGTCTTCAGGTGACTTCCGAACCTTCACAAACTCGGTCACTCGGCGATCCACAATTCCTCTTGGATGCTCTAGACCATGACGCCTAACCGTCTGGAAGAAGCACAGTCTTCAAAGGTAACAAGCGTCGGATCCACGCAGGATCAATCTCTTCAGTGATGCTCAATCACTTTGGGTTTGTAGGTGTTTGGGTTTGGGTTTTGGATTTTCCTCACTTGATGATTTTCGCTCAAAGTCCTCGGAGGATGGGATGCTCTCAATTGACAAGTGTCAGTTTCTAGCGGGGCAGCCAACCAGCTAGTGGTTGTAGGGGGCGGCTATTTATAGCATAGGAAGCAGCCCGACATGATAAGACATAAATGCCCTTCAATGATATGACCGTTGGGTGGATAAGATATTTTGGAACAGCTGACGCGTAGCACAGCAACGGTCGGAAATTTGAGGTACAAATTCCTCAGGGCTATCATGTTCCTCACTGTGTAGGCAATCCGCACTGGCGAATTCCTAACTACTCAGTCAGAACAAGGTCCTCAGTGACCAGAAGAACTATGTCTATGTCACTGAAGAAATTGACTGAACTGTATAAGATTTTCAATGGCCTCACTCGAAGGGATTGGTAGGTGTAGGATTTTGAGTTGAGCATCACATGGAAATTTTTTCTTAGTATTTCCTCGACCCCCTTTAACAGTACGGTGTTTTCTATGACTCAAGAAAGAGAAAATGAAACTACGAAAACAAAAGTCTTCACGCTTCATGTTCCTCGAATGAATACCAAGTCTTCAAGGTCACACCAATTTCTTCACTTTCAAAGTCTTCAGAAAGTCTTCAGAATACCAAAGTCTTCAGTCGAAGAACTTCATTTTAGGGGTCGACTTTCTCAATAAATATCAAACTCCTCATAGACTTATAGACCTGTGTACACTCATAAACACATTAGATCCTTAATCTATAAGTCTTCAATACACGAAAATCACTAAGGGGCACTAGATGCATTTACAATCTCCCTTTTTTGGTGATTGATGACAATATAGGTTAAGTTTTCAATGGGGATAAACATATGAAGTGTAAATACTGATATTGAAGAATTTGATTGCAAGATATAGAAGAACTCCCCCTGAATATGTGCATAGTGAGGAATTTGCTTTTGAAGCAATGCACATTTGAAGAGTTGAATCATGGAGATCTCCCCCTATATCTTGTAATTCATACACGCATTTGATATATAATATGAAGAATTTGAAATGCATGATGAAAAATGGTTACTGACGAATTTCAGCATGCGTGCGATAATATTAACGAGGAATAAGCATGCAGAATAACGTAGCAGAAGTATCAGACCACTATCGGGTTTAAGTTTACAACTCGATTCAATAAAAGTTTCGGAAGAACGAGAGTTGTAACTTAGCAAAAAAATGCCCATAAAGTAGGCCCGCTTGAAGACTAACTCAGATTTCTCCCCCTTTGTCATCGAATGACCAAAAGGATCGAAACTGAGGACTAACGCCCCTGAAGATAATCAAGTTGATGGAGGAGCGCCAGCGTTGTCGGTGTCGGTTGTTGTACTTGGGCCTGCCGCAGTGTCGTCCAAGTCTTCATTTTCATCAGTGTCACGCGATGAAGAATAGGAGCTGGCCACCAAAGAAGGAACCTTGACCTTCTTGTATTTCTTCGGAGGAGGTGCAGCCCAGTCAAAATCTTGTTTGAGACCCATTTTCTTCAGATCTTCAGCGTTGTAGACTTGAGACAGAACAACCCAGGTGCGGTTGAGGGTTTCATGGAGGTAGTAGTGGTTTTTCTTCACTGCATTGTGTGTTGAAGTCATGTTGTGAAGAATTGAACCAAACTGACGCTTGACCCATTTATGATTGCGATCAACCTTCTGATGAAGACTAAGGAGTAACTCACGATCAGTCATCACCCTGGGTGCTGTGGCTTGAGGATTTTGCTTGGCATTGTTGGTGGCAGAGTCATGAGTGGCAGAATCATCATTGGTGGGGTAGGATGCAGCCTTGCGAAACTGACCATTCAATGGATGAATGCCTTCATCGATCACAGCAGTTGCCTTGCCTTTTTCATCAGATGAGGAAAATGGCCTTTTGAGGACTTCAATTGGAGGCAAGTAGCTGCAGTGGTCCAGAGTGTCAGCTTTGTAGTTGAGTGAAGACCTTGTCCTAATGAATCTCATAATCCATGGCGCATAAGGCTTCAGCTCAAATGGTGACATTGCAATATTGGCCAGAGTCCTCATGAAGAAATCAAGAAAGTTGACGGGAACGCCATGACAGATGTTGAAAAGCATATTCTTCATGATGCCAACGACTTCTTCATCATTTGAGTCGTGGCCTTTGATAGGACTCATTGTCTTCGACAGAATGCGATAGACAGTCCGAGGCACATACAGTAATTCCTTGACGAGGAAATTGGTTCGAGGGGCCTGCCTTGGCTTCAAAGGCTTCATCAACACTTGCATGTAGTGATTTGAAAGCTCAGGTTCATTGTAAACACAACGTGCATCTTCAAGAGGAGGACTGAGTGGTAGGGCGCAAAGCAATTCAGACGTTGGTGCCTTGTGATGAGTATTTTCAGACATCCAGTCGAGCACCCATGAATTCACATCTTCAGAATCTCCTGTGATGTGCAGCGTTGCATAGAACTGAAGAATGAGTTCTTCATTCCAATCACAGATGTCAGTGCAGAAGTTAAGCAGCCCAGCGTCGTGAAGAACACTGAGGACTGGCTGGAAGCACGGCAGAGACTCCATGTCCACGTGAGG
This sequence comes from Aegilops umbellulata, assembly GCA_032464435.1. Taxonomy (NCBI): domain Eukaryota; kingdom Viridiplantae; phylum Streptophyta; class Magnoliopsida; order Poales; family Poaceae; genus Aegilops; species Aegilops umbellulata. The sequence continues at coordinate 361,598,429 of CP136057.1, forward strand.
AATATGTGCATGATCGAAGACTTTGTCTTTGTTGAATAGCACTTAGGAATAGAAGTTGGCTTGACTAGCAGTCCAGAAACGCCTCTTCCTTATGCGAGCAGAGTCATATGGGTTGTAATCTGTGAAGAATACATGCTCACCAAAGAAGTCTTCAGCCTTGAACTTTTGTTTCCTTGAGAACGGATCCTTTGGCTTTGGCAGAGGGGTGTCAGTGAGTTGTATCACAACCTCAGGAATCGCGAGCTCAGATTCTTCAGGCTGAGGAATTTCTGGTTCCTCCTCAGGTGCAGTCTGAGTTGTCACGTTTTCAACAGCAGCAATTTCTTCAGCACTAGTGGTTGGAATGTCTTAACGGACAGATGAGGTGTGATGAGTTTCTTTAGAACCCATTTGAACTGTTGGTGCAGGGGAGTGAGGAATTTGCTGTAGCGGGATGAACAGTGGAGAATTGGAATGCTGACTTTCCCAAAAGTCATCATTCATCACTGGCGTTGTGCTTCCAATATTCACGTCTTCATCATCAATTTCTTCAACACCAGCCTCTTCAGCAGTGAACTGAGGCATTGGTGAGGATACCACTGGGGTTGAAGGGATCGCATCCACTTCAATTTCCTCATCAATCTGCTCTGATGAAGTGGCAGATTGAGTTTCTTCAGCAGATCTGATTGGGATCTCATATTCTTCACCAAAAGGAACATGGTCCTTTGATGCCATGGTTGAAATTGGAACAACATCGATAAGATTTTCATAAGAGCTGGTCATAGGTTTCATCTTCTTTGGAGCTGAAGATTCTGAAGCACTTGATGCTTTCCTTTTCTTCACTGCAGCTCGCTCTGCAGCCTTGGTCTTCTTCACATCTGATGCAGATGGAAGGATAGGAGTTGGTGTAGGCGCAGGAAGAGATGAGGAATCTGTTTGAATTTCCTCAGGCGCAACTGATGCAGTTGCCCTGACTTGTTCAGTTTCTTCAGGCGCACCACTAATGGATGCCCTGGCAATTTCTTCAGCGGCTGGAACGGAGTCATCAGCCCTGAAACTAGCATTTTCTTCAGCAGCCTGAAAGTCATCAGCGGTGCTGGCATGTTCTTCAGTGGGCTGAGCAGAAGCTTCAGCTTAAGGAACTTCTTGCTGCGATGGGGCTGCAACATTGGTGAGCTTCTCAGTCAGTTTCACAAACCTGACTTTGGCTCCTTTCCAATCAGCATAGTATAAGTCGAATTTTTCGCTGAGGGTTTTGATGTCAGACTGAATTTTTATGAGTTCATCAGTCGACATTTTGACCACGTTGGTCTTCAGAAACTTCTCTTTCTTGTACTGGGCCTTCGTGATCTGTCTGGCCTAGTCATACTTCCATTTCTCCTCTTGGATGAAGTGAGTCAGCATGTGATTTTGACCAGGTGTCAACTTGAAGTCAGGCATAGGTGTGTTTGGATCCTTGTGCCAGAGATCAATGTAGTCTAGGATCGCCCTTGGATCCAAAAGCAGTGGCACAGGTGTGCCTTTGGCTCTAGCGGCCCTTTGTTGTCTATCTCTGATGATTTCTGCAAGTTCATCATCATCAGCCTCATCATCTTTAGGTGGCTCTTGGAAGGCGACCTGTTTCTTCTTGGGACTTGGCCGAGAACCTCGTCCAGCAGTTGCCTTGGTCTTTAGCAGAGCGGGTCTAGATGAAGAGTTTGGTGCAGCTGAGGAACTTGCTGAGACACCAGAGGCAATTGAGATGCCTGCAGTCCTTTGGCACGAGGCCAGATGCACAGGTGCTGAGGATTTTGTCGGAACAGCTGAGGATTGTGGAGGAGGTGCTGAGGATTTCGGAGGAGCAAGAGCAGCTTGAGGAATTGGTTTTGAAGATTTTGAAGTTCCTAGCCGTGAGGGCGCAGCTGAGAACTTGGCCGTGAGGGTACTGTTGGTGAAGCACTTGGCTTACGAGCAGGCTTCTTTGCCATTGATTTCATCGGCTTGACAGAGGCCTCAGTGGCAGCAGCAGCAGCAGAATCTTCGTTGAATTTTCTCACTGCTTCTCTGGCTTGTCTTGCCAAATTGGCTTGGCGTCTGGCCCATTCTTCAGGAAAGTTCTCACCGCGTTTGACGCTAGTGGGATCAGCCACTTGGCCAGGTGCCAGTGGAAGTCTTTGGCATGGAGGGTTGAGAGTGAATTTCTTCATATACTTTGGAGTAACATATTTGTACTCCCTCCATTCTCTTGCCCATCTCCTTTCTATCCTCTGAATGCGCACCTTGCGCTGATTTTTGTTCTCTTTGCCAAACTTGGCTTCATCAGGTGTGCAGTACTCTTTGTAAATGTCCTTAGGGATCTCAAACGCAGTCATAACCTCAGGTTTCTTTCCTCCTTTCTGTGCCTTCTTACCATCTGTCATATTCTTCAGCTGAGGAATTTAAACAATCGAATTCTCTGAAGAAGTATGCAGTTTTTCTTCGAGAAACGCTGCAAATGAGTTAAGTTGATGAGAACCTAGTGATTCAGCAGCGAACACGAGTACCTGTGAACGGAGTATAGTTGCGAGGAATTTGGAGAGGTCATATGTTGCACATCTAAGTCATCAATTTTGCATAAGTGTTAGGATGAGTGCCTTTTTAAAGTACATTCGAAGACTCTAAGATATTTAGCTCACACCGCAACTTGCTAAATCTCTTCTCATCCAAGGGCTTTGTGAAGATATCGGCTAGCTGTTCTTCATTCTTCACATATGATGCCGAATCTGAATATGCTTTGTCTTCGAGTGTTGAACTGGGTTGTGAGCAATCTTGATAGCACTCTCATTGTCACAGAGGAGAAGCACATTCTTCACGTTGACGCCATAGTCCTTGAGTGTTTGCTTCATCCATAGCTGTTGAGCACAGCAAGAACCAGCAGCAATGTACTCAGCTTCAGCAGTAGACAATGATACGCAGTTCTGTTTCTTCGAGGACCAACAGACCAAGGATCGTTCGAGTAAATGACAAGTACCAGATGTTGACTTGCGGTCCACACGATCACCAGCATAGTCAGAGTCAGAATATCTAATGAGATCAAAATCCGAGCCCTTGGGATACCATAATCCTAGTGTTGGTGTGTGAGCTAGATATCGAAGAATATGCTTCACAGCCTTATGGTGTGATTCCTTCGGTGCAGCTTGAAATCGGGCACACATGCAAACACTAAGCATTATATCTGGCCTAGATGCGCATAAGTACAATAAAAAGGCAATCATGTAGCGGTATACCTTATGATCGAAGTCAATACCATTTTCATCAGTGCATAATTGACCATTTGTGGACATAGGAATTTTGATGCCTTTGCAATCTTGCATGCCGAATTTCTTCAGGACATCCTTGAGGTATTTCTCTTGAGATATGAGTATGCCATTGCGCTGTTGACGAATTTGAAGACCTAAGAAGAATTTCAACTCTCCCATCATAGATATTTGATATTCTTCACTCATCACATAGGCAAATTCATCACTATAATGTTGGTCAGTACAGCCAAAAATAATATCATCAACGTATATTTGGCACACAAACAGTTCACCAACATAAGATTTAGTAAAGGGAGTAGGATCGAGTGAACCGGGTGTGAAGCCATTCTTCATGAAGAATTCCTTCAAGGTATCATATCACGCCCGTGGGGCCTGCTTGAGGCCATAGAGGGCCTTATTGAGTCTGAAGACTTTGTCAGGATGCTTTGGATCTTCAAAACCTGGGGGTTGAGCAACATATACTTCTTCCTCAAGCTTACCATTGAGGAATGCACTTTTCACATTCATTTGATATAAGATGATATCATGATGGTTAGCATAAGCAGTAATATGCGAATAGCCTCAAGTCTAGCAACAGGTGCAAAAGTTTCATCGAAATCAACTCCTTCAACCTGTGTGTAGCCTTGAGCTACTAGACGTGCCTTATTCCTCATCACAAGGCCGTTTTCATCTTGCTTGTTGCGGTAGATCCACTTTGTGCCAATGATATTATGCTTGCGAGGATCTGGACGATTGAACAATTCCCAGACGTTGTTGAGCTTGAACTGATGTAGTTCTTTTTGCATGGCCTGAATCCACTCTGGCTCCAGAAATGCTTCATCTACCTTAGTGGACTCTGTGATAGAGACAAAAGCGAAGTGCCCACAAAAGTTAGATAGATGTGAAGCTTTTGAGCGGGTGAGAGGACCTAGTGCTCTAATGTCATCGATGATCTTCTCCACTTGCACTTCTTTTGCAACGAGAGGATGAGCTGTTTGTCGTTGAGGAATTTGATCAGCATTTTCTTCAGCATCAATTTCCTCAGCATTTTCCTCGGGTGCATCAGCTCGACGTTCTTCACGTTCTGAAATGAATTCTTCAGCAGATTCTTCAGTAGGAATGACATCTTCAGTAGCCTTGTGCTTGATAGAATCCTCAGGTGCTGGTTCATCTAACACAGAAGGTAGGTGCTCTCTTTGCGAGCCATTAGTTTCATCGAACCGCACATCTACAGTATCAACAATCTTGTGAAGAACATTGTTAAAGACTCTGTAGGTGTGCTAGTCCTTTCCGTAACCAAGCATAAAACCTTAATGTGCTTTCGGTGCAAATTTAGAGTTGTGATGAGGATCTCTAATCCAGCATTTAGCACCGAAGACTTTGAAATAACTCACATTGGGTTTCTTGTCAGTGAGGAGTTCATAGGCAGTCTTCTTGAAGAATTTGTGAAGATATACTCTGTTAATGATGTGGCACGCAGTATCAATTGCATCAACCCAGAAACGACGAGGTGTTTTGTACTCATCGAGCATAGTGCGAGCCATCTCAGCAAGAGTCCTGTTCTTGCGCTCCACGACGCCATTCTGTTGAGGAGTATAAGGAGCAGATAACTCATGAGGAAAACCAAGTTCATCAAGATAGTCATCGAGACCCGAATTCTTGAACTCAATGCCATTGTCACTTCTGATGTGCTTGATCTTCACACCAAAGTTGGTTGAAGCCCTCGAGGAAAATCGTTTGAAGACTTTCTGCACTTCATGTTTGTAAGTAACAAGGTGTACCCATGTGTAACGAGAGTAATCATCAACAATAACAAAGCCATATTGAGATGCTTCATTTGAAACAGAAGAATAATGATTTGGACCGAAGAGATCCATGTGAAGCAATTCAAATGGACTAGTGGTCATGATAGTCTTCGCTGGATACTTGGCCTTGGTCATCTTTCTAGCTTCATAGGCACCGCATAAGTGATCCTTGAGGAATTTGACATTCTCAATGCCAATGACATGCTTCTTCTTCGCAAGCGTGTGCAAATTCCTCATGCCTACATGACTAAGTCGTCGATGCCGTAGCCATCCTTCTGAAGCTTTTGCACGTAGGCACACGGCTGGTTGTGAGTCTGCAGAGTAATCAACAATATACAAGTCTCCTCTCCTAAAGCCTTTGAAGACTTCGGAATTGTCAGCTTCCATAATCACAACACAACGATACTTGCCAAAGGCAACAACCATATCAAGATCACAAAGCATTGAGATAGACATAAGGTTGTATCCTAAGGACTCAACAAGCATGACTTTGTCCATGTGTCGATCCTTTGTGATTGCAACCTTACCTAGACCCAATACCTGACTTTTGCTTTTGTCAGCGAAGATGATATGCTTCAGATGAGATGATGATAAGGGAGCATCCATCAATAGATTCTTGTCACCAGTCATGTGATTTGTACATCCACTATCGAGGACCCACTCAGTGGCTTTGGGTTGATCATCTTGCAGATGAATTAGTGCAACTTACGAACTTCATATACTTCAGCAATGAAGAATATGATATCACAATTCATCAGATCAATTTCATCAAGCAGTAAGACATATAAAGCAGTAGGAGGACGTGTGAAATGAAAGTTCATTTCTTCATGATTAGCCTGCATTCTTTCAGGCACTTTTGTCAGGTCCCCAGCAAATTCTTCGGACGTTACATTGCGTCTGGAGACCTGACCCTGCATAAGAGATTAGTTCATTTACTTCACCACCCACATCTGAAGGGGTGGCAAAGAATTCATCACTCTGCGAGCTCCATATGAGAATGGTGGCATAAAGGTCAAACCATTTCGTTTCACATAAGAGGGGTTAGGGTAAGCATATGAATAAGCAGAGAAATTCTTCGAGGACTTATGAACATAATGATTAGAAGAATAATGCTCATATTCATAGCCCTTGGCTCTACCCTGCGAAACAGAGTTGTTAGCACGATGATGTTCATATGAGGACTTTTATCCTTTTGAGGAATTTGATCCACGTGAGAAATTTGGTCCGTATGAGGACTTGGATCCATATGATGAATTTGGTCCATATGAAGAATTTGATCTGGGGTTCCTATTCTTCACAGGTGGTGTCATGAGGACATTCACTTGAAGACTTTCAAGGCACTTTTTGGGAACCCAGATTTTCTTCATAGGGGAACCGTTCCTGCAGTTAGTGCCAACATATCTAGCAAATACTTCACCATTCTGATTTTTGAACAGTTTATGGTTGGAGTCAAATGACTCATTAGAAGAATGAGAAGATTCACATGTATAGCCAGATAAATTAGATGGATCAACTGGAGGTCCCTTTGCAGCAACCCATGAGGTTTTGGGGTACTGTTCAGGCTTCCAATATGTACCATCAGCATTGAGTTTCCTCTCAAAGGCAATACCCTCTTTCCTAGGGTTCCTGTTGAGGATCTGCTTTTTAAGCACATCACAAAGAGTCTGATGCCCTTTGAGGCTTTTGTACATGCCTGTCATGTACAATTCCTTCAGCCCTGCATCGTCAGTGATACTAGCAATGTCCTCAGATGAGGAATTAGTGATAGCAGAGGCAGGTGAAGAATTTGTAACGTTTGAAGCATTTGAACATTCAGGTGAAGAATTAGCAGATTCTCGTTCAATGCATTTTAAACATGGAGGAATGAATTCTTCCTGAACAGCGCTGATTTGTTGAGCAAGTAATGAATCGCGCTCCTTCTGAAGATCTTCAAAACTCACTCTTAGCTCCTCAAGATCTTGCTTTCTTTGAAGAAATTCATATGAAAGCTTCTCATGATCAGACAAGAGAGTGTTATGATGACCTTGAAGGTTATCAAACCTGGTCTGAAGTCTCTGAATATTTTCAGTCAAGGCTTTAGTGCGATCCATTTCTTCACCCAACATATCATCACTTTTGTCTAGCATGTTTTGAACCTTTTCAAAAACCTTTTGTTGTTTCACAGCAATCTTAGCAAGTTTAGAGTAGCTAGGCTTAAGATTGTCATCAGATTCATCTTCACTAGACTCAGAGGAGGTATATCTAGGTACCTTGGCACCCTTTGCCATGAAGCAATAGGTGGGAGCGTAGTCATCGTTGCCGTCATCAGCCTTGTTGGTGAGATCATTTTCTTCAGAGTTGAAGATAGACTTGCTGACGAATGCGGTAGCGAGGGCTAGACTTGCCACACCTGATTCAGAGTCCTCAGAAGCCTCCTCTTCCTCTTCTTCCTCAGACTCAGCTTCAGAGTCCATTTCTTTGCCAATGAATGCCCGAGCCTTTTGGAGCTGCTCTTCTTGTGAGATGAAGACTTTGAGGATTTTGACGATGAAGATTTTGAAGACTTCTTCCTCTTCTTCGCATCATCAGAATTGTAATCCTTGTATATCTTTTTCTTTGATTCCTTTTCCCACTGAGGACAATCTTGAATGTAATGTCCTGGTTTCTTGCACTTGTGGCAAAGCCTCTTCTTGTATTCACTGGATGAGGAATCATTGCTCCTTGAGGGTTTTCCAAAGCGACCACGTCTTGAGAACTTCCGGAATTTCTTCACAAGCAGTGCTAGATCATGACCCAGTTCTTCAGGATCACCAAGGCTGCTACCAGAGTCTTCATCTTTGGATTCTGATACTGCCTTGGCTTTCAGTGCATGTGATCTGCCGTAGCTCGAACCATAGAGATCTCTCTTTTCAGCAAGCTGGAACTCATGAGTGTTTAGTCTCTCAAGGATATCAGCGGGGTCAAGTGATTTGTAATCAGCACGCTCTTGTATCATCAGTGCCAGAGTATCAAATGAGGAATCAAGCGATCTCAGCAATTTCTTCACCACCTCATGATCGGTGATGTCAGTGGCACCAAGTGCTTGAAGCTCATTTGAAATGTCAGTGAGGCGATCGAAGGTTTGCTGAACATTCTCATTGTCGAGTCTTTTGAAGCGGTTGAAGAGATTGCGAAGAACATCAACTCGAGAGTCACGCTGAGTTGAAACTCCTTCATTGACCTTGGACAGCCTATCCCAGATAAGCTTAGCAGTTTCCAAAGCACCCACTCTACCATACTGTCCTTTACTCAGATGGCCACATATGATATTCTTCGCTTGGGAATCGAGTTGCTTGAATCTCTTCACATCGGTAGCGTTCAGTGAGGGTGAGACGGAGGGAACACCATTTTCCACAATGTACCAGAGATCGTCATCAATTGCCTCAAGATGCATGCGCATCTTGTTCTTCCAGTAGGGGTAGTCTGTCCCATCAAAGGTAGGACACCCAGCAGAGACCTTGATCATACCTGCGGTCGACATAACTAAAACTCCAGGCGGTTAAACCAAAATCACACAGAACAAGGGAGTACCTTGCTCTGATACCAATTGAAAGTGCGTTATATCGACTAGAGGGGGGGTGAATAGGCGATTTTTATGAAAATTTTCACTTAGGAATTTGCTGGTGAGGAAATTCCTTAGCGAAGAACTACTAACAGCGGAATAAGCACTTAGAAGTAAACATAGCAGAATACATGCATGGTCATCATGATGAAATGAAGACAAACACAGAGTACAAAAAGCGTAAGCACATGATAGCACAAGATGAAGACAAACAGACTGAAGAAATTGAACTGAGAAGTTGAGAAAGTCTTCAGTCAAAGTCTTCAAACACAGATATGAACAAACACACAACACAGTAATGAGGAAATGAAAGTGTTGAGGAAATAGAACCAGTTAGCTTGGTGAAGACAATGATTTGGTAGACCAGTTCCAACTGTTGTCTCAGTTGTACGTCTGGTTGGAGCGGCTGAGTATTTAAACTCGAGGACACCTAGTCCTGGACACACAGTCCTCACCGTATTCTCCTTGAACTAAGGTCACACAGACCTCGTCCAATCACTCGTGGTAAGTCTTCAGGTGACTTCCGAACCTTCACAAACTCGGTCACTCGGTGATCCACAATTCCTCTTGGATGCTCTAGACCATGACGCCTAACCGTCTGGAAGAAGCACAGTCTTCAAAGGTAACAAGCGTCGGATCCACGCAGGATCAATCTCTTCAGTGATGCTCAATCACTTTGGATTTGTACGTGTTTGGGTTTGGGTTTGGATTTTCCTCACTTGATGATTTTCGCTCAAAGTCCTCGGAGGATGGGTTGCTCTCAAATGACAGGTGTCAGTTTCTCTCGGAGCAGCCAACCAGCTAGTGGTTTGTAGGGGGTGGCTATTTATAGTCTAGGGAGCAGCCCGACATGATAAGACATAAATGCCCTTCAATGATATGACCGTTGGATGGATAAGATATTTTGGGACAGCTGGCGCGTAGCACAGCAACGGTCGGAAATTTGAGGTACAAATTCCTCAGGGCCATCATGTTCCTCACCGTGTAGGCAATTCGCACTGGCGAATTCCTAACTCCTCAGTCAGAGCAAAGTCCTCAGTGACCAGAAGAACTGCGTCTCTGTCATTGAAGAAATTGACTGAACTGTATGAGATTTCCAATGGCTTCACTCGAAGGGATTGGTAGGTGTAGGCTTTGAGTTGAGCATCACGTGGAAATTTTCTCCTTAGTATTTCCTCGACCCCCTTTAATAGTACGGTGTTTCCTATGACTCAAGAAAGAGAAAACAAAACTATGAAAACAACAATCTTTACACTTCATGTTCCTCGAATGATAACCAAGTCTTCAAGGTCACACCAATTTATTCACTTTCAAAGTCTTCAGAAAGTCTTCAGAAATTCTTCAGAATATCAAAGCCTTCAGTCGAGGAACTTCATTTTTAGGGGTCGACTTTCTCTGTAAATATCAAACTCCTCATAGACTTATAGACCTGTGCACACTCATAAACGCATTAGATCCTTAACCTATAAGTCTTCAATACACCAAAATCACTAAGGGGCACCAGATGCACTTACATAGGTTAGTCCCAAAAATAATATAAAAGTGTATAATAAAGCCCATTAAACATCCAAAACAGAATATAATATAGCATGGAACAATAAAAAATTATAGATACGTTGGAGACGTATCACGCGCCGGTTTGGGCCGAAACTGGCGCCGGCGGACCCAGGCCGAACCCGGCGCGATGGGGGGGCACCTGGGGGCGCCGGGGCGAGCGGTTTTGGTGTGAAAGAGCAGCGGGCCAGCCGCGTCAGCGACGCGGTGCCTTGTCTTCCCTCAGAACGGCTCGGTTTCCCGCGGGGAATCAATGGCTAGGCTGCCGCCGGTCAGCCTTGCCATTGATTCCTCGCGGGCGACGTGTAACGGGCGGCGCGACGACGCCTCACTCCAGCCACGCGTACACACGACGCGGGCTATAAAACCAGCGGCTCCCCCTCGCCGCTGGCCACACCAGCCCGAACACAAAACCAGCCGTCAGCCTCTTTCTCGTCCGCCGCCGAGCTCTGCCTACCTCCTTTTCCTCCCCTTTCTTCCCTCATCGATGGCCGAACGCTTCCCCGGTGACGTCGCGGCGGCCAACAGCTTCGACCGCCGCTCACTCCATGAGTGGGAGGCGTACCTCCTGTTTGAGGCCAACATCCCGGCGCCGTCGGACATGCGCGTCGGGCCGACGGAGTGGAGGCTCAGCAACGGGGGCGTCCCCATCCCCCAGGTGCCCGACGTCGAGGCACGCCCCGGCATCTTCGCCGCCGAGGTCGACTGCGTGCGTTCGTCCCTGACGGAAGAGCAGCGCGACCTCCCCCAGTACGCCGTCGACAACCGCGCGGCGTGGGCGGAGTACTTCCAGCGCCAACAGGCGCAGCTGCTGGCGTCCACGAATGGGGCGCCGGTGGTGGGCGGCCTCAAGAACAGCGACGGGCGCCGTGTCTGGTGGGGCGTCCCGGGTCGCACACTCCACGAGGTGCTGGCATACCTCGAGGGCGGCAATGACCCGCCGCTGGCATACCCTGCCGCGGCGGCTCTCCCGCCCCCCTCCCGCCGGAGCGCCGGGCCTTAGGTGCCCAGGAGGTTCGGCTCCTCCTCGTCTTACTCTTCTCAGTCGTCCTCCCGCTCCTCCTCCCACTCTTCTGGCTCGCCAGCGTTGTTCGGCGTCAAGGCCGAGCCCGTCGCGAAGACGCCGCTCGGTCGGCGCACGCGCAGCGCCGGCATCATCATCAACGAGGGCGGCAGGCGCGGCCCCTCCTCGGCTCCTCCGCGCTACGTCAAGCCAAAGATGGAGCCGGGGCTCCCCGTCGTGAAGACTGAGCCCGGGCTCGGCGGCGGCGTCAAGGAAGAGGAGCTCGACGACGCGGCGGCCCTCAAATGGGCGCGCGATGACTGGGCCGCGCTGGAGCTGGAGCGCTAGCGCCTCACCTACAAGCACTTCGAAGCTCGGCGCCGTGGCCGAGACGAGGGAGGCATCATCGTCCTCGACGACGACGCGCCGCCGCCAGAGGTCCGCCATGGAGACGCCGGGCAGGGGTCCAGCAGGGGTAGCCGCGCCATCAAGAAGGAGAAGGCCGCCGCCGCCGACGAGGACGGCGGCGATGTCGGCGACTTCGCCGCGCTCAGCGACTTCTTCGCTCCGTAGTTGTTTTTTTTAAATAACTTATGTAACGCCGAACCGTGCTGAATATTATGTAAAGTTTGCCGAATTTAACCGAACGTTTTGTCCAATTTGCCGAACTTTGCCGAATTCACTTTTTTTCACAACTAAAAACCCGCGTCCGGGGGCGACCCTGGGGTAAGCGGCTAGGAACCCGCTCGCCCCCGCGCCAATTTTAGCGTCGGCTCGCCCCAGGGGGCGCGTAAAATCGCCGCCTGAGAGGCCAACGGCTGGAGAGCTCTTACAACAGCCGCTGGATCAAGCGCTCCTCGCCGCGTAAAAACAGATAATCAGCGTGCGGCAAACGCTTTTTTAATGCGCCACGTGTTGGGCGGTTGTTAGAGATGCTCTCAGTGAGCGGCGGCGCTGGTCGGGCAAAGAGGGTTCCAGACCGAGGGTTCCACAGGGAGGGAACCGGAATTGATTTTCTTGCGTTTGTTGGTTTGCCCGCACGAGCGAGCCAAATCGGCTCGGAGCTGGCAGCGGTTACAGACTTGGTTTCCATCAAAAGCTAGATTTTTCTGTCACATCAACCGCCCTAACCTTGCCCAGCAAGGCTAGTTTAGCTCTTGACTTAGAATTAGATCCAAATACCCCTACTATCTTTATAGATTTATAATTAATTCACAGGAGGACGAGCACCCAGACACCCTCTGCTCATCTCTGCTCTACTCGCCGGACCTCTGCAGGTCCGACCAACACAGGAGGGCGAGCGACCCAGCCACCCAGTCTGGGTGAATCTCGCCGATCCCTCCAGCCACATCCGCGGTAGTGGACGTTTCTGGTGTACGCCTCTGCCTGCCATGGTGGATGTGGACGACGGTTCGAGCCCTGCCAACTCGGGATTGGTTCGTGCTCTATTATATATTGTCAATGTTCGACTGCACTTAAGTTTTCTAGGGATTGGAGTGTGCTGTGCGCATCAATAGATCACCACTAATCCCTTCATTATAACATATATGTTGATTCCTAGTATGTTCTTCGCTAAAACCCCTCCCAACTAATGTAGTTGGAAGATCAAATTGTTTTTTTCGAAAAGGGGTTGTTCCCCGGTCTCTGCATCAGAACGATGCATACGGTCAAATTATTAATAAGCAAAAGGTTCAACATAAGTCTTCAAGTCTCAAAAAAGAAAGGAAAAAGGCTCACAAAGAGCAAACAAAATAACAGGATAGCCACAACCGGCCGGCATAAAAAAGATAGGAAACACTAAACGCCTATCCTATTACATGACCGCCATCTAAGCCGGTTCGGATAGATCCAGTAACCATACGCTCTCTGGCCTCCGTCGGAGTGAGTAGCGACCACATACGGATCAGTGCAGTGGCCAGGAAAATAACCTGCAAGAAATGAATATTTGTTGTTCTGTTAAAAACCAAATCATTTATGCAGTTCCAGACTGCCCATAATAAAGCACACACTCCTACACGGATGTGTTTTGCTGTTTCTGAATCTATCCCGTCTAGCCATGTCCCAAATAACGTGTTAATAGTATTCAGATGAGTAATATTAAATGCTATGTGGACCGACCGCCACAAATTTTTGGCCAATGGGCAGTTAAGAAAGAGGTGTTTGATGGATTCATCACGATCACAGAAGCTACATCTTGTAGATCATGTCCAGTTGCGCTTTGCCAAATTATCCTTAGTTAGAATGACCTGTTTATGGACAAACCACATACTTTAATTTTTAAAGGCACTTTGACTTTCCAAACATGTTTCGAACGAGGAATAGAGCTAGAGTTGATAACATCCAAATACATAGATTTAACCGAAAACTCTCCATTCTTAGTTAGTTTCCAGCGCAACTGATCAGGCTGTTGAGATAGCTGAACATCCATCAATCTTCTCACAAGATGGATCCAGGCTTCCCAACGGTTTCCCGCTAGCGTCCTCCTGAATTGAATATTAAGAGGATTAGAATGTAATACTGTTGCAACGTAAGCGTCTCTTCGCTGAATAATATTATAGAGAGAAGGATATTGGAGTGCAAGGGGCATATCCCCTAGCCATGTATCTTCCCAGAATCTCGTGGTAGTACCATTTCCAACTACAAACTTTGTCCTGTTGAAAAAGACTGATTTTACTCTCATCAGTTCTTTCTAAAAGGCGGGTCAGTCGGCCTCACCGTCACCTGGGATAAGGTTTCAGATTGAAGGTACTTATTACGCAGAATCTGGGCCCATGTGGCATCCATCTCTACAGATAGCTTATACAACCACTTGCTGAGAAGACATCTGTTCTTCACCTCTAAATTTTCAATGCCAAGGCCCCCTTGGTCTTTCGGCCTACAAATGATATCCCATTTAGCGAGTCTGTACTTTCGTTTTAGTTCATCGCTCTGCCAGAAGAAGCGCGACCGATAGAAATCAAGCCTTTTCCGGACTCCAACTGGTACCTCAGAAAAGGACAAGAGAAATATAGGCATACTCGCGAGAACCGAATTAATGAAAACTAGTCTGCCTCCGTATGACATAAGCTTGCCCTTCCAGCAGCTTAGTTTTTTTTCAAATCGATCCTCAATGCACTTCCATTCTTTGTTGGAAAGCTTGTGATGGTGGATTGGTATACCCAAATACGTGAAGGGTACCCCAATTCGCACCCGAACAATTGTTTGTAAGCTTCTTGTTCGTCTTTAGCTCTTCCAAAGCAGAACAATTCGCTTTTATGGAAGTTAATCTTTAACTCGGAAAATTGTTCGAACAAGCATAACACAAGCTTCATGTTCTTTGCTTTTGCCAAATCATGCTCCATGAAGATGATAGTATCATCAGCGTACTGTAGGATAGACACACCTCCGTCAACTAAATGCGGAACGAGGCCACCTACCTGGCCAGCATCCTTAGCTCTTCCTATTAGGATTGTCAACATGTCGACCACTATGTTGAACAGAATAGGTGACATCGGATCTCCTTGCCTCGGACCCTTGTGTGTCTGGAAGTAATGACCTATGTCATCATTAACTTTGATTCCAACACTCCCTTTTTGTGTGAAAGAATTTACCTGGTTTCTCCAGGACTGATCGAAACCTTTCATACGCAAGGCCTATTGAAGAAATGGCCATTTTACCTTGTCGTACGCTTTCTCAAAATCCACTTTGAAAACTATTCCATCTAGTTTTTTCGTGTGGATTTCATGGAGCGTTTCATGTAGGACCACAACCCTTTCTAGGATGTTTTTGTCCGGCATGAAAGCAGTTTGAGACGGCTGCACCACAGAATGCGCAATCTGCGTAAGCCTATTAGTCCCAACCTTGGTGAAAATTTTAAAGCTGACATTAAGAAGACAGATCGGCCTGAACTGCTCAATTCGCACGGCCTCTGTTTTCTTAGGAAGCAAAGTAATCGTTCCAAAACTCAAGTGAAACAGCTGCAGCTGTCCAGAGAATAGATCATGGCACATCGGCAGCAAGTCACCCTTAATGATGTGCCAACACTTTTTATAAACCTCCGCCGGAAAACCATCCGGCCCTGGAGCTTTATTATTCTTCATTTGTGAAATTGCTTCAAACACCTCTTTCTCCGAAAATGAGGCGGTCAAAATATCATTCTCAACGGCAGCCAGTTGAGGGACATCCTCAACCCTCGACTCATCCAAGGATACGAAATTATCCTTAGGGGGCCCAAACAACTGCTTATAGTAATTGGTGATGTATAATTTTAGGTTCTCCTGTCCTAAAATCGTCCCCTCATCTTGCTCAAGCTGAAATATTCTCTTCTTTCGATGCTTGCCATTCGCAATCATATGGAAGAATTGAGTGTTATCATCAAATTGTGTATTACTCATTCTTTTATCACTTCGCTGTGCAACAGGTAAAAGCAGAAGGTGAATTGTACATGGAGTCGCTGGTTAGAGTTCCACTTCTGCTGGTCACCGAGGAGTTCCCGTTTGAGGTCCAACTACATGGCTCCAAGATGCTCCAGGTCCTTGGTTTTCCTTGAAACCCTTAATTGTTCTGATCAGTTGCACTTGATTTACCTAAACAAATTATTTGCCTTTTATTTTTAGCATCTGGTGGATTGCAGAAGTGATGAACTCAACAGTGCTGATCTTCTTGAGTTAAAACTGCAGCTGGTTCGATATCCTAGTGAAACAGCGGCCAATGCAGGAAAACCCAAAGAACATAGCAAGCGTAATACAAGCTTACTTGTGCTAGCTGCAAATAACATTTTGAGAAGTCTGACGGCAAGAAAAAAGGGTGAAGCACATGAATACTTTAATTGTTCTCTGATGGAAGCCTGCTCAATATAAAATCTTATGTGTTCTTATTATGCCGTTTCAGTTTAATCTATTTTATTTATTGCTCAGATAAATGTGCTCACTTGTGATGTCTGTGTTTCCGTCTGATATGGATGCTTTTGCCGTGTGTTTCCGCTCGATGATTGTGAAAACAGAAACAAAGCTTTTAGTCCGAAGAAATTTGGATGGGCTAGAGCCTACATTAAAAAAAACCCACCTCAATCAAAATAGTTTATAGAAGGTTGGTAGTAGTACTAGTAGTTCATGGTAAAAGAGGCCCTAATTTCTTGAATGATTCCGAGGTTGGATAGCCGATTTTCGTGCGCTCTTAACATAAGCCAATTCTATGGGTACATTCTGTTCCTTTAAGTCCTTGACACATTTGCTAATTGCAGATTATATGAAATATACTTCCTTGTTTGGCTATAGATATAGTGTTGTTGCTAAATAATTAACACCTTAAATGTTTGGTTAATGCTATAAGATATTCTCACCGCATACCTGCTTTTTTTTTTCGGAACGCGCATGAATCGTGTACATGCTTCATTTTTCTTATTTCATCTGATTACTTAACATTGAGCAGGGTTTGGAAGAAATAGCGATGGAAGTACAGTTAAATCCATCGCAAGCTACAGACCTATCATTCTTAGTTCAGTAAAGAGGGCTCCTGTATTTCAGGATGAAAGAGTGGGCTTCTCTCTCGTGCTTCCCTCTGTTTCAGAAGATGGAAGAATCCATGTTTGTAGTGATATATGTGCTTTGAGTAGTGAAAACGGCACCAGCAGTAGTCCAGAAAAAGCTGACAGGAGCCGTTGTGAATCGAGTAAAATATCCCATAACAGTAACACCAGTATATCAATCAAGGTATTGTTCTTTGCATTATATGTTCTTTTCTAGTTTCCTGCCTTTGGTCAAACCATTTAAATAAATGTTATTGTTTTACCAAATCGTTCATGTATTTGGTGTGCACTCTCATTATGATTTTTTTCCTCTTCTTGAAAGTACAGGATAAGGATGAAGCGATATGTCATCAAAGGAAGGACAGTCTTCTCCTTACAGAGCACAATCTGTTATGTGAGGCCTTCAGTATACCATCTCTTTTGGGGTATTATCTTTTTTCCTTTTGTTTACTCTCTGATTCACAAATAAGTCACCTTTTAGAAAGGCTAAGATGGATAAGAGCTATGTGGTTCCCATCCACAGTTTTTTTTTGACAGGAGTTCCCATCCACAGTTTGCCACACTTCAACTTAGGAGTTTGACCAAGTTAGGCAGGTGTTTGGTTTGGGATCATGCTTAGGCAAAATTCCTTTGGGCTCTACTTGTCATAAAGTGAAAAAGTGTGACAAGATTTTATTAGTAGTGCTATAGTGCGGCAAAGATTTTGTGCATCTCATCTCAGGCAAAGTTGGCACAAAGTGTGTGGTAAATTGTGTCATTTATAATGCTCAACCAAACAAGCCCATAATCTTTTTTTTAAATCATATCGTTACTGAAGTTGTGGTCTAAGTTGTGCCTTTGAAATTATGACAATTACAATATCATATTCTTTAAGAGTGGAAAAGTACTGTCTACTATTGCCGTTATGTAATTGCTTACCTTTCAATTCTCTTTACAGAATTGTGGAATATGCGAGAATAATTCCCTGTTTACTTGATCCTCTGAACAAAATATGGACCCTCGTGGAATGGAAAGATAATTATGTGTCTAGTGTGAGCCAGCTTTTTTCTGATGGTCAGTTTTTGAAGATGGCTTATCATGTGGTGAAATTCAGTGAAGAACAGCTTAAGAGGAGCAAAACAGAAGGGTCTGGTGCTCGTGATCTTTCCCCGGTAGCCCTTTTAAAACTAATCCTTCCATTGCTCTTACAGGTAAATGTGCACCTAAACCTTTGGTCTCAAACCATGGCAATAAAATACACAATGTAGTCTAAGTTGCATTTAGCAATGTGTTTATAGTTGATTATTTTGACCTTTTTATTTAATGTTTTCAGCTGCTTCAGTGTATACATGCGCTTTGGAACCAGGATGCTAATTTTTTACCTGAAGAACTTGAAAGAGCTAAATGTTTGAACAGTGTGGAGCTTGCTACTATACTTGAAAGTACAAATGGGTTGTATGACATTGATAATGTGGAATAT
Organism: Aegilops umbellulata; assembly: GCA_032464435.1. Classification (NCBI taxonomy): domain Eukaryota; kingdom Viridiplantae; phylum Streptophyta; class Magnoliopsida; order Poales; family Poaceae; genus Aegilops; species Aegilops umbellulata. The sequence continues at coordinate 361,616,572 of CP136057.1, forward strand.
CTCCATAGGAACAAGACAGGGGCATTATTGGAGGGAACTCGACAGAGAGTGTAAGTCTATCGTATCTTTGCACTCTTTGTGATATATAGCTCCTTTGACCTGTGATGAAATGAACTTACATGTAGGTGTTTGTTAGGACTTTAGATACTTGACAGGCTGTATCTAAGTTTTTCTAGGTTATTTGATTAAAGTACGCATAATTAACTGTACAAATTCTACTTCTGTAGTAGTCTTTGTTAAAACATGAAATGCAAATTCCATAACTCTAACGTGGTCCAAATTTCAAGTTATTATTAAATATAATGAACTCTGTCTTGTAACAGAAAATATTTTTTCTGGAACTGCTGGCTAATGATGCTGCCTTAACAATGCTAATATCGGCGCCATGTTTGTCATGAGAGAACATGCATAAACTGAAGTCAAATTCGATGGCCTACAATATCATAGGAACAAAGGGCCGGTACTTATCTATTTTTGTAACGAAATCAGTATTTGAAATAGGGAAAAATCAAGAGCTGAAAATGAGCTGGCACAAAAAATTGCTTAAGTTCTATGCAATTTGGATCATTAATGTACAACATTTTTGCCTTGGATGCGAAATCACTATATATACATCATATACTGTTTATATATCTAATTCTGTTATATTAATTGATGTTGGAACACTTGTCAATGAAAGTAGTACTGATTATATGGTTATCACGTTGTTATTTGCTCCTTTTGTATCTCCATAAGTAAGGATGCAAGAACACTAGATATAGTGTTTATATTTTGTATTTCTGTTAAACTGATTGATATTTGAATACTTGTGACTTGTGAATGGAAGTACTACTGATTATGGCAATCTGTCATTATTTGCTGCTTTTTGTATATTAAAAATAGTGAATTGTATCATGCTACAGGTACAACGTCGTAGGCCTATGTACATCCGTAGAGGGGGTATTTTCAGAGTTATTAACTAGTGTATCTGCTACGGATGCTTTCTTGAATGGTTTAAGGTCGATGGAACTTATGCATTTGGGGAAGGTTATTCGTCTGGTAGTTGTTCCTTTGGTTAAAAATTGCCCCTGCAAATTTTGGAAGCTGTGGATGGTCGATTTCTTAGGGCCTATACTAACTGAGTGTGAGCATAGGCTTCACTTTGCTTGGTTTGATCTCTTATACCACGGAGGGACTGGAAAACCATATTTTTATGGTAATCTTGTTGGACCGGATAGACAAATAAATGCACTGAAGCAGAAGCTACTGCTTGCATTTACTCGGGAAGTGTCGGATCTTCTTAGAGTGTTAGCAGTTACGGAACAAAATATGGAGTCTGTCCCGTCTCCTCTCTTGAGGTATTTAACTTTAATCAACTTGTATTTTCTTTGCAAATGCTATGCCCATTCATCTTATATTAGATAAAAGTTACTTATTGTTTCTTCCAGATCCCTTTTACTTCACGATTTCTTTAAGAGGATAAGAATGAGTCTCTTTGGATACTTTATGGATGATGAAACAACAATGAATGCCATTCTGTTTTGTCGTTCTCTCACTTGGCTTGCAATCAGTGACATGAGAGTCAGGCATTTAATTGTGAATGATCTTCTTCCGTGTCTAATTCAACGTTTAGACAATCAGCTTCCATGTGCAATTCAGCACCTAAGGCATAAATTGGGATCAAGTATGAGGGCTAGTGCTAGCAAAGACCTTGAAGCACTTTGTGAAGAATGGTACAATAATTTTGAAAAGGCAAGTGATCAGTATTTTTTGTTCTTGTTTCACCATTTACAAGTGGGGATTCTGTGTACTTCAAAAATAAAATGAAATTGGAAGGGTATTTTTAGCGTTTGGTAACGAAAAGTTGTACGCACCATATTCTATAGCCATCTCCTTATTTTAAAATTGTGAAACTTACTGGGAGTCCATCACACTGTTGAATATTGATATATAACTTCATGCTACTTGTTTTTTCATGTGTTTGTGATAGGGTTCTGCAGGAGAACGTAAGTCCGATGCCTGTGCTGAAAAGAACTTTACAGCCTGGTTGAGGAAGAAAAAAGAAGATCTTCAAGTAATGGCATGTTCTGCTGCTAAGGAACTTTTCGAGGGTTCTTATTGGAATTGGGAAGTATGTTCCCTTTCTATTTCTTAGACAAGTTTGAGCATCTGAAATGTTCATTTCTTTATTTTTTTATTTGGCACTTATTTCTTCGTTTCTACATGTTCTTTTATGTTATAACCAGTTCGAAGATGAATTTAGAAGATACCTTCCTGACTATATGGACATTTTGCAACAAGTGGATTCAATCAATGACTATGAGGAGGTAATTAGTTTGCTGCTCTAGAAATGTATTCTGAGTTTATGATTGTCATGATAGCGAGGCGGTTTTTAAAGCATCCCTAGGCTGTAAGGTGCCCTGGTAGCACCTTGGAAATAACCCTGACTTGGGTACTTCGGAGTCTGGGCTTCTGGGTGGGGCCCTATTTGTTTGGGCTTATGCTTCAGCTTCTGCAGGTTTTCCACTTTGCCTAAAAAGCCAAAAAAGGTCCTATTTAGGGGCTTTTAGCTTTTGGCTTACACACCATCATATAACAATATTGATTCATAAGCCAAAAGCCGAAGCCAAAAGCCCCTATTTAGGAGCTTTTTTGGCTTTTAAGCCAAAGTGGAAAAGCTGCAAAAGCTGAAGCATAAGACCAAACAAACAGGGCCTATCATCATCTTAAAACCACGGTGAGGCTTCTGTGGTGTTTGGATAAGTAGCAGTTTGGTGGTAGGTCAAAATTGCCTGAGGCTGGGCTTCTAGGTCCCTTATCGTCTTAGAACCATACTGAGGCTTCTGAGGTTTTTGGATAAGTAGCAGTTTGGTGGTAGGTCAAAATTGCCTTTTAGATCGGTAGGGTCTATAGTATCACCAACTAATTGTATGGACTATGTGAATCTAAGACAGCAACAATCATAACAGTAGCACAATATGTACTATATCGGATATGTGCACTAGACTTCAATATGTCTAGGAATTGTTTGGTAGTTGAAAGTATCAGTGTTGTATTATTAGTTGACTGTCATCCGATTAGTTCAGCTGGCCGCGGCAGGTGGTGGTGCAACGCAGCAGCGGCTGGCCGGTGGGCGGGCTGGTCAGGATCCAGGGGCTACGTCGGCTGGACGACGACGGGCATTGCAGATGGGCTCCTCGATGAGCTTCCTTGGCGGTTGGCTGCGGCCCTTGGGATTTCTCCTTGTCGGTGGTCTGGTGTTTGTTGGTGGCCTCACGTGGAGCTGCGTCGGCCGTCGAGGTGGGGCGACACAGGGGGTGTCCGGTGGGTAGGCAGGCTGGAGGGATGGGAGGTGCCGACGAGCTCACGACAACCATCGCCAGCACAGGGGTGTGCCGGCCCGGATGCTTCCGCTCCCCCTCCTCCTTTCCCCGGCCTTGTGTGGGCAGACGCGGCTCCAGCATTGTTTCGAGGCGGGAGCTGCGGTCTCTTCGGTCGGGTGCGTCCGTTGGCCCAAAGCCGGGCACTTTGGTCGGTCTTGGGGGTGTTTGGATGCAGGGCGGCGGCCCTGGCGACGGAAGGCACGACGTTCATCGGCGGAACTCGCGTCTCGGGTGTGGGCAAGCAGCCATGGCCATGCGGGTGGGTAGTCGTCGGTGGTTGGCGGAGTTAGGATGCGTCGGAGGGGTGGGAGTGCCAGGGTACACCACTTGCCCAATCATTGTATTGGCCGATGGTGGCGGCGTCCATGGACGTCCTATCCTTCATGAAGGCTCCGTCGCGGTGTCTCTACTCCTTCGTGATGCTCCGGATGAAAACTCAATCTTCGGGATCGGATGGTGGCGGCTATCAGTGGTTGTTCCCTTCTAGGAGGCACCATCTTGGAGTCCTTGCTCTGTTATTTTCTGTCTCACCTCTCCCCGGAGGATTGCTCGCGGTGGAGGTCTCCGTTGGCTCCAAGCGGTTCGTCTTCGCTCATATGTACTGGCTTGGTAGTCGTTGGGGTGGTGTAGCAGTGCTCGGCACCTTTGTATCTTGCCTTGGTTGTGTGCGGTGGTGGCGTGAGTTTGTATCGTGATGCTTGTGGATCGGTGCTTTATATATAAAGCGGGGCGAAAGCCTTTTTCGGTAAATCGATGGACTTGTCAAAAATTGATATGGTAACAACACTTTTGAATTAGATGGGCAGGATGTGCAAAGGAAATAGGCAGATTTGCGAAGGTTTGATATGGAATTAATAATGTGTGTTGACATTACCATTGATTTGACTTTTTGGAAGACCATCGACATTAGCGAACAAGAAGGTAGCACCGGTAGCGCTGGTGGTGCCCCTGTGATCTTCTCGTGGTGGTGGTCTGTGATCTGGAAGGCCAATCGGAACCGAGCCTCACAAACCGATGGAACGACGGCTCTGGCAGGGTGAGGGATCGATCGGCGATCGCGATAGCCCATAGTTCCTGAATGAAGATGAACATCTGGTGATTGGCGAACTGGCAAAGAGGCGATGCGGCACAGGACCGAGTTGTCATCCATGCGCAGTCTGCAGGCATTGAGTGAACGATCACACAAGCCGAAGTAGCCGCACAAACCCAACTCTGTAGAGCAGGTCCAACACTTCCAGTGGTCTAGGCATATGAGTGAAGTGTGCTAGGGAAAAATAGGAGCCCCCAAATTGGAGGCCCTGTGTGGCCGCACGGGTTGCACGCCCCTGGGCGCGGGCCGCGGGCCTAGTTCTGTGCGACAAAGAGTATGAGGCTAAAGAGGCTTTAAAAAGAATGAAAGGAGGCAAGGCCACGGGCCCTGATAGTCTTGATTGTATCCCCATTGAGATGTGGAGATGCCTTGGAGACATAGCTATAGTATGACTAACTAAGCTTTCCGACCTCATTTTTCGGTCAAACAAGACGCACGCCCGAAGAATGGATGCGTAGTATATTAGTACCAATCTTAAAGAGTAAGGGGATGTTCAAAGTTGTACTAACTACCGTAAAATTAAGTTGATGAGCCATTAATGAAGCTATAGGAGAGTCATTGAGCACGCGTTAAGAAGAATGACATGCATGCTTGAAAATCAGTTTTGTTTCATGCTTGGGAGGTCGGCCATGGAAGCTATTTCCTTGGTACGATAACTTATGGAGAGATACGGGAAGAAAAGAAGGACCTGCATATGGTGTTCATTGACTTGGTACGACAAGATACCGCGGAATGTCATGTGGTGGGCCTTGGAGAAACATAAAGTCCCAATAAAGTACATTACCCTCATCAAGGACATGTACAATAATGTTGTGACAAGTGATGGCACACCGATGACTTCCCAATTAAAGTAGGACTGCACCAAGGGTTAGCTTTGAGCCTTTATCTTTTTGCTTTGGTGATGGATGAGGTCACATTCCCTCCGTTTTTATTTACTCCACATATTAGCTTTGACCTAAGTCAAACCTCATAAAGTTTGATCGAGTTTATCAAAAACAATCTAAACTTCCGGAATATAAATATATATAGTATGAAAATATATTGAATGATGATTCCAATGGTATTGATTTGGTATTGTGGATGTTATTTTTTTGTATAAACTTGGTCAAAATTTAGAAAGTTTGACTAGAGACAAAGCTAATATGTGAAGTAAATAAAAACGGAGGAAGTACAAGGAGACATCCCATAGTTTATGCTCTTTGCGGATGATGTAGTGCTAGTCGACGATAGTCGGATGGCGGTTAATAGAAAGTAGTTGTGGAGACAAACTTTGGAATTGGAAGGTTTTAGGCTTAGTAGAACTAAAACTAAGTACATCAGGTGCGATTTCAGTACTACTAGGCACGATGAGGAGGTTAGCCTAGATGTGCACGTGGTACCTTAGAAGGACACCTTTCAATATTTGGGGTCAATTCTGTAGAAGGATATGGGATGGCCATATCGATGAAGATGTGAGCCATCGAATCAAAGCCAGATGGGTGATGTGGCGCCAAGCTTCTGGCGTCCTCTATGAGAAGAGAGTGCTACAAAAGCTAAAAGGCAGGTTCTATAGGACGGCGATTCGACATGTGATGTTGTATGGTGCAAAATGTTGGCCAACTAAAAGGTGACATGTCCAACAGTTAGGTGTAGCTGAGATGGATATGTGGCCACACTAGGAAGGATTGCGGGTCCAGAATGATGATATACGTGATAAGAGTTGAGGTAACACCAACTGAAGAGAAGCTGGTCCAACATCGTCTGCGATGGTTTGGGCATATACATGGCATGCCTCTAGAAGCGTCGGCGCATAGCGGAAGGATAAAGCGTGCTAATAATGTCAATAAAGGTTGGGGTAGACCAAATTTGACATGAGAGGGGTCCGTCAAGAGAGAGACGTGAAGGACCAAAATATCACCAGAGAACTAGACATGGACAGGGGTGCGTGGAAGTTGGCTATCCACGTGCCACAACCATGACTAGGTTTCCAGATCTTAGGCCAACTCCAACGCGAGGCCGCAAACAGATGGTCGCTTTTTCCGGTTTGCGTCGGCAAAACGGACGGTCAAGTCTGGTTTTGGTCATCCGCCCGACCGTGCGCCAACCGGCCGCCGCATCTCAAACATTTGTCCGGCTTGGGCTTACTTTTTTATAAAAGAAGGCACTGCAAAAATAATTAAGAACAATATATATTACAATAAATTTAAAAAGTCCACAAAAGTCACGGCGGCACATTTAAACTAAACTTGAAATTAGAAAAACATAAAAAGTAGATCTTCCCGCCGCCACCGTGGTTGTCTATGGTGTCACCGCCGATTTTGTGGTTGTCTTCCGACACCGCCGTCCTAGTCCTCGTCGTCCATGGTGAGGTTGACGTAGGGCAGTGGCTGCTAGAGGTGGGCTGGCGTCCCCTCTAGTGCCTAGCTGGGGCGGGCGGCGCCTGTGGCTGCCATTGTGGGGCAGGTGGTGGTGGTGACCACGCCTGCTGTGGTTGTGGCGGGGGTAGTGACCACGGCAACCAGGAGGCCGGCGGCGCTGCCAGCTTTGATGAGGGCGGGCTGCATGGCACGATGGTTGTTCACGACCACCGCTGCCCCACCAAGGCATGGTTCCAGGCAGCGAGGGGAGTCTCGTCCTCCACCACATCGAGCCCGGGGACGTAGACATTGCAGGCGGCCGACAGCGCCATCATCTCGTCCAGGCCCTCCCACTGCTCCTCCTGCACGCGGTTGTACTCCCTCTCAGAGTTCTCCATCACCGCCTGCACCAGCTGCTCCTCTTTGGCGGTCATGGTGGGAGGTGGTGGTGGTGGCGGCGACGACGGAGCAGGGAGGGCGTCGGCGTCAGGCCGTGCACGCGTGCACGGCCGCGCGACGGGGCGGGCTTGGTGTGTGCGCTCACGGCTCATTGGGTGGGCTACGAGCACGAATAGCAAAGAACGTTTGCTGGCGCATGTCGTGCTCGTCCTGGAACCAAGTGTCCCGGAGTGGCGAGTCGACGTCATACCTGCGGTCGGCAAGGAGGTGGCGAGGGATTCGAGCACGCCGGGACGGCAGGAATAGGCACCCGATCCGGGCTTAGATGCCACCCATTGGGGAGGTGGGCATCAGACCACGGAAGCGGGGAGCCGGTCTCCCAGTAGCGCCGACATATCTCCACCTTCGCATACAACCTGAAGCGTGACGGGCCCGCCAGAGGGGATATTGTAGCGACCCGACCCGAAAATGGTCAAGTCTCTGTGTATCTGTACCATCCCAAGATCATGCTGGCACATACAATACATTGATGAAAATATCAAAGTTCAATCACACCTGATTTATTACACGATTCTCATAGTCTTTATTACATCATAATAGATTCGGCCGAAGGCCAACTCATGAGAAAAACTAATGCCGAAGCATAGACGATAAGCGAGTCCATCCGACTCCAAAGGGCAATCACCGAGCATGGATCGTAGCCTCACTCCTAGTCGGAATAATCCTCTACAACATAAGACGTTGCAGCCGTGTAGGTCAGCATTTTGAATGTGCCGGCAAGTCATAGAGAGAGAACAATAATAAAATACTATCACTATATGCAATTTTGGCTATGGGGCTCTAAGTTTTAAGTTTTTGCGAAAAGCAATTTTTTTCCTGCAACAAAAGGACTTGCTTGCAATTACTACAAAATATTTATTGTTATTGAGATGGTTCCGCCAACCAGTGTCTCATACCCGAAATTATTAATAACCCATCATTAATTAATTATGTTTGGTGTTGAGAGTTTTGAATAAGTCCAATTCCAGAGGCTCACTTGTCCGTAACTGGGGACACGGCTAATCGATTAGATTTCCACTCTGCAGAGTCTTGTGCACTTTACCCACATGAATCGTTCTCTCCTTTATGTCCTCGCACTGCCTGGTGTTTGAAGACTGAAAGTGTGTTATATTGACTAGAGGGGGGGTGAATAGGCGATTTTTATGAAATTCTTCATTGAGAAATTTGCTAGTGAGGAAATTCTTTAGCGAAGAACTACTTGCAGCGGAATAAGTACTCAGACATAAACATAACAGAATACAAGCATGGTCATCATGATGAAATGAAGACAAACACGGAGTACAGAAAGCGTGAACACAGGATTGCCCAAAATGAAGACAAACAGACTGAAGAAATTGAACTGAGGAAATTGAGAAAGTCTTCAGTCAAAGTCTTCAAACACAGATATGAACAAACACACAACACAGTAATGAGGAAATGAAAGTGTTGAGGAAATAGAACCAGTTGGCTTGGTGAAGACAATGATTTGGTAGACCAGTTCCAACTGCTGTCTCAGTTGTACATCTGGTTGAAGCGGCTAGGTATTTAAACCTGAGGACACAGTCCTAAGCACGCAGCTCGGGACACCAAGTCCTCACCGTATTCTCCTTGAACTAAGGTCACACAGACCTCGTCCAATCACTCGTGGTAAGTCTTCAGGTGACTTCCGAACCTTCACAAACTCGGTCACTCGGCGATCCACAATTCCTCTTGGATGCTCTAGACCATGACGCCTAACCGTCTGGAAGAAGCACAGTCTTCAAAGGTAACAAGCGTCGGATCCACGCAGGATCAATCTCTTCAGTGATGCTCAATCACTTTGGGTTTGTAGGTGTTTGGGTTTGGGTTTTGGATTTTCCTCACTTGATGATTTTCGCTCAAAGTCCTCGGAGGATGGGATGCTCTCAATTGACAAGTGTCAGTTTCTAGCGGGGCAGCCAACCAGCTAGTGGTTGTAGGGGGCGGCTATTTATAGCATAGGGAGCAGCCCGACATGATAAGACATAAATGCCCTTCAATGATATGACCGTTGGGTGGATAAGATATTTTGGAACAGCTGACGCGTAGCACAGCAACGGTCGGAAATTTGAGGTACAAATTCCTCAGGGCTATCATGTTCCTCACTGTGTAGGCAATCCGCACTGGCGAATTCCTAACTACTCAGTCAGAACAAGGTCCTCAGTGACCAGAAGAACTATGTCTATGTCACTGAAGAAATTGACTGAACTGTATAAGATTTTCAATGGCCTCACTCGAAGGGATTGGTAGGTGTAGGATTTTGAGTTGAGCATCACATGGAAATTTTTTCTTAGTATTTCCTCGACCCCCTTTAACAGTACGGTGTTTTCTATGACTCAAGAAAGAGAAAATGAAACTACGAAAACAAAAGTCTTCACGCTTCATGTTCCTCGAATGAATACCAAGTCTTCAAGGTCACACCAATTTCTTCACTTTCAAAGTCTTCAGAATACCAAAGTCTTCAGTCGAAGAACTTCATTTTTAGGGGTCGACTTTCTCTGTAAATACCAAACTCCTCATAGACTTATAGACCTGTGTACACTCATAAACACATTAGATCCTTAACCTATAATTCTTCAATACAGCAAAATCACTAAGGGGCACTAGATGCACTTACAAAGACGGGGCAAACGAAACAAGGACTTCCGTAGAGTTCCTCTGTGACACTGCCGGTACCCATCCATTTCCTACCGTTCTTCTACATCTGCTGGCACCGTCCGTCCAGAGTCACGGCTAGGGTTGACCTAGCCAGAGCCCATAGTGACTTGTGCATCCCTGGGTCAACCACTAGGTACTCCAGGGTGCCTTCCATCCGTCCTCCACCCAGTAGTGAATTGAAGTCCGTCTTGAGCATCTTGAAGTCTTGAGGTTGTCATCATCTTGACTCTCACATCTCCCATGTGAATCACTCAACCAACCCCGTCTATGAAGCATAGCACAATAACTACAACGTCCCGGACATTGGTGACAAGAGGATTTGGGTTCAACCTACCACATGATACTAGTCAAGAACATAACTTAAATTCCTACTTGCATGCATGGTGGGGAGGATATCAACTAATGCAATAAAACATAGGTAATAAAAATTCATGATCAAAGACTTGCCTTGGTGATGATCTTCGAGTCGTTAGACTCGTAGTAACAAGCCTCGCACTCAGGATACTGTATCGAAACAAACAATACACAAATAAGCATACCATCACACAAAATAATAACATAACAGCAAGTAAAACTTAGTAAATAAACAATCAATATAACACACAATGAAAACCAAAACCAAAACCAAAGAATTCAATAAAACTCAATGCAAAGTCTTCCCACAAGTAAAACAAGCAACAAAGAGGTATTCTGTTACTAATAAAATTTTAACAGAACAAAAATAAAGTTTTTGCTAAATAACAGAAAGGAAAACAACAAAGAACTTTTATGCAAAAAGAATCACTTTAAAACCTTTTATAAAACTCTTACTATGCTCAAAACAATTTTCCTAGTAAGATAAAAAGAAATAAATTACTAAAAGTATTTTTTTACTTCAAATAAAATTGCTACTGTTAACTGTACAGAAAATAATATGTACATGTCAAAAGAACAAAAGAAAAAATTTAAAAGCAATTAAAATCAAAAGGAAATAGCACAAAAGCTCTAAAATACCAAAACAATACTATTTTCGTGAAAAATATAATTTTAATTAATCTTAAAATTCACGAATTTATTCCTACTGATAAACAAAGTCATAAGAAACCAGTAGCAAAAGGAATCACTAAAAAATATTATTCCTAACTCGAGTTATTGCTAATCTAGTGATTTGAACAAATTTCAAGTAAATCCAAATACAAATTTTCAAAACTAGTGAAACTTGATATCTACAGAATCTAATTTTGTAAGATTGAAACTTTTGGCATTAGATCAGAACTTTTATGAAGTTTCTGAGTAAATCCAAATTCAAATTTTCTAAACTAGTTAAACTTGATATCTACAGAATCTAATTTTCTAAGATTGAAACTTTTGGCATTAGATCAGAACTTTTATAAAGTTTCTGTAGATATCAAGTTTCACTAGTTTTGAAAATTTGAATTTGGATTTACTTGAAATTTGTTCAAATCACTAGATTAGCAATAACTCGAGTTAGGAATAATATTTTTTAGTGATTCCTTTTGCTACTGGTTTCTTATGACTTTGTTTATCAGTAGAAATAAATTAGTGTATTTTAAGATTAATTAAAATTATATTTTCATGAAAACGGTACTCTTTTGGTATTTTATAGCTTTTGTGTTATTTCCTTTTGATTTTAATCGCTTTAAACTGTTTTCGTTTGTTCTTTTTGACATGTTCATATTATTTTCTGCAGAGTTATCAGTAGTAATTTTATTTTGAAGTAAAAAAGTACTTTTAGTAATTTATTTCTTTTTATCTTACTAGGAAAATTGTTTTGAGCATAATAAGAGTTTTATAAAAGGTTTTAAAGTGATTCTTTTTGCATAAAAAAATTCTTTGTTGTTTTCCTTTCTGTTATTTAGCAAAAACTTTATTTTTGTTCTGTTAAATTTTATTAGTAACAAAAAACCACTTTGTTGCTTGTTTTACTTGTGGGAAGACTTTGCATTGAGTTTTATTGAATTCTTTGGTTTTGTTTTTTGGTTTTCATTGTGTGTTATATTGATTGTTTATTTACTAAGTTTTACTTGCTGTTATGTTATTATTTTGTGTGATGGTATGCTTATTTGTGTATAGTTTGTTTCGATGCAGTATCAGGAGTGCGAGGCTTGTTACGACGAGTTGTTAGAGTTCGAAGATTGTCACCAAGGCAAGTCTTTGATCATGAATTTTTATTACCTATGTTTTATTGCATTAGTTGATACCCTCCCCACCATGCATGCAAGTAGGAACTTAAGTTATGTTCTTGACTAGTATCATGTGGTAGGTTGAACCCATGTCACCAATGTCCAGGACGTTGTAGTTATTGTGCTATGCTTCGTAGACGGGGTTGGTTGAGTGATTCACATGGGAGATGTGAGAGTCAAGATGATGACAACCTCAAGACTTCAAGATGCTCAAGAGGGACTTCAATTCACTACTGGGTGGAGGATGGATGGAAGGGCACCCTGGAGTACCCAGTGGTTGACCCAGGGATGCATGGAGAAGCGCCATGACATCTTGCAGAAAGCTTCACCCAGCCACGAAGAGACGGATGGATATACCTTGACCGGAAGCTTACCTGTGCAGCCGCAAGTCACTATGGGCTCTGGCTGGGTCAACCCTAGGCGTGACTCTCGACGGACGGTGCCAGCAGATGTAGAAAAATAGTAGGAAATTGATGGGTACCGGCAATGTCCCAGAGGAACCCTACGGAAGTCCTTGTTTCGTTTGTCCCGTCTTCAAACACCAGGCAGTGAACGATTCTTGCGGGTAAAGTGCACAAGACTCTGCAGAGTGGAAATCTAATCGATTAGCCGTGTCCCGGGGTACGGACAACTGAGCCTCTGGAATTGGACTTATTCAGAACTTTCAACACCAAACATAATTAATTAATTGATGGGTTATTAATGATTTCGGGTAAGAGACACTGGTTGGCGGAACCATCTCAATAACAATAAATATTTTGTAGTAATTGCAAGCAAGTCCTTTTGTTGTAGGGAAAAATTTGCTTTTCGCAAAAACTTAAAACTTAGAGCCCCACAGCCAAAATTGCATATAGTGATAGTATTTTATTATTGTCCTCTCTCTATGACTTGCCGGCATATTTAAAATGCTGACCTACACGGCTGCAACTTCTCGGTGATTGCCCTTTGGACTCGGATGGACTCGTTTATCGTCTATGCTTCCGCATTAGTTTTTCTCATGAGTTGGCCTTCGGCCGAATTTATTCTGATATAATAAAGACTATATGAGAATCATGTAATAAATCAGGTGTGATTGAACTTTGATATTTTCGTCAATGTACTGTGTGTGCCAACATAATCTTGGGATGGTACAGATACACAGAGACTTGACCATTTTCAGGTCGGGTCGCTACAGAGATGAAGAAGGCGGGCGGCGAGGTGGAGTACATGGCAGTGGCGTTCCCCGAAGACGCGGAGGACGACCCAGCCTCGTGGTCGTGCTTCCCCTTTTTACCGGTGATCCACTTCCACATCCCCATGCCGGCGGCCGGCGGGGAGCGAGGAGGGCCGAGCTTGGGGGGCGCTAGGGTAAACTGGTCTGGGCGGGAGGGGGCAGGAAGTGTGGACGCAGCTCGGAAGTGGACTGGCCGGTCCACGGCTTCGCCATAAAAAAGAGGACGCGACTGAGGGCGGCTGGGAGGCTGACATGCGGGCCCGTGCACCTGTGTGGGCCGACATGCGGGCCCGGAGGCGGACAACGAGCCGACACGTGCGCGTCCGTCGACGCAAATCTGGCCCAAATATGCGCTCGGTTTGGGTCAAAGCAGACAAGAGACGGATATATTTTGGGTATGCTCTCGCACGTTGGGTTGCTGCATCTGTCCGTTTCGATCCAAACGGACAGAAACGGACCAAGCGCGTTGGTGTTGGCCTTATGGGTTTCAACTCTAGCTTACCCCAACTTGTTTGGGAGTGAAAGGCTTTGGCCTATTGGCCGAGCCTTTGTTGTTGTTGTTTTATCTATATTGGCACATTGGCCCAGTAATACCTATTCATAACAGGGTATGGAGCATGGTTTTGATTTTCTGGATTGATTTCTCTCTTCAGCTTCTCATCCGATTGAAGGAGATCAATCCTTTTCCCACCGCACTTTGTAGCTTGTGTGTCACCACCGCAGTTTTCTTCTTCCTTCGTTGGGTTGCTGGGACTGCGCTATGTGCTGGCTGTCTTCTGTCAGTGTGCTGGTCTGCGATACCGGTGTTGACTGTCCTCTGGCTCGCTCTTGCCACTGCTTGCGGAGTAGCCACCTCGAGCAGCTGGAGCTGCAGTACTCGTCACAATCATTGCTGGTCTGTCAACTCTATCACCAGCATTGGGTCTTCTGCTACTACATCAGCTGCTAGCGAAGTCATGTCTTGATCCTCCTCGCCTCGGCCTGTGAACCTGCCAACCGCAGTTGTTCTGTTTCACCCTGCTTAGCTGGAGGACATGCCTACGATGCCGATGTCGTACTGGGACTATCGCTCTCCGTCTCTTCTTTCCACCCTCTAGCCCTTTACAGCTGTAGGCTTATTCTGATGCGACTATTGGCTTTTGGTATACCACCTGTACTTTATACCGGCCAATTGACCTCATAGGAATACAAGCTGCTTTTTTTTTTGATAAAGCGCAAAAGGATCTTTGCGTTTCCATTGCATTGAAAAGATGAGAGAGAGTACATGCCTCCTAGGAGGTTATAGTTACAAAATCCCAGCGCCCGATACAAGCTGCTATTCATAGCAAAAATATATCAAACCGGTCAATTTGGATTGTCTTGTTCAAACTTCCCTTTGGGAATTTTCCATGCATTCTATGAAACTCGATAGTAGAAAAAAATCATGTCTTGAGTTTTTTTTATAGCATATCGACATCACTTTCTATGTTCTTCTGAGATATAGTAACACAATTTTTTTGATTATATATGCTTGCAGTGTGTTTTTCCGAAAAGAGAATGGCTATTTGAGAAATTGAAGCTAGAATTCAGATCTAAGTATGGCATGAACAGCTGTGCCCACCCTTATATGTCGACCATCTTTTCTCTGTGTCAAGTAAGCATTTTGATATACAAATTTCGCTTGTGTATGCGCACATCTATTTTGTCTAACATATTTTCTTTTGCTGACCCTGAAGAGAAAACGTTCAATGAATGGTATCACAGTCAACAGAAATCAAGGCAAATTTGTTAGCGAACTAATCAAACTCAAGCCTTTCATTAAGGTATTACTCTGGATATTTGAAGCACCGTAACTCGATAAGTCCATAACTTAAATATTTATTATTTTTAGGCCTCTGATTCTACTTCTGCAATTGTTCATCGCCTCAAAGAATATCCAGAGATAGAAGATGAGTGTCCTGCCTTTGCCGTATTGTCATCAGTCTGTGTGAGTGTTTTTTGTGCTTACAAAATTAGTGAGAACTTCGAAATATTCTGCATGAAGATTAGTCAAACCATCTTCGCTGTTTTTCAGTTTCTACGTGGTATATTATTTCTCTGGGAACCTGTTTTTCATCCGCTGATACGTGAGGTGACAATTGGAACTTTCAAAGCTTCATCCCTTTTTGGTTATTTGCTGAACTGCTTATCATTGTGCAACTTGAATAATATTTTTAATTTAGAGCCACATGGACCTACTTTTGAGGATAGTCGATCAATATACCTACGCGAATGAAAGAGAACACTGCCAGGTATGTCCTTGAATTATTGTTCTGACCTCTTAAATTTTAATGTGATTAGGAGTTTTTTTTTCCTTTCAGCAAGTAGCACCAGATACAAGTGATTTCGAATCACATTTGCAGCCTTATGCAGACGTGTATTTCGAGTCTAAGCTTAAGGAGAAAAAGGTATGTGACTTGTGCATATTCATGATAGCCCCGACCCCAAGGTGCGATTGTACCTTTGCTTTTAGCAGCACCTGAAGGGTGGGGGATAAAGAGAGACTGGAATGTAGAATTGCAGAATTTTTGGGTTACTTGCTTGCTTAAAACGAGGATAATACAGCCTTACTAGGAGAGACTTAACACAAGTAGTCATGTCCTTCTTAACTTGGCTAAAAGAGATAACTACCAAATTTGATAATAACAATCTATCTGGAAACGGCCTAAACTCAAGAGATAACTATCGTCTGGAAATGGCCTAAACTCCTCAAGAGATAACTATCTTTAGATGAGCTGATGTGCTGGCTGGTGTACCTCCAAGGACTGTTACCGAAAAAGGCTTTCGTCCCGCTTTATATATAAAGCAAAGATCATCAACAACCCGGTACAACGCACGCCACCAGAACACACGCGCACACCCAAGGCAGGATACATAGGCGCTGATCGCAGCAACATGAAGCAGCACAAAGGTTGTGGAGGAGCAACTCCACCTTGCTGCTACAAAGTGTACAGCACAAGTGTTGAAGGAACAACTTCAACATGCTGCGCTAGATATCGCTCTAGAGGCGAATGTAGGCCGATATGGCAACAAGAGTTCAATCCAAAACTCCTAGAGCACAAGATCTACTCCAAAATCTTAGATAAAAACAACAAGTTCTATTATAGGTAGTGGGTACATAGTCTGGGTACAAAGTAGAGGTGAGGACCTCTATTTGTAGGGCTTTGGGAAGCCTTCACATACTTCTACTTATAGCTGGAATACTCTAGAAACATTATTTAAGGTTCACCATTCTACTCATAGCTACTCACAACTAGAAGACTCTAGAAAACAGTAGGTAGGATAGAAAAGAAAAGAAAAGAAATACTACACTAGAGTGGAAGTATCTAGAAGTAGCCAAACAGATCTGGCATGTGTTTTTCTTTCTTCTCATCTGGTGTTCCTCATCATTCTCCCCTGGTTGTTTGGAACTCGCCCTCGAGTTATCTTCATAGAGCGCTTCTTCTGGATGGCAGAGAGTCAAGTCCGCAACATTGAAAGTGTTGGAGATACCCATATCACTTGGAAGAACTATCACATAAGCATTATCATTTATCTTCCTCACGATAGAGAAGGGCCCCATACCTTCGCTGCCTAAGTTTCCCTTTAACACCTAAAGGAAGCCTCTCTTTTCGGAGGTAGACCATCACCTTATCACCGACTTGGAATGATTTTGGCCTCCTTTTGCAATCAGCAAGTTGTTTATATTTCTGATTTTGTGCTTCCAAAGCACCACGAATCTCTTCAAATAGCTCGGTGTAATTATCAGCAAAGGACAATGCTGATTTTGAGTTTCCCCTTGATGGTAGCTTCACCAGGTCCACCACATGTGTTGGAACTTTAGTGTAGACAATGGAAAAAGGGCTCCTTCCTGTGGATTTATGCTTGGAGTTATTGTAGGAGAACTCTGCAAGCAAATCCCATTGCCCCTTTCTTTGTCCACAAATGCAACGGATCAGATTACCCAAAAACTTGTTCACCACTTCCATTTGTCCATCTGTTTGTGGATGACCAGTGCTAGAAAATTTTAATGCATTGTTGAATTGCTTCCACAAAGTGAGTCAAAATGCAGCAAGAAACTTGCTATCATGGTCTGAGACGATGGACCTTGGAACTCCATGAAGTCTGACCACTTCTCGAAGGAATAGGTTTGCCACATGATGAGCATCCGTTGTCTTGCGGCATGGGATGAAATGAGCCATCTTAGAGAATCTGTCCATGACCACAAATACAACATCACTTCCTCGTCTTGTTCTTGGCAAGCCCAAGACGAAGTCCATAGAGATGTCCTCCCATGGAGCAACAGGAACAGGTAAAGGCATGTATAACCCTGTGTTCTGGACTTGGCCTTTGCAGGTTTGACATATAGGGCATCGCTGAACAAACTTTCCAGCATCTCTCTTTAGTTGTGGCCAAAAGTAGCGAGCTTCCAGGATAGCGCTAGTCTTATCCCGTCCAACATGGCCACTAAGATCACTTGAATGGAGCTCTCTAACCAGCTTGTCACGTAGAGAACTTCTTGGAATGCACAAACGATCATTTTTTAGGAGATATCCATCTTGCATCAAATAGTCATCACCTAATGGTTGGCCCCTTGCATGCTTTACCCAAACATGGCCAAAGTCTTCGTCACCCTCATACAACTCCTTTATTTGATCCATGTCCGGAAGTTCAGCTTCAAAAGAAGTCAAGAGGCATGCACGACGACTCAAAGCATCAGCCACTCTGTTAGTTATTCCAGATTTATGCATGATGAGATAGTTAAACGACCCAGACCACCGCCATGGGCCACCACCACGCCGTGGCAGCCGACATCCACGTCGGGACCCCGAGGGGCAGCCCTGAGCCAGCGCCACCACCCTCGCCGCCAACGGCCGCAGCATGCAAGGTCGGCTGAAGCCCACACGCCGCCAGCGCCACCACCAGCACGAACCACCACCACCACCTACCAACACAGGGCGGCCGCCCGCGGCCCAAGCCGCCCATGGCCCGCGCCGTCACAGGGCCGAGCAAGCAAGCCTGCAGCCACCCGCCCGCCTGGACACGCACCAACCACCGCCGCCGCCATGCCTCCAGCTCCACCAGACGCCGGCCATGGCAGAGCTAGACGCCCGTGACCCAAGCAGCACACTGCCCCCGCCGCGTGTCGGGCCACTGAGCCAAATCCGCCTGATCTGGACGGGGCCGTCGCGCGTGTCACCGCCAGAGAAGCCACACCACAGCCGCCACGCGCCGTCGGGGCCCCAAACCGCTGCTGCACCGCCGCCAGGCAGGGCCGCCACCACCCAGCACGCCCGTCGCCGCGCTGCTGGGCCCCGCACAGCCCAGCACCGACTCATGCTGCGCCGGACGCCAACCGTGAGGAGAGGGAATAGATCCCCCCCCCCCCCCCCCCGCCACCAAAGCCGGCCGGACTTTGCCCGGCGGCGCCGAGCGGTGGCGGCGGGGGGAGAAGCCGACGGGGGAGGGACGAGAGGCGGCGCGCTAGGGTTTCCCCCGAGGACGCTCGCGGGAGCGGCTCGGAGGGGGGGGGGGCTCTGGTATTTCTGATTTTGCCGTGTGTTGGACCCTCCAAGGATTGTTGCACCCATGAGGAGCTGTGGTTTCCATTTCCTTGATGGAATATCCCTTCAAAAAATTTCTAGCAGATAACCATCTATTGCATGTCAACACCCTATGAAATCCATCTAGAATCTAGTTAAAAGATGGTTTCATATTATCAAGTTCTTCTGTCAAAAGAACCATTCTTCATAAGGACTAGTTTGCTCTTTTTCCTCCATTCCGGAAGGTTCACTGCATTCTTACAAGAATAATTTCCGTCATAAAGTATCATGATGCGTCCCGTGTTTGTGTTTTCGTTATGCTTGTATTGAACGTTTTTGACTGCATAATGTGAGATAGCATAGTTCAATATTCTCAAACTGATTCAAATCCTGCACCTAGGTTGGTGGTGGTTGCTTCATGCAAACCATAAACCCATGAAAAATAGAAATTTGACCGAGGTGGTCTTCTTAAATTTTTAATGGAACTTGTTTCTTTTTCAGTATTATTTCGCAATTGAGCAAATACACTTGCATAAAAAGTTCGACAGGCATTTGGCTTCTGGTGTGCTAGATGGCCGTATGGATGTGTTTAGATCTTCGAAGGTAATCGTCCGCGCCCTAAATGTAGCACAATGCAGTTCTAGACATTTTTAAAATTGTACTTATGATTCACAGGATGGCTTTGTAAAGGATCTTGTTCAGAACGAGATGGCGAGAATGCAGCTTTCAGATTTGCACCATGAACTCATAAAGTTATCTTTGGAGGTGCTAATTGTTCATTTAAAGTTCATGGCTTTTTACTTTATTTTTAATATTGCATTAACAAGCTGCTCCTCTTTATAGCGGAGAGATGAGCTTGTGAAAATCCAGCATCAAGTTATCACATATTCTGAATGTTTAAGAAGCCTCTTAAAGAATGAGCCGGTATGAAAAATAATATTTCATGCAATTTATGGTGATGTGTTGTTAAAACAACTTTATTTACTATCTTCCCTGCGTTATTTTGGAAGTTAAATCATGCATGTTCATCTTCTCTAGGGAATGAGCCCCCCCCCCCCCCCCCCCGAAATTTTCAATTGAAAATCTTGTTCTTGTACTTTAAACTGCTATCTTGTTCGTCATACATGGTTATATATCTAACAAATGATGGAAGATCATATACCTTCAATCATGCGTTCATAGTCTGCACCTTCCAGTTTTTGTTGTGAAGGTCCACATGTCTGGTACGAGAGGAGAGATCTTGGCATACCATCATCACCAGCTCCCCATTTAATACTCCTAGTAAATATTTGTTTTGCTTTGGCATTTTTCTGAATGCATATTAAATATTTCAGCTGAAACGTCAACTCGGGGCTTTGGTGAATGAGCTTGAAGAAGAAGGCTTTTTCAACACTGCCAATAATTCTGTTGATTGGGTACTTCCTACAATGACAATTTTGTTATTCCATAGTTAATTTATCATGCACTAATTGTTTGCTTGCTGCAGGAGAATAAGCTCTTTTCAGAATGTGTAGATAAATTCAACAACGAAGTTTTTGCTGGGCATCACCTCCCCAAATACTATGTGATCAGAGGAATTATTGTATGATCTTTAATGACTTATTCTCCTGTATTTCAAGTTGGCACTAATGCTAAGTTTGAATTGCAACTAATCTCAGGATTATCGTTCAATCTTGATGCGCAAGGGTAGCTCTCAGCAAGCCACTTTTAGTGAGGTAGACTATTTCCCTTTTTTGCAGTTCAATATCAATGAACTAGACAGCTTATTGATTGCTTCTATTAGGTTGTTGATGAAGTATGTGACAGGTGGATTGAAAGTTGCGAAGAGGTACAGAATTTTATACTCCTCTACAACAGTTAGAGCATTACAAGTTGTCTCAAACCACGTAGGATGAGTGGCGGAAGATGGAAAGTTTGTATTGTTACTGAAAAAAAATTGTATTTCAGTCCAATCATTGTTTATTGCTTGTATGTTTGTCCAGTTTTGGATGGCGACAAGCTATTATGAGCACCTCGTCTATGATATTGTTAGACGACCTCTGGAACAGGTTTGCATCCTAGCCGTCATGAATTGCACAGTTCATATTGCTAGATGCTGTTTTTTTGTTACTACACTGCAAATATTTAGTGGTGGCCTGTACATGTTGAAAAAAGGAAGACAAGATATTTTGATTCAAGGATTACAACTATTGCTTTGTGAGACATTTCTATGATAACCCTGAAATGTTGGTGCTGTTAATGTGCTAATTTTGTAATATGTATGTCTAAATACGATTTTATGTATTAGACTTGCAAATCGTACTTAATCTTTCTGTTAGGAAAAAAATGCCAAGTAAATCTGGGGTCTTATATTTCGTCGGTCTTGTTGATGCAATAATGTTATTGATGTTCATAGCTTCGGTAACATGCCACTCGATTTCTCTTTTTCCATTAATTCATATGGTCACTTTTGCAGGTCTTTACAACAGATACAGTGAGCAGATATTGAGGAAAAAGAGGAGTGACATGACTGGGCCCCTTGTTGACAGCTAAATTGTTCATGGGGGTGTCGCCTAAGTGGCAGGCTTAAGATAGGGCTCAACTGCTTCTCTGAAAAAAAATAAAGAATTTGGCCGATGACTAGTTGACGCCCAGAAGTGTTTAAGGTCTTCATATAACGATGCTATTGGATGTGTTTTCGTGGTACCCAAGAAGTTAGCACCTTCTTCTACTGTAGTATTGTTAGGCCATTCTTTTTGTGAAAAGGAATTGCATCTCCACTTCTGGACTTGCAGTAGAAGCCGACCTATACAATTGCAAATAAAATCTTAATATTATATGTAAAACGCCATAAAACAGGGATCATCAGTAGGTCCAAATAATTTACTTTGCAATCAGAGGACCCAAGTAGTTGTAAACATAAGTGATACAATGAAATTTAGTCAAGACATGATAACATACATTAGTGTCTCCAGCAGCAGTAGGCCTGTTCTATCTTAGGAATAGTGGCAAATTACAGCACATAGTAACTTGGATGCAACAAAAGGGATAAGAAATGATAACACATAGGTCTACTGTGTCTTAGAGATGGCAGTAAATTACAGCATATGATAACATGGATTCAACGAAAGTGTCCTTCCTTGGGAACAAAAAATGGCCGGAAGTTTCTTCAGTGACTTTATGAGATCTTCACTGGCCTTGCACCTGTTTGTCCACCATTGTGTTGGTTGCTAGATTAGCAGCCAAAAGGATGGCATGATGCATGTTCTATAATCTGAAAAAAAAACTGAAGCGGTTGAACTTGCAACTTTTCGTTGGATAAAAAAATTCAGGCCAAAAACCTAATGGAGCACTTTATGTGAAAAATACATTCCAAGACTAATTAGCTGGTTGCTTAATCAGGAGGTACTTTTGGATGCTCTTTTCCATTCTTTCTCAGCAACAACATTTTGTTTTCTCTACATTGTACTTCCTCCGTTTCAAATTACTCATCACAGAAATGAATGTATCTAGAACTAAAATACATCTAGATACATCCATACCTGCGACAAGTAATTCGGAACGGAGGGAGTACTATGTAAGAAGCAGCTGATGCAAAGATAAAGTTAAATGCAAAAAATTACAGCAGACTCAAATATAGAGAAGGACAAGGAGAAAACAATCCCCTCGCCTTATTCTAGGAGCAGATAGCATATACACAGCACATCTACTATGTTTCGCCATCTCAAAGCAGCAGCACAGTATGACAACCATGGTATATATATATCTTATGATTCTTTAGCTGGAATGATTTCCTCAACTCCATTATAATCCATCTCATGTGAAACTTGAAACACCCTATTCATATAAGAGACAAATACGGTTGAATCATCCATACAATAGAGGAACGGAAAGTTTCGCCGACAGGGAAAACCCTACAGGTTTTGCAGCAGCCAAATCAAAGAATGTTGCCCATATTAGTTGTAAACATAACTATAGCAAATTGCATATTGTATATATTTACTAGCATAGCATTTGAGTAGTTACCTTTGAGTAGGATCTGATAAAAGAAATGCATTTCAGTAGTTACCTTCCTTCAGTATCGACGCTTCGAGCTCGATCAAATGCTTTTCTTGCGAACTACTTCCAGCAGTTATCTTCCTGCTAGTAAAAAGAGAACCAATATGCCAAAGCTTCGGATAAAAATATTTTTGCCCTGAAAGAATAACCTTGTAAGATAATTTGTGAGACACCAAGGACTTCGTCTCCAAGTTTAACAGGGCGGTACTACTTACAGTCAAGAGAACACAACAAGATCATGTAAGATGATTCTTTACCTTCTGCTGACAACTCATTTTCAATCAAGTTTCAATGGCCTTGATATATCACACAGACCGTGTAACAGTTTGTACATACCCATATAAAAAAAGCACCCAGAAAACTGATTTACATCACACTTTTTTTCTCCTTTAATGGGCATTTTTGTAAACATGGTTGAAAAAAAGGAAAACAAAGGGAGATTTGCTCCAGCTCCAACTTTCCACTCCTTTATTAAGTCACCAAATTAATGGACATTTTTCCATACATAGTCACACCGGTTCCTTTTATACAGTCCAAATGGGTGACTTCTTACATGATCACATAGCATAGACTGGTAGCTACATGGTGTGACAAGTAAAGCAGCTACACAAGAGCACATGGGTTAACACGAACAACAGGACACAGGTGAAGATCGTTCTTCCTTCGGACCGAGATGCCCATCTCCTCCGCCATATCCAGCTCGCCGGGCATGGCCTTGCCGGGGAGTTTCCAGTCAAAGTGGTACAACAGTGCGGCGAGCACAATCTCCATATTGGCCTGCGCAAACGTGATGCCCGGGCATATCCTCCGCCCAGCACCAAACGGAAGAAACTCAAAGTCCGTGCCCTTGAAGTCAATCGCGGTGCTCTCAAATCGCTCTGGCTTGAACTTCTCCGGGTCATCCCAGTGCTTTGGGTCCCTGCTGATCGCCCATGCGTTGACGAACACGGTGGTGCCCTTGGGCACGTCGTACCCCATGACATTGCACGTCTCCCGGCACTCCCTCGGGAGAAGCAGTGGCAACACCGTGTGCAGCCTCAGGGTTTCCTTGATGACGAGCTTTAGGTACTTTAGGCCAGCCAGGTCATCCTCGGTCACCGTTGATTTCCCTCGGAGGCTATTCCGCAGCTCGACTTGTGCCTTGTGCATCACTGGTGGGTTCCTCATTAGCTCTGACATGGCCCATTGGAGTGTATTCGCTGACGTCTCGCTCCCGGCGTTGAAGAGGTCCTGTATGCCGATACGCAACTTATCAATCAGCTTTAGGAACAAAAGTAGTGCATAAAGTAAATCATTTCTTCAGAAATGGTAGTCTCACTTTCGCTAATCCTCTGTACAAATTCTTGAAAATCTGGGCCACATTGCACATTTTCAAAGTTTCTGGTTTGTATAGAGATTAGAAATATATGGAATGACTTGTTGATTTGGATCGTTTGCTTTAAAATATGACCGAGATTTTAATTATGGTTCCCAGGAAATAGTCTCACTTTTGCTAATTCTCGATCGCCAGAAACTTGCTGAAAATCTCAATCAATGTTGCAACTTATTAAAATGGTGACAGTAGTAAAATGAGGCTTACAAGGATGACCGCTTTGATGTTGCCCGTGGTGAGAGGCACCTCGAGGCCGCCTTCCTTCTGTATCCTAAGGAGCACGTCCACAAGGTCTTCCTCCTCTTCCTTGATGGCGCCATCAGCTACGGCCTCTCTCAGCTGCTGGTGCTGCCGGAAGACGCAGTCCATGAGCTCGTAGGTCTTGCGGTGGTTCAGCTCGGCGCGGCGCGTCATGCCGCCGACGGCGCTCGCGAGCCTCCACGACGGGAACATGTCATCCAGGCTGAACCCCGCGCCGACCTTGACGATCTCCGCCAGCTCCTCCAGAAACTCCTCCCGCCTCTCGAACCTGTCCCCGATCATGGCGCGCATCGTCGAGTCCGCCACGACCGTGGCGATCCGCTCGCTGACGTTCACGGCCTGGCCCGAGGACGCCGACTGTGCGACGGCGGCGACGAGGCGGCGGGCCTCCTCCTCCCTCGCGCGGCGGAACGACCGGACGCGCCGGGCACTGAGCAGCTCCGCGACGCACAGCTTGCGGAGCTGCCGCCACAGGGCGCCGTAGCGCGCGAACACGAGGCCCTCGCCGTCGGCCCGCAGCAGCCGCGTGGTGGTGTTCCAGGGGCGCGTCGCGAAGCTGGCGTCGTGCGTCTTCATGATCTCCCGGGCGGCGTCGGCGGACGAGGCCACGACGACGCGGAGCTCGCCAAGCTGCAGACGCATGAGCGGCGCGTCGAGCCGGCGCGCGAGGTTGGCCATGGTGCGGTGGACCAGCGGCCCCCCGCGCGCGACTTGGTGGAGGTTGCCGATCACGGGCAGCCTCCACGGGCCCGGCAGCAGGTTCAGGCCATCGTTGCCGCCACGTTTCACGAGCTTGAGGAGCAGCGGAGGGAGAAGCAGAGTGAGGACGATGCAGAGGAGGTAGTATGCGGCTTGCTGCACGGCCATGGTGTTCATGAGGGCATAGAGTGAGCGCGTGCACGCACATATGCTCAGCGCCTAGATGGTCAGTTCTTGTGAAGAGAGCATGCAGCGCTCGAGGGAGTACGCGACAAATAAGCCGCGTCACTCCATCCAAACATTGTTGCTGAGTACAGCAGTACAAGAGTCGACTTTAGTGTTGGTAGTTGGCTTGGCGTCATTGGGGAGTTGGAGTTACTTGCCAACTCACAATTGCCTGTTGTGATAATGGAAGTGGCCTTTTCTAATTCAAGTAAGACGGTGTAGCATGACAACTCACACCGTCAGTGAGTAATCGTGTGAATCAGCAAACTGTATGCAGGCCACAATCGATATATGAACTCCGAAAAGACTGTTTTCTATAGAAAAGAAGTAACACCCATGTTTGCTCCTCTTCCCAGCTCTCAAACTTCAGTAGTAGTCCCGTATCGAAAAACGTCCTACACTATGGGACAGATGGAGTACATGGGAGAGCATGCTCCCCACTCAGAGCAACTCTAGCAGACCCAGCAAAACGAAGTTAATTGCACAGAAGTACCACAATTCGGGCATCACATGCAGATTGGTACCACGATTGCTAATTTTTGCGTGTCAGTACCAACATTGGTGTAAGTTTTTGCAATTTAGACTAAAACACGTATTTATACGTATTGACAGTGTATCTGACCGAGGGAACCCGCCTGTCAGATGCCTATGTGGCAGTTTTTTTGCAGAAAACCCCCTAGCTTTATATGTAATCACGTAAATGCCCATTATTTTCGCGGTAAAACTGCTACTGAGAGAGATTTTTTTTATTCGCAAGTTTTCCACGGACTTGTCTGAAAATTTCCACCGAATTGAACATGGGCTCCTCTGACAGGCGGTGAGGAACCCTACTGGAGGTGAGGAACCCTACCCCACCCACCGCACATTCATTCCATCTCCCCTGCTCCGCTCCCTCCCTCCCGCATCGCCGCCGCCCGTCTCCCTCGGACCTCGCCGCCGGCCGCCACTCCCACCCTCTCCCCCCACCGGCCGCCGGCCGCCGCCTGCCTCTCCCCTTCCCTCCCTGCCCTAGGCCCCAGACCCAGCCGTCCATGGCGTTCCCGGCCGCGGCGCGACCTCTCGATCCGCAGAGGACCACGGCCTCTTCTCCGACGAGGACGGGGCCGTGAGGAAGGCGCGCTGGACCGCAGGCCTCGCTGCCTAGGGATCTGACCGCGCCTGCCTCTCCCCTTCCCTCCCTGCCCTAGGCCCCAGACCCAGCCGTCCATGGCGTTCCCGGCCGCGGCGCGACCTCTCGATCCGCAGAGGACCGCGGCCTCTTCTCCGGCGAGGACGGGGCCGTGAGGAAGGCGCGCTGGACCGCAGGCCTCGCTGCCTACGGATCTGACCGCGCCTGGCCTCTCCCGGCGGCGGCGTGCGCCCCCTCTTCTTCTCGGAGGAGGAGACGGGGTAGGACGCGCCAGAGGAGGAGACGGGGTCGGACGCGTAGGAGGAGGAGGAGGAGCCCATGTTCAATTCGGTGGAAACTTTCAGACAAGTCCGTGGAAAACTTGCGAATAAAAAAATCTCTCTCAGTAGCGGTTTTACCGCGAAAATAATGGGCATTTACGTGATTACATATAAAGCTAGGGGGTTTTCTGCAAAAAAACTGCCACATAGGCATCTGCCAGGCGGGCCCCCTCGGTCAGATACACTGTCAATACGTATAAATACGTGTTTTAGCCTAAATTGCAAAAACTTACACCAATGTTGGTACTGACACGCAAAAATTAGCAATCGTGGTACCAATCTGCATGTGATGCCCGAATTGTGGTACTTCTGTGCAATTAACTCAGCAAAACGCCCCGGTCTGCAAAATAACCGCCAAATTGCGGGCCGGGACCGAAAAATCTGCACGAGCAGACCCCACAAAACGCCCTGGCCCGCAAAAAAATTTACGGGGCGCGGCAAATTTTCTCCCCCAACCTCTATCTTAACGGGCTGGGAGGCCGACCCGAGCTCAACCCCCATCCGGCGCGAGATTTGGCGGGAGGGACATTTCCGCGCCCCCTTTCCCGCTTCCCGCACCCTCCACCACCATTGCCCCCCCCTCCGGAAGCTCCGGCTGCTCCTCCCCGGCCGTCCCTTGCCGCCATGGACGACCCCATGCTGCCCCCTTCACCATCGAGGTCGCGCACGCCCCTTCCCCTCGGGCGGATCTTGTCGCCGGCCATGTAGGCCCCACCGGCGTCGCCCAAGCACACGCCATGCCTGCTCGCAAGCGGCAGGGCAACGTGCTTGTGCAAGGCGGGAATCCGGTTGCCCCTGCCGCGATGGCTCGCGCTCCAGGCGGCAATGCCGCTGTGCGATCCCGGCCGGCGGCGGAGAAGGCCGGCAAGGCCGCGGGCGCAAAGTGGAGGAAGGTTCCGACTTCAAGGAACAAATCTTCTTCAACCTCTCACTCCATCCGCCCGCAAGGAGGTGCTCCGGCGATGCCGTTCAACGGTGCCGCTCCCCCCGCGAGCGAGGTGTTCGACGAAATGGCCGGAAGGTATATCTCTTCGGACTTTGGTGATTCTCTTTCATTTTCGCCATTGTTTTTCAATAGCTCGTGACTTGTTATCGTTCAGTATAGCGGTGGTTCGAACAATGCAACAACCGAGTTCGTGAACTTGTTGGACACGAACGCGGTTGACATTGATCAAGCCCCCTTCGAACCTTTCGACTACAATGAAACAGAGTGCGACGTGGACGACCATGGTTGTGCGAACGACTTGGCTGAGATCGAAGCGGAAGCGTTTGAGAATTCACAAGCAAAAGCTGGGAAAAGCCAAAGATCGAAGAACTACACCATCTTGGAAGATCAAGCTTTGATCAAAGCATGGAGTGCGGTGTCTCTTGATGCATGCACGGGTACTAATCAAACCGCCAAGAGATATTGGCAAAGGATCGAAGATCAATACTTCCACATTATGAAAAACTACCCCAACAAGACTCCACGCACATTTCGGTCACTTCAAGGTCGTTGGGAGAACATCAAGCCTATGTGCAGCCGTTGGGCAGCTTGCTTGGAGGAAGTACACAATGCACCTCCAAGTGGCACCGTGGAGTCCGACTATGTGAGTTTGCTTTGCCTTTGTTCAAGTTGTGCATCATCATTATGTATCATGAAAAATGATTGCAACATCTTGTTCGCATTGTGTAGGACAAGATTGCTCAACATAGATACAAGGACATGGAAGCTTCGGAAGGTAGATTCTTCAAATTAGAGCATTGTTGGGAGTTGCTCCAAAAGTGCGACAAGTGGAAGTTGATCGACAAAGAGTCCCCACCAAAGAGAGGCTCACTTACAAACATGGATGAAGATGAGGATGATGATGGCCCAAGAAATTTGAATAAGCCCGATGGCAACAAGAAGATTAGAGAGAAGATAAAGAGAGAGCAAGAAGCATCGAGATTGAGGGAGAAGATTGATGCCATGGTGCAATCAAACGAGTTAATGTTGTTGAACTCGTTGGAGATCAAGAAAGAGTTGGCCAAAAAGAAGGCAAAAGAGAAGCAAGAAAAATGGCAAATGCTCAAGAAAGAGGGGCTGCGCAGAGCCGCCATTGAGGAGAGAAAAGTACGCGCCTCTGAAAACAAATCGCTGTCATTGTTGCTCGCCGAAGAGAACAAGATCATGTCAATGAACCGCAATGACATGGACGACATCACCAAAACATGGCATGATATGGCAAGGGGAGAGATCTTGAAGGGGAGAATGCTCGCCTTGGCCGGTCCGTCTGCCAGTTTCGGTGATGTTTTCTCTGCTCCATACGGTGGCAATGTGGATGATTTCGGTGCGGAAGTTGGAACAAGCGACGAAGATGGCTACGGTGGCTACGGTGGCGCCGATGAACTTCAAGATGGACTCCATGGCGCCGAGTGAAGATCGACACCCAAGATGATGCCGGACATGGGCACATACCTTTGCATGCCCTCTTTTGCGTAATGAACTTCTCTTTTATTCGCGCGCAAAACTGTTTATGTCATTTGAATTTGAACTTGTTTGTGAGACCCTATGAGAAATTTCAGATTTGCAATTTTTCTGTTTTGTGGGTCGTTGCGCTGTTGCCCGAGCAAAACACGCATAGCCGACCCGTAAAAAAGCATATTCCGCGAATATACTTTTTTACGGGTCTGTTTGGGGGGTCAGCATCTGTGCTAGCCCTCTCCGGCCCGCAAAAGCGGTTTTGCGCGAACTGCAAACGCGTTTTGCGGCCGGCGTTTTGCGGGATCTGCTAGAGTTGCTCTCACACCTTCAGTGTGACCCCCGCATGTAACGCGGAGGGAACCCTAGCCGCCGTCGGTCTTCCTCCCACCTTCCGCTCTCTTCTACCGCCACCGCCACCACAGGGCTCGCCCAACCAAAGCCTGGTCGGCCCTCCTCGTCCCCTCGTGTGTGGTGCCGGTGTGGGAAGCTTCCATGGGCCAAGGCACCACGGTTGGTGGATCGCGGCGACGTCAGGTGGCATCCGTTGTGCGTCGGGCTGCTGCTGGAGGGGCTTGCTTGCCGCCGCTTGCGACCAGATCTAGCGCCGAGTGCAGCGGGCCACGCGGGCCATGGGTGGCGCGGGGCCAGCGGCCGCTGCGGGTCCTTGACGGTGGTGGCGGCTGATCATGGTGGCCCGGCGAGGTTCGGTGGTGGCGCTATGTGCTAGCGGCTGCTGGATGTCCCGGGAAGGTGGTGCGTACTTGGGGTGGCGACGGCGAACCCTTCGGATCTGCATCAGGGGCTCGTCCTGTTGTTGACTCATGGGCGACGAGGGTTGTGGTGGCACGGGCCGACCGTCTCTGGTGACTTAGAGCGCCGGTGATGGCGCGACATGGTGGTGTGCGCCAGTCGGGTGTGTCATGCGGTGTGGCGGCGGTGACTAGCTTGACTGGGGCATGCGTGGAGCGGGTCTTTGGGGACGGCGGAGCTCACTAGGTGCCCATGCCCCGCCGGCGGCGCATCGTGGCAGATGTGATCTCCCTTCTCCTTGGTCTATGTCATCGGAGTGGCTGTGCTCGGGAGGATCTGCTTAGGGCCCGAGGCGTGTCGGAGTTGCCTCTTCGGGTAGGTGAGATTGGGCTTGAT
The DNA here is from genome assembly GCA_032464435.1 of Aegilops umbellulata. Taxonomy (NCBI): domain Eukaryota; kingdom Viridiplantae; phylum Streptophyta; class Magnoliopsida; order Poales; family Poaceae; genus Aegilops; species Aegilops umbellulata. Next base: position 361,647,043 of record CP136057.1, read on the forward strand.
CTGGGTTGTGCCCACGGGCGGGGAGGCCCCTCCCTCCGTGCGTGCGGTGGTCGTTGGTGGTGGTCACTGGGGTGTGTCTCCCCCAGTCCACCAGGACTGGCTGGGGACGCGGGGCTGGGGGCCCCTATAGTGGTGGCACCGGCCTAACCTTCATGACTCGTGTTGGGCTAGGAGTGAAAGGTGCGGCCTTCTACTGTTCCTACTGTGGCTGGTACTTTGCGATGTGGGCGGTGGGTGAGGTGCCGGACATGGATGACGGGGCGACTGCTCCGAATGGCGGTTCACATGGTTGGCTCTCCGATGGGCACCATGGCAGCGGTGGTGGCTCCCATCTTGGTCGTGCGGGCGATGAGAGGGGTAGTGGTTGGTGGCTCAGGTGCGTCCTCTATTGGACGTCGCTCAGGTCTGGATCTGGGGTTTGGGCACGCCGCGTTTGCCCTGGGGCCTTGGTGACATGGGTGGGGTGCCGAGCGAATGCTCAGTGCTTTTGCGTGGGCAAGGACGACGCTTGCGGGCGCCATTCTCTTCTTGAAGGCGTCGTCGCGAATCTTCTCTCCGTGTCAAAGTTCCTGGTGAAGACCCTTGCCCGTGGGGCTAGGCAGTGATGACGCTCTGCGCCGTTACCCTTCTTGGGGGCATTGTCTAGGAGCTTAGATGTCCTAGGGTGTTGCATGGGATTCTTTTCAGTTTCTCCCGTGTTCTCCTTCGGTAGCGTAGTTGCTTGTCTTCTTCGCGATCCGGGTAGCCTAGGATCTGTTTTGTAAGAGTACTAGCTCACCATCTTGTATCTCGTTTGCCCGTGTATTTTGTTTGGTTTGTGCCTTTATTTATAAAGGGGGGCGAAAGCCTGTTTCGAGAAACTTTAGTAGTGAAAGGCATGTTTAAAGGGTTAAGTTGGGATGCAAGATTGAAAACTAGTACAAATCTAGAGGCTAACACATATCGTCGCGCTGTTTTTCACTCTATAATTAATTATTATTTTTATACCAAGTTTTTGGGGTTGGTTGTCCTGTTTTAGTTTTATCTATTTTGGCTGGAGTTTTAATTATGTTCTGGTGGTGTGCATTTGTCATTCGTATATTAAGTTGGACTACTGTTAAAGTTCATATCTATTCTGAATGAAGGGTCAAGTTGTTTGTTGTGGTGTCTTTATATATTTCGGTCTCAATGTTAGTCCGTGGTGGTTATGTGGGCCCGTTTGAGATCTCTCATTCCAGGTTGAAACTGTGAAATTGTTGCAATAACGCCAACATGGGCTAGCCCATGAAGCTATCGCTCATTCAGCTCGACTCCCTGCTTCGCTTGCCCATTTAGTTTTTCTTTCACTCGCTCCACTGTTAGCTTAGAAAAAGTTGGCCATCGAAATTTTTATTTGAGAAGTTCATTAAATAAAAAAATTATGTACTTAAAAATCTTGGGTTTTAAAAATTGTTGCATTAAAACATGAATTTTGGGAAAATGTTCGTAGATTTCATACAATGTTTATGAATTTTTAAAAGGTACACAAATAAAAAAGTTCTCACACACTTTAAAAATATTCTGGTACTTCCACCCTCCGTCCCATAATATAAGATGTTTTATTGTGGGGAGGAGGGAGTAATTTTATAAATATTCACGAATTTTAAAAATGTTCATCAATTCTAAAAAAAGTCATAATGTTCATGGATCTAATAATTATCCGAATTAAAATGTGGAAATAATAATAAAGAAAAGAGAAGAAAAAACCAAAAACAAACACGGAAAAGTAGGAAAAGACAAACAGAAAAACAACTAAAACCGATGAAAACATAAAAAATGCGGTCAATACCTTCTCAAAATCATAAAAATCTCCGGACCCAGTGACACACACCCTTATAGGCGAAACCCACAACGTCCCCATAGCCCCTGACGCACCAAGAAACACCAAATCTAGAGAGCTTAGTATCTTATTAATAGATGAAATATACACCCCAAAATGTTCTAGTGAGCCGCAACTTGCTCCCTTGATGTAGATGAAATTGTATAAGCGAAGTTTTTGTATTTGCTTAGACTTAGAACGCGCAAGAAAATAAGTTTTTGCTATTTAGGATTTCATATTCTTGTTACTAGATATTCTGTAGGAATAAGAAGAAACCGCAACTACTTTGAGCTACACATGAAAATTGATTTGAACGGTCCATTTTTTAGGGCTATGATCATCGAAGAGCAACCCATCAGATCAATGTTCCGCTACAATAGATCGATGTAACTCTAACACTATTGAGAAGCTAAGATTGGGAGGGGACATCTGCTACTTTAACATTCAAGACGCTGAAGACAGACCTAGATTAGATCCGATTTAGACATCTTGTCGAGATCGGACACTAAACATTCCGGTGAATTAGTTTACAAATTGTTGGGGGCCGAATTATACTCATCGAAGAGTTGCTCCCAGAGCCATTAGAATGGGCAACATGCATCGTGGAGTTTCGGTTCCGACGGGATGGATGGGGAAAACCTATTTCGTGCGTGGTGCGATGCAATTTGCCCAAACTCGCACCCTCGCTCCTCCTGCATGCGATTTTGGGCCGAGCCATGTGCGGGCTAGGGCGCCCTGTTTTTTCTGTTTATCTTTTTGAAAAGAATCAGGATTTCGAAAAATATTCTGTATTTCATACAATGTCCTAAATTTTAAGAAAAGGTCGCAGAGTTTTAATTTTTTTATGAATTTGGAAAAAGTACGGTATTTCGAGAACATTTCACAAATCTGATAAATGTTTTGAATTTGAAAAAGAAAATCGCGGATTTGAAAAATGTTTGTGAAACCTAAAACATATTTAGAAATTTCAAAAAATGTTCTCATGTTCGAAAAATGTTTGTGAATTTCAAAAAATGTTTGCTGATACAAAAGATGCTTGTTGATTTAAAAAAAGTTCTTGAATTTGAAAGAATGCTTATCGATTCAAAATGTTCAGAATTTTTTTTAAATGTTCGTAAATTGAAAAGGTGCACAAAAAATTCAGAACATTCTTCCAAATTTAATAAATGTTCATCCGGTTCAAAAAGGTTCACACATTCAATTAATTGTTCCCGAATTTTTGAAAAACTATTTAGAAAATATTGATGAATTAAAAAAATTATTCCCAAATTTTAAAAATAGTCGGAATTTTGAAAATTGAATAAAATAAAAAGGAATAAAGGAAATGAAAAAAATGCGAAAAAACCCTGAAAGGACAAACACATAAAAGAAAAAAATGTTCAGGGAAGATTCTAAAACATTTTTTACAATTGGTCTGAGAAATGGACGTGAAACCCGAATATGGGCGGCCCCATATCTGTGCAAGCTCATGTTGGGAGGAGGGTGCGCGTTTGTGCGTTCAATTAGTGATTTCGGCATTTGGAGAGCAACTAGTTGAGGAGCAGGAGCCTCCCGAACGATCATATGGGGTGGCTTAAGAGCGCACCTAGCCGCCAGCACGTGTCGTTTTTTATCGCCGGCCTTTCAGGTGTTTTTTTTCCTTTTTGGTTTCCATCGGTCTTTCTTAGCTCTTCGACAAAAAAATTCGAAAAAAAATTGCTCAAAAAAATACGCTTTTTCTTGTGAGAGGCATGGTTTTGCTTACGCAAGAGGCACGGTTTTGCTTCTGCGATACTTCGAAACGAAAAAACGTGTTTTTTTTCTTCCGTCAGAGGCACGGTTTTGCTTCCGTGAGTGGCACTGCCGTGCCTCTCGAAAACGAAAAAAAACATGTTTTCTGGGTTTTTTCTTCCGTCAAAGATGCGGTTTTGCTTCCGTGAGAGGCACAGACGTGCCTTTCAAAAATGAAAAATACATGTTTCTTTTCTTTCGTCAGAGACACGGTTTTGCTCCCGCGAGAGGCACGACCTGCCTCTTGGAAAGGAAACAACATGCTTTTTTTCTTTTCTTCGTGAGAGTCATGGTTTTGCTTTCATGAGATGCACGATTTTGCTTCCGCGAGAGGCACGGCCGTGCCTTTTGGAAACGAAGAAAAAAAATGTGTTTTCTCTTTTTTTTTCCGTGAGAGGCCCAGTTTTGCTTTTGTCAGAGGCATGGTTTTGCTTCCGCGAGAGGCATCGTCGTGCCTCTCGAAACCGTCTTTCGGAAAAGAAAAAAGTGCTTCCGGTTCCATTTTTTGTTTGATTTTTTCATGAAAAAAAGTTCGTTAGAACCTACCAACATGGGATCTACTCCCTCTATTCCTAAATACTTGTCTTTCTAGAGATTTCAACAAATGACTACATACGGAGCAAAATGAGTGAATCTACACTCTAAAATATGTCTATATACATCCGCATGTGGTAGTCCATTTGAAATCTCTAAAAGACACATATTTAGGAAAGGAGGGAGTAGTTTTGAAAATATCGACGCGAGGAATACGGTTCAAGATTTGAACGCACGGTTTAAAAAATAAAATGTTTCTCCAGAAACGCTACGCTCTAACCATAAGGCCATCCACCCACTCGTGTATGGTGTCTTTGCTTTTTTTTCTTTTTTTTCATTATTCACTTCGGTTTATTCCCTTTCTTGTTATTTTCTTTTTTTCTCGTTTTTTTTGTTTTCCTTAATGAACCATTTTCTAAAAACTCGTAAAACCTTTTTCTTTAAATTGATGAATTTTGTTTTTAATTTTGATGAACTTTTTTCAAAATCGATGAACTTTAAATTGATGTCCTCAATCTGGTTTCTGGCCACCACGTATTGATGATTTACGGAATTAGGAATGTCCGAATGGGATGGAACATAAACAGGGAAAGCACATGAATTTATTGGAACTAGTGCTAGTACGTACATGTGTGTCAGACTAGCCACAGGCATGCACAAATTAATGAAATAAATGGATAAATAGGAAGAAAAAAAATGGCTCAACCCGGAGTGCGACCTGAGCGCACGCACCACGCAGGAAATGGCAAATGTTTGATCCTGGGAGCTTGGGAGGCTGTATGGTCGTATGGACTATGGAGGTAGTACGTACTAGAGCGCGATCGTGAACGACGCTGAGAGCCAGCAGCCAGCAAACATCGTAGATCATTCATTCGACCACTGCTCGGACAATGCGAGCAGCTCTTCCAAGTAGTCTGCTCCCAGGTCCTCCAGCTCCAGCACGCTGGACGCAGCAGCAGGTTGCTTCTTCTTCATGTCACCCCCCTGGCCCTTGCCCTTGGGAGTGCGCTTCCGCATGCAGTGGCGCCTCTTGAGCGCCAGCACGGGCGAGTCGTCCTCCCCCGCGGCGGCGGCTTCGCCGAGCTTCAGCACGCGCAGCGACTCCCGGACTCGCTCCACCGGGAAATTGAGCACGGCCGCGTGTCCGCGGGACGTGTAGGCCGCCTGGTCGTAGGTCAGCGCGGCGGCCTCTGGGGTGTCGAAGGTGCCCAGCCACACGCGCTCGCCGCCGCGCGTGGAGTCCCGGATCTCCGCCGCGTACTTGCCCCACGGCCGCCTCCGCACGCCGATCAGCTGCGGAGTCTCTGCCTTGGACTTCTTTGCCTCCTGCTGCTCCGCCCAGGATGGTGCGGCAGGTGAGATGGAGGTGGCCTCCATGAGGGCACTGCACTGGTCCATGTCCACGCCCATGCCCATGGCACTCGTGGTGCCATCGCCATCGTACTGATAGCTACTGCCGCCAAAATTAAGGTACTCTGGGTGTTGCTGCTGCGCGTAAGGGGCAACATCGTCGTAGGCGGCATAGGACGGGGCCGCAGAGGAGGAGGAGGAGGGCGAGTTGGTGATGTCGTATGCGGCGTAGTAGTGATTGTCGTGGGAGGACTGGGGCTGGGTAGAAGGAGACTGCTGGTATTGGTAGCCATAGGAGGAGGGTTCGGAAGTGGCATAGCTCATGCCGTAGTAGCATGGGTTGTCATCATTTGCATAGGACCCATTGTTGTGGTCGTAGTAGCCGTAGCCGTTGTGGTTAGGGTCCATCACTTGACACTCCTGGCTAGACTAATCTCTCTTGCTTAATTAGGCAGTTCAGCACTTAATAAGCCAGTACTCCGTAGCAATCACGAACGTAACGAAGCCCTTATATAGAGCGACTTGCCGCGAATAAGAATATATATTTTGAGTCCGACTTAACATATGATAAAGTGATCAAGTAGAGGAGGGGTGCTCACCTCCACTCTGGATCTTAGAGAGAGATTGACACAATCTATATGCGCACTCTTGTATCCCGGCTTGCATTTTCTCCATTTCTCTCTAACCGGTTCTTTTCCATAGCGTCACCAGCGAAGCACACGGTACGGAAGAATCTACTACTCACTTGCGCTGGGAGCTTCGGCGGCTGCTGCACTAGCCAGGTACATGTTGGACAGATGTGCAGGCTATGTGTTCCCCAACATTGGCCAGACAAAGCAACAAGTATAGGTCAGCGACGCTTCCCGGAAGCAGTCAAGGGCCGGAGACAGCATGCAAGCACATGAAGCGGCTGTGGCTGCTAAAGTGCAGATGGATCACCAAGATAAATCGTTACTGTATACGGCACGTACATACATTTCAGTATGTCTGCGGACACATCTGTACATGTGTGGAGTATCTTCACTAGATCCTGTGTGAAGAGTCCAAACCACGCCGCCGCCTCCTCACGTGCCCCGCTGCCGTACCGCAGGTTCCGCGGGCTATCTCCCCTGCCATCGCACTCACCGGAAGTCCGGAACCCCGCAACTCCAGGGCGCACCTTGCCGTTTCAGCTGTCATGGGTACGGTCGCGCCCGCCTGCATAGTAGCCGTGGGGACCAGCATCGTGCACGTTTTCTGCTCCGAAATTTCTGTACACAAAGACAATCCATGAAGTCCGAATTTTTGCTTCATGTGCTCTCGCAACTTAAGATAATTATTGTTGAAATGCAGTAATCGCCAATGTGGAGGGGCTCTTCACCCCATTCCTCCAATATATACTATGTACACTCGTGGGTATTCGAGAAAAAAGATAATTATTGTTGCATATGTGGGAATGCGTTTGGAGTCCAACCGGGCACAAGTTTTAAAAACATACGAGTCCGTCTAAGGCACATCCAAATATGTCATAATTATTACACATCTAGTGACTCAACCAAACATAAAAATACATACTCCATGTAGAAAAGAAAAAAAATACCCACATGAATTTTCGTGTAAAATCAATGATATAGAACTTATATATGCAATGCACATCTAGAGGACCTTTAGTAAAACTGTATTAATTAATCTGTTACTGACAGTACATAGTAACATGCCAATGTTTGATGTTTGGCATTCCGACACATTCAGTATGGTCAATTAGAGGGGGGGTGGGGGGGTGGTGAATAGGCACTAACAATTTTTTTACTTTGTTCTCAATATTTAGGCTCGACAAAAGGTAGGTTGTCTGGGTATGCAACTAGGTGGACAACGATAAGCAATACGAGCAACACGAGCTAGCAAGAATAAAACACAAGGCGGAAACTAGCAACAAGCAAAGGTACGAGATAACCACAAGTGAAGACGAAAAAGATGAGGATGTATTTTCGAAGTTTCCTCCTTTGGATAAGGCACGTCTTCGTTGGAAGGTTGTAGAGGCACAATGCTGCCAAAGTGTCTCAAAGACTCACCATATTCTCATCACGCCCTCTCACAATGCAAGGTGCCGTGAATCCACTAGCGATGCCCTTAAAGGCAGCAACTGAAACCTTTACAAACAAGGTTGAGGATCTCTCCATAACTTAATTGGAGGCTCTTAACACCACCACGGACCTTCACCACAATGGAATGTGGCTCCGAGGTAACCTCTTCCGTCTAGGGTGCCCAAACACCCAAGAGTACTAAGATCCACAAGAAATGTATGGAGGAATCAAATTTCCTTTGTTGGAAGTGTAGATCTAGGTCTCCACCCTCAATCCCTACCAAATCAACAAGTTTGGTTGGCTAGATAAGAAGATCGGGCAAGAAAAAACTTTGGCCAACAATGAAGGAGAGGGGCAGGAGGTAAGTCGGAGGAGGAAGAACCCACTCCTTTTATACCATCTCCCCAAATCCAACCATTATGCAGAATTTGCATGGGAACGGTACAACCGGACGGTTGTACCACTTAGGATTGCAACCCTAGCTGTAGTGCACGCGGCGGTGCAAGCGCTCGGCATAGCGGTAGTACCGGTTATTATACAATAACTGAAACTACCCTGCAGCCACAGCATAGTATCGCGCCTCCAAACCATGATGAATCATCCTCGAGCGGTAGTTGGGACCGTACATGCCTCGGTACAACCTCCCCACGAGTGTACAACACTGACTCGCTAAACCCCATGCGGTACAACCACTAGGGGCAACATTTGTGTCGTTATTATGGAAATAACCGGAACACCCGTCTAGTCACCATTGTGTACCGAGCCCCAACCCGAGAGGAATCACCCTCGAGGCGGTGGTTGGAGCGGTACTAGGGCCGGTAGTTCCGCTCAAGGACTAAGAGGTACAACCGCCAAGGGCAAGGCTCCGAGCTACACTATCCACTAGGTGTACATTCCTGCAATGGTTAGACTTGAGGGAATCTCCTCGAAATGGAAGGCTATATCATGAGTGAAATATGTATTTGTGTATGTGTTTGATTCCACCCGTACCTTCCGATGCGGACCCTCTTGATAGTATGGATTTCCTACGACCATATAAATGAAATGCTTCGGATATGCCATCTTCACAGTTTGCTATGGCAGAGGTGCTTGCTGCTCTTGAGAGCACTGATACGTCTCCAACGTATCTATAATTTTTTGATTGTTCCATACTATTATATTATCTATTGTGGATGCTTTATATGCATTAATATGCTATTTTATATTATTTTGGGACTAACCTATTGACCTAGAGCCCAATGTCAGTTTATGTTTTTCCTTGTTTTTGAGTTTCGCAGAAAAGGAATACCAACGGAGTCCAACCGGAATAAAACCCTCGCGATGATTTTTCTTGGACTAGAAGACACTCAGGAGACTTGGAGATGAAGTCAGATGAGCCACGAGGCGGTCACAAGGGTGGATGGCGTGCCAAGGGGGGTAGGGTGCGCCCCCTATCTTGTGGGCCCCCTGTGACTCCCCTGACCTACTTTTTTCACCTATATATATATATATATATATTCACATATATCCCCAAACCACCATAGGTATCCACGAAAACACTTTTCCACCGCCGCAACCTTCTGTACCCGTGAGATCCCATCTAGGCACCTTTTCCGGCACCTTGCCGGAGGGGGATTCGATCATGATGGCTTCTACATCAACTCTATTGCCCTTCCGATGAAGCGTGAGTAGTTTACCACAGACCTACGGTCCATAGGTAGTAGCTATATGGCTTCTTCTCTTTCTTTGATTCTCAATACCATGTTCTCCTCGATGTTCTTGAAGATCTATCCGATGTGGTACTCTTTTGCAGTGTGTTTGCCGAGATCCGATGAATTGTGGATTTATGATCATTTTATCTATGAATATTATTTGAATCTTCTCTGAATTATTTTATGCATGATTTGATATCTTTGTAATTCTCTTTGAATTATCGGTTTGGTTAGCCAACTAGATTGGTTTTTCTTGCAATGGGAGAAGTGCTTAGCTTTGTGTTCAATCTTGCGGTGTCCTTTCCCAGTGACAGTAGGGGCAGCAAGACACGTATTGTATTGTTGCCATCGAGGATAAAAAGATGGGGTTTTCATCATATTGCTTGAGTTAATTCCTCTACGTCATGTCATCTTACTTAATGCGTTACTCTGTTCTTCATGAACTTAATACTCTAGATGCAGGCAGGAGTCGGTCGATGTGTGGAGTAATAGTAGTAGATGAAAAATCGTTTCGGTCTACTTTACACAGACGTGATGCCTATATTTCATAATCATTGCCTTAGATATCATCATAACTTTGCGCTTTTCTATCAATTGCACGACAGTAATTTGTTCACCCATCGTATTATTTGCTATCTTGAGAGAAGCCTCTAGTGAAACCTATGCCCCCCGGGTCTATTTTCCATCATATAAGTTTCTATTTTCCATCATACAAGTTTCTGATCTACTATTTTGCAATTACTTTCCGATCTATAAACCAAAAATACAAAAAAATACTTTACCATTTGTTTAGTCTATCTCTATCAAATCTCACTTTTTCAAGTAACTGTGAAGGGATTGACAACCCCTTTATCGCGTTGGGTGCAAGTTGTTTGATTGTTTGTACATGTATTGGTGATTTGTGTGTTGTCTCCTACTGGATTGATACCTTGGTTCTCAAACTGAGAGAAATACTTATCTCTACTTTGCTGCATCACCCTTTCCTCTTCAAGGGAACAACCAATGCAAGCTCAAGAAGTAGCAGGAAGAATTTCTGGCGCCGTTGCCGGGGAGATCTACGCCAAGTCAAGACATACCAAGTACCCATCATAAACTCTCATCTCTTGCATTACATTATTCGCCATTTTCCTCTCGTTTTCCTCTCCCCCACTTCTAAAATGATTTTCGAAAAGATTTGCCTTTTCTTCGCCCCTCTTCCGTTCGTCTTCTTCGTTTGCTCCTTATTTGCTCGTGCGTTAGGTCGTTTGTCTTGCTTTCATGGCTAGTTCTCCCATCATTGTTAGCACTCCCAATATTGAAGTTCTCAATTTTAAACAAAGGGAGGAAGAAAATATAAAAGATGCTTGGTATAGAATTTGCAATGCTCAGAATATATCTACTCGAAAGTAATCTACTGCCGTTCTTCTTTGCAATTTTTATGTGGGCATTACTCCTTGGAATAGATATGTTCTAGATACCATTACCGGAGGGAATTTATTGGGGAGCCACACACTACAAAAAAATACACTTCCGTGATGATACGTGTTTGTCACAGCAGGTCGCGTTTTTTGTCATGCATGTACATCCATGACAAATTTATGACAGAATCAAGATAGTCATACCTGTGCTGTTGTAGAAGTGTTCCATGACATTACCAAAATTATCATCACGGAAGTGTCCTTCCATGACGATAAATCGCGCGTCACAGAAATGCTTTCGTCAAGGGTGACCGAAACGTGGCATCCACCGTAACGGAATGCCGTTAAGCTATCGGGCCGGGTTTTGGATCTGATAACCTGTTAACAGCCCCGACCAATGGGGATTTTCCACGCGTAAAATCATCATTGGCTAGAGGAAACACATGTCGGCTCATCGTTGGGACAGATGTCATCCACTCACTGGACAGAAGGCGCTTATGATACGTCGACACGTGGCACGGCCCAACAGTGGCCCATTCCTGTGAAAAGGCCGGCCCATTTGACTTGGTCAAAAGCTGGCGGGCCGGCCCATGGAAAGCTTGTTAACGGCATGTTTGCATATAGCCCATTTACAGCCCGCTAACCCAAGGCCCGTTACGCCCTATCCGAATTAGGCCTAGTAGCGTCATCTGGGCCATCCAATATGATTCCAGCCTGTTTTCCCTTCTGGCCCATGTATAGCCCATGACGTCTTTTGGCCCATATGAGGCCCTTTGTAACTCTTGGCCCATTAGCCGCCCATGCTGAAACTGGCCCGTAATGAACAGTGTATTACTTTACACCCATTAACGGCCCGTGGTGAAACTGGCCCGTAATGAACAGTGTATCACTTTATACCCATTAACGGCCCGTTATTCCGTTGAGCCGTTTCCAGCCCAAGTTAACTTTCGGCCTTCTGAGGGCCCATTTATTCTTGGGCTCATTTGCAGCATTCGGTTACTTACGGCCCGTTGCTGTCATTTTCTGCTTGTGGGCCAAATTCAGCCCGTCGTTACAGTCGGCCCGTTTGTGGACCGTTAGTCTGTTGGGCCATTTTCATAGCATCACCAAATACGGCCTATTAACGGCCCGTTATGGTCAGCCCATAAAACGTACGATTTCCATTAAAGGCCCGTCTACGCCCCATTAAAGGCCCGTACAAGACCCATAAATGAGTCGGTGGCCCATGGATCCTACGAGACGTAGAAGGCCCATGGATCCTACGAGACGTACAAGGCCCATGGATCCTACGAGATGTAGAAGGCCCATGGATCCTACGAGACATAGAAGGCCCATGGATCCTATGAGACGTAGAAGGCCCATGGATCCTACGAGACGTAGAAGGCCCATGGATCTGACGGCCCGTGAAGGGCCATGGTCGGGCGAGCTGGCCCCTGTTTGAACGATATAGCATATTCAAAGAATTATCCTACTCAATACTATCACCTCTAAAAAGCATACACTATACAACAAAGAGATCAAGGCATAGAAAGGTAGAATAATCCTACACTATACAATAAAGAAATTACAACCGATTATACCCACTGGGCATTATGGTTCGACACAGGTGACAATAAAGCATACACAAACAGCAAATTACATACACTGGGCAAATACAGCTCATACATCATGGATGCGCATCAACTTAACTCCATTTGAACTATAATCTCTTCAGAAAATAGGATTGGCCGGATTCAGATAGCACAAATTTCAGTCTGCAAAATCTCCAATTCCTTCATGGTTACCTCAGTGTCTTGTTTCATTTTTTTGACTCCTGCATCTAATACCTGCATGTCCAGTCTCAACTTGTTGACTATACGTTGACAATCATGTACACGTTGTCTTGCCACCTCTAGTTGATGCTCGAGAACATCAGCACATTCCAATTCCAATCCATAATCATTCGGTAACGGCCATGCCACACTCCTCGCAGATCTTTGTGTTGATGTCACTTCATCCTGAAATGTTTCTGTAAGTACACATGACTAGGGCAAAAATATAGTTACAACAGTGAAGCGAACAAGACACTATTTTGTACTACATGGCAAAACAGGACTAACAATAATGTTACACGTCACTTTCAAAAAAAAGTTACACGTCATGAAGCATAAGCAGGTGATATTTTAAAAATTATAAAAAAGATAGTCTGTGCAGCCTGCATACAGAAATCCCTCTTAGCTCACCAGAGGAGCATGATGTTGGGGCCCAATCGAAAACACAGACAAGTTACAAATTTAGACAGCACGTTGCATATAAGTAAGCAAGCAGTTGGCAATTCTGTGCCTCAATTAAAGTCTTAGGGAGCATAATGAACAACAGAGGGTTTCATACAAACGTACTACAACAAGCAAAACTATGAAATCATTAGCGTAGTATAAACTAGATTGTGAGCCTCATGCAATAATAGTTGGTTAATAGACTTCAAAGCTTCATGCACACTTCGACAGAGTAATTAAATGGTAAGGCCTTTAATTATGTCAACTAATAGTGATACAAGTACCGAACATCAGGCATGATTATTTGGGCATCTCATTAACTGAGGACAAATAAAGCAATTGAAAAGAGAAAATTAACTATGCCTGAAACAAACAAGGAATTGAACTATTAATTGAGTTGCATACAGTGACTTACCTTAGCAGGTTGAAGAGGCTCAGCGCAGGTCCTACTTCTCTTGCAAGGATCCTTCCTAACATCTTGTACTTGGAAATCCTCAATCTTATCTTCATTGCACCCCCTCTGCAAGGTGACACAAACTACTTACTCGTCTCCTTGGAAGATAAATATGCATACTTTCCAGTCTGTGAACACAAAAGGATGAGATTATAACAAAACAACACCACATAATGAAACAGGCCGCATCTCTTGCACTTGCACACAATGAAATGAGCATTTACTATGTCTGCACTATGTAAAAACTAGGCATACCTTCGAACTGGATCTCCAGGTACTCTTGGAGATCCTACTGTAGTGTACAGCCAAACATTTATGTCACCTATGAGTTAGACAAGGCCCCACTACAGCAGCTCTTAGTGTTTAAATCGTTGACAATCTCTGTTAGAGTGTTAGGTCAAGAACAACAAGTAATCAAAGCAAAAAGTCCTAGTATGGCTGGCTGATGCAAACAAGCAATTGAACAGATGTGTGAGCAAATCTTACATATCAAGAAAAGAAGCAAAGAATGAGGCTTAAAGACCATCACTTGACTGACCATATTTAAGGGGCATTTAAACATCATGTGCAACGTATGAACTAACATAAACATTGCATATTCCAGATTCTACAATGGAATGCACATGTATTAGGTTATGCCATGTATGATGATGCCTAAATGTACAGATAGCAGGCAGGAGTGATTCATCATTGCACACACACAATTGAATTGCAGGTTAAGGGCCAGTTCGATTCCGTATTTTTAGGGCATATTGTCAAAATAAGCCATAAAAGATGTAAAGAAGTCATTTTTGAGTTATGGGCTTGGGCTTAATTAATTTCGCTTTGGAGGGGGGGTGTTCCGGGTAGAACCTCACTAAAAATTAAAGGGAAGGGGAATAGTGAAATGACTCTGTTGTCTGCCTATATTACACTCAAAATGCAACTGCTGACGCCCGTGTCACACCTGACCCTCAAGTAAAAACAAACACACAAGCATTCATTGCCCAGCCCGCTTGCATCTCCTCTCCCCTTTCCCTCTACCTCGATCCCCTGCCTGCAGCACTAGGGTTCCTCCAGCGAGCCTTCGCCACTGGTCCCATCTGGCCTGGTCCTCGACGATGCTATGTCCAGCTAGGCTACATGGCCGGCGGGTAGGGGCAAATCTCCCTGGCTGCTCCTCCCTCTGGTGCCGCCCCTCATTCTCATGGTCTCCAGCAGCTGCTCCACTGTGGTTCGTCCAACGCACTACTTCGGCGGGCGCTGCACAACTACGGCTGAAGCCACACTGCGACAAAAGGCACCTTATTCACCCTCCCCTCCTCCCAGGCCATGGTCTTGAGGTGCTGTTGAAGGATGAGCTCATCCATCAAGGTGATGATCTCCTCTGATTTTTTGCCAAATTTTCATTCCGATCCACTATACGATGAATTGCTATGAGCTGCTTCTGCTACTGCTATATGGTGCATTGCTATGAGCTGCTCCTGCTGCTGCTATATGATGAATTGCTATGAGCTGCTGCTGCTGTATGATGAGTTGCTATGAGCTGCTGCTGCTGCTATATGATGAATTGCTATGAGCTGCTGCTGCTATATGATGAGTTGCTACAAGCTGCTCCTGCTGCTGCTATATGATGAATTGCTATGAGCTGCTCCTGCTGCTGCTATATGATGAATTGCTATGAGCTGCTCCTGCTGCTGCTATATGATGAATTGCTATGAGCTGCTCCTGCTGCTGCTATATGATGAATTGCTATGAGCTGCTGCTGGTATATGATGAATTGCACACTGCTGTTGTTGTATGATGAGTTTCTATGAGCTGCTGCTGCTGTATGATGCTTTCAGGTGGTGCTGCTATACGATAATAACCAGCCACTGGGACCATCGAATTTCAATAAATAGTTGTTCTTCATTTAAATGTGGGTCATGCGTTCTTCGTTTAAATTAGGCAATGGGATCTCTATGGAAAACATTGACCAAAGTAGATTGTGCCAAGTAGATGGTATCTTTGTATTTGCATTTTGAGCAAGTAGTGATGGTCTGTTTTCCTATCATATTAATTACTGCACTGGGTTCAATTTGTGATTTTTGCAAGTCAAATTAATTTCCATATGGGTAGCAAAATGAAAAAATATATAATGCAATCTAGACTTTCCACTGATCATACCAAAGATAAGCTGAAAACACAATGAAAAGAACCGGTTGGCTTATTACATGGAGCTTATATTCACATGTGCTTATTTTCTTAGGATAACTCATAATAACTGTCCCTAAGAAACTTGGCTAATAGAACTGGCATACAAATAACATGTCACCATGATTGCAATGGAGGAGTGACGTACCATAGCACACTGTATAGGCTCACCGCTGCCTCTCCTTTTTTTTGCGATGTTCCATGAAATTGCCACATACATCTTGTACTTTTTCATTGGGTAACCATATCTGCAAGTTGACACGACTAATTTCAGACATCTCTACATGATACTACATTGCATATCCCTTGCGCATATTTAAACCACCAATTAACGATTGTGTGCGTACCATAAACTAGCCATGACTCTGTATGCTGGACTAGCAGGCACTCTAAGGGAGCCTAATGTAGTGCACTGGAATTCCTACATGCCACCTACGATTTTGTGTAATGTACTGCCCCTGTTCCTAAATATATGTCTTTGTAGAGATTCCAGTATGGACCACATACAGATGTATATAGATGCATTTTCGAGTGTAGATTCACTCATTTTGCTCCATATGTAGCCTATAGTGGAATCTCTAGAAAGACTTATATTTAGGAAGGGAGGTACGAGGTAGTATCATGTATGACATCTACATATCTAATTTAGTAGCTAGTAGTAGAAATCATTATCTGCACAAAGGGATTACTGGTCGAAAATCCTAGCAAAGCACGCTGGCAGGCACAGAACAATACAAGAGAGAGAGACGCGCTTACAAGATCATAGCAATGCCTCAGTCCAGGATCTTGGTTGGCCAAGCTATTAGATCCAGAAGAAACATCATCCTTGTAGTTTTGCCAGCTGCATAACAGGTAACAATGACCGGTTAGTATATTTGAAGTACAACGGGCAGGTGATGCTGGACGGGTTTAAAGGTGACAAGTACCTAGGCCGTGGCGGGTGCTTGGCATCTCTCCAGATGGTGGGAATCAGGTTAGAAATGTCGAGGGTGATGACGCTGCGCTGGCTGTCGGGGTCCGGTAAGGAGATCTAGAACCGTCGAGTAGGGTGTTTGTGGAGTGGCTCTGGTAGGGTGGACTACGGTGTGGGCGAAGCGGATCTGTGGCCGTGGACGAGGGCGTAGGTGAAGCTGCTCCAGTGGTTGGGTTAAGGATGGTGTCGACGATGCGGATCTGCGGCCGTGGACGGGGCGTCAGAAGCTGCTCCGGTGGTTGGGTTAAGGATGGTGTCGACGATGCGGATCTGCGGCCGTGCACGGGGCGTCAGGAGCTGCTCCGGTAGGTTGGGTTAAGGGTGGTGTCGACGATGCGGATCTGCGGCCGTGCACGGGGCGTCAGGAGCTGCTCCGGTAGGTTGGATGAGGGTGCGAGGAAGCGGATCTGAGGCCGTGGACTTGTGAGATGGCAAAGCGGCCCCGGTAGGGTTGAGAATGGTATAGGCGAAGCTACTCCCGTAGGGTTGACGATGGTGTCGGTGAAGCGGCTCCGGTAGGGTGGAGGAAGGTGTCGGCGAAGTGGCTCCGGTAGGGTTGAGGAAGGTGTCGGCGAAGAGGATCAGAGGTTGTCGACGGGGGCGTCGGTGGGGTGGCTCCGGGGGGTGTGGACGAAGCGTCTCCGGTTGGGAGTACGAATGGGCCGCTGCAGATGCGCGGCGGTTGACGAGAGTACCGGCAAAGCAGATCCGGCGCCGTGGACAAGGCCGGCACTGAATGGGCTGGTACAGTGGTGGATGAGCAGTCTACTTGTTTCTAGGGGAGGTGGGAGGGGTAGATGCGACCGCCAAAGCAGATCCGACGAGGTGGACGCCGCTGGCAGTGAATGGGCTATGGTACGCCGGTGGATGAGCAGTCTAGGGTTTCGAGAGGGGAGGGGAGAAAGGGCGATGAAGTACGGACGGCGTGATGTAAGATGCTCTGATGCTGTGGAGTTAGTCGTTTTTGCGGGAGGGGGAGAGGAAATGGGGGTGCCATGTAGTGGGGGAACCGGAAGTTACCAAAGCAGCCCCGACCTATCATGTAGATGAGGGCGGTATTGTAACTGTTGGTCTCCGTGCACCAAGGACAAAAGGGGGATTTCGCATGCTAAAGACTAAGGTGGCGGAAATTTTAGAAGGAGGCGGGAGATTTTGCTGCCCGCGGGATTGTTCGTATCCAGTTTCAACTAATTTTGGACCGTGCTAGCGGGAAGGTCATGCTAGACTGTGTACACGGGGCACGCGTCAGCAGTTAATAACTGGTGTGAAGTCCACCCCAGAAAAAAAGACAATAACTCGGGATGATGCGCTGATAACTTGGACGTTCACACGGGCGCGGCCAATCGTACGGGTGTAGTGGCGCGTCCACAAAAAAGGGATCAAATGCTCAGCCTATGTATTTCCCGTGTAAATAGATAATTTAGTGTCATTGGTTATTTACTTTAAACATAATGCATTGACGTGTTAGTGTAGAGGCGCACAAAAAGAAATGGATATTGTAGTCAGCTACTTAAAAATGTTACCTCATATGATTACATAGCCTCCATTTCATAAATTGCGTACCCGTTGAATTCATATATGAATATTACATATATTACTTCAAAATAGAAACTTAAATCATCCAAGACTAATGAATTTGAATGCAAGAGTAACAATGGTGCATGTACATGATAGCTACATTGGTTGTTTGAAGAAACATCACTGTAACTTTGGCATGCACAACTGAAAAGGTTTATTTAAATAGAAAAAATGTGATATGTGAGTGTCCAATCTTTATAGCGTTGAATCGATATTGTACCTTTGGCCATGATACGAAGTAGATATTAACTTATGTTCAAGCGATGCACGTCCACGATCGCTAGATAGTGATACGTGAATGAATTGTGCAATCTCTCTCACATGCATACATATCTCATTTCCCTGTGGGCATCGGAATCACACACACGCACTTCGTGTATTTCTCTCCCTTCGTCAGGGTTAAATTCGTCTTTCTACCCCGTCCTACAAGTCTCTCACACAGAAACACACACGCTCTCTATGTCTAACACGCCCACCCCTTTAATTCCGCCCACCCACAACCACTAATGTCTCAAAGTATAATAATGTCTCTCACACATATGCTATCTACCTATCCCTTAATATAGCTAGATATGTGTCACACAAACTCCTTCTCCCTACTAGCAAGATGCCCATGCGTTGCACAGAACATCAAGATGCATTTGTATGAGAAGTTTATCTTGTGGGAGAAAAGGATGAACGAGGGAATGCCTTATTTGCAAATGCCGAGAGGGCTGTGGGTACCTTTTTGAAAAATTGCCATAATTCCCTTCCTGTCCGTCGGATATAAATCAGATGGCCTATATTGCAAGATGGCAGGAACACCATCATCACCAACTCTGTTTTTTATAAGAGTAGAGATATGGGAGTGTCACTGCGCCCCCCCCACACACCCACACCTCCCAACACCGAAGGAGTAGGGTGACACCTCGATCTTGATACTAATCTATCGACTGGCTTCTCTCTCAAACATACACACACACTACCCGGCACCGAAGGAGTAGGGTGGCACATCGATCTTGATAATAATCTATCTACTCCTCTTTCAAACACACACACACACACACACACTCGCTAGTTGTGCCTCTGTGCCTACCGCGCACACTCTCGATACGTCTTTCTTCCCCCCAACAATGACAGCAGAAGGGTGACAACTCGATCTGATCATAATCTGTCAATTGGTTTCTCTCTCAAACATTGTGTCTCGGTGCCTCACTCGGTAGCCCCCTCGATATGTAGACTTCTCGCGCGCGCACAGCTGTAGTGACGATGACGCTAAACCCACTGTGCCTTGTTTTTACCGGCGTTATGTGATAGTTTTCACCCTGTTTTCTATTAATTAACAAGGCAACCTTTTCTTTGTTACTACTAGTGAATCTGAAATCATTCGACGCAGACATAAAATATATCACTTCAACCCAATTATCGCAACAACTAGTTTAAAAGAAATTAGCTAGCTGCCCGTTCGTTGCACGGAACATCAAGATGCATTTGTATGAGTAGTTTATCTTGTGAGAGAAAAGGTTGAACGAGGGAAGGCCTTATTTGCGAACGTGGAGAGACGTGTGGGTATATTTTTGCAAAATTGCCATAGTTTCTTTCCTATCCGTTAGATATAAATCCGACGGCCTATATTGCAAGATGGCACGCACACCATCATCACCAACTCTGTTTTCTACTCCCTTCGTCCGAAAATACTTGTCATCAAAATGGATAAAAAGAGATGTATCTAAAACTAAAATACGTCTAGATACATTTCCTTTTATCCATTTTGATGACAAGTGTTTCCAGACTGAGGGAGTATTTGTCTTTTTAGAGATTTCAACAAGTGACTATGACCGGACCTTACCAACATACTCAAAAAAGTAGTCCATAATTTTGATGTTACCCTATTTTATTGGCGGTGCAGTGCCATCTGGATACCTCATAAATAAATCAAGGACAAATCTGACCCCTTCCTGAAAAGACATACGGAGCAAAATGAGTGAATCTACACTCTAAAATATGTCTACATACACATCCGTATGTGGTAGTCCATTTAAAATCTGAAAAAAACAAATATTTAGGAACGAATGGAGTATATATAAGAGTAGACATGGGGATATATCTCCAGCATAATCTACAACAAAAATGTGCTGGGCTGGTTAGCGCCGGATGCTCGCAACGAGATGACATGAGTTCGAATTCTGTCTTTTAACTTTATATTTTTATATTATATATTACTCTACTTATTTAATATATACTTCTTTCGCTACTCTACTGACAGTGGAACCCACAGAGTACTTAGAATACAAGATTAAGGATGGACTTGTTTCTTTTTAACTTTCTGTACGAAGCTGTAGCCACCCTGCAAGTCACGTGTACACTGTACATGCAATTAACTTTTTATAGAGGGACAATCATACAGGCAATTAACTCAAATGGATTGGATGTCACTCTATTATTTCCAGCATAAAGAGCATCTCCAACGGCAACCGGCAAATTTCCTCCCGCTTCCTTAAGCGGAGGACGACATCAAACGCCAGCGGCATACATTTTTACAATTCTAACAAACCAGATGAAATTCATGCAAACACGGACTGATTTCATATAAGCATGAAGGATTTCGTATAAAAAAGTAGGTTCTTCATATAAACATGATGGATTTCATTACATTTACATGAACTAAGAGGTGCCAATCCGGCTCTCTTGTATAACTAATACTCCCTCCGTCCGGAAATACTTGTCCTAGAAATGGATGTATCTAGACTTATTTTAGTTCTAAATGGCCGCCCACGGATCCCTTTGTCTTCCTCATGTCCGTCAGACACTTGCGGGGTCGACGAAGGTCCTCGGAAGAGATGAAGCAGCAAAGAAACCACCTGAATCCACGGTCGTCGCCTCGGCGGTGGCCTTCATGGGTCCCAATTGGCGGCGGCCTACCGTGTTCTACTTCTCCTCGATGATGGCGGCGGACACGAAGAAGCTGGCCACCGACTCGTCGCTCTCCATGCACCCGGCTTCTGTCTCTGCCTGCATGGCGCTGCCGCAGGCACGGGAGGCGCGCCCACAGACACGGGAGGCGCGGCCACCGCAGACATTGGTAGCGCGGTACGACGCGGCAGCGACGGCGCCCGTACCGGCGTGCTCGCCGCTGTGCCGGCGTGGAGCAACTCGCCACTCCTCATCAGGCTGAACTGGAGCGGCGAGTTGCTGAACCACGCGCCTGCTTGGGGTGGCAATTGGCTCCGTCGGGCCAAGCGAGGTTGGTGAAGCACCGAGCAGCCTCGCCGGTTTCCGGAGGGCTTGGTGGGCCACCCAGCCGGGTAACATGCCAGAGAACGGCTCATCGGAAGCCATCGGAAGAGTGGAGAAAATGGTAAAGGAGGAGATGGGGAGCGGCGGAGGGGTGCGATTCTTGCCCGCTGTCTGTTTGGCCTCGTGTAAATAGAGTGCAGACGGTAGGAGCTTGGTCGGCGTCTGGCCTCGTTTAAACTGAGGGCGGACGGGAGGAGCTCGGTCGGTGTTGCGTTTAATTCCAGCCCGCTCATGAACGGACGTGTGGCCGGAGTAGGATTCTCGGTTTGCATGCGGGTTTAGCAGAGGGGTTTAATGGAGGCGCCAGGCGTGCAGCGGGCGGCACAGTACTATTCGATTTGACAGCAGTAATGAGCCGTCAAATCACAAAGGCCCTCACCTGTCGTGAAACCGATCGAGCTAGACTGCCCCGCCCTCTAGCCTTTTAAAAAATGTATATACTCCACTTTTATACAGTAGTAGTATCGATGGATTGCGCCATGGAGCAAAACTTGAAATTAAAAAAAGGTGGTACATATAAAGAGCGCTCGTCGCCAAATTATGCATATAGTACTATTAAAAAGGCTTGTCACAATAATGGTGTCCAGCACAAGTGCACAACCCACCCCTCAAATAAAACTAAGCACCCTGGAATTCTTTGACAAAACTAAGCATCCTGAAATTCTTTGACAACTAAACTGCTGGCTATATGATGTTCGCTATATATATTGTATGTATATAATGTGAAGAAACGAGTAGTAGTACTATACCAACTAAAAGATGAAATGTAAGAAATATTAGTATGTACGTACTGAAGAGTTAAAGTAACAAGAAGAAACATAACATAGTTCTGCTGGGGGTTCAACACAACACACCCATCAAATTAAATTAAGCACACCTGAAATTAAACTTTGCAGCTATTCCGGTAGACACTGCATTAGAACCACCATGAGCAATGACACTGCCACCTTACTCGGAGTCCTCGTCCACGTCCTCGACTTTGTCCTTGTCCCTCTTCCTCTTGGTCGATACTTCTTTGCTTGAACCGCATACTTGGCTATTGCTCTTCATCCAACCCTTGTAGATATTGAAGCAAAGGTAGCCATCCATTGCAGCGTAGTGTATGTGGTCTATATCTAGTACATTTCGCTGCCATGCATGACGATGAAACGTGTATGGAGGTTTCTCCAGTTTACCGTACGAAGGATGAACCATGGCTCCTGCCAGGGTCAGCATTGAAGGCTGACGAGAGGAGACCAGCCGATTCTTCTGGAGGTCGAAGGTGTTGCCTACTACGAGGCCTATCCGATGCATGACTTCTTTGTTGTTACCAAAGTCTATGGTGAGATTAAGTCAAACCACAAGAAAATGTACGGTTATAATGCTATTATGCTACTATCTCTTAGTCTTGTGCTTGATGAATAGGAATATGAAAAGAAGGAGAAGTGGAAATTGGAATTCCTATGATTTTTCTTTCAAGGAGATACTAAAGGAATAAATCCTACAGTTTTCCTTTGCTCCATTCCTTTGCACCAAATTCATGAAAAGTAGTACCATAGGAAACTTTGCAATTCTGATGTTTTTCATTCACTTTTCCTTTCAAGCACTGGCGATTCTAGTAGGCAGGCTTGAGCAAGGAAAATCCTACACTAAAAAAATGTTTTTGTGCTACTTCTATTACTTTAGACCCAAGCCACTGCTATACTAGCTCAACTCCCAGGCCCATCGACAAATGCACAGCTGAAACACGCAGAGATAAATAATGATGGTGTTCAAGAGAGTCCATCATGGATAGCTAAGTTGCCTGGTACCTCACTGCTTGTCATATAGTAGGATAAAATAATCGTCTTTCCCGTTACTACGACTGCTCAGTGGACAATATATATAACATGTAGAGTAAAAAAGAGATGCAACAAGTGTACAACCTCTTTGGCGAAGCCATGTCGATCTCAGCATGATTGGGTTGGCCGATGAGGATGCTCTGGCTGACTTGGCTGTCGGAGGAGGGGAAGAAGATCTTAGGCGTCTGGAGATGGAGCCCGAGGTACTGCTTCACTGTGATGGAGGGTTTCTTCGTTGGAGCAGCTCCGGTGAGTTGTACGACGCCGAGGCTGAAGCAGGACAAGAGAGACAATGAACAACATTAACCTGAGTGGAATTCTAATAGCATCTCCAATACATGACATAAAATACATAACCACAAAGCGCTAGATGTAAAATACATCAGCCACTCATCTCTCAACTTAACTGTCAAAACTGAACTTAACTGTCGAAACTGAACTTAACTGTCGTAACTGAACTTAACTGTCGAAACTGAATTTTGCTGTCGAAACTGAATTTTGCTGTCGAAACTGAACGCACTAGCAAGGTGAATCTACACGTCGGTCGACTGACTTTTTCATCTCTGGTCAGTCGATTTTGCGGCCGTTGGATACGAAATCAAGGGCCTGCGGTTCATCTTCAACCTCCACCCCCTGAGCCGGCCAAACAGCAGCCCCCCGCCGCCCGCGACCGGCGGTGCGCCGCCCCGCCCGCCCCGAAAACACTCCCCACTGCCGGTCCGCCGCCGCCCCGGCCATCCCTCTAGGCCTCCCGTGCCGAGCTTTTTCTCCGGCGATCCCACGCCACCGCCCCGCCAACGCCCCGCCACCGCCGGCGACCACCGCCCCCATCCTGAACCCTAAGATAGATAGTGGGGTATCTCTCCGGCGAGCCCCCCTCCCCGCTGCGGCTGGTTCTTCCTTCACCCCGGCGAGCCCCTCCCCACCACCTGAAAGTCGACTGGCCAAAAAGTCGATTCAGTCGACTGAAGTGTAGCTAAATCGGAGCAGCATCGCAAGCAAGCGCAAGAGCGAGAACAGCAGCGCGAGCAAGAGCAATAGTAAGAGCAGACCAGGCAGGGGACTGAGAGCAAGAGCAGAGCAGCAGCGCGGGCGAGAGCTAAAGCAGCTGCAGGTCCTACTGATGTGGACGTCGCCGTCGAGGGAGCGACGCCGTGGAGGAAGTGGCTGGCAACGCCGCCGTGGATGGAGCCGCGCCCTGTCGGCTCGGGACCGAGCGCCGGCAGCACCGTGAGATCGAATCAAGAAGAAAATGCGGCGATTAGTGTACAACCTCTTTGGTGGCGCCGATTAGGCCGCAGCTTCATCCGAGGAAACAGTGATGATGATGCTCTTCCGGTGGTGCAGGTGAAGACAGCGGTGTGGGAATGGAGGTGGCGTGAAAGACGAGGGGAACGTCGGGGCAACTCCTTGGAGGTGCAGGATGGGGTGGCTGGACCGGCGGGACGATGAGATCGACGACGGATCCTCATCCGGTACGGTGGATGAGGGACGTCGAGGTGTTGCTGTGAACGACGTCGTCGGGGAAGAGGCTTCGGCTGGGTGGCTGACGGAGCAGGGTGTGGGGTTTCGTCACGGGTTTTCGCGGCCTCGGTGTACGAATGGGTTGGCGGATGGGATGGCAGTGGGGAACCATGGCTTAGAGACACGCTTGTCCAAAATGTGGGGTAAGTTACGAAAGTACCCCCACCAATTTGAGGCAGTTCTTTTTGTTCAGGGGTACCACGGGCATTTCGCGTGTCTGGATTTCACAGGAGGTGGGAGTTTTCGCGCGCGTTGTAATTTCGGAATAGCAAGGTGCGGGGTGAGATGGAGGGAGTTGTCGGAGCACAACGAGAAAAAGATATATCTTAACTATTTCGGGCTAACAAGGCGCGGGTTGAAGAGGCGGGAGTTTCGCAGCATGATAGACAGAGACGCTAGCTTGAATTTTCGGCATAACAAGGCGCGGCTTGAAATTTCGGAAGAACAAGCTTAGCGTGTACCCAAAAAAAGAGAATTTGCACCTCAACACGCACAACACACACACAAACACCATTTAGACTAGAGTAAGGTACACGTGCATTGCACGCATGAGATTTGGCAGCCAAATTATGAATAAATACCACATTATAGCATGCAAGCTTTGAGTCATATATGCATGATGTAGATTTTCGTTTAATTCTTATAGTTCATTTCATTCAAAATCATCTAGTTTTTATAAGAAAGCTAATCTATTTTAAGATTCATGGAATTGTGCATCGTAAGACGTAAAGTAAAAACAAATAATGGCAAATCACGTAGAAAAACATTTGGGCAATTCTGATACGGAAGATTCTAGAACAAATAAGAAGTGCTTGTGTTTTGATGTTTGTGCATTATGCTTAAGTTCAACCATGGAGTCTTCTAGATTATACATGTGGCGAAATCTGGTGGAATCTAGATGATATCCAGCGGCCAGTAGTGCTCAAATTTTCCATCTTTGGACCATCGGATTCGCCTCATCCAACGACCATCTTTCAAAGTTAAAGTTACCCGCACACAATAAAAATATATATATAATATATATAGGGGTATAGATATAGATATGTGATGCAAAAGCTGCCCATCATCTCCAATTAGAATAGTGTGTCCATGCACGGATGCGACGTGGCCAAATGATGTCTGCCATCGGTATCTCAAATTCAAATCAGTCTGACCTTGTTCAATGTGTATACATTACAACATGCTCGTTTCCAAACCACGCCGCGCAGATCTCCGTTATATTCATGCATGCATGGGTTTCAAACATCAGGATCTCTTATTCAAATATTTGAATTCAACTTTACATTGATTGTGACCTTACCTATTCAGCTATTCTTTTACACCCACACAGTAGTCTTCTCTTTATAATTGTACCACTAACTTTCTCTCGTGCATGCATGCACACACACTACCAGTCGGCATTATCCATCGCACGCATGCAATCTTTTTCTTCAGGTCGGTCTCCCATGAAGGCACACACCAACACACACCCCCTCTCCATCATATCGGGCATTCTTTATCTCTCATGCGTGCATGCACAACGATCGATGTTCCTCTATGTATGTGTGTATATAGCTAGGTCTTTCATAGTTTTCCACACAAATTGATCAATCAATATATCCAGTGAGGTCTCACCCTCTTTCCCACGTCCACATCGATCAATCTATATCTATCTATATAGGATTAACATATATAGCTAATACACCCACATTAATTATGTATCCAACGTCCCCCTCTCATCATCCATGCCTTCCTCTTCATCTCTCAGACGCGTGCACAATGGCGAAGACAGGGGGCGGTAAGGGCCTTGCCCCCCTCCCCCCTAACATCACTATATATCAAGGCTAATATGAATGTGATCATTAGACAATTGCTGCTAAAAATGGTTTAAGTCCATGAATTGACCCTCCTCGTAAAGGATTAGCAATGCTTGGCCCCCTAGCTCATTTATTTTTCATGGCTCCGCCACTGCGCGCATCAGCGCACGTGTTCGCCCCCTCTCTCTAAATATCGATCTCCACTTGTGCATTCCTTCGTAGTCTCCCTCCACTCGGCCCCTCGCACCATCTTCTAGCCCCCCCACCGGATTTTGCCACGTGTACAATCTAGCAGACACCATGGTTGAACTTAAGCATAATGCACAAACCTCAAAACAACAGTGGTTCTCTTTTGTTCTAGATTCTTCCGTGTCATAACTTCCCAAACTTTTTTTCTAGTTGAATTGCCATTATTTGTTTTTACTTTATGCTTTACAACGCACAATTCCATGAATCATAAAATATATTAAGGGCTTCTTTGATTCAAAGGATTCTCAAAGGAATTTTGGAGGATTCTAATCATTAGGATTTTTTCCTATCTTGGTTGTTTGATTCGTAGGATTGTAAACCATAGGAATTTTTCCATATGATTCATTTGCACTAGATTTCATAGGAAACATCCCATCCACTCAAACCTCTTTGAAAGAATTCTGCATTTTTTCTATGCACAATCAAACACTCGTACAATCCTGTAGGATTCAAGACGACATTCCACTATAATCCCATGTTTTTCCTATTCCCGCATTCTTAGCTTTCTTATAAAAACTAATTGATTTTGAATGAGATGAACTATAAGAATTAAACGAAGGGCTACATCAGGCATATATGACTCAGAGCTTACATGCTATAGTGTGGTATTTATTCATAATTTGGTTGCAAAATCTGATGCGTGCAATGCACGTGTACCTTACTAGTATTTCGAGTTTGTGCAAAACATGTAAACTAGAATACCAATGGCACGCTACACAGTGTCTCTCTTACAGTTCATGAAGCCACATGGCACATGTGTAGGCGTTGTCGCGACCTCCTTGCATGGATTGATCACAGTGACGTGCTGCTGGTTCCATGCACGCACTCATTCCTCGCACGCACACGCGGGTACACGGGCGGACGCAATTTTGTACCAAGATCCACCCCATGTGATAATTTGACACATGTAAAGTCGTTCAATTCATTGATGGTCGATTAATACAGCGCATGCAAATTGAGTGGACGTGAGGGCGGAAAAAAGACATTATTACTCCACTGCGCGCATGCGAGTAGTTAAATCGTGGGTTGCTAGTAGTACTTCCATTGGTCTCCTTCGTATTTTGTGCCAATTTTTGACAGTAACATACTCAATATTTACGCATTTGAGCAGTGTAGTGCTTGAAATGTATGTTCCTCTAAACTCATCGGGAGCCGTTTCGGGCCTCGAAACCAAAACCATCAATTAATCTTTACCTTGTTCCAATCACATTCGAAAGCCTGCTCACACCTACTAGTAGTACGTACCAAAGCTGAACGTGTTCCCACTATGCAGGTATTAGTACTAGTACTAGTACTTAGGTTATAAAAAGGGTAACTACCTAACCGAAAATCACTCTACCTTTCCTCCTCATAAGTGCTTCTTCTTCGTCCGTCGTTGCCATGGCCGGTGAGCGAAGCTCTAGGTCGAGAACTACTCGTAACAAGGGAGCGGCAACCAAGGCTGCGGAAAAAAAGAGAGGGCTCACCGCCACGCAGAGACCTCGAAAGATCTCTCACGGGAAGGCGATGGCTCCCAGGAGTGCCCTAGCCGCGGAGGCGAACATGTCGAGCCAGTGGAGCTGGAGTCGTTATCCCTCGACGACATGCCCGATCAGCTCAATAAGCAGAAGAGTTCATCCAAGGCTTGATGGAGTTGCTGAAGGAGAGCCTCGACGACATGCCCGCTGAGCTCAATCAGCAGGGGGAGTTGACCGCCGGCTTGGTGATGCTGCTGAAGAAGAGCATTGCCTCGGAGAAGAAGGCGACCGGCGAAAACCTGCGACTTCGGGCAGACAATGCGAAGCTCTGCCACGAGATCGACCTGTTGAAGGAGAAGAACGCCAGCTGGAAGAAGCTGCATGAGAATAGTAGTTCCTCGATGAAGATGTTGCAGGCCCTCGCCATGGAACAGAAGGAAGAGTTGGCGAAGCTGCGCATCGAGCACCCGGCTGCTGTCAAGGTATGCAATATGGCCGTGGAACAGATGATGAAGGCTCGCGTCGAGAAATGACGCGTCATGGACACAATGATGAAGATGGCGGAGGATACGCGCAAGGAGATGGAGGTCGTGGAGACGATGAAGAAGCAGTTACGACTCCGCGGCGAATTAGATCATTTGGGGTGATAATCTTCCTTCTTCTTTTGCTCCTATGTTTCATATTTTGCTTCAGGTGTTTCGCCGCACGTGTCACGTTCTCTGCGAGGCATGAATAGAACAATGTTTTTTTGAGGGAATGAATAGAACAATGCTAACAATGAGATGACTAGCAAATTAGATTATTTTATCGCCATATGGCACTGGGCTGCCGTGTTTTGTGCTCCTCCGTCGCAATACTACTCCAGTGGAAAACTTGAGTATACCGCACGGTTCTTTGCTCCTCCTCGATCAGGTCGTCGGCGCATTTATACAAGCAGTCAAATCACAAGGCCCCGCCTTCCAGCAGTAACGAGCCGTCAAATCACAAACACTACTAGGAAAAGGGCTATAGATAGGATTGATACTAATGGCACACCAGGGAAGTAGTGCGCCACTACTATATACTAATGGCGCACCTGTTGGTGATGCGCCATTAGTGTGGAAGAAACTAATGGCGCACCAGAAACAGGGTGCGCCATTAGTATTAATTTTTTTTCATTTTTCCATACATACTAATGGCGCATCATGTCGATAATGCGCCATTACTAGTTCTAACTAGTAATGACGCACCAGGCAGAGAGTGCGCCATTACTGTAATTTGTTTATTCTTTTTTTGCAAAACTAGTAATTTTTTTATTTTGCAAAACTTGCCTCATCGATCTCACCCGCTGCCCCCGTGTTCGCCGTCCCCCTCGCCGCCCCCCTCGCCTCCTTCACCGTCCCTGAGCCGAGCGCCGCGCCCCTCGCCTCCTTCGCCGTCCCCGAACCGAGCGCCGCCTCCCTCCACCGCTCCACCGTCGCCGTCGTTCTCGTCCCCGCCCCCCGCCCACCCGCCGCGCCCAGCGGCTGCTCCCACGAGATCACCGCCCTCCCGACTCTGACCCCACCGCCGTCCACTGCGACGAGCTCACCGTCGCCCTCCCCGAGTCCGCCGTCCCCGTGCGGCCCCTGGTCAGTCTCTCTCCCCCTCTCTCCCGCGCTCATCCCCATGCCCCCATGGGGCGGCGCCCTAGGGTTAGGAGAAGGAGCTTGCAGCCGCCGCCCCGTCGTGCCGCCGCTGCTGCTTCGTGCCGACGCCGTTCCCGCGCACTCGTGCGCTGACGCCGGGCCCCACGTGCTCGTGCGCCGCCGCCGTCGCCACGTGGCTGCTGCTTCTTGTTGCCAGTCTAAAGCCTGATGAAAATAGTAGATTCAGTTGAAACTAGCTTGTATGAAACTGCTATTGTTCAGTAATGCTATGAGCATAACTTCGATCATGATTACTACTATTTTGAAGTGAGAATGCATCATAGGTCTCAACTAGCTTGTTCCGATGGATGCAAAGATCATGTCCTGCTGCATAATGTGATTGGGTAGCACTAGGGATAGTTTTGCAATAATGCTATGCAATTATCGTATGTCTTGAATCTAAACACCAAAAAGTTTCACCCATTCAACAATCCAATGATTCGGCACTTTCTATTAAATCGAGTGCTCAGGTTCATATCCTAAGTCCTAACCTAGTGGCTTAGCTGGTCAGTTTAAGTTGTCCAGAGTTTCAGCAATTTCAATTCTGGTGCAGCAATGCAGTTTCAATGGCCAGAAAAATTCAATTAGGTACAGTTACAGAAAAATTCAGTTATGTACAGTTACAGAAAAATCCAGTTAGGCTTTTTTAGAGGCAATACTAGTGGGTTTTAGGTATCTATTTGCTTGTCCTTCAAATAGGGGCAAGACTGTTACAGAAAAATTACTAAATACAGTTAGCTACTGTAAAAAAATTCAGTTAGGTACAGTTAGCATCATGTAAGAAAATGGCCATAATGTGCCCTGATAATGATGTATTTTGTCATAAAAATATCATATTTGTGACAGTTAGCATCAGCTAGGTACAGTTAGCATCAGTTTGTTGTCATAAAAAAATTCAGTTAGGTACAGTTAGCATCAGTTAGGTACATTGAGGTACAGTTAGCTACTGTGAGGCTTGTTAGATTAATCTTCAGTTTACTTGACTTTTGAGCCTGCTAGTAGTTTACTTCCATGAGTTGTTTTATTGACATGGCACATTTGCAATGGAGTTTTATATATCTTTAGCCATAGTTGCAATGGAGCCTGCTAGTAGTTTATTGCTGGATGTATTTTGTGTTGAAAAAGGCTCTTCCTTTGCGCTAGCTTTCCTCTCGTTTGTTGTTACGCAAGATTATGATGATGGAAGAGACATTACTGAAGTGTTAAAGTATGCATGTTTTGCTTAGTTGAAGAATCTGAGATATTGTGGTACGAGTTCGTGGCTTAAATTTGCTTGTTCTTTGTTGTTGCCCATGATTTGCAACATATGCACTAGATTGTTCTTGCTCTTGTGTATCTGGTTTTATATTTATAACCTGCCATTACTGGATATTCCAATTATGGTGTCCCTGTGATATAGGGTTGGCCGTTTAATTGGTACACACCAAATTTTGCTAAGTGGTCGTTTCCTGATCAATCATGCCTAGTAGACTTTTTAATTAATTAGGAGTAGTGAACCCTTGTTTTGGAAACTTGAAACTGACTGGCTGTTTAGCAATGTTCAGTAGGACCGAATTGTAGTAGCGCATTTACAGGGTAAGTTTGATGCATTCTTTCCAGTATGTGTTCTTCTCTACTTGATGGTGTGATGAAATGGTGCTTGATCTGAAATTAGAAAGCAAGAGTGTGACAAAGTTATGTCAGGGCGTAGTTTGTGATGATGCTACTTGTGATCTTGTGATGATGCTACTTGTGATCTTGTGATTTTGCAGGTACCCCGAGAGGCCCTTGAGTTTGCCGGAATGTCGATTAACTTCCGTTCCGGCAAATTCGGGTACTCCATATGTCCTATTTTCAGCAAAGGTCATGCTAAAAATAGGACATATGGGGTACTTGCGACTAATGCCTGTTATCATGCATGTTTTATGATCTGTTCTAAGGGTACTAATTGGTCTCTTCTGCTGCTTATCAGAGATGGCGGGAAGCAGCCACCGCCGCTCTGCGACACCGCAGTACGAGTTGGATGCTTCCGAGTTCTTCACTATCATACTTGGGACTTCAGTATCATCCATGACGCAGGTATATAAAATGAGAGATCTCCCCTAGCTTCACCCATCTCATTATGATATCTGTTGTTTGCCTACATCACTCATTGTCCCAAACTGCAGAGGCTGCCTGACAGTTTTAAGAACTTGCTGATGGGTGAAGATCCGCCAAATAATGTGAAGGTGCGACAGGCCGGCAGCGGGTTTCGCAGGCTGTGGGATGTGGAGTTGATGATCAAGGAGGGCCACATGTACTTGTCTCGTGGGTAGGAGAAGTTCTACCGTGCCTACGACCTGCGGCTGGGGTACTTCCTTCTCTTCAGGTACGATGACGACGCCACCACGCTCGTCGTGAAGGTGTTCAACGCGACTATGTGTCGCATGCGCTACGCTGAAGATTATGATGCCGGTACGTTCTGCCTCTTCTTATTCCTCTATATTTGGCTTTGTCTCACATTGATTGTTAACGGTCATTGTTGCATTTGGACAGGTAATGGGAGCAGCAGCAACGACAATGGCTACAGCCAAAGCAGCAGCGACCATGGCTGTAGCGAAAGCAGCAGCGATTCTGGCAGCAGCATAGACAACAAGAAGGATGATCCATACTGGAGTGCGGGAGAAGAGGAGCAGAGTGGGGATGAGGAGCTGCAGGATGACGATGGGCATCAGGCTGAGGATGACCTAGCGCTGGTGGTGGCTGACCAAGGGCAAGAGATGGAGGTGGCTGAGGATGACCTAGCGATGGTCGTGCCTGAAGGTGGCCTCGCGATGGTGGTGGTGCCTGACAATGACCACACACCGGTGGTGGCGCCGGCGATCCCACAGCTGGGCGACATGACCACGCCAATTCAGGTAGAAGACTACATCCCACTGCCTCCACCGCCTCCACCGCCTCGCCGCTCTTGCCGCATCAGGCTGAGGAAGGAGAAGGAGAAGAACAATGCATGAGAACTGAACGGTGTTGGATGAACAATGTGAAACTTTTGTAATATGTAACGATGGAACTATGTGTTGGCTATGTATGTATATATGATGGAACTTGTGTGTTGGCTATCTATGTATATACGATGGAACTTGTGTGTTGGCTATGATTGTTATATGGATGCTTGTTGTATATCTCATAGGTGAAATAGTGACCTGAGATTAAGAAAAAAAAATTAAAAAAATTGTTACTAATGGCGCATTACAGTGTGGTGCGCCATTAGTATAGCAAACACTAGTGGCGCACCATGGGCAAAACTAATGGCGCACTGCCTGGTGCGCCATTAGTATACCAGATACTAATGGCGCACCAGTGGTGCGCCATTAGTAAGATATACTAGTGGCGTGCTACTAATGGCGCACTGGTAATGCACCATTAGTAGGCAAAACTAGTGCGCCATTAGTAGGCCTTTTCCTAGTAGTGAAAGGCCCTCGCCTCTCGTGAAACCGACCAAGCTAGACTGCCCCGCCCTCTAGCCTTTTAAAAAATGTATACTTTTGTACAACAGTAGTATCGATGGATTGCGCCATGGAGCAAAACTTGAAATTAAAAAAAGGTGGTACATATAGAGAGCGCTCGTCGCCAAATTATGCATATAGTACTATTAAAAAGGCTAGTCACAATAATGGTGTCCAGCACAACCCACCCCTCAAAATACGTTTTAGTCCCATGACTAAAAGTAGTGGGACTAAAACATGCTAGCCTCACCCATGCTTGGATCCAAATACTAAAAAGGCTAAAATCAAGTTATTGAGCATTTATTATCCTCCAAACCCTCCAATCCAGAACTCGCCTGTGTTAAAGGAGAGGAGTTAAATGAGTAGAGAGAGGACTAATCCACATTTTAGTAGGGGTACCCCTGACTAAAAAAATTTAGTCTCAAGACTAGTTTTAGCCCCTCTTTAGTCAGGGGTGCTTGGAACTTTAGCCTCTTAAAGAGACTATTTTTAGTCAGACTAAAATAAGTCCCTTGGATCCAAGCACCCTCTAAGCATCCTAGAATTCTTTGACAAAACTAAGCACCCTGAAATTTTTTGATAACTAAACTGCTGGCTATATGATGTTGGCCATATATATTGTACGTATATAATGTGAAGAAACGAGTGGTAGTACTATACCAACTAAAAGATGAAATGTAAGAAATATTAGTATGTACGTACTGAAGAGTTAAAGTAACGAGAAGAAACATAACATAGTTCTGCTGGGGGCTCAGCACAACACACCCCTCAAATTAAATTAAGCACACCTGAAATTAAACTTCGCAACTGTTCTGGTAGACATTGCATTAGAACCACCATGAGCAACGACACTGCCACCTTACTCGGAGTCCTCGTCCACGTCCTCGACTTCGTCCTTGTCCCTCTTCCTCTTGGCCGATACTTCTTTGCTTGAACCGCACACTTGGCTGTTGCTCTTCATCCAACCCTTGTAGATATTGAAGCAAAGGTAGCCATCCATTGCAGCGTACTGGATGTGGTGTATATCTAGTACATTCCGCTGCCATGCATGACGATGAAACGTGTATGGAGGTTTCACCAGTTTACCGTACGAAGGATGAACCATGGCTCCTGCCAGGGTCAGCATTGAAGGCTGACGAGAGGGCACCAGCCGATTCTTCTGGAGGTCGAAGGGGTTGCCTACGAGGCCTATCCGACCCAGGGTTTCTTTGTCGTTACCAAAGTCTACAGTAACGAATTTTACTAGGTTGCTCCCGAGGAAGTCCTTAAAATCCTGGCACTCAACGTCGGCATGGCATATGTGGTAGACCAAGCATAAGTCATGCACGCAAACCTGGATCACGGCGGGCTTCTTCCTCTCTTCATCCTTTAGATCCTTCTCTCGTCCGATGACTGTGGTGTACTCAACATCTACCCCAGCGACCCACTCATCATCTGAGTTTTCGAACATGCGTCTGAAGCGAGAAAGGCATCCTTTCACCGTCGCGGAAGAACGGGTGTAGCTGACATCGAACTCATCGCCAGTGATGGTTCTAACCTTGTACTCACCGCTGATCATGGAGATTTGGGACGCCATGGATTTGGGAGGAGGGTTAGGATTAGTGGAACTTCCGTAATGAGAATGGACGGGATGACTAGGAGTGAACCGCCATAGTATTAAAGGACGTGCGGGGACGAGTATGAGCGAACTGCCAGCATGCGAACGGCAGGGTAGTGGCTTTCCATTCTCCCATGATACGGGCTTCCGAGAGCCCTTGGATCTGAGATCGAACGGTTGCATGGCGTGTTTCTAGACCTATGGGTGAATGTCCTATCCTGGAGGGTTATTCTGCAAATTTTCAGCAACTTAGCATGCGACCGTTTGATCTCAGATCCAAGGGCTGCCAGCAGCCCGTATCATGGTCGCGCCTACCACGACCGTCGCGTCGCTCGCGCGGTCGCGCCCTTGGAGATTTAACATGGTGCGTTAGGCTATCTGATGTTGGCATGTCATACATAGTCATCACTTAGTCACTCATACTACAACAAGGTTGGCTATAAGTGTATTTTTTGTTACTCCTCTCTATCTCTTTCTTCGTACTCACGGAAGAAACGGTGCTAGTAAGCGCGTGTATTTATTGCATTTGCCAAGGAGTGACCTCTTCCAATGAAATGGTGTTGCTAAGTTTGCTTCATTTAATTAGCTATAGACTCAAAATTGTCTTTTCACCTAGGTACACGCGCTTAGCACCATTTTGTCCTTGGGTCACCAAACTAGTCTCTCTCTTCTTGATTAACTTGCCACATCAGACTTTATGCCTATGTGGCAAGCTTAAGCACTTGTAGGAGCAAGTAAAAGTAAGTACAATAGTGCGCTTTACATGGCATTTTTGCATATGTGGAGGAAAGAGAGGCAAGGAAAAAGTGGAGAAGTGGGCTCTCATGCAAGAGCCAGCCTCTACTACATGGTGGAGCATTGGGAGAGGCACCTGTATGGAGGTGGTCAGGAATCTGGGAGACTCACGCCGATCGTAGCGTCGCAGTTAAAATGATAATGGAAAGTCAAATCACGGGGCCCCACCTGTCCAGCAGTAACTCGCTGTCAAATCACGCAGCCCTACGTTTGCAGCAGCCTACTCCCTCGTCTTCTCGCGTCTCTGCCGAACCGACTAGGCGGAACTGCCCCGCCGCCTACCGCGCAGGAAAAGCCCCGCCCTCGACTTTTAAATAGTATACAATATACTAATTTTGTATCCATGGATTGCGCCCGCGCCATGGAGCAAAGCGTCTAGAAAACAGAGGAGAGACGGTGGTCTTGCAATAGAGAAGAGGGAGAGGCGAGACGGTGGTTTTGGAATGGAGATGATGTAGAGGAGAGGAGGTGGTTTTGCAATGGAGAAGAGGGAGAGGAGCGTGCGGCAGCGATTTAGGATTGGAGGAGAGGGCCGACGCGCTCTGATTGGATCAAAATAAAAATCAATTTACCCTTCAATTAAGAAAGCGACCCCACATTAACTAGTCTCCCTTTTATTCTGGGTCATAATTGACCATGATTTTCGCACATAAAATATATGTTGTACGTTGTATACAAGGCCACTATCAAAATTACAATTTGCAACTATACAAGGCCACTAACATTAATCGAGGCAAAATTGATGGCGTTTGCCTCGTACTAGCACCCGAGGACATTAATATCCCTTGTGTGCATGCAGGAGTGAGAAGGTTAGCTTGCATTCCCAACATTAATCAACCAATGAGGAGTAAGAGGGTTGGCTTGTTGTGCTTGGGAGAGAAAAACCACATTAATTAACACGACAATCAAGGTGACAAGCTAGCTTGCAACATTGACTTAAACATAGCATTGGTTTTTACCTTGGTACCTGTAATATGAGTTTGTGGCTTTGTATAAAAAAATGGAGGGAGTATAATTTGAAAGTACATTCAGATACGAACCAAATGGTACAATTTTTGGTGACATGCATTCACATTTTCCTTGTCAGATACAGTACGTGGTCAAACTTTGGCCCTAAATACGCGAAACAACAAAAAAATACTTCCAAGACCAGCGCCGCTCTTCCGCTCTTCTCATCTTAAACCACCGCCGCTCCTCTCCTGTTCCAATCTAAATGCAGCGCCGCTCCTCTTCTCTTCCATTTCAAAACCACCGCCCCTCCTCTCCTGTTCCAGTCCAAAACCAGCGTCGCTCCTCTCCCGTTCTAATCCAAAACCAGCGCTGCTCCTCTCCTCTTCCATTAAAAAACCACCGCCGGCGAGTGAAGGTGCAGTGGAGAAGTAGATCGATGGAGGAGTACAACCGATACGTGAGGATCGCAGACAGCGACCCTGTGAAGCTAGCTAGGATGTTGGAGATACAATCTTGGTTTGACAACAAGGACCAACTAGCGGCGACGGCGACATCCATGGCCAAATATCTGCAACAGAGCGAAAAGGCGGCGATACTCCTGGAGGGAGTCGCGCCGGAGTACATAGAGCTGCTCCTCTGGGCCATGGAGCAAACAGATTCACCGAATCCAATTGTGAGGGAGCGGTGGTGGGAGTATCGATCCCAGATGGAGCATCCACCAGAGATTGAAGGATCGAGCATCTATAGGGTGCCGTTTGTGAGGGTGTCCTGCCAGAGCGAGCCGGTGGAGTCTTCGTCGACCGAACCCAACTGCAAGAGGAGAAAAGCAGTTGGCCCGACGACGCTTCCCCGCCATCGTCTCCCTCGCCGTCCACATCGTCTCACGGGGCCGCTGTCTGCCGCCAAGGAATAGGAGGGGGCTGCCCCCCAGCCCAATAGTCGGGCTGTTTGTGAATAGTCAGGAGGAGCTTAGGGTTGTCAGTATTTGCAGGTTGTGAATTGTGTTTTGTGTTGTGTATTTTGAGAGTACTTTCAGATATGAATGTCTTTTGAATTTCAGATTTGCAGTATTGAGCATATAAAGTATTTTATGAATTCTAGAGATCTATTTTTAGCACTTAAAAAAATGTAGTTTCATAGGAGTGTAAAAGTGCAGACAATGTGATTCTCAGAGAAGAAACTGCAAGTTTCAGTTTCAGAAAGAAACTGCAAGTTCAGTTTCAGATAAGAAACTGCAACTTTCAGAGGCAGAGCATTTATATTAACACGACCTTTTCAAACAGGGTTAACATCATGTTGGAAGTTTTATTCATGGTCGAAAATGGAACTACCGGCCAGTTAACATCATGCTGATCAACATTCATGCATAGCACATCTTCATATGATGCACAGTCAAAATGTCCACACAATGTCAAGTGTGCGAAACATAGAGAAAACGAGGGACGAAGTTATGGCAAGTGTTGGACGTGGTTTTGGAGGTCCATAGGCCTGTTTGTATTTTCTTAGGGCCGTCATGTATCGACCGGCCTATGGACCTCCCACCCGAGGTTTTATTTTTGGCAGTCCAATTTATGTATTTTTTTGAAGAAAACGCAGAGGTCTGTTCTATTTTTCTATATAAGAATAGGAACGCTAGGTCCAACTTATGTTTCCCTTCTAACTATATTTTATATATTTAAATTATTTTATATGTTGACTGTTTAGTTCAGATACTCCCTCCTTTTCGGTTTATAGGGATTATCTCAAAATTTTAGTTTTTTCATTTTATAAGGCTCAATTTGGTTGTTTTCCATCACATGTTCAGATTCCAAGGTGCATTAAATCATGCAAGTATTAAGAGAAAATTGACCAATGCATGTACTTTATGCATGCATGCATTGCAATTTACGCATTGATAAACATAATTTTTTGAGGAAAACAAGTGCATTAATTAGGTGCTTTTGCAAACTACAAAAAGTATTCCACCATTCATCATCTACCTTGGTTGGTGAGATTTTTGAATTGAGCCCTATAAACCAAAAAGGAGGGAGTAATTGGCAAATAGATCTCGCCGCCACCCCCGCCTCCTGACTCCGGGCGCGCCTGCCCCCCTCAGCAAGTCCGCTCGCGCGCCCCATGGAGTCGCTGGCCATATCCACGGGTGAATGGCTGGAAGACAGGCAGATGTACAAGATGCATCTCCCACATGTCTACAAAGCCTTCCCACGGATGCTCCAGCCGCTCGACTCCGTCGTGATGGCGGTGCTGCGGGAGACTCGAGGGAGGAGATGGAGGGAGCGGGCGATGCGGATCCGCGACGATGCTCTCTCCTGGACCCAGTGCACGCGCGAATGGAGGGAAGCAGAGGAGGAAGCTGCGAGGGAGGAAGCCGAGGAGGGACCGAATCCGGTCTCTCACTCGCGCAGGTATGCTCGAATGTGCAAGGATCATGTGGATTGGGAGCTGCTGAATCTAGCCCTGCGGATCTACTTCAAAGGAGATTTCTCGGAGAAGCACATGATGCCCCACCCTAGTGAGCCGCCGATTGCGTTCGTTCGATGGGCGAAAGGAGAAATGAATTCAGGAGATCCACTCCGTGCTGCGAGATGGGAATGCTTGACTGGACTCCTGCCCACCAGCACGCCACCGGAGCCGGAGCAGGTGGATCCCCTACCTTACCTCTCCCCCAAACCTGCAGAAGATTGAAATTAGGCTTGCAATCTGCTTCAATTGAGCTGTCTGGTGGTTATTTCTGCTTCCTGAGAGACAACATCTGGCTGGAGGATGAGCAGGAACCAGGAACTCCGATGAATTTCCCCTATCACAATGGATCGGACAAGGACAAGTTGATGAGCTTCGTGGAAACCCTAACAAAATCCCTCCAGAAACCGTTGGCGATCACTTGTGGCTGAACAAGGTTCGACCTGCTCTGGGGCTGGACCCGTGGGCTCGTCTCAAGATCTCGGATGAAGATGATGGGCACCTGGCGCCAAAAAAGAGGGACATCCACCATGCTACGCCTTCCAGCCCGGTGTCTCCGCTTGCTTACTGGTCGCCGCAGGCTGACACGGCCCCTCGGCTGAAGACCATGAAGGCTTCGCTGGACCCTCCTTGTGTCATTTGAGTGCTCTATCCGCTCTGCCTTTGGCACTGCTCGGGTGATTTGTGTTATTCAGAGAACTTGTTCATCCCCCCTAGTTTGTAGGTTTTCTACCTTTGCTTTCGAACTGCTCTTTGAGCTGCTGTATCAGAATATGTTGTGGTTTCGTTCTCAGCAATGGAACCGGGGAGATGCTCCCTGTTTTTCTAAAAAAATTTATTTCATATGTTATTATATATTATTTTTATTGTCATCATATATTTAACAGATACTTACATATGTAAGAAAACAATATCCCACATCTTATTAACTTATACAAATAATTTCTAAACAAATAAAATCCTGGATTGTTTTGGCACGAAAATCCTAGTGATTGTGTACAAAAGCTTGGTAAGATTTAAGGACAAATGTAATTATATCACTTATTATTTAAATATATTTATAACAAAATGCTCAGCCCCCTTTTTTTGATAACATTGCTGGCCCAACCCAACATTATAATTAGAATCAGCCCAGCAAATCGTGTATTTCGAGAAAGTGCAAATGGCCTGTAATTTTTTAGGAAATAAAATAAACGGGCCGCATGGACGCTACATTATTTGTTCACCCAGCCCAGCTAATGGCTGTAATTCAAAAAAAAAAGATCAAATTGACTGTAAATTCTACCGCGCAAAAAAAGACTGTAAATTCTGAAAAAATGGGTTGAATACGTGCCACATTTTTGGAGGCTGAAATGTGGGCCAATAGGTCGAAGCCAATGCAAGTCGTTGTCAATTTAGTCAACAAATGATTCTGACATGTTAGCCGTTGGATTTACATCCAACGACAGGCATCCATCTTCAATCTCTCGTCTTCTTCCTCCAGCGCCGCCGGGACCACCTCCCGCCTCCTGCTGCTAGTAGCTCTGCTTAGCACGCTTCGCTATGAAGCGCTACTCCACCGTTGGCCAGACCATCCCTCCACCCCTCCACACCTCCTGTTCTTCTCCACCGACTGCCGAACCACACCGCACTAGAACCAGTTAACCCTCGTACACCTCTCCGTCTGCGACTCTACTCCCGCGTCTTCCCATCTCCGGCTCGTTGCTGTCCGGGGCCTCGCCATCGTCCACCACCTTGGATGCGCTCGGTGCGGCGTGGTCAACATGGTCAACGAACGACACCATCGGAAATAGACCGTGCGTGAAGAGGCTGACAGCTGAGTCCACGGCCGCACACAAGGAAATGCCTCCTTATTACGTGCAAAATAATGATTCCTCCGCCTGACATCTGGGACCCACCGGAAAGGCCTCTGTATTTCGCGAAATAAAGTGCCCTCCGCTGACATGTCGGACCCACCAGCTATCTTCGCACGCAAGGAAGTGCCTCCTTATTACGCACAAAAAAAATGAATATTCCCCCTGCCAGCTAGAACCCAGCATAGTGGGAGGCTGACTTGTGGGCTTACCAAGTTGACGGGGATAGAGGGCTTTGTCAACTTAGTCAATATGAACGATTCTAGCTCCTTTTACCGTACGATGTTCATCCAACGGCCGTAGTGCTTCTTCAACCTCTGGTCTTCTTGCTCCAGCCGCCCAAACCAGCGCCGGTCGTGCCGCGTGCTCCTGCCTCCCGTGGCTGGCTCTGATGCCGTGGAGGCCTCACCGCCCCCTACTACTCCCACCGCTGGCCAGGCCATCCCTCTACTCACCCACACCCCCTGTTAATCTGCGGCGACAACAGCCTCATACCGCAGCCGAACCAGTGAACCCTCGTACTCCTCTTCGCGTGGGCATCCACTGCTGCGTCTTCCCTGGCTCCGAGTCGTCCCCTTCCTAGTCCTCGCCATCGTCCACCGCCTTGGTGCTCTCGGCGCGGCGTAGTCAACGTGGTCAATGACCGACTTCCATCGGAAGAGTACTGTACGTGCAGAGGCTGACAGCTGGGTCCACGGCAGCCGCAAGGAAGTGCCTCCTTATTACGCGGAAAATAATTATTCCTCCACTTGACAGCAGGGACCCACCGGACGGGCCACCAGTATTTTGTGAAAAAAATCATTTCCCCCTGACTGCTGGGACCCACCGGACGGGCCACCGTATTTCGTGAAAAAAACGTTCCCCCCGTTGTTAGCTCGGACCCACCAGAAGTGCCTCCTTATTACCCACAAAAAAATGAATACTCCCCAGGCTAGCTGGGACCCACCTTGCTGGGAGGCTCACTTGTGGGCCTACTAAGTTGACGGGGACGAAGGCTTTGTCAACTTAGTCAATATGAACGATTCTAGCTCCAGTGACCGTACGATGTCCATCCAACGGTCGTAGTGCTTCTTCAACCTCTGGTCTTCTTGCTCCAGCCGCCCAAAGCAGCGCTGGTCGTGCCGCATGCTCCTGCCTCCCTGGCCGGCTGTGCTAGTGCAGAGGCCTCACCGCCCCCTACTATTCCCACCGCTGGTCAGGCCCTGTGGCGACGACAGCCTCACACCGCAGCCGAACCAGTGAACCCTCGTAGTCCTCTCCGCGCGGGCTTCTACTGCCGCGTCGTGCCCTTCCTAGGCCTCGCCGTCGTCCACCGCCGTGGTGCTCTCCGCGCGGCGTGGTCAACATGGTCAAGGAACGACTTCCATCGGAAGAGTACTGTACGTGGAGAGGCTGACAGCTGGGTCCACGGCCACAACCTAGTTTTTTGTGATTTGCCAAGTAAGTCGCTTTGTCAGGCCTGTTGGGCTGCAAATCTTTCAAGACGAGGAGAGCTTTCATTCGGCTGGCTGAGATAATGGCCCATCAGTAATGAGAAATGGGTTGTACATTTTTAAAACACATCAAACCGGCAATTAGTTTCAAATATCTTTTTTAAACCCTTCCACCATTGCTCGCCTCTCTAGTGCCGCGCAACTTTCTTCGGTACCTTACACCCACCATATACCTTCCTCAATACAGCCACCATACCTACCTATTATGGCATTTCCATATCCATTCCAAGATATATTGCCTTGCAACTTTCCACTGTTCCATTTATTATGACATGTTCCATCATTGTCATATTGCTTTGCATGATCATGTAGTTGACATCGTATTTGTGGGAAAGCCACCGTTCATAATTCTTTCATACATGTCCCTCCTGATTCATTGCATATCCCATTACACCGACGGAGGCATTCAAATAGAGTCATATTTTGTT
Source organism: Aegilops umbellulata (assembly GCA_032464435.1). Classification (NCBI taxonomy): domain Eukaryota; kingdom Viridiplantae; phylum Streptophyta; class Magnoliopsida; order Poales; family Poaceae; genus Aegilops; species Aegilops umbellulata. The sequence goes on from CP136057.1 coordinate 361,689,947, forward strand.
CTAGTATCGAGTTGTAATTCTTGAGTTGTAAGTAAATAAAAGTGTGATGATCTTCATTATTAGAGCATTGTCCCATGTGAGGAAAGGATGATGGAGGCTATGATTCCCCCACAAGTTGGGATGAGACTCCGGACGAAAAAAAGGCCAAAAAAAATGAGAGAAGGCCCAAATAAAAAAAAGAGAGAGAAAAAAAGAGAAGGGGCAATGTTACTATCCATTTACCCCACTTGTGCTTCAAAGTATCACCGTGCTCTTCATGATAAAGAGTCTCCTATGTTGTCACTTTCATATACTAGTGGTAATTTTTCATTATAGAACTTGGCTTGTATATTCCAATGATGGGCTTCCTCAAATTGCCCTAGGTCTTCGTGAGCAAGCGAGTTGGATGCACACCCACTTAGTTTCTTTTTGAGCTTTCATAAACTTATAGCTCTAGTGCATCCTTTGCATGGCAATCCCTACTCACTCACATTGATATCTATTGATGGGCATCTCCATAGCCCGTTGATACGCCTAGTTGATGTGATACTATCTCCTTCTTTTTGTCTTCTCCACAACCACCATATTCTATTCCACCTATAGTGCTATGTCCATGGCTCACGCTCATGTATTGCGTGAAAGTTGAAAAGGTTTGAGAACATCAAAAGTATGAAACAATTGCTTGGCTTGTCATGAGGGGTGTGCATGATTTGAATATTTTGTGTGATGAAGATGGAGAATAGCCAGACTATATGATTTTGTAGGGATAAGCTTTCTTTGGCCATGTTATTTTGAGAAGACATAATTGCCTTACTAGTATGCTTGAAGTGTTATTGTTTTATGTCAATATTAAACTTTTGTTGTGAATCTTATGGATCTGAACATTCATGCCCCAATAAAGTAGAATTACATGGATAGATATGTTAGGTAGCATTCCACATCAAAATTTCTATTTTTATCATTTACCTACTCGAGGATGAGCAGGAATTAAGCTTGGGGATGCTTGATACGTCTCCAATGTATCTATATTTTTTATTGTTCCATGCTATTATATTATCTGCTGTGGATGTTTTATATGCATTAATATGCTATTTTATATTATTTTTGGGACTAGCCTATTAAACTAGAGCCCAGTGTCAGTTTCTGTTTTTTCTTTGCTTTTGAGTTTTGCATAAAAGGAATACCAAACGGAGTCCAAACGGAATAAAACCTTCGCGATGATTTTTCTTGGACCAGAAGACACCCATGAGACTTGGAGATGAAGTCAGAGGAGCCACTAGGCGACCACAAGGGTGGAGGGCGCGCCGAGGGGGTAGGGCGCGCCCCCTGTCTTGTGGGCCCCTCGTGACTCTCCTGACCTAGTTCTTTCGCCTATATATTCACATATATTCCCAAACCACCAGAGGCATCCACGAAAACACTTCTCCACCGCCGCAACCTTCTGTACCTGTGAGATCCCATCCAGGGACCTTTTCTGGCACCCTGCCGGAGGGGGATTCGATCACGGAGGGCTTCTACATCAACTCTATTGCCCTTCCTATGAAGCGTGATTAGTTTACCACAGACCTACGGGTCCATATCTAGTAGCTAGATGGCTTCTTCTCTCTCTTTGATTCTCACTACCATGTTCTCCTCGATGTTCTTGGAGATCTATCTGATGTAATACTCTTTTGCAGTGTGTTTGTCGAGATCCATTGAATTTTGGATTTATGACCAGTTTATCTATGAATATTATTTGATTCTTCTCTGAATTATTTTATGCATGATTTGATATCTTTGTAATTCTCTTCGAATTATCGGTTTGGTTTGGCCAACTAGATTGGTTTTTCTTGCAATGGGAGAAGTGCTTAGCTTGGGGTTCAATCTTGCGGTGTCCTTTCCCAGTGACAGTAGGGGCAGCAAGGCACATATTGTATTGTTGGCATCGAGGATAAAAAGATGGGGTTTTCATCATATTGCTTGAGTTAATTCCTCTACATCATGTTATCTTACTTAATGCGTTGCTCTGTTCTTCATGAACTTAATACTCTAGATACAGGCAGGAGTCGGTCGATGTGTGGAGTAATAGTAGTAGATGCAGAAAAGTTTCGGTCTACTTGACACGAATGTGATGCCTATATTTCATAATCATTACCTTAGATATCGTCATAACTTTGCACTTTTCTATCAATTGCTCGGCAGTAATTTGTTCACCCACCATATTATTTGCTATCTTGAGAGAAGCCTCTAGCGAAACCTATGGCCCCCGGGTCTATTTTCCATCATATAACTTTCTAATTTCCATCATACAAGTTTCCGATATAGTATTTTGCAATCTTTCACTTTCCGATCTATAAACCAAAAATATTTACTTTACCGTTTGTTTAGTTTCATCTATCTCTATCAGATCTCACTTTTGCAAGTAACTGTAAAGGTATTGACAACCACTTTATCGCGTTGGGTGCATGTTGTTTGATTGTTTGTGCAGGTATTGGTGATTTGTGCGTTGTCTCTTACTGGATTGATACCTTGGTTCTCAAATTGAGGGAAATACTTATCTCTACTTTGTTGCATCACCCTTTCCTCTTCAAGGGAAAAACCAACGCAAGCTCAAGAAGTAGCAAGCACCGACACGTGGGATCTTGTTTCTTTTCCTTGCTCTGTCCGTCACTTTACTTGTAAGTGGGTCTACAAGGTTAAGACGCGCTTTGATGGTTCTCTTGAGCATTACAAAGCTCGTCTTGTGGCTCATGTTTTTCCGTAGGACCATTGTCGTGATTACAATGAAACTTTCACTCATGTGGCCCATATGATCACTATTCACACACTTCTTGTCATGGCCTCTATTCACCACTTGTTTGTGTCTTATCTTGATGTTAAGAATGCCTTTCTTAATGGTGATCCGCGTGAGGAGGTTTAGATGCAGCCACCACCTAGATTTTCTATTTGTGATGGCATGGTATTCCATGCTCGTCACTCTCTCTATAGCCTTAATCAAGCCCCTCGCGCCTGGTCCGAGCATTTTGCCTCTGTGGTGACTGATATGTACATTTTGCCTCATGCTTTTATATTGATATTTATTGCATTATGGGCTGTTATTACACATTATGGTACAATACTTATGCCCTTTCTCTCTTATTTTACAAGGTTTACATGAGGAGGGAGAATGCCGGCAGCTAGAATTCTGGACCAGAAAGGAGCAAATCTGAGAGACCTATTTTGCACAACTCCAAAAGTCCTGAAAATTTACAGAGAATTATTTTGGAATATATAAAAATTATTGGGTGAAGAAAATACTAGAGGGGACCCACCAGGTGGCCACAAGCCTGGGGGCGCACCCTACCTCCCTGGGCGCCCCCTAGGGCTTGTGGGCCCCCTGTCGGGTCTCTGGTGCCCATCTTCTGCTATATGGAGGGTTTTGACCTGGAAAAATCAGAAGGAAGCTTTTGGGATGAAGCGCCGCAACCTCGAGGCAGTACCTGGACAGAAGCAATCCAGGGCTCCGGCGAAGCTGTTCTGCCGGGGAAACTTCCCTCCGGGAGGGGAAATCAAAGCCATCATCATCACCAATGATCCTCATGTCAAGAGGTGGTCAATATCCATCAACATGAACATCTTCACCAACACCATCTCCTCTCAAACCCTAGTTCATCTCTTGTTCCGATCCTTGTCTCAAAACCTCAAATTGGTACGTGTGGGTTGCTAGTAGTGTTGATTACTCCTTGTAGTTGATGCTAGTTGGTTTATTCGGTGGAAGATCATATGTTCAGATCCTTAATGATATTTATTACTCCTCTGAATATGAACATGAATATGCTTTGTGAGTAGTTATGTTTGTCCCCGAGGACATGGGAGAAGTCTTGTTATAAGTAATCATGTGAATTTGGTATTCGTTCGATATTTTGATAAGATGTATGTTGTCTTTCCTCTAGTGTTGTTATGTGAACGTCGACTACATGACACTTCACCATGATTTGGGCCTAGGGGAAGACATTTGTAAGTAATAAGTAGATGATGGGTTGCTAGAGTGACAGAAGCTTAAACCCTAGTTTATGTGTTGCTTCATAAGGGGCCGATTTGGATCCATATGTTTCATGTTATGGTTAGATTTATCTTAATTCTTCTTTCGCAGTTGCGGATGCTTGCGAGAGGGGTTAATAATAAGTGGGAGGCTTGCCCAAGTAAGGATAGAACCCAAGCACCGGTCCACCCACATATCAAATTATCAAAGTAACGAACACGAATCATATGAGCATGATGAAAACTAGCTTGACAATAATTCCCATGTGTCCTCGGGAGCGCTTTGCTTTATATAAGAGTTTGTCCAGGCTTGTCCTTTGCTAAAAAAGGAATGGGCCACCTTGATGCACTTTATTTACACTTGTTACTTGTTACCCGTTATGAATTATCTTATCACAAAACTATCTGTTACTGATAATTTCAGTGCTTGCAGAGAATACCTTGCTGAAAACCGCTTGTCATTTCCTTCTGCTCCTCGTTTGGTTCGACACTCTTACTTATTGAAAGGACTACGATAGATCCCCTATACTTGTGGGTCACCAAGACTCTTTTATAGCACCATTGCCGGGGAGTGAAGCGCCTTTGGTAAGTGGAATCTGGTAAGGAAACATTTATATAGTGTGCTAAAATTTACTGTCACTTGTTGCTATGGAAAATAATCCTTTGATGGGTTTGTTTGGGGTATCTTCACCTCGACCGGAAGAGCAAAGAGTTGCCCCTCAACCTACTGAACCTACTGAAAACATGTATTGTGAAATTCCTATGAATATGATAGAGAAACTGCTAGCTAATCCTTATATAGGAGATGGAACATTACATCCTGATATGCATCTAATCTATGTAGATGAAGTCTGTGGATTATTTAAGCTTGCAGGTTTGCCCGAGGATGAAATCAAGAAGAAGGTCTTCCCTTTATCTTTGAAGGAGAAGGCATTGACATGGTATAGGCTCTGCGATGATATTGGGACTTGGAACTACAACCGATTGAAATTGGAATTTGATCAGAAGTTTTATCTTATGCATCTAGTTCATCTTGATTAGAATTATATTTATAATTTTTGGCCTTGTGATGGAGAAAATATCGCTCAAGCTTGGGGGAGGCTTAAGTCAATGTTATATTCATGCCCCAATCATGAGCTCTCAAGAGAAATTATTATTCAGAATTTTTATGCTCGGCTTTCTCGTAATAATCAATCCATGCTCGATACTTCTTGTACTGGTTCTTTTATGAAGAAGGCTATTGAATTCAAATGGGATTTATTGGAAAGAATTAAACACAACTCTGAAGATTGGGAACTCGATGAAGGTAAGGAGTCAGGTAGAAACCTCAAGTTTGATTGTGTTAAAACTTTTATGGATACCGATGCTGTTCGTGAATTTAGCACTAAATATGGACTTGACTCTGAGATAGTAGCTTCTTGATGTGAATCGTTTGCTACTGATGCTGATCTCCCTAAGGAGAAGTAGTTTAAATTTCATCCTCCCATTGAAGTGAAAGTAGTAGAACCTATTAAATCTGAAGAGGAAACTATTACTTATAATGTTGATCCTATTGTTCCTACTACTTATATTGAGAAACCACCTTTCCCTGTTAGAATAAAGGAACGTGCTAAAGCTTCAGCTATGGTTCGTAAGAGTTATAATAGAACACCTACGCCCCCTGAACATATTACAGTTGAACCTAGTTGTTTCTGTCGATAATATTGATGGGCATGTAATTTACTTCTGTGATGAAGCTGCTAGAATTGCTAGACCCGATGATAAAGATAAATATAGACCTACTGTTGGCATGCCTGTTGTTTCTGTTAAAATAGGAGATCATTGATATCATGGCTTATGTGATTTGGGTACTAGTGTCAATGCTATTCCCTTTACTTTATATCAAGAAAATATGAATGATATTGCACCTGCTGAAATAGAAGATATTGATGTTACTATTAAGCTTGCCAATAGAGATACTATATCACCAATTGGGATTGATAGAGATGTTAAAGTATTGTGTGGGAAAATAAAATACCCTACTAATTTTCTAGTTCTTGGTTCCCCACAAGATGATGTTTGTCCCATTATATTTGGTAGACCTTTCCTGAACACTATTAATGCCAAAATAGATTGTGAGAAAGAAACTATTACTATAGGTTTTGGGGATGTGTCTCATGAGTTTAATTTCTCCAAATTTTGTAGACAACCCCATGATGTCTTCTAGGACTACGTCGATATTTCCCCAAAGAGGGAGGGATGATGCAACACAGCAGTGGTAGGTATTTCCCTCAGTGATGAAATCAAGGTTATCGAACCAGTAGGATAACCAAGCAACATAACGTAAACAGGCCCTGCACACAGATAACAAATCCTCGCAACCCGACGTGTTAAAGGGGTTGTCAATCCCTTTTGGGTAACGGCACCTCAAGATAGGAAAATGGACGTGAATAAAATTGTAGTAGATTGATAGATCGAACACCAAATAAAATAAATAATAATAAAACGCAGAAAGGTATTTTTGTATTTTTGGTTTAGTATATCTGAAAATAAAAGTAAAGGAAAAGTAGATCGCAAAGGCAAATAATATGAGAAAGAGACCCGGGGGTCGTAGGTTTCACTAGTGGCTTCTCTCAAGAAAAATAGCAAACGGTGGGTAAACAAATCACTGTTGGGCAATTGATAGAACTTCAAATAATCATGACGATATCCAGGCAATGATCATTATATAGGCATCACGTCCAAGATTAGTAAACTGACTCCTGCCTGCATCTACTACTATTACTCCACACATCGACCGCTATCTAGCATGCATCTAGTGTATTAAGTTCATGAAAAAATAGGGTAATGCAATAAGAACGATGACGTGATGTAGATAAGATCTATCAATGTAGAGATAGACCCCATTGTTTTATCCTTAGTAGCAACGATACATACATGTATGTTCCCCTTCTGTCACTGGGATCAAACACCGTAAGATCGAACCCACTTCAAAGCACCTCTTCCCATTGCAAGATAAATAGATCAAGTTGGCCAAACAAAACCCAAATATCGGAGAAGAAATATGAGGCTATAAGCAATCATGCATATAAGAGATCAAATAAACTCAAACAACTTTCATGGATATAAAAAGATAGATCTAATCATAAACTCAAAGTTCATCGGATCCCAACAAACACACCGCAAAAAGAGTTACATCATATGGATCTCCAAGAGACCATTGTATTGATAATGAAAAGAGAGAGAGAGAGAGAGGTAGCCATCGAGCTACTAACTGCGGACCCGAAGGTCTACAAAGAACTACTCACGCATCACCGGAGAGGCACCAATGGAAGTGGTGAACCCCTCCGTGATGGTGTCTAGATTGGCTCTGGTGGTTCTGGACTCTGCGGCAGCTGGAATTTATTTTCGTCGACTCCCCTAGGGTTTCTGGAATATTGGGGTATTTGTAGAGAAAAGAGGCGGTCCGGGAGGCACCCGAGGTGGGCACAACCCACCAGGGCGCGCTTGGGCCTCCTGGCGCGCCCTGGTGGGTTGTGCTCTCTTCGGAGCACCCCCCAGGCACAGCCTTGGCCCATTAGGTGTCTTTTGGTCCATAAAAATTCTCTGTAAAGTTTCGTTGCATTTGGACTCCGTTTGGTATTGATTTCCTGCAATGTAAAAAATAAGCACAAAACAACAACTGGCACTTGGCACTATATCAATAGGTCAGTACCAAAAAATGATATAAAATGACTCTAAAATGATTATAAAACATCCAAGATTGATAATATAACAGCATGGCACAATAAAAAATTGTAGATACGTTGGAGACGTATCAGCATCCCCAAGCTTAACTCCTACTCGTCCTCGAGTAGGTAAGTGATAAAAACAGAATTTTTGATGTGGAATCCTGCCTAACATGTTATCTCATATTCTTTTCTTTATAGCATGTACATTTGGACTTTTATGTGATTCAAAGCAATAGTCTAGTTTTGACATGATAATTTAAATACTCGAGCATATCAACAAACAACCATGTCATTCAAAATATCAACGCTAAAATAAGTTATCCCTAGCCAATCATGCTCAATCATTGATCCATTCATGAAAAACACTCGCATATTAGCTACACCCAATACTCAAGTACGATCGTATTGCCTCCTAGTTGGTGCTTTTATAAGAGAAGATGGAGACTCAAAGTAAAAATAAAAATTGCATAAAGTAAAAGAAAGGCCCTTCGCAGAGGGAAGTGGGGATTTGTAGAGGTGCTAGAGCTCAAAGCGAAAAACTTAGAGATAAAAACATTTTGGGAGGTGTGTCTTTCCCACCAATGAAAACGACTTAGAGTTCCCAACACTTTCCATGCTAGATATATCATAGGCGATTCCCAAACAGAAAATAAAGTTTATTCCTTTTTCAACCATACTTTCACTTTCCATGGCTAGCCGTATCCACGGTTGCGCTCCAAACCAACACTTTCCAAGGAATTTATTATTTGCCAACATAAAGTAAATCCATTTTTTATTTTGGGACTGGGCATCCCTAATACCTTTGCCTTACTCTCGTGCAATGACAAGTGAGTAAACACTCATCGTGAGAATAACACATCTAGCATGGAAAATATTAGCCACCCCTCACCGCTCGCAAGCAATACAAACACACAAAAGAGAAGTTTATTTAAAAAATTAGAGATGGCACATACAAATTTTCTTAGAACGGCAAAACAATACCGCATATAGGTAGATATAGTGGACTCATGTGGCAAAACTGGTTTAAAGGTTTTTGGATGCACAAGTAGTGATCATACTTAGTGCAAAATGAAGGCTAGCAAAAGATTGAGAAGCGACCAACGAAGAAACGAATAATCTCATAAGCGAGCATTACGCATAATTAACACCGAATAATGCACCACAAGTAGGATATAATTTCATTGCATAATTATTGACTTTCGTTCTTGCATAGGGAATCACAAACCTTAACACCAATATTCTTACTAAAGCATAATTACTCATCAACATGACTCACATATCACATCATCATATCTCAAAACTATTACTAAGAATCAAGTTTATTTTGTCCAATGATCTTCATGTAAGTTTTTATCATATCCTTCTTGGATATCTATCACTTTGGAACTAATTTTCATGTGTTGCTTTTCATAAGCTCAAACAAATATAAGTGAAGATCATGAGCATAATATTTCTTTCCCTCAAATTAATTGAAGCAAGAGAGAATTTCTTGTAAAAATTTCTCACTCTAAAGTAAATCTAAGTGAAGCAAGAGAGCATTTCTTCAAAATACTAAAGCACATCATGCTCAAAAAGATATAAGTTAAGCACTAGAGCAAGTCCATTGCTCATAAAAATTGAAGTGAAGCATAGAGAGCAATTCTAATAAGTCATAACATAATTTTGGATCGCTCAGATAGGTGTGTCCAGCAAGGAATCAAGACTTAAAACACAAAATAAAGCAATAAAAGACTCATATCATACAAGACACTCCAATCAAAACTCGTAGTATGTGATGATTAAAAATATAGCTTCGAGTAAAGTACCGATGGTCATTAAAAGAAAGAGGGGATGCCACTCGGGGCAACCCCAAGCTTAGTTGCTTGCTCTCTTTTGGATAATAGCTTGGGATGCCAGGGCATCCCCAAGATTAGGCTATTCTTACTCCTTATTCCTTCATCCATTGTAAGATAACCTAAAACTTGAAAACTTCAATCACACAAAACTCAACAAATCCTTCGTGAGATCCGTTAGCATAAGAAAATAAATCACTACTATAAGTACTGTTGCAACCTATTCATATTTTATTCTTGCATTATACCTACTGTATTCCAACTTTTCTATGGCAGAAACTCATCAAAGAAAACCATAGAGCCATCAAAATAAGCACACAACGCAAAGAAAATAGAATCTGTCAAAAACAGAACAGTCTGTAGCAATCTGAATTGTTCGAATACTTCTGTAACTCCAAATGTTCTAAAACATTAGGACGACCTGAGAATTTTTTATATTATTCTTATTAAAAAAGAATTGGCATTTTATCACGCTCTGGTAAAAAATAAGAATTGTTTTCGTGAGCGCAAAAGTTTCTGTTTTTCAGCAAGATCAAACAACTATCACCCAAGAAGATCCTAAAGGCTTTACTTGGCACAATCACTAATTAAAACACAAAAAACACAATCATAATAGTAGCATAATTGTGCAAACACTCAAGAACAGAAAGCAAAAAGCACAAATAAATTTTATTCATTGGGTTGCCTCCTAACAAGCGCTATAGTTTTACGCCCTTAGCTAGGCATAAAGCAAGGATCTAAGTTTTGTCATCTTTGTTCAACTCTGCAATCAAACACTTATAATTCCTTAGAGATTTAGCATAGATGTTTTCAATGACAATACTCCTAGGAACAAATTCAAAGAATTCATTCTTGCCAAAGGGATCTCTTATAACTTCAACAAAATCCGGGTGGATACTAATCATCTTAAGATCCTCTTTACTAGAAGTTGCACCCTTGCTTTTAGTAACTTGGGTAGTCTTACCAATTTTTATGGGAGTTTTTTCAACAGTTTTAGCGCAAGCAAAAGCCGTACTCAAAATACTAAAGATTTCTTCCAGCTTATCAATCCAAGATGGGCTTTCTTCAATTCTCTCATGAATTATGGTTCCCTTTTATTTGAACAACTTAAAACTTCACCCGCTTTTGATCCAATTTTATTAGAAAAATTATGCATCTTTTTATCCAAAAATCATGCTCTTCAGTAAGCATTTTCTTTTCAATAATATCTAATCTTTCCATGACATGCTCAAGATTCAAAATTGTTTCATTAATCATAAGGGGTGGTGAACCTACTAAATTTTCCATAGCATTAAAAGCATCAAGAGAGGGACACATTAAGAAATTTCCACCGGTAATCGTATCAAGGACGAATCTATACCAAGTGGTGATGCCCATATAAAAGCAACGAAGAAGAACAACGGTAGATTGCTTACAGATAGATCTATTATAGATCTATTATGAGCATTGCAAATTCTATACCAAGCAACTTTTAAATTTTCTCCTCCCCTTTGTTTAAAGTTGAGAACCTCATTCTCGGGAGTGCACGCAATAGGGGAAGAACTATCCATGACGATGAAAGCAAACAATATTGCACTCAAAAACAGATCCGGCAAGAAAACGGCGAACGAAAAAGAGGGGCGAATAAAACGGCAAATTTTTGTGAACCAGGGGAGAGGAAAACGAGAGGCAAATGGAAAATAATGTAAATTGTGAGGAGATGAGATTTGTGATTAGGAACCTGGTTTATGTTGAAGATCCTCCCCGGCAACGGCGCCAGAAATTGGCACGTGGCCGCGAGACTATCTTGACTTGATCCTCCCCGGCAACAGCGCCGGAAATTCCTTTTGATGTCTGCTAGGACTACGTTGGTATTTCCCCAAAGAGGAAGGGATGATGCAGCACAACAGCGATAGGTATTTCCCTTAGTGATGAAACCAAGGTTATCGAACCAGTAGGAGAACCAAGCAACATAACATATGCAGCCCCTGCACACAGATAACAAATCCTCGCAAACCGACGTGTTAAAGGGGTTGTCAATCCCTTTCGGGTAACGGCGCCTCAAGATAGGCAAACGGGCGTGAATAAAATTGAAGTAGATTGATAGATCGGACGCCAAATAAAATAAATAATAATAAAAATGCAGCAGTGTATTTTTGGTTTAATAGATCTGAAAATAAAAGCAAAGGAAAAGTACATCGCAAAGGCAAATAATATGAGAAAGAGACCCGGGGCCCGTAGGTTTCACTAGTGGCTTGTCTCGAGAAAAATAGCAAAATGTGGGTAAACAAATTACTGTTGGACAATTGATAGAACTTCAAATAATCATGACGATATCCAGGCAATGATCATTATATTGGCATCACATCCAAGATTAGTAGACCGACTCCTGCCTGCATCTACTACTATTACTCCACACATCGACCGCTATCCAGCATGCATCTAGTGTATTAAGTTCATGGAAAAAAGGAGTAATACAATAGGAACGATGACATGATGTAGACAAGATCTATCTATGTAGAGATAGACCCCATCATTCTATCCTTAGTAGCAATGATACATACGTGTCGATTCCCCTTCTGTCACTCGGATCAAGCACCATAAGATCGAACCCGCTACAAATCACCTGTTCCTATTGCAAGATAAATAGATCAAGTTGGCCAAAAAAACCAAACATCAGAGAAGAAATACGAGGCTATAAGCAATCATGCATATAATAGATCAAATAAGTTTCATGCATATAAAAAGATAGATCTGACCATAAACTCAAAGTTCATCGGATCCCAACAAACACACTGCAAAAAGAGTTACATCATATGGATCTCCAAGAGACCATTGTGTTGAGAATCAAAAGAGAGAGAGAGGAAGCCATCTAGCTACTAACTACGGACCCGAAGGTCTACAAAGAACTACCCATGCATCATCGGAGAGGCACCAATGGAAGTGGTGAACCCCTCCATGATGGTGTCTAGATTGGATCTGGTGGTTCTGGACTCTGCGGCGGCTGGAATTGATTTTCGTCGACACCCCTAGGGTTTTTGGAATGTTGGGGTATTTATAGAGCAAAGAGGTGGTCCGGGGGGGACCCGAGGTTCTGGCGCGCCCTGGTGGGTTGTGCTCTCCTCGGAGCACCCCCCAGGCATAGCCTTGGCCCGTTAGGTGTCTTCTAGTCCATAAAAATTCTCCGTAAAGTTTTGCTGTATTTGGACTCCGTTTGGTATTGATTTCCTGCAATGTAAAAAACATGCAGAAAACAACAACTGGCACTTGGCACTATGTCAATAGGTTAGTACCAAAAAATGATATAAAATGAGTATAAAACATCCAAGATTGATAATATAACAGCATGGAACAATAAAAAATTATAGATATATACGTTGGAGATGTATCACCCCATGATAAAGAATTGCCTAGTAAAGATGAAATTATTGGTATTGCTTCTATTGTTGTGCCTCCTACTGATCCTTTAGAACAATATTTGCTAGACCATGAAAATGACATGTTTATGAATGAAAGAAGGGAACTAGATGAGATTTTCTTTAAACATATGCCTGTTTTGAAACACAATTTGCCTGTTGAAACTCTTGGAGATCCTCTACCACCCAAGAGTGATCATGTGTTCGATCTTAAACAATTACCTGATACATCAAAATATGCTTATCATGGTGAAAAGAAGATATATCCTGTTATTATTAGTGCTAACCTTTCAGAGCATGAAGAAACGAAATTATTGAAAACTCTGAAGAAGCACTGTCCCGCTATTGGAGCCTAATGATTTTAAGGGCAGTAGTCCCACTCTATGTGATCATAAAATTAATATGGAGCCTGATGCTAAACCCGTTGTTAATCACCAACGACGATTAAAACCTAAGATGAAAGAAGTGGTAAGAAATGAAATATTAAAGCTTCTGGAAGCAGGTATAATTTATCCTATTGTTGATAGTAGATGGGTAAGTCCTGTTCATTGTGTCCCTAAGAAGGGAGGTATTAATGTTGTTCCTAATGATAGGAATGAATTGATTCCACAAAGAATTGTCACGGGTTATAGAATGGTAATTGATTTCAGAAAATTAAACAAAGCTACAAGGAAAGATCATTACCCTCTACCTTTTATTGATCAAATGCTAGAAAGACTATCTAAATTTACACACTTTTGCTTTCTAGAGGTTATTCTGTTTTTTCTAAAATACCCGTGTCACAAGAGGATCAAGGAAAAGCTACTTTTACTTGCCCTTTCGGTACCTTTGCTTATAGATGTATGCCTTTTGGTTTATGCATTGCACCTGCTACCTTTCAAAGATGTATGACTGCTATATTCTCTGACTTTTGTGAAAATATTGTTGAGTTTTTCATGGATGATTTCTCCATTTATGGAACTTCTTTTGATGATTGCTTAAGCAACCTTGATCGAGTTTTGCAGAGATGTGAAGAAACTAATCTTGTCTTGAATTGGGAGAAGTGCCACTTTATGATTAATGAAGGTATTGTCTTGGGGCATAAAATTTCTGAAAGAGGTATTAAAGTTGATAAAGCTAAAGTTGATGCTATTGAAAAGATGTCGTGTCCTAAAGATATCAAAGGTATAAGAAGTTTCCTTGGTCATGTTGGTTTCTATAGGAGGTTTATTAAAGACTTCTCTAATATTTCTAGGCCTCTCACTAATCTCTTGCAAAAAGATGTTCCATTTGTTTTTGATGATGATTGTGTAGAAGCATTTGAAATTCTTAAGAAAGCCTTGATTTCTGCACCTATTGTTCAACCACCTGATTGGAACCTACCCTTTGAAATTATGTCTGATGCTAGTGATTATGTTGTAGGTGTTGTTCTAGGACAAAGAGTTGATAAGAAATTAAATGTTATCCGTTATGCTAGTAAAACTCTAGACAGTGCTCAAAGAAATTATGCTACAATAGAAAAAGAATTTTTAGCAGTTGTCTTTGCTTGTGATAAGTTCAGATCTTATATTGTTGATTCCAAAGTAACTGTTCACACCGATCATGCTGCTATTAAATACCTTATGGAAAAGAAAGATGCTAAACCTAGACTTATTAGATGGGTTCTCTTGCTGCAAGAATTTGATTTGCATTTTATTGATAGAAAGGGAGCTAAGAACCCCGTAACAGACAATTTGTCTAGGTTAGAAAATATTCTTGATGACCCACTACCTATTGATGATAGCTTTCCTGATGAACAATTAGCTGTCATAAATGCTTCTCCTAGTGCTCCTTGGTATGCTGATTATGCTAATTACATTGTTGCTAAATTTATACCACCTAGCCTCATATACCAGCAAAAGAAAAAGTTTTCTATGATTTAAGATATTACTTTTGGGATGACTCACACCTATATAAATAAGGAGTAGATGGTGTTATTAGACATTGTGTACCTGAGCATGAACAGGAACACATCCTACGCAAGTGTCACTCTGAAGCTTATGGAGGATACCATGCTGGAGATAGAACTGCACACAAGGTATTACAATCTGGTTTTTATTGGCCTATTCTCTTCAAAGATGCTCGTAAGTATGTCTTGTCTTGTGATGAATGTCAAAGGATTGGTAATATTAGTAGACGTCAAGAAATGCCTATGAATTATTCACTTGTTATTGAGCCATTTGATGTTTGGGGATTTGATTATATGGGACCTTTTCCTTCCTCTAATGGGTATACACATATTTTGGTTGATGTTGATTATGTTACTAAGTGGATAGAAGCTATTCCAACTAGTAGTGCTGATCATAACACCTCCATTAAAATGCTTAAAGAAGTTATTTTCCCGAGGTTTGGAGCCCCTAGATATTTAATGACTGATGGTGGTTCACACTTTATTCATGGTGTTTTCCATAAATTGCTTTCGAAGTATGATGTTAACCATATAATTGCATCTCCTTATCATCCTTAGTCTAGTGGTCAAGTAGAATTGAGTAACCGAGAAATAAAGTTGATTTTACAAAAGACTGTTAATAGATCTAGAAAGAATTGGTCTAAGAAACTTGATGATGCATTATGGGCTTATAGAACAGCTTATAAAAAATTCTATGGGTATGTCTCCATATAAAATGGTTTATGAAAAAGCATGTCACTTACCTCTTGAACTAGAACATAAAGCTTATTGGGCAATTAAAGAGCTCAACTATGATTTCAAACTTGCCGGTGAAAAGAGGTTATTTGACATTAGCTCATTTGATGAATGGAGAACCTAAGCCTATGAGAATGCTAAGTTGTTTAAACAAAAAGTTAAAAGATGGCATGGCAAAAGTATACAAAAACGTGAATTTAATGTAGGTGACCATGTCTTGCTATACAACTCTCGTTTAATATATTTTGCTAGAAAACTTCTCTCTAAATGGGAAGGTCCTTATATTATCGAGGAGGTCTACCGTTCCGGTGCCATCAAAATCAACAACGCAGAAAGCACCAACCCGAAGGTGGTAAACGGGCAAAGAATCGAACATTATATCTCAGGTACTCCCATAAATGTTGAGACAAATATTATTAATACCATAACACCGGAGGAGTACATAAGCTAGACCTACCAGAACGTTTCAGACTCCGAAATGGAATAGGTATGTGGTACGGTAAGTAAACCGACTCCAGAACTTGTCATATGGCAATTTTACTGTGTTTGGAATATTTAAAAAATTAGGTAAATAAAAAGTAGTCCAAAAAGTGCACGAGGAGGCGACAAGCCCTGGGGGCGCGCCTCCGTGGCTTGTGGTCACCTCGTGTGCCTTTCAGACACCGTTTTCTTGTGGAACACTTCTTTTGGTCGGTAAAAAATTATTATACAATCTCCCAAAGGTTTTGACCACTGTACCACGACAAAATCCTCTGTTCTTATTTCGAGCTATTTTTCTGATAGATCTAGATCGCTATGACATTCCCAAGCGCTCCGAAAGACAAGTTCTTCAATAAGGTCATCAACCCCTACCTCGCGGAGATGCTGCAAGACCCTCAGACCATTGAGATGCGTGAGAGGGTGCTGCACATCCGTGATGTTCAAGGACCAAGGGGGGGTCGGAAGCATGGAGACAAGGCTCGAAGCAATGGAGCAGCAAGTCTTCAAGTGCCAAGGGATGGTGGAATGTGGACTCAACTCCAGTCACTCCTTGATCACGGAATTTACCCGTGACCACAAGCTGGACGCCAAGAACATCAGAGAGGCCATCTTCAAGCTTCATGAGAAAATCTGGCATCTCCAAGCCCAGATCTATGACCTGCAAAACCAAAATTGTGAGTATGAACACAGATTTAAGAGGATGAGTTTGGCTATAGATTTGAGGATACCAGATACTCGTTCATGTTTTTACGATGGTGAACCTATGCATTGGAAGACGGAGGATAAGATTCTTTCATCATCAACAACTCCATCATCACCACCTCCGAAGACAGAGACCTAAATACATGGGTATGGGCACTCCCCTTGGCAACTGCCAAGCTTGGGGGAGGTGCCCCGGTATCGTATCACCATCACATCTTTACCCTTGTTGTTTTTCTTAGTTTGATCCTTTTGGTTATGTCTCGGTTTAGTAGAATAAAGTTTTAGTATGATCCAGCTTTGAGTTTTGCTTTGTGTTCCCTCTGTGTAATCAAGTCCGAGAGTTATATAATAAAGATTAGTTTTGAGTTGAGGGCTTTGCTTTCTTGCTATGATCATGAGAAAAAGAAATAAACAATAAAAGAAATAAAAAGCTTATATAATGATTGATATGTCTCCGACGTATCTATAATTTTTGATTGTTCCATCCTATTATATTATCTGTTTTGGATGTTTTATATGCATTAATATGCTATTTTATATGATTTTTGGGACTAACCTATTAACCTAGAGCCCAGTGCGAGTTACTGTTTTTCCCTTGTTTTAGAGTTTCACAGAAAAGGAATACCAAACGGAGTCCAAACGGACTAAAACTTTCGCGGTGATTTTTCTTGGACCAGAAGACATCCAGAGGGCTTGGAGTGCATGTCAGGAAAGCCACGAGGGGCCACAAGGTCGGGAGGCGCGCCCAGGGGGTAGGTCGCACCCCCACCCTTGTGGGCCTCTCATGACTCCACCGACCTATTTCTTTCGCCTATATATTCTCGAATATCCGAAGACCTTCCAGGGGAGCCACGAAACCACTTTTCCACCCCCGCAACCTTCTGTACCCATGAGATCCCATCTAGGGGCCTTTTTCGGCGTCCTGCCGGATGGGGATTCGACCACAGAGGGAATCTACATCAACACCAGTGCCTCTCTGATGAAGCATGAGTAGTTTACCACAGACCTATGTTGGGGAACGTAGCAGAAATTCAAAATTTTCCTACGTGTCACCAAGATCTATCTATGGAGAAACCAGCAACGAGGGGAAGGAGAGTGCATCTACATACCCTTGTAGATTGCTAAGCGGAAGCGTTCAAGTGAACGGGGTTGATGGAGTCGTACTCGCCGTGATCCAAATCACCGATGACCAAGTTCCGAACGGACGGCACCTCCGCGTTCAACACACGTACAGCCCGGTGACGTCTCCCATGCCTTGATCCAGCAAGGAGAGAGGGAGAGGTTGAGGAAGACTCCGTCCAGCAGCAGCACAACGGCGTGGTGGTGGTGGAGGAGCGTGGCAATCCTGCAGGGCTTCGCCAAGCACCGCGGGAGAGGAGGAGGGAGAGAAACAGGGCTGCGCCATGGAGAGGTCAGAACTCGTGTGTTGGCAGCCCCAAAACCCTCAAGTATATATAGGGGAGAGGGAGGGGTGTGCGCCCCCTTTAGGGTTTCCACCCCAAGGGGTGCGGCAGCCCCCAACCCATCTAGGGTGGCGGCCAAGGGGGGGAGGGGAAACTTGCCCCCCAAGCTAGGTGGGGCGCCCCCTCCCCAAACCCTAGGCGCCTTGGGCCCTTGTGGGGGGGCGCACCAGCCCACCTGGGGCTGGTCCCCTCCCACACTTGGCTCATACAGCCCTCCGGGGCTGGTGGCCCCACTTGGTGGACCCCCTGGACCCTCCCGGTGGTCCCGGTACGTTACCGATAAAACCCAAAACCTTTCCGGTGACGAAAACAGGACTTCCCATATATAAATCTTTACCTCTGAACCATTCCGGAACTCCTCGTGACGTCCGGGATCTCATCCGGGACTCCGAACAACATTCGGTAATCACATACAAACTTCCTTTATAACCCTAGCGTCATCGAACCTTAAGTGTGTAGACCCTACGGGTTCGGGAACCATGCAGACATGACCGAGACGTTCTCCAGTCAATAACCAACAGCAGGATCTGGATACCCATGTTGGTTCCCACATGTTCCACGATGATCTCATCGGATGAACCACGATGTCGAGGATTCGATCAATCCCGTATACAATTCCCTTTGTCTAGCGGTATTGTACTTGCCCGAGATTCGATCGTCGGTATCCCGATACCTTGTTCAATCTCGTTACCAGCAAGTCTCTTTACTCGTTCCGTAACACATCATCCCGTGATCAACTCCTTGATCACATTGTGCACATTATGATGATGTCCTACCGAGTGGGCCCAGAGATACCTCTCCCTCACACGGAGTGACAAATCCCAGTCTCGATTCGTGCCAACCCAACAGACACTTTCGGAGATACCCGTAGTGCACCTTTATAGCCACCTAGTTACGTTGTGACGTTTGGCACACCCAAAGTATTCATACGATATCCGGGAGTTGCACAATCTCATGGTCTAAGGAAATGATACTTGACATTAGAAAAGCTTTAGCATACGAACTACACGATCTTGTGCTATGCTTAGGATTGGGTCTTGTCCATCACATCATTCTTCTAATGATGTGATCCCGTTATCAATGACATCCAATGTCCATGGTCAGGAAACCGTAACCATCTATTGATCAACGAGCTAGTCAACTAGAGGCTTACAAGGGACATGGTGTTGTCTATGTATCCCCACATGTATCTGAGTTTCCTATCAATACAATTCTAGCATGGATAATAAACGATTATCATGAATAAAGAAATATAATAATAACCTATTTATTATTGCCTCTAGGGCATATTTCCAACAACCTACAGGTCCATAGCTAGTAGCTAGATGGCTTCTTCTCTCTCTTTGATTCGCAATACAAAGTTCTCCTCGATGTTCTTGGAGATCTATTTGATGTCATACTCTTTTGCGGTGTGTTTGTCGAGATTAGATGAATTGTGGATTTACGATCATCTTAAGAATATTATTTGAATCTCCTCTGAATTCTTATATGCATGATTTGATATCTTTGCATGTCTCTTCAAACTATCGATTTGGTTTGGCCAACTAGATTGTTTTTTCTTGCAATGGGAGAAGTGCTTAGCTTTGGGTTCAATCTTGCGGTGCTCGATCCTAGTGACAGAAGGGGAACCGACACGTATTGTATTGTTGCCATCGAGGATAACAAGATGGGGTTTTCATCATATTGCTTGAGTTAATTCCTCTACATCATGCCATCTTTCTTAATGTGTTACTCTATTCTTATGAATCTAATACTCTAGATGCATGCTGGATAGCGGTCGATGTGTGGAGTAATAGTTGTAGATGCAGAATTGTTTCGGTCAACTTGATACGACTGCCTATATTCATGATCATTGCCTTAGATATCGTCATAACTTTGCGCTTTTCTATCAATTGCTCGGCAGTAATTTGTTCACCCACCGTAATAATTTGTATCTTGAGAGAAGCCTCTAGTGAAACCTATGGCCCCCGGGTCCATTTTCCATCATATTAGTTTATGTCAACTTGCAATTTCTATCACCGTTCCATTATTTTGCAATCTTTTACTTTCTGTTCCGTAAACCAAAAATACCAAAAGTATTACTTTATCATTTTATCCTTCTCTATCAGATCTCACTTTGCAAATAACCGTGAAGGGATTGACAACCCCTTTGTCGCGTTGGGTGCAAGTTGGCGTTTGTTTGTGCAGGTATTCGGTGGCTTGCGCGTTGTCTCCTACTGGATTGATACCTTGGTTATCAAAAGCTGAGGGAAATACTTACTCTACTTTGTTGCATCACCCTTTCCTCTTCAAGGGAAAGACCAACGCAAGCTCAAGAGGTAGCAGGAAGAATTTCTGGCGCCGTTGCCGGGGAGATCTACGCCAAGTCAAGACATACTAAGTACCCATATACATTATTTGACATTCTCTTCTCGTTTTCCTCTCCCCCACTTCAAAATGATTTTCGAAAAGTTTCGCCTTTTCTTCTCCCCTCTTTCGTTCGTCTTCTTCTTTGCTTGCTCATTTGCTAGTTGCCCCCATGTCTGAAAATCTTGAGGAAAAACTTGAAACTTACTCTTTGGATCCTGGAACTAAAAAGCCTCCTAATCACAAAACTAAAACCTTTCGTATAGGAGATGGTAATATTATTGGGAAAAGTGCTATCCAAGAATTTTTCGATTGTACGGGACCCTTTCCTATCAATAAATGAACTATTCTTCTTGAGACAAATTGTTATGCTAATGCTATTGTTATGCTTGTTGAGAAATTAGAAATAAAATTTGTGCATCTTCATCCTGCTTTGCAAACAATGTTCTATGAACTTCCTAATATCAATCATCCTATAGCTAAAAAGCTTGCTACTATTATCCTTATGCATGAATTTGATTTTATAATACAAGAAGCTAGGGATATTTTTGCTTTCTACAAAAAGGATGTTGAACACCCTCCAATTATAGGCATTCTCCATGATAAAGAAACTGTGCGTAGTTTGGAATCTAGGGACTACCAATCTTATAGTGTAAATCTTAGGAAGAGAGTTCCTCATTCAGAGATATCTCAATCTTTGTATCTTGAGGCTTTCTAGGAGTTTGATTGGACAACTATAGGAATTTAAGTAGGATCTAATAGGGATTGGTTGAATAAAATGATGAAGGAACCAGTTAGAACGAGCTACATATTTTATATGATGATATATACGATGATGATCCCGATTATGGGTTTATGAATGTGAAGATTACCAATCAAAGTCCTTTTCATGGTCTAAGTTCATCCACTAGGAGGGAAATAAAGGAAAGAATAGAATCGCTAAGACGCGTCTTGGAAGACTTGATGAGAAAAGAATTGCATACCGAAGATGAGAATACCTAGATCTATTTGTGTTGTTATGCCTAGCTAAGGGCGTTAAACAATAGCGCTTGCTGGGAGGCAACCCAACTTTATTTTTGTTTTTGCTTTTTAGGTTCTGTTTTGCATTGAATAATTCATCTAGCCTCTGGTTAGATGTGGTTTTGTGTTTTAATTAGTGTTTGTGCCAAGTAATACCTTTGGGATAGCTTAGGGTAATAGTTGATTTGATCTTGCTGAAAAAACAGAACTTTTGCGCTCAGTCCCAAAATTGTTTAAAATCACAGAAGGGTGATAAAATCCTGAATTTTTTTATAGTAGATTGATATACAAATTTCCCTTGTTTTCCTAATTTTTCAGAACTTTTGGAGTTACATAAGTATGCGAAATATCTAGATTACTACAGGTTGTTATGTTTTTGACACATTCTGTTTTTCGCGTGTTGTTTGCTTATTTTGATGAATCTATGGCTAGTATCGGGGGGTATGAACCATGGAAAAGCTTGAATACAGTAGATATTACACCAATATAAATAAATGATGAGTTCACAACAGTACCAAAAGCGGTGATTTATTTTCTTATACTAACGGAGCTTACGAGATTTTCTGTTGAGTTTTGTGTTGTGAAGTTTGCAAGTTTTGGGTAAGGATCTGATCGACTATGGAATAAGGAGTGGCAAGAGACTAAGCTTGGGGATGCCCAAGGCATCCAAAGGTAATATTCAAGTATACCAAGATCCTAAGCTTGGGGGTGCCCCGGGAAGGCATCCCCTCTTTCGTCTTCGTCTATCAATAACTTTACTTGAGGCTATATTTTTATTCACCACATGATATGTGTTTTGCTTGGAGCGCCTTGTATGATTTGAGTCTTTTCTTTTTAGTATGCCACAATCATCCTTGCTGTACACACCTTTTGAGAGAGACACGCATGAATCGTGATTTATTAGAATACTCCATGTGCTTCACTTATATCTTTTGAGCTAGGCAAATTTGCTCTAGTGCTTCCCTTATATCTTTTTAGAGCACGGCGGTGGCTTTATTTTATAGAAATTGATGAACTGTCATGCTTCACTTATATTATTTTGAGAGTCTTTAAAACAGCATGGTAATTTGCTTTGGTTATAAAATTAGTCCTAATATGATAGGCATCCAAGAGGGATATAATAAAAACTTTCATATGAAGTGCATTGAATACTATGAGACGTTTGATTCATTACGATTGTTTTGAGATATGAAGATGGTGATATTAGAGTCATTCTAGTGAGTAATTGTGAATTTGAGAAATACTTGTGTTAAAGTTTGTGAGTCCCGTAGCATGCACGTATGGTGAATCGTTATGTGATGAAGTCGGAGCATGATTTATTTAATAATTGTCTTCCTTATGCGTAGCGGTCGGGAATGAGGGATGGCCTTTTCCTACCAATCTATCCCCCTAGGAGCATGCGTGTAGTACTTTGTTTTGATGACTAATAGATTTTTGCAATAAGTATGTGAGTTCTTTATGACTAATGTTGAGTCCATGGATTATACGCACTCTCACCTTTCCGCCATTGCTAGCCTCTCTAGTACCGCGCAACTTTCGCTGGTACCATACACCCACCATATACCTTCCTGAAAACAGCCACCATACCTACCTATTATGGCATTTTCATATCCATTCCGAGATATATTTCCATGCAACTTTCCACCGTTCCATTTTATATGACGCGCATCATCATTGTCATATTGCTTTGTGTGATCATGTAGTTGACATTGTATTTGTGGCAAAGCCACCGGTCATCATTTTTTATACATGTCTCCAAAGTAGCACCATGATCTTCATGATAGAGAGTCTCCTATTATATCACTTTCATATACTAGTGGGAATCTTTTGTTATAGAACTTGCCTTGTATATTCCAATGATGGGCTTCGTCAAATTGCCCTAGGTCTTCGTGAGTAAGCGAGTTGGATGCACACCCACTTAGTTTCTTCTTGAGCTTTCATAAACTTATAGCTCTAGTGCATCCATTGCATGGCAATCTCTACTCACTCACATTGATATCTATTAATGGGCATCACCATAGCCCGTTGATACGCCTAGTTGATGTGAGACTGTCTCCTTATTTTTGTCTTCTCCACAACCATCGTCTATTCCACCTATAGTGCTATGTCCATGGCTCACGCTCATGTATTGCATGAAAGTTGAAATTTTTTGAGAACATCAAAAGTATGAAACAATTTCTTCGCTTGTCATTGGGGTTGTGCATGATTTGAATATTTTTTGTGATGAAGATGGAGCATAGCCAGACAATATCATTTTGTAGGGATAAGCTTTTTTTGGCCATGTTATTTTGAGAATACATAATTATCTTGTTAGTATGCTTGAAGTATTATTGTTTTTATGTCAATATTAAACTTTTGTTTTGAATCATACGGATCTGAACATTCATGCCACAATAAATAGAATTACATGGATAAATATGTTAGGTAGCATTCCACATCAAAAATTCTGTTTTTATCATTTACCTACTCGAGGACGAGCAGGAATTAAGCTTGTGGATGCTTGATACATCTCCAACGTATCTATAATTTTTTATTGTTCCATGCTATTATACTATCTGTTTTGGATGTTTTATATGCATTAATATGCTATTTTATATGATTTTTGGGACTAACCTATTAACCTAGAGCCCAGTGCCAGTTCCTGTTTTTTTCCTTGTTTTAGAGTTTTGTAGAAAAGGAATACCAAACGGACTGCAAACGGAATGAAACTTTCGCGATGATTTTTCTTGGACCAGAAGACATCCAGAGGGCTTTGAGTGCACGTCAGGAAAGCCACGAGGTAGCCACAAGGTCGGGAGGCGCCCCCCACCCTTGTGGGCCCCTCGTGACTCCACCGACCTATTTCTTCCGCCTATATATTCTCAAATATCCCAAAACCTTCCAGGGGAGCCACGAAACCACTTTTCCACCGCCGCAACCTTCTGTACCCGTGAGATCCCATCTAGGGGCCTTTTCCGTTGTCCTGTCGGAGGGGGATTTGATCACGGAGGGCTTCTACGTCAACACCATTGCCTCTCCGATGAAGCGTGAGTAATTTACCACAGACCTACGGGTCCATAACCAGTAGCTAGATGGCTTCTTCTCTCTCTTTGATTCTCAATACAAAGTTCTCCTCGATGTTCTTGGATATCTATGCGATGTAATACTCTTTTGAGGTGTGTTTGCCGAGATCCAATAAATTGTGGATTTATGATCAGCTTATCTCACAAGTACGCGTCGGTGCTATACAAACGGTTTTAAACCCCTTTCTGCGACGACATTTGGAACCGTCACCTAGTGAGTGACGGCGATAGGGGGTCCTTCCCATACGACCCATAAACCGTCGGGGATATGCCCTCCTGGCACACACGCTCGGCAAAATGAGGCCGTGTGCGACCGGCGAGCACTCAAATACGGAAATAAGTACAATAGAGCTAAAAATTACAATTAGACAGGCGAAATTGTTTCCAGTCGCAAGCACATCCCACACAGTCAGTCCCCGCTAAACGGTTCCGTTCGTGTGTACATCGCACACAGTCGCTCCAAGGAAAATGTTTCCGTTCATAGGTACATCACACACAATTTTTCCCGTTAAATCGTTTGTGATAGCGTTGCCATTGCAAACGATATTAACAATTTTATCGTTTGCGTTATTGAATGCATCACACATGGTGCGTAGAAGAAAATGTGTGGCAAAGGTTGTCCATCACACATAGTTTTTATGTGGTAAACGCAAACAGTTTTCAAGAGGATGTCATGTGTGTAGTGGAGATTAATCGCACACGTAGTGGATCATAGAAACGTTTCTGATCTTCACGTCTATCGCAGACGTTTCACTTTCGCAAACCATGTGTAGTGTAATCCCTAATTTAAAAATCACATGTTTTGATTTGAAAGTAGGCAATCACTTATTTCATATCCAACCATGTTTATTACAAATATAGGTTCAACCACGAATGCATAATTTGATGCACAGGTACATATACTGAAGAACTACAGACGCACCAAGTAAAGAATGATGAACCACAGTTGTACTAAAGACTGTAAAGAGAGAGGCGAAAGACATTCTGGTTGCTAGAGAAGGTGAAGCAGAATGCACATATTGTGCCCTCCTCCATGCGTAAGGCACGCACGACTCTAGGCCAACCCCTTGTGATGGCTGCCCGTTCATCCTTCACTGTCTTCATTATGACTTCTCGATGCTCATTGTAGTCTGGATGAAATACTTTAACCTTCATTGCATGTCCACCAATCATGTACTTTGCGAGGTAATCTTGAGTGAACTTCTTTGGGAACCACTGGGAACGAAAAAGATTGAGACATTGTTGTCTAACAACTCATTATGGGCAGTAAAAAGAGAAGGCTGCAGAGTTTGTAGTTGCCATCCTACAGCTCACTGTTGTGTTGGATAGAGCATAAACAAATAATTTGCTTGCCACCATTCATATCTTTTTGCTAATAATCCTTATCAGTTTCCTCACTTGATGCTTGTTCATGAATATCTCATTGCCCCATACATAAAAAGGGTCGATGCGTGGATCCTTGCCAAGGGCATATGTAAGTACAAGCAACAAGTCAATATTAGAAGCTAACAAGTGTCCATGCCTAGATCTATATGCACTACATTATGGAAGACGGGGGGAGTACAAGTCGAGGGATGAATCTAACATCGACGGAAAATGGTGGCCACTCCCGTTGTTGTCCTGCATAAGTAGTGGAAAGGCATGATAAGTACAACAACCTTAACATCAAACAAATATAGCAAAGGTAAACAACATCATCTCCAAATGATAGCTTGAATGTGTTGGTTTCAGCATGCTGTTAAAGCAGATATAAAATGGAAGGCAATGTTACCGACATCAGGCTTAACAGCCATCAAGTATTGCAATTCAAACTGGTATTGTTGAAAATGAATAGAATGTAGGTGATGCTTAAACATCACACCGGATAAATGTGTAAAACTGAAATAAAGGGCATGTGTTAACTACACCAGGAATAACTGGAACCAAATATAGTCGTTCAAACTAGTATTGATGTAGTCGAGCAGCACAGTTCCGACTTGCACATAATGAACAACACCTTGTGAATGACTGAAATAAACAAGGCATAAATGGCCAGTATAACAACCAAATATAGCCATTCAAAACTGGAAAGAGTCTCACTGCAACCAACCTAACAAGCAAATACAGATAAACAGGGCATATGCTTGAAAGCTGGACAAATGCTCACTTCAACCAACCTAACAAGAAAATAAAGATAAACAAGGCATCTGCTTCATAAATGGACAACTGCTAAAAAAGCAACCTAACAATCAAATACAAATAAACAAGGCATCTTCTTGATAACTGGACAAATGCTAAAAAAAAGCAACCTAACAACCAAATACAGATAAACAAGGCACCTACTTGATAACTGGACAAATGCTCACTGAAACCAAAGTAAGAACTAAATACATATAAACAAGGCATCTGCTTGATAACTGGAAAAATGCTCACTCCAACCAACCTAACAACCAAATACAGATAAACAAGGCATCTACTCACTATAAACAACCAAATATAGCCATTCGTGAAACTGAAGTGGATAATTCATACTTAAACATCACTTAGCCCTATTGAACAATACATTTTTGCATAACTGAAATAATTAAACATGGCACAGTTAAAGCACCGCACGACAAATGCTACTACAACAAAGGGTACGGGTTGGCAAGCTAGAAAAGGTAAGATTTGCTGATAGAATGTTGCCTCACATTTCATGGATGGGATCCTTCCAGTTGGAAGAGCACAGACCCATGGTGCGCTCTCTGATGTCATAGATGGGTTGTTTCACCTTGGAAGAACCTTCATGGGTGCCCTCCTCGTGGTCGTGGCCGATGAGATCTGACTTGGCAATTGAGGATCCCAAGACACCGCCGTAGAATGTGTCCTTCAGAAATAACAAAATGGGCTCGATGGCTTATAAAGCTCGCAAATCCTTGACCGCTTGGCGGAGGAGATCAGCGGCAGGGCCTGATAACCCACAAGAATAGGGGATCGCAATAGTTTTGGAGGGTAGAGTATTCAACCCAAATTAATTGATTCGACACAAGGGGAGCCAAAGAATATTCTCAAGTATTAGCAGTTGAGTTGTCAATTCAACCACACCTGGATAACTTAGTATCTGCAGCAAAGTATTTAGTAGCAAAGTAGTATGGAAGTAACGGTAACAGTAGCAAAAGTAATATTTTGGGGTTTTGTAGTGATTGTAACAGTAGCAACGGAAAAGTAAATAAGGGGAGAACAATATTTGAAAAGCTCGTAGGCATTGGATCGGTGATGGAGAATTATGCCGGATGCGGTTCATCATGTAAGAATCATAACATAGGGTGACACAGAACTAGCTCCAATTCATCAATGTAATGTAGGCATGAATATAGGCATACGTGCTTATGGAAAAGAACTTGCATGACATCTTTTGTCCTACCCTCCCGTGACCAAAGCATTAACACATAGTGAATACATGAACTCCTCAAACTATGGTCATCACCGGGAGTGGTCCCGATTATTGTCACTTCGAGGTTGCCGGATCATAAGACATAGTAGGTGACTATAGACTTGCAAGATAGGATCAAGAACTCACATATATTCATGAAAACATAATAGGTTCAGATCTAAAATCATGGCACTCAGGCCCTAGTGACAAGCATTAAGCATAGCAAAGTCATAGCAAAATCAATCACAGAACATAGTGGATACTAGGGATCAAACCTTAACAAAACTAACTCGATTACATGATAAATCTCATCCAACCCATCACCGTCCAACAAGCCTACGATGGAATTACTCATGCACGGCGGTGAGCATCATGAAATTGGTGATGGAGGATGGTTGATGCTGACGATGGCGATGGATTCCCCTCTCCGGAGCCCCGAACGGACTCCAGATCAGCCCTCCCGAGAGGTTTTAGGGCTTGGCGGCGG
Source organism: Aegilops umbellulata (assembly GCA_032464435.1). NCBI lineage: Eukaryota > Viridiplantae > Streptophyta > Magnoliopsida > Poales > Poaceae > Aegilops > Aegilops umbellulata. Next base: position 361,718,475 of record CP136057.1, read on the forward strand.
ATTCGTATTGTAAAACGCGATGAATCTTTCTTTCTGATTTTTTTTCTCCCCGAACACGAATATATGGAGTTGGAGTTGAGGTCGGTGGAGCAACAGGGGGCCCACGAGGCAGGGGGCACGCCCAGGGGGTAGGCGCACCCCCACCCTCGTAGACAGGTGGTGGGCCCCTGGCCTTGATTCTTTCGCCAATATTTTTAATATTTTCCAAAAAAAAGTTCCGTGGAGTTTTAGGTCATTTCGAGAACTTCTGTTTCTGCACATAAATAACACCATGGCAATTCTGCTGAAAACAGCGTCAGTCCGGGTTAGTTCCATTCAAATCATGCAAGTTAGAGTCCAAAACAAGGGCAAAAGTGTTTGGAAAAGTAGATACGATGGAGACGTATCAACTCCCCCAAGCTTAAACCTTTGCTTGTCCTCAAGCAATTCAGTTGATAAACTGAAAGTGATAAAGAAAAACTTTTACAAACTATGTTTGCTCTTATTGTTGTAAATATGTAAAGCCAGCATTCAAGTTTTCATCAAAGATTATGAACTAACCATATTCACGATAACTCTTAGGTCTCATGTTTACTCATATCAATGGCATAATCAACTAGCGAGCAATAATAATAAATCTCGGATGACAACACTTTCTCAAAACAATCATAATATGATATAACAAGATGGTATCTTGCTAGCCCTTTCTGAGACTGCAAAACATAAATGCAGAGCACCTTTAAAGATCAAGGACTGACTAGACATTGTAATTCCTGGTAAAATAGATCCAGTCATAGTCATACCCAATATAAATTAATAGTAATGAATGCAAATGACAGCGGTGCTCTCCAGCTGGTGCTTTTTAATAAGAGGGTGATGACTCAACATAAATGTAAATAGATAGGCCCTTCGCAGAGGGAAGCAGGGATTTGTAGAGGTGCCAGAGCTCGATTTTAAAGCAGAGATGAATAATATTTTGAGCGGCATACTTTCATTGTCAACATAACAACCAAGAGATGGTGATATCTTCCATGCTACACACATTATAGGCGATTCCCAAACAGAATGGTAAAGTTCATACTCCCCCTCCACCAACAAGCATCAATCCATGGCTTGCTCGAAACAACGAGTGCCTCCAACTAACAACAGTCCCAGGGGAGTTTTGTTTGCAATTATTTTGATTTGATTTGCATAAAGCATGGGACTGGGCATCCCGGTGACCAGCCATTTTCTCGTGAGTGAGGAGAGGAGTCCACTCCTCTTGAGAATAACATGCCTAACATGGAAGATACGGACAGCCCTAGTTGATACATGAGCTATTCGAGCATACAAAACAGAATTTCATTTGAAGGTTTAGAGTTTGGCACATACAAATTTACTTGGAATGGCAGGTAGATACCGCATATAGGAAGGTATAGTGGACTCATATGGAATAACTTTGGGGTTTAAGGTATTGGATGCACAAGCAGTATTCCCGCTTAGTACAAGTGAAGGCTAGCAAAAGACTGGGAAGCGACCAACTAGAGAGCGACAACAGTCATGAACATGCATTAAAATTAATAAACATTGAGTGCAAGCATGAGTATGATATAATCCACCATGAACATAAATATCGTGAAGGCTATGTTGATTTGTTTCAACTACATGTGTGAACATGTGCCAAGTCAAGTCACTTGAATCATTCAAAGGAGGATACCACCCCATCATATCACATCACAACCATTTTAATAGCATGTTGGCACGCAAGGTAAACCATTATAAGCTCCTAGCTAATTAAGCATGGCATAAGTAACTATAATCTCTAATTGTCATTGCAAACATGTTTATTCATAATAGGCTGAATCAGGAACGATGAACTAATCATATTTACAAAAACAAGAGAGGTCGAGTTCATACCAGCTTCTCTCATCTCCATCAGTCCATCATATATCGTCATAATTGCCTTTCACTTGCACGACCGAACGATGTGAATAATAATAATAGTGCACGTGCATTGGACTAAGCTGGAATCTGCGAGCAATAAACAGGAGAAGACAAGGCAATATGGGCTCTTGGTTAAATCAACAATAATGCATATAAGAGCCACTTCAAAAATTTAATCATGGTCTTCTCCTATCGACCCCCAAAGAAAAGAAAAGAAATAAAACTATTTACACGGGAAAGCTCCCAACAAGCAAAAGAAGAACGAGAAATCTTTTTGGGTTTTCCTTTTAATTATTACTACTGCAGCAAGAAAGTAAACTAACTTAAAGCTACAACTAATTTTTTTTGGTTTTTCTTAAGGTTTTTCAAACACACAAGAAGCAAGCATAAAAAACAAAATAAACTAGCATGGATAATACAATGAAAGAGTATGAGCACCGACATTTAGCAATGAGTGTGTAAACATAAATGTAATGTCGGTGGGAAATACGTACTCCCCCAAGCTTAGGCTTTTGGCATAAGTTGGTCTATTGCCACGGATGGCCTGGCAGATATCCAAAGTTGTAGTTGGGGTCGTACTGAGATGCAGCGGCTATTGCATCGTGGGCTGCAGCTTGGAGGCGAGCTTCCCTCGTCCTCCTTTCGTACTCATTTGCCTCCTCCCTTGTTATAAAGTGTCTCCCCTTTGCCTGAAAGTCAAAGAGAGTAGGGGCAGGAAGAACAATATTGACGATGTGATGCCTATCAAAGATTAGTCGGTACTGGAGAGTTGGTTCATTCCTCTCGACAACCTGATGGTGAACCATAGCATTAAAGTCTAGATAAGTAGGAGGCAATTCAATATCATCATCGCGTATGATTACACTAAGAAAATCAGCTAAGCGGGTTGCATAAATTTCACCAAAGAAATCTCCATTAAATCTATTATTATGCAACCTACGTGCAACTCCCAAATTATAACTTTTATCTCCTAACACAGCGCTCCTGAGAACACTGAGGTCAGGGACACACATATGACATGCTTCATCTTTACCATTTATGCACCTACCTATAAAGAGAGCAAAATAATGTATAGCAGGAAAATGGATGCTCCCTATGGTAGCTTGTGCTATATCTCTAGATTCCCCTACAGTTACTGAGGGAGTCCTGGATTAGGGGGTGTTCGGGTAGCCGGACTATACCTTCGCCGGACTCCTAGACTATGAAGATACAAGATTGAAGACTTCGTCCCGTGTCCGGATGAGACTTTCCTTGGCGTGGAAGGCAAGCTTGGCGATGCGGATATTCAAGATCTCCTACCATTGTAACCGACTCTGTGTAACCCTAACCCTATCCGGTGTCTATATAAACCGGAGGGTTGTAGTCCGTAGGGCAACCATCTTCATACACAATCATACCATAGGCTAGCTTCTAGGGTTTAGCCTCCTTGATCTCGTGGTAGATCTACTCTTGTACTACCCATATTATCAATATTAATCAAGCAGGAGTAGGGTATTACCTCCATCGAGAGGGCCCGAACCTGGGTAAAAAACATCGTGTCCCTTGTCTCCTGTTACCATCCGGCCTTGACGCATAGTTCGGGACCCCCTACCCGAGATCCGCCAGTTTTGACATCGACATTAGTGCTTTCATTGAAGGTTCCTCTGTGTCGTCGCCTTTAGGCCCGATGGCTCCTTCGATCATCAACAACAATGAAGTCCAGGGCGAGACTTTTCTCCCCGGGCAGATCTTCGTCTTCGGCGGCTTCGCTCTGCGGGCCAATTCGCTTGGTCACCTGGAGCAGATCGAAAGCTACGCCCCTTGCCATGAAGTCAGGTTTGGAAGCTTAAACTACACGGCTGATATCCGCGGAGACTTGATCTTCGACGGGTTCGAGCCACAGCCAAGCACGCCACACTATCTCGAGGGGCATGATCTAGCTCTGCCTCCGAACAGTGTCCTGGAGGCCGCACACGCACCGGTTCCGAACCTTAACTCGGAGCCTATTGCGTCAATCGAGGATGAGCGGTTGGACGTCACCTCGGGGGCTGCGATCTCAAAGGCGATCGAGCCGAACGCCAGCCCCGCACTCCACGTGACCCGTGACTCCGAGGGTCCAGACTCTTATCCGGACTCCGAACCCCCCGTGCCCCTACCAATCGGATCCGATTGGGCACTGATAATGGAGTTCACCGCCGCGGATATCTTTCAGCACTCGCCTTTAGGCGACATCCTGAACTCTCTCAAGTCTCTCTCTTTATCAGGAGAGCCCTGGCCAGATTACGGTCAGCGAGGATGGGATACAGACGATGAAGAAATTCAAAGCCCACCCACCACCCACTTTGTAGCCACTGTCGATGATTTAACCGACATGCTTGACTTCGGCTCCAAAGACTTCGACGGTATGGACGACGAGGTAGGAGACGAACAGGAACCAGCACCTGTAGGGCGCTGGAAGGCCACCTCGTCATATGACATATATATGGTGGATACTCCAAAAGATGGAGATGGCGATGGAACGGCGGGGGATGACACCTCCAAGAAACAGTCAAAGCGCCAGCGTCAGCGGCGCCGCTCTATATCCCGCCAAAGCAAAAAACGGTGATTCCGGCACGGGAGATAATACTACCCCGGATAGCGCCGAAGAACACCCAACCCAGCAAGATTCGGCGCAGGAAGATGGAGAAGCCAGCCCTCATGAGAGAGCGGCAGAACGAGAGGTTGAGGATGATAACTATATGCCTCCCTCCGAAGACGAGGCAAGCCTCGATGACGACGAATTCGTCATACCATCAGACACCGCCGAACAAGAGCGTTTCAAACGCAGGCTTCTAGCCACGGTAAACAGCCTCAAGAAAAAGCAGCAACAGCTTAGAGCTGGCCATGATTTGCTAGCTGATAGATGGACTGAAGTCCTTGCGGCCGAAGAGTATGAACTCGAGCGCCCCTCCAAGAGTTACCCAAAGCACAGGCTGTTACCCCGATCAGAGGAGGAAGCGCCTACATCACCAGCGCACGACATGGCAGACCGGCCACCTCACGGCCGCGACAAAGAGGCCTCTCGGCCCTCCACCCAAGCCATGCCCCGACGCCGCTCAACTAAGGCACGGGAAAATGCGCCAGACCTGCAAGCCGTACTGGAGAATAAAGCAAGACAAACAAGATCGATCTACGGATCGCGTAGGCGCCCCACGGCACATGACGATGATCTTCACTTCGGATACAACAAATCCGGCCGGGCCGAACACAACAGACATAGCTCTTCCGAGCCGCGTCGTGATATAGCCCAGTACAGGGGCGCCGCACACCCACTATGCTTCACAGATGAAGTAATGGATCATAAAATCCCAGAGGGTTTCAAACCCGTGAACATCAAATCATATGATGGCACCACAGATCCGGCGGTATGGATCGAGGATTATCTCCTTCACATCCACATGGCACGTGGCGATGATCTACACGCCATCAAATACCTCCCGCTCAAACTCAAAGGACCGGCCCGACACTGGCTTAACAGCTTGCCAGCGGACTCAATCGGTTCTTGGGAGGACCTGGAAGCCGCATTCCTCGACAACTTCCAGGGCACCTACGTGCGACCACCGGATGCCGACGACTTAAGCCACATAATTCAGCAGCCAGAAGAATCGGCCAGGAAATTCTGGACACGGTTCCTAACAAAGAAAAACCAGATAGTCGACTGTCCGGACGCAGAGGCCCTAGCAGCCTTCAAGCATAACATCCGCGACGAGTGGCTTGCCCGGCACCTGGGACAGGAAAAGCCGAAATCTATGGCAGCCCTCACGACACTCATGACCCACTTTTGCGCGGGAGAAGATAGCTGGCTAGCTCGTAGCAACAACTTATCGAAGAACCCTGGTAATTCGGATACCAAGGACAAAAGTGGCAGGACACGTTGAAATAAGCAAAAGCGTCGCGTTAGCAGTGACAGCAATGAAGATACGGCAATAAATGCCGGATTCAGAGGCTATAAATCCGGTCAACGGAAAAAGCCATTCAAAAAGAATACTCAGGGCCCGTCCAGTTTGGACCGAATACTCGACCGCTTGTGCCAGATCCATGGCACCCCCGAAAGGCCAGCCAATCGCACCAACAGGGATTGTTGGGTGTTCAAGCAGGCAGGCAAGTTAAGAGCCGAAAACAAATACAAGGGGATGCATAGCGATGACGAGGAGGAGCCCAGGCCATCGAACAACAATGGACAGAAGGGGTTTCCCCCACAAGTGCGGACGGTGAACATGATATACGCAACCCACATTCCCAAGTGCGGACGTATACGCGATGGAGCCAGTCGCCCCAAAGTTCAACCCATGGTCTTCCTGCCCGATCACTTTTGATCGAAGGGACCACCCCACTAGCATCCGTCATGGCGGCTTTGCCGCATTGGTTCTCGACCCAATCATCGACGGATTTCATCTCACAAGAGTCCTCATGGACAGCGGCAGTAGCCTGAACCTGCTTTACCAGGATACAGTGCGAAAAATGGGCATCGATCCCTCAAGGATTAAGCCCACAAAGACGACCTTTAAAGGCATTATACCAGGTGTAGAGGCCAATTGTACAGGCTCAGTAACACTTGACGTGGTCTTCGGATCTCCGGATAATTTCCGAAGCGAAGAGTTAATCTTCGATATAGTCCTGTTCTGTAGTGGCTATCACGCCCTGCTCGGACGAACCGCATTTGCAAAGTTCAATGCGGTGTCGCACTACGCATACCTCAAGCTCAAGATTCCAGGCCCTCGAGGAGTAATCACGGTCAACGGAAACACCGAGCGCTCCCTCCGTACGGAGGAGCACACAGCGGCTCTCGCAGCGGAAGTACAAAGCAGCCTTCTTAGGCAATTCCCCAGTCCGGCTGTTCAAAAGCCAGACATTGCCAAGCGCGCCCAGAGTAACCTACAACAAGACCTCCTGGCACATTCTGAGCAGGCGTAGCAATGCGTCCCCAACCCCAGCCCTCGCGATATAGCGAAACCAGTGCCTCGCGTACATAACTACGCCCTTGAAATACCATGGGCACATGGGAAGGGGCACAATAACGGCACACCCAAAATACGTCTTAAAACGTACTAGGGGCTACCGGATTCCTTTTTTCTTACTTTCAGGACTCCACACTTCAGACGACCTGTCCGGCAATTCGACTGCCGCACAAACGATGCAAGATCCAGGGAAGCAGACAAAGCCATGCCGCATTATGGAACTCACAGGTGGTCTCTGTTACGAGCAGTATACCTATTTTGAATACAATTCCACGGCCTACCCCCGGTCAGGACATGTTAAATAGTCTAATATATTTTTTGCTTATTGCACTACTTGTATCGTTCGGCTCTGATAAATAGCCTCTCTATAAACAATGCATAGCTTTTTGTCTATTTTTTGCATTATCCTATTTTCATATATATGTTTTGACATGATTGCACCTGTACATCATGGTACGGCAAATACGCCAGGGGCTTCAGTATCCCTTATTATGGTGTGAGAAGTCCGTCCACTTTCACAAGTGCGGCACCCTGAGCTTATAGCACTATATGCATCGGCTCCGAATCATGATTTGAGTCAATAGTTGGGTTTGCCCGGCTCCTATGTTTTGGTGCCTTACGTTCCGCTATATCGGCTAAGGTAGCACTAGGAGAACCACTGCGATTGTGCCCCGGTTCAGCTGGGTTAAGCACCTCAGTGGAGAAAGCTAAAACTGACTGTCATGATGAGGCGAGAGACCGGTCGCTGTTCGAGAGGTTTTTCGAGTCCCTAAAGACTTATGCCGCTTCGAGCGAGGAGCCAGCTTTGTCCGGCCAAGGCGTGGATAGCGCCCCGAACTCAGTCTTCCGAACTAGGGGCTTCGTCGAAATTTAAAATTATAAAGTTCTATGGCTAAGTGAGAGTGTTCAAGCATTATAGTCCGATTGCCTGGTTCGTTGTGCTAAGCGCCTCCCTTGAAGGACCCAACCATGGTAAAAAGAGCGCTCAGGTTTATCCCGAACACCCCAGCACTAGTGGCATGGGGGCAGAAGCCGACGACCGGCCATCTCTCAATTTTTTGATAAACGGCCGCATAGAAAATAATATTTTAAATTCAATAAGCATTGCTTAGCGCATATGAACAAGTTTTCAGCGCACAGGATAAACACGAGCGAATTCATTCAAAAATGACATCCTTGGTGCATTCATCCGCCACAAGGCGGGCACCCGCAAGAACATCCTTGTAATAGTTCTCGGGCTTGCGATGCTCCTTCCCCGGCGGCGGCCCGTCCTTCACAAGCTTCTCTCCGTCCAGCTTACCCCAGTGCACCTTCGCACGGGCAAGGGCCCTACGGGCACCTTCGATGCAGACGGAGCGCTTGATGGCCTCGAGCCTTGGACATGCCTCCACCAGCCGCCGCACCAGCCCGAAATAGCTCCCAGGCAGGGCCTCTCCGGGCCACAGCCGAACTATGAAGCCCTTCATGGCCTGTTCGGCCGCCTTGTGGAGCTCGACCAGCTGTTTCAGCTAGTCGCTCAGGGGTACAGGGTGTCCGGCTTCAGAATACTGAGACCAGAACACACTCTCCATCGAGCTGCCCTCTTTAGCTCGGTAGAACATGGTGGCATCGGATATGCTGCGGGGAAGATCTGCGAACGCCCTGGAGAACTCCGGATTCGGGTAAGTGACAAGTAGTTTACTTTTATATTTCTACTTTGCATTAAGAATGCCTTACCCGCTGCTATCTTTTTCACCTCCTCCAACTCTTGGAGGGCCTTTTGGGCTTCGGCCTTGGCACCCTTGGCGGTCTCAAGGGCCGACGCGAGCTCGGATGCTTGCGCCTTTGACTCAAGCTCCAAGCTCTCATGTTTTTTCATGAGAGCCTGCAGCTCTTGCTGCACCTCGCCGACCTGAGCCCCAAGTCTTTCTCGCTCGGTGCGCTCCTCGGCCGTTTTCTTTTCGGCCTCAGATAGCGCCTGCTTGAGGGTCGCCACCTCAGTTGTGGCCCCTATAATAAGCAGTATGATCCTGTTATTTTTTGCAATCAGGCCTCTCTATAGGCACCTTTTTCTGTAGGGTATTTCTTACCTTCTTTCTCCTCGAGCTGCCGCTTGGCAAGGCCGAGCTCTTGCTCGGTCCGCCCGAGGTCCTTTTTTAGGACATCCACCTGCGCAGTCAGTGCGGCGGTGGATAGCAGCGAAGCCTGCATACGCATATTGACTCTTTATTGTTAGACTCCTGCGAAAATTAATAGATCCTCTATTCGGCTTTTCTTTCCGAATGCCAAACAGAGCATTAGGGGCTACTGTCTAGGTGGTACTATTTTGACATATTTTTACTCACCTCGAAGCCTGTTAGAAGGCTAGCGCAAGCTTCAGCCAGTCCGCTCTTGGCGGACTGAACCTTTTGGATCACCGTACTCATAATAGTACGGTGCCCCTTGTCGATGGAGGTGCCGTCAAGCACCTCCAGCAGATGGTCCAGCGACTCCGCTTGGACGGAGGTCGCTGGCTTAGAAGGCTTGCTCCTTTTGGAAGGAGTTCACCTACCGCGGCCCGGAACTGTTGAAGATTCCGGCACGGTGTCCGGCTCAAAGACGGACTTGGAGCCCTAGGGGGGTCTTGTCCCCTTCACTCCTGGAGTCCGGGAGGTTGCCTTGCGGCTCCTCCAGGACCACCTCCTCCTGCTCCGGAGCTTGTCGCAACGCCACTTCGGCGTCATCCGCAGTGCGGGGGGAGACAGCGGTCGGAACGGAGTTCACGTCCGATGAGTCCAGGGAGCCGCCCGATGATTCGTTGTATTCGGTCTGTTCGGGCTGCATAATTACATTCGACACTAAGGAAAGCTGTGCAACAAAGGAACATCATGAGTTACTCTGATGTCCAGACTTACGATTTCGCCGGACGCTTGGCCCTGTTCGGCCACTCCTCTTCGCTCTCTTCGGCGTCATGGGAGTAGTCCGGCGGAGGGGTCTTCCTTTTCCTAGACCCCTCGGCCTCCCCTGCTGGGGCGGCCTTATTCTTCTCTCCTTCCTGAGCTGGGGGGGGGGGCGAGAGCTTTCTTCTTCCTCCTCCTCGTTTTCACGGGAAGAGGGCGTCTCGGACTCGTCAGACGACGAGTCCGACACCACCACGTTACGGGCACTCTTTCGAGTCCCCGTGGTCTTCTTCTTCTTGACCTTCTTCTCCGGCACCACATAAGGTGCCAGAACCAGCAGCTTCACTAGGAGCACAGGGGCTGGATCTTCGGGCAAAGGAGCCGGACATTTAATTGGTCCGGATACCGCCTGCCAAGCCTGTTAAAGGCAAGGGAGTTTAGATCCCGCACAGAGTTAAACTGTGAAAGGAAAACAGAGCTTAATATCATGTAAAAGGTGAAGATAGCTTACCTCGCTAGCATGACGCTGCGAGCTGTATCCGCGATCCTCAGAGGCGGATGCGGGAGCCTCGATGCCCTTGAAAAGCACCTTCCAAGCATCTTCGTACGTCGTGTCGAAGAGCCTATTAAGGGTTTGGTGCTGCGCCGGGTCGAACTCCCACAAATTGAAGCCCTGTTGTTGGCACGGGAGGATCCGGCGGACGAGCATAACCTGGACTATATTAACAAGCCGGATTGTCTTGTTCACCAGGGACTGGATGCAAGTTTGCAATCCGGTCACCTCTTCTTCTTTGCCCCACGACAGGCCCGTCTCTTTCCAGGACATAAGCCGCGTGGGGGGTCCGGATCGGAACTCGGGGGCTGCGACCCATTTCAGATCGCGTGGCTCGGTGATGTAAAACCACCCTGCTTGCCACCCCTTTAGGGTCTCCACAAAGGAGCCCTCGAACCAGAGGATGTTGGCCATCTTGCCCGCCATTGCGCCTCCGCACTCCGCCTGGCTGCCGCGCACCACCTTGGGCTTGACGTTGATAGTCTTAAGCCAGAGGCCGAAATGGGGGTGGACGCGGAGGAAGGCCTCGCACACGACGATAAACGTCGAGATGTTGAGGATGAAGTTTGGGGCCAGATCGTGGAAATCCAGGCCGTAGTAGAACATGAGTCCCCGGACGAATGGGTGGAGTGGGAAGCCCAGTCCGCGGAGAAAGTGGGGAAGGAACACTACCCTCTCATGGGGCCTTGGGGCGGGGAGAAGCTGCCCCTTCTCGGGAAGCCGGTGCGGGGTGTCCCTGGACAGGTATCCGGCCTTCCTTAGCTTTTTTTACTTGAGCCTCCGTGAGGAGGAGACCATCCACTTGCCTCCTGCTCCGGACATTGCTGGAGAAGGTTGAGGTGAAAAGAGCAGGCTTGGGCGCTGGAGCTCGAGTGCGCAAGAGAGGGATTGGCAGAGGAGGAAGAAGGCGTAGGTAAAAAGGTGGATCCTTATCCCCTTATATGGGCGGATGCGGTTATGCGTCCCCACCTGCCTAATAAAACTCGCTTGCCTCCCAAGCGCCATGGTAAATGGCGCGGTTGGGTTACCCACGTCCGTATTGATGAGAATCCCGTAAAAAGGGCACACGATCTCTGCTTCGACAGGACGTGCCAAGGAAACCGCCTCGCAAAACGTGCTGAGGTGGAAAAGTAAAAACGATTCGTAAAGAACTTGGCCGTAGTGTGATGACGCACTGCGGAACACGTCAGCAGATTTGATTTGTGTTAATGTTATTCTCTCTATGGCAATATGTGGAAACTTATTTTGTAGAGCCGGACACTATTTTTGGTTTTTACAATCTTCTATGAAGGACTTGGAGGAGGAACCCGCCTTGCAATGCCGAAGACAATCTGCGTGCCGGACTCGTCGTCATTGAAGCCTGGTTTAGGGGCTACTGAGGGAGTCCTGGATTAGGGGGTGTTCGGGTAGCCGGACTATACCTTCGCCGGACTCCTGGACTATGAAGATACAAGATTGAAGACTTCATCCCGTGTACGGATGGGACTTTCCTTGGCGTTGAAGGCAAGCTTGGCGATGCGGATATTCAAGATCTCCTACCATTGTAACCGACTCTGTGTAACCCTAACCCTATTCGGTGTCTATATAAACCGGAGGGTTGTAGTCCGTAGGACAACCATCTTCATACACAATCATACCATAGGCTAGCTTCTAGGGTTTAGCCTCCTTGATCTCGCGGTAGATCTACTCTTGTACTACCCATATTATCAATATTAATCAAGCAGGAGTAGGGTATTACCTCCATCGAGAGGGCCCGAACCTGGGTAAAAAACATCGTGTCCCTTGTCTCCTATTACCATCCGGCCTTGACGCACAGTTCGGGACCCCCTACCCGAGATCCACCGGTTTTGACACCGACAGTTACACTAGCAAGAAAATCTCTAAATTCAGATTTGCGAGGTTCACTAGTACTACCCCATTGTGGAAGTTTACAAGCAGTGGTAAAATCCTCTAAGTCCATAGTATAAGAATTATCATAAAGATCAAACAAGACAGTTTGAGAATTGCGTGAAGATGAAAATTCAAACCTCCTCACAAAGGAACTAGTGAGATAGTGGTACTGATGACACTTTTCTGCCTCGAAGCTCACAAGAGCAGCGTTATGCAAATATGCGTTAAATTCTTCCTTGATTCCCGCTCAATCCATAAAGTCTTCTGAAGGCCATTCACAAGGCCGCACTGGAGCGTCCCTTGGTGGTTCATCGTCAGCATCACGCATTGCAAGCCTGGGTCCTTGCTTCCTTGAAGAACCACCTTGGTACATTTTCCTAAACATATTTCTTCCTCTGAAAAATTTCTGAAAAATTTAGTAACTTCAAATAAAAGTGAACCAAGCTCAACAAAATTGATAGCAACTACTCCTACAAGTGCCTAGAGACTATATCATGCACTAGAACTACTTGGAACCATATAAATTTGACATCCAAGCCCAAGAACATGGTCACCTAGGCAGCACAAATTTGCAATGAATAAAGCACTAGAACAAAAACTAATTGGACCAATGAAGGAGTCACATACCAAGGAACAATCCCCCAAAGCAGTTTTGTGAGAGGTGCTTTGAGGAAGGAGACCGAAAATCGCAGCAAAATGAGCTAGAACTTGTGCTTGAGCTGAATGGTGATTTTTTTTGGGAGGAAGAAGAAGTGTGTGGGTGCAGGAATAAGTGGAGGGGAGCCACCATGGGCCCACGAGGCATGTGGCGCGCCCTGTAGGGGTGGGCGCACCCTGGACCCTCGTGGCCAGGTGCTTGCTCCCCCTGCTATGTACTCAGTGCCAGATATTCTCAAATATTCCAGAAAAAAAATCATATTAAATTGGCAGGTCATTTGGAGAACTTTTATTTTCGGGGTATTTTTTATATTGCACGGATAATTCAAAAAACAGACAGAAAAATACTATTTTTACTTTATTTCAACTAAATAACAGAAAGTAAAAGGAGGGTACAGAAGGTTGTGCTTTCTAACTTCATCCATCTCATGCTCATCAAAAGGAATCCACTAACAAGGTTGATCAAGTCTTGTTAACAAACTCATTCCGAATTGCATGAAACCGGAGAAATTTCGAATAACACTATGTTACCTCAACAGGGATATGCACATCCCCTATAATAAGAATATCATATTTCTTCTTGACAGCAGGAAGAGGAAATTCAGAACCTCCAAAAATAATCGATGGAATTTTTCCAATAGAATTGATACTGTGGACCTGAGGTTGTTTCCTCGGAAAGTGTACCGTATGCTCATTACCATTAACATGAAAAGTGACATTGCCTTTGTTGCAATCAATAACAGCCCCTGCATTATTCAAAAAGGGTCTTCCAAGAATAACAGACATAATATCGTCCTCGGGAATATCAAGAATAACAAAGTCTATTAAAATCATAACGTTTGCAACCACAACAGGCACATCCTCACAAATACCTACATGTATAGCAGTTGATTTATCGGCCATTTGCAAGGATATTTTAGTAGGTGTTAACTTATTCAAATCAAGTCTACGATATAAAGAGAGAGGCATAACACTAACACCGGCTCCAAGATCACACAAAGCAGTTTTAACATAATTTCTTTTAATGGAGCATGGTATAGTGGGTACTCCTGGATCTCCTAGTTTCTTTCGTATTCCACCCTTAAAAGTGTAACTAGAAAGCATGGTGGAAATTTCAGCTTCTTGTATCTTTCTCTTATTAGTAACAATTTCCTTCATATACTTAGCATAAGGATTCATTTTGAGCATATCAGTTAATCGCATACGCAAAAAGATAGGTCTAATCATTTCAGCAAAGCGCTCAAAATCCTCATCATCCTTTTTCTTGGATGGTTTGGGAGGAAAAGGCATGGGTTTCTGAACCCATGGTTCTCTTTCTTTACCATGCTTCCTAGCAACAAAGTCTCTCTTATCATAACGTTGATTCTTTGATTGTGCGTTATCAAGATCAACAGCAGGTTCATTTTCTACATCATTATCATTGCTAGGTTGAGCATCAACATGAGCATCATCATTAACATTATTACTAGGTTCATGTTCATTACTAGATTGTGTTTCTGTATCAGAAATAGAAATATCATTCGGATTCTCGGGTATTTCAGCAATAGGTTCACCAGAAGCATGCAAAGTCCTATCATTTTTCTTTTTCTTCTTTTTAGAAGGACTAGGTGCATCTATATTAGTTCTTTGAGAATCTTGCTCAATTCTCTTAGGATGGCCTTCAGGATACAAAGGTTCCTGAGTCATTTTACCAGTTCTAGTAGCCACTCTAACAACATAGTCATTATTCTTACTATTTAATTCATTGAGCAAATCATTCTGAGCCTTAAGTACTTGTTATACTTGAGTGGTAACCATAGAAGCATGTTTACTAATGAGTTTAAGTTCACCTTTAACTCTAGACATATAATCACCCAAGTGTTAAATCATATAAGCATTTTGTTTCAATTCTCTACCAAAATAAGCATTGAAGTCTTCTTGCTTAACCATAAAGTTATCAAACTCATCCAAGCATTGGCTAGGAATCTTAGTATGAGGGATTTCAGCTTTATCATATCTATAGAGAGAATTTACCTTTACTACCTGTGTCGGGTTATCAAGACCATGAGTTTCTTCAATAGGTGATGAATTAAGATCATATATTTCTTCAACAGGCGGTAAATTAAGACCATGTATTTGTTCAATAGGAGGTAAATTCTTAACATCTTCGGCATTAATACCTTTTTCTTACATAGATTTCTTTGCCTCTTGAATATCTTCAGGACTGAGAAATAGAACACCCCTCTTCTTCGGAGTTGGTTTAGGAATAGGCTCAGGAGTTGGCTCAGGAAGTGTCCAATTATTTTCAATGGTCAACATATTATTCAATAGAATTTTAGCTTCATTCAGTGTTCTTTCCCTGAAAACAGAACCAACACAACTATCCAGGTGGTCTCTGGAAGCATCGGTTAGTCCATTATAAAAGATATCAAGTATTTCATTTTTCTTGAGAGGATGATCAGGCAAAGCATTAAGTAATTGGAGAAGCCTCCCCCAAGCTTGTGGGAGACTCTTTTTAAATTTGCACAAAATGATATATATCCCTTAAGGCAGCTTGTTTCTTATGAGCAAGGAAATATTTAGCAGAGAAGTAGTAAATCATATCCTGGGGACTACGCACTCAACCAGGATCAAGAGAATTGAACCATATTTTAGCATCACCCTTTAATGAAAACGGAAATATTTTAAGGATATATAAGTAGCGAGTTCTCTCATCATTAGTGAACAGGGTGGCTATATCATTTAATTTAGTAAGATGTGCCACAACAGTTTCAGATTTATAGCCATAGAAAGGATCAGACTCAACCAAAGTAATTATATCAGGATCAATGGAGAATTCATAATCCTTATCAGTAACAAAGATAGGTGAAGTGGCATAAGCAGGATCATATTTCATTCTAGCATTCAGAGTTTTTTTGTTTCAGCTTAGCTAATAATTTCTTAAGATCACTTCTATCATTGCAAGCAAGAAAGTCTCTTTTAGTCTCTTCATCCATAACATAGCCCTCAGGCACAACAGGCAATTCATATTTATTAGGAGAGCCTTCATCATCACTTTCATCAATATTATCAGTTTCAATAATTTCATTCTCTCTATCCCTAGCAAGTTGTTTGTCAAGCGATTCACCAAGTGGCATAGTAGTATCAAGCATAGAAGTAGTTTCATCATAAGTATCATGCATAGCAGAAGTGGCATCATCAATAACATGCGACATATCAGAATTAATAGCAGAAGTAGGTTTAGGTGTCGCAAGCTTACTCAAAACAGAAGCTGAATCAAGTGCAGAGCTAGATGGCAGTTCCTTACCTCCCCTCGTAGTTGAGGGATAAATTTTTGTTTTCTCGTCTTTCAAGTTCCTCATAGTGACCAGCAGATATAAATCCCAAGTGACTCAAAGAATAGAGATATGCTCCCCGGCAACGGTGCCAGAAAATAGTCTTGATAACCCACAAGTATAGGGGATCGCAACAGTTTTTGAGGGTAGAGTATTCAACCCAAATTTATTGATTTGACACAAGGGGAGCCAAAGAATATTCTCAAGTATTAGCAGTTGAGTTGTCAATTCAACCACACCTAGATAACTTAGTATCTGCAACAAAGTATTTAGTAGCAAAGTAGTATGGAAGTAATGGTAACAGTAGCAAAAGTAATATTTTTGGGTTTTGTAGTGATTGTAACAGTAGCAACAGAAAAGTAAATAAGCGGAGAACAATATGTGAAAAGCTCGTAGGCATTGGATCGGTGATGGAGAATTATGCCGGATGCGGTTCATCATGTAACAATCATAACATAGGGTGACACAGAACTAGCTCCAATTCATCAATGTAATGTAGGCATGTATTCCGAATATAGTCATACGTGCTTATGGAAAAGAACTTGCATGACATCTTTTGTCCTACCCTCCCGTGGCAGCGGGGTCCTAATGGAAACTAAGGGATATTAAGGCCACCTTTTAATAGAGTACCGGACCAAAGCATTAACACATAGTGAATACATGAACTCCTCAAACTATGGTCATCACCGGGAGTGGTCCCGATTATTGTCACTTCAGGGTTGCCGGATCATAAGACATAGTAGGTGACTATAGACTTGCAAGATAGGATCAAGAACTCACATATATTCATGAAAACATAATAGGTTCAGATCTGAAATCATGGCACTCGGGCCGTAGTGACAAGCATTAAGCTTAGCAAAGTCATAGCAACATCAATCTCAGAACACAGTGGATACTAGGGATCAAACCCTAACAAAACTAACTCAATTACATGATAAATCTCATCCAACCCATCACCGTCCAGCAAGCCTACGATGGAATTACTCACGCACGGCGGTGAGCATCATGAAATTGGTGATGGAGGATGGTTGATGATGACGATGGCGACGGATTCCCCTCTCCGGAGCCCCGAACGGACTCCAGATCAGCCTCCCGAGAGGTTTTAGGGCTTGGCGGCAGCTCCGTATCGTAAAACGTGATGAATCTTTCTCTTTGATTTTTTTCTCCCTGAACACGAATATATGGAGTTGGAGTTGAGGCCGGTGGAGCAACAAGGGGCCCACGAGGCAGGAGGGCGCACCCAGGGGGCAGGCGCGCCCCTCGCCCTCGTGGACAGCTGGTGGGCCCTTGGCCTTGATTCTTTTGCCAATATTTTTAATATTTTCCAAAAATAAGTTCCGTGGAGTTTCAGGTCATTCCGAGAACTTTTGTTTCTGCACATAAATAACGCCATGACATTTCTGCCGAAAACAACGTCAATCCGGGTTAGTTCCATTCAAATCATGCAAGTTAGAGTCTAAAACAAGGGCAAAAGTGTTTGGAAAAGTAGATACGACGGAGACGTATCAGGGCCGTCGAAGAGATCGACGACGGTTGAACCAGAGGGGTTGGGGATGGACCACTTAACCTGTGACATGGCCTGCGTGAAGTCGTCGTTGCGGACGAGCTTGATGTCATAGCTAGCTTTCCCGAGATACAGTAATACGCTAGCCCACTGACATGAAGCCTTCGGCATGGCAACGTATTCAACGTCTTCGCCGGCTTCCGTGGCGATGTGTTGCTTTAGGATTGACAGGTCGGGGCGAATGGCGGCCACCTCGTCAACGTCCACCGGGGAGGCCATGATAAACCTCTTCTTGTTCGAACGCTCGTCGGGCTCCCCGGGATTCGTGGTCGAGCTTAGGCTGCGACATTCTGGAGCAGGGGATGTGGATCTGGAGGGGAGGGACACCGCATGCCTCATCTAAAAACTCAGGGGAGTGGGGCAACAGTATGGGAATCGCTGGGTAACCAGAACTTTATTATCTAAGCTAGGAGAAACGGGCAGACTGGCAGGGGTTCGCGGCGGCGGCGGCGCCAGCCGCGAGCTAGGGTTCGAGGGGGGAGGGGCGGGTGGGGGACTATGGAGGGGGAGGCATTGGTGTTTGAGGATACGCCGCGGCTACTGAATTTTTTAGTAATGGTGGGTGGAGATGGTGGTGGACGAGGGAGGGCGACGGTTCAAATGCCTCGGCTACTGCAATTTTACTATAAGGTCGGTGCTGGAGGAGTGTGTGCGACGGTTGAAGTACCACAACTACTAAAATTTGGGTAAAGGAATTGATGCGGGGCGGGAGTGCCCAAGATCGCGCACGGTCCAATAACAATATGCGTGTATGATAATAAGGAAAACTGGCATGGAACCGCCGATTTTTGCAACGCTCAAGGTGGGTAGTTTGTTTTTATATTTCTAGCTAGCTGGTCTATCACACACAGTTCATGCTAATTTCCAAATAAACTTACCCGCCTTTAGCTTGCACAGGTGCTGGTTTTATAGCGCACTTGCATCGCACACGGTTAAGCTAGTACCTCCACCCTTTGCTTGCGCTTTCTGGTGATTTCAGTGCAGTTGCATTGCACATGGCTGAACCAGTACCTCCACCCTTTGCTCGCGCTTGCGCGGTCGTGGTAATTTCAGCGCACTTGCATCACACACAGTTGAGCCAGTACCTCCACCCCTTTGCTCGCGCTTGCGCGGTCGTGGTGATTTCAGCGCACTTGCATCGCACACAGTTGAGCCAATACCTCCACCTTAATTTGCTCGCGCTTGCGCGGTCGTGGTGATTTCAGCACGCTTGCATCGCACATAGTTGAGCCAGTACCTCCACCTTAATTTGCTCGCGCTTGCGCAGGCGTGGTGATTCACAACGCACTTGTATCGTACATGTTTAAGATATTATACCCATGTCCGTTGACCGTCGTCAGAGTCTTTGCAGCAAAAAATACCGTTAACGAGGGTCAAAAGATAGCCACACCAGCATGTGGCCCAAATATATATGAGTGAAAAGGGTGGTCTGTGATGTTCAAAATTCCAATGCACAACTTTGACTGCGCGGGCCCACGGTCGGGCGCGTCGCCGAAGATGGGTGAGAGGGGCCAGAAGTCAAGAACCACCTGGAAGTGGCCAAATATATGTTGGAATATTGGGGATGTTTAAAACTTTAAATACACAATGCATAACTTTGGTGGCACCTGCCTCGCAAACCCGAAAGCACCCTTGGATATATATATACACTACTCCAGGTTGCTGCTAAGGCGACACTACGATCAGAGACCCTTCGATGAAACTGTGTGCGATTCCATAATCGCAAACGGTGGTGTAAAATAAGCGTCAAAAAAGGTGCAAAACCTTTGCGATGGAGGATGCATAAAACACGGTTCAGATTTTAGTTGCGTGTGTGATGCAGGGCATACAGTTCAGCTCAATTAAATGTTTGCAATGAGGAGGAACGGAAAAAACAGGCAGCCAGATGAAGGTGTGTGCGATATACAGCATACGGTTCACTGGGATGAACTATTTATGATTAGGAAACACAAAACAAACGTGCAGCCAGATAAAGGTGTGTGCGATATACGGCATGCGGTTCACTCGGATGAAATATTTGCGTTGAGACAAGAGAACAGAAACGGTTCAATATAACAAGATGTGTGTGATACGTGGCAAACAGGTCTGTAATCAGAAATGTGTGCGAAGACCGATAATAACACAGACGATTGCTTCTAATACGTATGTGATATGCTCTGTCTACACAACATCTATTGTCCATTGGGGGACGGGCGGTCATCCGGATACGCCATAAGGATGCAAAGAGGCATCCTATCAGCAAGGACTAGCTGTTCCACCAGCAGCTCATGTAAGAGAACACTCAAGTTAAGTGTGCTCAGGCTGAAGCAGCCATCAGATGGTGACTAGATGGGAAGTTGTGTTGATGTTAAATTAACTGATAGGATGGGTCATATCTGTCAAATTAAATGACTAATACGACCCATCCCATGAGTTAATTTAACCTCGAGGTCCTTGTTTTTTATTATTTTTATTTTTTAACACATGTTAAAGAAGGTCTACCGCATTTCCTTTTAATAATGTGCGATACGTGGCATAAAGTTGATCCATCCGACCTGTTTGTGATGGAATAGGCCGTGTGTGTTGTGGGCAAACGCTTGCTAGTATTCAACCGTTTGCGATTGATGAATTCATCACCGACGGGTTCCCTAGTGTGGTCCGTGTTCATATGGTCATCATCTACTTCTTGTGCTAGCTCGATGTTCCTTCTATGCTAAGTTTCCAATAATTGAGAATATAAAAAAACAATTTCATTAATTGATGGCGCTTTATGAACACGCCACTGTTTCCCGCCATTTCCTCACATGTTTCCCGCCACCCAGCGATATTGCGCATGGGCGGCGCGTGATGCATGGAGGCGACAAGCGCAACCTGTAGCACATCCACCTTTTCCAAGCATGCCAACCCACCAAAGCGCTGCCTCTGCCATCAACCTCGTCGATGAGGAAAACGAGCAGGCGCCACAGCCCATCGAGGCCGAGGCGCTCCCCGGCAACACGATGGACGACGCCGTGATGCGCGTCATTGCCAGGGTTGAGCAGACCTTTGGCGCATGGCGCTTGAGTGCCGCGGATCAAGATAGGCATGTCAGCGCCGACAGGCTGCAGCTCGCTGCACAACATGATCGATGGCGCGCCGCAGAGCAAGCTAGGCGCGTCCGCGCTGATAGGCTACGGCTCGCCTGGAGCGCCGCAGAGCGAGAGGCGCGACACGCCGCACAACAAGAGTGGGTCCATCGGCGCTTACCTGCTATCGACACGGCGTCGCAGTTGGGTAGACGTCCCATCAGCACCGTACTTGCACCAGAAGTGGGCAGAGGCCCTCAGCACCGTACTTGCACCAGAGGCCGGCCACGCCGTACTTGCAGCGGACGCCCGCCGCGCCATTCGCATGGGTGGCGCCATTCGCCTTGTCCGCGGGCCGCTGGATGCCAACACGCTGGTCCGTAGGCTCGACTGCCTCCTTGGCCCAGGTGTCCACCTAGGCGCAGTAGAGGAACATGGCCGTCACATCCTCGAGCTGGTGATCTCCGATGAAATAGCCAACTTGGGGCTCGAGATCGCGCTCCAGATGTACCGCGAGCGTGTCGACCGCTTGGACGAACGCCTGCACGAGTTCAGGCAGAGCCAAGAGCTACCGTAGGCAAGGGCTACTGGTCATGGTCTCATGGACGCATTTTAGTTTGAAAAGTCGTTTCTACGTGGATAGCTATGTATTCACAACAATCATAGTATTGCTCTGTTTCAATGTGTGTACTCTATTTTCCATTCTTATATGTTCTGTTTCAATGTGTGTATATACGCTTTCCATTCTGTATATGTGGATGATAACAGCTAGATTCAAATTAGTATGCAAAAACAGATAGCAAAATGGAATTCATTATATATATATATACATATATAATATCATCACATATACGTGATGATACTTAACTACTAGGCACATTGCATAAAATTGAAAACGAAGAATACTAAAACTAATAATCCCTCATGGGGCCAGTATTCCGGCAGCCCCTCGCCAGCAGCTCCTTGGTGCGTGGCGTCTTCCCTGTGCGGATGCAGTACTCTGCCTCCTCCGCCTCACAGCGCTTGACGTACCGATCTACCTCTTGCTGGCGGATGCGCGTGGCCGATCTTGCCATTTTGTTGGGCGCCCACCGGAGCTCCTCGTCGGTGGCACGTTGGAGCTTATCGGCCCACCTCCACGCAGCGACGAGGCACCCAACACCTATGACCTTCCTCGCGAAGTACCCGTCTTCGTACACCTCCTCGGCACAACGACGCGCCCGCCCCCAAAGCTCCGCCGCCTCCTTTTTCTAGGCGGCATTGATAACCCACAAGTATAGGGGATCGCAACAGTTTTCGAGGGTAGAGTATTCAACCCAAATTTATTGATTCGACACAAGGGGAGCCAAAGAATATTCTCAAGTATTAGCAGCTGAGTTGTCAATTCAACCACACCTGGAAACTTAGTATCTGCAGCAAAGTGTTTAGTAGCAAAGTAATATGATAGTGGTGGTAACGGTAGCAAAAGTAAAGTAAGCAAAAGTAATATTTTTGGTATTTTGTAGTGAGTGTAACAATAGCAGCGGGAAAGTAAATAAGCGTAAACCAGTATATTGAAAGCTCGTAGGCACCGGATCAGTGATGGATAATTATGCCGGATGCGGTTCATCATGTAACAGTCATAACATAGGGTGACATAGAACTAGCTCCAATTCATCAATGTAATGTAAGCATGTATTCCGAATATAGTCATACGTGCTTATGGAAAAGAACTTGCAGGACATCTTTTGTCCTACCCTCCCGTGGCAGCGGGGTCCTAATGGAAACTAAGGGACATTAAGGCCTCCTTTTAATACAGAACGGGAACAAAGCATTAGCACATAGTGAATACATGAACTCCTCAAACTATGGTCATCACCGGGAGTGGTCCCGATTATTGTCACTTCGGGGTTGCCAGATCATAACACATAGTGGGTGACTATAGACTTGCAAGATAGGATCAAGAACACACATATATTCATGAAAACATAATAGGTTCAGATCTGAAATCATGGCACTCGGGCCCTAGTGACAAGCATTAAGCATAGCAAAGTCATAGCAACATCAATCTCAGAACATAGTGGATACTAGGGATCAAACCCTAACAAAACTAACTCGATTACATGATAAATCTCATCCAACCAATCACCGTCCAGCAAGCCTACGATGGAATTACTCACGCACGGCGGTGAGCATCATGAAATTGGTGATGGAGGATGGTCGATGATGACGACGGCGACGAATTCCCCTCTCCGGAGCCCCGAACGGACTCCAGATCAGCCCTCCCGAGAGGTTTTAGGGCTTGGCGGCGGCTCCGTATCGTAAAACGCGATGATTTCTTCTCTTCTATTTTTTCTCCCCGAAAGGCAATATATAGAGTTGGAGTTGGCGTCCGAAGGTGTCCTGGGGGCCCATGCGGTAGGGGGCGCGCCCTAGGGGGGGCGCGTCCCCCACCCTCGTGGACAGGGTGTGGGCCCCCTGGTCTTCATCTTTGGCGAGGATTTTTATTATTTATTGTAAGGTATTCCGTGGAGTTTCAGGTCATTCCGAGAACTTTTGTTTTCTGCACATAAAACAACATCATGGCAACTCTGCTGAAAACAGCGTCAGTCCGGGTTAGTTCTGTTCAAATCATACAAGTTAGAGTCCAAACCAAGGGCAAAAGTGTTTGGAAAAGTAGATACGACAGAGACGTATCAACTCCCCCAAACTTAAACCCTTGCTTGTCCTCAAGCAATTCAGTTGACAAACTGAAAGAGAAAAAGAAAAATTTTACAAACTCTGTTTGCTCTTGTTGTTGTGAATATGTCAATCCAGCATTCAAGTTTTCAGCAAAGATTATAAATAACCACATTTGCAATAATTCTCAAGCCTCATAATCACTCATATCAATAGAATAATCAACTAGCGAGCCATAATAATAAATCTCGGATGACAACACTTTGTAAAAAAATCATAATATGATATAACAAGATGGTATCTCGCTAGCCCTTTCTGAGACCACAAAACATAAATGCAGAGCACCTTTAAAGATCTAGGACTGACTAGACATTGTAATTCATGGTAAAAGAGATCCAATCATAGTCACACCCATTAATAGTGATGAATGCAAATGACAGTTGTGCTCTCCAACTAGTGCTTTTTAATAAGAGGGTGATGACTCAACATAAAAGTAAATGGATAGGCCCTTCGCAGAGGGAAGCAGGGATTTGTAGAGGTGCCAGAGCTCGGTTTTGAAATAGAGATAAATTGTATTTTGAGCAGTATACTTTCATTGTCAACATAGCAACTAAGAGATGGCGATATCTTCCATGTCACACACATTATAGGCGGTTCCCAAACAGAATGGTAAAGTTTATACTCCCCCTCCACCAACAAGCATCAATCCATGGCTTGCTCGAAACAACGAGTGCCTCCAACATACATCAGGTCCCAGGGGGAGTTTTGTTTGCAATTAAATTTTGATTTAGTTTGCATAAAGCATGGGACTGGGCATCCCGGTGACCAACCATTTTCTCGTGAGTGAGGAGCGGAGTCCACTCCTCTTGAGAATAACCCGCCTAACATGGAAGATAAGGGCAGCCTTGGTTGATACATGAGCTATTCGATCATACAAAACAGAATGTTTATTTGAAGGTTTAGAGTTTGGCACATACAAATTTACTTGGAACGGCAGGTAGATACCGCATATAGGAAGGTATAGTGGACTCATCTGGAATAACTTTGGGGTTTAAGGGATAGGATGCACAAGCAGTATTCCCGCTTAGTACAGGTGAAGGCTAGCAAAAGACGGGGAAGTGACCAACTAGAGAGCGACAACAGCCATGTGCATGCATTAAAATTAATAAACATTGGATGCAAGCATGAGTAAGATATCCACCATGAACATAAATATCGTGAAGGCTATGTTGATTTGTTTCAACTACATGCGTGAACATGTGCCAAGTCAAGTCACTTAAATCATTCAAAGGAGGATACCACCCCATCATACCACATCATAACCATCTCAATAGCATGTTGCCACGCAAGGTAAACCATTATAACTCATAGCTAATCAAGCATGGCACAAGCAACTATGATATCTAATTTTCATTGCAAACATGTTTATTCATAACAAGCTGAATCAAGAACAACGGACTCAACATATTTACAAAAATAAAAGAGGTCGAGTTCGTACCAGCTTCTCTCATCTCAGTCAGTCCATCATATATCATCATAATTGCCTTTCACTTGCACGACCGAACGGTGAGAATAATAATAAGAGTGCACGTGCATTGGACTAAGCTAGAATCTGCGAGCATTCAATAAACATGAGAAGACAAGGCAGTATGGGCTCTGGGTTAATTCAACAATAGTGCATATAAGAGACACTTCAACAATTTAATCATGGTCTTCTCCTACTGACCCCCAAAGAAAAGAAAAGAAATAAAAACTATTTACACGGGAAAGCTCCCAACAAGCAAAAGAAGAACGGGAAATATTTTTGGGTTTTCTTTTTAATTATTACTACTACAGCAGAAAAATAAACTACTACTAATTTTTTTGGTTTTTCTTAAGGTTTAACAAACACACAAGAAGAAAGCAGGAAAAAGAAAATAAACTAGCATGGATATTACAGTGAAAGAGTATGAGCACCGAGATCTAGCAGTGGGTGTGTGTGAACATAAATGTAATGTCGGTGAGAAATATGTACTCCCCCAAGCTTAGGATTTTGGCCTAAGTTGGTTTATTGCCAGGGATAGCATGGCGGATACCCGTAGGTGTAGCTGGGGTCGTACTGTGACAAAGAATAGTTGGGGTTGTACTGTGATGAAGAAGCCTCTGACTGCCATTGGCTGACAGCCATCTCTGGACCCCAAGAATAAATAGATTGTCGTGGAGGCTCATCTTGTGGTTCCGGTTCCGGGGCTGGTGCACGATTCCGGTAGGCTTGAACGGCAGCCCACATAACAAGATAGGGTCCTACAAAATTAAACAAAGAAGGAGCAGGCAACGTAATAGTTTCAGGATGATGTTTATGGAAGAATAATTTATATTTGAGCTCTCCATCCCTACCCTTAACGAGAAAATCATGTGCTATCATACTCTTATAGTCTAAATAAGCACTAGGCAGCAATTTTTCTTCTTTTTCATGAAGCCTAATAGCTATGTTAAAGTGTGCAGCGAGGCGTGAAGCATAAATGCCTCCAAAGATGGGACCCTTAGTACGGTTCATACTTAACCGTCTAGCAATAATTTCGCCCATGCTAACAGTGTTGTCGCGGTATAAACCATGGAACAAAATAATAATATCAGGAACACTAAGGTTCCCACAGTTCCCGCGACCAATCAAGCGATGACTAGCAAATAAGGAAAAATAGCGTAAAACAGGAAAATGAATGCTAGTGATTCTTGCATCAGAAACCTTCCTGGTTTCTCCCACAGAGATAGTATTAATAAACGCTTCCACCTCTTTACGGGGTGGTTCCTCTAAGGTACCCTCAGGGGGTATGTTGCAGACTGCGCAAAATTCAGACAATGGCATTTTCTCAACAACGTCATATAAATGTAACTCTACTGAAGGAGGTGATTCCTTAGGGAAAAAGTAGAAGTTTTGCACAAAAGTATTTGTGAGTAAGAGATACTGTGGACGTTGGTCGCGGACGAAGTCGGTGAGGCCAGCATTCTCAATCAATGAATAGAAATCCTCATAAATCCCGGCCTGTGTCAAGAAATTAATAGAAGGCCATTCACACGTCGGATCTCCGCGGTACGAGGCAAATTATATTTGGGCCTCTGTGCTTCTTCATTTTGTTTCTCCTTTGAGCTTCGGCTCGATGAGCCCCTCAAAAGTCTCTTCATTATTTTATGAAATAATCTGAACTTTTTAGTAACTTCAAACAAAAGTGAACCAACTTCAATAAAACTGATAGCAACTACGCCTACAAGTGCCTAGAGCCTATATCAAGCATTAGAACTACTTGGAACCATATAAATTTGACATGCAAGCTCAAGAACATGGTCACCTATGCAGCACAAATTTGCAAAGAATATAGCACTAGAACAAAAACTAATTGGACCAATGGAGGAGTCACATACCAAGGAACAATCTCTCCAAGCAGTTTTGCGAGAGGTGCTTTGAGCAAGGAGATCGAAAATCATAGCAAAGGTGGCTGGAACTCGTGCTTGAGTTAGTTTTTCGGGTTTGTGTGAGGAAGAGGAAGAAGATGGGTGCTGGGATAAGTGGAGGAGGGCAGCCGTGGGCCCACAAGGCAGGGGGGCGCGCCCAGGGGAGTAGGGCGCGCCCTCCACCCTTGTGGCCAGGTGGCAGCTCCCCCGCGGTAATTTTTACACAGTAAATCCTCAAATATTCCCGAAAAAATCATATTAAATTGGCATGGTATTCTAAGGACTTTTATTTTCGGGATATTTTTATATTGCATGGATAAATCAGGAGACAGACAAAAAAACACTATTTTTACTTTATTTCAACTAAATAACAAAAAGTATAGAGATGGTACAGAAGGTTGTGCTTCTAGTTTCATCTATCTCATGCTCATCAAAAGGAATCCACTAACAAGGTTGATCAAGTCTTGTTAACAAACTCATTCCGATAATCATGAAACCGGAGAAATTTCGAATAACACTAGGTTACCTCATCGGGATGTGCACATCCCCAATAGTAAGTATATCATGTTTATTTTTGACAGTAAGAAGAGGAAATTCAAAACCTCCAAATATAATCGATGGAATTTTTCCAATAGAGTTGATACTATGAACTTGAGGTTGTTTCCTCGGAAAGTGTACCGTATGCTCATTACCATTAACATCAAAAGTGACATTGCCTTTGTTGCAATCAATAACAGCCCCTGCAGTACTAAGAAAAGGTCTTCCCAGAATAATAGACATACTATCATCCTCGGGAATATCAAGAATAACAAAGTCCGTTAAAATAGTAACGTTTGCAACCACAACAGGCACATCCTCACAAATACCGACATGTATAGCAGTTGATTTATCAGCCATTTGCAAAGATATTTTAGTAGGTGTCAACTTATTCAAATCAAGTCTACGATATAAAGAGAGAGGCATAACACTAATACCGGCTCCAAGATCACATAAAGCAGTTTTAACGTAATTTCTTTTAATGGAGCATGGTATAGTAGGTACTCCTGGATCTCCAAGTTTCTTTGGTATTCCACCCTTAAAAGTATAATTAGCAAGCATGGTGGAAATTTCTGCTTCCATTATCTTTCTCTTATTAGTAACAATATCTGTCATGTACTTAGCATAAGGATTCATTTTGAGCATATCAGTCAATCGCATACGCAAAAAGATAGGTCTAATCATTTCAGCAAAGCGCTCAAAATCCTCATCATCCTTTTTCTTGGATAGTTTCGGAGGAAAAGGCATGGGTTTCTGAACCCAAGGTTCTCTTTCTTTACCATGTTTTCTAGCAACAAAGTCTCTTTTATCATAACGTTGATTCTTTGATTGTGGGTTATCAAGATCAACAGCAGGTTCAATTTCTACATCATTATCATTACTAGGTTGAGCATCATCATGAACATCATCATTAACATTTTCGCTAGGTTCATGTTCATTACCAGATTGTGTTTCAGCATCAGACATAGAGATATCATTTGGATTATCAAGTGGTTCAGCAATAGGTTCACTAGAAGTTTGCACAGTTCTATCATTTTTCTTTTTCTTTTTTTTAGAAGAACTAGGTGCATCGATATTATTTATCTAAGAATCTTGCTCGATTCTCTTAGGGTGGCCTTTAGGATACAAAGGTTCCTGAGTCATTCTACCAGTTCTAGTAGCCACTCCAACAGCATAATCATTTTTCTTACTATTCATTTGATCAAGCACTTCTTTTTGAGCTTTAAGTACTTGTTCTACCTGAGTGGTAACCATAGAAGCATGTTTGCTAACAAGTTTAAGTTCACCTTTAAAATTAGCCATATAATCACCCAAGCGTTTAATCATATAAGCATGTTGTTTTAATTGTCTACCAAAATAAGCATTGAAGTCGTCTTGCTTAAACATAAAGTTATCAAACTCATCCAAGCACTGACTAGCAATTTTAGTAGGAGGGACTTCAGCTTTATCATATCTATAGAGAGAATTTACCTTTACTACATGTGTCGGGATATCGGGATCAGGAGGTTCTTCAATAAATAAAGGATTAAGGTCATATGTTTCTTCGACAAGCGGTAAATTAAGACCATGTATTTCTTCAATAGGAGGTAAATTCTTAACATCTTCAGCTTTAATACCTTTTTCTTTCATAGATTTCTTTGCCTCTTACATATCTTCAGGATTGAGAAATAGAACACCTCTCTTCTTCGGAGTTGGTTTAGGAATAGGCTCAGTAATTGGGGCAAGAGCTGGCTCAGGAGGTGCCCAATTATTTTCGTTTGTCAACATATTATTCAATAGAATTTCAGCTTCATCCGGTGTTCTTTCCCTGAAAAGAGAACCAGCACAACTATCCAGGTAATCTCTGGAAGCATCGGTTAGTCCATTATAAAAGATATCAAGTATTTCAGGTTTCTTAAGAGGATGATCAGGCAAAGCATTAAGTAACTTGAGAAGCCTCCCCCAAGCTTGTGGGAGACTCTCTTCTTCAATTTGCACAAAGTTGTATATTTCCTTTAAAGCAACTTGTTTCTTATGAGCGGGGAAATATTTAGCAGAAAAGTAATAAATCATATCTTGGGGACTACGCACACAACCAGGATCAAGAAAATTAAACCATATCTTAGCATCACCCTTTAATGAGAACAGAAATATTTTGAGTATATAAAAGTAGCGCGATCTCTCATCCTTAGTAAACAGGGTGGCTATATCATTTAATTTAGTAAGATGTGCCACAACAGTTTCACATTCATAACCATGGAAAGGATCATATTCAACCAAAGTAATTATATCAGGATCAACAGAGAATTCATAATCCTTATCAGGAACACATATAGGTGAAGTAGAAAAACCAGGATCAGGCCTCATTTTATCTCTAAGTGATTCATTGTTCCATTTAGCTATTAACCTTCTAAGCTCATCATTATCATTGCAAGCTAAAATAGCAGCAAAAGCTTCTCTATCAAAAATATAACCTTTAGGAATAATAGGCCTATCCTCATCATCATTTTCATCAATATTATGAGATTCAATAATTTCTTTCTCTCTAGCCCTAGCAATTTGTTCATCAAGAAATTCACTAAGGGGCACAGTAGTATCAAGCATAGAAGTAGTTTCCTCATAAGTATCATGCATAGCAGAAGTGGCATCATCAATAACATGCGACATATCGGAACGAATAGTAGAAGCAGGTTTAGGTGTCGCTAGCTTACTCATAACAGAAGGTGAATCAAGTGTAGAGCTAGATGGCAGTTCCTTACCTCCCCTCGTAGTTAGGATAAATTGTTGTCTTAACATCTTTCAAGTTCTTTATAATGTCCAGCAGATATAAATCCCAAGTGACTCAAGAAAAGAGCTATGCTCCCCGGCAACGGCGCCAGAAAAAGGTCTTGATAACCCACAAGTATAGGGGATCGCAACAGTTTTCGAGGGTATAGTATTCAACCCAAATGTATTGATTCGACACAAGGGGAGCCAAATAATATTCTCAAGTATTAGCAGCTGAGTTGTCAAGTCAACCACACCTGGAAACTTAGTATCTGCAGCAAAGTGTTTAGTAGCAAAGTAATATGATAGTGGTGGTAACGGTAGCAAAAGTAAAGTAAGCAAAAGTAATTTTTTTGGTATTTTGTAGTGATTGTAACAATAGCAGCGGCAAAGTAAATAAGCGTAAACCAGTATATGGAAAGCTCGTAGGCACCGGATCAGTGATGGATAATTATGCCGGATGCGGTTCATCATGTAACATTCATAACATAGGGTGACACAGAACTAGCTCCAATTCATCAATGTAATGTAAGCATGTATTCCGAATATAGTCATACGTGCTTATGGAAAAGAACTTGCATGACATCTTTTGTCCTACCCTCCCGTGGTAGCGGGGTCCTAATGGAAACTAAGGGATATTAAGGCCTCCTTTTAATAGAGAACGGGAACAAAGCATTATCACATAGTGAATACATCAACTCCTCAAACTATGGTCATCACCGGGAGTGGTCCCGATTGTTGTCACTTCGGGGTTGCCGGATCATAACACATAGTAGGTGACTATAGACTTGCAAGATAGGATCAAGAACACACATATATTCATTAAAACATAATAGGTTCAGATCTGAAATCATGGACTCGGGCCCTAGTGACAAGCATTAAGCATAGCAAAGTCATAGCAACATCAATCTCAGAACATAGTGGATACTAGGGATCAAACCCTAACAAAACTAACTCGATTACATGATAAATCTCATCCAACCAATCACCGTCCAGCCTGCCTACGATGGAATTACTCACGCACGGCGGTGAGCATCATGAAATAGGAGGGCGCGCCCCAACCCACGTGGACAGGGTGTGGGCCCCCTGGTCTTCATCTTTGGCGAGGTTTTTTTATTATTTATTGTAAGGTATTCCATGGAGTTTCAGGTCATTCCGAGAACTTTTGTTTTCTGCACATAAAACAACATCATGGCAATTCTGCTGAAAACAACATCAGTCCGGGTTTGATCCATTCAAATCATACAAGTTAGATTCCAAAACAAGGGCAAAAGTGTTTGGAAACGTAGATACGACGGAGACGTATCAGGCATCACGGGCTTCACAGGCCGCCTGGTACCTGGCTTCCTCCTCTGCCAACTCCCTCTTAAACGCCACTTGCCTGGCTTTCTCGGTCGACGGCAGCGACTTCCACAAACAAAGATTGTACTGGACCCAAAACCAATCCAAAGTTGGGGGGTCCGGCGCAACCTCGTCAGGCGTCGCGTAGGGGTCCTCATCGCTGCTAATCGAGTGAGCGTCCTCGGGGGGCGGCGACTCCTCGTCGGCGCGTGGGCAGACCGGTGGCGCCATGGCAGAGATTTGAGTGAGAGAGAGAGAGAGAGGGCGAGCGAGGGGAGGATGTAGATGAGAATGCAGGCGGGACGACATGAGCAAGGTAGTATTTATTGGCAGCCGGAATCTAGATCGACGGGGACAGTACACATGCCGGTCGCCGGAATTTATGAGTACTGTAGTTTGAATTACACACGATTCCCGCAGCCAAATCCGTGTGTGAACATAATAGCTGACAGTTTCCAATACAGAAGCGTGTATGATTAATGATCCCCGCCATTTACCTACCAAACCCCGAGCCGTGAGATAGAGTGCCAATCATGTGGGGGCCAGTTGTCTTGCCAGATCTTTACATTTTCTTTTTTGAACACTACATATTTACATCGTCTGATGATTTTTTTAACTCGCACACAAGTACACAAAAATATGATTTTTCAAACCGTTATGGTTAGGCGTTGCATGTAGATTAGTTCTAATTTGAATTACGGTCATTAAATGGTTAGAAAATCACTTAAATGTCTTTTAAAGGTCAAATGACCCCTGAAATTTTCCAAATTTTCACATGACAGTAGTATTAGTACACGTTAAACGTAGAAAAAAAATTGAAGGCCATAAGAGGAAGCTATCTCCCGTTCGTCATGAAACATGCATTGTTCCCTCTCGGAACCACGAGCCTTTTAGTGAGTTGCTCCGGTTTGTGAGGGGTGTGTGTCCAAACTTTCGTCAAATAGGCCAATTTTTTACCACATCGTCTTGGTAGCATGACATTAAATCAAGTAAGGTTTCATGTTTTTCTGATCATTTTTTATTTTTGGAATTAAAATGCCATGGCACTCCATGCATGTGCCCATGCCTTGAGACCAATATGTTTGAAAATTCCTTCTAATTTACTGCACATGGAATTAACTCGCACACAAGTACACAAAAATATGATTTTCAAACCTTTTTGGTTAGGCGTTGCATGAAAATGTAGTTCAAATTTGAATTACGGTCATTAAATGGTTAGAAAATCACTTAAATGTCTTTAAAAGGTCAAATGACCCCTGAAACTTTCCAAAATTTTACATGACAGTTGTATTAGTGCATGTTAAACGTACAAAATAAATTGAAGGCCCTAAGAGGAAGCTATCTCTAGTTCGTCATCAAACATGCATTGTTCCCTCTCGGAACCACGAACCTTCTAGTGAGTTGCTCCGGTTTGTGAGGGGTGTGTGTCCAAACTTTCGTCAAATATGCCAATTTCTTTACCACATCATCTTGGTGGCATGACATTACATCAACCAAGGTTTCATGTTTTTCTGATCATTTTTTAATTTTTTGGAATTAAAATGCCATGGCACTCCATGCATGTGCCCATGCCTTGAGACCAATATATTTGAAAATTCCTTCTAATCTACTGCACATGGAATTAACTCACGCACAAGTACACAAAAATATGATTTTTTAAACCGTTTTGGTTAGGAGTTGCATGTAGATGTAGTTCAAATTTGAATTATGGTCATTAAATGGTTAGAAAATCACTTAAATGTCTTTAAAAATGTCAAATGACCCCTGAAATTTTCCAAATTTTCACATGAGAGTTGTATTATTGCACGTAAACATAGAAAACAAATTGAAGGCCGTAAGAGGAAGCTATCTCCCGTTCGTCATCAAACATGCATTGTTCCCTCTCGAAACCACGAACCTTCTAGTGAGTTGCTCCGGTTTGTGAGGGGTGTGTGTCCAAACTTTCGTCAAACATGCCAATTTCTTTACCACATCATCTTGGTGGCATGACATTACATCAACCAAGGTTTCATGTTTTTCTGATCATTTTTTTTACTTTTTGGAATTAAATGCCATGTCACTCCATGCATACGTATGCATGTGTCCATGTCGTGAGACCAATATGTTTGAAAATTCCTTCTAATTTACTGCACATGGAATTAACTCGCACACAAG
Organism: Aegilops umbellulata; assembly: GCA_032464435.1. Taxonomy (NCBI): domain Eukaryota; kingdom Viridiplantae; phylum Streptophyta; class Magnoliopsida; order Poales; family Poaceae; genus Aegilops; species Aegilops umbellulata. Next base: position 361,752,097 of record CP136057.1, read on the forward strand.
TACATAGATATGATTTTTTAAACCGTTTTGGTTAGGCGTTGCATGTAGATGTAGTTCAAATTTGAACTACGGTCATTAAATGGTTAAAAAATCACTTGAATGTCTTTAAAAGGTCAAATCACGCCTAGAATTTTCGAAAATTTCACATTACAGTTGTAGTAGTGCACGTTAGACGTATAAAAAATTGAAGGCCGTAAGAGGAAGCTATCTCCCGTTCGTCACCAAACATGCATTGTTCCCTCTCGGAACCACGAGCCTTCTAGTGAGTTGCTCCAGTTTGTGAGGGGTGTGTGTCCAAACTTTCGTCAAACCTGTCAATTTATTTACCACATCATCTTGGTTGCATGACATTACATCAACCAAGGTTTCATGTGTTTCTGATTTTTTTGGAATTAAAATGCCATGTCACTCCATGCATACGTATGCATGTGTCCATGTCGTGAGACAAATATGTTTGAAAATTCCTTCTAGTTTACTGCACATGGATTTAACTCGCACACAAGTACACAAATATGATTTTTCAAATCGTTTTGGTTAGGCGTTTCATGTAGATGTAGTTCAAACTTGAATTACGGTCATTAAATGGTTAGAAAATCACTTAAATGTCTTTCAAAGGTCAAATGACCCCTAGAATTTTCAAAAAATTCACATTACAGTTGTAGTAGTGCATGTTAGACGTAGAACAAAATTAAAGGCCATAAGAGGAAGCTATCTCCCGTTCGTCATCACACATGCATTGTTCCCTCTCGGAACCACGAGCCTTCTAGTGAGTTGCTCCAGTTTGTGAGGGGTGTGTGTCCAAACTTTCGTTAAACATGCCAATTTTTTACCACATCATCTTGGTGGCATGATATTACATCAACCAAGGTTTCATGTGTTTCTGATTTTTATTTTATTTTTTGGAATTAAAATGCCATGTCACTCCATGCTTAATTGTGCCATAGCCGTTAGACCAATATGTTTGAAAATTCCTTCCAATTTACTGCACATGGAATTAAATCACACACAAGTACATGAAATATGAGTTTTCAAACGGTTATGGTTAGCTGTTGCATGTACATGTAGTTCAAATTTCAATTACGGTCATTAAATGGCTAGAAAATGACTTAAATGTCTTAAAAGGTCAAATGACCCCTGAAATTTTCAAAAATGTGACATGACAGTTGTATTAGTACTACAAAATTTCTCGTTCATTTAAAACACCATCCGTTGCCACTTTACTCCAAATTCGTCTTTCACAGCTAATAAAAAATATCTACAACATCACACACAGTTGTTTTCTAGGAACCGTTTGCGATGAAAATATCTGGGTCTATTTTTAAGTCTCCCTCCTTAAGCTTCGTCGGCTCGTTTGCTCCAGTGCCGACAACCCCTGAATCCACGAATCCCGATCCCCATTCCCGCACCCCCTTCTTGCAAAGATGACGCCATGGAAACGCTTCGTGAAGGCCCGTACGATGGCCGCGTGCCCCCCGAGCGCCGCCTCCTGCGCCGAGAGCACCGCCGCCTACGCCGAGAGTGCCGCCGCATCCGCACTGAGCATGGTCGCTTTCGCCGAGAGGGCGTCTGCGGCAGCCGACAGGGCAGCTGCAGCAGCCGAGACGGCTGCAGCTGCTACTGCGACAGCGGCTCCAAACGCCGAGAGCGCTCGAGCTGCCGTCCGTGCCGCCGATGTCGCCCTGGCCCGGGTCGAGGCCATCCACGCCAAGATCGAGGATGCACACGCCAAGATATTCCAGGCCACCTCGGACTCCAGCATGCAACCCACGTCTGAAAAGGCGGCGGTGGCCATGGAGCACCTGCTTCCTCATGAGGTCGCCGAGCAGTAGCTGGAGATGCAGGAGGCGGCGGAGATCGAGGAGCACCAGGAGGAGGAGTTGCGCGTGGCCGAGGTCGAGGTAGAGAAGAGTCTATCCGTCGAGGAATCGGCGGTGGAGTACCAACGCGAGCTCTACCGTAGCCACTACTATGAGTGCTACAACCTTGAGGGCGGCGCCGAGGACGAGGACGAGGACGCGGTCGACTTCAGCAGGGGAATGCAAAGTCCACCAACGGCGGCATGTTGACAGGACAAGTCATCGATGTCTCATCTCACACCGGCGATGCATAGTCCAACGCGGCGGCGGATTTGTTAAAATTATGCGTACTTAGGCTTTGTTTTTAATGCTGGTCTTTTGATAGAGAAATGTTTAGGTCAACTGGCTCTATTTAATTACTAAAATTGCTCGATTCAGTAAGTGTGGTCTGTCTGTTGTACGCTCTTTTGTGTGCCCAATTTAGCAAGCGATGTTAAATTATGCAATGACATACCCGGGGAAATTTCCAACAAAATTTGAATTATCAAACTCATCCCATGCGCGTAAAGCAGAAGAATCGTTTGCGATGCACACAATCGTTCAAAGTGAATGGTCCGGCGGCACCGCGCGCAAAGTTTCCCTCCACATTTCCAAAATTTTGGCCTACCAAAATATCTACCCCCGCCCCCTTCCCCCTTTCCTACCCCCTTTTCTCCCCGACCACAAGTCACATTTCCCCTGTTTCCTCCTTCCTTCCTTGCTAAGCTATAGCCGCTTCCTCGCTCTCGCCATCTCGCATCCTACCGCCGGGGTCGCCATGGTCTTCTTCAAAGACCTCTCCAGCGGTTCCTCCTCCGGCGACGACTCCTTCACCACCCGGGTATGCCTCTCTTCTCTCTCTCTCGGACTATGACTTGGAATGAAGAGTTTTACCCGGCGGTCGATTTGAGTCATTTCTTCCTCTCGTAGCTCCCTAGGACCATCAGTGGCAACGAATGGAGTGGGGTGGCTGAAGATCTATCTGCTCGTTGTCACCATCAATCTCCATGCGTGAAGCTAGTTGCGTTTGATTCTGTGGACAGTGGGAGGAAGTTTCTTGCATGTGCAGAGAAGCTTAGACCCTCTTTCATTGTTACAAATCATTTGTTAGATGTGATTCAGACACTGTCACGGTCTCAACCCATCCATACCACACCTTCAACCAAACGCATCCTAAGACAGTGTCACAGTTTGTACCTAGTATCTTAAATTGTTGCCATCTCATCAGCGGTGCCATTAGAAAGTTATTTGGCACTGCTTCAGCAGTTTGTGAAGCCAACTTTGGTCCACACATCCGAGCAACCAAGCAGTAAAATACTAAATCTTTATGGCACGAAGGAACTGGGCATCGGAGCAACTACGTGCTCCGGAGTCCGGGTCCCTGATTTTTTTTCCGCTGCATCGGCTCGCCAGTGCAGGGCACCAGTGCGAGATGTAGCAACAGTTGTCTTTACTCCAGTTTTGGTATACATAGTGGACGGCCTTAGTGCTATTAGTTCTATGTTACCAAATTTGTGCATGTACACACCTGTTAGTATCAATTTGCTGTCATCCAAACACTGTCGCTATGTTGTTGCAGTTATATTTACCTTCCTCGTAAAATGTTCAATTTGTTATTTATTATACATGAGTAAGAACTTGTAGCGTCGTTGTAGTTAATTATAGCTTCTGATGTTCCCGAATTTGGTTGTTGTCTCAGTACCAATTATTTCATTTGCACATTGATATTTTTGAGAAGATATGTCATAAATAACATGTTTCTTCAGTTTTTCAAAATAAGCACTGGTGATTTTCTATGTTGCTATAAACCCACTTCCCCTACAATTTTTACTGATCTAGTTTTGAATATTATAGGATGAACAGAAGTGTTCTTACTTGGAGTGGGTTGATCAAGAGTGACCACAGTCTTTGAAGATGTGCCTAGCGAAGCTCTGGAGTATGTATGAGGAAGAGAACAGACGCAGGCTTAGAGAAACTGTTGTCAACGCTGAAGAATATTTGAATATGCGGGATAAAAAGTTGAAGGTGGAGAATGAGCTCAGATTTTTTAAATTAGATTTTGCTAAGATGGTGTTAGCGAAGGAGGAGGCACTTTCTCAGTTGGCCCATGCAAAACAGGTTCTTACTGAGCTGAAAGCAGAGGTGGATAAGACGAGCCTGGATGATCTCGATTAGGGAAATGAATATATTGTTCTTATGAAGTTGAACTAGCTATTTGTTGTACTGTGTTGTTTTCATGTAGCTACTGTACTGTGATGTTGTAATATATTTATGTGTCTGATATGAAATTGGCAAACAGCTGTTCGTTATGAAATGTGAATTTGCGTAATACTAGAATTATTAATTGTAAACTAATAAACCTATTAAATGTGTCATGGACCTTTGCAAACGGTTCTAGCAGTAAAAGCGCTTGCGATGGATAGCCCAATGCCACACAGTTTTCTTCATCAAATCGTGTGTGATATAGTTGATAAAAGCAAACAGTTAACCAACGCAAACCGTGTGTGATAGTTACACCTTTCACACACGAGCCTACACATAAAACTGTGTGGGATGTACGTACGAACGGAAACGTTTTCCCTGGATTGACTATGTGGGATGTACATAAGAACGAAAACGTATTCCTTGGATTGACTATGTGTGATATACATATGATCGTAAATGTTTTTCTGGGATTCACCGTGTGGGATGTACATACCTAAGGAAATGATTTTGTCGGATTGCCATGTGGGATGTACATACCTATGGAAATGATTGGGTTTCGATGCCTCGCCCGAACGCACACGGCCCCAGACTGGGTCCCGGGAGGGCCTATCCTCGATGATTTCTGGGTCGTGTGGGAAGGACCCCCCTATCGCCCACACTCACTTGGAGACGGTTCCAAAGGCCGTCGCGGAAAGGGGTTAAAAATCGTTTGTTTAGGACCGAAGCGTACCAGTGATACACACACACACACACACACACACACACACACACACACACATATATATATATAATGACATAATGTCGTACCTAGCTAGGATGCTTGGCCCACCACCTCCCACTTCGTGTCAGCGGGGCGGATGCACATAATAATCGATACTTTGGTCATACATGCATGTCGCCATGACCTATCATAAGACGGACCAATGAATCTATCGTTTGGTCAAATGACAGTTTTTGTTGTCGATAAACCGCTTGGGCCAATAGATTGAGCCATCATAAAAATCGCACGAGAGGGAACACAAAACCAGCACCTCTTGCATGCGGCCCAAAATGATGTACGTTGGGATGGCGTGATGTGTGTTTTCAATATAGAATAATCTACAATTTAGATGTGGTGCCTACCTCTCGATACAGACAACAACCATGAAGGCAAGGTAGTTAAGGACGAGATACGCAGGGTTTGATGTAGATCAAACCCAGCAATCCGAGCATGTGAGAGGGAATCCTGACAATGCATGAGCTCGAGCTTTGGTTGAGCGACATGTGATGGTGACCGGCCCTAACACGAACTAGGAGGAATCCATTCATGGCCAACACATACCCCTCATTATCGGTCAAAGGGATGATATATACACTCAAGGAGCCCACAGATATGCGTGTTGTCACCAAAAAACACACAAGGGAGACGTGGTCGGTTAGAAGACCCCGTATACACTGCATGCAGTCCGAAAATATGTATGGGTATCGTGGTGTGTGATGTGTTTAAATCCCAAATGCACAACTTTGATGGGCCACCAACTACATTACAAACCAAACACCATACCCGACTCCAAGCCTGGTTCAATACGTACGATGTCTGTTTCCCAACTTCGAGGCGGCGGCGACGAGGGAGGGGGTGTTGTCCCACGCATGCACTCAAACTTTATTTGGTATAGCATGGGACACATCTATATATATCTATACATCTATACACCTATATACTGTGTGAATAACTTTGAAAGTTGGTCGTTGGATGAAGCCAATCCGACGGTACAGAGATGGCAAATCCAAGCACTACTAGCCGTTGGATATCATCTACATTCCACCAGATTCTTCCACATGTACAATCTAGAAGAATCCATGGTTGAAATTAAGCATAATGGACAAACCTCAAAACACAAGCACTTCTCCTTTGTTCTCTAGAATCTTCCATATCTTAATTGTCCAAACTTTCTTTTCTAAATGAATTATCACTTTTTGTTTTTACCTTTACAATGCACAATACCATGAATCTTAAAATAGATTTTTTTTGTAAAACTAATTGATTTTGGATGAGATGAACTATAAGAATTAAACGACGAACATCTACATCATGCATATATGACTCAAAGCTTACATGCTATAGTGTGGTATTTATTCATAATTTGATTACCAAATCTCATGCGTGCAATGCACGTGTACCTTACTAGTATCAATAGGAAACCATCATGGTCAAACCCTTCTCGTTGTTGGGTCAAAGGGATAGATTGTGTGGGGCCCCCTAATTGTCGGTAAAGGATAGTATATATACCTCCGGGAGCGCACAGATATGTGTCGCGTCTATAAGCCGCACAAGGGAGACATGCTCGAGAAGAACACCCTGCCCCCTATACCCTGCATGCAACCTGGAAAAGGTTTATATAATCGCCATAACAGGTCAAGTCAGTCATTCTTTAATTTTTTAGAGGAAAAAATAACCCATAGAAACATAGTAGGTTTATATAATCGCCAGGACAGGTCCACTCAATCATTCTTTAATTTTTTAGAGCAAAAAATAACCCATAAAAACATAGTCTACAAATTAGCAAAACAAGGATCCCAAGGTTTACATAATTGCCATGATAGGTCACTATAGAGATATAATATATCTCTATAATGACCGTGTCATGGTATTTAAATGAAGCTTGAGATATGCAACTTCCCACCCAGTCACCCATCCTTGGACTACTCCATCCCGAGCACGCTTAACTTATGTGTTCTATTCAACTAGGCTAGCGGATGGGAAGCCGGCCCTTGCTGATAAGAATTGCCTCCTTGCCATTAAGGCGTTTCACGCTGGTCACCCTATGGGACCTACTCCCTCCTATCACACACATTTGTGCTTTTACAAACTGTGTGGGATATTTTACATGGCCGGTGTGTCGCCGCTAGCCTTCAATGAGCACTGACACTGGTAGTGGGAAAATGATGGGAGAAGAGGTGGTAAACCGATAGAGGAGTGGCGAGAAATGGTAGCCTGTTTTGAAAACCTAGTAGAGAAGGAAGCGTGAGCTACCACGACGCATGCGCACAATGCTTACCCATCTACTACATGTGCTGTCGAAAGGGCTCAGGGTTGCCGTTCGATCTGGGAGCATCCAACGGTGCACACGTACGATCTGTGGGGTTTGGGTTCTGGCCAATCAGAACGCACGACTCATATTGCATACGGAGACCAACATTCGGTGGAAACTGGTGAAAACCACGAGAAAACATGTTTTTAAGTTTCAAACAATTTTAAGAAATGCGGGATGTTAAGAGGATGATGTTTTATTGCCACACAAAATTTCAAGTTGAAACACATTACGAGATGTGAGCTATGAAAAAGACAAAATCAGCGTTGAATAGTGCCGAATAGTAATGTCACTATTCAGGGCTGAATTTGTCGTTTTCATAGCTCACATCTCGTAATGTTTTTCAACTTGAAATTTTGTGTCGCAATAAAACATCACCTTCTTAACATCCCACATTTCTTTCAGATTTTTATGAAACTTTAAAATATGGTTTCCACGAAGTTTTCATTGAATATCGGCTTTTATGAGTGAACCGTGTGCTATTTGAAAACATTTCGTGAGAAGAATCTCGGTTTTTTAATCCCCATAAATCCAAAAGTAAGCCGAAAATCATGAAACCTGCCATAGTGTCACGACATGGCACTATATGTCGAGGAATTTTTTCGTCCATTGTGGCGCAAGTTTTATTACAAGCCTCTTACAAACCGGAGCTTCTCTCAAAGAAGCCTCGTGGTTCTGATAGGGAAACGTCTCCCCCTTGTGGGCGAAACGTAATCACTGCCTCTTTTCGCCTTGTATTTTCTTCTACGGGCAACATGGAACGACAGGATATCCATGCTGAAATTTAAACTTATTCATGGTTCGTTTGGCCTTTTTATACACTAATTGAGTTTCCCAGGCATTTAATGTCCATAATTCAAATCTGAACTTCAAATACATGCTCCAGTTCACCAAAATGGCTAGAAAATTTATACATGTGTCCTTGGGTGCGTGTTTAGGTCCCATGCCAGGAATGGGAATGAATTATAACCGTACCCGCGTTGTGGCTCATCCTCAAACATTTGGAATCTCGGTTTTTAAATCCCCGTAAATCCTAAACTCACCAGAAATTCATCAAAGGTGGCATGGTGTCACGTCATGGCACATATATGTCATGGTGAAAACGTTGTCCAATTTGGGCCAAGCTTTATTACAAACCTCTTACAAAAACCGGAGCTTCTCTCAAAGAAGCCTCGTGGTTCTGATAGGGAAACGTGTTCCCCTTGTGGGCGAAACGTAATCACTGCCTCTTTTCGCCTTGTATTTTCTTCCAAGGGCAACATGGAACGACATGATGTTCGTGCTGAAATTTAAAATTATTCAGGGTTCATTTGACCTTTTTATACACTAATTGAGTTTACTAGGCATTTAATGTCCATGATTCAAATCTGAACTACAAATACATGCTCCAGTTCACCAAAATGGCAAGAAAAATTATACATGTGTCCTTGGGTGCATGTTTACGTCCCATGCCAGGAATGGGAATGAATTACAACCGTACCGGTGTTCTGGCTCATCCTCAAACATTTCGAATATCGGTTTTTAAGTCCCCATAAATCCAAAACTCACCAGAAAGTCATCAAAGGTGGCATGGTGTCACGTCATGGCACATATATGTCGTGGTAAAAACATTGCCAATTTGGACCAAGCTTTATTACGAACCTCTTACAAACCGGAGCCTGTCGCAAGAACCCTCGTGGTTTCGATAGGGAAATGTGTCCCCTTGTGGGCCAAACGATAATCACTCCCTCTTCTAGCCTCGTATTTTCTTCTACACGCGATACATAACTACGGGAGATTCGCGCTGAACTTCGAAATTATTCAGGGTTCGTTTGACTTTTTTTATTCATTAATTGAGTTTTCTAGGCATTTAATGTCCATAATTCAAATTCGAACAATAAATACATGCTCAAGTGCACCAAAATGGCTAGAAAAAACGTACATGTTTCCATGGGGTGCATGTTTAGGTCCCATGGAACGAATTGGAACGAATTCAACCGTCTCACCATCCTGGCTTGGCCACAAAAATGCGAATCTTGGTTTTTAAATCTCTGTAAATCCAAAACTCACTAGGAAATCATGAAATTAGGAATGGTGTCACTACATGGTACATATAATTATCCAATTTGGGCGAAGCTATATTACAAGCCTCTTACAAACCGGAGCCTGTTGCAACCCTCATGGTTCCGGTAGGGAAACATGCCCCTCTTGTGGGCGAAATGATAATCGCTGCCTCTTCTCGCCTTGAACTTTGTTTTCTATAGGCAACATAGAATAACAGGAGTGTCGGGCTGAAATTTGAAACTGTTCAGGGTTCGTTTGTCCATTGTATATATATATATTACTAATTACTAAGTTTTCTATGCATTTAATGTAGTCCATAATTCAAATTTGAACTACAAGCACATGCTCCAGTGAAGCAAAATGGGTGAGAAATCGTACATGTGTCATTGGGTGCATGCTTAGGTCTCATTTAAAGAATGGGAATGAATTACAAACTTTTTGTCGTCCTGAAACATTGAGAATCTTGGTTTTTAAGTCCCAGTAAATCAAAAACTCACCCAAAAAACATGAAACTTGGCATGGTTTCATGACATGGCACATATATGTTATGGTAAAAAAATCGTCCAGTTTGAGAAGAGGCGCACACATTAGTAGCCAACGAAGTCCTTTTTGAAACAAAAAGCTGACACGTTAATATCGCAAACGGTTGTATTATATTAACCGTGTCAAAATTTAACCATACTCGGTGGCGTGCGTGCAGCTGTTTGATTAGACCGGACGAGCGTGAGAAGTTCGCCATGCAGGCTTGACGGGACGAGTGCGAGCAGTCCGCCGCACAGGCTCGACGGGACGCGTGCATCCTGTCCTCCTCGCAGTCGCAGGCTCGATGGGACACGTGCGAGTAGCAAGGCCACCCATGCTCACCGAGAAGCGAGCTCTTTGACCTCCATGCACCATCCGCTGCCCGCCTCGCTCACAACTTCTCCATTAGTGGGTTAATTAAAGCACCTGGGCAGAGGGTGTTTGCTTGTGATCCCATGGCAGCATTTGCTTTGTTCGTGTTTTCAACTCGTATTTCGCCCTAATTTAAATTGCCACATAGGGCAACGGATAATACGACCACCAATAAAATGGCAACGGATAATACGACGACAAATTTACAATGGAGTAGATAATAATTGTCTTACATATTCCAGATAATTTAAAATGCCACATGCGGCAAAGCCCGGTAGACACGGGGGCAAGAGAAGAAGGAAATTGCAGACAACGATCTGGGTCACTACTGTCTCTACTTGTCGATGGATCGCCGGGTGATGAAATCCTCTAGCTCCTTCTTCAATTCCTCACAACTTTGCTTGAGAGCAGCCATGGGTTCCTCCACCTCGTGCTCGCGCTTGATCCGGAGCTTCCTCAAGCCACCCATCAGTTCCTCGATGACCGCTTTCAGCGTCATCTTTGAGGCACTGCTCTGCTCATGCAGCATCTTCCAGCCGGGGCCTCCTCCTCCTTCTCGGTGACCAACTTGAGGAACTTCGCATTGTCACTCATGAGTTGCTCGACGAGGTTGGTCGCCTTGTCAACCAAGGCATCGCTGATCTTGAGCAGCTTCATCAAGCCATCCACCAGCTCCTGCTGCATAGTGACGCCAGCGAGAATGTCGTCATCACCGGTGAAGGACTTCAGGAACGCTGGCTTGTTGCGATGGCCGACGCCGTGAATGCGCTTGTGAGAGCCCTCGCGAGCCCGTGAGAGCTCGTTCGAGGGCTCCGCGGCGCGCCGGGACATCTCTGTTGCGGCTGCGGCTTCACGACGGGACCTCTCTAGTGCTTCTGCAGCCTTGGTCTTTGCTGCCTTGTTATATTCCACCCTAAACTCCTCCTACCGGTCATGGCGGAATGACTTGATAGGAAAGACCAGTTTTGTGGGTGATGAGGAGAGGAACTATGAAGTAATTTTCGAGTGGGTAATTTTTATAGCCCGGCGCTAAGTGTGAACACATATTAGTTTGATAGGTGTGAACAGATTTGCAATTACTTATTGCGTTGTAATCTGCAATATGATGAGAAACAAGGTCAAAATTTATTGATGGCAGAAGGTTGACCACGTGGTTGCTCGTCGTTGAGTCGGTTGTTTGCCATGTATCACACACATCTTGTTAAGTTGAACCGTCTCTGTTGTGTTCGCTAATGGAAAACAGTTCATCCGAGTGAACCGTATGCCCTATATCACACACACCTTGATCTAGCTAACCGTTTCTGTTGAACTCCCTAATAGCAAACAATTCATCGGAGCGAACTGTATGCCGTATATCGCACACACATTAATATGCTGCCCATTTCTGTTGTTCTGCCTCATCGCAAACAGTTCAAACAGGTTAACCGTGTGCCCTGAATCGCACACGTGACTAAAATCTGAACCGTGTTTGATGGCTCCGCCATCGCAACCATTTTGCACCTTTTGACGGTTTTTTACATCCCCGTTTGTGATAATGCATCGCACACAGTTTCGTCAAAGGGTCTCTGATCATAGTGTTGCGTTAGCAGCATCCTGCAGTAGTGTCTATGAATATCATTGGAATGTCCTCTGAATTCTTATATGCATGATTTGATATCTTTGTAAGTCTCTTTGAACTATCGATTTGGTTTGGCCATCTAGATTGGTTTTTCTTGCAATGGGAGAAGTGCTTAGCTTTGGGTTCAATCTTGCGGTGCTCGATCCTAGTGACAGAAGGGGAACTGACATGTATTGTATTGTTGCCATCGAGGATAACAAGATGCGTTTTTCATCATATTGCTTGAGTTAATTCCTCTACATCATGTCATCTTTCTTAATGCATTACTTTGTTCTTATGAACTTAATACTCTAGATGCATGCGGGATAGCGGTCGACGTGTCGAGTAATACTAGTAAACGCAGAATCGTTTCGGTCTACTTGACACGGATGTGATGCCTATATTCATGATCATTGCCTTAGATGTCGTCATCACTTTGCGCTTTTCTATCAATTTCTCGGCAGTAATTTGTTCACCCACCGTAATAATTTCTATCTTGAGAGAATCTTCTAGTGAAACCTATGGCCCCCGGGTCTATTTTCCATCATATTAGTTTTCCGCCAACTTGCCAATTTCTGTTGCCGTTCCATTATTTTGCAATCTTTTACTTTCTGTTCCATAAACCAAAAAATACCAAAAATATTACTTTACCATTTATCCATCTCTATCAGATCTCACTTTGCAAATAACCGTGAAGGGATTGACAACCCCTTTGTCGTGTTGGGTGCAAGTTGGTGTTTGTTTGTGCAGGTATTCGGTGGCTTGTGCGTTGTCTCCTACTGGATTGATACCTTGGTTCTCAAAAGCTGAGGGAAATACTTACTCTACTTTGCTGCATCACCCTTTCCTCTTCAAGGGAAAAACCAACGCAAGCTCAAGAGGTAGCAATGATATTATAGGAAGTGACGACTTCACATATAAGAACATGTCTCATGAAATTTGTTGGGAGTTGACAGGCATAGTTTTTGGTCATTGTTGCAATTAATAGAAAGTAATAAAAGAAAGTGAGGTCTCATATATAAATATACTATCTTGGACATCTTTTCTGATCGTGGGCACTCATAAAATATTATATGCTAAAAGGTTGATGTTGGACAAGGAAGACAACACAATGGGCTATGATTCTTTATATCCGAATAGAAGTTATATTGTCATGGATCCTCCAACATGTTGAGCTTCCTTCTCACCCCTTGCTAGCCAAATCTTTTGCACCAAGTAGAGATACTACTTGTGCATCCAAAATCCCTTAACCCAGTTTTTGCCATGAGAGTCCACCATACCTGCCTATGGATTGGTAAGATCCTTCAAGTAAGTTGTCATCGGTGCAAGCAAAAAAATCTCTTTAAATATGTATGATCCATTAGTGTGAGGAAAATAAGCTTTATACGAACTTGTGATATGAAAGAAATAAAAGCGACAGACTGCATAATAAAGTTCTTTATCACAAGCGGCAATATAAAGTGACTTTCTTTCGCACTAGGATTTTGTGCATCTAACCATAAAAGCGCATGACAACCTCTGCTTACCTCTACGAAGGGCCTATCTTTTATTTACCCTTTACCTTAATGCAAGAGTCGTGTTGATCATCACCTATTATTTTTACACTTTTTCTTTTTGGCAAACACTATATGTTGGGGGGGGGGGGTCCAGATATATATATCCACTCGGACGTAGATATTCATAAACTATTATTGTTGACATTACCCTTGAGGTAAAAGGTTGGGAGGCGAAACCATAAGCCCCTATCTTTCTCTGTGTCCGAAAATTTTGGTCTCATAAGTATCACGTGAGTGTTAGCAATTATGAAAGACTAAATGATAGTTGAGTATGTGAACTTGCTGAAAAGCTCTTACATTAACTCTTTCCTATGTTATGATAAATTGCAATTGCTCCAATGACTGAGATAATAGTTTGTTAGTTTCCAATAAAGTTTTTGTTCCATACTTTACCTTGTGAACGAATTGTTACTTTAGCATAAGAAATTATATGACAATATATGTTGTTGTTTTAAAGATGATCATGATGCCTTCATGTCTGTACTTTATTTTATCAACACCTCTATCTCTAAACATGTGGACATGATTATCGATTTCGGCTTCCGCTTGAGGACAAGCGAGGTCTAAGCTTGGGTGTGTTGATACGTCCATTTTGCACCATGCTTTTATATTGATATTTATTGCATTATGGGCTGTTATTACACATTATGGTACAATACGTATGCCTTTTCTCTCTTATTTTACAAGGTTTACATGAAGAGGGAGAATGCCGGCAGCTAAAATTCTGGATCGGGAAGGAGCAAATCTGATAGACCTATTCTGCACAACTCCGAAAATCCTGAAAATTTACGGAGAGTTATTTTGGAATATATAAAAAATATTGGGTAAAGGAAATACCAGAGGGGACCCACCAGGTGGCCACAAGCCTAGGGGCGCGCCTACCCCCTGGGCGCGCCCCTAGGGCTTGTGGGCCCCTTGTCAGGTCTCCGGTGCCCATCTTATGCTATATGAAGGGTTTTGACCTAGAAAAATCAGAAGGAAGCTTTCGGTTAGAAGCGCCGCCGTCTCAAGGCAGAACCTTGGCAGAAGCAATCTAGGGCTCCGGCGGAGCTGTTCTGCCGGAGAAACTTCCCTTCGGGAGGGGGAAATCGTAGCCATCATCATCACCAACGATCCTCTCATCAAGAGGGGGTCAATCTCCTTCAACATCTTCACCAGCACCATCTCCTATCAAACATTAGTTCATCTCTTGTATCTGATCTTTGTCTCAAAACCTCAGATTGGTACTGTGGGTTGCTAGTAGTGTTGATTACTCCTTGTAGTTGATGCTAGTTGGTTTATTCGATGTAAGATCATATGTTCAGATCCTTAATGATATTTATTACTTCTCTGATTATGAACATGAATATGCTTTGTGAGTAGTTACGTTTGTTCCTGAGGACATGGGAGAAGTCTTGTTATAAGTAATCATGTGAATTTGGTATTTGCTCGATATTTTGATAAGATGTATATTGTCTTTCCTCTAGTGGTATTATGTGAACATCGACTACATGAAACTTCACCATGATTTGGGCCTAGGGGAAGGCATCTGGAAGTAATAAGTAGATGATGGGTTGCTAGAGTGACAGAAGCTTAAACCCTAATTTATGCGTTGCATCATAAGGGGCTGATTTGGATCCATATGTTTCATGCTATGGTTAGATTTATCTTAATTCTTCTTTCATAGTTGCGGATGCTTGCGAGAGGGGTTAATCATAAGTGGGAGGCTTGTCCAAGTAATGAGAGCACCCAAGCACCGGTCCACCCACATATCAAATTATCAAAGTAACGAACGCGAATCATATGAGCATGATGAAAACTAGTTTGGCAATAATTATCATGTGTCCTCGAGAGCGCTTTGCTTTATATAAGAGTTTGTCCAGGCTTGTCCTTTGCTACAAAAAGGATTGGGCCACCTTGCTGCACTTTCTTTACACTTGTTACTTGTTACCCATTACGAATTATCTTATCACAAAACTATCTGTTACTGATAATTTCAGTGCTTGCAGAGAATACCTTGCTGAAAATTGCTTGCCATTTCCTTCTGCTCCTCGTTGGGTTCGACGCTCTTACGTATTGAAAGGACTATGATAGATCCCCTATACTTGTGGGTCATCAGTGACTGCTGCTGGTTTTTCAGTGAGTCCTCATGATCTAGCGTTGTTTTTCACCTTTCTGCTCGTGGTCGGACTCTTCTTCTTCTCTATGTTGGTGACATGATCATCACTAGCGGTGATCCTAAGTATATTGCCTTTGCGAAGGCCCGTATCAGTGAGTAGTTTCTTCTGTCAGATCTTGGCCCTATTCACTACTTTCTTGGGATCAAGGTCTCTTCTACCTCTAATGCCTTTTTTATTTCCTCGAAAAGTATATCCATGATCTTCTTACTTGTGTTGCTCTTACTAATGAGCGTACTGGTGAGATTCACCTCCGTGATATTGATGGTGACCCCCTGTCTGATCTGACGTGCTACCGTCATCTTGTCTATCTAGCTATCACTCGTTCAAATATCTCTTATGCAGTCCACATTTGGAGTCAGTTTGTCTCTGCTCCCACTTAGGTTCACTATAGTCACCTCCTTCGTGTTCTCCGATATCTTCGTGGCACGATCTTTCATCGTCTATTCTTTCCCCGCTCCAGTTCATTACAGCTTCAGGCCTATTCTGATGCTACGTGGGCTAGTGATCCATCGGATCACCATTCACTTTTTGTTTACTGTGTGTTTCTTGGTGGTTCTGTCATTGTTTAGAAGATGAAGAAACTTACTGCAGCTTCCCATTCGAGTGCAGAGGCTGAGTTGTGAGCTATGGCTCTTTTGACGGCAGAGGTGACTTGGTTACGGTTGTTACTTCAGGACTTTGGTGTTTCTATCACTACACCTACCTTGCTATTATCTGACAGTACAAGTGCTATTAGAAATGTGTGTGACCCTGTGAAACATGAGCTCACCAAGCATATTAGTGTTGATGCTTTCTTTGTGCGCACTGGTGTGCAGGATCAGGTTATTGCTCTCAGTATGTTCCTTCCGAGTTACAGTTCGCAAATTTCTTTACGAAGGCCTAGACTAGAGCTCGACATGGCTTCTATCTCTCCAAACTCAGTGTTGTTCACCCCCATGAGTTTGAGGGCGGGTGTTAGGGTACTATATAAAGCTATGTAGTCTTTTATATTAACCTCATTGTGTAAGGGGTTTTCTGCATATTCCCTACACCTGTACATGAGTGTGTGTGTGTGTGTTTAGGAAATTTTTTTCTTACTTCCAGGTGTAGGATGTATTTTCCCTATATTGGCCTATGGCCCCATGGGAATACATGTTGTATATTCCTAACGATGGCATCAGTCCTGCACGGGAGTTACTCTGGGCTAAACTTCTGCGTCATTGTCGTGAGCCTTACAGTGGTGCGGAACTCGACGGTAGTGCAGTAGGGTAGCATGGTGGTGGCCAGGATTTGACCAAGATCTGGTCGGATGCTCAGAGATGGACCACAACATCTTGGTGTGCGTTGAGGGAGTCTTGGATTAGGGGGTCCTCGGGTGTCATGTCTGCTCAATATTGGTCGGCTGATGGTCCGTGAAGATAAAGCAAAGGACTTTCCCCCGTGTCCGGGTAGGACTCCTATATGCGTGGACGACAAGTTTGGTGTCCGGATGTACTAGTTCCTTCTTCTACAAACTGACTCTGTACAACCCTAGGCCCCTTCGGTGTGTATATAAACCAGAGGGTTTAGTCCATAGAGGCTATCAGAATAATCATAGGCTAGACAGCTAGGGTTTAGCCATTACGATCTTGAGGTAGATCAACTCTTGTAACCCCTATACTCATCGAATACAAGCAAGTAGGACGTAGGGTTTTACCTCCTTTAAGAGGGCCCGTGTCGGTGTCAAAACCGGCGGATCTCGGGTAGGGGGTGCCGAACTGTGTGTCTAAGGCGGATGGTAACAGGAGGCGGGGGACACGATGTTTACCCATGTTCGGGCCCTCTAGATGGAGGTAATACCCTACTTCCTGTTGGATTGATCTTGATGATATGAGTATTACAAGAGTTGATCTACCACGAGATCGTAGAGGCTAAACCCTAGAAGCTAGCCTATGGTATGATTGTTGTTGTCCTACGGACTAAACCCTCCGGTTTATATAGACACCGGAGGGGGTAAGGGTTACACAGAGTCGGTTACAAGGGAGGAGATCTACATATCCGTATTGCCAAGCTTGCCTTCCACGCCAAGGAGAGTCCCATCCGGACACGGGACGAAGTCTTTAATCTTACATCTTCATAGTCCAACAGTCTGGCCAAAGCATATAGTCTGGCTGTCTGAGGACCCCCTAATCCAGGACTCTCTCAGTAGCCCCCGAACCAGGCTTCAATGATGATGAGTCCAGCGCGCAGATTGTCTTCGGCATTGCAAGGCGGATTCCTCCTCTGAATGTTCCATAGAAGATTGTGAACACAAGGATAGTGTCCGGCTCTGCAAAACAAATTCCACATACCACCGTAGAGAGAATAATATTTCCACAAATCTAATCTGCTGACACATTCGGCAGCATGGCATCACACCACGGCCGGGTCATTATTCGAACCTTTTTTCTCAACTAGCTACTGCACATATTGCGAGGCGGTTTTCTTGGCACGTCTTGTCGAAGCAGAGATCGCGTCCCCTTGTCACGGGATTCTCATCAATACGGGTGTGGGTAACCCAATCGCGCCATTGATACGTCTCCAACGTATCTATAATTTTTGATTGCTCCATGGTATATTATCTAATGTTTTGGACCATATTGGGCTTTATTTTCCACTTTTATGTTATTTTTGGGACTAACCTATTAACCGGAGGCCCAACCCAGAATTGTTCTTTTTTGCCTATTTTAGAGTTTCGAAGAAACGGAATATCAAACGGAGTCCAAACGGAATGAAACCTTCGGGAACGTGATTTTCTCACCGAATATGATCCAGGAGACTTGGACCCTACGTCAAGAAAGCCATGAGGTGGGCACGAGATAGGGGGCGCGCCCACCCTCCTAGGGCGCGCCCCCCACCCTTGTGGGCCGCACGAAGCTCCACCGATGTACTTCTTCCTCCTATATATACCTACGTACCCCCAAACGATCAGATACGGAGCCAAAAACCTAATTCCACCGCCGCAACTTCCTGTATCCACGAGATCCCATCTTGGGGCCTGTTCTGGAGCTCCGCCGGAAGGGGAATCCACCACGGAGGGCTTCTACATCATCATAGCCTCTCCGATGAAGTGTGAGTAGTTTACCTCAGACCTTCGGGTCCATAGTTAGTAGCTAGATGGCTTCTTCTCTCTTTTTGGATCTCAATACAATGTTCCCCCCTCTCTCATGGAGATCTATTCGATGTAATCTTCTTTTTGCGGTGTGTTTTTTGAGACCGATGAATTGTGGGTTTATGATCAAGATTATCTATGAACAATATTTGAATCTTCTCTGAATTCTTTTATGTACGATTGGTTATCTTTGCAAGTCTCTTCGAATTATCAGTTTGGTTTGGCCTACTAGATTGGTTTTTCTTGCAATGGGAGAAGTTCTTAGCTTTGGGTTCAATCTTGCGGTGTCCTTTCCCAATGACATTAGGGGAAGCAAGGCACGTATTGTATTGTTGCCATTGAGGATAACAAGATGGGGTTTTTATCATATTGCATGAATTTATCCCTCTACATCATGTCATCTTGCTTAAGGCGTTACTCTGTTTTCTTGAACTTAATACTCTAGATGCATGCTGGATAGCGGTCGATGAGTGGAGTAATAGTAGTAGATGCAGGCAGGAGTCGGTCTACTTGTCTCGGGCGTGATGCCTATATACATGATCATACCTAGATATTCTCATAACTATGCTCAATTCTGTCAATTGCTCAACAGTAATTTGTTCACCCACCGTAGAATACTTATACTCTTGAGAGAAGCCACTAGTGAAACCTATGGCCCTGGGTCTATCATCATCATATTAATCTTCCATCACTTTAATATTGCTTTGCTATTTACTTTACCTTTTATTTTGCTTTGCATCTCTATACCAAAAATACCAAAAATATTATCTATCATATCTATCAGATCTCACTCTCGTAAGTGACCGTGAAGGGATTGACAACCCCTATTCGCGTTGGTTGCGAGGAGTTATTTGCTTTGCGTAGGTACGAGGGACTCGCGCGTAGCCTCCTACTGGATTGATACCTTGGTTCTCAAAAACTGAGGGAAATACTTACGCTACTTTGCTGCATCATCCTTTCCTCTTTGAGGAAATCCAACGCAGTGCTCAAGAGGTAGCAGCCATTAATTACGGCGCTTGGAGAATAAGCGAGTTTACCAGGCAGGTGGGGAGGCATATAGTTTCTTCCGCCCTTATAAAGGGACAAGGATTCCTCTTTTTCACCCACGCCTTCTTCCTCCTTGCTCATCCATTCTTGCGCACTCGAGCTCCAGCACCCAAGTTTGCATTTTCTCCTCAAACCACTCCAAGCATGTCCGGAGCAGGAGGCAAGTGGATGATCTCCTCCGTTACGGAGGAGGACATCACAAAGCTACGGAGAGCCGGATATCTGGCCGCGGATATCGCACACCGGCTGCCAGATGCGGGGCAGATCGTCCCTACTCCAGAACCCATGATAGGGTGGTTTTTCTTACCCACTTCATCCGCAGACTGGGATTTCTCCTCCACCCGTTTGTCCGCGGGCTCATGTTCTACTACGGGCTGGACTTTCACAATCTGGCCCTCAATTTCATCCTCAACATCTCGGCGTTTATCATCATGTGCGAGGCCTTCCTCCGCATCAAGCCCCACTTCGGCCTGTGGCTGAAGACCTTCAACGTTAAACTGAAGGTGGTGGTCGGCCAGCAAGCGGAGTGCGGAGGCGCCATGGTGGGCAAAATGCCCAATGTCACCTGGCTCAAAGGCTCCTATGTGGAGACCATAAAGGGGTGGCAATCGGGGTGGTTCTAAATCACCGAGCCGCGCGACGCCAACTAGGTGGCGGCCCCCGAATTCCAATCCAGAATCCCCAGGCGGCTCACCTCCTGGAAAGAGAAGGGCCTATCCTGGGGTTCATCGGTGGAGCTGACCGGACTCCAGAAATGCATCAGAAACATGATGAGAAAGAAAATCAAGCTCGTCAACGTGGTCCAGGTCATGCTCTTTCGTCGGATCGTCCCGTGTCAACGACGGACATTCAATATGTGGGAGTTTGACCCGGCCGAGCACCAAACACTGCGAGAGCTCTTCGACACGACGCATAAAGACGTCTGGAAGGTGCTGTTCAAGGGCGCAGAGGTTCCTCCTCCCCTTACCGAGGATCGCGGGCTCAACGCAAAGCGCCCTGCCAATCCGGTAAGTCTTTTATATCTCATAATATGTTCATTTTCCCCAGTTTTAACCATGCGCGGGATCTAAGCCTCCACGCCATTTAACAGGACTGGGTAGCGACAGCGGAGCAGATTGATTGCCCAGCCCCCCTGCCCGAAGATCCAGCAGATGCTCTCCTAACGGAGATGTTGGTTCCGGCACCTTATGAGGTGCCGGTGAAGAAGGCCACGAAGAAGGCCACGGGGACCAGGAAGGGTCTCCAGCGCAAGGTTATATCGGACTCATCGTCCGAAAACACCGAGGCGCACTCCTCCCACGAAAACGAGGAGGAGGAAGAGGAAAGTTCTCCCCCCTGCCGGGGGAGACAAGAAAAGGAAGGCGGCCCCATCCGGGGAGGCCGAAGGGTCCAAGAAGGGAAGGACCCTCCTCCCGGACTGCTCCACAACGGCCGCCTATAGCAACGACGAGTGGTTGCCCAGGGACAAGCCCTTAGCGAAGTCGTAAGTATTCGGATACCATAATAATTCATGGTATGTCTTATTGTACTGTTTCTTATCATGTTGCGCGTGATTATGCAGCCCCTCCCGAGACCACATTGACGTATCTTCGTCGGATGATTCTTTGGGCCCATCAGACCTGAACAGCGATTCACTTCTGACCGCCTCCTCCCCTCGCCCTACGGACAACGTCGAGGTGTTGTCTCAAAGGGCACCGAACCAAGGGGAGGTTGTCCTGGAGGCACCTCAAGGCGACATTCCGTACACTGGGCGCAAGGGGAGCAAGACTCCCATGGGCTCCGATGATGGGGGCAGCAAATTCGGCCCCCAGCCGAATACTGCACCGGAACCTCCAGTGGTTCCGGACTCTGTCAGGCAACCCCTCGCTAAGGGGGGCAAGCCGCCTGTGCCGATGGCCTCTGTCCATCCAGAGGCATCGGACAACTTGCTGGAAGCGCTTCTGGCGCTTCCATCGACGAAGAGCACCGCACTATCATGAGTGCGGTGATCGAGAAGGTTCAGTCTACCATAAGCGGACTGACTGAAGCCTGTGCCAGCCTCCTAACAGGCTTTGAGGTAAGTAATCAAATTATAAGAAAATGTTACAGTAGCCCCTGATGCTCTTTTTGGCGCTCGTGAAGAAAGGCCGAATAGAGGATCAAATAATAACCGCAGGAGTCTAATCGGAATATGTCTATGTGCATATGCAGGCTTCGCTGCTGGCCACTGCCGCACGTACTGCAGAGGTCGCTGCACTGAAGCGGGACCTTGAGCGGTCCAAGGAAGAGCTCGGCCTTACCAAGAGGCAGCTCGAAGAGAACAAAGGTAAGTCATACCCCGTCTGTACATTATAAAGAAAAATTTGGTTTTGGAATAATAGGGTCATCATGAATTTGCTAGGGGCCACGGCCGAAGTGGCGGCCCTAAAGAAGGCGCTATCCAAGGCCGAAGACCAAGCGGCCAAGGAGCGCAACGAGCGCGAGAAACAAGAGGCCCGAGTTGGCGAGGTGCAGCAAGAGCTCCAGGCTCTCGCCAAAAAACACGAGTCCTTGGAGCTTGACTCTAAGACGCAAGAGTCTGAGCTTGCGAAGGCCCTCGAAAGCGCAGAACATGCCAAGGCCAAGCACAAAAGGCCCTCCGGGAAATTGATGCGGTTAAGAAGATAGCATGTGAAGGAAACTTTCTTTTTACTTACCCCAGTTCGGAGCTCTCCAGGAGCGTTCGCAGATCTACCCCGCAGTGTGTCGGATGCTACGGAGTTCTACCGGGCTGAGGAGGGGAGCTCGACAGAGAAGTTGTTCTAGTCTCAGTATACTGGGACCGAACACCCAATGCCCTTGAGCGACCAGCTGAAGCAACTGGTCGAGCTCCACAAGGCGGCCGAACAGGCCATGAAGGGTCTTATAGTCCGGATGTGGCCTGGCGAGCCCCTGCCTGATAGCTACTTCGGTCTGGTGAGGCGGCTTGTGAATGCCTGCCCACGGCTTGAAGTAATAAAGCGGTCCGTCTACATCGAGGGTGCGCGCAGGGCTTTTGCCCGGGCGAAGGTGCACTGGGCGAAGCTGGATGCCGAAAAGCTGGTGAAGGAGGGGCCGCCGAAAGGCAAGGAGCATCGCCACCCCGAAATGTATTATGATAGTGTCCTAAAGGGTGCTCGCCTTGTGGCGGAGGAATGTGCTAAGGATGTAATATTCGAATGAATGTACTCATGTGATCATGTAATATGAAACGAGTTCATTTGCGCTATACCACGCTTGCTAATTTAAAATATTACCTTCTGTGCGGCCGTTTATGAAATCTGAGAGTTGGCCAGTCGTCGGCTTCTGCCCCCATGTAACTAGTACTGGGGTGTTCGGGATAAACATGAGCACTCTTTATCCCAATTTTGGGTCCTTCGAAGGAGGTGTTCAGCACAGCGAACCAGGCAATCGGACTATAAAGCTTTATCACTCTCACTTAGCCATAGAAGTCTACAATTTTAAATTTTGGCGAAGCCCCTAGTATTCGGAAGGCCGAATTTGGGGCGCTATATACGCCTAAGTCGGGCAAGGCCGGCTCCTCGCCTGAAGCGGAAAAAGTCTTTAAGGACTTGAGACCTCTCGAACAGCGACCAGCTCTCGCCTCATCATGACAGTCAGTTTTCGGCTTTCTCTACTGAGGTGCTCGTCCAGAAGAACCGGGACACAATCGCAGTAGTTCTCCCAGCGCTAACTTAGCCGATATTCCGGAACGTAAGGTACCAAAACATGGGAGCCGGGCAAACCCAACTAT
This sequence comes from Aegilops umbellulata, assembly GCA_032464435.1. Classification (NCBI taxonomy): domain Eukaryota; kingdom Viridiplantae; phylum Streptophyta; class Magnoliopsida; order Poales; family Poaceae; genus Aegilops; species Aegilops umbellulata. The sequence goes on from CP136057.1 coordinate 361,775,364, forward strand.
TGACCACAGACATGATTCGGAGCTGAAGCATATATTGAAGCTGAATCAAAGGAACGAAATTGCAACATATAGTCTTCACAATTAACATCCGAACGAGAATGAACGAATGAATTCCAATGTAAATCATCACACTTCCAAAGCTGAGAAGCCACTTAGAACATGGTAAGGAATAAAATCAACAAGGTACGGATGTGAACAAATACTTGGTAAGGATTACCCAATCACAAACCAAATATCTGCGGAAAAAATACTAGAGCTACAAGAATTCCCACTTACAAACTCCCGAAACTTTCTGGTTATGCAATCAGGTGTTGGGGATACAGGGGACACAAAATATATCACCCAAACTAACAATACCTAGATCCAGCTGTATCCATCCTTCAACACATAACCAAGAAATCCTCGGAAATCATCTACCTCAACCTTCGAAAACACATCCGTTATACAAGTCATGGCGATACTCCCGCACTCGCCTCAGTACTGGGCTATCAGGGTTATCTCACCAACAACTGTACAAGAGAGATTTTCGATGTCGGCGTACTAAACTCAGGTATTCCAAAACCGCAACGATAAAATTATGACGACAACATCTCGGAGCTCAACTCCCCGGGACACCTCCTCTAAAACCCCTGCTGACGGGAGGCAACCAAGACAATGTTGTCATCATAAAACCATCGGAACGATTGTAAGATACCCGCGTGATCCTAAAATTTTTTTTAGTGAAATTTGAGAAGAGAAGAGTCAAAACTCTACGTCAGGATGCCTTACCAGAAGGTCGAAGGGACTGGGGAGTAAAAAGAATTCCTAAACTCTCCGATATATAATTCCTAGAATTACTCAAAACATTTTTTTCTAGACACAACTCGGCCACTAAAGACGATCAAACAGTGGGGCTCCTAAGGTCGGGGAAAGGCTCTGATACCAACTTGTAACGCCCTCGATGCGGCTATATCTCCCACGTGTCGAGGCACGACTTAGAGGCATAACCGCATTGAAAGCAATGTCGCAAGTGAGGTAATCTTCACACAATCCATGTAATAAATAAAGGGGAAAGGTACATAGTTGGCTTACAGTCGCCACTTCACACAAGTACATAAATAACATCCATCATACAGATTACACTCAAGGTCCGACTACGGTACCAAAATGAAAGAAGACTACCCCAAATGCTAAACAGATCCCCGGATCACCCCAACTGGGCTCCACTACTGATCATCTGGAAAGGAAACATAGTAACGGCCACATTCCTCGTCGAACTCCCAAGTGAGCTCGGTCGCGTCATCTGCACTGGCATCGTTGGTACCTGCAACTGTTGTGATAGAATTTGTGAGTCACGGGGACTCAGCAATCTCACACCCGCGAGATCAAGACTATTTAAGCTTATAGGTAGGAGAGGGGTTGTGAGGTGGAGCTGCAGCAAGCGACTAGCATATGGTGGCTACAACGCAAAAGAGAGTGAGAAGAGAAGGCAAAGCACGGTCGTGAAACTAGAAGTGATCAAGAAGTGATCCTGAGACAACCTACGTCAGGCATAACTCCAACAACCGTGTTCACTTCCCGGACCCCGCCGAGAAGAGACCATCACGGTTACACACGCGGTTGATGTGTTTTAGTTAAGGTCAACTTCGGGTTTTCTACAACCGGACATCAACAAATTCCCATCTGCCTCATAACCGCGGGCACGGCTTTCGAAAGATTATACCCTGCAGGGGTGTCCCAACTTAGCCCATGATAAGCTCTCACGGTCAACGAAGGATATTCCTTCTACCGGGAAGACCCGGTCAATCTCGGAATCCCGGACTACAAGACATTTCGACAGCAACAAAACAAGTCCAGCAAAGCCTCCCAGATGTGCCGACAAATCCCGATAGGAGCTGCACATATCTCGTTCTCAGGGCACACCGGATGAGCCAGACGTCGGGATGGCATAGACCCTGGTTGCCCAAGGGGCGCCGGACATCGCTCGGTTTGGACCAACAATCGAAGGAGAACTGTCCCGGGGGTTTAAAATAAAGATGACCCTTGAGTCTGTAGAACCCAAGGGAAAAAGGCTAGGTGGCAAAAGGTAAAACCAAAGTTGGGCCTTGCTGGAAGAGTCTTATTCAAAGCGAACTGTCAAGGGGGTCCCATAAATCACCCAACCGTGTAAATAACGCAAACTCCGGGAACATAACACCGGTATGACGGAAACTAGGGCGGCAAGAGTGGAACAAAACACCAGGCATAAGGCCGAGCCTTCCACCCTTTACCAAGTATATAGATGCATTAATTAAATAAGAGGTATTGTGATATCCCAACAAGTAAACATGTTCCAACAAGGAACAACAAGTCCATGTTCCAACAAGGAACAAACTTCAACTTCACCTGCAACTAGCAACGCTATAAGAGGGGCTGAGCAAAGCAGTAACATAGCCAATCAACGGTTTGCTAGGACATGGATGGTTAGGGGCTGACATGGCAATATAGGAGGCATGATATAGCAAGTGGTAGGTATCGCAGCATAGGCATAGCAAAAGAGCGAGCAATCTAGCAAGCAAAGATAGAAGTGATTTCGAGGGTATGGTCATCTTGCCTGCAAGAGTCTCAGACTTGTCGAAAGCTTGGTCCTCGAAAGCGTTCTCAACGGAATCCTCGTTCACGTACTCGTCTCCCAACTCTACCCAAGACAAGAGAACAAGCAAAGGAACCAATATCAACCACGATGCAATGCGCAAGCAACATGATGCAAATCATGGCATGATATGCGAGAGGTGATATGCAATGCGTATGCATGCTTCGGAAGGACAAGGATGAACAAGGCATAATCTTGGCAAACCAAGCATGCCACTGGATAGGTGAGGTGATTTCGGTTGAAATCGATATAAAGAACACCGGAATCGGATGCACGGTTTGCAAATGACGAGCAATACAAGAATGACACAAAACTGCCATAAACAGCATGATGCTACTTAGCAAGCAACAAATAATTAAGCTACTGCACCCAAACACGGCAACAAAGCATATGAAAGTACTCTACACAAGATGCATGACAAAAGATGAACACTGAGCTGCGGCTAATTCACATCATAACAGGTCCAAACAATCATGGCAAAAGTGCAAAAGATAATCAGTTCTCAGACTTAGTGAAATTATCAACATAGCAGAAACTAACATCAGAATGACATGTTCAGAGCAATGAAACAACAAGCTACAGGTTCAGAACTTAGCAAAGTAAGGCATGGCACGAACCTACTCATAGCACTTGACAAAAGTCCCTTACTGACCATAAGCCAAGAGGAACAAACCGACATATTATACGCGCGAAACGGAGCTACGGATGCAAAGTTATGGCATGTCGAACATGTGATGTTGATGCAAAAATTGAGGGACTTGGAGAAAAAAACGAGGGGGAAGAGTCAACCCTAGCGATCCGGATCTGGATCAGGTCCGGCGCGGCGCTCGCCGGAGCTGGCCGGGAGGAGGACGGCGAGGGGGCCGCGGGCGAGGAGGAGCACGGCGGCGGCGACCGCGGCGGGGCGAGGCGGCGCCGGCGGGGCCGCGGCGGGGCGCAGGCGGAGCGGCGCGGGGCGAGCCGGGCGGACGCGGCGCCGGGCGGCGATGGTGCGGTGGCCTCGGGCGGCGGGCGCGGGCGAGCTCCGGTGCAAGGGGCGAGGCGGCCCAGGGCGCGGGCCGCGGCGGCGGGAGGCGGCGGGCCAGGCGGCGGGGCGCGGCGGGCCGTGGGGGCCGGATCTGGGCCCCCCGGGCCGGCGGCGAAGTGGGCACGGCGCGCCCACGTGGCGGCTGCGGGTTGGACGGGGCGGATCGAACGGACGCGTCCGGCTCCGTCCGGACACGTCCGGCGGCGCGGAGAGAGGGTTTGCTAGGGTTTTGAGTGGATTGCTCCGCAAATTTTGGGAGAGGGGCTATATTTATAGGTAGAGGGGGTTAGGAAGCTCCAAATGGAGTGCGGTTTTCGGCCACGCGATCGTGATCGAACGGCGGAGGATATGGGAGTGCCTTAGATGGGTTGTTGGGCTGTTTTGAAGGGGTGTTGGGCTGCAACACACACGAGGCCTTCACGGTTACCCGGATAACCGTTGGAGTACCAAACGAACTCCGATTGACCCGAAACTTGACAGGCTGTCTACCGGTGCTATACCGAGGCCGCATGGCAAACCTCGGTCCAATCCGAGAATGTTTAATACCCGCTCACGAAGAAATGTAAAAGGGGACGCCGGGAGACATAGGAGCGCCGGATTGCAAAACGGACAACGGGAAAAATGCTCGGATTTATGAGACGAACACGTATGCGAATGCGATGCACATGATGACATGATAAGAAATGCATGACATGACCAAAATGCACAAACGAAGAGAACCCAACCACGGAGGGAATATCATAACACATAGCCGAAAATGGCAAGAGTTGGATTACAATTATGGCAAGTTACATCTGGGGCATTACAACACTCCACCACTATGAGAGGATCTCGTCCCGAGATCTAGGACTGAAAGAACTCCGGATACTCGGAACGTAGGTGGTCTTCACGCTCCCAGGTGGCTTCTCGGTCTGAATGATGTGACCATTTCACTTTGAGGAATTTGATTGACTTGTTGCGAGTCTTGCGCTCAGTTGTTTCAAGAATAGCAACTGGGTGCTCATGATAGGACAAATCTTCTTGAAGATCAATCTCTTCGAAGTTGATGGTGCGCTCAGGCATCTTGAAGCACTTGCGAAGCTGTGACACGTGGAAGACATCGTGCACATTTGCAAAGTTGGAGGGAAGCTCAAGTTGATAGGCGAGATCGCCTCGCTTGCCGATGATCTTGAAGGGACCGACGTATCGCGGGGCAAGTTTCCCCTTGATACCGAAGCGACGAGTTCCTTTCATTGGGGAGACGCGGAGGTAGACATGGTCTCCGATCTCGAATGCCACATCTCGATGTTTGCTATCGTAATAGCTCTTCTGGCGCGACTGCGCGGCTTTGAGGTTCTCACGAATCACTTTGCACATGGCCTCAGCCTCTGAGATCAAATCATTGCCGAGCAATTGACATTCACCGGTTTCAGACCAGTTGAGAGGAGTACGGCACTTCCTGCCATAGAGAATCTCGAATGGGGCTTTGCCCGAGCTGGCTTGAAAACTGTTGTTGTAAGAGAATTCAGCATAAGGAAGGCAATCCTCCCACTTCATGCCGAAAGAGATAACACAGGCTCTGAGCATATCTTCAAGAATTTGGTTGACACGCTCGACTTGTCCACTAGTCTGAGGGTGGAAAGCTGTGCTGAATCGAATGTTGGTGCCCATGGCCTTCTGAAAAGAATCCCAAAACTTGGAGGTAAAGATGCTGCCACGGTCTGAAGAAATCAATTGCGGAATGCCGTGCAAGGAGACAATTCTGGAGGTGTAGAGCTCTGCCAGCTGCGCTGCTGTGATAGACTCTTTGATAGGAAGAAAATGAGCCACTTTGGTTAGCTTGTCGATGACGACGAAGATAGCATCATTTCCGCGCTTGGACTTAGGAAAACCAGTCACGAAGTCCATTTCGATATGATCGAACTTCCATTCTGGAATAGCAAGGGGTTGGAGAAGACCAGCTGGTCGTTGGTGTTCTGCTTTCACCCTTCTGCATACATCACACTCATTCATGAATTGAGCGATCTCACGCTTCATTCGAGTCCACCAATACGACTGCTTGAGGTCATGGTACATCTTCGAACTTCCAGGATGAATTGACAGAAGAGAATTGTGCGCATCGTTCATAATGACTTTACGAAGATCACCCTTTGGAACCACGATCCGGTCCTCGAAGAAAAGAGTATCTCTGTCATCAACTCGATAGCACTTGTATTTGGAAATGCTCTTTTCAATACCACGTTTCACCTTCTTCACCATGGTATCCAACAATTGTGCCTCACGAATCTGATCTTCCAAAGTAGGAGAGACGATGAGGTTGGCAAGCAAACCTTGAGGAACAACTTGAAGATTCAACTTGCGGAAAGCCTCACAAAGATCCGGTTGGAAGGGCTTGAGGATTAAGCTGTTGCAGTAAGCCTTTCTGCTCAAAGCGTCTGCAATCACATTAGCCTTGCCTGGAGTATACTCAATACTCGGATTATACTCTTGAATCATTTCGACCCATCGAGTTTGCCTGAGGTTGAGGTGAGGCTGAGTGAAGATATACTTGAGACTCTTGTGATCGGTGAAAATGTCCACTTTCCTTCCCAACAGGAGATGCCTCCATGTTATCAGTGCGTGGACAACTGCCGCCAACTCAAGATCGTGAGTGGGGTAGTTCCTTTCATTGGGCTTCAACTGGCGAGAGGTATAGGCAACAACCTTCTTCTCTTGCATTAACACGGCACCGAGGCCCTGAAGAGAAACATCACAGAATACTTCATAAGGCTTGGATTCATCAGGAGGAGTCAGAACTGGAGCAGTGACGAGTTTCTCTTTGAGAGTCTTGAAAGCAACATCACACTCAGGAGACCAGACATATCTCACATGCTTCTGGAGGAGGTTGGAAAGAGGCTTGGCAATCTTGGAGAAATTCTCAACGAATCTTCGGCAATAGCTTGCAAGTCCAAGAAAACTACGAAGTTGCTTGACATTCTGAGGCGGTTCCCAATTCACAACTGCAGACACCTTCTCAGGATTAACAGCGATACCCTTGGCAGAGATGATATGGCCAAGAAAAAGAACTTCATCAAGCCAGAATTCACATTTGGAGAACTTCGCATATAATTTGTACTCTCTGAGCTTGTCGAGTACCAATTGCAAATGTTTGGCATGATCCTCCTCATTCTTGGAGAAAACCAAAATATCATCGAGATAGACCAAGACAAACTTGTTGATGTAGGGGTTGAAGATGAAATTCATCAAGCGAGTGAAATACGGAGGAGCATTGACAAGGCCGAATGACATGACAGTATATTCATAAGAACCAAAACTTGTTCTGAATGTTGTCTTGGGAATATCTTCTTCACGAATGCGAATCTGATGATAACCCATACGAAGGTCCAGCTTGGAGAACAACTTAGCACCTTTAAGTTGCTCAAATAGCTCATTGATGTTGGGAAGTGGGTACTTGTTCTTGATTGTCTTCTTATTCAATGGACGGTAATCGACGCAAAGTCGGTTCGTGCCATCCTTCTTCCGGACAAAAAGAACACCACAACCCCAAGGAGAAGAACTCGGTCTGATCAGACCCATACGCTCTTGTTTATCAAGTTGCATCTTCAACTCCTTGAGCTCATCTGGTCCAAGCTTGTAAGGACGCTTGCAAACGGGTTCCGTGCCAGGCTCAAGATCAATAACGAATTCAACTGGCCGACGGGGAGGCATACCCGGAAGGTCTTCTGGAAAAACATCTTGGTACTCACAAACGACTGGAATCTGAGAGATAGCCTCCATTTCACCATTCTCATTGAGAGAAAACAATCGAATGGTATCATCACGAGAAGCATAGATGATCACATCGTTAGAAGAGTGAGTCAATTTGATTTCCCTGGCAGCACACTCAAGCTGAGCCTTGTGCTTAGAAAGCCAGTCCATCCCGAGAATAAGATCAATATCAGAGTCACCAAGCACCATTGGAGAAGATAGAAATTTATAGTCGCCCATCTTGATGGAAACATCCGGAACAAAGGAGCTTGCGTTCATGAATCTACCCGGAGATACAACTGACAATGGTCTAACCAAATCTTGGAAAGACAACTCATGTTTCATTGCAAAAGGTCTTGAGATGAAGCAATGCGATGCACCAGTATCAAATAAAACTTTTGCAGGAATATCATTAACAGGAAGATTACCCATGATCACGTCAGAAGAATCCTACGCTTGAGCTGCATTCATCAGGTTCACCTTGGCGGACTTAGGATTATGCTTGACCACTGCATTGCTGGAAGATTTCACAGGAGGAGGAGGCGGAAGGCGCCTTTGGTTGAAGCACTTGTTCGCATAGTGACCCTTCTGCTGGCATTTGTTACAAGTCACCTCTGAGAGCGGACGATGGTAAGGAGCACTTGGCCTTGGAGCTTGATTCTAAGACTTGTTCTGATAGCCAGGGTTGGGTGGGTGGGAAGATCCACGGCCACTTGAGTTCTTGTGTTGATAAGGCTGACGGAACGGAGGAGGTGGCAACCAGAACTTCTGTTGCTTAGCTGCCACAAGTGAAGAAGAAGAAGACTGGACTGCGTCTCTGACTCTCTTCTTAGATGCCTCACACTTGAGCTGAGCAGCTTCTTGTTTCAGCGCCATGTTGTAGAATTCATCATACTTTAATGGCTCAAAAAGCACGAGAGCAAGTTGCAGATCTTCCCTGAGACCACGCCTGAACTGGTAGATCATACTCTTCTCATCAGGAATGTCTTGCCTTGCAAAGTGAGAGAGCTTCTGGAACTGAGTGTTGTATTGATAGACAGACATGTTGCCTTGCTTGAGATTGCGGAATTCCTCACGTTTAAGCTCAACAACACTTTCTGGAATGTGGTGTGCTTTGAAATCACGGCGGAAATCATCCCAGGTAATCACACGACCTCCTCTGGAATCTTTGTATTGCTGGAACCATTCAGCAGCTTGATCTTTGAGTTGAAAAGAGGCAAACTTGACAAAGTCCTCAGGTCTCACATTGCTGCACTCAAAATGCTTGTTGATGTCCACGAGCCAGTCATCGGCGTCTGTGGCCTCGACACAGTAGCTGAAGGTCTTTGGCTGATTAGCAAGGAACTGGTTCAGTGAAGCGAAATGCGGCTGATTGTTCCCTTGGCCTTGATTCTCTTGATTAGCTTGCCCTTGGTTGCGATCTTGCAAGAGCTGAATCAGAATCTGAGCATTGGCATTTGTGGCAGTCATCAGGGCCTGCCAAGCTTCCGGAGGCGGAGGTGGTGGCGGAGGGTTAGCATGATTCCCTTCATTGCGTTCCGGATTCTGACGCGTTGGTGGAGCCATCCTGAAGAGGGTGACATCCATTAGCATCTTGACAGATATATATTGAAGCTGAATCAAAGGAACGAAATTGCAACATATAGTCTTCACAATTAACATCCGAACGAGAATGAACGAATGAATTCCAATGTAAATCATCACACTTCCAAAGCTGAGAAGCCACTTAGAACATGGTAAGGAATAAAATCAACAAGGTACGGATGTGAACAAATACTTGGTAAGGATTACCCAATCACAAACCAAATATCTGCGGAAAAAATACTAGAGCTACAAGAATTCCCACTTACAAACTCCCGAAACTTTCTGGTTATGCAATCAGGTGTTGGGGATACAGGGGACACAAAATATATCACCCAAACTAACAATACCTAGATCCAGCTGTATCCATCCTTCAACACATAACCAAGAAATCCTCGGAAATCATCTACCTCAACCTTCGAAAACACATCCGTTATACAAGTCATGGCGATACTCCCGCACTCGCCTCAGTACTGGGCTATCAGGGTTATCTCACCAACAACTGTACAAGAGAGATTTTCGATGTCGGCGTACTAAACTCAGGTATTCCAAAACCGCAACGATAAAATTATGACGACAACATCTCGGAGCTCAACTCCCCGGGACACCTCCTCTAAAACCCCTGCTGACGGGAGGCAACCAAGACAATGTTGTCATCATAAAACCATCGGAACGATTGTAAGATACCCGCGTGATCCTAAAATTTTTTTTAGTGAAATTTGAGAAGAGAAGAGTCAAAACTCTACGTCAGGATGCCTTACCAGAAGGTCGAAGGGACTGGGGAGTAAAAAGAATTCCTAAACTCTCCGATATATAATTCCTAGAATTACTCAAAACATTTTTTTCTAGACACAACTCGGCCACTAAAGACGATCAAACAGTGGGGCTCCTAAGGTCGGGGAAAGGCTCTGATACCAACTTGTAACGCCCTCGATGCGGCTATATCTCCCACGTGTCGAGGCACGACTTAGAGGCATAACCGCATTGAAAGCAATGTCGCAAGTGAGGTAATCTTCACACAATCCATGTAATAAATAAAGGGGAAAGGTACATAGTTGGCTTACAGTCGCCACTTCACACAAGTACATAAATAACATCCATCATACAGATTACACTCAAGGTCCGACTATGGTACCAAAATGAAAGAAGACTACCCCAAATGCTAAACAGATCCCCGGATCACCCCAACTGGGCTCCACTACTGATCATCTGGAAAGGAAACATAGTAACGGCCACATTCCTCGTCGAACTCCCAAGTGAGCTCGGTCGCGTCATCTGCACTGGCATCGTTGGTACCTGCAACTGTTGTGATAGAATTTGTGAGTCACGGGGACTCAGCAATCTCACACCCGCGAGATCAAGACTATTTAAGCTTATAGGTAGGAGAGGGGTTGTGAGGTGGAGCTGCAGCAAGCGACTAGCATATGGTGGCTACAACGCAAAAGAGAGTGAGAAGAGAAGGCAAAGCACGGTCGTGAAACTAGAAGTGATCAAGAAGTGATCCTGAGACAACCTACGTCAGGCATAACTCCAACAACCGTGTTCACTTCCCGGACCCCGCCGAGAAGAGACCATCACGGTTACACACGCGGTTGATGTGTTTTAGTTAAGGTCAACTTCGGGTTTTCTACAACCGGACATCAACAAATTCCCATCTGCCTCATAACCGCGGGCACGGCTTTCGAAAGATTATACCCTGCAGGGGTGTCCCAACTTAGCCCATGATAAGCTCTCACGGTCAACGAAGGATATTCCTTCTACCGGGAAGACCCGGTCAATCTCGGAATCCCGGACTACAAGACATTTCGACAGCAACAAAACAAGTCCAGCAAAGCCTCCCAGATGTGCCGACAAATCCCGATAGGAGCTGCACATATCTCGTTCTCAGGGCACACCGGATGAGCCAGACGTCGGGATGGCATAGACCCTGGTTGCCCAAGGGGCGCCGGACATCGCTCGGTTTGGACCAACAATCGAAGGAGAACTGTCCCGGGGGTTTAAAATAAAGATGACCCTTGAGTCTGTAGAACCCAAGGGAAAAAGGCTAGGTGGCAAAAGGTAAAACCAAAGTTGGGCCTTGCTGGAAGAGTCTTATTCAAAGCGAACTGTCAAGGGGGTCCCATAAATCACCCAACCGTGTAAATAACGCAAACTCCGGGAACATAACACCGGTATGACGGAAACTAGGGCGGCAAGAGTGGAACAAAACACCAGGCATAAGGCCGAGCCTTCCACCCTTTACCAAGTATATAGATGCATTAATTAAATAAGAGGTATTGTGATATCCCAACAAGTAAACATGTTCCAACAAGGAACAACAAGTCCATGTTCCAACAAGGAACAAACTTCAACTTCACCTGCAACTAGCAACGCTATAAGAGGGGCTGAGCAAAGCAGTAACATAGCCAATCAACGGTTTGCTAGGACATGGATGGTTAGGGGCTGACATGGCAATATAGGAGGCATGATATAGCAAGTGGTAGGTATCGCAGCATAGGCATAGCAAAAGAGCGAGCAATCTAGCAAGCAAAGATAGAAGTGATTTCGAGGGTATGGTCATCTTGCCTGCAAGAGTCTCAGACTTGTCGAAAGCTTGGTCCTCGAAAGCGTTCTCAACGGAATCCTCGTTCACGTACTCGTCTCCCAACTCTACCCAAGACAAGAGAACAAGCAAAGGAACCAATATCAACCACGATGCAATGCGCAAGCAACATGATGCAAATCATGGCATGATATGCGAGAGGTGATATGCAATGCGTATGCATGCTTCGGAAGGACAAGGATGAACAAGGCATAATTTTGGCAAACCAAGCATGCCACTGGATAGGTGAGGTGATTTCGGTTGAAATCGATATAAAGAACACCGGAATCGGATGCACGGTTTGCAAATGACGAGCAATACAAGAATGACACAAAACTGCCATAAACAGCATGATGCTACTTAGCAAGCAACAAATAATTAAGCTACTGCACCCAAACACGGCAACAAAGCATATGACAGTACTCTACACAAGATGCACGACAAAAGATGAACACTGAGCTGCGGCTAATTCACATCATAACAGGTCCAAACAATCATGGCAAAAGTGCAAAAGATAATCAGTTCTCAGACTTAGTGAAATTATCAACATAGCAGAAACTAACATCAGAATGACATGTTCAGAGCAATGAAACAACAAGCTACAGGTTAAGAACTTAGCAAAGTAAGGCATGGCATGAACCTACTCATAGCACTTGACAAAAGTCCCTTACTGACCATAAGCCAAAAGGATCAGAAAATATGATTACACCCATGTCAAATAAGCAAGTTTCGTTACAGGTTTCAGACTTGGCAGAAAACTGGACATGGCAGAAAACTTATAACGACTAGGCATGTTCGTGAGCTCGATGCACTCACTACAGAGCCTCGCATGAAGAACTAAGCATACATACATCAAGAAGACATGGCATAGTAACTATACATGGCAAGAATAACATCATATCATGCAAGGATCAACTACACCAAACTTGGCAAAATTGAATAACATGTAAACAATCTGCCAGCAACATTTTGTAGCAAAAGTAGAGCTCGATTGACTCAAGCTATGGCACTCCATAATTGCAAACAAAGGCATGGTTGGATAGAGACGATACTCAAGTTCAAAACTCCCTTACTGATCATGCTCAAATTATGCATAGATCTCACAGAAACAACATGAATACATGGCATGAAAATAACAGCAGTCAGGGACTTAGTGAAATTACTAAGTCTCTGAAATCGGCAACATCAAGTGGCCTAGTTTGCATGCTTGTGCTAGTCACCACATAGATCACAAAAATACATGGCAAAATTCTCTGGAAAGGTAACATGGCATATTACAAAACTCATGTAGGACTCAACTTCATAGGAGGTACACATCAATCATGGCAAAATGACAAAAGTGCATGTTCAGATAAGATCCAGCAACTAACATCAACTAGCCCTCTTCTAACAGCCTTTCGGGCACCAAGATGGCCTCAATTGAAAATGATATAATGGTATGAAATGATGTACTCTTCGAGACGAACAAAGCGACATATTATACGCACGAAACGGAGCTACGGATGCAAAGTTATGACATGTCGAACATGTGATGTTGATGCAAAAATTGAGGGACTTGGAGAAAAAAACGAGGGGGAAGAGTCAACCCTAGCGATCCGGATCTGGATCGGGTCCGGCGCGGCGCTCGCCGGAGCTGGACGGGAGGAGGACGGCGAGGGGGCCGCGGGCGAGGAGGAGCACGGCGGCGGCGACCGCGGCGGGGCGAGGCGGCGCCGGCGGGGCCGCGGCGGGGCGCAGGCGGAGCGGCGCGGGGCGAGCCGGGCGGACGCGGCGCCGGGCGGCGATGGCGCGGTGGCCTCGGGCGGCGGCCGCGGGCGAGCTCCGATGCGAGGGGCGAGGCGTCCCGGGGCGCGGGCCGCGGCGGCGGGAGGCGGCGGGCCAGGCGGCGGGGCGCGGCGGGCCGCGGGGGCCGGATCTGGGCCCCCCGGGCCGGCGGCGAAGTGGGCACGGCGCGCCCACGTGGCGGCTGCGGGTTGGACGGGGCGGATCGAACGGACGCGTCCGGCTCCGTCCGGACACGTCCGGCGGCGCGGAGAGAGGGTTTGCTAGGGTTTTGAGTGGATTGATCCGCAAATTTTGGGAGAGGGGCTATATTTATAGGTAGAGGGGGCTAGGAAGCTCCAAATGGAGTGCGGTTTTCGGCCACGCGGTCGTGATCGAACGGTGCAGGACATGGGAGTGCCTTAGATGGGTTGTTGGGCTGTTTTGAAGGGGTGTTGGGCTGCAACACACACGAGGCCTTCACGGTTACCCGGATAACCGTTGGAGTACCAAACGAACTCCGATTGACCCGAAACTTGACAGGCGGTCTACCGGTGCTATACCGAGGCCGCATGGCAAACCTCGGTCCAATCCGAGAATGTTTAATACCCGCTCACGAAGAAATGTAAAAGGGGACGCCGGGAGACATAGGAGCGCCGGATTGCAAAACGGACAACGGGAAAAATGCTCGGATTTATGAGACGAACACGTATGCGAATGCGATGCACATGATGACATGATAAGAAATGCATGACATGACCAAAATGCACAAACGAAGAGAACCCAACCACGGAGGGAATATCATAACGCATAGCCGAAAATGGCAAGAGTTGGATTACAATTATGGCAAGTTACATCTGGGGCGTTACAGTATACAGCCCCTGGGGCGGTTGAGCCGCATTGTGGGACGTGCCGTAGTGGTGCCTCCGCCCATGCCCATGGTATCTTGAGTGCGTAGTTATATACGCGTGGCACGAATTTCGCCACATGGTCGGGACTAGGTTGGAGGCCGGATTGCTAGTCGAGCTCAAAATGTGCCTGCCGATCCGTCTGCGGGGTACTCCGGACTCGCTTGAAGGTGTCCGGGGTCTTTTTCGCCAAATTGGCGGTTTGCCTAATAAGGCTACTTTGCGCTTCTGCTGCGAGGGCCGCAGTGTGCTCCTCCGTGCGGAGCGAGCGCTCTATGTTTCCATTAACTGTTATAACCCCGCGCGGTCCTGGCATTTTGAGTTTGAGGTATGCGTAATGTGGTACCGCATTGAATTTGGCGAATGCGGTTCGTCTGAGCAGTGCGTGATAGCCGCTGCGGAAGGGGACGATATCAAAGATTAACTCCTCGCTTCAAAAGTTGTCTGGAGACCCGAAAACCACTTCCAGTGTGATTGAGCCTGTGCAACAGGCCTCCACACCTGGGATGACACCTTTAAAGGTGGTTTTGGTGGGTTTGATCCTCGAGGGGTCTATGCCCATTTTTGCACACTGTATCCTGATAGAGCAGGTTCAGGCTGCTGCCACCGTCCATAAGGACTCGAGTGAGGTGAAATCCTTCAATGATGAGGTCAAGGACCAATGTGGCAGATCCGCCATGACGGATACTAGTGGGGTGGTCCCTGCGATTGAAGGTGATCGGACAAGAAGACCACGGGTTGAACTTTGGGGCGACAGGCTCCATCGCATAGACGTCCCTTAGTGCACGCTTCCGTTCCCTCTTGGGAATGTGGGTTGCGTATATCATGTTCACCGTTTTCACTTGTGGAGGGAATCTCTTCTGTCCTCCTGTGTTCAGCGGCCGAGGCTCCTCCTCGTCGTCGCTATGCAGCCCCTTGTCCTTGTTTTCGTCATTCAACTTGCCGGCCTGCTTGAACACCTAGCATTCTCTGTTGGTGTGATTGGTTGGCTTATCGGGGGTGCCGTGAATTTGACACGAGCGATCGAGTATGCGTTCCAAACTGGACGGGCCCGGAGTACTTCTTTTGAACGGCTTTTTCCGCTGACCGGATTTAGGCCACTGAATCCGGCATTGATTGCCGTGTCTTTGGCGTTATCGCCGTTGTTGCGGCGCTTGTGTCTGTTACGACGTGGTTT
The DNA here is from genome assembly GCA_032464435.1 of Aegilops umbellulata. Classification (NCBI taxonomy): domain Eukaryota; kingdom Viridiplantae; phylum Streptophyta; class Magnoliopsida; order Poales; family Poaceae; genus Aegilops; species Aegilops umbellulata. The sequence goes on from CP136057.1 coordinate 361,790,736, forward strand.
GCCGTTAGTATCTTTGGCATCTGAAGTGCCATGATTCCTTGATGTGTTGTTGCTGCGAGCCAGCCAACTGTCCACTCCCGCGCAAAAGCGGGTCATGAGTGTCGTGAGGGATGCCATGGACTTCGGCTTCTCTTGGCCGAGGTGTCGGGCGAGCCACTCGTCCCAGATGTTATGTTTAAATGCCGCTAAGGCCTCGGCATCCGGACAGTCGGCGATTTGGTTATTTTTAGTTAAGAACCGAGTCCAGAATTTCCAGGCCGATTCCCCAGGCTGTTGGGTTATGTGGCTCAGGTCATCAGCATCCGGTGGTCGCACATAAGTGCCCTGGAAGTTGTCAAGGAATGCATCTTCCAAATTCTCCCAACTGCCAATGGAGTTTGATGGCAGGCTGTTCAACCAATGCCGAGATGATCCTTTGAGTATTAGTGGGAGGTACTTGATGGCATGTAGATCGTCACCGCGGGCCATGTGGATGTGGAGGAGGAAATCCTCAATCCATACCGCGGGGTCTGTTGTGCCATCGTATGACTCAATGTTCATGGGTTTGAATCCTTCTGGGAATTCATGATCCATTACTTCATCGGTGAAGCATAGGGGGTGTGCAGCGCCTCTGTGTCGGGCTATGTCACGACGCAGTTCATACGAGTCTTGTCTGCCGTATTCGGCCTGGCCGGATTTGCTTTTAGTGTATCCAGCATGACGATCATCGTCACGCATTGGGGCGCGACCCCGTGATCCGTAGATCGATCTTGTATGTCCTTCTTTGTTTTCCAATACATCTCGCAGGTCCCGCGTGTTGCCCCGGGCCTTGGTGTTTTTGTTTATCTGGCGATGGGGTGCGGGCTGGACTTCGGGCTCATATGTCCCTCTGTCTCGGCCACGAGGTGGCCGATCAGCCGCATCATACGCTGGCGATGTGGGTTTTAATGCTTCCTCCTCGAGTTGGGGTAGCAACCTGCGCTTTGGGTAACTCTTGGTTGGGCATTCGAGTTTGTATTCCTCGGCCGCCAGGACTTCAGTCCATCTGTCCACTAGCAGATCTTGATCAGCTCGAAGCTTTTGTTGCTTTTTCTTCAAGCTGTTTGCTGTGGCTATAAGCCGGTGCTTGAAGCGCTCCTGTTCGACGGGATCCTCACGCATGATAAATTCTTCATCGCCGAGGCTCACCTTGTCTTCAGTGAGAGGCATGTAATTGTCATCCTTCGATTCTCTGTGTGCTGCCTGTTCCAAAGGGCTAGCTTGTTCATCCTCCTGAAGGAAATATGCCCTAGAGGCAATAATAAAGTTATTATTTATTTCCTTACATGTCATGATAAATGTTTATCATTCATGCTAGAATTGTATTAACTGGAAACATAATACATGTGTGAATACATAGACAAACAGAGTGTCACTAGTATGCCTCTACTTGACTAGCTCATTAATCAAAGATGGTTATGTTTCCTAGCCATGAACAAAGAGTTGTTATTTGATTAACGAGATCACATCATTAGTTGAATGATCTGATTGACATGACCCATTCCATTAGCATAGCACCCGATCGTTTAGTATGTTGCTATTGCTTTTATCCATGACTTATACATGTTCCTTTAACTATGAGATTATGCAACTCCCATTTACCGTAGGAACACTTTGTGTGCTACCAAACGTCACAACGTAACTGGGTGATTATAAAGGTGCTCTACAGGTGTCTCTGAAGGTACATGTTGAATTGGCGTATTTCGAGATTAGGATTTTTCACTCCGATTGTCGGAGAGGTATCTCAGGGCCTTCTCGGTAATGCACATCACATAAAGCCTTGCAAGCATTGCAACCAATGAGTTAGTTGCGAGATGATGTATTACAGAACGAGAAAAGAGACTTGCCGGTAACGAGATTGAACTAGGTATTGGATACCGACGATCGAATCTCGGGCAAGTAACATACCGATGACAAAGGGAACAACATATGTTGTTATGCGGTCTGACCGATAAAGATCTTCGTAGAATATGTAGGAGCCAATATGGGCATCCAGGTCCCGCTATTGGTTATTGACTGGAGACGTGTCTCGGTCATGTCTACATTGTTCTCGAACCGTAGGGTCCGCACGCTTAACGTTACGATGACAGTTATTATGAGTTTATGTATTTTGATGTACCGAAGGAGTTCGGAGTCCCGGATGTGATCACGGACATGACGAGGAGTCTCGAAATGGTCGAGACGTAAAGAATGATATATTGGAAGCCTATGTTTGGACATCGGATGCATTCCAGGTGAAATCAGGATTTTACCGGAATACCGGGAGGGTTACCGGAACCCCCCGGGAGCATAATGGGCCAACATGGGCCTTGGAGGAGAGGTGAGAGGGCTGCCCTCTTGGGCTGCGCACCTCCCCCCTTCCCCTAGTCCTATTAGGACTAGGAGAGGTGGGCGCCCCCTCTCTCTCTCTCCCCCTTGGAGAATCCTAGTCCAACTAGGATTGGGGAGGGAATCCTACTCACAGAGGGAGTAGGACTCTCTGGCGCGCCAGGCTTGGCCGGCCAGCCCCTCCCCCTTGGCTCCTTTATATACGGGGGCAGGGGGCACCCCAAAGACAGACAAGTTGATCTACGGATCATTCCTTAGCCGTGTGCGGTGCCCCCTTCCACCAAATTCCACCTCGATCATATCGTTGCAGTGCTTAGGCGAAGCCCTGCGCCGGTAACACATCAAGATCGTCACCACGCCGTCGTGCTGACGGAACTCTTCCTCGACGCTTTGCTGGATCGGAGCCCGGGGATCGTCATCGAGCTGAACGTGTGCCAAGAACTCGGAGGTGCCGGAGTAACGGTGCTATGATCGGTTGGATCGCGAGGAGAACGTACGACTACTTCCTCTACGTTGTGTCAACGCTTCCGCTTCGGTGTACGAGGGTACGTAGACAACACTCTCCCCTCTCGTTGCTATGCATCACCATGATCTTGCGTGTGCGTAGGAAAATTTTTGAAATTACTACGTTCCCCAACAGTGGCATCTGAGCCTAGGTTTTTATGGTTTGATGTTATTTGCACGAGTAGAACACAAGTGAGTTGTGGACGATACAAGTCATACTGCCTACCAGCATGTCATACTTTGGTTCAGCGGTATTGTTGGACGAGACGATCCGGACCAACCTTACGCGTACGCTTACGCGAGACCGGTTCCCTTGACGTGCTTTGCACATAGATGGCTTGCGGAAGACTGTCTCACCAACTTTAGTTGAACCGAGTGTGGCTACGCCCGGTCCTTGAGAAGGTTAAAACGGAGTCTATTTGACAAACTATCGTTGTGGTTTTGATGCGTAGGTAAGATGAGTTCTTGCTTAAGCCCGTAGCAGCCACGTAAAACTTGCAACAACAAAGTAGAGGACGTCTAACTTGTTTTTGCAGGGCATGTTGTGATGTGATATGGTCAAGACATGATGCTAAATTTTATTGTATGAGATGATAATGTTTTGTAACCGAGTTATCGGCAACTGGCAGGAGCCATATGGTTGTCGCTTTATTGTATGCAATGCAATCGCGATGTAATGCTTTACTTTATTACTAAGCGGTAGTGATAGTCGTGGGAGCATAAGATTGGCGAGACGACAACGATGCTGCGATGAAGATCAAGGTGTCGCGCCGGTGACGATGGTGATCATGACGGTGCTTCAAAGATGGAGATCACAAGCACAAGATGATGATGGCCATATCATATCACTTATATTGATTGCATGTGATGTTTATCCTTTTATGCATCTTATCTTGCTTTGATTGACGGTAGCATTATAAGATGATCTCTCACTAAATTATCAAGAAGTGTTCTCCCTGAGTATGCACCATTGCGAAAGTTCTTCGTGCTGAGACACCACGTGATGATCGGGTGTGATAGGCTCTACGTTCAAATACAACGGGTGCAAAACAGTTGCACACGCGGAATACTCAGGTTTAACTTGACGAGCCTAGCATATAACAGATATGGCCTCGGAACACGGAGACCGAAAGGTCGAGCGTGAATCATATAGTAGATATGATCAACATAGTGATGTTCACCATTGAAACTACTCCATCTCACGTGATGATCGGACATGGTTTAGTTGATTTGGATCACGTGATCACTTAGAAGATTAGAGGGATGTCTATCTAAGTGGGAGTTCTTAAGTAATATGATTAATTGAACTTTAATTTATCATGAACTTAGTCCTGGTAGTATTAGCATATCTATGTTGTAGATCAATAGCTCGCATTGTTGCTTCCCTATGTTTATTTTGATATGTTCCTAGAGAAAATTGTGTTGAAAAATGTTAGTAGCAATGATGCGGATTGGATCCATAATCTGAGGTTTATCCTCATTGCTGCACAGAAGAATTTTGTCCTTGATGCACCGCTAGGTGACGGACCTTTTGCAGGAGCAGATGCAGACGTTATGAACGTTTTGCTAGCTCAATATGATGACTACTTAGTAGTTTAGTGCACCATGCTTAACGGCTTAAGAATCGGGACTTCAAAGACATTTTGAACGTCATGGACCATACAAGATGTTCCAGGAGTTGAAGTTAATATTTCAAGCAAATACCCGAGTTGAGAGATATGAAGTCTCCAACAAGTTCTATAGCTAAAAGATGGAGGAGAATCGCTCAACTAGTGAGCATGTGCTCAGATTGTCTGGGTACTACAATCGCTTGAATCAAGTGGGAGTTAATCTTCCAGATAAGATAGTGATTGACAGAATTCTCTAGTCACCATCACCAAGTTAGTAGAACTTCGTGATGAACTATAATATGCAAGGGATAACGGAAAATATTCCCAAGCTCTTCGCGATGCTAAAATCAGCGAAGGTAGAAATCAAAGAAAAACATCAAGTGTTGATGGTTGACAAGATCACTAGTTTCAAGAAAAGGGAAAAAGGATAGAAGGGGAACTTCAAGAAGAACGGCAAGCAAGTTGCTGCTCAAGTGAAAAAGCCCAAGTATGGTCCTAAGCCTGAGACTAAGTGCTTCTACTGCAAAGGGACTGATCACTGGAAGCGGAACTACCCCAAGTGATTGGCGGATAAGAAGGATGGCAAAGTGAACATAAGTATATTTGATATACATGTTATTGATGTGTACTTTACTAGTGTTCATAGCAACCCCTTAGTATTTGGTACTAGTTCAGTTGCTAAAATTTAGTAACTCGAAACGGGAGTTGCAGAATGAACAAAGACTAGTTAAAGGGCAAGGTGACGATGTGTGTTGGAAGTGGTTCCAAGATTGATATGATCATCATCACACACTCCCTATACTTTCGGGATTAGTGTTGAAACTAAATAAGTGTTATTTGGTGTTTGCGTTGAGCATGAATATGATTTGATCATGTTAATTGCAATACAATTATTCATTTAAGTTAGAGAACAATTGTTGTTCTGTTTACATGAATAAAACCTTCTATGGTCATACACACCAATGAAAATAGTTCATTGGATCTCGATCGTAGTGATACACATATTCATAATATTGAAACCAAAAGATGCGAAGTTAATAATGATAGTGCAACCTATTTGTGGCACTGCCGTTTAGGTCATATTGGTGTAAAGCGCATGAAGAAACTCCATGCTGATGGGATTTTGGAATCACTTGATTATGAATCACTTTATGCTTGCGAACCATGCCTCTTGGGCAAGATGACTAAAGCGCCGTTCTCCGGAACAATGGAGCGAGCAACAGATTTGTTGGAAATCATACATACTGATGTATGTGGTCCGATGAATATTAAGGCTCGCGACAAGTATCATTATTTTCTGACCTTCACAGATGATTTGAGCAGATATGGGTATATCTACTCGATGAAACATAAGTCTGAAACATTTGAAAAGTTCAAAGAATTTCAGAGTGAAGTGGAAAATCATCGTGACAAGAAAATAAAGTTTCTACGATCTGATCGCGGAGACCAATATTTGAGTTACGAGTTTGGTCTTCAATTAAAACAATGTGGAATAGTTTCACAAACTCATGCCACCTGGAACACCGCAGCATAATGGTGCGTCCGAACATCATAACCGTACTATATTAGATATAGTACAATCTATGATGTATCTTACCGATCTACCACTATCGTTTTTGGGATTATGCATTAGAGACAGCTGCATTCACATTAAATAGGGCACCATCTAAATCCGTTGAGACGACACCGTATGAACTATGGTTTAGCAATAAAACTAAGCTGTCGTTTCTTAAAGTTTGGGGCTGCGATGCTTATGTGAAAAAGCTTCAACCTGATAAGCTCGAACCCAAATCGGAGAAATGTGTCTTCATAGGATATCCAAAGGAAACTGTTGGATACACCTTCTATCACAGATCCGAAGGCAAGACTTTTGTTGCTAAGTTCGGAAACTTTCTAGAGAAAGAGTTTCTTTCGAAAGAAGTGAGTGGGAGGAAAGTAGAAAACTTGATAAGGTAATTGTACCTTCTCCCTTATTGGAAAGTAGTTCATCACAGAAATCTGTTCTTGTGACTACTACACCAATTAGTAAGGAAGCTAATGATGATGATCATGTAACTTCAAGATCAAGTTACTACCGAATCTCGTAAGTAAACCAGAGTGAGATCCGCACCAGAGTGGTACGGTAATCCTGTTCTGGAAGTCATGTTACTAGACCATGACGAACTTACGAACTATGAGGAAGCGATGATGAGCCCAGATTCCGCGAAATGGTTAGAGGCCATGAAATCTGAGATATGATCCATGTATGAGAACAAAGTATGGACTTTGAGGGATTTGCCCGATGATCGGCAAGCCAAAGAAAATAAATGGATCTTCAAGAGGAAGACGGACACTCATAGTAGTGTTACTATCTACAAAGCTAGAATTGTCGAAAAAAGGTTTTTCGACAAGTTCAAAGTATTGACTACGATGAGAGTTTCTCACTCGTATCTATGCTTAAGTCTGTCCGAATCATGTTAGCAATTGCCGCATTTTATGAAATCTGGCAAATGGATAAACAAAACTACATTCCTTAATGGAGAGCTGTATATGATACAACCAGAAGGTTTTGTCGACCATAAAGGTGCTAATAAAGTGAGCAAGCTCCAGCGATCCATCTATGGACTGGTGCAAGCATCTCAGAGTTGGAATATACGCTTTGATAAGTTGATCAAAGCATATAGTTTTATACAGACTTATGGTGAAGCCTGTATTTACAAGAAAGTGAGTGGGAGCACTACAGCATTTCTGATAAGTATATGTAAATGACATATTATTGATCGGAAATAATGTAGAATTATTCTGTAAAGCATAAAGGAGTATTTGAAAGGAGTTTTTCGAAGAAGGACCTCGGTGAAGCTGCTTACATATTGAGCATCAAGATCTATAGAGATAGATCAAGACGCTTGATAAGTTTTTTAAATAAGTACATACCTTGAAAGAATTTTGAAGTAGTTCAAAATGGAACAGTCAAAGAAAGAGTTCTTGCCTGTATTACAAGGTGTGAAATTGAGTAAGACTCAAAGCCCGACCACGGCAGATGATAGAAAGAGAATGAAAGTCATTTCCTATGCCTCAGCCATAGATTCTATAAAGTATGCCATGCTATGTACCAGATCTATTGTATACCCTACACTGTGTTAAGCAAGGGAGTACAATAGTGATCTAGGAAGTAGATCACTGGACATCGGTCAAAATTATCCTTAGTAAAATAAGGATATGTTTCTCGATTATGGATGTGACAAAAAGGTTCGTCGTAAAAAGGTTACGTCGATGCAAGTTTTGACACTAATCTAGATGACTCTAAGTCTCAATCTAGATACATATTGAAAGTGGGAGCAATTAGCTAAAGTAGCTCCGTGCAGAGCATTGTAGACATAGAAAATTGCAAAATACATAACGGATCTGAATGTGGCAGACCCGTTGACTAAACTTCTCTCACAAGCAAAACATGATCACACCGTAGTACTCTTTGGGTGTTAATCACATAGCGATGTGAACTAGATTACTGAATCTAGTAAACCCTTTGGGTGTTGGTCACATATCGATGTGAACTATGGGTGTTAATCACATGATGATGTGAACTATTGCTATTAAATCACATGGCGATGTGAACTAGATTATTGACTCTAGTGCAAGTGGGAGACTGAAGGAAATATGCCCTAGAGGCAATAATAAAGTTATTATTTATTTCCTTACATGTCATGATAAATGTTTATCATTCATGCTAGAATTGTATTAACTGGAAACATAATACATGTGTGAATACATAGACAAACAGAGTGTCACTAGTATGCCTCTACTTGACTAGCTCATTAATCAAAGATGGTTATGTTTCCTAGCCATGAACAAAGAGTTGTTATTTGATTAACGAGATCACATCATTAGTTGAATGATCTGATTGACATGACCCATTCCATTAGCATAGCACCCGATCGTTTAGTATGTTGCTATTGCTTTTATCCATGACTTATACATGTTCCTTTAACTATGAGATTATGCAACTCCCATTTACCGTAGGAACACTTTGTGTGCTACCAAACGTCACAACGTAACTGGGTGATTATAAAGGTGCTCTACAGGTGTCTCCGAAGGTACATGTTGAATTGGCGTATTTCGAGATTAGGATTTGTCACTCCGATTGTCGGAGAGGTATCTCAGGGCCTTCTCGGTAATGCACATCACATAAAGCCTTGCAAGCATTGCAACCAATGAGTTAGTTGCGAGATGATGTATTACAGAACGAGAAAAGAGACTTGCCGGTAACGAGATTGAACTAGGTATTGGATACCGACGATCGAATCTCGGGCAAGTAACATACCGATGACAAAGGGAACAACGTATGTTGTTATGCGGTCTGACCGATAAAGATCTTCGTAGAATATGTAGGAGACAATATGGGCATCCAGGTCCCGCTATTGGTTATTGACTGGAGACGTGTCTCGGTCATGTCTACATTGTTCTCGAACCGTAGGGTCCGCACGCTTAACGTTACGATGACAGTTATTATGAGTTTATGTATTTTGATGTACCGAAGGAGTTCGGAGTCCCGGATGTGATCACGGACATGACGAGGAGTCTCGAAATGGTCGAGACGTAAAGAATGATATATTGGAAGCCTATGTTTGGACATCGGATGCATTCCAGGTGAAATCAGGATTTTACCGGAATACCGGGAGGGTTACCGGAACCCCCCGGGAGCATAATGGGCCAACATGGGCCTTGGAGGAGAGGTGAGAGGGCTGCCCTCTTGGGCTGCGCGCCTCCCCCCTTCCCCTAGTCCTATTAGGACTAGGAGAGGTGGGTGCCCCCTCTCTCTCTCTCCCCCTTGGAGAATCCTAGTCCAACTAGGATTGGGGGGGGGGGAATCCTACTCCCAGAGGGAGTAGGACTCTCTGGCGCGCCAGGCTTGGCCGGCCAGCCCCTCCCCCTTGGCTCCTTTATATACGGGGGCAGGGGGCACCCCAAATACACACAAGTTGATCTACGGATCGTTCCTTAGCCGTGTGCGGTGCCCCCTTCCACCAAATTCCACCTCGATCATATCGTTGCAGTGCTTAGGCGAAGCCCTGCGCCGGTAACACATCAAGATCGTCACCACGCCGTCGTGCTGACGGAACTCTTCCTCGACGCTTTGCTGGATCGGAGCCCGGGGATCGTCATCGAGCTGAACGTGTGCCAAGAACTCGGAGGTGCCGGAGTAACGGTGCTATGATCGGTTGGATCGCGAGGAGAACGTACGACTACTTCCTCTACGTTGTGTCAACGCTTCCGCTTCGGTGTACGAGGGTACGTAGACAACACTCTCCCCTCTCGTTGCTATGCATCACCATGATCTTGCGTGTGCGTAGGAAAAATTTTGAAATTACTACGTTCCCCAACACCTCCCGCTCTAGGTCTGGCTGGAGGGGATTGTCGTCGTCTTCGGCACTATCCGGAGCGTTATTGTCTCTTGTGCCAGCATCGCTGCTTTTGCTACGGCGGGACTTAGAGCGGCGCCGCTGACGTCGGTGCCTGGATTGCTTCTTGGAGGGATTATCCTCCGCCGTCTTATCGCCATCGCCTTCTTTGGGAGTGTCCACCATGTATATGTCATACGATGAGGTGGACTTCCAGCGCCCTGTGGGCGGTGGTTCTTGTTCGTCTCCTGCATCGTCGTCCATACCGTCGATGTCTTCAGAGCTGAAGTCGAGCATGTCGGTTAAATCGTCGACAGTGGCTACTAAGTGGGTGGTGGGTGGGGAGCGAATTTCTTCGTCGTCCGCATCCTATTCTAGCCGGACATAGTTCGGCCAAGTGTCTCCTGACAGGGAGAGAGACCTCAATGAGTTTAGCACATCGCCAAAGCGCGAGTGCTGAAAGGTATCCGCGGAGGTAAACTCCATGATCGGTGCCTAATCAGATTCGATAGGCATGGACGCAAGCGGCTCGGAGCCCGTGGCCGGGGACGAATCCAACGGTTCGGTAACACGGCTCTCATAGGAGGTGAAGGCAGTATTTGTCTCTATCGCCACTGAGTGTGCGGCCTCCGTGGCGGGGTCCATCCACCCGTCCTCAGATGGCGCAATTTGTTCTGGATCGAGGGCCGGAGTAGTTGCAGGTGTGATCTCCGGAACACTGTCCGGCGGCAGAGCTAAGTCATGCTCGTCGTGATTGTGTGGCGCACCTGACATGGGCTCGAATCCGTCGAAGATCAAGTCTCCGCGGATGTCGGCAGTATAGTTCAAGTTTCCAAACCTGACCTGATGGCCAACGGCGTAGCTCTCGAACTGCTCCAGATGGCCAAGCGAGTTGGCCCGCAATACGAAGCCGCTGAATATGAAGATCTGTCCGGGGAGGAAAACCTGACCCTGGATCGCATCGTTGCAGATGATCGAAGGAGACATCAAGCCTTACGGTGACAGCACAGTGGAACTCTCAATGAAAGCACCAACGTCGGTGTCAAAACCGGCAGATCTCGGGTAGGGGGTCCTGAACTGTGCGTTTAAGGCGGATGGTAACAGGAGGCGGGGGACACGATGTTTACCCAGGTTTGGGCCCTCTCGATGGAGGTAATACCCTACTTCTTGCTGGATTGATGTTGATGACATGAGTATTACAAGAGTTGATCTACCACGAGATCGTAGAGGCTAAACCCTAGAAGCTAGCCTATGGCATGATTGTTGTTGTTCTACGGACTAAACCCTCCGGTTTATATAGACACCGGAGGGGGCTAGGGTTACACAGAGTCGGTTACAAAGCAGGATATCTACATATCAGTATCGCCAAGCTTGCCTTCCACGCCAAGGAGAATCCCATCCGGACACGGAACAAAGTCTTCAATCTTGTATCTTCATAGTCCAACAGTCCGGCTAAGGGATATAGTATGGCTGTCCGAGGACCCCCTAATCCAGGACTCCCTCAGCCCGAACCTGGGTAAACATGGTGTCCCTATTGTCCCTTGTTACCATCGATCCTTAGACACACAACTTGGGACCCCCAACCCGAGATCTGCCGGTTTTGACACCAACATTGGTGCTTTCATTGAGAGTTCCGTTGTGTTGTCGACAGAAGAGTCGATGGCTCGCCTCATTATCGACAATGATGCTATCTCCGGGGAGACTTTTCACCCTGGTCAACTCTTTGTGTTTTGTGGCTTCATGCTACTTGCCAACTCGACCGGGCACCTTGAGCAGGTCGACAGTTACGCCCCTGGTCACCGGATCAGTTTTGGAAGTCTGGACTATGTTGCCGATATCCGAGGAGATCTGGTCTTCGAGGGATTCGCGGCCTCAACCGCCGCTCCCCGCCCGCATGAAGGAGGCCCTTCGGATCTACCATCAGATCCTGTTCAGGTGTCAACACTCATGCCCACCTTGGCCTTAGATCCGTGGCGGACCTCTTCGTCCGAAGACGGGAGGATAAACCCCACGAGACTCTCTTCCATTATAGAGCTTCTAGCCGGAGACCCAGATGCGACCAGGCCATCAGAGCACCCGGAGACAAACGGGACTCTCCCCATCATCGGGAAGCCGGACTCGCCTTTGGACACCAACCCCGAACTCTCGAGGTCCACGGCCATCGGGTTCGGCCAAGTGGTTGTCATCGAGCTTAGCTCCGCAGATCCCCAGACGCTCGTCTAGCTTTCGCTCTTAAATGAAATGTTGGACTTAATACAATCTCTCGCCATCACGGAAGTGTCACCTCCGAACTACTCCCATCTTGAAGTGGGGGCTGAGAGTAGGGAATTTTACGTCCCACCCACCATGTCGGTGGGAAAATCTGCCTCCACGGACACCTATGGGGACCGAGCCCCTTTCTTGGTTCGGCGGGGGGCGGAGGTCGCACGAAGAGCGGATCGAGGCGATGCACACAAGGGGTTTACCCAGCTTCGGGCCGCACGGATGCGTAAAACCCTACTGCTGCTTTGTGGTTTTGTATTGTGTTCTTGCTCGGGAGCGTGTGGTGCTACAGTACACGCGAGCTGCTGGCGAGACCGAGCGTGACTGGCCTCCTCCCTTCTTCCCCTGTTGCGCATGGGGCCTCCTTTTATATGTGCAAGGGGTTACCCACAGGTGGCAACGTAGGCGGGGGTAAAACTGGAAAACGCTGTGTTGGGTGCAGCTGTTTGCACAGTGCTATCATACCTAACTCTGATGGCAGGGGACAAGGGCATTAAATGCCCGTCCGCATCGCCCAGACGGTGCAGAAAGGGGACCGTCAGGAGCACCACCGTTTGCCATGATGGCTACTCTGTCAGCGTTGCTTCGCCACCGCATGCCCCTGGCTGCGCAGCCTCTCGCCACGTACGCCTGGAATGGCCCCAGAGCGACGCGTGGGTGGATGAGCTGGAGTGCAAGCGCGGGATGGTGACTTGCCGCGGCAAGCGCCTTGCCGCGGTCGGTGCCTTGTCGCGCCCGGGAGCTTGTCGCTCACCGGTCCTTGCCGGGACGCGGGGCGCGTCGCAGCAAGCATCTTGTCGTGCCTCGGTCGGCCTTCCCAGCAAGCTCCTCTTGCCGGGGCCTTGTGCTTCGAGCGGGCGTCCCGGCAAGCTCCTCTTGCCGGGGCCTTGCTCTCTTCGGGTGGCCTTCCCGGCAAGCTCCTCCTGCCGGGGCCTTGGCTCAAATACTTTGTTTTTGGATGGCCCAAAAAGGGACCACGGAGAGTTTTGGCGATCGCCTGGCAAGCCTTGCCGCGGGGTGCTACGACTGCCCGTGTACAAGTCCGGGGTACTAAGGTACCCCTACTTTAGTACACCGACACACCACCCACTTAATAGCCACTGTCGAGGACTTAACCGACATGCTAGACTACGCCTCCGAAGACATCGATGGCATGGATGACGATGTCGAAGCCGAACCATGTCAAAACCCACCCATCATTGGGCGCTGGACGGCCAACTTCTACATACGATGTATGCATGGTGGACACGCCTGAGAAGAAGGATGACGATGGCACTCGGGATCCAGATGAGGATAAGCCCGTCGATGAACCACCAAAATGCCGGCGTCAGCGGCGGCGCTGACGATCGCATCGGGGAAGGGAAAGAAATACCGGCACCAGAGATAACGACACTCCGGACAACGCCGACGACTCTGACCATCCCGTTGAGCCTGCGTTCGAGCAGGGTGAGAGGGAAGAGGGTCAAGTCAACCCCAAAGAACTTGCCAATCACGAGGATTCGGAAGATAGTAACGACTTGCCTATCTCCGAAGAGGATGTTAGCCTCGGTAACGAATATTTCATCGTCCCATAGGAACCCCTCAAACAAGAATGGTTCAAGCGACGGCTCATCGCCACTGTACGGAGCCTGAAAAAGAAACAACAACAGATTCAAGCCGAACAGGATACACTCAACGACAGATGGACCAAGGTCCTAGCTGCCGAAGAAGGATATGGCTTCGAGCACCAAACAAAAATTTATCCCAAACGCAGGGTACTACCGCAATTCGACGATGATGCCGTTGAGCCAATACCGTTAAAATACAATCATGTTGATCAACCGGACCGACCACCACGTGGACGGGATAAAATGGCCAATTATGCTGAATACCAGCCCGCACCCCCTCGCCGTAGAGGCAGGGAGACAACGGCTCCGGGCTACACGTACGATCTACGACAAGACCTAACCAATAGGGCCGGTCAGAATAGATCAATCTATGGATCAAGAGGACGTGCCCCAACACGAGACGACGGCCATCAAGCGTGGCACGACAAACATAACCAAGTCTGGGATCAACACCAAACACAGATGTCATCCAAACTCCGTTGCGATGTCGCCCGATACAGAGGTGCCGCACACCCCATGTGCTTCACCGACGAGGTAATGCAGCACCAATTTCCAAAAGGGTTCAAACTCGTGAACATCGAACAATACTATGGAACGACGGATCATGCTGTATGGATTGAAGATTTTCTTCTACACATTCACATGGCTCACGGAGATGATCTCCACGCCATCAAATACCTACCTGTAAAGTTGAAAGGACCAGCACGACATTGGTTGAACAGCCTCCTAGAAAACTCCATTAGAAGTTGGGAAGACTTAGAGGATGCTTTCCGGGACAACTTTCAGGGCGCTTATGTCCGGCCACCGGATGCTAACGACTTGAGTCACATAGTCTAGGAACCTGGAGAATCAGCTCGGAAACTTGGGAATTGGTTCTTAATTAAAAAGAACCAAATCATGGACTGTCCGGACGCCAAAGCCCTAGCGGCATTTAAGCACAGCGTCCGTGACGAATGGCTCGCCAGACACCTCGGTCAGGAAAAGCCGAAGACTATGGCAGCTCTTACTACACTTATGACCCGCTTCTGCGCGGGCGAAGATAGCTGGCTGGTTCGTAGAAGCAACAGTATCAGCAACCCCGGCACCTCTGAGGCCAGGGATGACAATGGAAGGCCAGATGCAGCAAAAACAAGTGTCGAAACAAGAACGAAGAAACAGAGGATATGGCAGTAAACGCCGGATTCAGTAGCTCTAAATCCGGTCAGCGGAAGAAGCCGTTCAAAGGTAATAGGGACGATCCATCCAACTTGGACAAACTACTAGAGCGACCTACTGGGTGTTTTAATAGGCCGGTAAATTTAATGTCGAACATAAGGGGAAAGGACCTCAAAGCGAGTACGGTGATGAGCCTCGCCCGCCGAACACTAGGGGACAGAAACAGTCCCACCCCTGTGGTGAAAACGGTGAACATAATCTATGTCACCCACATCCACAAGAGGGCTCGCAAATGTGCATTAAGGGACGTCTACGCCGTAGAGCCTGTCGCCCGAAAATTCAACCCATGGTCGGCCTATACGATCACCTTTGATCGCAGGGACCACCCAACCAGTATCCATCACAGAGGTTCGGCAACCCTGGTACTTGATCCTATCATCAACGGATACCATCTCACTAGAGTCCTCATGGACGGCGGCAGCAGCCTCAACTTGATCTATTAGGATACTGTCCGTAACATGGGCATCGACCTGTAAAGAATCAAGCTTAGCAACACTACCTTTAAAGGAGTGATACCTAGCGTGGAGGCCTGTGATGCCCCCGATTCGATCGTACACTAATCATACACGCAAATGTGTACGATCAAGATTAGGGACTCACGGGAAGATATCACAACACAACTCTAGACACAAAATGAAATAATACAAGCTTCATATTACAAGCCAGGGGCCTCGAGGGCTCGAATACAAGCTCGATACAAAAGAGTCAGGGGAAGCAACAATATCTGAGTACAGACATGAGTTAGACAAGACTGCCTTAAGAAGGCAAGCACAAAAGAAGCAACGATCGAAGAGGCAAGGCCTCCTGCCTGGGACCTCCTAACTACTCCTAGTCGTCGACGGTCTCCAAGTAGCAGTATCCATCGGCGGTGGCATCTGGCTCCAGGAATCCACCATCTGGTTGCATCAACCGGAAAGAAGAAGGAAGGGGAAAAGGGGGTAGCAAAGCAAGCGTGAGTACTCATCCAAAGTACTCGCAAGCATCAGATCTATACTAAGTATGCATTGGTATCAAATGGAAGGGTTGTATCTGTGGACTGAACTGCAGAATGCCAGAATAGAGGGGAAGGCCTATCCTATCGAAGACTAGCATCTTCAAGCAACTCCAAGCATCTTGTAGCATGTAGAAGAGTATAGAATATCAGTTTAAATAACAAGCAGGTTGTAACATTAATGCCCAGAGATCCTTCCTCGACTCCCTGCGAGAAAGCAATCCCAGAGCAACATATCCAAAGTATCCATTTCTAGTTGTAATAGATTAGGATATAAGTCTGAACGTCCGTTACCGTGGACACGGTATTCGAATAAAGATCTTCCCTACAGGGGTGCACCTCGTTTTCCAACACGCTCGATCACTCTGCCCGGACACACTTTTCTGGGTCAATGCCCGGCCTCGGAAGATCAACACGTCGCAGCCCTACCTAGGCTCAGCAGAGAGGTTCCCGCTGGTCTACCTCCTAAGCACTCCGGGGTCTGGGCCCATCGCCCGTTGCACTCCGGGTCATTACGTGCAGGATGGGTCCAGGCTCCACCACTACAGGATGGTGCCGGCCCAGCCGTGCCGTAATGCTGAACTGGACGTCTGACAAAGCTTCGGCTGATACTGCGACGTCGAGGCCTATAACTATTCTTGCGTGGTGGTTGGTGATTAAAGGCCAAAGCCCAACTCAGAACAAATACCCAAACCATAGTGTAGTATTAGCTTGCGGAGACGAGCAGAGACTCATGATAATGTGACCCCGTCGCCCCGTCTCGAGGAAATACGGCAAGGGCTAGCCCAGCCCACTCGGGGGTGGCCTGCCGGTCCGGCCGTGCAGCGTAACCATCTTGCGGGTGCTCTCCGGGCCTGCCCGACTTCCACCAAGGTCTCAAGTAAAGTCAAGGTAACCGTTTGTCCAAACATCAAGGGGAAAACCCGAGGAATCACCCCCGGTGGATTCCACTCAATGTAATCATCAAGGTGAACGTAAGAGGGACCACCCTCGAGGTTCACACTTGAGGTGTTGAACGATAGAGCCGTATCGGAAATGGTGAAAGAGGAAATCGCCCTCGATGACCACGACCGAATAGCTACACTACAGAATTATCATCAGGAGTGTGTTATGAGGGATCACCCTCAGCACTCGATAGTAGCTCTGCGGAGTCGAGCAACAAAAGGGGCGTGATGTGATGTGAGGTGTCAGGCTCTGGTCGTCTATCACGTTGATCGAGTCGTCGGTGATGAAGCAGGGGCAACCAGGACACGGTGGTGGTCACTGATGGATCACTAACCAACCTATACTAAGCAGTTCAGGATAAGCAGGTAGGTGACAATAGCAGGTACAAAAGCAGGCTATGCATCAGAATAGGAGCAATCAAATATAGTAGCAAAATCTAATGCAAGCATGAGAGAATGGAATGGGCGATATCGGGATGATCAAAGGGGGGCTTGCCTGGAAGCTCTGCTGAAAGGGAAGAAGGGGTCGTCGTCGACGTAGTCGATCACGGCGGCATCGGCAGCCGTCACGGGGACTATCAAAGAGAAGAGGGGGAAGAAACAGTAAATACATAGCAAGCAAGTGCATAACAGGACAACGGGCAGAGCTAGACGTGTTCTAACATAGCGTTCGGCGATACTGGCGAAGGGGGAAACATCCGGGGAAGTTTTCCCGGTTTTGGACGTCTGTCAGACGGATGAATCGGAGGGGAAAAGTTGCATGTTCGCTATTCTAGGAACATGTGGCAGACGAATGGACCGCGTGTTCGGATTCGTCTCGTCTTTCTGAGCAACTTTCATGTAGAAAACCTTTTAATCCGAGTTACGGATTATTTCCTGCGATTTTCTAAAGTTTTAAAACATTTTTGGAATTAACAGATTTAATTAAAATAAAAACAGGTTTACTATAACAGCATGACATAAGCATGATGTCAGCAGGGTCAACAGTCAACCTTGACTGGGTTGACTGGTCAAAAGGAGCAGTAGGGCCCATCTGTCATACTTTTAGTTAACTAAGATCTAATTAGACTAATCAAGTTAATTATGTTAATTGAACAAGTTAATTAACTAAATAATTTTATTTATATTAATATTTTTTAAATCGTTTTCTGTTTTTCTTTTTACAGAAAAGGGGGGTGTGGGGGCCCCACTGGGCAGTGGCCCAAGGCCTTGCGGGGCGGGCGTAACGGGCATGGGCGCCGGCGCATTTGGCAGCGGGGTGCCGGCAGCCGCGGCGAGCGCAGGCCCGGGCGGCGGCGAGGCGTGCAAGGGGAGGCCGGCAGCGCGGGCGAGGGTGGTTGTGAAGGCGTGGCAGGGACATGGGCCGCAGGCAAGGGGGCGTCGGGGCAGGGGTTCGATGCGCGGCCAGCGGGCGCCAGGGTAGCAACAGCGGCAAGGAAGAGCATCAGGGGTCGCGGGCGCGGCGCGTGGACAGCGCGGTGGTCGGGTTCGGCGACAGAGGAAAAGAAAGGGAGGCAGAGGCCGGGGGGTTCACTTGCGTTGAAGGGAAGCGGAGGCGGTGAGGCTCGGGGTCGGCCGGCGGTGGAGAGGCGGGGACGGGGCAGTCCGGCGCGAGGGCGAGGAGGCCACGGCGTTGACGGAGTCTGGCGGCACCGGGGATGGACGCCGGCGTCGGTGGCGCGGGATCGGGCTCCTCCCCGATCCAGAAGCAGGCGAGTGGGGGGTCCGGGGAGGAGGGCGAGGCGCCCGGCATGGGGGCGGGCGACGCGGTCGTCGGGATCGGGCGGTGGCGTCAGGGGCGCAGTGGGGGGAACGGCCCGATCCAGACCGGATCGGGATCGAGAGAGAGAGAGAGTCATGGGGGTTACTGGGGAGAGTGGCTAGGGTTAGCGGGGGAGTGGGGGGTTAGGTAGGCGCGGCTGGGCCGGCCTAGGGGTTACCTGGGCCAAGGCCCAGTGAGGGGCGGTCCTCTCCCCTTCTTTTTTTGTGTGTCTTCACCTTTTCTTTTATTTACTTTTGTCTTTTCTTTTTTACTTATTTTAAATTTGAATTTGGAACCGACTTTGAATAAACGAGAACTTAACAACAGTAAAATTGATGACATGGCACCATTAACAGGGGTTTACTGTAGCATAATTATACGGGCGTCACAAGGCCCGCTGCACGGGCTCCTTAACACTTGAAGTACTATTCGGCTTTCTAGACAACTTCCGAAGCGAGGAATTGATCTTCGACATCGTCCCTTTTCGCAGTGGTTATCATGCACTACTCAGATGAACTGCCTTCGCCCGCTTTAATGTAGTCCCGCACTACGCTTATTTGAAGGTCAAAATTCCTGGACTGCGTGGCTTCATCACAGTAAATGGGAATATAGAGTGCTCCCTCTGTAATGAGGAGTACACCGCGGCCCTAGCAGCCGAAGTACAGGGCGGCCCCATCAAGCCGAACAGCTCATCGGTCATCAAGACCCACGACACTGCTAAGCGAGTCCGATCCACATTACAATGTGATAGCCCAGTGGAGCCGGAGCTTGAATAGCAGTTTAGCCTCCACGATCGCCCCATAAGGTTGCGGCATACGTACCGCTCGTACATAATTATGCACTTAAAATACCTTGGGCAGCACCAGAGGCACACCACGGAGAGGGTCCATAGTACAGCTTGACCCTATTCGGACCTCAACCTTTTTTCCCTTGCACTGTAGATTCGTTAAAGAACCTACCTGATCTACGGTTGCACAGAGACTCTTTTCTAGGTCCCTCTTTCTTTCAGACGACCATCGGCTCCTCCTCTCAAAGGATCTCCTACCAAGGAGAAACGGGGCAGACGTGCGGCAGGGCACCCTTGGGATCTTCAAACCATCACTTTTAGGCCATGTGTAAACCTTTCCCTCGTGTAAACTCTCGGCATGTAAAACAGCTTCGATATTCATGGCATTATCTGTAACAACACAGCTCGACGTATTAATCAAGGTATCAAGGAAATAGTTGATCTCCACTTTTGTTTGGACTTCACTTTATTTTTATGTCATCATCTGTATTCCATCCCTACTTCAGACTGCCACACGTGCTTTAGTCCGGCCTTAACACCGGGGGCTGTATTCGGCCCTGCACATTTCAAGTCCGAACACCTATAGGGAACTCTTCGGCGTCCCGGGTATTTCATTATATGCATCGGCTCTGAATCATGTCTTTGGTCTATAGTTGGGTTGCCTGGCTCCTGTGCTTACCACCTTACGTTCCGCTTGTTTGGCTAAGATAGTAAAGGGAGAACTACTGCGATTGTATTTCCGGTTCGTCCGGTCAAGTACCTCAGTAGAGAAAGCCAAAAACTGACTGTCATGATAGGCGAGAGCTGGTCAGCGATTCAGTGAATTAGTAAGTATTATACTACAAATCGTTAGAGATTCACCCCGTGTTATATGAGGGACTGGTCTTCGTCCAGCCGCGTGGAAAAGGCATCATAGTCCGGATAGCCGCACATGCACAAGGGGCTAGTACTTAGCTCCACAATGAAACTCATATGGCTAAGTGAAAGTAATAAAGCCACATAGTCCGATTGTCTGGTTCACCTCGCGGACACCTCCTTTATGGACCAAGACGTTGGATAAAGCGTGATCACGCGTTATGTCGAACACCCCTGTAGCATCTACATGGGGGCTGAAACCGACGACTGACAACTTTCAGAAATATAACAATAAACGGCCACACAGGAGGAAAAATCGCTTGAAGCAAAAGGCGCAAACATGGCCATATAACAGCATAGGTTCACAACATAGTTTGTACAACCCGAACACATTTAATCAAATATTACGTCCTTAGAACATTGGCCCTCTACTACTCGGGCCCCTTCTAGGACGTCGTCGAAGTACCTCTCTGGCTTTCGATGATCTTTGCCTTCGGGCGGACCTGCGGTCGCCACTTAGGTGGCCTTCATCTTCACCCATTGCATCTTGATGCGGGCGAAGGCCATCTGGGCACCCTCTATGCAGGTCGAGCGCTTTACAGCATCAATCTGCGGCCGCGCATCGACAAGCCGCTTCACCAAGCCGAAGTAGCTGCTAGGAATCGGCTCGGCCGGTCAGAGTTGGACTATTAAGTCCTTCATGGCCAGGCTTGCCACCCTATGCAGCTCCGTCAGCTGCTTCAGCTGGTTGTTCAGAAGCGATGGGTGTTCCGGTGCGAGATATTGCGACTAGAACAGCTTCTCGGTCGAGTTCCCCTCCTGGGCTAGGAAGAACTGTGCGGCATCGGCGACACTCTTCGGAAGATCTGCGAACACACCTGGAGAACTCCACACTCGTGTGAGAAAAGCATACCTCTGACCTCCAAAGATACTTTGCACAAGAAAGGCCTTACCAGCAGCTATCTGCCTCGCCTACTAGATCTCTTCGCGAGCGCTCCGGGACTCGCTCTGCGCCTCTTTGGCATCACGGAGAGCCTTGGCAAGCTCGGAGGACAGGGCCGAAGTCTTCTGCTCTAATGTTTCACATTTGATGATGGCATCCTTCAGCTCCTGCTCAACTTCGGCCACCCGAGTTTCATGTTGGCGGCGGGCTACTTGTTCGCCCTCTAGTTCAGCAGCCGCTTTATCAATGCCTGCCTTATTTGCCTCTGCTTCCTTCTTGGCTTGGGCAAGGGCGCCTTTGAGGGTCTCGACCTCGGCTGCGCCACCTGTGATCATAATCAAAGAATTCTATGAGTTAACCTCTCATTATACATATCACTTTTGATATGAAATTAAATTCCATGTTAACATTGTATGCATACCTTGTGTTTCGTCGAACCACTTGTTGATGCGATCGAGCTCCTCATCGGCCACTTGAAGCTTCTGATTGAGTTCAGAAACTTCTACGGCCTGGGCGGTAGCCGCCAACATGGAGGCCTGTTACAATGGTAGCATAGTATGTTTCTATCCCGATTACTATGCGGATCCTCTGTCGGGTTTTTTCCAAATCGGGCAGAGCCTCAAGGGCTACTGTCTATATACACGTTTATTCTTTTGTATGAAAAGTTTTTAGAACATTATGTCGCATACCTCAAAGCTTGTCAGTAGGCTGCAGAAGGCTTCGTTTAGTTTGTTTTTAGCCGACTGAACCCTCTCCATAACTACACCCATCAGGGTGCGGTGCTCCTCCACAATGGAAGCACTTTGAAGTGCTTCCTCCAGAGTGTTGGGCGCCTCCAGATTAGTGGAGGCCATCGACGGAGCTGATGCTCCTCCCCCCTCCTTCATAGAGGGATGCTTATCCAATCCCAGAGCCATGTTGGTCTCCGGAGTGGTGTTCTGCTGGGGCCCGGATTGTTGGGGGTCCCCATCGTCGGTTGTCATAGGGGCCGTCTCCCCTAGGTCTTCGGCGACCAAGGTATTAACCTCGGGCACTCTCTCGACGGCCTCGTTCGCCCCCTCTTGGACAGGAGAGGTCCTTCGGGACGACACTTCGGTGTCCTCCATGGCGATAGGCGAGGGGGGCTTGCGGCGGCGTGTCACTCTCTGCCATTTCGGGCGGCAGAGAATTCCCCTCCGATATTGAAGTTTGCGGGAGCACGCGGGGAGGGCTGAAAGGCAAATAACAAAATAACTTACATAATAGAAGCAGGTAGACCGAAGATAAACAGTGAGTATCTGAACACTTACGATTCGGCCAGGGGCTTCACCTTGGGAGGTTTTTTGGGGACTAGTTCGGACTCTGAGTCCGAACTGTCCTGGAGGGTCACCTTCCCTCTCTTGGGCGCCTCCCCCTCCGGGTCTTTGGAGGCCGCCCTCTTCTTCTTCCCCTTATGGGGGGAGTCACTTTCCACCTCCTCCTCCTCTTCTTCCTCATCTCCCTCGCGGGAAGAGACGGCTTCGGTCTCTCCAGACACTATGTCCGAAGGACCTTTGTGGCGGGGGCCGCCCTTGGCCTCTTTGCCTTTCTTCTTGTTGGTCTTCTTCTCTGGCGCCTGATAGGGCGCTGGGACCAGCATCTTCGTTAGCTGGGGCGTGGCAGGGTTCTCGGGCAGCGGTGTCGGACAGTTGACCTGCTCTGCCTTTGCCGTCTAGCCCTGTATGGAAGACAAGCAATATAACCTTTATTATATCTGAAGTATTGACCGGATAGGTCTTCGGAAGGATTATGCTCACCGCTGAGGCCGGGTTCTCGATGTCGAGTCCGATGTCCTCGGTCTTCTTCGACCAGTTTTTCTGGGCCTTGAAGAGTTGCTTCCATATGTCTTCGTGCATGGTGCCGAAGAAGCGCTTCAGGGTCCGTGGCTCCTCCGGATTGAACTCCCACATGGGGGAGGCCCGGAGCTGGCAGGGAAGGATGCGGCGGAAGAGCATCACTTGGATCATGTTTGTGAGACCGGTGTTTGCACCCAACATGTTGGAGATGCGTTTTTGTAGCATCTGCACCTCCGGTTTGGACCCCCAATCAAGGCCCTTGGCGGTCCATGAGGTGAGTCTCGTGGGGGGTCCGGATCTGAAGTCAGGTGTGGCTGCCCAGTTGGCGTCGCGGGGTTCGGTGATGTAGAACCACTCCTGTTGCCACACTTTGACTGTCTCCACAAATGCCCCTTTGGGCCAGACGACGTTGGGGAGCTTGCTTACCATAGCCCCGCCGCAGTCCGCATGTTGTTCGTTGACCACCTTCGCTTCAGATTGAAGACCTTGAGCCACATGCCGAAGTGTGGGGGCATGCGGAGGAGAGCCTCGCACACGACGATAAACGCCAACATGTGGAGGAAGGAATTTGGGGCTAGATCATGAAAATCTAACCCGTAGTAGAACATGAGACCCCGGACGAAGGGGTGGAGGGGAAACCCTAGCCCCCGGAGGAAATGGGGGATGAACACGACCCTCTCACCAGGCTCCGGAGTAGAAATAACCTGATCCTTGTCAGGGATCCTATAAGCAATATCCGCGGACAGATAACCTGTGCTTCGGAGATCCTTGACGTCCTTTTCGGTGACGCCGGAGGCCTCCCACTTGCCCTTGGAACCGGACCCGGCCATTGCTGGGGAGGGTGGCAGCGGTGGGAAAGATCGGAGTTGTGGGCGCGGGAGCTTGGAGGTTGGAAGACAGTGAAGGAAATATGCCGTAGAGGCAATAATAAAGTTATTATTTATTTCCTTATTTCATGATAAATGTTTATTATTCATGCTAGAATTGTATCAACCGGAAACATGATACATGTGTGAATACATAGACAAATAGAGTGTCACTAGTATGCCTCTACTTGACTAGCTCATTGATCAAAGATGGTTAAGTTTCCTAGCCATAGACATGAGTTATCATTTGATTAACGGGATCACATCATTAGGAGAATGATGTGATTGACATGACCCATTCCATTAGCTTAGCACCCGATCGTTTAGTATGTTGCTATTGCTTTCTTCATGACTTATACATGTTCCTATGACTATGAGATTATGCAACTCCCGTTTGCCGGAGGAACACTTTGTGTGCTACCAAACGTCACAACGTAACTGGGTGATTATAAAGGAGCTCTACAGGTGTCTACAAAGGTAGATGTTGGGTTGATGTATTTCGAGATTAGGATTTGTCACTCCGATTGTCGGAGAGGTATCTCTGGGCCCTCTCGGTAATGCACATCACTT
This sequence comes from Aegilops umbellulata, assembly GCA_032464435.1. Taxonomy (NCBI): domain Eukaryota; kingdom Viridiplantae; phylum Streptophyta; class Magnoliopsida; order Poales; family Poaceae; genus Aegilops; species Aegilops umbellulata. Next base: position 361,815,190 of record CP136057.1, read on the forward strand.
AAGCCTTGCAAGCATTGCAACTAATGAGTTAGTTGCGAGATGATGTATTACGGAACGAGTAAAGAGACTTGCCGGTAACGAGATTGAACTAGGTATTGGATACCGACGATCGAATCTCGGGCAAGTAACATACCGATGACAAAGGGAACAACGTATGTTGTTATGCGGTCTGACCGATAAAGATCTTCATAGAATATGTAGGAGCCAATATGGGCATCCAGGTCCCGCTATTGGTTATTGACCGGAGACGTGTCTCGGTCATGTCTACATTGTTCTCGAACCGTAGGGTCCGCACGCTTAAGGTTTCGATGACAGTTATATTATGAGTTTATGAGTTTTGATGTACCGAAGGAGTTCGGAGTCCCGGATGAGATCGGGGACATGACGAGGAGTCTCAAAATGGTCGAGACGTAAAGATCGATATATTGGACGACTATATTCGGACATCGGAAAGGTTCAGAGTGATTCGGGTATTTTCGGGAGTACCGGGGAGTTACGGGAATACGGGGGAAGAAGTATATGGGCCTTATTGGGCCATACGGCAATAGAGGAAAAAGGCCGAAAGGAAGGAGGCGCGCAGCCCCCCTCTGGTCCGAATTGGACAAGGGGTGCGGCCCCCCTTTCCTTCCTCCTCTCCTCCTCTTTCCCCCTTCTCCTACTCCAACAAGGAAGGAGGGAGTCCTACTCCCGGTGGGAGTAGGACTCCCCTTGGCGCGCCTCCTCCTAGGCCGGCTGCCCCCTCCCCCTTGCTCCTTTATATACGGGGGAAGGGGGGCACCCCAGGAGACACAAGTTGATCTTCGTGATCGTTCCTTAGCCGTGTGCGGTGCCCCCCTCCACCATATTCCACCTCGGTCATATTGTTGCAGTGCTTAGGCGAAGCCCTGCGTCGGTAGTACATCAAGATCGTCACCACGCCGTCGTGCTGACGGAACTCGTCCCCGAAGCTTTGCTGGATCAGAGCCCGGGGAACGTCATCGAGCTGTACGTGTGTTAAGAACTCGGAGGCGCCGGAGTAACGGCGCTTGGATCGGTCGGATCGGGAAGACGTACGACCACTTCCTCTACGTTGCGTCAACGCTTCCGCTTCGGTCTACGAGGGTACGTAGACAACACTCTCCCCTCTCGTTGCTATGCATCACCATGATCTTGCGTGTGCATAGGAAATTTTTGAAATTACTACGTTCCCCAACAGTGGCATCCGAGCCTAGGTTTTTATGGTTTGATGTTTTGCACGAGTAGAACACAAGTGAGTTGTGGACGATACAAGTCATACTGCCTACCAGCATGTCATACTTTGGTTCGGCGGTATTGTTGGATGAAGCGGCCCGGACCGACATTACGTGTACGCTTACGCGAGACTGGTTCTACCGCCGTGCTTTGCACACAGGTGGCTGGCGGGTGTCAGTCTCTCCAACTTTAGTTGAACCGAGTATGGCTACGTCCGGTCCTTGAGAAGGTTAAAACGGAGTCTATTTGACAAACTATCGTTGTGGTTTTGATGCGTAGGTGAGATTGGTTCTTGCTTCAGCCCGTAGCAGCCACGTAAAACTTGCAACAAACAAAGTAGAGGACGTCTAACTTGTTTTTGTAGGGCATGTTGTGATATGATATGGTCAAGGCATGATGCTAAATTTTATTGTATGAGATGATCATGTTTTGTAACCGAGTTATCGGCAACCGGCAGGAGCCGTATGGTTGTCGCTTTATTGTATGCAATGCAATCGCCCTGTAATGCTTTACTTTATCACTAAGCGGTAGCGATAGTCGTAGAAGCATAAGATTGGCGAGACAACAACGATGCTACGATGGAGATCAAGGTGTCGCGCTGGTGACGATGGTGATCATGACGGTGCTTCGGAGATGGAGATCACAAGCACAAGATGATGATGGCCATATCATATCACTTGTATCGATTGCATGTGATGTTTATCCTTTTATGCATCTTATCTTGCTTTGATTGACGGTAGCATTATAAGATGATCTCTCACTAAATTGTCATAGTAATAGTGTTCTCCCTGAGTATGCACCGTTGCGAAAGTTCTTCGTGCTGAGACACCACGTGATGATCGGGTGTGATAGGCTCTACGTTCAAATACAACGGGTGCAAAACAGTTGCACACGCGGAATACTCAGGTTTAACTTGACGAGCCTAGCATATAACAGATATGGCCTCGGAACACGGAGACCGAAAGGTCGAGCGTGAATCATAAAGTAGATATGATCAACATAATGATGTTCACCATTGAAGACTAATCCATTTCACGTGATGATCGGTTATGGTTAGTTTGATTTGGATCACGTGATCACTTAGAAGATTAGAGGGATGTCTATCTAAGTGGGAGTTCTTAAGTAATATGATTAATTGAACTTTAATTTATCATGAACTTAGTCCTGGTAGTATTTTGCAAATTATGTTGTAAATCAATAGCTCGCGTTGTTGCCTCCCTATGTTTATTTTGATATGTTCCTAGAGAAAATTGTGTTGAAAGATGTTAGTAGCAATGATGCGGATTGGATCCGTGATCTGAGGTTTTTCCTCATTGCTGCACAGAAGAATTATGTCCTTGATGCACCGCTAGGTGACGGACCTATTGCAGGAGCAGATGCAGACGTTATGAACGTTTTGCTAGCTCAATATGATGACTACTTAATAGTTTAGTGCACCATGCTTAACGGCTTAGAATCGGGACTTCATAGACGTTTTGAATGTCATGGACCATATGAGATGTTCCAGGAGTTGAAGTTAATATTTCAAGCAAATACCCGAGTTGAGAGATATGAAGTCTCCAACAAGTTCTATAGCTAAAAGATGGAGGAGAATCGCTCAACTAGTGAGCATGTGCTCAGATTGTCTGCGTACTACAATCGCTTGAATCAAGTGGGAGTTAATCTTCCAGATAAAATAGTGATTGACAGAATTCTCTAGTCACCATCACCAAGTTAGTAGAACTTCGTGATGAACTATAATATGCAAGGGATAACGGAAACAATTCCCAAGCTCTTCGTGATGCTAAAATCGACGAAGGTAGAAATCAAGAAAAACATCAAGTGATGATGGTAGACAAGACCACTAGTTTCAAGTAAAGGGCAAAGGAAAAAAAGGGGAACTTCAAGAAGAACAGCAAGCAAGTTGCTGCTCAAGTGAAGAAACCCAAGTCTGGTCCTAAGCCTGAGACTAAGTGCTTCTACTGCAAAGGGATTGGTCATTGGAAGCGGAACTACCCCAAGTGATTGGCGAATAAGAAGGATGGCAAAGTGAACATAAGTATATTTGATATACAGATTATTGATGTGTATTTTACTAGTGTTCATAGAAACCCCTCGGTATTTGATACTGGTTCAGTTGCTAAAGAGTAGTAACTCGAAATGGGAGTTGCAGAATGAACAGAAACTAGTTAAGGGTGAAGTGACGATGTGTGTTGGAAGTAGTTCCAAGATTGATATGATCATCATCGCACACTTCCCTATACTTTCGGGATTAGTGTTGAACCTAAATAAGTGTTACTTGGTGTTTGCGTTGAGCATAAATATGATTTGATCATGTTTATTGCAATACGGTTATTCATGTAAGTTAGAGAATAATTGTTGTTCTGTTTACATGAATAAAACCTTCTATGGTCATACACCCAACGAAAATGGTTTGTTGGATCTCGACCGTAGTGATACACATATTCATAATATTGAAGCCAAAAGATGCGAAGTTAATAATGATAGTGCAACTTATTTGTGGCACTGCAGTTTAGGTCATATTGGTGTAAAGCGCATGAAGAAACTCCATGCTGATGGGATTTTGGAATCACTTGATTAGGAATCACTTGATGCTTGCGAACCATGCATCATGGGCAAGATGACTAAAGACTCCGTTCTCCGAAACAGTAGAGCGAGCAACTGACTTATTGGAAATAATACATATTGATGTATGCGATCCGATGAGTGTTGAGGCTCACAGCAAGTATCGTTATTTTCTGACCTTCACAGATAATTTAAGCAGATATGAGCATATCTACTTGATGAAACATAAGTCTGAAAAGTTCAGAGTATTTCAGAGTGAAGTGGAGAATCATCGTAACAAGAAAATAAAAGATTCTACGATATGATCGTGGAGGAGAATATTTGAGTTACGAGTTTGGTCTTCAATTAAAACAATGTGGAATAGTTTCACAAACTCATGCCACCTGGAACACCACAGCATAATGGTGTGTCCAAACGTCATAACCGTACTTTATTGGATATAGTATAATCTATGATGTTTCTTACCGATTTACCAATATCGTTTTGGGATCATGCATTAGAGACAGCTGCATTCACGTTTAAAAGGGCACCATCTAAGTCCATTGAGACGACACAATCTGAAATGTGGTTTAGCAAGAAACCAAAGTTGTCGTTTCTTAAAGTTTGGGATTGTGATGCTTATATGAAAAAGTTTCATCCTGATAAGCTCAAACCCAAATCGGAGAAATATGTCTTCATAGGATACCCAAAGGAGACTGTCGGGTACACCTTCTATCACAGATCCGAAGGCAAGACATTCGTTGCCAAGAATGGATCCTTTCTAGAGAAGGAGTTTTCTCTCGAAAGAAGTGAGTGGGAGGAAAGTAGAACTTGATGTGGTAACTGTACCTGCTCCCTTATTGGAAAGTAGTTCATCACAGAAATCTATTCCTATGACTACTACACCAATTAGTGAGGAAGTTAATGATGATCATGTAACGTCAGATCAAGTTACTACCGAATCTCGTAGGTAAACCAGAGTGAGATCCGCACCAGAGTGGTACGGTAATCCTGTTCTGGAAGTCATGTTACTAGAACATGACGAACTTGCGAACTATGAGGAAGCGATGATGAGCCCAGATTCCGCGAAATGGTTTGAGGCCATGAAATCTGAGATATGATCCATGTATAAAAACAAAGTATGGACTTTCATGGATTTGCCCGATGATCGGCAAGCCATAGAAAATAAATGGATCCTCAAGAGGAAGAAGGACGCTGATAGTAGCGTTACTAGCTCACTGATCAAAGATGGTTATGTTTCCTAGCCATAGACATGAGTTGTCATTTGATTAACGGGATCACATCATTAGGAGAATGATGTGATTGACATGACCCATTCCATTAGCTTAGCACCCTGATCGTTTAGTATGTTGCTATTGCTTTCTTCATGACTTATACATGTTCCTATGACTATGAGATTATGCAACTCCCATTTGCCGGAGGAACACTTTGTGTGCTACCAAACGTCACAACGTAACTGGGTGATTATAAAGGAGCTCTACAGGTGTCTCCAAAGGTAGATGTTGGGTTGACGTATTTCGAGATTAGGATTTGTAACTCCGATTGTCGGAGAGGTATCTCTGGGCCCTCTCGGTAATGCACATCACTTAAGCCTTGCAAGCATTGCAACTAATGAGTTAGTTGCGAGATGATGTATTACAGAACGAGTAAAGAGACTTGCCGGTAACGAGATTGAACTAGGTATTGGATACCGACGATCGAATCTCGGGCAAGTAACATACCGATGACAAAGGGAACAACGTATGTTGTTATGCGGTCTGACCGATAAAGATCTTCGTAGAATATGTAGGAGCCAATATGGGCATCCAGGTCCCGCTATTGGTTATTGACCGGAGACGTGTCTCGGTCATGTCTACATTGTTCTCGAACCGTAGGGTCCGCACGCTTAAGGTTTCGATGACAGTTATATTATGAGTTTATGAGTTTTGATGTACCGAAGGAGTTCGGAGTCCCGGATGAGATCGGGGACATGACGAGGAGTCTCAAAATGGTCGAGACGTAAAGATCGATATATTGGACGACTATATTCGGACATCGGAAAGGTTCAGAGTGATTCGGGTATTTTCGGGAGTACCGGGGAGTTACGGGAATACGGGGGAAGAAGTATATGGGCCTTATTGGGCCATACGGGAATAGAGGAAAAAGGCCGCAAGGAAGGAGGCGCGCAGCCCCCCTCTGGTCAGAATTGGACAAGGGGTGCGGCCCCCCTTTCCTTTCTCCTCTCCTCCTCTTTCCCCCTTCTCCTACTCCAACAAGGAAGGAGGGAGTCCTACTCCCGGTGGGAGTAGGACTCCCCTTGGCGCGCCTCCTCCTAGGCCGGCCGCCCCCTCCCCCTTGCTCCTTTATATACGGGGGCAGGGGGCACCCCAGGAGACACAAGTTGATCTTCGTGATCGTTCCTTAGCCGTGTGCGGTGCCCCCTCCACCATATTGCACCTCGGTCATATTGTTGCAGTGCTTAGGCGAAGCCCTGCGTCGGTAGTACATCAAGATCATCACCACGCCGTCGTGCTGACAGAACTCGTCCCCGAAGCTTTGCTGGATCAGAGCCCAGGGAACGTCATCGAGTTGTACGTGTGTTAAGAACTCGGAGGCGCCGGAGTAACGGCGCTTGGATCGGTCGGATCGGGAAGACGTACGACCACTTCCTCTACGTTGCGTCAACGCTTCCGCTTCGGTCTACGAGGGTACGTAGACAACACTCTCCCCTCTCGTTGCTATGCATCACCATGATCTTGCGTGTGCGTAGGAAATTTTTGAAATTACTACGTTCCCCAACAGACAGGAGCTAGAGGAAGGCATGGGGAAAAAGGAGGGATCTTTATCCTCTTATAGACGGTGAAAATACCAAGCGCAACCCTGTCAAGCCATAAACCTCGCATGTTCCCAACGGGATCGTGCGTAAGGCGTGGTTGGGTTACCCAAACTGTATTGATGAGAATCCCGTAATGGGCGGGCACGATCTTTGTTTTGACGAGACGTGCCAATGAAGGCTAGAACTCGAAACGCTAAATGGGATGCGTGAAAACGGTTCGAAATGTTAAAGAGTCAAGTGTGACACTTCGCCGAAAAAGTTGTCAATAAAAGACATTGTTCCTATTTTGACATCTTGCCTTCGTGGCTAAGGGTTGTATTGATTATGCAGGGCCGGATATAGTTCCTTTATGCATGAAGTTAACTTAAAGTATTTAGGAGAAGGAACCCGCCTTGCAATGCCGAAGATAATCCGCGGGCTGAACTCATCGGCATCGAAGACTGGTTCAGGGGCTACTGATGGAGTCCTGGATTAGGGGGTCCTCGGGTGTCCGGTCTACTCGATATGGGCCGGACTGATGGGCCGTGAAGATAAAGCAGAAGACTTTCCCCCGTGTCCGGGTAGGACTCCTATATGCGTGGACGGCAAGTTTGGTGTCCGGATGTACTATTTCATTCATCTGCAAACCGACTCTGTACAACCCTAGGCCCCTCCGGTGTGTATATAAACCGGAGGGTTTAGTCCGTAGAGGCTATCAGAATAATCATAAGCTAGACAGCTAGGGTTTAGCCATTACGATCTCAAGGTAGATGAACTCTTGCAACCCCTATACTCATCGACTACAAGCAAGCAGGAAGTAGGGTTTTACCTTCTTTAAGAGGGCCCGAACCTGGGTAAACATTGTGTCCCTATTGTTCCTTGTTACCATTGTAAGTGGGCGTGCAACAACGGACTCGACGCGGTGGGCGATGCTGGTCTGCGGGCGGAGGCTCTGGTGGCGATGTGACGTCATGCCCCGCGTGCTCGGGCGCATGGTTCCGGCATTGCGGCATGTGGGCTCCCTCAAATGACATGAGGCATCTTGGCACTGATGTGTCGTCTTTCAGAGCGGCGACGATGACCACATGCATGGCGTCATACGAGCTCGTCTGAGCCAAGCCAGTAAGCTATGCGAGAGCTTGCTAAGTGGCAGGCAAAGACAGTCATCAAGGAGTGCCCCCACCGGTCCACTAGATTAAGTGGGGACGTGGGCGTGGACACTTCCTACCGTGGAGGCGTGGACGCTGACTTGATGGCTGATGTTAGGCTAGGAGTGGAGGGAGATGCCTTCTGTTCTTCCTATTATGGTTGGTGTGCGAAGATGTGGACAGTTGGCTGGCCCTTGGGTCTTGGATGCCCGCGTGGCGGTCCACATGGTTGGATCTTCGGCGGGCATCATATCATCGGTGGTAACTATGTCTCTTGGCCGTGTGGGCAACGAGGGGTGTAGTGGCGGGTGGCTCGGTCTCGTTGTGTGCTGCTGGCAATCCGGATCTGGAGGTATGGGCTCGTCGCGGTTGTCCTAGGTATCTCATGGTGGCACGGGTGAGCTTCAGACTGAGAGCTCCGCGCTTCGCCGTCGATGGTGGCAACGCCCGCGAGTGCCGCTCTTCTCTTGAGGACATCGTTGTGGATCTCTTCTCCATGTCAGGGTTTCGGTGAAGACCCTTGCTCGCCTCGAACACGACAGAGGTGGCACTTAGCGCTATTTACCTCCTGAGAGTGTTGTCGTGGAGTTTAGGTATCCTAAGTTGTGTCATCGTGTTGTATTCCAAACGACTTGTGGTATATCTTGGCAATGTAGTCGCGTGTGTTTTTCTTGTCTAATTATCCTGAGATTTGCTTTGTAAAGGGGCTTCTATACTAACTTTGCATCGTTTGGTTGTGCACGATTTGTATTTTATCGATAGAGCGGGGCGTGCCTATTTCGTGAAGTCGTGTCGAAGGGTGGGCACGCACTAAAGGAGTGGCATCTCTACTTCTGCACATGTTTTTGCACAGGGCAGGTGATTTTAGTGTAAAGAAGGATTTATGGTCTACAAATTGGATTGGTTCAGTTAATTAAGCCAAAAAAGCTGCCCACTAGGTCGTATTAAACTCTATCAACGCAAGACATCGACAGCTTCCTCAGGCTGTTTAACTTGGTGGCCGGCCAGATTTTTCTGAAGCCCAGTTGGCCGGCCAGATTTGTTCCGGCATCTGTCTGGCTGCTGCCCCTCCGTCCAGACGACAGTTCCATGCTGCTGTTGCGCTAACAGGTACACACGAGAATGCAGATTTGGTTCCAGTATTTGTCTGGCTGCTGTTTCTCTACGTCCACACGACAGTCCCAGGCTGCTGCTGCGCTATCAGGGAGGTAAAATTTCATGTTTTGACCCTTTTAACATACAATTTCAGGATCTGACCCCTGTTTGAAAGTTTTCTGAGATTTGACTCTTTTTCCTACCGACAGCGCCCTTGACGGTAGGTTTACAGAGCCTACCGCCACGGACCCTGGCGGTAGGAAACTTATCCACGTCAGCTCGCGGAGGCGGCGCCGTCCCCCTCCGTCGCACCATACCGCCAGGCACCATGGCGGTAGGCTGTGTAAACGTATCGCTGGAAACCCTGGCGGTAGGGTGCGGGGCAGTTATTTCGCCCGAGACCCCCGCGCCCCTTCCTTCCCTTCTCCCATTCCCCCTCCCCCGTCGGCAGTTCTTTCCCAAGTCGCCCCTCTCTCCCTCTCTCATCTCCTCCACTCCCTTCCTCGGATCTTCACCGTTTGTTGACTGTTTTTGCGGATCGAGATGGCCTCGGAAAGAGAAATGTAAGCTCCTCCAATCCCTCCAATTAGTTTTTGTAAACTTGCTTCCGTTTCGACGCATTATTTGCTTGAAATCCCTCATGTTTTTGAATTTAGATTGGATTTTTTTCACCTAAGATTGTTTTAGCTTGATTGTAGTTGTAGTTCTTAGTTCTTTAGTAAGTAGTGGTATTGAATATGAACTCTAATAAATAGTTCACATGTTAGTGTGAAGATGAACCCTAGTTCATAGTATTTTTTTGTTAAAAAATTATGATGTAATGCATGTGGGAGCACTTGATAGTAGTTTTATGATGCATGTTGATATGATATGAAGATGTTGTTTTATGATGTTGTTTTTTAGGATATGATGCATGTTGATATGATGCATATTGTAGTAAACAAAAAAAATATGATGCAAGTAGTGGATCTGGTTGGTCTGATATGGTATGATTTTGCATTTGACACATCGTCGATGATCCATATGTTCAGGTCTGCAACAGTGACGCAACCATCGCCCATTCATCTCCAACACGACCCTTCTGCCTTGCCACTTCCGTACGTGTACGAGTCCTTCCCCGAGCTTCTGCTGCCGGTGACCGATTTTTCAGACGAGTTCCTACAGGAGACGAGGGCAGTGCGGTGGTACGAGAGGGCAGAACGGATCACCGACGATGTGAAGTGTTGGTCGCAGAGTGTGAAGGAGTGGAAGAGAGTGACTGCAGAGATGGAGGGAGATCCAACTATCTGTCTTGAACGCCGGGAAGGGACCATTGAACTTGCCAAGCAGCACTCCAACTGGGAGCTGCGCAATTTGGGTCGGAGGATCTACTTCGAGAGCAATGTGGAGGAGAAAGTCAGGATGCCGCTCCCAAGTGCATCGGCGTTCAATATCATCAACTGGGGAAGGGCGGCTGGCAAGGCAAGGTGGGAGTGCTTGAACGGGCGGATGCCGACCAGCGTTCCGCCTCCGCCTGAACCGGTGGATCCGCTGCCGTATCTGTCTCCACGGCCAAGCCTAGTATATGAGGGGGGAGGTTTGTCCAACCTATAAACATGTCTATTGGATATGCATCTATGTTTTAGTAGGGGTTGTCAAACTATGTGGACAAGTTTGCTATTTGCTATTTCCTACTTATGAAGCTATGTGTAAACTGTTTGATATTTGCTATGTGAAACCTTTATTAATATGTGAGCTCATATATTGCTGTCATTTTTGTAAAACTTGTTGTGATATTGATGTCATATTTAAATTGAAAACAAGCAACCAAATCAACATGAAAAACAAAACAGAGGACCCTACCGCCAAGCACCCTGGCGGTAGGGTCAGACAACCTACCGCCAGGGAACTCGCATATCTCGTTACAGAATGCCTGTATGGCAAAACCCCCCACACCCTACCGCCAGAGCCCCCGGCGGTAGTGTTAGAGAGCGTACCGCCAGGGTGTCTGGCGGTAAGGTACTTATCCACGTCAGCGCACGGTAACGACGCCGTCGCCCTCCGTCACAGCCTACCGCCAGAGCATCCGGCGGTAGGTTGTCTAACCTTACCGCTAGGCTCTCTGACGGTAGCAGAAGGGTCAAATCCCAAAAATATTCCTAAGTGGGGTTAGATCCTGATTTTGTATGTCAAAAGGGCCAAAACACGAAAATTTGCAGGCTAAATTTCGTGTTTTGACCATTTTCTGAAACCTATTCGAGATCTGACCCTAGGTTGAAAAAATTTCGAGATCTGACCCTTTTGCTACCGCCAGAGTCCATGGCGGTAGGGTCTAACAGCCTACCGCCAGGGACTTTGGCGGTAGAAAACACAGCTACCGCCAAACGGGCTGGCGGAAGCCTGCACAACCCTACCGCCAAGGTGCTTGGCGGTAGGCACGAGCACGCACTGTGTTCAATACTTATGAGTTTTTTGGCGGTAGGGCATGCAACCCTACCGCCAGGGGCCTTGGCGGTAGGCTGTTAGACCCTACCGCCATGGTCCCTTGCGGTAGCAAAAAGGTCAGATCTTGAAAAAAATTTAAACTAGGGTTAGATCTCGAATAGGTTTGAGAAAAGGGTCAAAACACGAAATTTAGCCACAATCATCATAAGAAGATAGTCAGGGCGAACAAAACACCAAGGGAATTTCAATCTAGGCCATATGCCTCGGTTATCAAAATATTTGAAAATAGATGAAATCAAGCGTAGTCGTGGGGGTTCTAGCCACTTTATGTAACAGGATGTTTCCACGGAAGGAAACTTGGTGCTCTGGGGTGCGAGCACACCCTATATGCACCAAATAATTTAGTAATTACAATTTTTTAAGAAAAAACATTTTTTAATCAAATATGATCAAGTATGTATTTGTATACAAAAATTGGTCAAGGAATGATTCGCATTGACTTTAGGAAAAAAAGAACAAATTCAGGACGACAAAGTAGCATGAATAGTATTTGTATATAGTGTTTCCTTTGTATTTTCCGCTCAGAATGCTGTGAAAGTTATTCCTTAGCGAATCTATTTATACGAGTGCAATACTTGATCATATTTGATTTTAGAAAAAGATTTGGATTTTTTTGTCATAATTACTAAATAGTTTTCGCAAATAGGGCGCACTCGGGGGCACCAATGTATTACTCGATTTTCCACACTTATATTTTTTCTCTATATCCACACTAGTCCCATGCTACTACGGCCCGGCACTTACAAACAATCTTGAGTTTTTTTTAGAAAAGAAGGATAAATTAACCTCTCGGTCCCTCCATTCATAGATGCACACAATCATATTTCACTGAAGGTGATGCAAAGAAGCAAGGGTAAAATCATCAACAAGCAAAGGACAAGACCCATGACTAAGTCGACTTCTTCTACTTCACTATCTTCTTACAAGTTAAAAAAAAAGAGTAAGATTCGTTTTCCTGCCAACGGACACCGTTCTGCCCTGCCCTTCGTCCAACCTCCCGTTTCGCTCGTCAAGCCCTCCCCGACCCGCCACTCTCCCACGTGGTTATATCTTGTAAAAAAACCACAAAACACTTCGGAGCCTGCCCAACCGAACTCTCCATGACTCTCTTCGCACTGGCACTCCATAAACCTAACCTTATTCCCTCCCAATTTAGTCATTTCCACAGTCAAAATGCATTCGGCACCGCAATCCACTCTCCCACATCTCGCGAGTGATAGGGGAGCCCGCATCCTCCAGTACCAATGCCACGCACTCGCGCCCGCCAACCAACGCCACACTAGTGAGCCACCTACGCAGATGATCCGGCGATTCAACACTACTGCCTCGACTACTTCGCCAATGACATGGAGGAGGGTGTGGAGCTCCTAGCCTCCCTAGGCCGCCGCCACAGGGCTCATCTCGTCGGGACACCACAGAGTCGTCCCGGCGATCGCCGTCCTCACTATCGTTCCTCTGCCGCTACCCACATCCTGTGTGACCCACCTCAATTGCCCTGCACAGTCTATTCATGCCCTGAAATGCAACCACGTTCAATCTTAGCATGTAAATGTGCAGTAATCTCAAAATTATACTGCAAGTGAAGGGATTGATAGGTGACGACCAACTTGGGGGGCAACGCTGGAGGGGCCAGAGGTGTTCATCATCCTAGCCCTGTGTTTAGGAAGGCCGAGATGAACAAGGACTACCTTTTCAAGATCACCTGCATGCCTCAGTTTCTTCCCCCTCTATCTACCATTCTTCATTCCATTGATCGATTATTGTTACTATGAACATGTTAGATAAAAAATATGGATATTTCATCCTCCTAACCATGCTCCATGTTGGTTAATTTCTCAACCAAGTATTTAGGTCTGTGAGGCGGAACAAATGAGTTCTACAATTAGTTTCCTTATGGATGGGTGAGATCTTTTTTCCGTTTTCATTATTACATGTTTGTGCCACTTGCTTTGATGTTGATACTGATATGCTTCAATTCCAAGTTACATGATAGTTCTTGATTGTACGTTTCGGAAAAAAGTAGTTCTTGATTTATTTTGAAGTGGCAAAAAACGGACTCATCTTCCTATCAGTCGGTCATTTGGGTGTGGGGACCCCGACTCATAAGTCGTGATCACCGAATGCACGTGTACAGTGATCCCAGAGATCAATGCTCACTTAACACACAGAAGCTGAATAACAAGAGTCTTACATCCATACATACCATATTACACAAGTAGGACCATTATGGTCAAGTCTTGAGTATAGCATCGCAGCGGAAATCTTCGTTGACAACTTGGACCCATGCCATCTGCCTTAACCCTACAGGCATTCTGACTGGGAAGTGTCCTAGCTCGCATGTTCGTCACGAAGTATTCTTCATCATATCCTGTTCTTTCATGCCTGGCCAATAAAATAACCAGTGGCAAGCCAATGAGTACTTTGAATGTACTCGCAAGCAACCCAAGGGTGATAACAGAATAATTATGCAAGGCACTACTGCTAATTTGGCATTTTTGCGAAAAGCTAGTTCTTTTCATGCAAGTATGATCAACATTTATCAAGGATATGAATGCGTCGGCAACAAGTATCAGGAGGTTACAGACATCAACATCGAGAGAGAGTTATGAACAACTCATGCTCAAGCTCATCGTGACTTCCTCACGAATCACGTCAATAGATTTACCAAACCGTGTTGTTTGTCAGAAACATATGGACGTAGTCTAAGCAGCACCACCCAACTGTCCTTGACCGTGGACACGGCTATTCGAATAGTTTTACACTCTGCAGAGGTTGCACACTTATACCCACAAGATCCGGGGAACTTCTGTGTCATCCACGACCCGCGGTACCTCAAGTACCCGGGGTAAGCACCCGATCACTATCTTTCCCTAGTCGACACTAACAAGGAGTCCACTCGTTGTTCCATATCCTCACGATGTACATCATACGAGACTCACTCGAGATCGTAACATCCGAGAGGGGACACAACGATGTATCCGGTGCCCTATGAAAACAGTCATGGCCGCCCTACCTGGCACGACCCCGTCCCGAGAGAGAGCACCAACTCTCCCCCGTCACTAGTAATGTGGGCTCCAAGCTAGTATTGGCCTAGGTAATCAATAATGCCCTTTCCCATATAAGGGTAGAGTGGTTGTGCATGTAAGGTTGGGACAGTCGACAAATCTTAAATCTAATCTGTCTCTGTAAACAACACTTTTATCGAGCCTCAGTACACTACCTCTCCACCAAGTAGTGACCTAGTTCATCATCATCTCCCAGGGGCATTAGTGGCACCCACTGGGCTTTTTGCAAGTATGTCAAACCACACTTGTTTCTTTCCATGCATAACCCTGACCCACTTTGCGTAGCCATTTACTATAGCATATTTCTACAACCCACCAACACAACTCTAAGCAAGGGTAGAGTCATGAACAATGCAAGTATCAATGGAGTATTCAACGGAGGCAAGCCTAGCAAGGTTGCCATTCAAGGTATATCATGCACTCAGTGAAGCAACGAAAATGCCATCATGATGTAAAATGGTTCATCATGGTCAAAGGGCTGCTTGCCTGTTTCAACAAAGTCTTCGATGTCTTCAAATATCTCTAGTCTAACTCCAAGCATTTCATCTACTTCGTCAACTATCGTCGAAAGCAACCATAATAAGCAACACAACAAGGCAGGAAATAAAAGTGCTCTAAAAATATTGATTTGACTTTTCTAGGACATCTCTGGTTATATGAAAATTAACCAGAGTGGTTTCATTGGAATTTGGTCAGTGGATATTTCTAAACATTTTGATATGATGGAATCAAGGGGTTTATGGATTTGCAAGAAGTGTACAGAAACATATTTTTGAAAAATGAGCAAAGGCACCCATTTAACAAAGGATGATTTTAGAAGCATCTAGGACTTGGTTTCACTGGATTTGGAGTTGAAATGATTTTCCTATGAATTTGCAAAGTTGACAAATATGAAGAAATGGCTCATTATCTTGTGTGGCACAGAAAGTATTAGGAAAAATGTTGAAAAACTAAGTTATGAACTTAGAAGAATCTAGGATCTTGAATCATGGCATTTGGTTCACCTTTGAGCTCTCTGTGATTTTCTAAAGTTCATCACAGAATTGGAAAATGGGGTTTTATTTGATTTGTGTGAAGAGAGGTGCTCTGGAAAAATGTGCATGCTGCACCAACAGGTAGAGCATGATTTATGGAGTCACCAGAAATTTGAATCATTCAATTTGGAGTTAAAATGAATATTTGGGAGATTTTACAAATTTCTGGAAAAAAAGAAAAAGACAAAGGAAGTGGGGGTTATACCTATATCGCGCACCGAGCGCAGCATAGCGCTGCAGCGCACTGGGCCGGCCCAGTGATCGGCCACGCAGATGACAGGGTGACGTCGAAGGCGCCCAGCCGGAGTACGCCTTCGCTGCGGGGACGCGGGTGAAATCGAACGCGCCTCCACTTGCCAGCGTGGCCTCGTGGCTGGGCCACTGACGAGCGGGGCCCGCCTGCAGGTTCGTCCTCAACCTCCCGCGCGGGTGCGAAGGGAGACAGAGGAGGCGTTCGACGCCGGCCTCCGGCGCTACAGGGCGTCTCCGGTGATGATCCGCCCATCGGCGTGCTCAGCGGAGAGAGACGAACCAGGGAGACCACACCACGGGTGCCTGCGTCACCGGATGGGAGCAGGGCTTCGCCCGCGGCGGACGATGGCGTCGGGCGAGAGTGGCCATGGCCTAGCAGCTCGCCGGAGGAGAAAGAAGGGTGTGGTCGAGCTCCTCAGGTTCTGAGGGATCCTTTGATGCGATTATAGGGAGAGGAGGGAGTCGGGACGGCGTGAATTTTGCCGATGGACGGCGGCTCGGCTTCGGCCTTGGAGATGGATGGGGGGCACGGGAGGAAGAATGGCGCCGTCCGGGGGGTCCAGGGGAGGGAGAGAGGGCAGTTGGAGACGAGATAGGGCTCGGGGTGGCCTTTAAATAGGCGGGCGACGGTCCACCGAGGACTCGTGCGCCGGCGAGCTCGTTGCCGTCGCCACGGGTCACAGGAGCTCGTCGCGGTGTGTCTGGGGCGTTCCTGGATTCGGTCCAGAGCTAGGGGAGAGGAGAGAGAGAGCAGGGGGCCAGGGGCACCACACGTGTGAGCTTGCTCACTGGTGCACTCGGGCGGCCGGCACGCGTGCGAGCAGGGGCAGGAGGAGGGAGAAGGAGGAGGGGGCCGACCCGCTGTCGTGTTGCGGACGTCGAGGCGTCTCGTCGGGCGCGCTGGGGAGGCCCGAGGTGGCCGGAGGCAGTTGGAAGGGGGCGGCTACAGTGCGGGAGCGCACTGTAGCGTGCTCCAGAGCGCGGTTTTGGCTGGCATTGGCATTCTTTATGCATGTTGAGCGCGTCCTTTGGTGTCTAGCAGGTCTAGGAGTGAGTAAAGAAATGGGGTGGTGCGTTGGATGCCATGGATGTGTTGGGGAACGTAGTAATTTCAAAAAATTTCCTACGCACACGCAAGATCATGGTGATGCATAGCAACGAGAGGGGAGAGTGTTGTCTACGTACCCTCGTAGACCGAAGCGGAAGCGTTGACACAACGTAGAGGAAGTAGTCGTACGTTCTCCTCGCGATCCAACCGATCACAGCACTGTTACTCCGGCACCTCCGAGTTCTTGGCACACGTTCAGCACGATGACGATCCCCGGGCTCCGATCCAGCAAAGCGTCGGGGAAGAGTTCCGTCAGCACGACGGCGTGGTGACGATCTTGATGTGTTACCGGCGCAGGGCTTCGCCTAAGCACTGCAACGATATGACCGAGGTGGAATTTGGTGGAAGGGGGCACCGCACACGGCTAAGGAACGATCCGTAGATCAACTTGTGTGTCTATGGGGTGCCCCCTGCCCCTGTATATAAAGGATGGAGGAGGAGGAGGCCGGCCAAGGCTTGGCGCGCCAGGGTGTGGAGTCCTACTAGGACTCCAAGTCCTAGTAGGAGTCCACCAAAAGGGGAGGAAGGGAGAAGGAATAGGAGGAGAAGGAGAGGTGGCCGGCCCCCTTTTCCCTAGTCCAATTCGGACCAAAGGGGAGGGGGGGCGCAGCAGCCTTTTCCTCTTCCCACTAAAGCCCATCAAGGCCCATTACTTCTCCCGTAATCCCGTAACTCCCCGATACTCCCGAAAATACCCGAATCACTCAGAACCTTTCCGATGTCCGAATATAGTCGTCCAATATATCGATCTTTACGTCTCGACCATTTCGAGACTCCTCGTCATGTCCCCGATCTCATCCGGGACTCCGAACTCCTTCGTTACATCAAAACTCATAAACTCATAATAACTGTCATCGTAACCTTAAGCGTGCGGACCCTACGGTTCGAGAACAATGTAGACATGACCGAGACACGTCTCCGGTCAATAACCAATAGCGGGACCTGGATGCCCATATTGGCTCCTACATATTCTACGAAGATCTTTATCGGTCAGACCGCATAACAACATACATTTGTTCCCTTTGTCATCGGTATGTTACTTGGCCGAGATTCGATCGTCGGTATCCAATACCTAGTTCAATCTCGTTACCGGCAAGTCTCTTTACTCGTTCTGTAATACATCATCTCGCAACCAACTCATTGGTTGCAATGCTTGCAAGGCTTTATGTGATGTGCATTACCGAGAAGGCCCTGAGATACCTCTCCGACATTCGGAGTGACAAATCCTAATCTCGAAATATGCCAACCCAACAAATACTTTCGGAGACACCTGTAGAGCACCTTTATAATCACTCAGTTACGTTGTGACGTTTGGTAGCACACAAAGTGTTCCTACGGTAAACGGGAGTTGCATAATCTCATAGTTAAAGGAACATGTATAAGTCATGGATAAAAGCAATAGCAACATACTAAACGATCGGGTGCTATGCTAATGGAATGGGTCATGTCAATCAGATCATTCAACTAATGATGTGATCTCGTTAATCAAATAATAACTCTTTGTTCATGGTTAGGAAACATAACCATCTTTGATTAATGAGCTAGTCAAGTAGAGGCATACTAGTGACACTCTGTTTGTCTATGTATTCACACATGTATTATGTTTCCGGTTAATACAATTCTAGCATGAATAATAAACATTTATCATGACATGTAAGGAAATAAATAATAACTTTATTATTGCCTCTAGGGCATATTTCCTTCAGTCTCCCACTTGCACTAGATTCAATAATCTAGTTCACATCGCCATGTGATTTAATAGCAATAGTTCACATCATCATGTGATTAACACCCATAGTTCACATCGATATGTGACCAACACCCAAAGGGTTTACTAGATTCAGTAATCTAGTTCACATCGCTATGTGATTAACACCCAAAGAGTACTACGGTGTGATCATGTTTTGCTTGTGAGAGAAGTTTAGTCAACGGGTCTGCCACATTCAGATCCGTTATGTATTTTGCAATTTTCTATGTCTACAATGCTCTGCACGGAGCTACTTTAGCTAATTGCTCCCACTTTCAATATGTATCTAGATTGAGACTTAGAGTCATCTAGATTAGTGTCAAAACTTGCATCGACGTAACCTTTTTACGACGAACCTTTTTTGTCACATCCATAATCCAGAAACATATCCTTATTTTACTAAGGATAATTTTGACCGATGTCCAGTGATCTACTTCCTAGATCACTATTGTACTCCCTTGCTTAACACAGTGTAGGGTATACAATAGATCTGGTACATAGCATGGCATACTTTATAGAATCTATGGCTGAGGCATAGGAAATGACTTTCATTCTCTTTCTATCATCTGCCGTGGTCGGGCTTTGAGTCTTACTCAATTTCACACCTTGTAATACAGGCAAGAACTCTTTCTTTGACTGTTCCATTTTGAACTACTTCAAAATTCTTTCAAGGTATGTACTTATTGAAAAACTTATCAAGCGTCTTGATCTATCTCTATAGATCTTGATGCTCAATATGTAAGCAGCTTCACCGAGGTCCTTCTTCGAAAAACTCCTTTCAAATACTCCTTTATGCTTTACAGAATAATTCTACATTATTTCCGATCAATAATATGTCATTTACATATACTTATCAGAAATGCTGTAGTGCTCCCACTCACTTTCTTGTAAATACAGGCTTCACCGCAAGTCTGTATAAAACTATATGCTTTGATCAACTTATCAAAGCGTATATTCCAACTCCGAGATGCTTGCACCAGTCCATAGATGGATCGCTGGAGCTTGCATATTTTGTTAACACCTTCAGGATCGACAAAACCTTCTAGTTGCATCGTATACAACTCTTCTTTAATAAATCCATTAAGGAATGTAGTTTTGTTTATCCATTTGCCGGATTTCATAAAATGCGGCAATTGCTAACATGATTCGGACAGACTTAAGCATAGATACGAGTGAGAAACTCTCATCGTAGTCAACACCTTGAACTTGTCGAAAACCTTTTGCGACAATTCTAGCTTTGTAGATAGTAACACTACTATCAGCGTCCGTCTTCCTCTTGAAGATCCATTTATTTTCTATGGCTTGCCGATCATCGGGCAAATCCATCAAAGTCCATACTTTGTTCTCATACATGGATCATATCTCAGATTTCATGGCCTCAAACCATTTCGTGGAATCTAGGCTCATCATCGCTTCCTCATAGTTCGCAAGTTCATCATGGTCTAGTAACATGACTTCCAGAACAGGATTACCGTACTACTATGGTGCGGATCTCACTCTGGTTTACCTACGAGATTCGGTAGTAACTTGATCTGAAGTTACATGATCATCATCATTAGCTTCCTCACTAATTGGTGTAGTAGTCACAGGAACAGATTTCTGTGATGAACTACTTTCCAATAAGGGAGAAGGTACAATTACCTTATCAAGTTCTACTTTCCTCCCACTCACTTCTTTCGAGAGAAACTCCTTCTCTAGAAAGGATCCATTCTTAGCAACAAAAGTCTTGCATTTGGATCTGTGATAGAAGGTGTACCCAACAGTCTCCTTTGGGTATCCTATGAAGACACATTTCTCTGATTTGGGTTTGAGCTTATCAGGATGAAATTTTTCACATAAGCATCGCAACCCCAAACTTTAAGAAACAACAACTTTGGTTTCTTGCCAAACCATAGTTCAGATTGTGTCGTCTCAACGGACTTAGATGGTGCCCTTTTTAACGTGAATGCAGTTGTCTTTAATGCATAACCCCAAAAACGATAGTGGTAGATCGGTAAGAGACATCATAGATTGTACTATATCCAATAAAGTACTGTTATGACGTTCGGACACACCATTATGCTGTGGTGTTCCAGGTGGCATGAATTTGTGAAACTATTCCACATTGTTTTAATTGAAGACCAAACTCGTAACTCAAATATTTGTCTCCGCGATCAGATCGTAGAAACCTTATTTTCTTGTCACGATGATTTTCACTTCACTCTAAAATTCTTTGAACTTTTCAAACGTTTCAGACTTATGTTTCATCAAGTAGATATACCCATATCTGCTCAAATCATCTGTGAAGGTTAGAAAATAATGATACTTGTCGCGAGCCTTAATATTCATCGGACCATATACATTAGTATGTATGATTTCCAACAAATCTGTTGCTTGCTCCATTGTTCCGGAGAACGGCGTTTTA
Organism: Aegilops umbellulata; assembly: GCA_032464435.1. NCBI lineage: Eukaryota > Viridiplantae > Streptophyta > Magnoliopsida > Poales > Poaceae > Aegilops > Aegilops umbellulata. The sequence continues at coordinate 361,836,116 of CP136057.1, forward strand.
GTCATCTTGCCCAAGAGGCATGGTTCGCAAGCATCAAGTGATTCATAATCAAGTGATTCCAAAATTCCATCAGCATGGAGTTTCTTCATGCGCTTTACACCAATATGACCTAAACGGCAGTGCCACAAAAAGGTTGCACTATCATTATTAACTTCACATCTTTTTGGTTTCAATATTATGAATATGTGTATCACTACGATCGAGATCCAATGAACTATTTTCATTGGTGTGTATGACCATAGAAGGTTTTATTCATGTAAACAGAACAACAATTGTTCTCTAACTTAAATGAATAACTGTATTGCAATTAACATGATCAAATCATATTCATGCTCAACGCAAACACCAAATAACACTTATTTAGTTTCAACACTAATCCCGAAAGTATAGGGAGTGTGTGATGATGATCATATCAATCTTGGAACCACTTCCAACACACATCGTCACCTTGCCCTTTAACTAGTCTTTGTTCATTCTGCAACTCCCGTTTCGAGTTACTAAATTTTAGCAACTGAACTAGTACCAAATACTGAGGGGTTGCTATGAACACTAGTAAAGTACACATCAATAACATGTATATCAAATATACTTATGTTCACTTTGCCATCCTTCTTATCCGCCAATCACTTGGGGTAGTTCCGCTTCCAGTGACCAGTCCCTTTGCAGTAGAAGCACTTAGTCTCAGGCTTAGGACCATACTTGGGCTTTTTCACTTGAGCAGCAACTTGCTTGCCGTTCTTCTTGAAGTTCCCCTTCTTTCCTTTTGCCCTTTTCTTGAAACTAGTGATCTTGTCAACCATCAACACTTGATGTTTTTCGCTGATTTTAGCATCGCGAAGAGCTTGGGAATATTTTCCGTTATCCCTTGCATATTATAGTTCATCACGAAGTTCTACTAACTTGGTGATGGTGACTAGAGAATTCTGTCAATCACTATCTTATCTGGAAGATTAACTCCCACTTGATTCAAGCGATTGTAGTACCCAGACAATCTGAGCACATGCTCACTAGTTGAGCGATTCTCCTCCATCTTTTAGCTATAGAACTTGTTGGAGACTTCATATCTCTCAACTCGGGTATTTGCTTGAAATATTAACTTCAACTCCTAGAACATCTCATATGCTCCATGACGTTCAAAACGTCTTTGAAGTCCCGATTCTAAGCAGTTAAGCATGGTGCACTAAACTATTAAGTAGTCATCATATTGAGCTAGCAAAACGTTCATAATGTCTGCATCTGCTCCTGCAATAGGTCCGTCACCTAGCGGTGCATCAAGGACATAATTCTTCTGTGCAGCAATGAGGATAAACCTCAGATCACGGATCCAATCCGCATCATTGCTACTAACATTTTTCAACACAATTTTCTCTAGGAACATATCAAAATAAACACAGGGAAGCAACAACGCGAGCTATTGATCTACAACATAGATATGCTAATACTACCAGGACTAATGTTCATGATAATATTAAAGTTCAATTAATCATATTACTTAAGAACTCCCACTTAGATAGACATCCCTCTAATCTTCTAAGTGATCACGTGATCCAAATCAACTAAACCATGTCCGATCATCACGTGAGATGGAGTAGTTTCAATGGTGAACATCACTATGTTGATCATATCTACTATATGATTCACGCTCGAACTTTCGGTCTCCGTGTTCCGAGGCCATATCTGTTATATGCTAGGCTCGTCAAGTTAAACCTGAGTATTCCGCGTGTGCAACTGTTTTGCACCCGTTGTATTTGAACGTAGAGCCTATCACACCCGATCATCACGTGGTGTCTCAGCACGAAGAACTTTCGCAACGGTGCATACTCAGGGAGAACACTTCTTGATAATTAGTGAGAGATCATCTTATAATGCTACCGTCAAACAAAGCAAGATAAGATGCATAAAAGATAAACATCACATGCAATCAATATAAGTGATATGATATGGCCATCATCATCTTGTGCTTGTGATCTCCATCTCTGCAGCACCGTCATGATCACCATCGTCACCGGCGCGACACCTTGATCTCCATCGTAGCATCGTTGTCGTCTCGCCAATCTTATGCTTCCACGACTATCACTACCGCTTAGTAATAAAGTAAAGCATTACATCGCGATTGCATTTCATACAATAAAGCGACAACCATATGGCTCCTGCCAGTTGCCGATAACTCGGTTACAAAACATGATCATCTCATACAATAAAATTTAGCATCATGTCTTGACCATATCACATCACAACATGCCCTGCAAAAACAAGTTAGACGTCCTCTACTTTGTTGTTGCAAGTTTTACGTGGCTGCTACGGGCTTAAGCAAGAACTCATCTTACCTACGCATCAAAACCACAACGATAGTTTGTCAAATAGACTCCATTTTAACCTTCTCAAGGACCGGGCGTAGCCACACTCGGTTCAACTAAAGTTGGAGAGACAGTCTTCCGCAAGCCATCTATGTGCAAAGCACGTCGAGGGAACCGGTCTCGCGTAAGCGTACGCGTAAGGTTGGTCCGGATCGTCTCGTCCAACAATACCGCTGAACCAAAGTATGACATGCTGATAGGCAGTATGACTTGTATCGCCCACAACTCACTTGTGTTCTACTCGTGCAAATAACATCATACCATAAAAACCTAGGCTCGGATGCCACTGTTGGGGAACGTAGTAATTTCAAAAAATTTCCTACGCACACGCAAGATCATGGTGATGCATAGAAACGAGAGGGGAGAGTGTTGTCTACGTACCCTCGTAGACCGAAGCGGAAGCGTTGACACAACGTAGAGGAAGTAGTCGTACGTTCTCCTCGCGATCCAACCGATCACAGCACCGTTACTCCGGCACCTCCGAGTTCTTGGCACACGTTCAGCACGATGACGATCCCCGGGCTCCGATCCAGCAAAGCGTCGGGGAAGAGTTCCGTCAGCACGACGGCGTGGTGACGATCTTGATGTGTTACCGGCGCAGGGCTTCGCCTAAGCACTGCAATGATATGACCGAGGTGGAATTTGGTGGAAGGGGGCACCGCACACGGCTAAGGAACGATCCGTAGATCAACTTGTGTGTCTATGGGGTGCCCCCTGCCCCTGTATATAAAGGATGGAGGAGGAGGAGGCCGGCCAAGGCTTGGCGCGCCAGGGTGTGGAGTCCTACTAAGACTCCAAGTCCTAATAGGAGTCCACCAAAAGGGGAGGAAGGGAGAAGGAATAGGAGGAGAAGGAGAGGTGGCCGGCCCCCTTTTCCCTAGTCCAATTCGGACCAAAGGGGAGGGGGGGCGCAGCAGCCTTTTCCTCTTCCCACTAAAGCCCATCAAGGCCCATTACTTCTCCCGTAATCCCGTAACTCCCCGATACTCCCGAAAATACCCGAATCACTCAGAACCTTTCCGATGTCCGAATATAGTCGTCCAATATATCGATCTTTACGTCTCGACCATTTCGAGACTCCTCGTCATGTCCCCGATCTCATCCGGGACTCCGAACTCCTTCGTTACATCAAAACTCATAAACTCATAATAACTGTCATCGTAACCTTAAGCGTGCGGACCCTAGGGTTCGAGAACAATGTAGACATGACCGAGACACGTCTCCGGTCAATAACCAATAGCGGGACCTGGATGCCCATATTGGCTTCTACATATTCTACGAAGATCTTTATCGGTCAGACCGCATAACAACATACATTTGTTCCCTTTGTCATCGGTATGTTACTTGGCCGAGATTCGATCGTCGGTATCCAATACCTAGTTCAATCTCGTTACCGGCAAGTCTCTTTACTCGTTCTGTAATACATCATCTCGCAACCAACTCATTGGTTGCAATGCTTGCAAGGCTTTATGTGATGTGCATTACCGAGAAGGCCCTGAGATACCTCTCCAACATTCGGAGTGACAAATCCTAATCTCGAAATATGCCAACCCAACAAATACTTTCGGAGACACCTGTAGAGCACCTTTATAATCACTCAGTTACGTTGTGACGTTTGGTAGCACACAAAGTGTTCCTACGGTAAACGGGAGTTGCATAATCTCATAGTTAAAGGAACATGTATAAGTCATGGATAAAAGCAATAGCAACATACTAAACGATCGGGTGCTATGCTAATGGAATGGGTCATGTCAATCAGATCATTCAACTAATGATGTGATCTCGTTAATCAAATAACAACTCTTTGTTCATGGTTAGGAAACATAACCATCTTTGATTAATGAGCTAGTCAAGTAGAGGCATACTAGTGACACTCTGTTTGTCTATGTATTCACACATGTATTATGTTTCCGGTTAATACAATTCTAGCATGAATAATAAACATTTATCATGACATGTAAGGAAATAAATAATAACTTTATTATTGCCTCTAGGGCATATTTCCTTCAGGATGACCACTGGAGTGAGGAGGGAGGTGAGGAAGAGGGGTGCAGAGGCTGTCCGGAGGGGTAAATGAGGTGGTTTCACCCCTCAATCATTGAGCTTAAATGCAACCATTGTTACTGGAGGTAGAGGAGGACTTGGGTCAGCTGTGGTAAAAACTTGGGCTCATGGAGATTAGTGGAAGAGGTCAAAATGATGATTTTGGAAAAATGGCAGAAGGTGTTTGTTGTTGGTTTGGACAAGAAAGTTAATCCCAATTGCCATGACATTTAACAAGATGGAATGGCACTTAGAAATAGGGTGTTCTACAAAATTTGAGCTCATTTGGGCAAAGTTGCCAGTGCAACTTTTGTAAACCCTAGAAATCAGCAGAAATGGGTTTTTCAAGATCTAGTCATCCAAAACTATTCTCCTTGATGCACCACTTGGTTTAATTTCATCATTTGGGGATTTGAACATGTCCACAAAAATTCAGATCAAAAGGACACACTTGGCAATGTAGAGTTGTTCAAATTTGGATCTGGACAGAGAGGGTTTTGGGGCACTTTAGTGAACCAAAACTATTTTTATTGAGGTGAGACTTTGCAATATCATCAAAATATGCATTTGTGACTTGCTAGATTTTCCTTGGATGTTTATGAAAATATTTCATGTAGAAATATTTCAAATCCTTGAAATGGGCAGAAATGGTTTTGGGAGGTTTTGTCCAATATTTTGAACATGACCATGTGTTGAAACTCTTATATATGGACAATATATGTCCACTGAGTTTCCCTGATGTTTCTCAAATATTTTTAAAACTTTAAAATAATTTTAACCTATTTAAGACCATTTCTGGACTTAATAAAAAGCCTTTAAATAAAATAGGAAAATAACTTTTAAAATTATATTTTTGTGGTTTCTGGGTATCCTATATCTAATAGGAGTCGAATATATTTTTGGAAAGATTTTTACTGCCCTTAATTAGGTACTTGCAGTGCAAACCTCAATTCAGGGGGTTTTTGGAAAACTAATTTTTGAAAATACTATTTGGCCAAATTATTTTTGTAAGAATTTTTTTATATCCTATACACATGGCATGATCATTGGTTCAAGAGTTTGGAGCAAGGAGATGAAGTATAGGAGTTGGAGGATTTATTTGATTTTTAGAGCACTTGCAAACAACACACAAAATCCAATCAAGGCAAGGTCCAAAACACTCAAAAGTTTTTGTCAAACCACATTTTATCACGATTTATTAGCTTAAGTGTTGTGGCATGAAAATCAGGGTGTGACATTGGGTTAGTTGGCTGATATGTATATCTTCTCATATGTGACACCCAATTTCCAGGAATGTTGTTCCATATGCGATACATCAAGGAGCCAATGTAAAGAAGTCAATATTCAAGAACGAGCATGAATCTAAACTTATGTTGTTTCTGATTACATTGAGGATATATACCTCATATATGTTTATTACTTTAAGAATATTCTTTTGTATTTCATTTGCTAGGCTCGCTTCAATTTCTACTAAGTTACAGGAAAGCACAGTTGCACATGTATTTCATTTTCTCTACTACTTGACAAAAGAGTAAGGTTATTTTCCTGCCAAAAACTGCATTCTGCCCTCCTCTTCGTCCAACCTCCCATTTTGCCCATCAATCCTCTCCGACCTGTCGCTCTCCCACGTGGTTTTCTCCTGCAAAAAAACCCACAAAAACACTCTGGAGCATGCCCGACCGAACTCTACATGACTCTCTCCGCGCATGCGCTCCAACCCTAACCTTATTCCGTCCCGATTTAGCCTCCAAGGTGGACAACACATACAACGCTGCGCACCCCCTCTCTCACATATCGCGAGCGATAGGGGAGTCTGCGTTCTCTAGCACTGATGTTTCTTGTTCACCCCCGCAGATGCCGCACCATAAGGCATCGATGTAAGGCCGCCTCCACGGGACTGGTCTCACTACTGCTGACTTCTCGCCGTTAGCCATACCCGGTGTCACCTGCCTCAATTGCCCCACACTAGTTTGTTTGTACCCCAAAATGCAACCGCGTTCACTCCTCTCATGTATATGTGTAGTAATCTAAAAATGTGTTGTAGGTGAAGGGATTCATGGATGACGAGCAGCTCGGGAGAGGGGACGCTTGAGGGTCCCGGCATGTTCATCATCCCGTCCTTGGTCTTCAGGAAGGCCGACATGACCAAGGACTACCTCTTCAAGACCACTTGCATGGCTTGATTTTTTCTTCCCCCATCTATCTATGATCATTTATTCCATGGACTGGTTATTTTTACTGCGTACATGTTAGATGACAACTATTGATATTTCCTCCTGCTAACCACACTCCATGTTGGTTAATTTCTCAAGCGGGTATTTAGGTTTGTGTAGCAGAACAAAATGAGTTCTACAATTTTCTTTCTTATGGATGAGTGAGCTCTTTTTCCATTTTTGTTATTACATGTTTGCAGTGCTTGCTTTGATGTTTATAATGATACCCTTCAATCCCAAGTTACATGATACTTCTTCATTTATTTTGAGGTGAGAAAACAAATTCCTCTTCACATCAAATCAGTCTTTTGGGATAGTTGGTTGATAGGTATAATTTAACATACATGACAACTAATTTTAAGGAATTTCTTCTGTATGCAATACATCAAGGAGGCAATGTTAATATTCAAGAATGAGTACGAATCTAAACCGGTGTTGTTTTGATTATGTTGAGGGATACATACCTGATATATGTTTGTTATCTTTAAAATTTGTTCTTTTGTATTTCATTTGCAAGGCTCACATCAATTTTATCTGAGTTGTTGGAAAGCATAATTGCACATGTATTTCATTTGCCAGGCTAACATCAATTTCTTCTGAGTTAGAGGAAAGCATAGTAGCATCTGTGCAATGACGAATTAGAGATTTTATTGATCAGTGGCTCGATTACCTTCATCATCTTCTTATGGTAGTATGTTAAAAAACGTCTTGTCAACTGGTGCTCATTAAGGAGCCATGGAACCATATTAATATGGCATCTTAAATACCCGCAAAATAATGGCATCTTAAATATTTTCTTAGCTTGTTTGTTATACTGTAACATCCTGATTTTTCGGATTGTTTTGGAAAAAGTTTTCATAGAAGTAGGGTCGGAAAATTTTGTTTGTTATCTATTAATAAAAGCTTAAATTGAGTTTTTGTAAATTTGGAGTATTTAATTTGGACTAATGCCAACTAAAATTAAATTTGAGTATTTCTCTTTTCTTTTAGCTAAGTTTTGTTTTTCATCTTCAGCATATTTAAACATGTGGGTCTGCATTTTCTTGGATTTCTCTATTCGTTTGATGTTTGTTTGAGCTTCTAATAATACTCTATAATGTCCTAAAAGTAAAATCAATTTCTTTTCCATCTGTCAAACTCCAGACAGAATTTTCAAGTCCTAATCCATCTCTCTCTTTTCTGTGTGTATCTTATTTTCTTTTGTCCACTAGATAGGCGAATTCCAAGGCACCCTATCTCGCCTCCAGCTAGACGGGAGGAACACCTCGATAAAAGGTGACTCGATTGGGCCGGCCCGGGCGTGCAGAAACATTCAGCCTCATGGCTTTTTACGTTTTTTTTGCTTTCTGTTTTTATGTTTTTATAATTCCAAATATTTTAAATTTATATGACAGAAAAACTCTAAAATTTGTGAAATCTTGATTAAGAATTTTAAAACTGTTAAATGTTTATAAAGAAAATGTTTATCACGTATACAAAAAAATGATTATGAAACAATTTGATCATGTATTTAAAAAATGTTAATCAAGTAGCTGAAAAAATGTTGAAAAAGTGTTTGAAAAATGTTAATCAGACACTTGGAAAATGTTAAATGTGTATCGAAAAAATGTTGACCATATATTTGAAAAATGATGATATTTTTATCATGTATGCAAAAATAAGAGTCAAGCAATTGAAAAAAAAAGTTGAACAAGTATTCAAAAAAATTTAATCGAGCATTTAAAAAATGTTAAATGTGTATGGAAAAAATGATGTCCATGTATTAAAAACTGATGATTTTTACCATGTATATAAAAATGTTAATAAAACAGTTGAAAAGCTTTAAAAAGTATTTTAAAATTGTTAATCAAGAATTTTTAAAAAAATGAATAATTATCTAAATAATTTTAATCAAGCATTTGAAAAATGTTAATGTGTATAGAACAAATGTTGACCATGTATTAAAAATATGATGAAATAATTAGATCATTTATATAAAAGTTTTAATCAAGGATTTAAAAAAATGTTGAACTATTTGAAAAATATTAGTCAAGCATTTGAATTTTTTTAAAGTGTATAGAGGATCATGTGTTAACAATATTAGTCTTGTATTTTAAACATGTTATTCAAGAATTTGAAAATGTTCAAAAGTTTGTATAGAAAAAATGTTAACCATTTATTTAAAAAATGTTAATCTTGTATTTGAATATGTGTATTGAAAATATGTTCACCATGTATTAAAACTGGTATTGTATTGGACAAATGTTAAATATGTACTATTATAGAAATGTGTTTGAAATATACAAAAATGTAGAGTGAAAATCAAAAGAAACGTATGAAAAAACAAAAAGAAAAAAGAAAAACTTCAAGAATAAGAAAATCAAAAAAAGAAAATAAAAATATGATGAGATGCGAGGAAGAAAGAAAGATAAACCTAAAAAAGGATAAACCAAATAAACAAAAAAAAAGAAATAAAAAAGAAAGATAAATAATGGAAAATTAAGAAAACAACAAATAAAAACAGAGACATAACGGAGAAAAAACCAGTGAAAAAATAAAATTAAAAAACCTTAAAAAGGAGAAGAAAACTGTGGAAATCCGGCTCATTTTGACTTAAGTACTCCCGCCCTTCTAATGTATCATCAACTCATGCCAGGCAAAGTGACTAACAGTGTCTCCTATCAACTACTCCCTCCGTTCGGAATTACTTGTCATAGAAATGGATGTATCTAGACATTTTTCAATTCTAGATACATCCATTTCTGCGACAAATATTTCGAAACGGAGGGAGTAGAAGTCAAGGGTACGAAACCCCGTTGCGCCCATTTTATTATCTCATTTACCTTAACTGTCTGTGCTAATGGGCCGGCCTATTATGGTTTACCCTTCAGCGAGTGATCCTTCCATCTCTCATAACACGAGATATAGCTCTTGTGCCAATTCCATCTCTCGCTTTTATTTTTATTTTCTCTCTCTCTCTCTTTTCCTGGGCACATCCCAACGAATCTCTCTTTTTTTCTTTATTCCTACAACCGAATGGGCCCATCTAAAAAAGTTCATCAATTTGATTTTTTTATCAAATATGGAAAAAGTTCATCAAATTTTAAAAAAATTCTTTGTTTTAAAATTTTCATCAAATTTGAAAAACGTTAATCGATGGAATAAAAAGTTCATCAATTTTGAAAAACTTTGTGCATTTTGAAAAAATATAAAGGAAAAAACGATTTAAGAAAATAAACCAAAAATAGTTCAGGCATTTAAGGAAACAAAAAGGAAAAATGAAAAAATAAGACCAAGAAGGGAAAAGTTGTGCTTTTTTATGGATTGCATTTTAAGAATATAGAAAAGGTGTCTAGCACATCAGGTTGGGTGGCCGACTTGGCATTTCTAAACGGCGCCTGCAGCGCCCGTTTTAGGTTTATTGGTACACGGCGCACACCTCTTTCACCCTGCTGGGCCAGGCCATCTCCTTTTTCCTAAGTGCTAAAAATAATGTCCCGGCAGAGGATCTAACCAGCGACATCCCTGTCGAGCAAAGCATCGCTAACCATCACGCCAACTCACTTATATATGAACTACAATATTTTTCCTCTATTCCCTTCTATTATTTGCTCTTTTCCTTTTTTTTCCTTTTTTTGTTTTTGTTTTCTGTTTTTCCTTTTTTTGTTCTTCCTAGTTTGATGTTTTTGCTTGAAATTCGTGATATTTTTCTTAAAAATCAATGAACTCTTTTCCAAATTCGATGAACTTTTTTCAAATCCGATGAACATTTTTCTAAATCCGATGAACTTTTTTCAAATTCTATTAACTCCTTTTCCAATTTCGATGAACTTTTTTCAAATTTGATGAACTTTTTTCAAATCCGATGACCTTTTTCCAAATCCGATAAACTTTTTTCAAATTTGATGAACTCTTTTCTAAATCTGATGAACTTTTTTCAAATTTGATGAACTTTTTTCAAATTTTATGAACTTTTTTCCAAATTCAATGAGCTTTTTTCAAATTTGATGAACTTTTCTTGAAGAAATATTAAAAAAATTCAATTTTGATGAACATTTTTCAAATTTGATAAACTTTTTTCCAAATTCGCTGAACTATTTTTCAAGTTTGATGAACATTAAATGAAAATGCATTAATTTTCTTTTGATTTTGATGGACGTTTTTCAAAACCAATAAGTTTTTTCAAATTTGATGTACCTTTTTTGAAAACCAATGAACTTTTTTAGGTTTGTGTAATTTTCCTCCAAAATGAAGAACAATTTTCAAAATCCATGAACTATTTCAATGTCACGATCTTTTTCCAAAAAAAATCTATGAAATAGAATAGCGCAGCGACATTATATATTATGCCTTTGCCGCTGTTACTAAGCACTACCTACACGATATATCAAGTGGCTAGCGTACTCGTAGCTAAACTGGAAGGTTGTGTGTGTTCGAGACCTGGAGATGTCCTTTTTCGAGAAAAAAAATCACGAGCTTTTGTGTTCGCTTCTGAGCGTGATTCGTGTCCCGGCCCAACTGGGCACCGTAGCGAGCGCCAGGGAGAGGTTCGGGCGCCTGAAGCGCCCGATAGGAGCTCCCGGCCGACTTGGTCAGTGCATTGGAGAAAAAAAATATGAGGACCTCGGTTCGCCTCACGACCTGGGAGTCCCTAGCTGACGCTCGCTAGCGGAATATCCTATTTGACGCTCTCTGCGTCAAGTTGTCGAGGCTTCGCATAAGAGCTGGCGATCGAACCGTGAACTGGGCCGGCCCATTTACAGTGTTCGCGTTTCCGGTTTTGGGAATCTTCTAGAGTTTCCCCGCCGGTTTTTTCTGGTTTTGTGAAGCTTCTAGAAGGTTCCCTGAACCGGTTTTTTCCTTTTTTGGTTTTTAGCTTTCTTTTTTACGTTTTTCTGTTTATTTTTCTACTTTATTTTCTCTTTTTCTTTTCCTTTTCTGTTTCAATTTTTCGTTTCTTTTTTATTTGTCAATTTTTTTTTGAAAAAAGTTTATGTTTCAAAAATTGTTCGTAAACTTAAAAAAATTGTTCCCACTTTTAAAAACGTTCATTTTTTCAAAAATAGTCGTGTTTTCCAAAATTGTTCATAAATTCAAAAAATATTTGCATTTTAAACAAAATGTTCTGAGATTTAAAAATGTTCCCTTTTTAAAGAATGTTCGTATTTTCCCTTTTTTGGTTTTCTTTTTTATTTCGTAATTTTCAAAAAATGTTCTGATTTTCGAAATGTGTTCACTATTTTGAAAACAAATTATGTTTTTGAAAATTTGTTCGCAAACTCAAAATATGTTCGAGGAATTTGAAAAAATGTTCTCATTTCTAAATTTTGTTTTCATAAATTTGAAAATGTTCTGTAATTTCAAAAAATGTTCCAGCCTTTTCAATTTTGTTCACATACTAAAAAAATGTTCATGTTTTACTTTTCTAAAAATTGCGTTTTGAACAAATTGTTCGTAATTTCAGAAAATTGTAGTGTTTAGAAAAAAATGTTCACGATTTCAAAAAAAGTCCCTGCTTTTTAGAAAATGTTATAGTTTTTTGGAAAAAATTCACAAATTTTGGAAAGTGATTGTGTTTCACAGAACATTCCGTTTTTGAAAAGAGAAATTTCTTTTGAAATTCCTAAAGTAATTCGGATCTGCAAAGCGTAGCTGGTTCTTTATGTCTGATGCTAAGTTTTGAGCACATTCGAGTACCAGGTCAGCTGGTAGGAACACTTCGTCTGGATCACTCCATCCTGAGTTCGAATCCCCGCCATTGAAATATTTTTTGAGCAATGCTCATTCGTGTCGATCGCATCTTCATGGGCCGGCCCAGTCGGGGACGCTCCTATGCGAAACCGCAACAACTTGACGCAGAGAGCGTCCAATAGGAGGTCCCATCGCTAGCGTCAAAAGAACGAGCTTCCGCGCAGGCGCGATCTAAATGGGCCGGCCCATTCGATGGCATCGGCGAAGATGGATAAAAGAAAAACAAAGGCCGCACTTGGATTCTAACTCATAACCAGGCGATAGCGGGTCAGCGTTCTCAACCAGTTGAGCTGCCAAGTGTTCGTGGTTAGTAGGCCGCAAAAGTATTTATGAACTCAATGCGTTGGCAGATCCAGTAAAAATCGAAACTTTTCAACCATGGAACATTTTTGTAAAAATACTACGAACAATTTAAATACACATCGAACTTCTTGATATATGCTGAACAATTTTAGAATACACATACTTTTGTGAAATACTCTGAACATTTTTATAAATATACATTAAAACATTTTTTATTAATAAAGGAAGAACATTTTTTGAAATACACATTGCACATTTTTGTGATATATGCTGAACATTTTATTAAATATACAGTAAAACATTTTCTATTAATAAAGAATGAAGATTTTTTGAACTGCACATTTAACATTTTTGTGATATAAGCTGAACAATATTGAAATAGACACTGAACATTTTTGTGATATATAACGAACAATTTTGAAATATACATTGAACATTTTTGTAGTATACGCTGAACAATTGTTGAATTGTGGTGGTTTTTGAAAAACCTAATTTTGTCAAAACTGTGAACAATTTTTGAAGTTATGAACAAATTTGGAATTTTGAACATTTTCTAAAACTAAGAATACAAGTAAAACCTAAAAATGATAGAAGGAAAGGAAGGAAAATAAAATAAATATTAAATATAAAAAGAAACAGGAGAAAAGGAAACAAAACCAAAAAAAGAAAAAGAGAAAGAAAAAGGAAACAGAAAAAACCAAAAAAAAGTAAAAGGAAAAACAGAAAAAACCGGTTGAGGGAACTCTCTAGAAGGTTCCCAAAACCGGTTTGCCAGGCACTGCTTCAATGCTCAAAGTGGGCCGGCCCGTTTCGCGCTGTTGCTTCGCACGCTTCAGCGAAAGGGCTGCAGTCGGACGCACGCGAGCGTGAAATAGGATTCGCCTCACGACCTGCACCGTTTTTTTTGGCATTTAAAACAGAGAGAACAACGGTAAATGGGCTGGCCCAGAGTTGGGGGTGTGTGCGCCAGGTTACAAAATGAACTGGAAGGGACGCTTAACGGGGTTCCTATACGGCGCGTAAGACGCCGCCTAGCGCCGTGGCGCGTAACCCCCCCCCCCCCCTTGCTCGCTGCTGTTTCTAGAACCTTCCCTGAACCGGTTTTTTCAATTTTTCTTTCTGTTTTTCTCTTTTTTCTCTTTTTCTTTTTCTGCTTTCTTTTCATTTTTTATTTACTTTTATGTTTTCATTTTTATTCTTGTTTTTCAATTTATGAAAATCTATTAATTCGTGATTTATTTCTAAAATCGTTTTTTTGAATAATGAACATTTTTTCCAAAATCGTGGTTTTATTTTTAATAAATCGTTACTCTTAAATCATGAACATTTCTTTTGAAGCTGTGCGCATTTTTTTTAAACTCGTGAATATTTTTCTTAAATCGTGAACATTTTTTATAGAATTTTGTGAACATTCTCTTAAGTCATGAACATGTTTTTCAAATCATGAACATTTGTTTTTGAAATAATGAACATTTTTTTCCAAATTTTTGAACATTTCTTTGAATCTTCAACATTTATTTGAAAATCATGAACATTTTATTTCAAATTTGTGAACATAATTGGAATTAGCGAACATTTTTTTGAATCATGAACATTGTTTCAAAATTTGTGAACATTTTTTGAATCGTGAACATTTTTTCCAAATTCTTGAACATATTTCGAATTAGCGAATATTTGTTTAAATATTTTTAAATTATGACAATTTTTAAGTTTGTGATTTTTTTTACAAATTCGTTAACAGTTTTTGAATTCCAGAGTATTTTTCTGTAATCATGATTTATTTATTTTGAAATCATGATAGGTTTATTAAAATTAGAAACTTTTTTCATATCCCGAATTATTAAAAAAAAGGAAAAACAAAAAACAGAAGAAGAAAGGAAAACAGGCAGCGTCCCGGCCCGCACATGAGCCGGCCCAGAAGGGCGCAAACAATCTTCAAAATTCAAAATTCATGGGCCGGCACATGAGCATTTTTCTGTAATCATGATTTATTTATTTTGTATTTTTATACCTTCCGAACAATCTTCAAAATTTATGATTTTTTTTCAAACTTTTTATATTTTAAATTCATGAACTTTCTCAAACCTATAAAAGAAATGGAGATGGTAGTGTTTTTACAGGCAATTGCTAGTTTCTCAAAGAAGCGGAGCAAAAGTAGACTAAGGCATAACCAAGTGGTCGAAAGGGGCGGATGCCTTTCCACACACCCAAATTCAGGGCATGGTGCTTGTAATTTGGTTTTCTTGCACCAATTATATTATAAGGGGGCCCCTTACAGTCTTCCTGTGAAAGAAAGGAAGAAGGAAAAAAAACAAATGAAACTCACGGCGAAGTATGGGTAACAATCGAGTGGTAGTGATGGCTATTGGGCCTAGCCCATCCGGGTAATTTAGCAGCATTTCATTGATTAATGTGTGAACTAGGAGAACACTAATGAAGGGAGCTCCTATTTGTCATGTTCTACGGCAAATGGACGCCTCTTCGCACAGAGCGCCTTGATTTGGCCGGCCCATTGGGGTCAAACCCTTAGGGTATGGTAGGGCGCAAAAATCATGAAAAAAAGTAATGTGCGAGCCAGGATTCGATCCGGAGAACGTTTGTTGAGGTCGGAACATCGTTAGCCGTCGAACTAGCTTAGTGGTTGTGACATATGGGCAGCGCAAAATATATCTTCTCTACTACTTAAAAAGAACGTAAGGTTCTCATTTCATCTTTCTTCCCATCACCCCTTCGTCCAACCTTTCATGTACATGATAATCAATCACAATTTACTTATCTTCTGAACCAATTTCACTTTAATTTACTCACCAAACTTCTAATCAAAATATAAGGTAATTCACGGTAGCATTATTATCGACAGGTAAATCACAAGTTAACGTACTAGAATATTTATATCCCGTTGCAACACACAGGCATGGTTCTAGTAGAACAAAAGACATGCAGCGTAACTCAACACTACTCAAGGATTTTAAGAAGCACATACAATTTATCAAATTCCAATTTCTATTGAAACTGTGAATAATTTTTTGAAAACATGAACAATCTTTGAAATTAATAACAATCTTTAAAAATATGTGAAGACAAAATAGATATTCAGATTTTTTTGAAATTTTGAATAAATTTTGAAAACACAAACAAAATTTGAAACTCCAATTTTTTTAAAACACAAACAAATTTATAAGTTCCGAACGATTTTTAGAAACATGAACAAATTTGAAACCCTATATGTTTTCCCAAACATGAACAAAATTTAAAATTCGATTTTTGTAAATGATTTTATTTTGAAATTCCAAATATTTTTTAACATTGCAAACAATTTTTTAAAATGTGAACAAAATTGTAAAACTTTGAACAATTTCTAGAACATGAACTAAATTCCAAAACTCCAAACATTTCTTGAAAACTTGAATAAATTTTAAAATTCCAAACATTTTTATTCAGAACAATTCGTAGAAAAAGTGATTATTTTGGAATTTCTCAAAACCTTTTTGAATTGTAACAAAAAATGTGGTAAATATGAACTTTTGAAAATGTGAACATTATTTTAAAAATATGGGTCAGCTCATATACCCTTTGAAATAATTGCCCTCGAAGTACTTGCTTTTTATTTCCTTTTATTGCCTTCTCCAATTCATTGGTTTCTTTCTTGATGGTTTAATTCGGTTTTGTTTTACTCTTTTCTTGTTTTTCCTTTTTTTCCCTTAAATGCGTGGATGCTTCTAGAATTTATGATTTTTTTCTTCAACGTCAATGAAACATTTTTTCCTAAATCGATGACTTTTTTCAAATTCGTGAACATTTTTTCCAAACTAATGAACTTTTATTGAAATTCATGAATATTTTTTAAAATCCTTGAGCATTTGTTCAAATTTGTGAACATTTTTCAAAATCAATGGACTCCATGAATTTTTTTAATAAATAACAATGCCGATGACCTTTTTTTGTGCGTAATTGATGAAGTTTTTCCAATTTTGATGAACATTTTTAAAAATTTATGAACGTTATTTAAATTGATGTCCTTTTTTGAAAATCCAGGATTTTTTTCAATTCAAGTTTTTTTTGAATTAATATGTTTTTCTTCTGTTTTTTTAACAAAATGCGATCTAGCGAACCAGAGAAAACCTTTGCAACTAGTTGAACCTTCAAGGGAAAACCTTTCATATCAGCACACAAAAGGTTTTCGGTTGTTTGATCAAGAGAGCACGTCAAGCTGCCAGGTAACCAATTCATCCCCTAATGTTAATTGGCGCTGAAGGCACTCTTACCTGGGCCGACCCATACCCTTTTATTTGATGTAAACTCCAAAAATGGTGCAAACAACTCGATTCGAACTCACGACGTCACCTTTGATGGGCGAGTGCACTAACCTCTCAGCTATCAAACAGGTTGTGAAATAATTGTTGTTTATTTTCTTTTAGTACTTTCTCCACTTCATGGGTTTTTTCTAGAAGTTTTCATCCAGTTTTCTTTTGCCTTTTTTCTTGCTTTTTCCTTTTCCTTTTCCTTAAATGTGTAGATTCTTTTAGAATTGAGTTAATTACATATTTAGTACATGAACTTGTAGGGCGGGTACAAATTCATACATAAAGTTGAAAAATGTCACAAAACAGTACAATAACTTGCATTTGAGGTACATTTACATACATTTCCGTCCCGGGCTGTTATCTCTGTTTACTTGACAAGTGAAGCCGACGGTATTCGAACCAAAGACCTTGACATATCGAGGCTAGCCAGTGCACAAACTGTTACTTGCTGTTTAATTCGTCATAGTCTCCTTCTTATATAATTGATAGAATTGTTCTTGTTTTTTCTCCATATAATTTTTGAAACCAAAGCGGTGTGACTCCCGGTTCAGATTTTGATGGATGTACTGCCCCTCTACTGGTTCATCAGCAGGTTTTTTAGGCACTATAAATTAGGATGTATTATTTACTAAGAGCATCTATAAACGGACCCTTCATACTTACCTTAAACGTCTGGACGGGCAGCCCGGTCATTGTGCGGATCAAAAAAGGCCACCCAACCGTGCTACCCATATTCGGCCTAAACGCCCGGACTGACCGGCACTCTCCATATCAGGCCATATATGGGGCGGATATGGAGAGTCCCAGACGCGCCTGGGCATGCCTGCCAAGTAGGACTGACCGCTGGTGTTCGTGCCAATTCGGTCATATCTGCCTCCCCTCTCCTTACTTGAGCAACACTCTTCTCTTCTCTGTTCATCCTCCTCTGCATTGCCGTCACCGGACTTCCACCGGTATCGATGCTTCGCTGCCATCCCAATTCAGTGCTTCACCACCGGACGCCCCAACGCACACCGCTGCCAACCAGGTTGCCACTGAACAAGGTTGCCGCCACCAGACGGCTTCTAGATACGTCAAACTCCCCCATATTCTCACCTCGCGCTCTACATGTTCGATGAAATGCATGAGCCGGTTTTTGATTCTTTTGGTCATTACTTCTAGTTCACGAATGGACTCTGAAAGGAAATCAGTAATCTTCGAAAATATCCTTCGACAGCTTGGTTTTTACCCCCGGTTTGTAAAAAAACACGCCTGGTTCAGTGGACCAGTGAGCCAAACAATTGCTTGAAGCTAAAGTGTCGCTCGCGTGCAGTGCATAGTTTTTTATTCAGATCAGTTTTCCTTCTGAAAGATATATAAAGTCACTATATCCATCTGAAGCAGTAAGAATCTGTAGCTCACTGGCTAGTCGATCACGTGCTTGTCGCAGACTATACTCTCGAGTTCTAATCTTGCGAGAGCAACGCGCAGCTCTTCTTTATTTTTTCTTCCTCTTTTCCAACTTACATTTTTTTAGAACATTTCCCACTTACAGATGGGCCCCATACTTAGAGACCACGCAGACTTAACAGGGAGATAACGGCTAGGGACGGAAATATATGTAAATGTACTTCAAACACAAGTTGTTGGACTACTTTGTGTCAGTTTTCAACATTATGTATGAATTTGTACGCACCATGCAAGTTTATGTACTAAAAGTGTTATTAACTCTTTAGAATTTATGAACCTTTTCTTCAAAATCAATGATTTTTTTCCAGAATCCATGAACTTTTATTCAAATTCATGACTTTTTTTCAACACCGATGAACTTTCAAATTCGTGAACATTTTTCCCAAAATCCATGAGCTTTTATTGAAATTTGTGAACTTTTTTCAAAATTGATGAATTTTACTAATTTTATAAACTTTTTTTTAAAAAAATATGAACTTTTTTCAAAATCCTTGAACCTTTTTTTGAATAGATGAACTTTCTTTTCTAATTCAGTGAACTTTTTTTTAATGCTAATGAACTATTTTTGAAAATTGATGAATATTTTCTCGAATTTGATGAACCTTTTTTCAAAATAAATGATTTTTTAATCGGTGAACTTTTCTAAAATTCATGCATGTCTTTTATTTTTTGGTGAATTTATTTTTTGCCAAAATTTGGTCTAGCGAACGAGGAAGAAAATGCGAAATCTAAATGGGTTAGCCCACCAGCGTCGACGCGTTGGCGCTAGCAAGCTTCCCTGGCGCGTGAAGCGCTGAATAGGAGCTCCCCACCTCAGACATCGATACATACACATTGAACAAAGTTCTAATATACAATATTTTTTTTCATATATAGTGAACTTTTTTGAATGCAGAGTGCACCTTTCTCTGATATACAATGAACTTTTCTCTAATATATATTGGACATTTTCTGAAGTGGTGTTTGCGAATTTGCAAAAGCATTGAGAAATCACAACATTTATTCATGTTCTGGGGTGGCTATCTTGACATATGGATCTCATCTTAGCATAGACAAAGCTCCATACGGCATTAAGTTTTGAAGTGTTGTGGCTTGTGGAGGACCATAACCAGAGAAATTTTGAGAAAAATGACACCGAACATGTTGTGTATACTAATATGATGGTAAATTCATATGAATCTACAGACTATGGTGATGGAGGGGACATGCTGGTATGGAGGTGATGAAATGGTTGAAGTGTTGAAGAGAGAAGAGATGAGTGATCCATGGAGATGTGCTATTTGGCTGGAAGCCAGGTCTGAATGACGTTTCTTTTCAGCTGAAAGGGATATCAAAGCTCGCAACATCTTAGGGTGTGTTTGGTTCGTGTCATTGGGTGGAACGTAATGGATCGATTCTATGAAGGCCCATTCTCATGTTTGGTTCATCAAAGGTACCAGAACCCTCTGAATCTAGGGAACAACATATTCACTAATTATGCGGAACCAGGCAGTACCTAAAAAATGAGCGGACCGCAAGGAACAAGCTCTCTTTTCTACTCGCACGACACACTCCCTCTCTCGCACCTTCCCCTCTCTCAATCTGAGCCACGCCAGGCCCAGCCACCTCCCTCCTTCCCTAGCGCCGTCTATCCCTCGCCTCCCCTTTGTCTCCCCTCACCTCCCCATCGTCTCTCCCTCTCCCATGGCGGCTAGCATCTCCATCCATCGTACTATGCCGCCTCTCCCTCATCTCTTCCTATCGATCTGAAGAGGAGCAAGTGTGACTAGCAGCGGCTATGGGGCGGTGGGCCAATGGTTGCCGGCTGTGGCTTAATGTGCTAGGGGAGGCAGTGATATAACACTACCATATTGTGCATTAGTATCTGAAAGTGCGTTATATCGACTAGAGGGGGGGTGAATAGGCGATTTTTATGAAATTCTTCACTGAGGAATTTGCTCGTGAGGAAATTCCTTAGCGAAGAACTACTAGCAGCGGAATAAGTACTCAGATGAAAACATAACAGAATCCTAGCATGGTCGTCATGATGAAATGAAGACACACACAGAGTACAGAAAGCGTAAACACAGGATAACACAAGTTGAAGACAAACAGACTGAAGAAATTGAACTGAGGAAATTGAGAAAGTCTTCAGTCAAAGTCTTCAAACACAGATATGATACACAAACAACACACTACTGAGGAAATGAAAGAGTTGAGGAAATAGAACCAGTAAGCTTGGTGAAGACAATGATTTGGTAGACCAGTTCCAACTGCTGTCTCAGTTGTACATCTGGTTGGAGCGGCTGAGTATTTAAACTCGAGGACACCCAGTCCCGGACACACAGTCCTCACCGTATTCTCCTTGAGCTAAGAACACACAGTCCTCGCCCAATCACTCGTGGTAAGTCTTCAGGTGACTTCCAAACCTTCACAGACTTGGTCACTCGGCGATCCACAATTCCTCTTGGATGCTCTAGACCTTGACGCCTAACCGTCTGGAAGAAGCACAATCTTCAAAGGTAACAAGCATCGGATCCATGCAGGATCAATCTCTTCAGTGATGCTCAATCACTTTGGGTTTGTAGGTGTTTTGGGTTTGGGGTTTGGATTTTCCTCACTTGATGATTTTCGCACAAAGTCCTCGGAGGATGGGTTGCTCTCAAATGACAAGTGTCAAGTTCTCGCGGAGCAGCCAACCAGCTAGTGGTTGTAGGGGGCGGCTATTTATAGCCTAGGGAGCAGCCCGAGATGATAAGACATAAATGCCCTTCAATGATATGACCATTAGGTGGACAAGATATTTTAGGACAGCTGGCGCGCAACACAGCAACGGTCGGAAATTTGAGGTACAAATTCCTCAGGGCTATCATGTTCCTCACTGTGTAGGCAATTCGCACTGGCGAATTCCTAACTCCTCAGTCAGAGTAAAGTCCTCAGTGACCAGAAGAACTGCGTTTCTGTTACTGAAGAAATTGACTGAACTGTATGAGATTTCCAATGGCTTCACTCGAAGGGATTGGTAGGTGTAGGATTTGAGTTGAGCATCACATGGAAAGTTTCTCCTTAGTATTTCCTCGACCCCCTTTAACAGTACGGTGTTTCCTATGACTCAAGAAAGAGAAAATGAAACTACGAAAACAAAAGCCTTCACGCTTCATGTTCCTCGAATGAATACCAAGTCTTCAAGGTCACACCAATTTCTTCACTTTCAAAATCTTCAAAAGTCTTCAGTATATCAAAGTCTTCAGTCGAAGAACTTCATTTTTAGGGGTCGACTTTCTCTGTAAATATCAAACTCCTCATAGACTTATAGATCTGTGTACACTCATCAACGCATTAGATACTTAACCTATAAGTCTTCAATACACCAAAATCACTAAGGGGCACTAGATGCACTTACAATCTCCCCCTTTTTGGTGATTGATGACAACATAGGTTAAGTTTTCAACGGGGATAAATATATGAAGTGTAAGTACTGATATTGAGGAATTTGATTGCAAGATATAGAAGAACTCCCCCTGAAGATGTGCATAGTGAGGAATTTGCTTTTGAAGCAATGCACACTTGAAGAGTTGAATCATGGAGATCTCCCCCTATATCTTGTAATTCATACACGCATTTGATATATAATATGAAGAATTTGAAATGCATGATAAAATATGGTGCCTGATGTAATTCAGCATGCGTGCAATAATATTAGTGAGGAATAAGCATGCAGAATAGCGTATCAAAGTATCAAAGCATAGTGCAATAAAAGTATCAGCGCACCATCGGACTTAAGATTACAACTCGATCCAATAAAAGTTGCGGAAGAACGAGAGTTGTAACTTAAAAAGAACGAATAAGCCCTTATTATAAACCCGCTTGAAGACTAACTCAGATTTCTCCCCCTTTGTCATCAAATGACCAAAAGGATCGAAAATCTGAGGACTAACGCCCCTGAAGATTTTCAAGTTGATGAAGGAGCGCCAGCGTTGTTGGGGTCCGTCGTTGAAGTAGGTCCTGCTGCAGTGTCGTCCAAGTCTTCATTTTCATCAGTCTCACGCGATGAAGAATATGAACTGGCCACCAAAGAAGGAACTGGGACCTTCTTGTATTTCTTCGGAGGAGGTGCAGACCAGGCAAATTCTTCGTTGAGACCCATTTGCTTCAAATCATCAGCACTGTACACTTGAGATAGAACAACCCAGGTGCGGTTGAGGGTTTCATGAAGGTAGTAGTGGTTTTTCTTCACTGCATTGTGTGTGGAAGTCATGTTGTGAAGAATTGAACCAAACTGACGCTTGACCCATTTGTGATTGCGATCAACCTTTTGATGAAGACTGAGGAGTAACTCACAGTCAGTCATCACCCTGGGTGCTGTGGCTTGAGGATTTGGCTTGGCAGTGTTAGCAGCAGAGTCATGTGTGGCAGAGTCATCATTGGTGGAGTAAGATGCAGCTTTGCAAAATTGGCCATCCAATGGACGAATGCCTTCATCTATCACAGCAGTGGCCTTGCCTTTTTCTTCAGCCGAGGAAAATGTCCGTTTGAGGACTTTAATGGGAGGCAAGTAGCTGCAGTGGTTGAGCATTTCAGCTTTGTAGTTGAGTGAAGACCTTATCCTGATGAATTTCGTTATCCAAGGCGCATAAGGCTTCAGCTCAAATGGTGACATAACAATGTTGTCCAGAGTCCTCATGAAGAAATCATGGAAGTTGACGGGAACGCCATGGATGATGTTGAAAAGCAGATTCTTCATGATGCCAATGACTTCTTCATCAGACGAGTCGTGGCCTTTGATGGGACTCATTGTCTTCGTCAGAATGCGATAGACAGTCCTTGGCACATACATCAATTCCTTGACGAGGAAATTGGTTCTAGGAGCTTGCCCTGGCTTCAAAGGCTTCATCAGCACTTGCATATAATGATTTGAAATCTCAGGTTCATTGTACACACAACGAGCATCTTCAGTGGGTGGACTCAGAGGAAGGACCCGAAGCAATTCAGATGCAGGGGCCTTATGGTGGGTGTTGTCAGTCATCCAGTCCAAAACCCATGAATTGATATCTTCAGAGTTGCCGGTGATGTGCAACGTTGCATAGAATTGAAGAATAAGTTCTTCATTCCAATTGCATATATCTGTGCAGAAATTGAGCAGCCCAGCGTCGTGAAGAACACTGAGCACTGGCGCGAAGCACGACAAAGACTCCATATCCACGTGAGGAATATGAGCATGGTCGAAGACTTTGTCTTTGTTGTAAAGCACTGAGGAATAGAAATTTGCTTGGCTGGCAGTCCAGAAACGCCTCTTCCTTATGCGAGTAGAGTCATATGGGTTGTATTCAGTGAAGAAGACGTGCTCGCCATAGAAGTCTTCAGCCTTGAATTTTTGTTTTCATGAGAACGGATCCTTTGGCCATGGCAGAGGAGTGTCAGTGAGTTGCATCACGACCTGAGGAATCACGATCTCAGGTTCTTCAGGCTGAGGAATTTCAGGATTTTCCTCAGGTGCAGTCACCTTGGCTATTTCAGCAGCAGTTTCTTCAGCACTAGTGGCTGGAATTTCTTCATGCACAGATGCAGTGGGATGAGTTTCTTCATAGCCCAATTGTACTGTTGGTGAAGGAGAGTGAGGAATTTGCTGCAGGGGAGTGAAGAGTGGGGAATTGGGATGCTGACCTTCCCAAAAGTCGTCATTCATCACTGGAGTGGTGCTTCCAATATCCACATCTTCATCAATTTCTTCAACACCAGCCTCTTCAGCATCAAACTGAGGCATTGGTGATGAGACCATTGGGGTTGAAGGGATTGCATCCGCTTCAATTTCTTCATCAATCTGCTCTGACGAAGCAGCAGATTGAGTTTCTTCATCTGATCCACTAGGGATATCATAATCTTCACCAAAAGGAACAAGGTCCTTTGATGGCACGGAGGAGATAGGAACGGCATCAATGGGATTTGTAAAAGAGCTTGTCATCGGCTTCATCTTCTTGGGAGCTGAAGATTCTGAAGCATTGGATGCCTTCCTTTTCTTCACAGCAGCTCGTTCTGCAGCCTTTGTTTTCCTCACATCCAATGCAGATGGAAGAATTGGAGTTGGCGTAGGCGCAGGTGGAGCTGAGGAATCTGGTTGATTTTCCTCAGGCGCAACTGATGCAGTTGCCCTGGTTTCTTCAATTTCTTCAGGCGCACCACTAGTGGATGCCCTGGCAATTTCATCAACGGCTAGAGCAGAGTCATCAGCCTTGGAACTAGCATTTTCTTCAGCAGCCTGAACTTCATCAGCGGTGCTGGCATGTTCTTCAGTTTGCTGAACAGATGCTTCAGCTTGAGGAATTTGTGGCGTTGAGGCTGCACCCTTGGTGAAGGTATCAGTCAGCCTCACAAATCTGACCTTGGCTCCTTGCCAATCAGCATAGTAGGAGTCAAATTTGTCGCTGAGGGCTTTGATGTCAGCATGCATCTTGATGAGTTCTTTAGGCTTCATTGTGAGAACACTTTTCTTCAGTAGCTTCTCTTTGCGGTACTGCGATTTCTTGATCTCTCTGGCCTTATCATATTTCCACTTCTCCTCTTGGATGAAGTGAGTCAACATGTGACTTTGACCAGGTGTCAGCTTGAAATCAGGCATAGGTGTGTGAGGATCCTTATGCCAGAGATCAATATAATCTAGGATCGCCTTTGGATCCAATAGCAGGGGCACATGTGTGCCTTTGGCTTTAGCAGCCCGTTCTTGTCGGTCCCTGATGATTTCAGTAAGTTCTTCCTCACCAGCTTCATCATCATCAGATGGCACAGTGAAGACTACCTGCTTCTTCTGAGGACTTGTGCGAGTGACGTGTCCAGCAGTAGCCTTTTTCTTCAACAGTGAGGGTCTTGCTGAGGAATTTGGTGCAGCTGAAGAACTAGCTGAGACACCAGAGGCAATAGAGATGCCAGTCGTCCTTTGGCATGAGGCCAGATGCACAGGTGCTGAGGACTTTGTCGGGATAGCTGAGGACTTTGGTGGAGCAGGAGCAGCATGAGGAATTTGCTTTGAAGATTTTGAAGATTCTGGCCGTGAGGGCGCAGCTGAGGGACTTGGCCGTGAGGGCATTGAAGATGAAGCACTTGGCTTGCGAGCGGGCTTCTTTAGCATCGCTTTCTTCGGCTTGACCGAGGCCTCAGTGGCAGTAGCAGTAGCAGAGTCTTCATTGAATTTCCTCACTACTTCTCTGGCTTGCCTTGCCAGTTTAGCTTGGCGCTTGGCCCATTCTTTAGGAAATTCCTCACCACGCTTGACGCTGGTGGGATCAGCCACTTGGCCAGGTGCCAATGGAGGTCTTTGGCATGGAGGGTTTACTGTGAATTTCTTCATGTACTTTGGAGTAACATATCTGTATTCCCTCCATTCACGTGCCCATCTCCTTTCAATCCTCTGGATTCGCACCTTGCGCTGATTTTTATCTTCTTTGCCAAACTTGGCTTCATCAGGCGTGCAGTACTCATCATAGATGTCCTCAGGTATTTCAAAAGCTGTCATAACCTCAGGCTTCTTTCCTCCTTTCTGTGGCCTTTTACCTTCAGCCATTTTCTTCAGATGAGGAATTTGAACAATTGAATTCTCTAAAGAAGTATGCAACTTTTCATCGAGGAACGCTGCAAGCGAGTTAAGTTGATGAGAACCTAAAGATTCAGCAGCGGACATGTGTACCTGTGAACAGAGTATAGTTGCAAGGAATTTGAAGAGGTCATATGCGTTCTCAGAGGGTTCTTCATAAAGAACAAGTTTGAGTAATTTGACCAGATTCGTCTTGAGGAATTTCACTAAGCGCTTTATATCTTAGGTTCCAGAGTTGTGTAGATCGAAGATCCACACAATTGAGGAATCTTTGAAGAAATTGAGGCTTAGGAAAATGAATCAAGAACATATAACATGTGAGGTGTTTTGTGTGTGAGGATTTGAAGAATAAAACACCTTTGAAGATTTTGTAGAAAAATTTCGAATCAACCAGGGCAGTAAAATTAGCTTTTAATTACCCTGAGCGAAGAACACGACGAACTGGGAGTTGGAACAGTGAAGTTCGTCGATGCAGATCTTCCACGCCCTAACTTGGCGGAGGAAGACGTCTACGGCAGCGACGCAGGTGAAGATTTCCGCGGTCGGCGCGAGTACGACGGCTACGAGGTCGAGGCAGTGAAGCTCTTCCTCACCGGTGACAATGGAGTAGCGACGACGCTAGGGTTTGGAGAGCTCGAGCAAGGGAGTGAGATCGAGCGGGGTAAAAGAAGTGAGGATGGCGAAGGGGGTATTTATAGCCATGGTGAAAAACTGTTTGTCCGAAGATTTGGGACGAACGTGCCCCTGGCCGTTCTCCTTCTTGCGACATGTGTCACCCACGTACTGTGTGGTGGAGATCGTGTAAGATCGTGGGTGGATAAAATAATCCATCGTGGGATGCGGAACGGTTTGAGCGGCAAAACCGAAAGTTTGGATAAGATTCGTTTTAGCTTTCCGTTTGCAATTTCTTCAGCTGACAAGGACACAGTGAAGAATTTGAACGAGTTTCAAATAGAACGCACATGAAGAATTTGTGAATAGATTGGATTGAGTATAACATAGAGGGGAAGGGTCCGATCACATTCACTTAGCAGAAAAGTTCCAACTTGAAGAAATAGCTATAAGTGAATGCTGTAGAGGACATAAACTCATATATATATATATATATATATATATATATATATATATATATATATATATATATATATATATATATATATATATATATATATATATATATAGCCAATGAAGAAAAACGACGGCACAAGTGAAGACTTTGTAAAGTTTGAAGAATTTGAAAAACTGAAGAATTTCAAAAGTTGAGGAAAAACTCAAATTGAAGATTTTCAACTTTTGTGGTGTCGCGACCCACCGTGTAAGAATGATGATTTTAGACACCGCGTACAATTATCGTAGGGTTCTGAGAATCAAATTCTTCATTAATTTCTTCACACTTAGAGTGTTATTCTTCATTGATTGAAGAAAAACGTTTCTTCAAGTCATCAATTTTGCATAAGTGTTAGGATGAGTGCCTTTTCAAAGTATATTCGAAGATTCTAAGATATTTAGCTCACACCGCAACTTGCAAAATCTCTTCTCATCCAAGGGCTTAGTGAAGATATCGGCTAGCTGTTCTTCAGTCTTCACATGCTCAATAGAAATGTCGCCCTTCAACACATGATCACGAAGAAAATGATGACGAATCTGAATGTGCTTTGTCTTCGAGTGCTGAACTGGGTTGTGAGCAATCTTGATGGCACTCTCATTGTCACAGAGGAGAGGCACATTCTTCACGTTGATGCCATAGTCCTTGAGCGTTTGCTTCATCCATAGCAATTGAGCACAGCAAGAACCAGCAACAATGTACTCAGCTTCAGCAGTAGACAGTGATACGCAGTTCTGTTTCTTCGAGGACCAACAGACCAAGGATCGTCCGAGGAAATGACAAGTACCAGATGTTGACTTGCGATCCACACGGTCACCAGCATAGTCAGAGTCTGAATATCCAATGAGATCAAAATCCGAGCCCTTGGTATACCATAATCCTAGTGTTGGTGTGTGAGCTAGATATCGAAGAATATGCTTCACAGCCTTATGGTGTGATTCCTTCGGTGCTACTTGAAATCGTGCACACATGCAAACACTAAGCATTATATCTGGCCTAGATGCACATAAGTACAATAAAGAACCAATCATGGAGCGGTATACCTTATGATCGAAGTCAGTACCCTTTTCATCAGTGCATAGCTGACCATTTGTGGGCATAGGAATTTTGACGCCTTTGCAATCTTGCATGCCGAATTTCTTCAAGACATCCTTGAGGTATTTCTCCTGAGATATGAATATGCCATTGCTCTGTTGGCGAATTTGAAGACCTAAGAAGAATTTCAACTCTCCCATCATAGACATTTGATATTCTTCTCTCATCATATAGGCAAATTCATCACTATAACGTTGGTCAGTACATCCAAAGATAATATCATCAACATATATTTGGCACACAAACAGTTCACCATCATATGATTTAGTAAAGAGAGTGGGATCGAGTGAACCGGGTGTGAAGCCTTTCTTCATGAAGAATTTCTTCAATGTATCATACCACGCCCGTGGGGCCTGCTTGAGGCCATAGAGGGCCTTGTTAAGTCTGAAGACTTTGTCAGGATGCTTTGGATCTTCAAAACCTGGTGGTTGAGCAACATATACTTCTTCCTCAAGCTTACCATTGAGGAATGCACTTTTCACATCCATTTGGTGTAAGATGATATCATGATGGTTAGCATAAGCAAGCAATATGCGAATAGCCTCAAGTCTAGCAATAGGTGCAAAAGTTTCATCGAAATCAATTCCTTCAACCTGTGTGTAGCCTTGAGCTACTAGTCGTGCCTTATTCCTCACCACAACACCATTTTCATCTTGCTTGTTGCGGTAGATCCACTTTGTGCCAATGATGTTATGCTTGCGAGGATCGGGACGATCGACTAATTCCCATACGTTGTTGAGCTTGAACTGATGTAATTCTTCTTGCATGGCCTGAATCCACTCAGGCTCCAGAAATGCGTCATCTACCTTAGTGGGCTCTGTGATAGAGACAAAAGCAAAGTGCCCACAAAAGTTAGATAGATGTGAAGCTTTTGAGCGTGTGAGAGGACCTGGTGCTCTAATGTCATCGATGATCTTCTCCACTTGCACTTCTTTTGCAACGCGAGGGTGAGCTGGTTGTCGTTGAGGAATTTGATCAGTATTTTCTTCACCATCAATTTCCTCAGCATTTTCTTCAGGTGCATCAGCTCGACGTTCTTCACGTTCTAGAATGAATTCTTCAGCAGATTCTTCAGTAGGAATGACATCTTCAGTAGCCTTGTGCTTGATTGAATCCTCAGGTGCAGGTTCATCTAACACAGAAGGTAGGTGCTCTCTTTGCGAGCCATTAGTTTCATCGAACCGCACATCTACAGTTTCAACAATCTTGTGAAGAACATTGTTGAAGACTCTGTAGGTGTGCGAGTCCTTTCCGTAACCAAGCATAAAACCTTCATGTGCTTTCGGTGCAAATTTAGAGTTGTGATGAGGATCTCTAATCCAGCATTTAGCACCGAAGACTTTGAAATAACTCACATTGGGTTTCTTGTCAGTGAGGAGTTCATATGCAGTCTTCTTGAAGAATTTGTGAAGATATACTCTGTTGATGATATGGCACGCAGTATCAATTGCATCAACCCAGAAACGACGAGGGGTTTTGTACTCATCGAGCATAGTGCAAGCCATCTCAGCAAGAGTCCTGTTCTTGCGCTCCACGACGCCATTCTATTGAGGAGTATAAGGAGCAGATAACTCATGAGTAATACCAAGTTCATCAAGGTAGTCATCGAGACCCGAATTCTTGAACTCAGTGCTGTTGTCACTTCTGATGTGCTTAATCTTCACACCAAAGTTGGTTGAAGCCCTCGAGGCAAATCGTTTGAAGACTTCCTACACTTCAGTTTTGTAAGAGACAAGGTGTACCCATGTGTAACGAGAGTAATCATCAACAATAACAAAGCCATATTGAGATGCTTCATTCGAAACAGAGGAATAATGGTTAGGACCGAAGAGATCCATGTGAAGCAATTCAAATGGACGAGTAGTAGTCATGATAGTCTTTGCTGGATGCTTGGCCTTTGTCATCTTTCCAGCTTCACAGGCATCGCACAAGTGATCCTTGAGGAATTTGACATTCTCAATGCCAATGACGTGCTTCTTCTTTGCAAGCGTGTTCAAATTCCTCATGCCTGCATGACCAAGTCGTCGATGCCATAGCCATCCTTCTGAAGCTTTTGCAAGTAGGCACACGGCTGGTTGTGAATCTGCAGAGAAATCAACAATATACAAGTCTCCTCTCCTAAAGCCTTCGAAGACTTTGGAATTGTCAGCTTCCATAATCACAACACAACGATACTTGCCAAAGACAACAACCATATCAAGATCACAAAGCATTGAGACAGACATAAGATTATATCCTAAGGACTCAACAAGCATGACTTTGTCCATGTGTCGATCCTTTGTGATAGCAACCTTACCAAGACCCAATGCCTGACTTTTGCTTTTATCAGCGAAGATGATATGCTTCCTGTGTGACGCTGATAAGGGAGCATCCATCAACAGATTCTTGTCACCAGTCATGTGATTTGTACATCCACTATCAAGTACCCATTCAGTGGCTTTGGGTTGATCATCCTGCAGATGAATTAGTGCAACTTACGACCTCATATACTTTAGCAGTGAAGAATATGATATCACAATTCATCAGATCAATTTCATCAAGTAGTAGACAGATGAAACAGAGGGAGGACGTGTGAAATGAAAGTTCATTTCATCATGGTTTGCCTGCGTCCTTTCAGGCATTTTTGTCAGGTCCCCAGCAAATTCTTCAGACGTTATTGCACGTCTGGAGACCTGACCCTGCAGAAGGGATTAGTTCTTTTTCTTCGCCACCCACATCTGAAGGGGTGGCAAAGAATTCATCATTCTGCGAGCTCCATATGAGAATGGTGGCAAAGCAGCCAAACCATTTTGTTTCACATAAGAGGGGTTAGGGTAAGCATATGCATAAGCAGAGAAATTCTTCGAGGACTTATGAACATAATAATTTGAAGAATAATGCTCATATTCACAGCCATTGGCTCTTCCCTGCGAAACAGAGTTGTTAGCACGATGATGTTCACATGAGGACTTTGATCCATGTGAGGAATTTGATCCCCTTGAGGAATTTGGTCCGTATGAGGACTTGGATCCATATGAAGAATTTGGTCCATATGAAGAATTTGATCTGAGGTTCCTTTTCTTCACAGGTGGTGTCATGAGGACATTCACCTGAAGACTTTCAAGGTGCCTTTTGGGAACCCAGATTTTCTTCACAGGGGAACCGCTCCTGAAGTTAGTGCCAACA
Organism: Aegilops umbellulata; assembly: GCA_032464435.1. NCBI lineage: Eukaryota > Viridiplantae > Streptophyta > Magnoliopsida > Poales > Poaceae > Aegilops > Aegilops umbellulata. The sequence continues at coordinate 361,867,444 of CP136057.1, forward strand.
TATCTAGCAAATACTTCACCATTCTGATTTTTGAACAGTTTATAGTTGGAGTCAAAAGACTCATCAGAAGAATGAGAAGATTCACATGTATAGCCAGATAAATTAGATGGATCAACTGGAGGTCCCTTTGCAGCAACCCATGAGGTTTTGGGGTACTGCTCAGGCTTCCAATATGTACCATCAGCATTGAGTTTCCTCTCAAAGGCAATACCCTCTTTCCTAGGGTTCCTGTTGAGGATCTGCTTTTTAAGCACATCACAAAGAGTCTGATGCCCTTTGAGGCTTTTGTACATGCCTGTTATGTACAATTCCTTCAGTCCTGCATCGTCAGTAATACTAGCAATGTCCTCAGATGAGGAATTAGTGATAGCAGAGGCAGGTGAAGAATTTGTAATATTTGAAGCATTTGAACATTCAGGTGAGGAATTAGCAGATTCTCGTTCAATGCATTTTAAACATGAAGGAATAAATTCTTCCTGAGCAGCGCTGATTTGTTGAGCAAGTAATGAATCGCGCTCCTTCTGAAGATCTTCATAACTCTCTCTTAGCTTCTCAAGATCTTGCTTATTTTGAAGATATTCATAAGAAAGCTTCTCATGATCAGATAAGAGAGTGTTATGATGATTTTGAAGGTTGTCAAACCTGGTCTGAAGTCTCTGAAGATTTTCAGTTAAGGCCTTAGTGCGATCCAATTCTTCACCCAACATATCATCACTTTTGTCTAGCATGTTTTGAACCTTTTCAAAAGCCTTTTGTTGTTGCACAACAATCTTAGCAAGTTTAGAGTAGCTAGGCTTAAGATTTTCATCAGATTCATCATCGCTAGATTCAGAGGAGGCGTATTTGAGTACCTTGGCACCCTTTGCCATGAAGCAACAGGTGGGAGCGTAATCATCACTGCTTTCATCAGCCTTGTTGGTGAGTTCACTTTCTTCAGTGTTGAAGATGGATTTGCTGACGAATGCAGTAGCGAGGGCTAGGCTTGCCACACCAGACTCAGAATCTTCAGATTGTTCCTCTTCCTCATTTTCTTCAGATTCAGCCTCAGAGTCCATCTCCTTGCCAATGAATGCCCGAGCCTTCTTGGAGCTGCTCTTCTTGTGAGACGAAGACTTTGAGGATTTTGATGATGAAGATTTTGAGGACTTCTTCTTTTTCTTCGCATCATCAGAACTGTAATCCTTGTATTTCTTCTTTTTTGATTCCTTTTCCCACTAAGGACAGTCTTGGATGTAATGTCCTGGTTTCTTGCACTTGTGACATAGCCTCTTCTTATAGTCACTGGATGAGGAATCATTGCTCCTTGAGGGTTTTCCAAAGAGACCACGTCTTGAGAACTTCTGGAATTTCTTCACAAGCAGTGCTAGATCACGACTCAGTTCTTCAGGATCACCAAGGCTGCTACCAGAGTCTTCATCTTCGGACTCAGATACTACCTTGGCCTTCAGTGCACGTGATCTGCTATAGCTTGTACCGTAGAGATCTCTCTTCTCAGCAAGCTGGAACTCATGAGTGTTTAGCCTCTCGAGGATATCAGCGGGGTCAAGTGACTTGTAATCACCACGCTCTTGTATCATCAGTGCCAGAGTGTCAAATGAGGAATCGAGTGATCTCAGCAATTTCTTCACCACCTCATGGTCGGTGATGTCAGTGGCACCAAGTGCTTAAAGCTCATTTGAGATGTCAGTGAGGCGATCGAAGGTTTGCTGCACATTTTCATTGTCGAGTCTTTTGAAGCGATTGAAGAGATTGCGAAGAACATCAACTCGAGAGTCACGCTGAGTTGAAACTCCTTCATTGACCTTGGATAGCCTATCCCAGATAAGCTTTGCAGTCTCCAAAGCACTTACTCTACCATACTGACCCTTACTCAGATGGCCACATATGATATTCTTCGCTTGGGAGTCGAGTTGCTTGAATCTCTTCACATCGGTAGCGTTCAGTGAGGGAGTGACAGAGGGAACACCATTTTCCACAACGTACCAGAGATCGTTATCAATTGCCTCAAGATGCATTCGCATCTTATTCTTCCAGTAGGGGTAGTCCGTCCCATCGAAGGTAGGACACCCAGCAGAGACCTTGATCATACCTGCGGTCAACATAACTAAAACTCCAGGCGGTTAAACCAATAATCACACAGAACAAGGGAGTACCTTGCTCTGATACCAATTGAAAGTGCGTTATATCGACTAGAGGGGGGTGAATAGGCAATTTTTATGAAATTCTTCACTGAGGAATTTGCTCGTGAGGAAATTCCTTAGCAAAGAACTACTAGCAGCGGAATAAGTACTCAGATGAAAACATAACAGAATCCTAGCATGGTCGTCATGATGAAATGAAGACACACACAGAGTACAGAAAGCGTAAACACAGGATAACACAAGTTGAAGACAAACAGACTGAAGAAATTGAACTAAGGAAATTGAGAAAGTCTTCAGTCAAAGTCTTCAAACACAGATATGATACACAAACAACACACTACTAAGGAAATGAAAGAGTTGAGGAAATAGAACCAGTAAGCTTGGTGAAGACAATGATTTGGTAGACCAGTTCCAACTGCTGTCTCAGTTGTACATCTGGTTGGAGCGGCTGAGTATTTAAACTCGAGGACACCCAGTCCCGGACACACAGTCCTCACCGTATTCTCTTGAGCTAAGAACACACAGTCCTCGCCCAATCACTCGTGGTAAGTCTTCAGGTGACTTCCAAACCTTCACAGACTTGGTCACTCGGCGATCCACAATTCCTCTTGGATGCTCTAGACCTTGACGCCTAACCGTCTGGAAGAAGCACAGTCTTCAAAGGTAACAAGTGTCGGATCCACGCAGGATCAATCTCTTCAGTGATGCTCAATCACTTTGGGTTTGTAGGTGTTTTGGGTTTGGGGTTCGGATTTTCCTCACTTGATGATTTTCGCTCAAAGTCCTCGGAGGATGGGTTGCTCTCAAATGACAAGTGTCAAGTTCTCGCGGAGCAGCCAACCAGCTAGTGGTTGTAGGGGGCGGCTATTTATAGCCTAGGGAGCAGCCCGACATGATAAGACATAAATGCCCTTCAATGATATGACCGTTAGGTGGACAAGATATTTTAGGACAGCTGGCGCGCAGCACAGCAACAGTCGGAAATTTGAGGTACAAATTCCTCAGGACTATCATGTTCCTCACTGTGTAGGCAATTCGCACTGGCGAATTCCTAACTCCTCAGTCAGAGCAAAGTCCTCAGTGACCAGAAGAACTGCGTTTCTGTTACTGAAGAAATTGACTGAACTGTATGAGATTTCCAATGGCTTCACTCGAAGGGATTGGTAGGTGTAGGATTTGAGTTGAGCATCACATGGAAATTTTCTCCTTAGTATTTCCTCGACCCCCTTTAACAGTACGGTGTTTCCTATGACTCAAGAAAGAGAAAATGAAACTACGAAAACAAAAGTCTTCACGCTTCATGTTCCTCGAATGAATACCAAGTCTTCAAGGTCACACCAATTTCTTCACTTTCAAAGTCTTCAGAAAGTCTTCAGTATATCAAAGTCTTTAGTCGAAGAACTTCATTTTTAGGGGTTGACTTTCTCTGTAAATATCAAACTCCTCATAGACTTATAGATCTGTGTACACTCATAAACGCATTAGATACTTAACCTATAAGTCTTCAATACACCAAAATCACTAAGGGGCACTAGATGCACTTACAATATCTTTCTGTTCTTACTTTCATATATTCTTGATTCTTGTGTAGATATATTGCTTCTTATTTTGGCTTGTACTCCTAGAAATGTATTGGTGCAAGAGAAATAGTTGTAGATATATTAAATATCATATATATATATGTCATGCTTGTGTATGTATGTTATCAAAATGAACCAAATTCATTTTGTTCCATCTCACCAACTGATACGTCCATTTTGCATCATGCTTTTATATCGATATTTATTGCATTATGGAATGTTATTACACATTATGTCACAATACTTATGCCCATTCTCTCTTATTTTACAAGGTTTACATGAAGAGGGAGAAAGCCGGCAGCTGGAATTCTTGGCTGGAAAAGGAGCAAATAATAGAGACCTATTCTGCACAACTCCAAAATTCCTGAAACTTCACGAAAGTCAGTTTTGGAATATATAAAAAATATTGGGCGAAGAAAGTACTAGAGGGGGCCACCCACCATCCACGAGGGTGGGGGCATGCCCTACCCCCTGGGCGCGCCCCTGCCTCATGGGCCCCTTGGCAGGCCTCCGATGCCCATCTTTGGCTATATGAAGTCTTTCGCCCTGGAAAAAATCAGAAGGAAGCTTTCGGGATGAAGCATCGCCGTCTCGAGGCGGAACCTTGGCGGAACCAATCTAGGGCTCCGGCGGAGCTGCTCTGCGGGGAAAACATCCCTCCGGGAGGGGGCACCATCGATCCTCTCATCGGGAGGGGGTCAATCTCCATCAACATCTTCACCAGCACCATCTCCTCTCAAACCCTAGTTCATCTCTTGTATCCAATCTTTGTCCCAAAACCTCAGATTGGTACATGTGGGTTGCTAGTAGTGTTGATTACTCCTTGTAGTTGATGCTAGTTGGTTTATTTGATGGAAGATCATATGTTCAGATCCTTTATGCATATTAATACCCCTTTTATTATGAACATGAATATGATTTGTGAGTAGTTACGTTTGTTCCTGAGGACATGGGAGAAGTCTTGCTATAAGTAGTCATGTGAATTTGGTATTCGTTCGATATTTTGATGAGATGTATGTTGTCTTTCCTCTAGTGGTGTTATGTGAACGTCGACTACATGACACTCCACCATTGTTTGGGCCTAGAGGAAGGAATTGGGAATAAGTAGATGATGGGTTGCTAGAGTGACAAAAGCTTAAACCCTAGTTTATGCGTTGCTTCGTAAGGGGCTGATTTGGATCCACATGTTTCATGCTATGGTTAGGTTTACCTTAATACTTCTTTTGTAGTTGCGGATGCTTGCAAGAGGGGTTAATCATAAGTGGGATGCTTGTCCAAGGAAGGGCAGTACCCAAGCACCGGTCCACCCACATATCAAATTATCAAAGTAACGAACGCGAATCATATGAGCGTGATGAAAACTAGCTTGATGATAATTCCCATGTGTACCCGGGAGCGTTTTCCTTTATATAAGAGTTTTTCCAGGCTTGTCCTTTGCTACAAAAAGGATTGGGCCACCTTGCTGCACCTTTTTTACTTTTGTTACTTGTTACCCGTTACAAATTACCTTATCACAAAACTATCTGTTACCGATAATTTCAGTGCTTGCAGAGAATACCTTACTGAAAACCGCTTGTCATTTCCTTCTGCTCCTTGTTGGGTTCGACACTCTTAATTATCAAAAGGACTACAATAGATCCGCTATACTTGTGGGTCATCAAGACTCTTTTCTGGCACCGTTGCCGGGGAGTGAAGTGCCTTTGGTAAGGAAAAATTTATATAGTGTGCTGAAATTTACTGTCACTTGTTACTATGGAACATAATCCTTTGAGGGGCTTGTTCAAGGTATGTTCACGCCAACCAGTAGAGCAAAGAGTTGCTCCTCAACCTAGTGAACCTACAGAAAATGTTTACATTGAAATTCCTTCGGGTATGATAGAGAAACTGCTAGCTAATCCTTTTACAGGAGATGGAACATTGCATCCCGATTTGCACCTAATCTATGTGGATGAAGTTTGTGGATTATTTAAGCTTGCAGGTATGCCCGAGGATGTTATCAAGAAGAAGGTCTTCCCTTTATATTTGAAGGGAAATGCATTGACATGGTTTAGGCTATGCGATGATATTGGATCATGGAACTACAACCGATTGAAATTGGAATTTCATCAGAAGTTTTATCCTATGCATCTGGTTCATCGTGATCGTAATTATATATATAATTTTTGGCCTTGCGAAGGAGAAAGCATTGCTCAAGCTTGGGGGAGGCTTAAGTCAATGTTATATTCATGCCCCAATCATGAGCTCTCAAGAGAAATTATTATTCAAAATTTTTATGCTCGGCTTTCTCTCAATAATCGCTCCATGCTCGATACTTCTTGTACTGGTTCTTTTATGATGAAGACTATTGAATTCAGATGGGATTTATTGGAAAGAATTAAACACAACTCTGAAGATTGGGAACTCGATGAAGGTAAGGAGTCAGGTATAACACCTAAGCTTGATTGTGTTAAATCTTTTATGGATGCCGATGTTTTCCGTGAATTTAGCACTAAATATGGACTTGACTCTTAGATAGTAGCTTATTTTTGTGAATCATTTGCTACTCATGTTGATCTCCCTAAGGAGAAGTGGTTTAAATTTCATCCTCCCATTGAAGCAAAAGTAGTTGAACCTATTAAAGTTGAAGAAAAGACTATCACTTACAATGTTGATCCTATTGTTCCTACCGCTTATATTGAGAAACCACCTTTCCCTGTTAGAATAAAGGATAATGCTAAAGCTTCAACTGTGGTCAACAAAAGTAATATTAGAACACCCAAACCCTCTGAGCAAATTAATGTTGAACCTAGTATTGCTATGGTTAAAGATCTGTTGGTCGATAATATTGATGGGCATGTTATTTACTTCTGTGATGAAGCTGCTAGAATTGCTAAACCCGAGACTAAAGATAAACATAGATCTGTTGTAGGCATGCCTGTTATTTCTGTTAAAATAGGAGATCATTGCTATCATGGCTTATGTGATATGGGTGCTAGTGCGAGTGCAATACCTCATTCTTTATACGAAGAAATTATGCATGATATTGCACCTGCTGAGTTAGAAGGTATTGATGTTACAATTAAGCTTGCCAATAGAGATACTATTTCACCGGTTGGGATTGCTAGAGATGTTGAAGTCTTGTGTGGGAAAGTTAAATATCCTACTGATTTTCTTGTTCTTGCTTCCCCACAAGATAACTTTTGTCCCATTATATTTGGCAGACCCTTCTTGAATATTGTTAATGCTAAGATAGATTGCAAAGAGGATATTGTTTCTGTTGGTTTAGTGGATATGTATCATGATTTTAATTTTGCTAAATTTCATAGACAACCCCATGATAAAGAATTGCCTAGTAAAGATGAAATTATTGGTCTTGCTTCTATTGCCGTGCTTCCTAATGATCCTTTAGAACAATATTTGCTAGACCATGAAAATGATATGTTTATGAATGAAAGAAGGGAAATAGATGAAGTATTCTTTAAACAGGGACCTATTTTGAAACACAACTTGCCTGTTGAAATTCTAGCGGATCCTCCTCCACCCAAGGGTGATCCCGTGTTTGAGCTTAAACCATTGCCTGGTACTCTTAAATATGCTTATCTTGATGAAAAAAGATATATCCTGTTATTATTAGTGCTAACCTTTCAGAGCAGGAAGAAGAGAAATTATTGAAAACTCCGAAGAAGCACCGTGCTGCTATTGGATATACTCTTGATGATCTTAAGGGCATTAGTCCCACTCTATGCCAACACAAATAAAATTGGAGAAAGACGCTAAGCCGGTTGTTGATCACCAACGACAGTTAAACCCTAAGATGAAAGAAGTGGTAAGAAAAGAAATACTAAATCTTCTGGAGGCAGGTATAATTTATACTGTTGCTGATAGTCAGTGGGTAAGTCCTGTCCATTGTGTCCCTAAGAAGGGAGGTATTACTATTGTTCCTAATGATAAAGATGAATTGATCCCACAAAGAATTGTTACAGGCTATAGAATGGTAATTTATTTCTGCAAACAAAATAAAGCTACTAAAAAGGATCATTACCCTTTACCTTTTATTGATCAAATGCTAGAAAGATTATCCAAACATACACATTTTTTGCTTTCTAGACGGTTATTCTGGTTTCTCTCAAATACCTGTGTCAAAATAGGATCAAGAAAAGACCACTTGTACTTGCCCTTTCGGTACCTTTTCTTATAGACGTATGCCTTTTGGTTTATGCAATGCACCTGCTACCTTTCAAAGATGTATGACTGCTATATTTTCTGACTTTTCTGAAAAGATTGTTGAGGTTTTCATGGATGATTTCTCCGTATATGGAACTTCTTTTGATGATTGCTTAAGCAACCTTGATCGAGTTTTGCAAAGATGTGAAGAAACTAATCTTGTCTTGAATTGGGAGAAGTGCCACTTTATGGTTAATGAAGGTATTGTCTTGGGGCATAAAATTTCTGAAAGAGGTATTGAAGTTGATAAAGCTAAAGTTGATGCTATTGAAAAGATGCCGTGTCTAAGGACATTAAAGGTATAAGAAGTTTCCTTGGTCATGCCGGTTTTTATAGGAGGTTCATTAAAGACTTCTCAAAAATTTCTAGGCCTCTAACCAATATCTTAAAAAAAGATGTTCCTTTTGTCTTTGATGATGATTGTGTAGAAGCATTTGAAATACTTAAGAAAGCCTTGATTTCTGCACCTATTGTTCAGCCACCTGATTGGAATTTACCCTTTGAAATTATGTGTGATGCTAGTGATTATGCTGTAGGTGCTGTTCTAGGACAAAGAGTTGATAAGAAATTAAATGTTATCCAATATGCTAGTAAAACTCTAGACAGTGCCTAGAGAAATTATGCTACTACTGAAAAAGATTTTTTAGCAGTTGTATTTGCTTGTGATAAGTTCAGACCTTATATTGTTGATTCTAAAGTAACTATTCACACCGATCATGCTGCTATTAAATATCTTATGGAGAAGAAAGATGCTAAACCTAGACTTATTAGATGGGTTCTCTTGCTACAAGAATTTAATTTGCATATTATTGATAGAAAGGGAGCTGAGAACCCCGTTGCCGACAACTTGTCTAGGTTAGAAAATGTTCTTGATGACCCACTACCTATTTATGATAGCTTCCCTGATGAACAATTAGCTGTCATAAATGCTTCTCGTACTGCTCCATGGTATGCTGATTATGCCAATTACATTGGTGCTAAATTTATACCACCTAGTTTCACATACCAGCAAAAGAAAAAGTTTTTCTATGATTTAAGACATTACTTCTGGGATGACCCACACCTTTATAAAGAAGGAGTAGATGGTGTTATTAGACATTGTGTACCTGAGCATGAACAGGAACAGATCCTACGCAAGTGTCACTCCGAGGCTTATGGAGGACACCACGCTGGATATAGAACCGCGCATAAGGTATTGCAATCCGGTTTTTATTGGCCTACTCTTTTTAAAGATGCACGTAAGTTTGTCTTGTCTTGTGATGAATGTCAAAGAATGTGTAATATTAGTAGACGTCAAGAAATGCCTATGAACTATTCACTTGTTATTGAACCATTTGATGTTTGGGGCTTTGATTATATGGGACCGTTTCCTTCCTCTAATGGGTATACACATATTTTAGTTGCTGTTGACATTACTAAGTAGGTAGAAGCTATTCCAACTAGCAGTGCTGATCATAACACCTCTATTAAGATGCTTAAAGAAGTTATTTTTCCGAGGTTTGGATTCCCTAGATATTTAACGATTGATGGTGGCTCACATTTTATTCATGGTGCTTTTTGCAGGAAAACTCCTATCTAAATGGGAAGGTCCTGACGTTATTGAGGAGGTATATCGTCCCACTGCCATAAAAATCAACAACTTCGAAGGCACAAATCCGAAGGTGGTGAACGCTCAAAGAATCAAACATTTTATCTCAGGTAATCCCATAAATGTTGAAACCAATGTTATTGAAACCATAACCCCAAAGGAATACATAAGGAACACTTTCCAGAATGTTTCAGACTCCGAAAAGGAATAGGTATGTGGTACGATAAGTAAACCAACTCCAGAACAGTTCTAACAGCAATTTTTCTCCGTTTGGGAATATTTAAGAAAATAGGAAAATAAGAAGTACTCCGAAAGGGACATGAGGCATCCACGAGGGTGGAGGGCGCGCCCCTGCCTCGTGGGCACCTCGTGTGCCCTCTGGACTCTGTTTTCTTGCACGACACTTCTTTTGGTCGGTAAAAATTCATTATATAATCTCCCAAAGGTTTTGACCACCGTACCGTGCAAATATCCTCTGTTTTTGTTTCAAGCTGTTTTCTGCCAGAGTTGTCAAGGCCAGGCATCATGTCGTCCCCCTCCTCCAACAATGAGGGCGACGATGCTTGGCTAATGAAGATAGAGCTGAAGAGAGAAGAACCCGGGAGATCAGCAAGGATGGTAGGATCAAGAAGGCCACGGAGGATCAAGCTCCGGCAGCAGAAGAAGACATCCTTCGACCTCATTACAATCTTCTTACCCCTACTGAAATTGAAGCTTTCAAGATGATTGAAATAGTTCAGGTGCAGAACAAGAAACTAACTCGTGAAAATATTTTGTTGTAAGAGCATATCACCGCACTCAAGGGCATTATTCGTAAGTTGGAGCATCTCCTACGCTCGATGTTGGACGACAAGCCTACGAAATCAACAACTCCATCTTCACCACCTCCAAAGAAAGAGACATAAATACATGGGTATGGGCACTCCCCTTGGCAACTGCCAAGCTTGGGGGAGGTGCCCCGGTATCGTATCACCATCACACTGAAAGTGCAACTATCCCTAGGTGGTTTTGGTAATTCTTAACAACATATAGCTCATTGAGCTAATGCCATTTCAAGATAAATATTTCAGGAAAGCTCAATGATTGGAATGGCATGGATTAGAAAGTGGACCCCTCAAAATGCTAAGGACAAAAGGATTGGCTCAAGCTCATAGCACAAGACTCTACATGTTTCATTTTAGTGATCCAAGATCACATTGAGTCCATAGGAAAATCCAATACTATTAAGAGGGGGTGAGGTGTTGCTTAATGAGTTTCTTGCTAAAAATGCTTAGTGATATGCTCCGAAGCCCTCAACTACTTTCTCATATCCACATATGTCCCAAACCAAAAGTCAAACTCGGCCCCACTGATTTGATCTATCCGGTGCCACCGAGTTCACTTGACATAGCCACTGCCAGAAACCCTAGTCTCTTCGGTCTCACCAATAGGGATCTCGGTCTCACCGAGATGGGATTGTAATATCTCTGTTTTCCTTCGTAACGTTTCGGTCCAACCGAGATGAGCGATCGGTCCCACCGAGATTGCAATGCAAACTCTCTGTTTCCCTTTCGTAACGTTTTGGTCCAACCAAGATGAGTGAATCGGCCCCATAGAGTTTGCTTGACCAACTCTCTGGTTAGTCTATTACCAAAATCGGTCTCATCGAGTTTGTGTAATCAGTCTCATTGAGATTACGTTATGCCCTAACCCTAACGAAATCGGTCCCACCGAGTTGACATGTCGGTCCCATCGAAAATCCTAACGTTCACATTTTGAACTAAGTCGGTCTGACCGAGTTCTCTGAATCGGTCCCACCGAGTTTGGTAAATTGTGTGTAACGGTTAGATATTGTGTGGAGGCTATATATACCCCTCCACCCAGTCTTCATTCATGGAGAGAGCTATCGAAACATGCCTACACTTCCAACATACATTTTCTGAGAGAGAACACCTACACTTGTGTTGAGGTCAAGATATTCCATTCCAACCACATAAATCTTGATCTCTAGCCTTCCCCAAGTTGCTTTCCACTCAAATCTTCTTTCCACCAAATCCAATCCTATGAGAGATAGTTGAGTGTTGGGGAGACTATCATTTGAAGCACAAGAGCAAGGAGTTCGTCATCAACACACCATTTGTTACCTCTTGGAGAGTGGTGTCTCCTAGATTGGCTAGGTGTCACTTGGGAGCCTCCGTCAAGATTGTGGAGTTGAACCAAGGAGTTTGTAAGGGCAAGGAGATCGCCTACTTCGTGAAGATCTACCCGAGTGAGGCAAGTCCTTCGTGGGCGACAACCATGGTGGGATAGACAAGGTTGCTTCTTCATTGACCCTTCGTGGGTGGAGCCTTCTGTGGACTCGCGCAACCGTTACCCTTCGTGGGTTGAAGTCTCCATCAACGTGGATGTACGATTGCACCACCTATCAGAACCACGGATAAAAAATCTCCATGTCAACATTGCGTTTGCTCCCTCAAACTCCTCCCTTTACCTTCATATGCAATTGTTTTACATTCCGCTGCTATACTCTTAGAATTGCATGTGTATGTTGATTACTTGAGTTGTGCTAAGTTGCTAAAATCTGCCAAGACTTCAAATCGGGAAAAGGCTAGATTTTTATTTGGTCAAGTAGTCTAATCACCCCCCTCTAGACATACTTTTGATCCTACAAGTGGTGTCAGAGCTTTGGTCTCCATTTGCTTTGATTTCCATAGCTTTTGGTGGTCATCTCCTTGGTTTCACAACCTAGGAGAGTATGGCGTCTAGCAAGGGAAATTACCACCGTAGAGGTCCTTAATTTGATGGTACTAATTTTGCTAGTTGGAAGCATAAGATGAAAATGCATATTCTTGGACATAACCCCGCCGTTTGGGCTATTGTGTGTATTGGCTTGCAAGGTGAATTCTTTGATGGGAGAGAACCAAACCGTGAAGCTACCGCGGAAGAGTTGATGATGCTCCAATACAATGCTCAAGCTTGTGATATTCTCTTCAACGGATTGTGTCCCAAAGAATTCAACAAAATCAGTCATCTTGAGAATGCAAAGGAAATTTGGGATTCTTTGATTGATATGCACGAAGCTACCGACTTCGTCAATGAATCCAAATTAGATGTGCTTCAAAGTCAACTTGACAAGTTCAAAATGAAGGATGGTGAAGGTGTCGCTGAAATGTACTCTAGGCTTGCTCTCATCACAAATGAGATTGCCGGCTTAGGAAGTGAAGAGATGACCGATAGATTCATCATCAAGAAGATCCTAAGAGCCTTGGATGGAAAATATGATACCGTGTGCACATTGATCCAAATGATGCCCAACTACAAAAATCTCAAGCCAACGGAAGTCATTGGAAGAATTGTTGCTCATGAGATGTCACTCAAGGATAAGGAAGAGATCCACAACAAGTCAAGTGGTGCTTACAAAGCCTCATGTGAAGCTCCCACATCATCAAGTGAGAAGCAAACCTTCAATGAAGAATTGAGTCTAATGGTGAAGAACTTCAACAAATTCTACAAGAGTAGGAGCAAGGAAAGAAGTTCCAAGTCAAGGTCCTACAATGACAAAAGATCTTCTAGTCGTGAGTGTAATTGCTACAATTGTGAAAGACCGGGACACTATTCCAATGAGTGTACGGCTCCCTACAAAAGAAGATAAGATTCTCCCAAAAGAAGGAGTAGAAGAGAAGAATCACCACTAAGAGAAATAAGGAGTAGAGATGATCGTTATGAACGAAGACCCTCTCGGAGAAGCAAGGATTCGGAAAGGAAGGACAAGTCATCAAGGAGCTATACAAAAAGAAGACATCAAGCTCATGTTGGTGAATGGGTATCCGGTTCCGACTCCGATCATCACTCCGAAACAAGTTATCACTCCGACTCCTAATATACTCAAGATGAAGGCGTTGCCGGTCTAGCACTTGTGTCAACCAACTCCTATGACATATTTGACTCACCAAATGAAGGAATTGGAAGATGCTTCATGGCCAAAGGTCCAAAGGTAACACACCCCGAGTATGTTGATTTCAATAGTGATGAAGATGATTTGCTAGGAGATGATGATTTACTTGTTGACAACTCTAGTTATGAAAACTATTATGAACTTGCTAATGATCATGCTAATCAAGATAAAACGAATGATGATGATAAGAAGGAGATTCAGCGTCTAACTAAATAACTAAACACTCTTAAGTTAGCTCATGAAACTACCTTGGACGATCATCCAGAACTTTTAAAGACTCATGAGAAGCTACGCTTTGAAAAGCTCAATCTTGAGCAAGAGCATGAGTTTTTAAAAGCAATCAATGATGATCTCCGCAAGAAAAGTTCTTCTTACATTGCCAAGCGTTTACTCTTGTCTACTTACATCCCACAAGTTAAATATAGCAACAAGAACAAGAAAGATTCTTCCTCTAGTAGTAAAAACAATCATGCTAAATCCAATGATGTTACTTCTAGTAGTTCTCTTAATTCCACTAATGATTCTCTTAGACAAGTTACACTTGAGCAAGAAAATAGCTTGTTGAAGGGAATTATAGTGAAAGGTGTTTACAAGAGTCTTGCCAGAAGTAAGCAATTTGAGGAAATTGTACGCAAGCAAGGAAGGCACCGGAAGAATCAAGGTGTTGGTTTTGAACGAAAGTTCAATGCCAATGGAGTTGAGTGGGAAGAAGATCAATACCCCAAGACGAAGTTTGTTCCTCAACAAGAGAAGTATGATCCTACTTCTTTCAAGGGAACACAAAGCTCAAGATGATCTTCCACCACAAGACCACAAGCTAAAAGGCAAGGACAAGCTTCAAGAAGAGATTGATGCAATTTAAGAAGCACCTAAGGCCTTGGTCAAGTGGGTTCCCAAGACTACATCGAGTTCTACTTCATCAAGTAGGACTACAACTCCAAGGATTCCCATCAAGATGGTGTGGATCCCGAAGAAGAAGAACTATAGAGTTCTTGAGGGTGACTCCGCCAACATACTTCACTCTTATCATTTTGGCAAGGACAAGTGCAAACAACTTCCATATCTTGCACTAGTTCAAGGAGTCTCAAACCCTCTTGTTGGTAAGACAAGGGACAAGGTAACCTAATGCTTTCATGGACATCATCTTGTGTGTACATCACTCTATGTCTATGGATATCCTTGTTTGTTCCTTGTGGGACTAACCCATGTAGGTATTGAAAGTGCAACTCACTCAAATGGATTGCTCCGAATGATCTACATCAACATTGAGCGTCCACATCTTCAACACCTACATGAATTCATCATCGACAAAACCCAAGGTTAGTTCATCCCTCTTGGGGGGGATATCACATCTAGGGGGAGCTTTACTCTAAGAATTGAGTTAAAGCAACTCTAATGATGTGAGCACAACAATGGAACTCTAATGATGTGAACAACTCTACATTGAGTTATTTGTCCTGCTGATCTTGGGTGAACTGATGACACTGATGCTCCAAGACCAAGAGTTTTCACAACCAAAGCTATTGAAGCTGCTCCCTCCCATGAATCACAACTTTCTGGACGCACTGCTTGAACGCCATGGAGCAAGATAGAGAAAAAACTCCTATCCCAGTTGATCGAGCTGAACCCACCCACCGCCGGGCAGGTGCATCAGCCTCTTCTTTCTAGTTTCCGATAGGGCTACCCGCACTAGCCTCTGACCTCTACTCCAAAACCTGAACTTCACAGATCCGAAGCCTAAACCTTCACTACTTCCATCACTTCACAGAGCAGGTCTTGTTTTCAAACTTGCTTTCGGGTTAAGTGCAGAAAATCAATTCAATATTATGTAAAAGTGGCAATCCCACTTGTGCTTAAACGATGAGTATGACCTATGATCAAATGTTCTCATTTGACTCCTAAGTCAATATACTCATATATAGATGACCTAGTCATCGCCAAATTGCTTGATAGATGCTAGTGTGTTTGTGCATGCTTTGTCACATATTCATGTTGCCATTTTATTGTGTGAGCATGTTGGATGCATATTTTACTCATTCGAGGACATCCATTTGTAGTTTTGATTGTTTGTATTTTTCCTCTTTTGCCAAATGGATGGACAAGAATGCCTAAGAACTCCCTCTAGCTATCTATGCTTTCCTCGTCTCAAACTCTATTCATGCTACATCACAAAATTTGATCAAGTCAGATTCAAACCACTCTGTGTGAGGAGCACTCGGAGTCCCCGATTCGTCATAGACTTAAACTTCCAAAACCTCTTTGTGCATTTCGGTCCGACCGATTCATCCTTTTCGGTCATACTGAGATCACTAAGTTGATCTAGGTTTTCAATCTCGGTGCAACCGATTAGAACTATTCGGTCACACCGAATTGCAGTAACTGCTCACAGTTTTGCATCTCGGTGCCACCAAGTTGTTCCACTCGGTCACACCAACAAGGTCAGGTTATATATACTGACGGGTCAAATTTTGGAAAAATTTCCAAAACCTTTCACCCGCGCGTGACCTGCTCTGCCTCCTCGGGTCTCCGGATCGTCCTCTCGCCGCCAGCGACGTCCCGCCGCTGGTCTCCGCCGCCGTCAACGGCAATCTGCCCCGCTGTTGCCGCCGTAGCAAGTTCACCACCGAACTAGGGTACGAACTTGATCTTTGTGCTATTCCTTAACTCCGATTCTTAGCACATTGCTTTGCCATGATTCTTGCCACGTATGAAATCACTCTATCCACTGAAAACATCTTGTAGATTAGATTAGATTTGAAAATTTTAGGGTTAGGTCTCCGCGGAACTCATCTCGGACCGACCGAGTTGTAGAAATCGGTCTCACCGATTTGGCTTAGGCCATTGCACATGTGATTTTCGGTCTGACCGAAAATGGCAAATCAGTGTGATCGAGATTGATTCTCTGTGAAACCCTAGTAGTCTCGGTGCCACCGAACTGTGACTCGGTCTGACCGAGTTCACTAGTTTAGGTTCCAAAAGCTGCTTCGGTATCACTGAGTTTACAAATTGATAGATCCGAAATACTTTTTGTGAAGAACTAAAAGTAAGTGATGCTCATCCACTCTACCTCATCTACATCTGTTCACAGGGTCTGCTGTCCGTTAGTTTGCAGAGATGTCTGATCAAAGTGACAGCCAGAGCAAGTCTGAAGAGTAGGTTCAGTTGAGTGAGGGCACTAGTCCCTTCAGCAACTATGATGAGGGCAGCAGGAGCACACCTAGTAACTTGCCAAAGGTAGCCACCAGGACAAGGAAGAAGAGAACCTCAGATTCTGAGGATGAGGATTATGTGGCTGTTGAGGATGAGGCCACTTCAAGGAAAAAGGTGTTGAAAAAGGAGTATGGCACCGTTGCTGCAAGTAAGCCTGGAATGAAAACAAAGGCTCCAGCGAGAAGAGTTCCAATGTCAAAGCCAAGGAAGGTTGCAACAGGAGAAACTATGAAGTTCACCATTGAATCTGAAGAAGGAGCAGCTGGTGAGGACAACAAGAAGAAGAGGGCAAGAACTACAACAGCTAAAGTTCTTGGCAAGCCCTCCATGATGAGAGATGATGAAGAAGTGGAAGAGGATGCTGCTCCAGCACCCAAAGCTCAGAAGCTTATGGGAGATGCAATAAGATCAGGGGCTGCTCCATCTAAGCCCAAGTCTGCTCCCAAAGCTCCAGCTCAAAAGTCTGCACCCAAGAGAAGCAACAGGAACATCCCTGCTGAGGAGAAGAACAAGGCCACAGTGCCTGAAGCTGCTGATGATGAGAAAGTTGAAGCCCAATATCCCTGACCATAATGATGCACATCCTGTTGCAGAAGATATGAGGATCAGGAAGGATTCAGGACTGAGATTGTGGAGACAGTCTAATCCATATGCTGTCAGGAGGAGAACTGCTGTGGATTACAGGTTCCACACAAAGGAACAACAAGATTTCTATGAGACTATCCTGCTTGACAAAAATCCCATAGTGTGTGACATGAGATGGGTTGATTGGGAATACATCAAAGAAAATGAAGATCATTTTCCAGGAGTTTATGACAGTTTCAAGGCTTGTGAGCTTGACAAGTTTGTTGGCCAAAAGCTCACAAAGTGGAATTCTATTCGACTGCTCATTTCTATCCAGATGGAAGGATTGTATGGATGTCAGAGGGCACAAGGTACCAATCTACAGTTGATGAATGGGCCAGTTTGATCAATGCTCTAGAAGCTCATGAAGATGACTTGGATGTCTATGCCAGGAAGAAGAAGGATCACAACTCTATGGCACACATGTACAAGGAGATTCCTGATGCAGACCTTGAGACTCACAAGTTTGGTTCTGTAAAGCACTTGCTATCAAGCTTTCATACAATCAATTGGATCCTAAGGCACACATTGCTACCAAAGTCAGGTGATCACAGGATGATCAGAGGACACTCCATCAACTTGCTGCATATATTTGATGTTCCTCAAAATTTCAAAGTGATGAGTCTGATTGTGGAAACAATCAAGAGGACAACTGCAGATCAGAAGAGATCTTGTGGGTATGCTCCACAAATTCAGGAGCTCATCAACATCAAGATGGGCACATGCAAATATCTATTGGACAAAGAGCATTTACCCATCAGGCCAGACTATGAGGACAACATTTTTGTCATGACTGAGGAAGATCCATCTTCAGTGCAAGCACATGAGAAGAGAGAGAAGGCAAGGGCAGAGAAAGCTGCAAAGATTCCAACTGCTGAAGAGGCATCTCAAGTGTTCTTGATGAGCAAGCAAGACCAGCTTGCATATCTGATCCAGTCTACACTGAGGATTGAGAAGGGCTTGGCCACCCTGACTCAAAACCAGGAGAGCTTGGAGAGGATCATTGAGCAGAAATTCTATGATCTTGATGTCAAGGTAACCGAGATTCAGACAGCAGTTGAGCAGCTTCAGGAGGAAGCAGAGGAGAAGAAGGGCAAGACAACTACTAATGCTTTTGAGCGAGTACCTAGAGGACAGAGGTCTGCTGCAGTGCCAGTGAGAGATTCTAGAGCTACAACATCAGCACCAGCAGCCACAACTCCAGTGCCACCTCCAGCAGCCACTCCACCAGCTCCAACTACTTCAACAGATGCCTTCGTCCTTGGAGTTCTCTCTACACCACCTCCCGAAGATCAAGCCTGAGAGACGTTTAACACTATGCATTTTTGAACTTTTTGGTAACTTGTTGCCAAAGGGGGAGAAAAATGTATAGATCATAGGCTTCGGGAGAGAGTGTTGTTTTTATCTCTCTTGTTTTTGGTTGAACTTCTTGATTGTGTGCTTGTGTGAGATACTTTATGTCCTTGTGAGATACTTGTTTGGTCATGTGTTTGATCATATGCTACCTCAATGCTTGTTGGATGATATTATCTCTCATATCCTTATATGTTCATTCACTTGCTTGGTGATGAGTGCATGCTTTTAATTTCTATCATTTTGAGCGCTCCACTAAGATGTATGTGACATGGAAGAGTAACCCATGATCCTAATCGGTTGTGCATTTGCATTCAAAAGCAAATCTTAAATAATGCACAAATTTAGGGAGAGCTCTTGCTTATCACATACTTCTCAAAGCAAAGATGTACTTCAATCTTATTATCATGTGTCGAAGCTTTGATCTATATGTTGTCATCAATTACCAAAAAGGGGGAGATTGAAAGTGCAACTATCCCTGGGTGGTTTTGGTAATTCTTAACAACATATAGCTCATTCAGCTAATGCCATTTCAAGATAAATATTTCAGGAAAGCTCAATGATTGGCATGGCATGGATTAGAAAGTGGACCCCTCAAAATGCTAAGGACAAAAGGATTGGCTCAAGCTCATAGCACAAGACTCTACATGTTTCATTTTAGTGGTCCAAGATCACATTGAGTCTATAGGAAAAGCCAATACTATTAAGAGGGGGTGAGGTGTTGCTTATTGAGTTTCTTGCTCAAAATGCTTAGTGATATGCTCCATAGCCCTCAACTACTTTCTCATATCCACATATGTCCCAAACCAAAAGTCAAACTCGGCCCACCGATTTGATCTATCCGGCGCCACCGAGTTCACTTGACATAGCCACTGCCAGAAACCCTAGTCTCTTCGGTCTCACCGATAGGGTTCTCGGTCTCACCGAGATGGGATTGTAATCTCTCTGTTTCCCTTCATAACGTTTCGGTCCAACTGAGATGAGCGATCGGTCCCACCGAGATTGCAATGCAAACTCTCTGTTTCCCTTTCATAACGTTTCGGTCCAACCGAGATGAGCGAATCGGTCCCACCGAGTTTGCCTGCCCAACTCTCTGGTTAGTCTATTACCAAAATCGGTCTCACCGAGTTTGTGTAATCGGTCTCACCGAGATTACTTTATGCCCTAACCCTAAAAAAATCGGTCCCACCGAGTTGACATGTCAGTCCCACCGAAAATCCTAACATTCACATTTTGAACTAAATCGATCTGACCGAGTTCTCTGAATCGGTCCCACCGAGTTTGGTAAATTGTGTGTTACGGTTAGATTTTGTGTGGAAGCTATATATACCCCACCACCCACTCTTCATTCATGGAGAGAGCCATCAGAACATGCCTACACTTCCAACATACATTTTTTGAGAGAGAACCACCTACACTTGTGTTGAGGTCAATATATTCCATTCCAACCACATAAATCTTGATCTCTAGCCTTCCCCAAGTTGCTTTCCACTCAAATCTTCTTTCCACCAAATCCAATCCTATAAGAGAGAGTTGAGTGTTGGGGAGACTATCATTTGAAGCACAAGAGCAAGGAGTTCATCATCAACACAACATTTGTTACCTCTTGGAGAGTGGTGTCTCCTAGATTGGTGTAGCGACCTGACCTCAGACGGTCAAGTCTTTGTGCTTAAGTGTCATCCTTGGATCGGTATGCTGACACACACAGTACTCGAGGATATATAACAGAGGTAAATCACATGTATAAAGTAACGTAAATACTATTACCTCAATCCAAATAGCGGAAGTAACAATAGGGTCGTGGATTCCCATCAACACCAACGACAAAGTTGAGTGTAGAAATCGTAACCCTAACGTATCACTTACTCATCGTAAGATTCCTGCAACATGAGACGTTGCAGCCACAAAGGGTCAGTACATTGAATGTACTGGCAAATTCACACCATAGGATAATGATGAATAATAACTATCACTACATGCATATTTGGCTGGTGGAAAAGCTCTATGGTTATAATGTTTTTGCGAAAAGCCAATTTTTCCCTACTTCAAAGGAGTATATTTTATTTAACTACACAGTTTGTTGAAAACAGTGAAAAGGTTCCTCCAACTCAATCCCAAATTAATAATCATCAACCTAACAAATTAATTAATTAGAGTGATGAGATCAACATGATAATCCAAGAACCAGATACTCAAGATGTCCATAACCGGGGACACGGCTAACCATGATTAGTTTGTACACTCTGCAGAGGTTTGCGCACTTTTCCCACAAGACTCGATCTCCTCCGTTGGATTTCTCGCACTTCATGGTGTTTGAGAAACGGATGACCGAGAAACAGTCTTTCAGAAACATTAACTCTAACCCTGGGTAGACAGTACCAACCTACAACCCCTACATCTGCTAGCCTACCACTGGAAGAGGTCATGCAACTTACTCAACTATGCTAGAGCCCATAATAGCTTGTGGCTGCACACGGAAGTTTCTAGCATGAATAATCTTATGATCCCTTTGAGCCTGGGTGGCGAGTCGTAGGATCATCACACGGGTCCTCCGGGATATCCTAGGACAACACTGGATTTTCCAGGTGCCCGCAACCAATCCACCCAGATGTGTATTAAAGTAGCCACCTTAAGTTGAACCATTAAGTAAACAATCTCACATCTGTCATGGAATTCACTCGCACCCAATCCACGTCTACGAGCATAGCATGGCAATATAATCATAACGTAATAGTAACTCCCAAGGTTTGAATGCAGGGCAATAGACTCCTACCTCAGCAACTACTTCCCAATACCCACATGTTATCAATCCTACTCATGCAATGTTTGAGGGTTGAAACTAATGCATAAAAACTGAGTAATGAAAAGTATGATCAAAGTGTGAACTTCCCTGTACTATTGATGGAGATGATTCGCACTCAAAACTCTTGATAGTTCTACTCGTCACACTCCGTTCAATCTATCGAGAGCAAGCAATAGTAACCACACATAAGCACTCACTCAAAAGATCGGAAAGAACGAAGAAGACACTTCGGAAAACATCAAAACCAAGCAAATAACTCTTGCAACATAAAACAATTTCTAACAGTAACAAAATTATGTGAATTTGGCCTTATCAGAAAGTTTAGGTCAAGAGCTTTAATTTGCAAAAAGAATCAACTAAATCGGAGTTACAAAACTCAAGTTATGAACAAAAGAAGTTTGAATTCAAATCCATTCTAATTCAAATTTTAAAACTTTCAAAAACATGTTTAAGTTGTTTTACTGGATAGAGGGGATCATAACGAAGAAGTGGGCCTTGGTTTCGTTGGATTTGGACAAACGAGCGAAAAGTTGTGAAGGTTTGAAGTCTAGGGGTTAATTTGTAAAATAAAGTAATTGCATCTAAGTCCCTGGCCGGAAATTAAAAAGAAAAAGGAAAAATCTATCGAGTGAACGCTCGCTACAGAATGCTAACGAGCGAAAACCGTTCGCTACGAACCCTAACTAATGAATCGTTTACTAAATAACCAGATTGGGAAAAACCGGAAAAAGAAAAGGAAAACCGGGACGGTTTTGTACCGTTTCGGGGTGGTTTTCGGTGAAAAACCGGCGGCGGCGGTTTGGATCGATGGAGCGGCATCTCTGGCAAGGGCGGCGAGCTCTGGCGGCGAGGGGCTCGGGCGGCAACTCCAATGGCGAGTGGAAGCGGTAGCACGGCGGCGGCGAGGAGCGGCGCGGGGCAAGGGTGCGGCGCGGCGCGAGGCGAGCAGGCGGCGGCAGGAGCAGAGGGAAAGGCGGGGCCCGGGGCGGCGGCTTTATAGGGGAGGGGAGGAGGTGGCCTTGGAGGAGGGGTCGGCCGGTGGCGGGGCGGCGCCGGACTCCGGGAGGAGTCCCGGTCGGGGACGACGGGCGAGGCGGCGCGGATCTAGGCCTTGGCCTGGCTTCGGCTGGGCCGGCCCAGTCGGCGGCGGAAGATTTTTTTTTATAACAGAGAGAAAAAGAAAATAAAATGAAAATAAAATAAGATATTATATAGGCATATAATATATCAAAATTTTCAGAGAAATAATTCCTACAACCTGAACATTTTCATAGCATCAAGTAAAATACACACAAATTCAAATAAAACAAAGAGTGCTACTGCTATGATAAAACCTCATAAAATCATTTTAAAAATACCAAAATGATTTCAAATTTATTTCTCTCCAATTTTCTGATGTAGGGAATCATTTTACCCTATTTTTCATATATTTTATTTTTGGAGAAAATAAATTTGAATAAAACCCAAATAACTCCAAATTGACAATAATTTCAAAAGGACTTTGAATTTGATCCTTTTAAACTCCCAACTCATATTTCATATGTTTTGAAGAAGTCATTTTATCTTCTCTCATGAAAATCATTGAGTTGCATGAAGTTTATGAATTGGAAAATCTTTCTGAATGAATTCAAATCTTTTCGAAGCCCTTTTCATTTATTTAAATGGAAGAAGTCATGTCATCTTCTCTCCGGGGTTTTGTGATGAAAAGTATTTGAATTCACGGAGATTAGAAAGCAAAGATGAAAGTTTGGGAAAGTCATTTCATTCCCTCTCATTAACTTTCAAAAGTTTTCGAATTTCACTCAAATTCACACAATCAATCAAACAATCAATCAAATCTATCTATTTATTATAACATTCCAAAATTTAGAATTTTGGGATGTTACAAACCTACCACCCTTAAAATGAATCTCGTCCTCGAGATTCGGAGAGGCTAGAAAGAAATAGGTTAGGTTTGGGGTCTTCTCAAAATCCATCGATCGTCACAAAGGGTCTGGGGTGCTACCACCCTTAGAAGCATGGTTACGGTTCCATCAAAACTCATATACTCCATCCTTATTCTTGAAAGTGTCGGTCTTCTCAGATTCTCGGGAAAATTCCTTCTCTGGGCTCTTCCGATAGTGGCATAACCTTTACTGCAATTCTTCTGTCCTTTCATCTTGGTAAGGTTCTTCTGTGACTGGGTCTTCTTAGCTGACAGGTCTGGCGCCAATACTAAACAACTATTGATATCTCATGGTGGTCAACAATTTATGGTTTCTCCTGCAGGAAATGAGTCTGGGCTTCATTCTCACCGTATATCCTACGATTGGCAAGAACTGCCTTGTACAAGGGGGAAAATTGTTATACCATTCTAAGGTTTAAACAGGGTTTAATATCGTCGTCTCTTTACTATAGGTAAGTCACTCAGATTTACCATCCCATATAACGAGGCGAATAATAAGAGTAAGTGAGTATGGTGATCAATCCATCCCGCACCCAAATCATTACCTTGTATACGGTTTAGCGAATCTCACATTCTAACACTCGGTCATCCTCACAAGCATTGCAGAATTTCTCTTGTCCACGAACTGCGTTCAGAAAAATCCATTGATTCTGCAGGTCAAACAAACATCTATCGTTCCTTCACAACTCTCAGGTTTTGCGTTACTCCTATAAGATCGTGGGTGGGTAAGGTCGTAATCTCTTCCAGGGTTTTTCCTTCAACAAGAATGTACTTGCTTCTTGGCAGGTCCTGGGGCCTGTGGGTTATGGCCCATCTCATCACTTGTAAACCTTGAACTCATCATCGGGGGCAACTTGATCATTATTCCAACATCTAGCTTCCTAGCATTCTTAAATCCATCCGATTGTACTGTCTCTCTTCCTTCTGTTGGTACCAAACTAAGATGTGATTACTCAGACTCATCATAGAGTCACCATTGCTCCATATTACCAACATCATACCTCCTTTATATCCAATAGTTCTTCATCTCTTCATACTCCTGGGATACCCCATATATCGAGACAAATCTTGTAGTTATTTTATCCGTGATCCACTCCGTGGAGTATCATTATCCTTTCCAGGGGTCAAGGGTCCTCATAGGGTACTACCACCCTTAAAAATGCACAAACTCATCCATAGACCATATTTCTCATATCCTCGAAAATGGTCAAAATCTTTCTTCATAGAGTAACAACTCATAAAATCCAATCAGTAACAACGATGCTAACTTTATTGGTTCTCGGATTTCTTCAATCTCCAGCATTTCCATTACATGCCTCAACTCAACACCTCAATAATAAAGAGTTGTTCCCACTACTTCTACTACTACTACATTACTTCTCACAGGCACAACTAATTATCCCAAGTCTCCTTCTTCTTGGGACAATCCCTAGCAAAGTGCCCTGCTTCCTTGAAGCATAAACAAATAACTTCCGATAAGTCTTTAGGCTTCTTGGGATGGTGTCCGCCCTTTGGGCTCTTGGCTTCCTCTTTCGCCGTTTATCGGCATATTTCTTCTTTCGACATTTGTAGGCGTAATGACCTAAGTTCTTGCACCTGTAGCAGGTGATATGACTCAGATCCTTCCTGGAATCCAATCTACTTCTCTTCCTGGACTTTTCCATTCCAATCAGGGCTTCTATTTCCTATGGGTCATACTCTACTTCTTCTATCCGGAATTCTACTAGATCCCCATTCAAACAATTCTAGAAGATGTGTCCTTCTTCTCCACATGAATAGCATAACTTGATGCAAGGTCTAATTGGTTCTTCTTTAGGTGTGTCCTCCACCTCTTCATCCGTCACAGGTTCTTATAAATTTCCATTAGGGCTCTTTTCATTGCTCCTTTCTTCTCCTAGATGATTCGTTGTACCATGGGGTAAATGTGACACTGAACCGGGTAGTGGGTAGTCCCTTTAGACATGAAACAAGTTACATGCCTTGTTGGGGGTTGGGTGCGACATATGCCAAGGGATGGCTTATCATGGTGGGGGCGAGTAGACCATCACCGGTGCCTGGAAGCGGGATGAGGCGTAGGCATGCACGCCAGCAATTCTTACCCAGCTTCAGGGCTCTCCGAGGAGATAACACCCCTACTGCTGCTCTGCGGGGTCTCCGCATGATCACTATGGCAAAGTGTGTAGAAGGTTGCTCCTTGAGCTGTTTCCTGGAGGTAGGGGAAGGCAAGGCTAGCTCTTTCCTTCCTATATTATCTGGTCTAGTGCTAATAGAATCGAACCCTCTGCATGGGTGCCCCGGGGGGTTTATATAGGCCTACCCCCGGGGGTATAATGGTAATCCAGCTGGGCGCGGGTCCCAGCCGTCTGTCTCTCAGGCCGCCGTCTTCTCCGCCGACTACTAGGGCCCGCCGACTGGTGGGCCCCGCCGACTGGCCCGGTACGGAGCCGACAGGCCTTGTCCGCCGCGGGCGGGTCTTGCCGGCTGCGGATTACTGTATCCGTGCTTCTAATGACGCTGGCTTGGTCATGGGGTCATGGCAACAGTGCCGCCGCCTGACGGTTGATCACTGTTGCCACTCCCCGTCTTGTCTGGTTAATGGCGTGCGGGGCCCGTGGGAGGGGCCGCCCGACTCTTGGAGGCCGACTCCCACTAGGTCCGTCTTATGGCGCTCTCGCCGTCTTCTGTGCCCCTGCTGACCGGCAGGGCTTGCCGTCTCTGGGTCGTACAGGCAGGCCGATGTGGGCATAGGGTTCCGCCCACTGGGGCTGATGTCAGGGCTGGCATGGCAACAGTGCTGCGCCGAAAGGAGATCTCCATTGGTACGGCGCACTGTGTCCATGCCTGCCCTTGGTAATCGGGGTGGATGCGGGCCGTACTGCGGCCATTCCCCGTCCCGTCCCTTCTTACGAAGGCAGAGGGTGGTTGGAGTCGCGGGCCGACTCCCCATAGCCGGCTTCTCTGGAAGTCGCCAGTTAGGAGTCGGCTCATCTGAAGTCATCCTCGGGACTTGGCAGTGAGTGGGTAGTCAGCAGCGCCGCTGCCGATTCCCAGAGGCGTCTCTCCGTCCTAGGGTTCCTGAGGGGCGTAGCCTGCCCTGATGTCTTTGAAAGGTTCTGGGCTTCGGGTTAGCCTACCCGTGGCCCATTACTCCGATAGTAGTCCCCGAAGCTGGTGAGGCACCGAGGGAGACACATCGAGGAGCCTCAACAGTTTCTTCCTTCCGATGGTTGGATCTAGGCCTCGCCCGCCGTCTCGCTTCAAGCCGACTATCGGGAGGCGAATTTGCTCAGGCCGTCTCCCCCCAGGCCGACTATCGGGAGCCAGACTCGCTGAAGGCCGCTTCGTCTCTTAAAGAGTTTGAAAGTCGTAGCGGGATCCAGACGGCGTGCCTGATAAGCTTCCAGGTTGCCGCCCGTTGCGGACCCGCCGTGTGGCGCCACGTGGCCGGGCCAGTCTGCCCGCCCACGCGCGCGACGGGACAGGCCCGCAGGTGGGGCCTGCCACTACCGCGCCTCAGCCTTCGAATGGATCTATTGCGGCCGTGCGGATGGTTGGGATTCCTGCGCAGTAACTGCGCGCAGTAACTTCGTGCGGTAAATCGTGGGGGTCGTGGGGTCCTGGGCGCAGTTAATCCCACGACGCCCCATCGGCTTCTCAGCCTACGAGCCTATAAGTAGGCGGAGGGAGCGGGGCGGCGAAGTACGCGCGCTCATTCTCCCTTACTCCCCTTTTCTTCCTCTTGCCTCTTATTTCCTTCGCCGCCGCCGCGCCGAACCTCATCATGCCCGCAGTGATGAGCTCTTCTTCTGCTTCCGCGCCCGCCGCCGTGCGCTCTGGCGTGTGGGACAGCTCCGAGGTCGACGACGACCACATTGAGTTCCTCCGCAAGACGCGTCGCCTCCCTGGCAAGGACCTAGTGCGGGCCCACGCCGCGCCGGCGAGGGAGGTGTCGCCGGCGCCGGAGGAGGGCGAGCGGGTCATATTCCGCTCGCACCTCATGCACGGCCTAGGGCTGCCGGCGAGCGGTTTCTTCCGCTCCTTGGAGTTCCACGGGCTCCAGCCGCACCACCTCACACCAAACACGGTGGTGCTGCTGGCTGCCTTCGCCACCCTGTGCGAAGGCTTCCTCGGCGTTCTCCCCACCGTCAAGCTGTGGGGGGGAATTCTTCCAGTCCAAGATCGGCACACACGTCGTCGGCGTGCCAGCCAAGTGCGGTGCCTTCATCGCGATGCGGAGGTCGGTGGCCGACAACCCGTTTCCCACCATCTCGCTGATCAAATCGGTGATGATGTGGAAGCGATCTTATTTTTACGTGAAGAACGTCGCCCTGGAAGGCGACTGGGTCAACCTGCCGCCTTACGAAGCCGGCACGCCGGCCGGAAGGCTCCCCAGCTGGTCCCACCGGGCCAAGATGCTGACTCCTACCGGCGCCGCCGCCGTCACGCGACTCCGAGTGATGACGCAGTCGGAGGGCCTGACTGGGGCCGACTTGCTGGCTGCCTTCATGGCGCGCCGAGTCCTCCCACTCCAAGGCCGACCTCATATGATCTGTCAGATGAGTGCCACCGGGACCCAAGTCGGATGTGCTCCAAGGACATGCCCCACGCGGAGGTGGCAGACACAGTGAACTACATCGCGAGCTGCGGTCTCTCAGAGGATTGGCAGTTCGACAAGGAGCCGTACTCGTGCGCCAACCCCCCGCTTGTTGTAAGTCGTTCTCTTCTTATTCTGCTTTCTTTCTTTAGCCGAATCCGAATTCTAATCTTTTTTAGTACTCGAACCAGAACCCCCTCGTCCAGCCTTCGGCCGGCACCATGGGGCCAGCCCGCCAGTTCGTCCCTGACCGAGCGGAGAGCAACGTTGACGACTCCGACTTGGGGGCGGCGGCGATGGAGGCCGACACCGAAGGAGGAGGCGGAGGAGGAGGAGGTGGCTTCAGGCCTTCGGCCACCTTTGCCGACTGGCCTGATGACGACTTTGAGGGGGAAGTCGCCCCGCGCCACCAACCAAAGGCCGGCTACCCCGGCGTGAGTTCCTCCGCCGCCTTGGATGGTCAAGGCGGCGCGAGGAAGCGCCGGGCCGGGCCGAGTTCTCTTGGCGGCCGGCCGAAGAAGTTCAAGGGGGCGGCCGCCGTGACCAAGCGGGAAGAGGCGGTCGCAAAGGCCAACCGCTTCCGCAAGGAAGTGAAGAAGCCGCCACTGGTCTCCGCATAAGTGCTTCCAGCCTTTGTCTTATTTTCTTCTGGTGGATCTTGTCCAAATCTTTTACATGCTTTCCTTGCTTCAGGGCTCCCCTCACCTTTGAGAGGGTCGCCGCCGCCTCCATCATGGGGTCGGCAGAGACGTCCGCCACCACTCGGCGGATTGACCCCGCCACCGACCTCCGGGAGGCGGCGGAGTGGAACGCGCACGAGAAGCGCGACGAGGAAGAAGCCGCTCGCCGGGAGAAGGCGGAGGCCGAGAAGGCGGCGGCCTCCGCCCAGAAGAAGCTGGATGATGCCGAAGCCGCCGTCGCGGCAAAGCGGCAGGCTCAGGAAGTCGCGCGCCACCAGTCGGCGTTGTTCGTCGTCCCGCTGAACTCAGCGCGGCCGCCTCCGGAATTCACGGAGCAGACTGGGGAAGCCGGCGGCGAGAACCCCATCATGGAGAGGGAAGGCGGCGAGGCCTCCATGTCGGACACGGCCGTGCCGCCGCCGCCTCCGCCGCCGTCTGGGAGCGTGCGAGGCGAACAGCCGGCGGACCCGCCGGTGCCGCCGACTAAATACGAGGCCATGGCGAAGTTGCTCCTTCAAGTCGCCTCGCCAATGCGCTGCCGCCTTGAGAAGGCGATTTCAGCGCCATGCCCCTTGGAGACCGGCGCCGCCAGCTCGGCCATCCCAGACGTCGAGGCAACGAGCGTCGCGCCCGTTGGGTGGGTGCGAGGAGGCGGCACAGGCCCGTTGAACCAGGCACTTCTGGACGTCCAGGCGAAGCTGCGAGCTGAGGGCGACGCCATCCAGAACTGCACCAAGGCACATCTGGCGTCGCGAGCAGCCGTCCGAGTACGTTTTCTTCTGACTTTGTTTTTCTTGTTCTTCTCCGTGGGGGCGCGCTAGCGCACCCACTGGGTGTAGTCCTCGAGTTCCGGGCCAGCTACTGAGCAGGCGGATCGGAACTCCATTGGCGAGTTCTAAGTACTTACTCTTGTTTGAAATACTTATCACAGGATTATCACAACCTCCGGGTCACCGCCTTCAACCGCAATGTTGAGGAGCTGGGCAAGCGGACTGCCGACTTGTCGGAGAGCCGGAGTGAGTCCTCCTTCTTCTTCGCGGGGGCGCGCTGGCGCACCTGCGGGCTGTAGTCCCCGAGATTCGGGCCGACTGCTGAGTAGTCGGGCCGGATCTTCCTGGCGACCTTCTTTGTTGACGACTTAGCGTCTTCTTCTTCTTTTTTCTTCAGAGGCCAACGCCGTTCTTCAGTAGCAGCTGGGCGAAGCCAACACCGCCTTGCATGCCAAGGGGGCGGAGTGCGGCAAGCTCATCGCAGAGCGCGACCTGCTGGCTACGTAGCTGGCGGAGCAGGGGGAGCTGCTTAAGAAGGCGCATGAGGAGGCGGAGAAGAAAGAGACTGCTCTCCTGGCCGAGTTCGAAAGTGAGCGCTCCTCCTGGACCGACAAGGAGGCAATGCTGACCTCCGGCTTCCATGAGATTGAGGATATCGTCGATGGTGAGTTTCTTTACTCTCTTTCTTTGAGCCGCCGACCGCAGGTCGGGCTGACTCCTGATTTTTTGACTTGCTTCTTTTTCGTCTTGGCAGACTTCTTCCCTGGCCACACGCAAGCTGCCACTCAAGCCATCAAGGCTGACCGCGAGGCGCGGAGGGCAAATGGCGAGGAGATTGCCGCCAATGCCCCCCGGACCCTTGATGAGCAGCTTCTGAGCATCAAGGCTCGTCTGCGGCCAGCCCATCGGATGCTGCGCCGGCTTCAACGTGTCGGCGCCCAGGCGATTGCTGCCTTGTGGCCAGATATGCCGGTTCTGCGCACTCCCAGTCAGACTGCCGACTGGCTGGAGGTCGCGGCTGGCCGCCTCGAGGCCTGGAAGGGTTCCTCAGACCGGGGTGGAGCGCGCCGGGCCTTGGAATTCGTCAAGGCGTGGTATCCAGGGCTGGACCTAGACCGGCTGGCCATGCTCCGGTCAGAGGCCCAAGTGGAGCTGGCAGCTGTGGAAGACGCCCTCGTCGAGCGTGCGGTGGCGATCACCGAGTATGTAGACACGAGCGTCTTCAGCGCCGAGGCGCCGCCGGAGTGGTTCGGGATGAACCCGGATTACGACGAGGACTTGGCGGAGGTGATCGGCTCCAGCGCCGAGGAGGAAGGCGAGGCGGAGGTCGGAGACGAGACGGAGGCGCCAGATGGCCTCAGCTCGACCGCGCCTCCAGCAACGAGCCGCGCCTGACCGAGTCGGCTGCCGCCGGAGACGATCAAGCTGAGACTACCCAGCCGGCCGCCCCAGCACCTAATACCGCCATCTCCTCTGACCCTCAAACCCGTCTGCCGCTTCCTAGGCTGCCGTCTTGCTTATCTTATCTGTTTTAGTAGTCTTTGAAGAACTTGTTAATTCGCACAATTCCACCCGCGTGGTGTATTTTGAACTTCTGTTCGAAGATTCGGCCAAGGGCCTATGTTATGTAAATATTTATCCGAGTTCTATCATTTCTTGCTCATTGCTCTCTTAGGATTTTCCTTTGCCGCCTTCCCTTAGTTGTCGTCTTTGCCAGTCAGACAGCCGATCTGCGGACTGCCGCTGGATCAAGTGCTTGGCTACTTTGGGAAGGCAAGTACTTGGCCGTTCTAGAGTTTCTTAGCAAGTTGAATAGAAGGCGGCAAGCCGACTACTCGGGAGTCGGCTTTGCAAAGAGCGGCTGGAAAGACGGCTTAAGCTATGTTTATGCTTTGATTCCTTAGCCATTTTTCATGTGGGCACCCATTCTTCCTTGCTCCTGCCCACCTGACAGTCGCTCTGCGAGCTGCGGCTTCTGACAGGAGACGGCTTAGGCACCACACACTACTTGTCCGACTGCAGGAAGCATTTTATAGCGCAAGACGGCGAGTCCCCGGGCCGACTAGTCGGACCCGGTGCCAAGCGGCATAAAAAAGAGTGGCATACTCGAAGGCATAATTCTTATCATACATATAACAAAAAGGGCAGTCCCCGAGCTCGTCTCGGGGGGCCTGAAGTCTTGGTACTTTAATACAAAGGGTAGCGTGGTACATACTGCGTCAACTGTAAAATCTTCGGAGAATATTTGCATTCCATGGCCGTTCCGTCTCTTTGCCGGAGTCGTCCCTCTTGCATTCTCGGGGCTTCTGAGCGTCGATCAGATAGAAGGAGTCGTTGCCCAATACTTTGCTGATGATGAAGGGGCCTTCCCAAGGCGCCGACAACTTGTGCTGGCCGGCTGTCCGCTGGATCAGTCGGAGCACAAGGTCGCCCTCTTGGAAAGATCTTGGCCTAACCTTCCTGTTGTAGTATCGGCGCAGGCTCTACTGGTAGATGCTGGACCGGCTGAGTGCCAACAGCCGTCCCTCTTCCAGCAGATCGACGCCGTCTTGACGTGCTTCTTCTGCTTCCTCCTCGGTGTACATGGTGACTCGCGGGGAGTCGAACTCTATGTCCGTTGGGATGACGACTTCAGCACCATAGACGAGGAAGAAGGGCGTGAAGTCGGTCGACTTGTTTGGAGTTGTGTGCAGACTCCAGAGGACGGCTGGCAACTCGTCAAGCCAACAGCCGCCCGAACGCTCCAGTGGTTCGACCAGTCGAGGCTTGATGCCAGACAGGATGAGGCCGTTTTCCCGCTTCACCTGGCCGTTTGACTACGGATGGGCAATGGACGCTAAGTCCAGTCGGATGCCCTGTGTCGCGCAGAAACGGGCCAAGGCACCTTTGGCAAAATTTGTGCCGTTGTCGGTGATGATGCTGTGCGGTATGCCGTACCGAATCGTGATGTCGGAGATGAAAGTCACGGCAGTCGGGCCATTCAATTTCTTGATGGGCTTTGCTTCTATCCACTTGGTGAACTTGTCCACCGCGACAAGTAAGTGAGTTAAGCCGCCTCGCGCCGTCTTGAATGGTCCCACCAGTCCAGGCCCCAAACTGCAAAGGGCCAGGCGATGGGGATAGTCTTGAGTGCGGAAGCCGGCTGATGCGACTTGGATCGGAACTTTTGGCACCCCTTGCATTTTTGGACCAACTCCTTGGCCTCTTCTAGGGCAGTTGGCCAAAAGAAACCGTGTCGAAAGGCTTTGGCGACGAGTGCTCTTGAGGCCGCATGGTGGCCGCACTCGCCTTGATGGATGTCTCTGAGAATTGCTTGGCCTTGCTCTGGCTCGACGCAACGCTGGTAGACACCAGTGACGCTGCGCCTGACCAGCTCTCTGTTGACTATGGTGTAGGCTGCCGCTCGGCGTTGTACTTGCCGAGCCAAGATTTCATCGGTTGGCAGCTCTTTGCTCACTAGGAACTTGAGGATGGGTTGTGCCCATGAGGGTGCTACTATTTCTTCGACTGCCAGAACTGCGACTTGGACGAGGGCGGCTGGGCTGGGAGGCGGCGGGCTGGAGTCCGTGGCCGCTTGCTGGATTGATGAAGTCCCCGGGCCGACTGATGCAGTCCCCGGGCCGAGCTCTGGAGTCTTCGGTCTGGTCGCCGCAGTCCCCGGGCCGGGTTCTGAAGTCCAGCGCTTGCGACTTGATGGCGGTGCGGGGCTGGTAGTAGATTGTGTAGGGGCCCAGCTCTATGGCCCATTTGGCCACTCGGCCAGAGGCATCTCGGCTTCCGATGATCTCGGCTAGTGGGGCTGTGCAAACCACAGTGACTGGATGCTCTTGAAAGTAAGGCTTCAATTTCTTGGCGGCAAAGTGCACGCCGTAGCACATCTTCTGGTAGTGGGGGTAGTTCTTCTTGGAGGTCGACAGCACTTCGCTTAGGTAATATACCGGTCTCTGGACAGGTAGTGCCTTGTCTTCCTCCTTGAGTTCAACTA
Source organism: Aegilops umbellulata (assembly GCA_032464435.1). Taxonomy (NCBI): domain Eukaryota; kingdom Viridiplantae; phylum Streptophyta; class Magnoliopsida; order Poales; family Poaceae; genus Aegilops; species Aegilops umbellulata. The sequence continues at coordinate 361,900,854 of CP136057.1, forward strand.
CGATGACTGTGCTGACTACCCGGCTGGTGGCGGCGATGTACAGGAGCATGGGCTCTTTAGGAGTCAGAACCGCCAGTACAGGGGGAGTAGCCAACATCTTCTTCAGCTAGAGAAAATCTTCGTCCGCCTTGTGGTTCCACTCGAAAAAAGTGGTCTTCTTCATGAGCTTGTACAAGGGGAGAGCTTTCTCGCCCAGCCGACTGATGAATCGGCTGATGGACGCCAAGCAGCCAGTGAACTTTTGCACATCCAGTAGTCGGCTGGGTACCTCCATCCTCTCGATGGTTTTGATCTTCACAGGGTTGCACTCTATGCCGCGTTCAGAGACCAGGAAGCCAAGGAGTTGGCCGGCTGGTACTCCAAAGACGCACTTCTCAGGGTTGAGCTTGATCTGGAATCGGCGCAGGTTCTCAAAGGTCTCCTTGAGGTCTTCCAGCAGTGTTACACGCTTTTCCGTCTTCACCACCACATCATCCACGTAGACGTGGGCGTTTCTGCCGAGTTGCTTGAGGAGGCACTTCTGCATGCAACGCTGAAAGGTGGCGTCGGCATTTCTCAAGCCGAACGTCATGGTCAGGTAGCAGAAGGCTCCAAACGGCGTGATGAAGGCGGTCTTCAGTCTGTTAGCCAGGTTCAATTTGATCTGGTGATATCCTGAATATGCGTCTAAGAAGCTCAATAGCTCGCATTCGGCTGTGGAGTCTATCACCTGATCAATCCTTGGCAGAGCAAATGGGTCCTTCGGGCAAGCTTTGTTGAGGCTTGTGTAGTCGATACACATCCGCCACTGCTTGTTCTTCTTCAGCACCAGGACCGGGCTTGCTAGCCATTCTGAAAAAAACACTTCCATAATAAAGCCGGCTGCTAGGAGTCGGGCTATCTCTTCTCCAACAACTCTTCTCTTCTCTTCTGACAGGCGGCGCAAGGGCTGCCTGACGGGCTTCACATCAGATCGGACATGTAACTTGTGCTCGGCGAATTCCGTCGATACACCTGGCATGTCTTTGGGGGACCATGCGAAGATGTCCTGATTCTCACGGAGGAAATCGACGAGCTCGCCTTCCTATTTGCTGTCAAGGTTTGCCCCTATGACAGCGTACCTCTCTGGGTGCTCCGGGTCCAAGGGTATCTTCTTTGTCTCTTTGGCCGGCTTGAACGAACCCTCAGCTTCCGACTCATTGGGGTTGGGTGACATCTCTGGCTGCTTGCCGGCCAACGCCATAACCTGATCAAGAAGCCGCTTCTCAGCTGTAATTACCAGGGACTCGGCGAGCCGACTGCTTTCAGCCGCACATGCGGACGACTTTCTGTAGTCGCCGGCTATGGTCAGAATCCCCTTGGAACTCGGCATCTTCATCTTGAGGTAGGCGTAGTGGGGAACCGCCATGAACTTGGCCAAGGCAGGTCGGCCAAGCAATGCATGGTACGGGCTCTCAAGGTCCACCACTTCAAACCAGACTGACTCTCGGCGGAAATGATCCTTGCCTCCGAAGAGGACATCTATCAGAATCTTGCCGATTGATGAGCAAGAAAGGCCAGGGACAATGCCGTGGAACACAGTCCGGCTGTTTTGAAGCTGTCTTTGCTTGATTCCTAACTTCTCCATGGTATCCTTGTACAGGATGTTGATGCTACTGCCTCCGTCTATCAGCACTCGCGAGAAGCGAGCGGCCCGCCTATCTGTGGCAAAGGTGGCATCCAAGACCAGGGCGTAGGAGCCCGGATTCGGCATCACCTCTGGGCGATCAGCTCTGCTCCAATTGGTAGGCTTCTCGGACCAGTGCATGAACTCTGGAGTATCTGATGCCACTGCATTCACCTCTTGCTGCTGCAGCCGCTTGCTGCATCGATCGTCAGCCATGCTGGTGAACACCACATAGGCTCCGTGCTCTTCCGGGTACTCATCTTGTACTGCGCCGACTGGCCTCACAGCCGGTTGCTGGGGTGGAGGCGGAGGCGACTACCCAGCAGGCGGGGGAGGCAGGAGGCCGTCTCCCTTGGCGATCCTAGTGAGCCAGTGGCACTTCCGGGTGGTGTGGTTTGACAGCTTCGCGCCGCTGTGGAACTTGCAAGGACCATCTAGAGTCTGCTCGTAAGAGAAGGCCGGCAACCAGTTGGACTTGCCGCCTTTCTGTCGCTTGGGCGGGGGCTGCCCCTCCGGCCGCTGGTCTTCGACTGTCGCAACCTACCGACTGCTGGAAGCTGGCTGTGGGGCCTTGCGCTTGTGGTCGCTCTGCTGTTGTCGCCAACTGGCGTCTCCAGCCGGAGTTCTGGGAGCCGGAGGGGCCACTTTGCCAGTCGCACTAACTTGAATCTCCGCCTTCATGGAGGAGTCGGCTGTGGCATACTTGTCTACTATGATCAGCAGCTCGTCAAGGGTTTCTGGCTTGTCGCAGAGGAGCTTGTGCTTGAGGAGGGTGCCTTCTCTGCACCCGACGGTGAAGTACTCGATAGCCTGCACCTCGTGCATGCCCTCGCAGGAGTTCCGAAGCTCGGCCCAATGCGTGAGGTAGTCGCGAGTTGACTTGTTGGGGCCCTGCATGCACAAGGAGAGCTGGCGAGGCTTGGGAGGTCGCTTGTACATGCTTGTGAAGTTGCGGACGAAAGCTTCTGTGAAGTCGACCCACCTGTTGATGCTGTGGGGCTTCAGGCTATTCAACCATGTCCGGGCCATGCCCTGGATCATGAGCGGAACATATTTCACGGCAACGCGTTTGTTGCCGTTCTCTATGTTGACGGTCGTAGAGTAGTCAACCAGCCAGTCTTCCGGCTTCACAGAGCCGGTGTACTTGGGCGTATCTTGGGGGAGCGTGAACCCTTTGGGAAAGGGCTCATCTCGGATGCGGGGTCCGAAACAGGGCGGCCCCAACTCGTCTTCTTCTTCCAGCGGCAGGGATCGGTGGAGTCGGTCGATCCGGTGGCGGGCGTCGTTTTCTCCGACTCCCTCTCGGTGGCCAAGGCGGTCGCCGAGAGTCGGATGGTCTACAGGCGGCGGGGAGACTCGCCTTTCCTTGCGAGGAGGAGGAGGCGGACAGTCGTCCCGTCATTCCACTGCTCTTGGGCGACCGTCTTGGTCGCGCTCGATGGTGATGCGAGTCCGACTGTGGCTGACAGCCGTATCCTTGTCCTTTCTTCCACAGACACCGCCAGTCGGCGTCCGAGACGTCGCGCCTTGATCCCGGCGGGGAGGCAGGTCGTCGTTTTGCCGTTGCGGCGCCTCTGTGCGGCAGCCGGCTTCGTTCTGCGCGGCAGCCGCGTCGAGGAGTCGCTGGACTCGCTCCGTCATCAGGCGGCGCTCTTCACCCTCGAAGTTGTCCAGCTCGTCCGCCGCCACCTGGGCGGCTCGGATGTTCTCCGCGGGCGTGGTGTACACAGGGCGATTGGCCCTGAATAGGTTGGCGATGTCCACGCCGCGCTGCCGGACCGCGCCTAGGCGGCTAGGCCCCATTGGGGCCGGCGAGCCGCCCACAGCGCGATCCATCTCTCGCTGGTAGGCCTCTAACAAGCGTCTCATGCTTGCCAGCTTCTTCGCTCCTTCGATGAGCTGAAGGCGGCGTGCCTCCAGCGTCTCGGCGTAAGCGTCTTCTGGAATAGGCGCAGCCAGGTCTTGCAGTGTTGCGTCGAGTGGGTCATGAGCTCCGCCGTCGGAGTGCTCGCCATGACCGATGACGAGCACTTCTGTGACGGTGCTTCCGCCGCTCTCCCCGCGAGGGAGCGGCTCGTCATAGACCACCACCTTGGTGGGGAATGCGTCGAGCGATGCAGTGTCGGAATCGACCAACATCGGGTCGGTGGAGCCTACGGACTCCAGGTCCACGGCAGGCTCGTCGGCGACGTGGAGTTGATTGAGGAGGCCCGCGAGGAGGCTCTCAGGGCCGCCCGTGCCTGCGTTGGATGCAGGCTCGTTGGAGAGGCGAACCTCGCCACAAGTTCGGCGAGGTAGCTGGCTGCGCAGGCGATCTCAGCGCCGTGCAGCGCGTCGGCGCAAACTCCATCTGGCGTGCCGGGCTGGCTGCGCTCGCCAGGGAGGAAGAGGGTTCCCGTCCAGAGCAGGTCTCCGGACGACGCTGCACCTCGCCCCACGGTGGGCGCCAAATGTCGGGGGTTGGGTGCGACATATGCCAAGGGATGTCTTATCATGGTGGGGGCGAGTAGAACATCGCCGGTGCCTGGAAGCGGGATGAGGCGTAGGCATGCACGCCGGCGAATCTTACCCAGCTTCAGGGCTCTCTGAGGAGATAACACCCCTACTGCTGCTCTGCGGGGTCTCCGCATGATCACTATGGCAAAGTGTGTACAAGGTTGCTCCTTGACCTGTTTCCTGGAGGTATGGGAAGGCAAGGCTAGCTCTTTCCTTCCTATATTATCTGCTCTAGTGCTAATAGAATCGAACCCTTTGCATGGGTGCCCCGGGGGGTTTATATAGGCCTACCCCCCGGGGGTACAATGGTAATCCGGCTGGGCGCGGGTCCCAGCCGTCTGTCTCTCAGGCCGCCGTCTTCTCCGCCGACTACTGGGGCCCGCCGACTGGTGGGACCCGCCGACTGGCCCGGTACGGAGCCGACAGGCCTTGTCCGCCGCGGGCGGGTCTTGCCGGCTGCGGATTACTGTATCCGTGCTTCTAATGACGCTGGCTTGGTCATGGGATCATGGCAACAGTGCCGCCGCCTGACGGGCGATCACTGTTGCCACTCCCCGTCTTGTCTGATTAATGGCGTGCGGGGCCCGTGGGAGGGGCCGGCCGACTCTTGGAGGCCGACTCCCACTGGGTCCGTCTTGTGGCGCTCTCACCGTCTTTTGTGCCCCCGCTGACCGGCGGGGCCTGCCATCTCTGGGTCGTACAGGCAGGCCGACGTGGGCACAGGGTTCCGCCCACTGGGCTGATGTCAGGGCTGGCATGGCAATAGTGCCGCGCCGGACGGAGATCTTCGTTGGTACGGCGCACTGTGGCCATGCCTGCCCTTGGTAATCGGGGTGGATGCGGGCCGTACTGTGGCCATTCCCCGTCCCGTCCCTTCTTACGAAGGCAGAGGGTGGTTGGAGTCGCGGGCCGACTCCCCATAGCCGGCTTCTCTGGAAGCCGCCAGTTAGGAGTCGGCTCATCTGAAGTCGTCCCTGGGACTTGGCCGTGAGTGGGTAGTCGGCAGCGCCGCTGCCGACTCCTAGAGGCGGCTCTCTGTCCTGGGGTTCCTGAGGGGCGTAGCCTGCCCTGATGTCTTTGAAAGGTTCTGGGCTTCGGGTTAGCCTACCCGTGGCCCATTACTCCGACATGCCTAGTGGGGCATTCTTCAGCTGGGTGACTTCCTTCACAATTAGGGCATTCACCCTTGTGTTCCTTATGGTTGTGTCTTATTTCTCCACAGAGATTGCAAGCACAAGGTTTCTTCATATCCTTTCCATAAGGTTTCAATTTCTGGGGCACAGGACGAGACTTTAGCAGAGTCAACTTAACTTCTTTCCAAGTGGTTACTCCTTGCCATCCATTGATGTTTTGGTACATCCTCCACCAAGTAGCAGCACCTCTTTCAAAGCACTGAAGAGCATGCTGGGTCATATCCTTCCCGACTATGGGGTTATTCTCCATATGATCTTCCATGTTCTGAATCCATCGGCCTGTCTCCAATTGACTCATTGATCCAGAAAATATAAGCTCATCTCCATTCATCCTCTATTGGGTCCATGGGTTTTGGGGTAAGATAAGAGAGATAGAGAGGGATGCACACAAAACAAACTAAAGTTTTGAAAAGGTAGATTTTATTTTGTGGCTATCGGAAAAACATCAAACAAATGACAGCTCACAACGTCGCATCTAACGTAGGTATATAACAGGGGTTTGGTCTTCTAAAGGTCAACGTCGCCAAACTCTTCAAGTCTTGTTCATGTCTCCGATGGCTTCTTCGATCGTGCTTGTCCTTCTCAAGTTCTTTTGCTAGGTCATCTTTGTTGACGCGAAGTCTCTAGTGACATCCTTTAATACTCTGGAGTTGTGTTCCAAACTTCTGGGTTTTCTATATCCTTAGCATGAACCATGGTCCAACTGACCTTCAGTTCCTGTCAAATCTCCGGTATCTCGAGGTTTTGCTCCTCCAGCTTGGCTACTTTCAGCTTCTGGGTCTTGAGTTCTTCACAAAGTACTTCCTTGTCAAATACGGCTTCCTAAAGGTCCATCTTAAACTTCTTAAAGGACATCAATACCATTGTTACACCCACAGCCCCTGCTGCTATACATACTGGACCAATTACTAGAGCTCGCGCACGCCAATTGAATTATCAGGTACTTTCGTTTCTTGGTAATGATTCTAATGTTCATGAGAATATGATGCTGCCTAAATTGGATACATTTGTTTTGCTTACAAATGAAGGGCCTAGCTTGGAGAAGGATGATCATTGGAGCAAGAACAAGCATGGAGTTGATGGCATGCGCAAGGGAGACAAGAACAGAGTTTCAAGTGATGATTTCAGAACTTTGAAGCCACCATAATGAGTGCATGAAGCCTTGGACGAAATATACAAGATGCCACTTCATAATTTTCGTCCAGAGGCTATTCTAGGTGCTGCGTCACCTTCTTCTTGGGCCAGGCCCATGTAATTTCGAAATACTTCAATATAGGCTGTTTTTAGAGTCCGTATGTGTGGGGAAACAAGAGTTAGGTTGGGTTTCGGACCCCTCCTCCAAGGGCCACGAAATTCCCCCCTCTTCCCCCATATATACAGCCCCTAGGACATCGTTTAGACTTTGGGGATTTGTTTAGTTAAAAGTTAGCCATTGCAACTTCGTGTACTTCGTTTGTGTCCAACGACCAGACCAAGACCGCTTCCGGATCCCCACCTTTATCAATACTTCATATATATTCGCAATATTCAGATTGCTATATCATATTCTTGCTTGTTCTTCGATTGCATGCAGGAATAGACCTTCGTGGTCAGGTTGATCGTGCTCCGGCGTGGTCAATAACCTCTTGGAGTTGGCTTAGCGATTGCTAAGGCGCAACGTCGTGCACGTTTGTAGTCAGATTGTCAAAGTCGACTCCACCAAATCGATAGTTATCATCTCATCGAAAGATCGGGACACCTCCGCCTCTATCAAGTGGTATCAGATTTCCAGGTTGCTCGGTGAGATTTTACAGTTTTTCGTAGTTTAGATCGAGTCTGTTCTTCATACCTATAGTCCAGAAAAAGCCAAAAAAAATTAGGGTTAGTTCATCCCATCCGAACCAATCTGAGCCTTTGCATAATCTTTTCTGTATTTGCTTTGTTGAATTTGTGGTTGCATCATCGTGTCAAGTTGCTGGTCTTAGCGTCTAGTCCTTTAGAGTTTCGAGTTCTGTTCACAGGTTGTCACGTCGTTGCTGCCATATATCACCATCGCATCATCATCATCGCTGCTGCCATATACCACCACCGCACCAACTTCATCACCGCTGCCATATACCACCACCACATATTCACCGCCAATCCGAGTCCATATACGCCACCACATACCCGCCGCCATCACGCCAATCCGAGTCCACCGGCAACATATATCTGCCGCCAGTCCGAGTTCCACCAGATTCATCTCCGGCACCAGTCCGAGTTCCACCAGATTCATCTCCGCCACCAGTCCTATTCCAAGTCCAGTATTTTGTTACTCTGTTTTGGATTTCCAGATCACGCCATACTCCGAGTCGTGACAAAGAAGGACTCCCCAACTTTCGTGCTACCCGCAGAAGAAAAATAGTTCCAAACTCAAAAAAAAACTAAGTCTGGAAAATTCTGGCTAGGCAGTTTTTAGGACATTTATAGACTTTTTCGGAAAAAAATTGTTGCGGAGCAAAAAAAAAGAGGGAAAAGTGCAAAAAAAAGTGAAAAAAAAGAAAAAAAATTCAGAGTGTGCTCCTCCCTTGTTTACGTGCAGCGCCGTGATTTTGTTAGTGTTCTAGGCTCGCGTCTCTAGTACGATCTAGCCTAGGACCAGCACAGTACCGTCGTTGAGCGTTTATTCAACTTTGCATCTCTGAATTGATTATTGCTGACCCTTTTTGCTACCATACTATAAGCCTTCCCAGCTCCACATACATCTACGTCGTGCGTTTGACTCTCCCTGGTAATCGCTCTATCCAAGCTTTTGAGAGTTTTGACTACAACGGTTGCCGATCACCGCCTGCTGCTGGGTAAGAACTGGTAAGAATTTGAGTTTTGCTTGACGGATTTGTGACTCCCACCACCACCTCTTATTAGTAGTCTGTAGGATCATATTCTTGTGTGTTTCTATTGCTGCTAACCATGGCAGGATCACAAGCCGACGAGACTGACTGGGAGAACATGACAAACAAAGCGTTACATGATAAGTTTCAACAAATGATGAGTGGACAGGTGGAAGATGTGCTCAATAGATTTGAAGAGGCCATGGAGAAGATAGATGGCATTGAGAAGGCGTTCGAAACAAAGCTCGATAACAAGTTCAATGAGTTGCTCGCGCGTCTACCACCACCACCACCGGCTGCACCTAACGCACCTCTACAACAGCAACAACGACTACCTCCACATCGCGAAACAGCCCTCCGCCGAGCGACCCGTGTCCCTCTTCAGCCTGGACAAGCTGCTGGTGCTGCTGTTGATACTTCTGTGGCTCCTGCTGCTGATGTGGGGGAGGATGATTATGTGGGATATTACGAGGATGAGGTTGATCAACATTAGAACTACGTGCAACCACCAGCACCACAACCACCAGGTCGTCCACATGCAAATAATGGCAATGTTAGGGCTCCCCCTCAGGTACGAGATCATGACCATCTCCCTAAACTGAAATTGAATATTCCACCATTTGAGGGTAGATATGTTCCTGATATATATCTTACTTGGGAGTTAGAAACTGAACAACGATTTACATGTTTACAATATCCTGAGGAGAGACGTGTTCCTGCTGCTGTTTGTGCTTTCACTAGCTTTGCATGTGTTTGGTGGTCTGAATATTGTAGATTATATCCTGTGCCAGCTACTTGGGCTGCTTTGAAAACTGCTATGCGTACTCGTTGGGTTCCACCATATTATCAACGTGAATTACTTCAAAAATTGCAACGCTTAAGACAAGGAAAAAATTCGGTAGAAGAATATTATCAGGAATTACAAACTGGCTTGATTAGATGTGGTATCGTTGAGGAGAATGAAGCTATGCTTGCACGTTTTCTGGGTGGATTAAATAGAGAGATTCAGACCATTCTAGACTATAAGGATTATAATAATATCACTCGTTTATTCCATCTTGCTTGTAAAGTTGAACGTGAAGTGCAGGATCGACAGGCATTGGCGCGAACTAACTTTTCTGCAGGTCGACCTTCATCGTGGACACCACGTGCATCATCTACTTCCACACGTTCTGCTACACCGGCACCGCCGTCAGCTGCCACCTCCAACCGTGATACAAGAAAGCAGACACAACCACCACTATCTGCCAAGAGCACACCTGCCGGGCCTGCACAGAGCTCTGCTTCTTCCATGGCGTCTACAGGGCACACAAGTGATATTATTTGTCGTCATTGTAAGGGAAGAGGACATTTTGCGCGAGAATGCACATCTCAGCGTGTGATGATTGCTACTGAGGATGGTGGGTATGAGTCCGCTAGTGACTATGATGAGGAGACTTTGGCTCTTCTTACACATGAAGAACACGGTGGAGATGATTCTGATCATGAGACGCAATACATGGCTGCTGAAGATGCTGACAGGTATGAATGTTTAGTTGCTCAACGTGTTTTGAGTGTGCAGGTCACGCAAGCTGAGCAAAATCAGAGGCATAATTTGTTCCATACAAAGGGAGTTGTGAAGGAACGTTCTGTTCATGTCATCATAGATGGAGGGAGCTGCAACAACTTGGCTAGCATGGAGATGGTGGAGAAGCTATCTCTCACCACAAGACCACATCCACATGCTTACTACATCCAATGGTTCAACAACAGCGGCAAGGTTAAGGTAACACGTACTGTTCGTCTGCATTTTAGTATCTCTACATATGCTGATTATGTTGATTGTGATGTGGTACCTATGCAAGCATGTTCCTTATTACTTGGTAGACCATGGCAATTTGATAAAAATTATGTACACCATGGTAGAAACAATCAGTATACTCTTGTTCATAAGGACAAAAATATTACTTTGCTTCCTATGACTCCTGATTCCATTTTGAAAGATGATATTAATCGAGCTAATAAAGCAAAACAGGAGAAAAATAAGAGTGAAAATCAGATTGTGGCAAAAGAATTTGAGTAACAAATGAAGCCTAGTAATAAACCATCTAGTGTTGCTTCTGAAATTAAATTGAAAAGTGCATGTTTATTTGCCACCAAATCTGATATTGATGATCTAGATGTTAGCAAATCTGTTTGCTATGCTTTTGTGTGCAAAGAGGCATTATTTTCATTCGAGGACGTGCCTTCCTCTTTGCCTCCTGCTGTTACTAACATTTTGCAGGAGTTCGCTGACGTCTTTCCACAAGACGTGCCACCGGGATTACCACCTATTCGAGGGATTGAGCATCAAATTGACTTAATTCCCGGTGCATCATTACCCAACCGCGCACCATACAGTACCAACCCAGAGGAGACGAAGGAGATTATGCGTCAAGTACAAGAGCTACTCGACAAAGGTTATATACGCGAATCCCTTAGTCCTTGTGCTGTTCCTATTATTCTAGTGCCGAAAAAGGATGGTACCTCGCGTATGTGTGTTGATTGTAGAGGCATTAATAATATTACTATTCGTTATCGTCATCCTATTCCTAGGCTAGATGATATGCTTGATGAATTGAGTGGCTCTACAATATTCTCCAAAGTTGATTTGCGTAGTGGATACCATCAAATTCATATGAAATTGGGAGATGAATGGAAAACAGCTTTTAAAACTAAGTTTGGTTTATATGAGTGGTTAGTCATGCCTTTTGGGTTAACTAATGCACCTAGTACTTTCATGAGACTAATGAACGAAGTTTTACGTGCTTTCATTGGACGATTTGTGGTAGTCTATTTTGATGATATACTGATTTATAGCAAATCTTTGGAAGAACATTTGGAACATTTACATGCTGTTTTTAATGCTCTACGTGATGCACGTTTGTTTGGTAACATTGGGAAGTGCACCTTTTGCACCGACCGAGTATCTTTTCTTGGCTATGTTGTTACTCCACAGGGAATTGAAGTTGATAAAGCCAAGATTGAAGCTATTGAGAGTTGGACGCAGCCCAAAACGGTCACACAAGTGAGGTGTTTTCTTGGACTCGCTGGTTTCTATAGGCATTTTGTGAGAGACTTTAGCACCATTGCTGCACCTCTCAATGAGCTTACAAAGAAGGATGTGCCTTTTGTTTGGGGTACCGCACAGGAAGAAGCCTTCACGGTATTGAAAGATAAGTTGGCACATGCTCCTTTACTCCAACTTCCTGATTTTAATAAGACTTTTGAGCTTGAATGTGATGCTAGTGGAATTGGATTAGGAGGTGTGTTATTACAAGATGGCAAACCTGTTGCATACTTTTCTGAAAAATTGAGTGGGCCTAGTCTGAACTATTCTACTTATGATAAGGAATTATATGCTCTTGTTCGGACTTTAGAGACATGGCAACATTATTTTTGGCCCAAAGAATTTGTTATACATTCTGATCATGAATCTTTGAAACATATTAAAAGTCAAGCTAAACTGAATCGTAGACATGCTAAATGGGTTGAATTCATTGAGACTTTCCCTTATGTCATCAAACACAAGAAGGGTAAAGAAAATGTTATTGTTGATGCTTTGTCTCGTCGTTATAATATGCTTTCACAACTTGACTTCAAAATATTTGGTTTGGAGACCATCAAAGATCAATATGTGCATGATGCTGATTTTAAAGAAGTAATGCAGAATTGTAAAGAAGGAAGAACATGGAACAAGTTCGTTGTTAATGATGGTTTTGTGTTCCGCGCTAACAAGCTATGCATTCCTGCTAGCTCTGTTCATCTTTTGTTGTTGTAGGAGGCGCATGGAGGAGGATTAATGGGACACTTTGGCGTGAAGAAGACGGAGGACGTACTTGCTACACATTTCTTTTGGCCAAAGATGAGACGGGATGTTGAGCGTTTTGTTGCTCGCTGCACTAAATGTCAAAAAGCTAAGTCACGACTCAATCCTCATGGTTTATATATGCCTTTGCCTGTGCCTAGTGTTCCTTGGGAGGATATATCTATGGACTTTGTTTTAGGTTTACCTCGAACAAAGAAGGGGAGGGGTAGCATATTTGTTGTCGTGGATAGATTCTCAAAAATGGCACACTTTATACCATGTCATAAAAGCGATGATGCTGTTAATGTTGCTGATTTGTTCTTTCGTGAAATTATTCGCTTGCATGGTGTGCCAAATACTATTGTTTCAGATCGTGATACTAAATTTCTTAGCCACTTTTGGAGATGTTTATGGGCTAAGTTGGGGACTAAACTGCTTTTTAGTACTACTTGTCACCCCCAAACTGATGGACAAACTGAAGTAGTCAATAGAACATTGTCTACTATGCTTAGGGCTGTTTTGAAGAATAATAAGAAAATGTGGGAAGAATGCTTGCCTCATATTGAATTTTCTTATAATCGTTCGTTGCATTCTACTACTAAGATGTGCCCTTTTGAAATTGTGTATGCTTTCCTACCTCGTGCACCCATTGATTTGTTGCCTCTTCCATCTTCGGAGAAGGTTAATTTTGATGCTAAAGAACGTGCTGAATTGATTTTAAAAATGCATGAGTTAACTAAGGAAAACATTGAGCGTATGAATGCTAAATATAAACTTGCTGGAGATAAGGGTAGAAAACATGTTGTGTTTGCACCTGGAGATCTTGTTTGGTTACATTTGCGTAAGGATAGATTTCCTAATTTGCGCAAATCAAAGCTAATGCCACGTGCTGATGGTCCTTTTAAGGTGTCAGAGAAAATAAATGATAATGCATATAAACTTGAGTTGCCTGCAAATTTTGGGGTTAGTCCCACCTTTAACATTGCAGATTTGAAGCCTTATTTGGGTGAGGAAGATGAGCTTCCGTCGAGGACGACTTCATTTCAAGAAGGGGAGGATGATGAGGACATCAATACCATTGTTACACCCACAGCCCCTGCTGCTATACATACTGGACCAATTACTAGAGCTCGCGCACGCCAATTGAATTATCAGGTACTTTCGTTTCTTGGTAATGATTCTAATGTTCATGAGAATATGATGCTGCCTAAATTGGATACATTTGTTTTGCTTACAAATGAAGGGCCTAGCTTGGAGAAGGATGATCATTGGAGCAAGAACAAGCATGGAGTTGATGGCATGCGCAAGGGAGACAAGAACAGAGTTTCAAGTGATGATTTCAGGACTTTGAAGCCATCATAATGAGTGCATGAAGCCTTGGACGAAATATACAAGATGCCACTTCATAATTTTCGTCCAGAGGCTATTCTAGGTGCTGCGTCACCTTCTTCTTGGGCCAGGCCCATGTAATTTCGAAATACTTCAATATAGGCTGTTTTTAGAGTCCGTATGTGTGGGGAAACAAGAGTTAGGTTGGGTTTCGGACCCCTCCTCCAAGGGCCACGAAATTCCCCCCTCTTCCCCCATATATACAGCCCCTAGGGCATCGTTTAGACTTTGGGGATTTGTTTAGTTAAAAGTTAGCCATTGCAACTTCGTGTACTTCGTTTGTGTCCAACGACCAGACCAAGACCGCTTCCGGATCCCCACCTTTATCAATACTTCATATATATTCGCAATATTCAGATTGCTTTATCATATTCTTGCTTGTTCTTCGATTGCGTGCAGGAATAGACCTTCGTGGTCAGGTTGATCGTGCTCCGGCGTGGTCAATAACCTCTTGGAGTTGGTTTAGCGATTGCTAAGGCGCAACGTCGTGCACGTTTGTAGTCGGATTGTCAAAGTCGACTCCACCAAATCGATAGTTATCATCTCATCGAAAGATCGGGACACCTCCGCCTCTATCAACTTCTTGATGTAATACTCCAGATCCTGGCGATATACCAGCTAAGGTTAAAACTGCATCCTTTGCTGATAGGTGCTCCATCAGCCTTCTACCATCCAATCCTTCCAAAAAATGCATGCTTAACTCAGCACGGTGACAATAGCATAAGGGGGCGATAACATCATGGATAGCCGTGTTTCTGCTCTTGTCATTTCCATGAGCTATCATCCCATAGTTGATATCTCTTGCCTTAAGGTTTTCTTGACAAAATCTTTGAGTTCTAATGCTCTATGTTCCGGTCTTTCTCCGATACACCTTGATCTCGTGTATTGACAGCTTCCATAGTCTGCAATTTCCATAAGGGTAGCCTTCCTAGGTCATACAAATCTGGGAATTCTTCAGAGCCTTCAAATTCTCCTAGTCTTCGGAGTCTTCAACCGTTGAGGTTTCCATTATTCTAATGCACGGCAAAATCATCTTCATTCTGAAGTGGTCTTAGCGGTCCAATATCTTGTACTTCTTGGAGTGGTCTCATCCGTCGAATCCTCGTGTGGTCAAATGGGGAAAGGGGTATAGTCTCACTTAAAAGGGAATATTTTGATAAAGCTCAGAAAATTAGAGAGGTAAAAGATCTTTTAAAAAAGAAAGTTGTAGAGAAAATCTTTCCTATGGGCTTGCCAGTTTCTAGGGGTCACGTCCTACAGTCAACATGTGCTCTGATACCATCTTGTAGTGACCCGACCTCAGACGGTCAAGTCTTTGTGCTTAAGTGTCATCCCTGAACCGGTATGCTGACACACACAGTACTCGAGGATTTATAACAGAGGTAAATCACATATATAAACTAACATAAATACTATTACCTCAATCCAAATAGCGGAAGTAACAATAAGTCGTGGATTCCCATCAACACCAACGACAAAGTTGAGTGTAGAAATCGTAACCCTAACGTATCACTTACTCGTCGTAAGATTCCTGCAACATGAGACGTTGCAGCCACAAAGGGTCAGTACAATGAATATACTGGCAAATTCACACCATAGGATAATGATGAATAATAACTATCACTACATGCATATTTGGCTGGTGGAAAAGCTCTATGGTTATAATGTTTTTGCGAAAAGCCAATTTTCCCTACTTCAAAGGAATATATTTTTTTAACTACAAAGTTTGTTGAAAACATTGAGAAGGTTCCTCCTACTAAATCCCAAATTAATAATCATCAACCCAACAAATTAATTAATTAGAGTGATGAGATCAACATGATAATCCAAGAACCAGATACTCAAGATGTCCATAACCGGGGACATAGCTAACCGTGATTAGTTTGTACACTCTGCAGAGGTTTGTACACTTTTCCCACAAGACTCAATCTCCTCCGTTGGATTTCTCGCACTTCATGGTGTTTGAGAAACGGATGACCGAGACACAGTCTTTCAGAAACATTAACTCTAACCCTGGGTAGACAGTACCAACCTACAACCCCTACATCTGCTAGCCTACCACTGGAAGAGGTCATGCAACTTACTCAACTATGCTAGAGCCCATAATAGCTTGTGGCTGCACACGGAAGTTTCTAGCATGAATAATATTATGATCCCTTTGAGCTTGGGTGGCGAGCCATAGGATGATCACACGGGTCCTTCGGGATATCCTAGTACAACACTGGATTCTCCAGGTGCCCGCAACCAATCCACCCAGATGTGTATTAAAGAAGCCACCTTAAGTTGAACCATTAAGTAAACAATCTCACATCTATGATGGAATACACTCACACCCATTCCACGTCTACGAGCATAGCATGGCAATATAAGCATAACATAATAATAATTCCCAAGGTTTGAATGCAGGGCAATAGGCTCCTACCTCAGCAACTACTTCCCAATACACACATGTTATCAATCTTACTCATGCAATGTTTGAGGGTTGAAACTAATGCATAAAAACTGGGTAATGAAAAGTATGATCAAAGTGTGAACTTGCTTGTACTGTTGATGAAGATGATTCATACTCAAAACTCTTGATAGTTTTACTCGTCACACTCCGTTCAATCTATCGAGAGCAAGCAATAGTAACCACACATAAGCACTCACTCAAAAGATCAAAAAGAACGAAGAAGACACTTCGGAAAACATCAAAACCAAGCAAATAACTCTTGCAACTAAAACAATTTCTAACAGTACCAAAATTATGTGAATGTGGTCTTATCAGAAAGTTTAGGTCAAGAGCTTTAATTTGCAAAAAGAATCAACTAAATCGGAGTTATGAAACTCAAGTTATGAACAAAAGAAGTTTGAATACAAATCCATTCTAATTCAAATTTTAGAACTTTCAAAAACATGTTTAAGTTGTTTTACTGGATAGAGGGGATCATAACAAAGAAGTTGGCGTTGGTTTCGTTGGATTTGGACAAACGAGCGAAAAGTTGTGAAGGTTTGAAGTCTAGGGGTTAACTTGTAAAATAAAGTAATTGCATCTAAGTCCCTGGCTAGAAATTAAAAAGAAATAGGAAAATCTGTCGAGCGAATGCTCGCTGCAGAATGCTAACGAACGAAAACCGTTCGCTACGAACCCTAACTAACGAATCGTTCACTAAATAACCGGATTGGGAAAAAACGGAAAAACAAAAGGAAAACCGGGACGGTTTTGTACCGTTTCGGGGTGGTTTTCGGTGAAAAACCGGCGGCGGCGGTTTGGATCGATGGAGCGGCATCTCTGGCAAGGGCGGCGAGCTCTGGCGGCGAGGGGCTCGGGCGGCGACTCCAATGGCGAGTGGAAGCGGTAGCACGGCGGCGGCGAGGAGCGGCGCGGGGCGAGGGTGCGGTGCGGCGAGGCGCGGCAAGGCGGCGCGGCGCGGCGCGAGCAGGCGGCGGCGGGAGCAGAGGGAGAGGTGGACCCCGGGGCGGCGACTTTATAGGGAAGGGGAGGAGGTGGCCTTGGACGAGGGGGCGGCCGGTGGCGGGGCGGCGCCAGCTCCGGGAGGAGTCCTGGTCGGGGACGACGGGCGAGGCGGCGCGGATCTGGGCCTTGGCCTGGCTTCTGCTGGGCCGGCCCAGTCGGCGGCGGAAGATTATTTTTTTAAACAGAGAGAAAAAGAAAATAAAACGAAAATAAAATAAAATATTACATAGGCATATAATATATCAAAATTTTCAGAAAAATATTTCCTACAACCTGAACATTTTTCTAGAATCAAGTAAAATACACACAAATTCTAATAAAACAAAGAGTGCTACTGCTATAATAAAACCTCATAAAAATCATTTTTAAAATACCAAAATGATTTCAAATTTATTTCTCTCCAATTTTCTGATGTAGGGAATCATTTTACCCTATTTTCCATATAATTTTTTGGAGAAAAATAATTTGAATAAAACCCAAATAACTCCAAATTGACAATAATTTCAAAAGGACTTTGAATTTGATCCTTTTAAACTCCCAACTCATATTTCATATGTTTTGAAGAAGTCATTTTATCTTCTCTCATGAAAATCATTGAGTTGCATGAAGTTTATGAATTGGAAAATCTTTCCGAATGAAATTCAAATCTTTTCGAAACCTTTTTCATTTATTTAAATGGAAGAAGTCATGTCATCTTCTCTTCGGGGTTTTGTGATGAAAAGTATTTGAATTCACGGAGATTAGAAAGCAAAGATGAAAGTTTGGGAAAGTCATTTCATTCCCTCTCA
Source organism: Aegilops umbellulata (assembly GCA_032464435.1). Lineage (NCBI taxonomy): Eukaryota > Viridiplantae > Streptophyta > Magnoliopsida > Poales > Poaceae > Aegilops > Aegilops umbellulata. The sequence goes on from CP136057.1 coordinate 361,918,497, forward strand.
TTTAACTTTCAAAAGTTTTCGAATTTCACTCAAATTCACACAATCAACCAAATCTATCTATTTATTATAACATTCCAAAATTTAGAATTTTGGAATGTTACAATTGGCTAGTTGTCACTTGGGAGCCTCCGTCAAGATTGAGGAGTTGAACAAAGGAGTTTGTAAGGGCAAGGAGATCTCCTACTTCGTGAAGATCTACCCGAGTGAGGCAAGTCCTTCGTGGGCGATGACCATGGTGGGATAGACAAGGTTGCTTCTTCATGGACCCTTTGTGGGTGGAGCCCTCCGTGGACTCGCGCAACCGTTACCATTCGTGGGTTGAAGTCTCCGTTAACGTGGATGTACGATAGAACCACCTATCGGAACCACGGATAAAAAATCTCCGTGTTAACATTGCGTTTACTCCCTCAAACTCCTCCCTTTATCTTCATATGCAATTGTTTTACATTCCGCTGCTTGATACGTCTCCAACGTATCTATAATTTTTTATTGCTCCATGCTATATTATCTACTGTTTTGGACAATATTGGGCTTATTATCCACTTTTATATTATTTCTGGGACTAACCTATTAACCGGAGGCCTAGCCCAGAATTGCTGTTTTTTACCTATTTTAGTGTTTCGAAGAAAAGGAATATCAAACGGAGTCCAATTGACCTGAAACTCCACAGAACTTATTTTTGGACCAGAAGAAGCCCACAGAGTACCGGAGTTGCACCTGGGGAGTCCCGGGCTGCCCACGAGGGTGGGGGGCGCGCCCCCTGCCTCGTGGATAGCCCGGAGGTCCACCGATGTACTTCTTCCGCCTATATATCTCCATATACCCTAAAAACTTCGAGGAACAGAATAGATCGGGAGTCCCGCCGCCGCAAGCCTCTGTAGCCACCAAAAACCAATCGGGACCCTGTTCTGGCACCCTGCAGGAGGGGGGGAACCCTCACCGGTGTCCATCTTCATCATCCCGGCGCTCTCCATGACGAGGAGGGAGTAGTTCACCCTCGGGGCCGAGGGTATGTACCAGTAGCTATGTGTTTGATCTCTCTCTCTGTCTCTCGTGTTCTTGAGGTGATACGCTCTTGATGTGCCCGAGCTTTGCTATTATAGTTGGATCTTATGTTTCTTCTCCCCCTCTACTCTCTTGTAATGGATTGAGTTTTCCCTTTGAAGTTATCTTATCGGATTGAGTCTTTAAGGATTTGAGAACACTTGATGTATGTCTTGCCGTGCGTATCTGTGGTGACAATGGGATATCACGTGATTCACTTGATGTATGTTTTGGTGATCAACTTGCGGGTTCCGCCCATGAACCTATGCATAGGGGTTGGCACACGTTTTCGTCTTGATTCTCCGGTAGAAATTTTGGGGCACTCTTTGAGGTTCTATGTGTTGGTTGAATAGATGATTCTGAGATTGTGTGATGCATATCGTACAATCATACCCACGGATACTTGAGGTGACATTGGAGTATCTAGGTGACATTAGGGTTTTGGTTGATTTGTATCTTAAGGTGTTATTCTAGTATGAACTCTAGGGTTGTTTGTGACACTTATAGGATAGCCCAACAGATTGATTGGAAAGAATAACTTTGAGGTGGTTTCGTACCCTACCATAATCTCTTCATTTGTTCTCCGCTATTAGTGACTTTAGAGTGACTCTTTGTTGCATGTTGAGGGATAGTTATATGATCCAACTATGTTATTATTGTTGAGAGAACTTGCACTAGTGAAAGTATGAACAGTAGGCCTTGTTTCCTATCATTGCAATACCATTTACGCTCACTTTTGTCATTAGTTACCTTGCTGTTTTTATATTTTCAGATTACAAAAACCTATATCTACTATCCATATTGCACTTGTATCACCATCTCTTCGCCGAACTAGTGCACCTATACAATTTACCATTGTATTGGGTGTGTTGGGGACACAAGAGACTCTTTGTTATTTTGTTGCAGGGTTGCTTGAGAGAGACCATTTTCATCCTACGCATCCCATGGATTGATAAACCTTAGGTCATACACTTGAGGGAAATTTGCTACTGTCCTACAAACCTCTGCACTTGGAGGCCCAACAACGTCTACAAGAAGAAGGTTGTGTAGTAGACATCAAGCTCTTTTCTGGCGTCGTTGCCGGGGAGGCTAGGTAAGCAGCACTCACACCCCGTCAACTAAGCTCTTTTCTGGCGCCGTTTCCAGGGAGGTGAGTGCTTGAAGGTATATCTTTAGATCTTGCAATCGAATCTTTTTGTTTCTTGTTTTAGCACTAGTCAGTTTATAAAAGTAAATAACAAAAAAAGGAATTGAGTTTACCTCTTACGCTTCATCTTTTTAATATCTTTCGTGAGTATGATGGAAAGGAAAATTGTGCCAAAGTGTTAGAAGAAGAATGCATTAAAATGTTTGGCACTAAATCTTTGTATGATGAGCATGATTGCAATGTTGTTAGTATGAACTCCTTGAATATACATGGTACTAATGATGATTGCACTAGTTATGATGAAAATGTCTCCTATAAACATGTCAATTTTTGTGGAGTGCATTGGGTTTGCAAGTACGCACCAAATAGGGAAGATAGGTATTGCGAGAGGCATAAGTACTTAGAAACTAAATGGTTTCAAGAAATGCTAAATGTTAGTGCTGAAAATTTAAGACATCTTAGCCGTACTTGTGAACTTTGCAATGAACATGGTCATTTAAATATCAAATGCAAATTGTTTCATGATCGAATCATGTCCAAAAATTGTGATGACTTGATTTCCCTTGCGCATTATAATGAACTAAGTTTGCTTTTGGGTTATGAAGAATTGAAACGTCAAACTAAGCATATTCCAGAATATAACCTCAAGAAATTCCTCGATATTGATCTAGAAGAAATTTATATGTATTGTGTGGTGAATTGCATTGAAAATCCTTATATTGCCAATTACATAAAGAAAGGAAAACAAATAGAAGATAAAGAGAATACTAACGAAAGGGAAGAGACCTCCCAATATTCTTCTATTATTTCTTATGATGAATCAGGTAACAAGGAGGAGTCTTCTATTCAACCAATCTCATTAATAAGGAGATCCAAAAAGAGGATTGAACCCACACATGAGGTGAAGAAGAAGAAAAGAAAAAGGAAGAGAGGTAAAAAGGTATCTCTCCCAAATAAGGTTGCTCCTATTATTGTTGTGCCTCATGAAAATTAAGATGATACACTTGATGATGATCTCGTTATGCCTATTGCTTGTTGTGATGATTATATTGGGAAGATAATGATACTTCTTATGATCTTGAAAATCTTTTTGGCACTTGCTTGGAAGAATATAATAATTGCTATACTATTGGTGCTATCTATACTATTAATGATGAGAGTGATTATGCTTATGATATGAAAAGGCCCAAGCTTGGGGAATCTATGGATGACATACTTGAGAATATATTTGCTGCAATGTTTGTCCCAAGCTTGGGGATGCTATGTTTAATAATGATGATATTTTTAATCTCCCAAGTTTTTATATGCAAATTTATAATGATGATAGCATGCCTTCTACGTATGATGATTATATTGATGAAAGTGGGTTTGGAAGAGTGTCAACTTTAGGAAGTAATGATCCCACTATTTTGGAGGATGTTGAATCTTATAATATTTATGAAAGTGGATTTGGAGAGGTCATGACTTTGTTTAGTGATGTATCCACTATTTCGGAAGAGGTTTCAATTGATTATGATGAGAACAAAGTTGCTACTTATGATGATTATTGTGATGAAACTTACGCTATAAAAAGTAGTGATGATTATATTTATAAAACTTGTCATGATTATCGTTACCCTTTTTCTGAACATTACTGTCGGTGTCAAAACCGGCGGATCTCGGGTAGGGGGTCCCGAATTGTGCGTCTAGGCGGATGGTAACAGGAGACAAGGGACACGATGTTTTTACCCAGGTTCGGACCCTCTCGACGGAGGTAAAACCCTACTCCTGCTTGATTAATATTGATGATATGGGTAGTACAAGAGTTGATCTACCACGAGATCAGAGAGGCTAAACCCTAGAAGCTAGCCTATGGTATGATTGTTGTTGTTCTACGGACTACACCCTCCGGTTTATATAGACACCGGAGGGGGCTAGGGTTACACAGAGTCGGTTACAAGGAAGGAGATCTACATATCCGTACTGCCAAGCTTGCCTTCCACGCCAAGGAGAGTCCCATCCGGACACGGGATGAAGTCTTCAATCTTGTATCTTCATAGTCCAACAGTCTGGCCAAAGGTTATAGTCTGGCTGTCCGGATACCCCCTAATCCAGGACTCCCTCAGTAGCCCCTGAACCAGGCTTTAATGACGATGAGTCCGGCGCGCAGATTGTCTTCGGCATTGCAATGCGGGTTCCTCCTCCGAATACTTCATAGAAAAATTTGAACACGAGGATCGTGTCCGGCTCTGCAAAACAAGTTCCACATACCACCGTATAGAGAATAATATTTCCACAAATCTAATCTGCTGACGTATTCCGTAATGTGACATCACACCATAGCCAAGCCCTTATGCGAATTGTTTTTTACAGCCAACCTCAGCATGTTTCGCGAGGCGGTTTCCTTGGCATGTCTTGTCGAAGCAGAGATCGTGTCCCCTTTATTTTTGGGATTCTCATCAACACAGACGTGGGTAACCCAATCGTGCCCGTTGGTATGTCCCCTCGATCAAAGGTAAGTCCCAAACGGTCACAGGGAGGGCTCTTGGTATTCAACCTCTCCATAAAGAGACCAAGGCCTTACTCTTTTCTTTCGATCTCAATCGAATCCGCCTCCCGCCTCGAGTTCCAGCACCCGAAGCTTCAGATTCAGGCGCTTCGGACCTTCGATTATGTCCGGATCCAACCTTCAAGGCCGATGGATGCCTTCCTCCGTCATGGAGGAAAACGTACTAAAGCTAAGGGAGGCCAGGTACTTGATCGGCAAAATCCCGCATAGGCTGCCTGCTCAAGGGCAGGTTATTCCCACTCCTAAGCCTGGCGAGAGCATCGTGTTTGTGTCTCACTTCCTCCGAGGGCTAGGCTTTGCGCTGGATCCCTTCGTGAGGGAGCTCATGTTCTATTATAGGCTGGACTTCCACGACTTAGCTCCGGAGTCTATCCTCCACATTGCGTCGTTCATCGTCGTGTGCGAAGCCTTCCTCCGTATTACCCCTCACTTCGGACTGTGGCTCAAGACCTTTAAAGTGGAGCCGAAGACGGTCGAGGGACAACACGCAGAGTGCGGAGGCGTTGTAATAAGCAAAAATGCTAACGCCCCATGGCCCGAGGGCTCTTTCCAAGAGGAGTCCAGCTTATGGCAACAAGAGTGGTTTTATATCATAGCTCCCAGGGGTACCAAGTGGGTGGCTCAACTTGTTTTTTGCTCGGGTCCCCCGCCATGACTAATGTCATGGGTCAACAAGGGGCTAGACTGGGGGCCAGTAAAGGATGTGCCCATATTGCAGAGCCGCATCCGAGATCTCCTGGAGAGAGATGTCAGTCTGGTCGTGGTGACGTAGGTCATGTTAATTCGCCGAGTCCTGCCCTACAAACGTCGTCCCCTCTGCATGTGGGAGTTCAATTCGGAGGGATCGCGAGCTCTTCAACATTTCCTTGGCATGACGCCCACGGAGATGTACAAATTGTTCTTCGGATCTCAAATAATGTGTCCGGACTCTACTGAGGACGTAGGTCTGAGCTGCAATCGTCCGGATACCCAAGTAAGTAGCCCTGTGCCCGAACACGCCATCCGTTTATTTATCACAACATTGCCCTTAAAAAGAGCTATTCTTGAACCAGGAGTGGATAGTGAAGGCAAAGTTGATCAGGTGTCCGGCCCCCCTTCCTGAGACCTCACCAGATCACGTGTTAACCAGGATGTTGGAGATCACGCCTTCAGAAGAAAATGAAGGGGGAACAAGGAAGCTACTGCCTCCACAGAGGAGGTTTTCCGGAAGGGAGGAATCGAAAATTCCTCTCCTCAGGGGAAGAAGAGGACCGCCTCTGAAGACTCGGAGACAATGATCTCAAAGCGGGGGAAGAAATCTTCGCCAGAGGGTCCTGTGCCGGGGGATACCCCGACCGTACTATGCCCTCAAGGGGATCAGCCCTCCACCGAGTCGTAAGTAAAAGGGTGTTTAATAATGAGAGAAGTCCTTGCTTTACTCATGAGGAAAATAACCGGAAATTTACCTTGTAGTTCGGATCTTAGCCCTTCTCAGCAGAGCTCGTCTTTAGGGGATCTTCTTCCAGAGGTGATGGAGAGCGGAACGCTCCCCCCTGCCATACCGCCTCATGAGGCGGGCGACCCCGAGGTGTCGTCGCGGAGGGTTTCTCCTGATCCGGCAAGGCCGGAACGTAGTCATATGGCCACCCGCCCTCCGTGTCCGGCTTTTGAAAAAAGCAATCGAACAAGTCCGGCACCGCCTGGTGCATGGTCTGAGGTACTGAAGGATCTGCTAGGGCGGGCGTCTATCTCAGAAGAGCATCGTGCGTTGATGGGTACGGTAATTGAAAGGGTTTCGTCCGCGGAGAGCATGTTGCATGAAGCTGCCATGAGTTTACTGACAGGTTTTGAGGTACGTGAAATGATGTAACTTTTGACAATACCACATACTTTAAGATGCGCCCTATGTAGATAGTAGCCCCTGAGACTCTGGGTGCTGTTGAAGACGACGACACGCAGAGGATCATAGTCCCAGCTATAATTTTGTCGCCTTCAATTGCAGGTGGCGAAGTGTCCGGTGGCCAGTCGGACTGATGAATTTGCCGAGTTAAAGCGGCAGCTTGACGTGGCAGATGCCGACATCGTGCTTGTCAACAAGCAGCTTGACGAGGCACAAGGTATGTAATTTCTCCGGAGACACATGGTAAGAGGAGCATGATGCCAGTATCTTATAATGTGTGTGCTAATGCAGATGGGGCTGAAGCCATGGAGAACCTTCGGGCAGAGCTTGCCCGAGTCAAAGAACAAGCCAGAAAAAGCGATGCGGCTGCCCTAAAGGCGGTTGAGGAGCTAAAAGCCAAACAGGCTGCTCACTGCCAAAGCAAGGAGGAGATGGCCAAGATGGCTGTGAAGTTGAAGAACGCTGCTGACCGTTGCAAGCTGCTTGAAAAGGAAGATCAGGCGAAGCGGACAGACCTGGAGGAGGCCACGATGGCGGCCAAGGATACTCGTTCTGCAATGAGAGCGTTGAAGGAGGAGCTGCGTCAAGCCGGAGATATCGCGGCTGGGAAGCCCTTTATGCTGCGGATGAAGTTCGGAGATCCTAATTATGCTCCTTTGGACTGGATGTGGAGTTCTGCGGATGCATATCTGGATTTAGCAGCGAGCGCTGCTGATGCGGCCGAACACTTTCGTGATCAAAAGGATCGCGAAGTGGAAAGGCTATCCTGGTCACAATTCAACAAACCAGAGCGTCCGCTTCCATTGACTGATCGGCTGGCCGAATGGGCCGAGCTGAATAGATTGTCCGGACTTGCCATGAGATATGTCGTGGATCATCTGTGGCCGGAAAGGCCAAAGCTGAATAGTTATTTTAGCTTGGTGCAGCAGTTCCTTGGTGCGGTGCCGCATATCAACGCGATGAAGAGGTCAGCATGTGTGGAGGGTGCGCGGATGGCCCTTGCCCGTGTCAAGACATACTGGGCAGAGATGGAGGCTACCGCCATTGCAGCCCAAGATTCGGACGAAAGCCGAGTACCTGCCGAGCACTACTTTTCAGAAAGTTCTGGAGGGTGCTCGTGCGATAGAGGCGCAGTGCTCGAAGAATATTATGTTCTAATAACATGTATTCTCATTGAAAACAATGTTTTGCTGAAATGTAAATGATATTTTATACTTGTGCCTACAAGAATTATAATACCTCCTGCGCGGCCGTTTGTGTATATATATATATAACATGAAAGATGGCAGTCGTCGGCTTCAGCCCCCATGCATATAATGTGGGGGTGTTCGCAGAAGACGCATTTTCACACTTGATCCAACGTCTTGGTCCATTAAGGAGGTGATAGCGCAGCGAACTAGGCAATCGGACTATAATGCTTTATCACTTTCACTTAGCCATAGGAGTTTGACAGTGGGGCTACTATATAGCCCATGGTGGCGCCGCGCTCACCCGAATTCGGGGCGCGTGTGTGCCTGGCCGGGAAACGGACCTTCGTTAAGGAGGAGGAATCCCGAAGATTCCACTAGGTCATTGAGTGGTTGACCAGTCTCACGCTATATCATGATAGTTAGTTTTCGGCTTTCTCTACTGAGGTGCTCGCCTGGCCGAACCGGGACACAATCACAGTAATTCTCCTGGTGCCGCCTTAGCCGATAGAGCGGAACGTAAGGCAGCAAAACACAGGACCCGGGCAAACCCAACATTTGACCAAAGACATGATTTGGAGCTGATGCATATAAGGCCAAACTCGCGACGCCGAACACTCCCTAAGGTATTATGTCTTTGTGATTTTAAACGGGCTGAACAATGCCCTTTGTAATAAGCCCCTGGTGTCTAGGTACGTGCATTATTCTGACGTGGCCACATGCCAAGACGCCAGCCTCCTTCTCAGTTGTGCTGGGAATCCGGGGGATGTGTATCAACAGGAGACAGTAAAAAAGGTTTACGCAAGGTCTTAATCTAAAAAGAATCCTTGGAACGGGTCCCTGCTGCACGCCTACGCATGTGTCTCCGTTGTGCCGTATCCTGGACGGGTGTAGCACGGTGTTCATTTGTAAAAGAGAGGAACTTAGTTGAAAAAGTAGTCGTGCAAAATGTATGTTATACTAAATAAAAAAGTATAATTCAAGATGGTAAAATTGAGCCTTATTGTCGCTTGTTTTACAAGCGTGAAGCCCCTTGTTAGGGGTATACAACTATTAAACCTTTATCAATTATATGGTTACGCCGAACTCGTCTAGCCGTGTCCGTGGTCTTAACGACCTGTTAGATGCTTTGGTTGGTGAAGCCGTTTTAGTGTGTGGCTGCCAAGGCAGCCGCACAGTCTTCCGCAAGGATGGCAATTTTACCCATGGGTACGGGTACCCACGGGTACTGTACCCGCATGGGCAGGGTATGGGCACAATTTTATACCCACGGGTAGTACCCATACCCTACCTGTTAATTCATGGGTAGGGCACGGGTATAGCCTTTTACCCCTGGATATACCCATGCCCTACCCATTTAATACCAACATGTGAATCTTACCCATGATTCACAATCACAAGTGTACCTATGTTAAAGTTCCTGTTGTGAGTTTATGAACCTATGTTAAAGTTTTTACCAATTGTCAATTTAAATTGAGATAATTTTCATGTACTCGGATATTTGTTATTGAGTTGAGATCAATTGTTTTTTGTCAAATGTACTATAGATGAATGTAAAATTGTGAATAACTTGTGTACTGTTTGATCTACCCGTTGGGTACCTAATGGGTATGGGTACCCGTCAGGTATGGGTACAGGTAAAGTATCATACCCACGGGTACGAGTATGGGTAGAATTTTGTACCCATTAACTACACGGGTATGGGTATGGTATTTCTCTACCCGCCCCATACCCTACCCATTGCCATCCTTAGTCTTCCGCGCGCGAGGAGCGCTCAATATTTCCCTTTAATGAAATGATGCCTCGTGGGCCAGGCATCTTAAGCGTGAGAGACGCATAATGCGGTATTGCGTTAAAGCGGGCGAAAGCTTCGCGTCCCAGTAGTGCTTGATAACCACTTTTAAATGGAGCGATGTGGAAGGTTATCTTTTCGCTACGGAAGTTATCGGGGGAGCCAAACATAACTTCTAGTAGGAGGGAGCCCGTGCAATGGGCTTCTGGGCATGGCGTTACTCCTTTAAAGTAAGTATGGCTATGGCTAATTTTTGTTGGGTCCATTCCCATTTTGCGGACTGTGTCCTGATATATCAGGTTTAAACTACTGTCGCCATCCATCAGGACTCGTGTAAAGTGGTATCCGTCAATTCGGGTCTAGCACCAAGGCAGCCCATCCTGCGTGCCGGATACTTGCAGAGTAATCCCGATGGTCGAAGGTGATCGGTTTGGACGACCAGTGGCGGTCCGTTGTGATAGGCCATAGGGCACGTATCTCTATGGGCGCCACTTCGTTTCTCCCCTTTGTCACGTGTAGCACGTTTACTGTTTTGACTTCTTGTGGGAATTTCTTCTGTTCCCCAGTCCTTTGTTTGCGGGGTTGGTCATCGTCTTCACTTGGAGTATCCAGCCCCTTGTGTTCAGCGTTGAGTTTGCCGGATTGCTTGAAGACCCAACATTCTCTCTGAGTATGATTTGCGGGCTTATCAGGGGTGCTGTGGATTTGACATAACTTGTCCGGAATTTTGTTTAGGCTGGACAGTTCGTCCCTATTGTCTTTGAGAGGCAGCTTTTGCTGACCCCGCCGAGAGCTTTTGAATCCGGCGTTTACTGCCGTGCTCTTCGGGCTGTTTTCCTTATTCCGGCGCTGGTTTTGCCTGCGTCGTGGCTTCCCGTTCTCGTCCCTGACTTTGGATGTACTTGGGTCGCTGGTGCTGCATCTTGCCAACCAGCTGTCCTCGCCCGCGCAAAAGCGGGTCATGAGGCTTGTTAGTGCAGCCATTGTTCTTGGCTTTTCTTGGCCGAGGTGTTTGGCGAGCCATTCATCTTGAACGCTGTGTTTAAAAGCTGCTAAGGCTTCGCGTCCGGACAGTCGACTATTTGGTTCTTTTGAGTAAGAAATCTGTTCCAAAGCTTTCGGGCTGACTCTCCGGGCTGTTGAGTTATATGACTTAAATCGTCTGCATCCGGTGGTCGGACATAGGTCCCTTGAAAATTTGCCCGAAAAGCGTCCTCAAGTTCTTCCCAACTTCCAATGGTGTTTTTGGGGAGGCCTTTGAAGCCAATGCCAGGCTGGCCCTTTGAGCTTGAGGGGTAAGTACTTTATGGCGTGGAGGTCGTCTCCTCTAGCCATGTGGATATGGAGGATATAATCCTCAATCCAGACCCCAGGGTCTGTCGTTCCGTCGTATGCCTCTATGTTTACGGGTTTGAATACCTCTGGAAATTTATGGTCCAGCACCTCATCGGTGAAACATAGGGGGGGTGTGGCACCCCTGTATTTGGGTGTACCATGGTGTTCGGATTTTTGTTGCGTTGCATTGCTTGCTGGAGTGTGCTTTCTTGGCCCGTAGATAGATCTGGTTGGGCCGTCCTTTTGATGCGCGTCCTCATGTGGATCGCGTGCTGGCCTGTGTGCGGCATTGTTTGCCGCTCTATGTTGGCCATGAGGTCATCTATCTGACCGGATGGCTGCTTTGTTTTTTGATTGCGGGGGATCTAAGGCTTCCTCATCAAATTCAGGCAGTAGCTTTCGCTTCGGGTAGCTTTTTGTGTGGCGACTGCCACCATATTTGTCTGCGGTGTTGAGTACTTTGCTCCATCTGATTCTGAGTGCGTCTTCCGCAGTCTTGAGCTTCCGCTTCTGCTTTTTCAGGCTACGCGCAGTGGCGACGAGCCTTTATGGAGGCTTTTCTGCTCCAGGAGCTTGTCCGGTGTGAGGTCATTCGGACTGTTGTCTTCGTCGGAGACGTGTTGTTCGGTTTGATTATCCGTGTTGCCCTGGTCGGACGGTTGTTCAATGCCATGTTCGTCGTCCGCCGACTTACCCTGCTATATGGCTGGGTCTGTAAGACCATTGTTTCTGGCGAGGCGGGGTTTGGAGCGGCGCTTACGCCGCCGCTTTGACTGCTTTTCGAGGGAACGATCCTTCACTGCGTCCTTCCATTCCTTGTCGTTGTTTCCTTTGGGTGTGTCCACCATGTATACATCGCGGGATGAGGTGGCTGTCCAATGCCCTGTGGGCAGTGGTTCCTATTCGTCTCCTACATCGTCGTCCATATCATCGATGTCTTCGGAGTCGAAGTCGAGCATGTCGGTCAAATCATCAACAGTGGCTACGTAATGGGTGGTGGGTGGGCGCCGAATTTGTTCGTCATCCGCATCCCAATCTTGCCGGTCATAATCCGGCCAGGACTCTCCTAACAAGGAGAGAGACCTCCGTGAATTCAGTATGTCGCCAAAGGGCGAGTGCTGAAAGATATCCGCGGCGGTGAATTCCATGATCGGCGCCCAATCGGATTCGATTGGAAGGGGCGCGGGTGGTTCGGAGTCCGGAGGAGAGTCTGGCAATGTGGAGTCATGGGCCTCGCGAAGGGTAAGGCTGGTGTTCGGCTCAATCGCCGTTGAGTCTGCGGCCTCCGTGGCGGGGTCTAACCGCCCGCCCACGGATGGCGCAATTGGCTCCGAATTGGGAGTCGGAGTGGTTGCTGGTGCGATCTCCTGAACACTGTTTGGCGGCAGAGCTAAATCGTGCCCATCGTAACAGTGCGACGCACTCGGCCGGGGTTCGAATCCGTCGAAGATCAAGTCTCCGTGGATGTCGGCAACGTAGTTTAAGCTTCCAAACCTGGCCTGATGGCCAGGGGCGTAACTTTCAATCTGCTCCAGATGGCCAGGCGAATTGGCCCCAGTGCAAAGCCGCCGAATAAGAAGATCTGTCCGGGGTAAAAAGTCTCACCCTGGACTGCATCGCTATCGATGATTGAAGGAGCCATCAAGCCTAATGATGATGACATAGAGGAACTCTCAATGAAAGCACCAATGTCGGTGTCAAAACCGGCGGATCTCGGGTATGGGGTCCCAAACTGTGCGTCTAGGCGGATGGTAACAGGAGACAAGGGACATGATGTTTTTACCCAGGTTCAGGCCCTCTCGATGGAGGTAAAACCCTACTCCTGCTTGATTAATATTGATGATATGGGTAGTACAAGAGTTGATCTACCACGAGATTAGAGAGGCTAAACCCTAGAAGCTAGCCTATGGTATGATTGTTGTTGTTCTACGGACTACACCCTCCGGTTTATATAGACACCCGAGGGGGCTAGGGTTACACAGAGTCGGTTACAAGGAAGGAGATCTACATATCCGTACTGCCAAGCTTGCCTTCCACGCCAAGGAGAGTCCCATCCGGACACGGGACGAAGTCTTCAATCTTGTATCTTCATAGTCCAACAGTCCGGCCAAAGGTTGTAGTCCGGCTGTCCGGATACCCCCTAATCCAGGACTCCCTCAATTACTCTTTTAATGTGGAAACAATTTATAGTATTCAAGTCTCTTATGATACTCCCACTGTTCCGAATGAGAAGAATTTTGCTTCTGTTTAGATGTGGTTTTATATTTTAATTAGTGTTTGTGCCAAGTAGAACCTTTGGGAAGACTTGGGTGAAGTCTTTATGATCTTGCTGTAAAAAACAGAAACTTTAGCGCTCACGATATTAGCTACAACTTTTTACTAGAGAGTGCTATTTAGTTTATTCTTTTTGCAGATGATCACTAGACAAATTCCTCAGGTCCACCAATTTATTTTAGAATTTTTGGAGTTTCAGAAGTTTGCATTAGTTACAGATTACTACAGACTGTTCTGTTTTTGACAGATTCTGTTTTTCGTGTGTTGTTTGCTTATTTTGATGACTCTATGGCTAGTAAAATAGTTTATAAACCATAGAGAAGTTGGAGTACAGTAGTTTTAACACCAATATAAATAAATAATGAGTTCATTACAGTACCTTGAAGTGGTGTTTTGTTTTCTTTCGCTAACGGAGCTTACGAGTTTTCTGTTAAGTTTTGTGTTGTGAAGTTTTCATGTTTTGGGTAAAGATTCAATGGACTATGGAATAAGGAGTGGCAAGAGCCTAAGCTTGGGGATGCCCAAGGCACCCCAAGGTAATATTCAAGGATAACCAAGAGCCTAAGCTTGGGGATGCTCCGGAAGGCATCCCCTCTTTCGTCTACTTCCATCGGTAACTTTACTTGGAGCTATATTTTTATTCACCACATGATATGTGTTTTGCTTGGAGCGTCTTGTATTATTTGAGTCTTTGCTTTTTAGTTTACCACAATCATCCTTGCTGTACACACCCTTTGAGAGAGCCATACATGATATGGAATTTGATAGAATACTCTATGTGCTTCACTTATATCTTTTGAGCTATATAGTTTTGCTCTAGTGCTTCACTTATATCTTTTAGAGCACGGTGGTGGATTTGTTTTATAGAAACTATTGATCTCTCATGCTTCACTTAGATTATGTTGAGAGTCTTAAATAGCATGGGAATTTTCTTAATAATCTTAATATGCTTGGTATTCAAGATTTGTAAAACTTTCTTTTGAGTGTGTTGAATACTAAGAAAAGTTTGATGCTTGATGATTGTTTTGAGATATGGAGGTAATAATATCAAAGTCGTGCTAGTTGAGTAGTTGTGAATTTGAGAAATGCTTGTGTTGAAGTTTGCAAGTCCCGTAGCATGCACGTATGGTAAACGTTATGTAACAAATTTGAAACACGAGGTGTTCTTTGATTGTCCTCCTTATGAGTGGCGGTCGGGGACGAGCGATGGTGTTTTCCTACCAATCAATCCCCCTAGGAGCATGCGCGTAGTGCTTGGTTTTTTATGACTTATAGATTTTTGCAATAAGTATATGAGTTCTTTATGACTAATGTTGAGTCCATGGATTATACGCACTCTCACCCTTCCATCATTGCTAGCCTCTTCGGTACCGTGCACTGCCCTTTCTCACATCAAGAGTTGGTGCAAACTTCGCCGATGCATCCAAAACCCGTGATATGATATGCTCTTTCACACATAAACCTCCTTATATATTCCTCAAAACATCCACCATACCTACCTATTATGGCATTTCCATAGCCATTCCGAGATATATTGCCATGCAACTTTCCACCACTCCGTTCATCATGACACCTTCATCATTGTCATATTGCTTAGCATGATCATGTAGTTGACATAGTATTTGTGGCAAAGCCACCATTCATAATTTTTTCATACATGTCACTCTTGATTCATTGCATATCCCGGTACACCGCCGGAGGCATTCAAATAGAGTCATACTTTGTTCTAGTATCGAGTTGTAATCATTGAGTTGTAAATAGATAGAAGTGCGATGATCATCATTTAATAGAGCATTGTCCCAATAAAAAAAAGAGAAAGGCCAAAAGAAAAAAAAAGAAGGCCCATAAAAATATATAAGAAGGGACAATGCTACTATCCTTTACCACACTTGTGATTCAAAGTAGCACCATAATCTTCATGATAGAGAGTCTCTTGTTTTGTCACTTTCATATACTAGTGGGAATTTTTCATTATAGAACTTGGCTTGTATATTCCAACAATGGGCCTCCTCAAGTGCCCTAGGTCTTCGTGATCAAGCAAGTTGGATGCACACCCACTTAGTTTCTTTTGTTGAGCTTTCATACATTTATAGCTCTAGTGCATCCGTTGCATGGCAATCCCTACTCCTTGCATCAACATCAATCGATGGGCATCTCCATAGCTCGTTGATTAGACTCGCTGATGTGAGACTTTCTCCTTTTTGTCTTCTCCACATAACCCCCATCATCATATTCTATTCCACCCATAGTGCTATGTCCATGGCTCGCGCTCATATATTGCGTGAAAGTTTATAAGTTTGAGATTACTAAAGTATGAAACAATTGCTTGGCTTGTCATCGGGGTTGTGCATGATGAGAGCATTCTTGTGTGACGAAAATGGAGCATGACTAAACTATATTATTTTGTAGGGATGAACTTTCTTTGGCCATGTTATTTTGAGAGGACATAATTGCTTAGTTGGTATGCTTGAAGTATTATTATTTTTATGTCAACATGAACTTTTGTCTTGAATCTTTCGGATCTGAATATTCATACCACAATTAAAAAGAATTACATTGAAATTATGCCAAGTAGCACTCCGCATCAAAAATTATCTTTTTTTATCATTTACCTACTCGAGGATGAGCAGGAATTAAGCTTGGGGATGCTTGATACGTCTCCAACGTATCTATAATTTTTTATTGCTCCATGCTATATTATCTACTATTTTGGACAATATTGGGCTTTATTATCCACTTTTATATTATTTTTGGGACTAACCTATTAACCGGAGGCCCAGCCCAGAATTGCTGTTTTTTGCCTATTTCAGTGTTTTGAAGAAAAGGAATATCAAACGGAGTCCAATTGACCTGAAACTCCAAGAAACTTATTTTTGGACCAGAAGAAGCCCACGGAGTACCGGAGTTGCACCAGGGGAGTCCCGGGCTGCCCACGAGGGTGGGGCCGCACCCACCCCCCTAGGGCGCGCCCCTGCCTCATGGACAGCCCGGAGGTCCACCGACGTACTTCTTCCGCCTATATATCTCCATATACCCTAAAAACTTCAGGGAACAGAATACATCGGGAGTTCCGCCGCCTCAAGCCTCTGTAGCCACCAAAAACCAATCAGGACCCTGTTCCGGCACCCTGCCGGAGGGGGGAACCCTCACCGGTGGCCATCTTCATCATCCCGGCGCTCTCCATGACGAGGAGGGAGTAGTTCACCCTCAGGGCTGAGGATATGTACCAGTAGCTATGTGTTTGATCTCTCTCTCTCTCGTGTTCTTGAGGTGATACGCTCTTGATGTGTCACGAGCTTTGCTATTATAGTTGGATCTTATGTTTCTTCTCCCCCTCTACTCTCTTGTAATGGATTGGGTTTTCCCTTTGAAGTTATCTTATCGGATTGAGTCTTTAAGGATTTGAGAACACTTGATGTATGTCTTGTCGTGCGTATCTGTGGTGACAATGGGATATCACGTGATTCACTTGATGTATGTTTTGGTGATCAACTTGCGGGTTCAGCCCATGAACCTATGCATAGGGGTTGGCACACGTTTTTGTCTTGATTCTCCGGTAGAAACTTTGGGGCACTCATTGAGGTTCTATGTGTTGGTTGAATAGATGAATCTGAGATTGTGTGATGCATATCGTATAATCATACCCACGGATACTTTAGGTGACGTTGGAGTATCTAGGTGACATTAGGGTTTTGGTTGATTTGTATCTTAAGGTGTTATTCTAGTATGAACTCTAGGGCTGTTTGTGACACTTATAGGAATAGCCCAACGGATTGATTGGAAAGAATAACTTTGAGGTGGTTTCGTACCCTACCATAATCTCTTTGTTTGTTCTTCGCTATTAGTGACTTTGGAGTGACTCTTTGTTGCATGTTGAGGGATAGTTATATGATCCAACTATGTTATTATTGTTGAGAGAACTTGCACTAGTGAAAGTATGAACCCTAGGCCTTGTTTCCTATCATTGCAATACCGTTTACGCTCACTTTTGTCATTAGTTACCTTGCTGTTTTTATATTTTCAGATTACAAAAACCTATATCTACTATCCATATTGCACTTGTATCACCATCTCTTCGCCGAACTAGTGCACCTATACAATTTACCATTGTATTGGGTGTGTTGGGGACACAAGAGACTCTTTGTTATTTGGTTGCAGGGTTGCTTGAGAGAGACCATCTTCATCCTACGCCTCCCACGGATTGATAAACCTTAGGTCATCCACTTGAGGGAAATTTGCTACTGTCCTACAAACCTCTGCACTTGGAGGCCCAACAACGTCTACAAGAAGAAGGTTGTGTAGTAGACATCACTGCTATACTCTTAGAATTGCATGTGTAGGTTGATTACTTGAGTTGTGCTAAGTTGCTAAAATCTGCCAAGACTTAAAATTGGGAAAAGGCTAGATTTTTATTTGGTCAAGTAGTCTAATCACCCCCCTCTAGACATACTTTCGATCCTACACACACCTCTATCTTTACCCTTTTTCTTAGTTTGATCATTTTGGTAATATCTTGATCTAGTAGAATAAAGTTTTAGTATGATCTAGTTTTGAGTCTTGCTTTATGATCCTTCTATATAACCGAGTCCGTGAGCTATATATAATAAAGATTAGTTTTGAGTCAAGGGCTTGATTATCTTGCTATGATCTTGAGGGAATAAAAGAAAGAATAAAAAGAATTAAAGAGATCATATTGATCTTATGGAGAGTAATGACTTCACATATACAAGAGTATGATGAATAAAAGTTGTTGAGAGTTGACAAACATAGTTTCGTTCATCGTTGCAATTAATAGGAAGTAATAAAGAAAGACAGGTTTTCACATATAAATATACTATCTTGGACATATTTTATGATTGTGGGCACTCATTAAAATATAACATGCTAAAAAATTGATGTTGGACAAGGAAGACAACGTAATGGGTTATGTTTTCTTATATCTGAAATAAAGTATATTGTCATGGATCATCCAACATGTTGAGCTTGCCTTTCCCCCTCATGCTAGCCAAATTCTTTGCACCAAGTAGAGATACTACTTGTGCTTCCAAATATCCTTAAACTCGGTTTTGCCATGAGAGTCCACCATACCTACCTATGGATTGAGTAAGATCCTCCAAGTGAGTTGTCATTGTTGCATGCAATAAAAATTGCTCTCTAAATATGTATGGTCTATTAGTGTGGAGAAAATAAGCTTTATACGATCTTGTGATATGGAAGCAATAAAAGCAACATACTGCATAATAAAGGTCCCTATCACAAGTGGCAATATAAAGTGATGTTCTTTCGCATTAAGATTTTGTGCATCCAACTATAAAAGCACATGACAACCTCTGCTTCCCTCTGCGAAGGGCCTATCTTTTATTCTTGTCTTATACCTTATACAAGAGTCATGGTGATCTTCACGTTTCCTTTTTACATTTTATCCTTTGGCAAGCACATTGTGTTGGAAAGATCCTGATATATATATTTTTCAATTGGATTTAAGTTATCACAAACTATTATTGTTGACATTACCCTTGAGGTAAAAGGTTGGGAGGCAACACTATAAGCCCCTATCTTTCTCTGTGTCCGATTAAAACTCCATACCCGTAAGTATTGCGTGAGTGTTAGCAATTGTGAAAGACTAAATGATAGTTGAGTATGTGGACTTGCTGAAAAGCTCTTATATTGACTCTTTCCTATGTTATGATAAATTGTAATTGCTTCAATGACCGAGATCATAGTTTGTTAGTTTTCAATGAAGTTTTTGATTCATACTTGACATTGTGAATAGATTGTTACTTTAGCATAAGAAATCATATGACAATATACATACATACATATATATATATATATATATATATATATATATATATATATATATATATAGAGAGAGAGAGAGAGAGAGAGAGAGAGAGAGAGAGTAGCACTATTCTGATCATGGGGCCAGAATAGTTATTTGGATCACGGAGCTCCTGTATAGGGGCGAGCGAATTGTTCCCGAACTCCCAGTCCGCTGCAGAAAGAAATCCCACCCCACCACCCACGACTGCTCGTTCCTAACCTCCCGCTATCCGCTGCCCTGGATCCACCGCGACAACGCCACCCCCTGGATCCACCGCCTCTGGCCGCCGTCGCCCCGGCCCCTGCGCGCCTCCCGCCGCAGGCCCCCATCCCCCGAGGCGCCTCTCACCACCGTCACCGCATTCCCGGCGCGCCTCCCACCGCCGGCCCCCATTGCCTGACGTGCCTCTCGCCGCTGTCGCCCCGGCCACGGCGTGCCTCCCACCGCTGGCCCCCATCCCCCGACGTGCCTCTCACCGTTGTCGCCCCGGCCCGGCACGCAATTACTTGGATGGCGCCTCCCTCCCCTGGATCCACAGCGGCACCAGCCTCCCTCCTCCTGGAACCACGCCGGTGAACTCCCTCCCCCTTGATCCACGGCGGAGGCGGCCTCCTCTACTTCCAACGCGAACATTCTACTGCATGCCATAACCTCGTCCAATGCCGTCCACCTCCTCTCCATCTTGAAGTTCGATTTGATTCTGCCCAACATGTGTGATGCTCGCGCATGCCTCGACCCACCGCTACCAGCGACGGCCACCGCTTTTACCTTCCTCCGCAGGTGTGTTTGAACTGCAGCATACCGCCCTTGGCTCCTCCCATACACCAGCCGGCTTGGTTCCGGTTGTCGGCCCAGCCACGCAAGTGAAAGCACGGCACTGGCACCGGAAGCTTGCTCAGGCGTCGTATAGTTGCATAGAAGCTGCAGAGCAAGTCTTCTTGCCACTACTGAACGAGGCGTCACCGGACCTTGATGCTTTTCCTTCATGCTCCAGCCACCAATAGCCAATAGTTGGGCTTCAGGGACGGGGGATGCTCATGGTTTCCCTGAGTATCTTGTGCTTCAGTCCTACAACTACAGGTCCTCTACAACTACAGGGCGGGGGAGCTCCTACACTCCGACGATGTCACCGTTGTGTCGACTTCACCTACGCGGCTACGTGGATGATCGTGCTGGCCGGCGCTTGGAGGCGGAGAACTGCCGTTGCAGCGTCTAACGCCGGCGTGGTGTTTTTTCCTGTTAATAATTAGATAATTAACAGGAGGAAGGAGAACCACTTGATTGGAATGAACGACAGATTTAGGAGCTACAGCACCTATGCAGTAATAACCATACTGCAGACGAGCCGAACCCGTCTTGAACTACTCTGTTTATTTATCCTCTCAGTTTTTATTTATTTCTGGTGCTTTTGGGAGTAATTAGTCAATTTTATTTTTGGATGGATGTAATTTACAGTAGATAGAGATGGTTTTCTATAGTTAAATGTCTACATGCTCATTCATATGCTCAAGAAGAATAGTATGGCTGCACATGGTCAACTATTCTTCACAATTTTGTGCAGTAATTAGTATGGCTGACCATTTTCAGCGGTAATTAGCATGCTGCAGTCCACTGTGTCGATTTTCAGCAGGCCAACTTCAGTAATCCCGTTTCTTAAAAAACTGGAAGTTTAAATTTAAGTAACGGGGCAGGAAAGTTGTGTGTTTTCAACAGCTTATTCATGTGCAGCAGAAGTTCAAGTCAAACTAATGGGTTTTTACAGAGAAGTTCAAATTGAAAACGGCCAGAAGTTCACGTGCTGCATGGTGTGTGTTTTCATATGAGAAAAAAGAATAAAAAGTTAAAGTATAAAAATTTCACTGCTAGAAGTTCAGGTGCTCAGCACGGGGAAGTTCAGAAACTTCTTGTGAGAGAGGCAATCGGCACTATGTATCAGTTGTGCAACTCTGATGAACGGGTGAGAAATTACGAACAAAAACACATGGTAGAAGTTCAAGTGAAAATAGCGGGAAGTGCGATGATTATAGAAAACTTAGATTTTCTCGTTATTAAAGAATGAAAAAAAAAGAAGTTCAAAAATAAAACAACAAGAATTCAACTTTTAAAAATAGAGTGCTTCAAAATTTCATAAAAAGATTAAATAAATAAAATCAGGAAGTCCATATTAAAAAGATGAAGAAGTTCGATGATTATAGAAAACTCAGATTTTCCTCATTATTAAAGATTGGAAACAAGAAGTTCAAAAATAAAAAACAAGAAGTTCAACTTTTCAAAAATAGAGCGCTTCAAAATTTTATAAAAAAAGGATTAAGAAATTGAGATAAATATTTATAAAAAACTTAGATATTTTCACGTAACCGAGAGAAGTTCGATTGATAACTGTCAGAAGTTCACGTACTACACGGTGTGCATATTGTGTTAAAAAAGAATAAAAAAGCAAACGCTAAAAGTTTGTTGTTATAAGTTCAAGTCCTTCGTCGGATTCTGATAGAGATTTGTACAAAAGGCATATCATTTGTGTAAAACTAACGAATGGATGAGAAAATTACAAACGAAAATACGTCACAGAAGTTCAACTGAAAACAGCAGGAAGTTCAACTACTACAGTGGATGAATTTCAGATGAAAAACTTGTCAAATCGTCGTGAGTATGAAAAAATGATCAACACGGGAAAGTTGCGTGTTCACAACAACTTTCTATTGGTATATCACTTGCTCAATTCCGATCAGTGGATGGAGAGCTACGAGCAGTGGATGGAGAGCTACGAGCAAAAAAATCACGTGAAAAAACAGAGTGAAGTTCAGGTACACGCGCCGAGAAGTTCAGGTACTTCACGTGGTGCATTTTCAAAGGATCTGTTTCGCAATAAAGGCAGAACGAATGATCCCGTCGTTTTCGAAATTACTTGAAAACGGCTGGGAATCAGAGAAAACCACCAACATGAAAAAGTTTTGCATTTTCCTTAGCTTTTCAACGGTATATTATTTGCCCCATTCCGATCAAATTTATAGAAATTACGGCAAAAATACGTTTTTAGCCATTTTCAAAACTGACATAAAACCTTAATGAATTAGGAGAAACAATATATACAAAAAAGTTTTGCATTTCTTCAAGCTTTCCAACGCCATATCATTTGCTGCATTTGGGCGTACGGTTAAAAAATTAGCTCGAAAATACGAACTCGGTGGAACTTGTATCGTTTTCTAAATTAATTTTAAACCATTGAAAATTAGAAAAAACTTTTAACATGAAAAAGTAGCGCAATTTCCATAAGCTTTCCAACTCCATATCATTTGCCTCAATTGGATCAGCTGTTTAGAAATGACATCGAAAATACGAAGTCGGTTGTTCGGTTTGTGAAATTTTACGATTTTCCAAATTACGCTTTAACCATAGGGAATTAGAGAAAACTTTCAACATATGGAAGGAGCGATTTTGCAGCAGCTTTCCAACGCCATATTATTTGCCTCATTCCGATAAAAGGTTTAAAAATGCGATCGAAAATATGATTCACGTTTTTTGTGTGAAGAAAAAACGATTTTCAAAACTGCTCTTAAACCGCTTACATTTTGCCAAAAATTTAACTTAGGTGATGATACTTGTTTTCATAGCTTTCCAACGGTATATCGCAAGCCCCATTTGGACACCTTTTAGCTAAAGTTCAACCTAGTACTCGAAGAAAGTCAGGCGCGTTACTCGAGAAGTTCGGGTTGTGATCAAAATATTATTCTGATTCCGTGATCAGAATAGTGTTTATGTATATATATATAGGATAACACTATTCTGATCCTGGGATCAAAATAACTATTTGGATCACGTCAGACCTATATAGGGCCTAATAGGTTCTCCCGAAAAAAACCCAACTGCCCCCACACCTCGCATGACCTTCTCTGATCCACCCCACGACCTTCTCCATCCCGCCGCAGCATTCTCCGCCTCCACCGAGCCTTCCCCGCCTCTCCGGCGTGCTGCCGCGCCGCCGCCCCCACCTCCTCCGGCTCGAGGCCGCCCCCGCCTCTTTGTCGCGCCGCCGCCCCAGCTCCCTCCGGCTAGAGGCCGCACCGCCGCCCCCACCCCCTCCGGCGCGAGGCCTCCCCCGCCTCTCCAGCAGCACCGCCGCCCACCTCCTCCGGCGCGAGGCCTCACCCGCCTCCTCCGGCGCCAGGCCGCCCCCGCCTCCTTCTCCTGCGCCGTCAACCGCAGCGGCACCAGCAACCACCGTCAGCTGATCTTCTCCTGCGCCGCGGTGGTGCATCCCCTACTCCCAGATCTAGGCGCGGGTCCTAATCCCTTCTACCACTGGATCCCGGGTTTGCCGGTGGGCGACGGCGCTGTCCACCGCCCGTGGCTTATCCCCCCAGCGCCGTCGAGGCTCAGGTCCCGCATCCTACAGCCCTCCCTCGAATACGTCGCTCCGACCTTCTTTCGCAGAGCCAGCGGCGGCTCTGCCTTCCTGCAGTTGCCCGTGCTCCTCCATCGATGTTCCCGCGGTCATCCGCTGCACCAGCAACATTCTCTCTCCCTCAGCGCTTGGATCCTCGCGCCACACCCTTCGTCCGGCAGCCTACAGCGAAAAAAAGGAGCGGTCGGCGCCTCCTTCTGCAACCGATGGTCTAAACTGTCAAAATTGTTGAAATTGAACTTGTTGATTCAGGCGAATCTCTCTCTGTGTGTGTGTGAACCAGTGGTGTTTCCATCACATAATTTGTTCAGAAAACACTTGCATGCGCTTGCTTGGTGTGCAAATGCGTTGTTCACACTCAAAATGAAAAGAGAATTTCATTTTATGTAGCATGCTGTGTGCACCACAAGTATTCGTATTTATGACCCAATGGAGAATGTTACTTTTATACTAATGAAGTTCATGTATTAAAAAACTTGAAGTTCATGTAGAGTAAAAAGGTGCATTTCTTAAAAAGATGTACTGGAAAATAAAAAGTTGTACGAAAAAGTACATGTTCACATGTTTGTATGGTCATCCCCAAGTAGTAAAAACACAAACCTTACACATAAAATTTATCAAAAGAGAAAAATGGAATTTCCCTGTTCTACAAAAAAACCTAGAGGTTCATATTTTAAAAAATGGGGAAGTTCAATGTTTATTACAATATCAAGAAGGTCAAATTGAAAAAATCGAGCAGTTCAAAAAGTTTATTCCTATCGTGGCACTGGAGACTCTCATCCGTGATTCTTCCCCGCTGCTGCATCCAACCATGTCCAACCGCCGCCGCGGCCCATGGAAGAAGAGCATCTCCCGTCGCCACGAGGTCGACTGGAGGTCAGAGAGATCTGCCCGAGTGGTGGAGATGGAGGTGGAGCTCGGGGCCAGGGAGGAGGTGCATCACGGTGGCGCTGGAAGAAGGCTGCCGCCCAAGAACAGGGCCAGGACGGGGACCTTTTTTGTACTCAAATGTGTCGATGTGTTTCTGTGTGTATGAACATTTTACTCCCCGTTGTTTCTTTACATTCTGTGATTTCTCTAGAATTTGATGATGACTGTTGAATGAATTTTGCAGCAAAATGTCGCGGTGAAAAGTTTTTTGGTGTCGTGCGACGAAGAACACAGAGCCCAAAAACATGAAACATGGGTGAAGTTCAGAGATATATATGGTAGGGGTTCAAGGGGATGTTGTATGGCTCTAATTATTGTATTCCCCCAACAAAATGTTCTGAAAGTGTACAAGAAGGAATGGCGCTGAAAAAATGGGAACCATGTATCGATTATATGTTCATGTGAGAATGTATTTTGTGTATGAAGAAAAAATTATGAGTTGGTTTTCATTTGTTGTAGCAACTTATCTTGTTGGGACTTTTGTATGTACGGATTATCGTTCATTTCTTCGTTTCTTAAAAAAGCCCTGAAGTTCAAATTTAAATAACATGGCAGCTCGATGTTTATTACAACACTAGAATTTCTCTCGATAAATAAAAAGCCAAGAAGTTCAAACTAATAAAATAGAGGAGTTTCGTTGTTACAACACTAGAAGCCCTGAAGTGGATTTCCGTTGTTTCAAAACTAATAAAAAGCCAAGATGTTTATTACAACACTAGAAGCCCTGAAGTGGATATCCGTTGTTTCTAGAAAAAAACCTAGATGTTCAAATTAAAATAACGAAGAAGTTCAACATTTATTACAATCCCAAGAAAGTCAAATTGAAAAAACAAAAAACATCTCAACAGAAGTTTATTAAAAAGGATTTTCTCCGCTGAAAAATCCTTGGAAATTCAAATCTAAAAAACAAAATGGCTCGATACTTATTAAAAAACTAGGATTTTTATTCTCGAACTAGGAATTTTTGGTTACTAATACAAATAAAAACAAAGAAGTCCAAATTAAAAAAATGGAGTAGTTCAATGTTTAAACCCCCCCTCAGATTTTCGTTCTTATAAAGAATAAAATCAAGAAGGTCAAGATTGAAAATATGCAGTATTCGACGTATACGAAAAACTATGAAGCTCAAATGTAAAAAATAGAGAACTTATAAGGTAATAAACAACTTATATTTTTCTCATTACTAAAGAATTAAATGGGGAATTTCAAAATATTGAATAGTTCTAAAAACATATTTATCCCATGTCTGAAAAGTAAAAGCCAAGAAGTTCAATTTGTTAAACAAGAGCATGAAAAACATTAGATAAATAAATGGACTTATCAAGTTTCTTAGTAAAATCAAGAAGTTCAAATTTTTAAAATGGAGCAATTAGTTTTTTTAAATAAGAAGCTCAAATTAAAAAAATTGAGTACTTCAATATATACAAAAAAACTCGAATTCTTCTTGTTTGTAGGTAAAAAAATAATGAAGTTCAATTTCAGAAAAAGTTGTTCGAGCTGTACTACAAGATTTAAAACTGAGTGGTTCGACATTTATTACAAAACTGAATAAGACCAATAAGTTATATTCGAAATAATGAAGAATTTCTATAAAAATAAACCTAGAAGTTCAAATTTAACGAAGGGGCTCGATGTCTATCAAAAAGTAGGATTTTTTCCGTTACTAAAAGAAATAAAACCAGGAAGTCCAAATTAAAAAGATGGAGAAGTTCAATGATTATAGAAAACTATGATTTCCCTCATTATTAAAGAATGGAAAACAAGAAGTTCAAAAATTAAATAAAAATAAGTTCAACTTTAGAAAAAATAGAGCGCTTCAAAATTTCATAAAAAAATTAAGAAAAAAACCAGGAAGTCCATATTAAAAAGATGGAGAAGTTCGATGATTATAAAAAACTTAGATTTTCCTCATTATTAAAGAATAGAAAACAAGAAGTTCAAAAATAAAATAACAACAAGTTCAACTTTTAAAAATAGAGCGCTTCAAAATTCATAAAAAAGTATTAAGAAATCAGATTAATATTCATAAAAAACTCAGATATTTTCACGTAACCGAGAGAAGTTCATATTGATAACTGCCAGAAGTTCACGTACTACATGGTGTGCATTTTGTATGAAAAAAAAGAATGAAAAAGCAAAGGCTAATGATTTTGTTTTTAGAAGTTCAAGCGCTTGGCCCGATAAAGTTCAAAAATTGTTGTGAGAGTGGTTGAACAAAAATACGTGACAGAAGTTCAAGGTGAAAACAGCGGGAAATTCAACTACTACACGGAATGCATTTCAGATAAGAATAGAAAACTAAAAGCTTAAAATGTTTGTTGCAAGAAGTCCACGTGCTCTGTCCGGGGAAGTTCAAAAATTCTTGCGAGAGAGGTTCACCTTATATTCCCATGTTCGAAAACACAAAAAATATTTTTTTTTGATTTTTAAAATAATTATCCCAATCCACAAAGAACTTTAGTTATTATTTGGAAGCAATTGATTTCAAAAAGAAAATAAAAAATTCAAATTATAATAATGGAAAAAGTTCATATACTACATGGTGTGTGTTTAATATGAGAAAAATGAATAAAAAGGCAAGGTCCAAATTTGTTGTTGTCACAAGTTCAAGTCCTCGGTCGGAGAAAGTTAGAAAAATTATTTTGAGAGAGGTTTGTACAAAAGGAATATAATTTGTGTAACACCAACGAATGGATGAGAAAATTACAAACAAAAATACGTCACAGAAGTTCAACGTGAAAACAACAGGAAGTTCAACTACTACGCTGAATGAATTTCAGATAAAAAACTTTTAAAATCGTCACGAGTATGAAAAAATGATCAACACGGGAAAGTTGTGTGTTTACAACAGCTTTTCATCGGTATATCACTTGCCCAATTCCGGTGAGTGCATGGAGAGTTACGAGCAGTGGATGGAGACCTACGAGCTAAAAAATCACGTGAAAAACATAGTGAAGTTCAGGTACACGCGCCGAGAAGTTCAGGTTCTTCACGCGGTACATTTTCGAAGAATCTGTTTTGTGATAGAGGCAGAACGAATGATCCCGCCGTTTTCGAAATTACTTGAAAATGGCTAAGAATCAAAGAAAACCATCAAGATGAAAAAGTTTCGAATTTTCCGTAGCTTTTCAACGATATATTATTTGCCCAATTCCGATAAAGTTTGTAGAAATTACGGCGAAAATATGCTTTCGCCATTTTTGTAACTGACTTAAAACCGTGAAGAATTGGGAGAAACAATACATACCAAAAAGTTTCGCATTTGTTCAGGATTTCCAACGCCATATCATTTGCTGCATTCGGACACACGGTTAAAAAATCAGCTCAAAAATACGAACTCGGTAGGACTTGGACCATTTTCTAAATTACTCTTAAACCATTCAAAATTAGAAAAAAACTTTCAAGATGAAAAATTAGCGCATTTTCATAAGCTTTCCAACGCCATATCATATGTCTCCATTGGATTAGCCGTTTGGAAATGACAACAAAAAAACAAACTCAGCTATTCGGTTTACGGAATTTTACGTTTTTTCAAATTACTCGTTAACCATAGGGAATTAGAGAAAACTTTCAACATTTGGAAGGAGAGGTTTTGCAGCATCTTTCCAACACCATATTATATGCCTCATTCCGATAAACGGTTTAGAAA
The DNA here is from genome assembly GCA_032464435.1 of Aegilops umbellulata. Lineage (NCBI taxonomy): Eukaryota > Viridiplantae > Streptophyta > Magnoliopsida > Poales > Poaceae > Aegilops > Aegilops umbellulata. The sequence goes on from CP136057.1 coordinate 361,946,508, forward strand.
TGCGATCGAAAATATGATTCACATTTTTGTGCGCAGAAAAAACGGTTTTCTAAAATGCTCTTAAACCGCTTATATTTTGCCAAAAAATTAAGTTGGGTCATGATATTGGTGTCCATAGCTTTCCAACAGTATATCGCAAGCCCCATTTCAGCAATGTTGGCGGAAGTTCAACCTACTTCACAGGAAAGTTCAACGTGCTACTAGCGGGGCAGGTCAGGTTGTGATCAGAATATTATTCTGATCCCGTGATCAGAATAGTATATATGTTGCTGTTATAAGAATGATCATGATGCCCTCATGTCCGTATTTTATTTTATCGACACCTCTATCTCTAAACATGTGGACATATTTTTTGTTATTGGCTTCCGCTTGAGGACAAGCGAGGTCTAAGCTTGGGGAAGTTGATACGTCCATTTTGCATCATGCTTTCATATTGATATTTATTGCATTATGGGATGATATTACACATTATGTCACAATACTTGTGCCTATTCTCTCTTATTTTACAAGGTTTACATGAAGAGGGAGAATGCCGACAGCTGGAATTCTGGGCTGGAAAAGGAGCAAATATTAGAGACCTATTCCGCACAACTCCAAAAGTCCTGAAACTCCACGAAAGTCAGTTTTTAAATATATAAAAAATATTGGGCGAAGAAAGTACCAGAGGGGGGCCACCCACCATCCACGAGGGTGGGGCGCACCCTACCCCCTGGGCGTGCCCCTGCCTCCTGGCCCCCTTGGCAGGCCTCCGGTGCCCATCAAGGTGGAACCTTGGCGGAACCAATCTAGGGCTCCGGCGGAGCTGCTCTACCGGGGAAACATCCCTCCGGGAGGGGGCACCATCGATCCTGTCATCGAGACGGGGTCAATCGCCATCAACATCTTCACCAACACCATATCCTCTCAAACCCTAGTTCATCTCTTGTATCCAATCTTTGTCCCAAAACCTCAGATTGGTACATGTGGGTTGCTAGTAGTGTTGATTATTCCTTGTAGTTGATGCTAGTTGGTTTATTTGGTGGAAGATCATATGTTCAGATCCTTTATGCATATTAATACCCCTCTGATTATGAACATGAATATGATTTGTGAGTAGTTACGTTTGTTCCTGAGGACATGGGAGAAGTCTTGCTATAAGTAGTCATGTGAATTTGGTATTCGTTCGATATTTTGATGAGATGTATGTTGTCTTTCCTCTAGTGGTGTTATCTGAACATCGACTACATGACACTCCACCATTATTTGGGCCTAGAGGAAGGCATTGGGAAGTAATAAGTAGATGATGGGTTGCTAGAGTGACAGAAACTTAAACCCTAGTTTATGTGTTGCTTCGTAAGGGGCTGATTTGGATCCACATGTTTCATGCTATGGTTAGGTTTACCTTAATACTTCTTTTGTAGTTGCGGATGCTTGCAAGAGGGGTTAATCATAAGTGGGATGCTTGTCCAAGGAAGGGCAGTGCCCAAGCACCGGTCCACCCATATATCAAATTATCAAAGTAACGAACGCGAATCATATGAGCGTGATGAAAACTAGCTTGACGATAATTCCCATGTGTTCTCGGGAGCGTTTTCCTTTATATAAGAGTTTTTCCAGGCTTGTCCTTTGCTACAGAAAGGATTGGGCCACCTTGTTGCTGAAGGAAATATGCCCTAGAGGCAATAATATAGTTATTATTTATTTCCTTATATATCATGATAAATGTTTATTATTCATGCTAGAATTGTATTAACCGGAAACATAATACATGTGTGGATACATAGACAAACAGAGTGTCACTAGTATGCCTCTACTTGACTAGCTTGTTAATCAAAGATGGTTAAGTTTCCTAACCATAGACAAAGGGGTTGTCATTTGATTAACAAGGTCACATCATTAGTTGAATGATCTGATTGACATGACCCATTCCATTAGCTTAGCACCCGATCGTTTAGTATGTTGCTATTGCTTTCTTCATGACTTATACATGTTCCTATGACTATGAGATTATGCAACTCCCGTTTACCGTAGGAACACTTTGTGTGCTACCAAACGTCACAACGTAACTGGGTGATTATAAAGGTGCTCTACAGGTGTCTCCGAAAGTATTTGTTGGGTTGGCGTATTTCGAGATTAGGATTTGTCACTCCGAATGTCGGAAAGGTATCTCAGGGCCTTCTCGGTAATGCACATCACATAAGCCTTGCAAGCATTGTAACCAATAAGTTAGTTGCGAGATGATGTATTACAGAACGAGTAAAGAGACTTGCCGGTAACGAGATTGAACTAGGTATTGGATACCGACGATCGAATCTCGGGCAAGTAACATACCGATGACAAAGGGAACAACATATGTTGTTATGCGGTCTGACCGATAAAGATCTTCGTAGAATGTGTAGGAGCCAATATGGGCATCCAGGTCCCGCTGTTGGTTATTGACCAGAGATTTGTCTCAGTCATGTCTACACTGTTCTCGAACTGTAGGGTCCGCACGCTTAAGGTTACGATGATAGTTATTATGAGTTTATGCATTTTGATGTACCGAAGTTAGTTCGGAGTCCCGGATGAGATCACGGACATGATGAGGAGTCTCGAAATGGTCGAGACGTAAAGATTGATATATTGGACGACTATATTCGGACATCGGAATGGTTCCGAGTGGTTTCGGAGAAAACCGGAGTGCCGGAGGGTTACCGGAACCCCCCCCCCCCGGGAGAAGTATTGGGCCACATGGGCCTTAGTGGAGAGAGAGAGGGGCGGCCAGGGTGGGCCGCGTGCCCCCTCCTCCTCTGGTCCGAATTGGACTAGGAGAGGGGGGGCGGCGCCCCCCTTTCCCTCTCCCTCTCCCCCTTCCTTTCCCCCTCCTAGTAGGAGTAGGAAAGAGGGGAGTCCTACTCCTACTAGGAGGAGGACTCCTCCTCCTGGCGCGCGCCACAAGGGCCGGCCGGCCTCCCCCCTTGCTCCTTTATATACGGGGGCAGGGGGGCACCCTAGAACACACAAGTTGATCTTCGTGATCGTTCCTTAGCCGTGTGCGGTGCCCCCCTCCACCATATTCCACCTCGGTCATATTGTTGCAGTGCTTAGGCGAAGCCCTGCATCGGTAGTACATCAAGATCGTCACCACGCCGTCGTGCTGACGGAACTCATCCCCGAAGCTTTGCTGGATCGGAGCCCGGGGAACGTCATCGAGCTGTACGTGTGTTAAGAACTCGGAGGTGCCGGAGTAACGGCGCTTGGATCGGTCGGATCGGGAAGACGTACGACTACTTCCTCTACGTTGCGTCAACGCTTCCGCTTCGGTCTACGAGGGTACGTAGACAACACTCTCCCCTCTCGTTGCTATGCATCACCATGATCTTGTGTGTGCGTAGGAAAATTTTGAAATTACTACGTTCCCCAACAGCTGCACCTTGTTTACTTCTGTTACTTGTTACCCGTTACAAATTACCTTATCACAAAACTATCTGTTACCGATAATTTCAGTGCCTACAGAGAATACCTTACTGAAAACCGCTTGTCATTTCCTTCTGCTCCTCATTGGGTTCGACACTCTTACTTATCGAAAGGACTACGATAGATCCCCTATACTTGTGGGTCATCACCAACCAAACACCAAAATGTAACCATTCCATTCTACCTATTATTTCTAACAAAACGTAAGAACGGAACCAACCCATTCTAGTGGAATGGAACCATGACATTCCGTTCCACTTCGTTCCGCAACCAAACACACCCATAGTTATCAGGCTACGGTTGCACTACCAGCTTCCCTATTGTTTTAGCTCTTGCTTGTGCAGATTGTCAAAGAAAATGACTTTCCAACTGAAGGACAAATTTGTCCTTGTGGCCTTTCTACTTCTATGGAGCTGAAGCATAAAACATCTGAATCAATATGTACAAGAAAATCCAGTACACGCCCACTACGGCCTAGATCCTCCGCCTAGCCCGACGCAGGCCACTCGGGCCAACGCTTAGCCGTCGCGCCGCTGACCACTCCGGTCGCGGCGCCCCCCATATCGCCGTCTGCTACTCCGGCCACGACGACCACCACCCATTACCGTCCATGGCTCTGTCCGACCTTTAGTTTGATCAAGGTTTGGCCTCCGATGACAAGAACTAGAAGAAGTTTGGGGTGCCAGTGAACTTTATTGACGGACGTAATCTCAAGGAATTCTTCCTTGTGGCTGAAGTTTCTCGTTTCAAGATCAAGCTCAGTGTACATTCTGTGGAGCTTTATTCTTCAGTCATGTTATGGTGGGCATGCTTCCTGATTCAAGGTAACCTGCTGTTAGAATTGGTCGTTAAATTTTTCTTTTGCTTCCAAGGATGTAGGTTTTGCAATCTATCATGGGGGTAACATTGAAATCAGAATTTCAACCTCTCGTTCTGGCTTTAGGGCTCTAGAGGACTGGATTATTTGCGTGAATTCGAGTTATGCTGTCGAGAATAAGATGCAGAATGGACCATGGTTTTTTGTAAAGGGTACTCGGAATCTTATACTCAAGCCACTACTGCAGGATGGTCCAAACGCGACAGTCGAAACAGAGACCCTTCGACGAAACTGTGTGCGATGCATCAATCACAAACGGTGATGTAATAAAACCGTCAAAAAAGATGCAAAACATTTGCGATGGTGGCGACATCAAACACGGCTCATATTAGATTTGCGTGTGCGATGAGTGGCAAACGGTTAATCCAGAAGAACTGTTTGTGATGATGCAGAACAACATAAACAGGCTGCCAGATGAGGGTGTGTGCGATATACGGCATAAAGTTCACTAGGATGAACTGTGTGTGATTAGGCAACACAACGGAAATGGTTCAACTGAACAAAATGTGTATGATACGCGGCAAACAGGTCCGTAATCATAAATGTGTGCGAAGAGCAATAATAACACAGACGATTGCTGCTAATAAGCCGTGTGATTTGCTCTTTCTACAGAAGAATAACATGTATATATATATATATATATATATATATATATATATAAAACTGAAATAAATATCCAATTACATAAGTGACTATATAGATCATTCACACACAGCTCAATAAACAATTGCATGCATTCTAAAGTAGGAGAAATGATCGTCTAGTCATCTACTTCTTGTGACGCTCCCGCCACTGCTCTGTGGCTCAATCCTCTTGTATGGGTCAGGAAGAAGACACTTCCTCATGTCAACGATCCGCCTGTACATCTCGTAGCTTGTGTACGCGTCCTTGGCCGCGTACTTGACGCGTTGTTCATCCAGTCTCTCATGCCAGACACTGTGCCAGGCATTCTTGTCCTTCTTGCTCTCATCCTTCATCTTCATGTAGTAGGGGTCAATGATGGCCGAGCCGAGGTCAACCAGGGGGTTCAGTTTGTTGTTGTCGCTGCCCCAGACCTTGTAGTGGTCCTGGATGTTGACAAGATTCGGGCATTTCAAGTCCGAAACCTTGAGCACTTTTAGATCGTTGGTGGTGTCCACCGTAGTGAAACTGTAATCGGAGCTCTTGATAAACCTGGAGAAACGCTCGCAAGGCCTTGTGGCCAGGTGGTAGTGGTAGACGAGGATGTCATGTCGCACGCACAACTGGGCGACGACAACCTTCTAATCGTGCCCGACACGATCGATGGTGTACTCGAGGTCGAAGCCGACCACTTAGTACTTGTTCTTGGCAAGGAACTGCTCCATAGTTTTGATGGAGCTCTCCATCAAGACCGGATCGTTTGTGTACAGCACCGAGAGGGCCTTCCCCCTCACATGGGTGCCCACTACATGGTGCGTGGTGAACTGCCAGCCATTGTCGTCGTCGGCCGCTGGGAGTGCTATTGGAACCACTGGATGTCCTCTCTGTATGTGTCGTCGTGGGTGTGCTTATTGTGTCGTGTGACGCGAGATATGAAAGGTAAATGACCGAAGGAATAAATGGGGGTCGGGCGGCCTGGATTCTCGACGCGTCCGCATGGCAATTTTTGCAGCGGGTAACTGCATCATCGCGCCGCGCCCGGCACAACCGCATGCACATGAACGTGCGTGATCGTGCACCGGCCCCAAACGCTGACAGCGCGCATGAAGGGACGAGGCCAGAGCACCCGGAGGGATGCGAGAGCAAAGCGCGCGCAGCGGGACGCGAGCAGAGCGCGCCACGGCCGCCTCAACCGCTAGCAACCACATGCATAGAGCAGAACACACGGGAAATGGTTGCCTACAAGCCGGCCGACAGTTGCGTCGCTACATAGAGAGCGGCCGTGTGCTACTACCTCCGTCTTGGTTTATAGTCCCCTTTATATTCTGTGCCATACTTTGCCCTTAAATTTAACCAACAAAATGTTAATGCATGTTATAAAATTATATAATTGGAAACTATGTTCAAATACGAATCCAACTTTATAATATTTGGCGACATGCATTTGTATTTTATTAGTTAAATCCTACTTATAAACCAGGATGGGGTATAGTAGGTAATTAAATCGCAAACCTTTTTTTATTAATTGTATGTGTACGTGGCCTTTCGTCCTCCTCTCGCACGTCTTGTCACCCCGCTGCGACAGACGGCTTACAGCGCAAGCTTGCGCAGCGCGCGAGGGCGTTCTTTTGGCCAAACGGTGGCTCGAAGTGGCCCCAATGAATCGTCGATGAGCCCATTCTCCAAGAACCTCATAGGTTCCCATGCAAGCTTACCGCCTGACTCGGTGAAATCCCCCCAAATCCCAATGCTTACCAGCCTGCTATATAAATCCTCACGGCCGGTGAGTCCCGCGTCGCATTTTCCCCTCCCTCCCTGTATCTTATCTCATCTGCTTCTCCCACAATCGCCAATGGCACCGGTTCGTCGTCATCGCTTAGCCTCTCCACCGTCATCAGAGGACAGCTTCAGCTGGGAGGCTGCACCGCGGCGGCGGCGCAATCCCCTGCGTAGTGTAGTGCGCGTGGCGTCCGTGTTGGGTGTGCATGGAACACCCACCACACGCTCCGCCGGCGCTGCCTGTCAGCAGCTGTTGTCGGTCGCCGTTGCCGCCACACCATCGTCGAAAGCCAGGTCCATCACCCACTCCGCCGCCGCGGCCCGAAGGCGGGAGGTGGCGGTCGTGGCCGCCATCCCACTGTCGGCCACCGTGGCCATCATCCGCTCCGCCACCGTGACCCGAAGGAGGGAGGTGGTAGTCGTGGCCGCCACCCCATCGTCGGCCGCCGTGGCCGCCAGCCCACCGTCAACCGCCGGAGTCATCACCCGATCCGCCACCGCTGCCCGAAGGCGGGAGGCGGAGGTGGAGGCCCGCACGTGCGTCAGCGACCTTGCGCGCTACACCGAGTTCCTGCGGGAGGAGGAGGAGCGCCTCATTGAGAATGCAAAGAGCCTTACCACCGTCGTAGCCGCGGCACATGCCGCCTCAGACGCGAGGAATCATGAGATCTACAAGGAGAACCACCGCTTCGAGAGGGGTTATCTAGAGCGGCAGAGGGTGTTTGAGGTGAGCGTCACTGAAGGTGCAGCAACGGCAGGCACCGTACTGTAGTTGTCCAGCTCGTCGGTAGGCCCCTCCTCCCCTGCCTCTTACTGAGCACGCTCGGCAGAGGAGAGGCTGCCAGAAGTAGTACAAAGCCCCTCCGTAGTAGTATTTAGGGGCTAGTTTGTTCAGTTCATCTGACTATAGATGTGGTGGAACTGTACAACGTACTTAAAATTAGCTAGTATATATAGTTGAACTAGCTATTTCAGTACGTGGTTGGCAACAATTGGGGAAAAGTTTGGTCGGTTCAGCTGTCGAATTGAAATGTTTGTATAAAGAACGACTGCTTAATCTATGAATGAAATCTATGCTTAATTACAGAATTTTAGTTGCAAAAATTAGATAGTGCTAGTGATTTTTAGCTGCATATTTTGACAAATCGCACTGTTACAAGGTTGACAAATGGCAATGTTACTAGATCAACAAATATCAATCTTTCCAGTTTGACAAATGGCAACATACCCAATATGACAGATGCAAATCTTACGAAATTGTTTGTACTTGGTTGCACACGGGTCATCTAAAACAACCGTTTGTGTTGAAGGGATGCACAAATCCTGCGTTGCGAATTTTCCCTTGACTTAAGGGGGAATACCATAGCTCTCACTTTGCATATGGGTGTTCTATCTAAAACGTTTGTGATCAAGAGCTGCACAAATCCTGCTCGGCACATTTTCCCTTGGCTTCCTGGGAAGCTGTCGGTTTGCATACAGGAGTTCTAACTAAAACGTTTGCGATGAGTTTTTTATATTTAAAAACCATTGACGTTTTTTCTCAAAAGAAAATTGTTTGATAAGTCTGTACATTAAGAGAGAAAAACGCAAGTTTGTTCAAAACATATCTTTCATTCCATCACACTGCGAACTTATATTCATATGATCGAGATACAGTATTAAACCCCAAAAACTATTTTCGGTGGCGGCGGCGGCGGCGTGCCACGCCGTCGTTGTCGTCCTCCGGGACGCCGTTGTTGAAGTCTTCAAGGGAACACATAATGTTTTTCACTTGTAAATCAAACGTCATGTCGCCGCGCGATTGACGGGTGGGGCGCGAGAGGACGGCAACTGGCGGTGCTGTGAGGTAGCGGTCGATGGCGGCGTCCCATGCCGCTGAGGGGGGCGCGCGCACGGGCATAGGCGCGGCGGGTGTAGCCAAACGCACGGGGACCGGCGCCGCGGTGGGAGGAGGGGCGCGGGCGCTGGCGCTGGCATGTACACGAGCTCGCGCGGGTCCGCGGATACCTCGCTAACACACGTGGCTTCCAGCTGTGTGATAGTGCTCGGCGACTAGCCCATCATTGCTATGGGGATGGTCGCTGGCGCGGGCGCGGGGATGGGAGCTGGGATGGTAGCGAGGACAGCAACCGCCGCGGCCAGCTTGTTCAGGGCCATGTCCATGAGGCCCCATCCCTCCTTATTTTCTATCTCCTCCGGCTCAGAGTTGACTTCACCAAACTTGAAAGCTAGTGGCAGAATATCCTTCTGCGCCATGGCGTTGGTGGAGGTCTGCCGGAGGGAGGGGAATGGGAAGTGAACAATAAGGCTGCCAATATTAAATAGCGGCTCAGGCACCATTAATGGAGAGGAATGCGGGCGTCCATGGAAGTCAAAGGGCTCGTTTCCCAGTGAGCCTACGCAACATACAGCTTGCACGCTTCCCGATGAGCCTACGCATTGGAGGATAACTTGCACGCCTCTCGGTTAGCCTGTGCACCAGACTGCACTCGCACGCCTCCCGTTTGTCAAGCAGCTGTCCGCACGACACCTCCTATAACCATAAAAACCAAGACACGTGGCATCACGTGAATGGTTAACAGAACGCACATGATTTGAATTATACAACGTTTGAGATATTAAAGTGGCAGCTATTTTTCCAAAATGCCTTTGTTGACTGTTATTCGAGTGCGCCTTCTCTCAAAATGGACACGAAAAATACCACAACATGTCGGGTGCCATTCCATGATAGCATGCCAAGTTTCATCCAGAAAGGTGAAACGTTCCCTACCGAAACCATCAGGCTTGTTGTGAGAAGTTTATACCCAAATCTGCCCCAAATAGGACAAAAAATTTACCACGGCATGTTGATGCCGCTCCATGATAGCATGCCAAGTTTCATGAATTCCAGACGAGTTTTGGATTTACTAGACTTTAAACATGGTGGCAGGGTGTTTGACATTCATTCTCATTTCTTGCATGGGACCTAAGCATGCAACCAAGGATATAGATTTGATTTTTCAACCAATTTATATGCACTGGAGCATGTGCCTATAGTTCAAATTTAAATTATGCACATAAATGCATTGAAAACTCAATTAATGTATACAAACATCCAAACGAACCCCGAAAAATTCCAAAATTTAACACAACACTCGTGCTGTTCTATGTTGACACTAGAGAAAAATTGAAATCAAGAAGAGGCATCGGATATCGCTTCGTCCCCAAAGGTGGCACGTTCCCTACCGAAACCATCATGCTTGTTGTGAGAAGCTTATACCCAAACTAGCCCAAAATGGCACAAATTTTTTACCATGGCATGTTGATGCCGCTCCATGATACCATGCCAAGTTTCATGAATTGCAGATGAGTTTTGGATTTACTAGAATTTAAAAACCGGGTATCTCAATGTTTGCGGCCAAGTGACGGTGACAGGGTGTTTGGCATTCATTCCCATTTCTTGCATGGTACCTAAGCATGCAACCAAGGACACAGATTTGAATTTTCAACCAATTTATATGCATTAGAGCATGTGCCTGTAGTTCAAATTTGAATTATGCACTTAAATGCATTGAAAACTCAGTTAATGTATAAAAATGTCCAAACGAGCCCCAAAAAAATCTAAAATTTAACACAACACTACTATTGTTTCATGTTGACACTAGAGAAAAATTGAAATCAAGAAGAGGCAATGGACATCGTTTCGTACAGAAAGGCGAAACGTTCCCTACCGAAACCATCAGGCTTGTTGTGAGAAGCTCTGGTTTGTGAGAAGCTTATACCCAAACCTTCCCCAAATGGGACAAAACATTTACCACGACATGTTGATGCCGCTCCATGATAGCATGCCAAGTTTCATGAATTTTAGATGAGTTTTGGATTTACTAGAATTTAAAAACCAGGTATCTCAATGTTTGCAGCCGAGTGATGGTGGCAGGATGTTTGACATTCATTCCCATTACTTGCATGGGACCTAAGCATGCAACCAAGGACACATATTTGAATTTTCAACCAATTTATCTGCATTAGAGCATGTGCCTGTCACTGGTATGCGTCGATCCTATACAAATGGTTTTTAAACCCTTTCCGCGACGACATTTGGGACCATCGCCAAGTGAGTGTGTGCGATAGGTGTCCTTCCCACACGACCCAGAAACCGCCAGGGATATGGAGTAGTGATCCAGAGGCCTTCCAAAGTGTAATCATGTGCGATGCATCACACACTAAATTCTTTCGCATGTGTGGTATCGGTGATTAAGCATTTCTAATGACGCAGTGAAACCATACGGTCTGTCGTAACGAACCGTTTGGGAAACATTATGTAAGGCACACGGGCCAACATATGAACTGTGTACGATTTGAGACCCATCGCACACGAGTTTTCTGCGTAACCCGTGTGCCATGCTAGACTCCATCGCACACGTTTGCCAACAATTACCGTCTGCGTTAATGTTCTATCACAAATGGTTCATGAGCCCCTTCAGACAGATACAAGTGCTATAGACCGTTTGTAATTTGTTGGGTATTACCAACGGTTGCCGCAAGGGTGATATGTGCTTTTCGTTTGGGATCCCACACGCTTCCTGAAAAAATTACGACTGGGATTGTATTTTGCATTGGGCACGGTTTACTCTCAGTTCCCGTGTGCGATAACGCGATATCACAAACAGTTCCGAAGACCCTACACACACGTAGTAGCGCTGCAAATCATTTGCGATCTGTTGTGTATCACCGACGGTTCCGCTATGATTGACGTATGCTTTTTGATGTGGATTGCACACACTCATTTAGTTGAACCGTGTGCGGAGCAATTGCCAGGTTAAAACAAAAATATCCCATTTTGAATCGGCACGCAAAAAGCAAATTTGCCACAATATTCAATTGAACAAATAAACAAAAATATCCCATTTTGAATCGGCACGCAAAAAGCAAATTCGCCACAATATTCAACTGAACAAATAGTGTCCGCAGGAAGAACATTCATCAGATTTCGCAACAATTGCAATTGAACATATGGTAGCTAAATTCCAATGATTTGTCCACACATATATGCATTACATAATTAATCATAGTGTACGAAATACGAAGACTTCATCAGATGGAAAACAATGGATCCATGCGTTATATGTTTAGCGGCTAACTCTTACTCAATGTTTCAGGAGAACACATGCTGAAATCTTCATTATCACCAGTGGGATTGATGTAGTGATCCAGAAAGAAAGTCGCTGATAAATCTCCGAACCATCAACAATTCACCAGCCGGGAGCGGTTCAGGGGTCCTCGGATCAAGCAAAGAGAGGGTTCTTGCCTGTGTTACAAGGTGTAAAGTCCTAGCAAGGCGACTCCCTCTCCTAGGCGACTCCCTTGGTGACCACCGCCGGTGGCCACTCCTGCCCCGGCGGCCACCCTCCCCTGTCATGGGCCACTCCGGCCATGGCAGCCACCACATAGTCATGGAGAGTCTCCTCCATTGGGACTTCTCTCCGGGTTTGGCGGTTGAATCTCAGGTACGTGCCAAGTTTGGATCCATGGTGCACTTCTCGTTGGCCAACCCTGGATCATCCAAGGAATTCTTCCTTGTCGTTTCTTTCTCGTCGGCATCATCCACATTGACAGAGGAATCAGTGGCCCTAGCGCTCCAATCTTGCATCGGTGGTCTCAGCTCGAGGTTTAGGGTCTTGCAACTAAGTGATCGCCGCTTTCGGTTCTCGGTAGCCTCAAATCGTGTGGGTCATTTTATTTATGGGCTTAAGGATTGGATTTGGCCAGATTTCATTTGTCATTTTCATCTGTTTCGTGGAGTTCCTGATCCGGGCTATGTTCATAATGAAATTGGTTGGCATGCGGACAGTTTTCTTCCTGAGGTGGGCTCTCGTCCTCTGGCTATCAAATCTAAATGGCTTCAAGATCAACAGAGTAAATTTGATCAGCTGAAAATGGATGTTCATCTTTTAGTGCCTTTGCGAGGTGACACTCAAGTTTCCTCGCTTGAGTTGAGACGGCCGCCGGCCACCAAGGTATCTCTTTTGGGCAGTTCAATTTTCTGGTGATTGCGGATCACGAGCTGAATATCCGGCTGGGAGATTTTGTTTGTTCCGGAAAGGATAATGTGCACGTCATGCCTTCTTTCAAGGGATCTTGTTTTAGGGAATCATATTGGCAATCCATTTCCAATGAAAATTTATACCAAATTATGGATGGTTGGCAAGCGGGTTATTCTAATGCTGAAGTCTCCTCTATGGTCCAGATCTTAGATGTGCCAACTCAAGAATATATTGATTCTCGTTTACTCAAATGCTCAGGTTGCTCTCGTCATGGCCATCTTGCATCGGACTGCCCAGGTACTTTTTGCCAACGTTGTATCCGCCTTATCGATCAATGTTTGTGTCCTGAATATCAGTATGAACGGGTAGGTGCATGCATGTTGGGCCGTAAGTTACAAACCTGCCTAGCGTGTAATCGTACTGATCATTTTAGTCCTGGTTGTCCTGGGCTCCAGAGGTGCCATTCGTGTAGTTTATTGGGTCATACTTCTTACCGGGGGGTTGGAATGGGCCAACTTACTGTTGGCGGCCCAAGAGCTTCAAACTACATATGCCTGATTTTGTGGAATGAAAAGATATCAACTGCCCGAGTCAGCGGGATATACACGGTAAAAACCAGGGTCGGTTATGGAAAGTGAAACAGAAAATCCCGTGTAGCACTGACGTGGCTATTCCTCATTGCTTGTCGCTCCGACTCCCCCCTGCAGCTGTCAACTCCATCGCCCTGGGGGCCCAATCACACGCAGTCTTCCCAGTTTCATCCACCTCCTGTCCCTCCTCTGCTCCTGCCTCGCCTTCCCCTGCTCCAAGACCGGAGTCCTCGAAAAACCCTAGTGGTGCCGCCATGGCGAACTTTCCGGTCAAGCCATTTGGCTTCACCCCCGTCGGTTCATACATTGAGCGAGGGCCAGATCATCATCTGCAGAGGAGCACTATGGTCGTGGATGAGCCGCCACTGAACCATGAAAGGTACGCTCTGATTGAGATCACCCCCCTGTTCCATATCATCAGAAGAGGTACTGGTTAGAGGAAGTTTGCCAGATTATCAGAGAGGATCTGGAATATCAGATTAAGGATGAGTTTGTTTATCCGATTGCAGTAGGTTGTGTTGCTTTTCTTGATGTTCAGAGTAGAGATGACGCCATTAGAGAGGGGCCGCATGCATTAAATGAGGATTCTTACTTCACTTTAATCCCTCATGACGAAGGGATTAACATGAGAATGCCTGCTTTTCAATATGAAGTCTGGATCTTGATGCTTGCTTTTCCTATGGATTACATGACTGAACACTATGTTCATAAGGCGGTCTCTCGCTTTGGCAAGTTGCTGTCTTGGCCAAGACTGAACGAGAACAAAGCTAGGGTTCTTGTTAAATGCCACATTAAAGATATTGCAGAAGTTCCTCATAGTCTGCTTGTCACCAAAGTTGGCTTGCTGCCGGGGCTGGGCCGCTCTTGGTCCGTCCCTGTATATGTTCTGAATGGCAGAGATACTGTACCTGGCCTGCAAGGAACAGAGGATACTCCACCTCTTATGAACGTGTCTCCGCATCCGTACACTCTGCCTTACTATACGATCATGCAGCAAGCTCGAATCAATGAGATGGAGGCCCAGCAAGCAGCTAACGAAGCGACGTGGAATGACAATGAGCAAGTCCAGGAGTAGGGGCAAGTCAATGGCTGGAGTCCGTGGCCAGTGATACCACTGCCGTACATGGGGTTCAGTTTCAGAACTTACTTTGAGTATGATGGACCGTCTCTGATGGATGGTGTGCCACAAGAACACAACCTGGTCGACAATCTGTCTGATGTTTGGTCTGAATTTTCCTATGTGGATGAGTTGGCTGACAATTTCATCAATGGTGTTCCTTCTACGGCTCATGCCTTTGTCAGAGCTGGAGGCTCTCTTTCTGCTATGCTCTTTGTTACTGACAGTGCTCTGCTATCGTGGATGGGGGGTATGTTAAAGAGGATCTATACCCGAGCTATATTACCTGCTGAGCTCCCTAGAATAGCTTGTTTCCCTCTCAACCCTTTCACTGTTATTCAGTATCAACTGGATCGTGTGTGCATGGCTCTTCTCGCCCAAGTGCGGCCAGAAACTGATATTTTTGGGCGCATCTTCGGTTTATTTTTTCAGGTGGGCAATGTGACTGTTCTGTCGGCCTTGTTCGAAGATTCTACCTCTGAGCTGCCAGTTCTCGAAGCCCCAATGCCGGTCCCCACTGTGGTTTGGAAGTGCCTGTATCTGTGGATCATGTTGCAGGCCCAATAGGGCGTATGATGCTCAACGAGCCAGCCAATGTGGACACTATTCTCCTTCGTCGCAGTGCACGCGCAAACAAATACGATGGGTTCAGGGTGCCTCCACTTTCTGACAAGAGAATCCCAACTTCCAAGGTCAAGCCCAGGAAAGATCCTTCTCTTATTGGCCCCTCCACTGCTGGCACATCTAATGCTAGGAGGAATGACAAGGTATCTGATACTGTCCCACCTCCTACTTCTATCCATGCTATTCAGTCCATTGGGACTAATATGTGTAGTGTTCACCCGAGCCAGTTAAGTGCAGACAAGTTGCTTGCTACTCAAGGTGGGTAGAAGAGCGGTGCTGGTGATCCAGATGCAGCTTAAGGCATGGAAAGCTCTCTGCTGGAATGTCCGGGGGATCAACTCCGACTAGAAGCTTTTGGCGCTGCGCAATGCTATCAGTACTAGTGGATGTTCAGTTATTTGTATGAAAGAAACTAAGCATGCTACTTTTGATCTAACTTTTGTTAAACTCTTCTGCCCCAAAAAATTTGATAAGTTTGAGTTTGTGCCCTCTCAAGGGGCTTCTGGTGGTCTAATTGTGCTATGGGATAGCTCTGTTTTCTCTGGCAGTTTGTTTTGCTCTGAATTTTTTGCGTTGGGCATTCAGTTAACTTCTGCGCAAACAGGCAAGTCTTGGAAACTTGTTAATGTTTATGGACCTTGCGTTGGGTCAGGTAGATCTACTTTCACATCATGGTTGTTTGATCTGGATATACCTGATGATGAGGACTGGTTAATCTGTGGGGATTTCAACTACATTAGAGCGCCAGATAATCGCAATAAGCCAGGAGGGGATGTTAATGATATGCTCACGTTTAATGATTTCATTCATTCTCACGCTCTGGTTGAGTTACCGATTAAGGGGAGGCAATACACGTGGAGCAACATGCAGACAGATCCACTGCTCGAACAAATTGATTTGTTCTTCACCTCGTCCAACTGGACTACTAACTATCATAACACCACAGTGGGTCCCCTTCCCAAACCAGTGTCTGATCATACTCCTTGTATGATTTCGATTGAATCCTCGGTCCCTAAGAGTAAGGTGTTTAGGTTTGAAAACTACTGGATTTCTCATCAGGGTTTTTTTGAGCTGGTGCGGTCCACCTGGGAGAAACATTGCTTTGCACCGAACTCGGCTCAACTTTTGTGCAAAAAATTTAAGAACTTAAGGTACGCTCTTAAGCATTGGAGTAAACAGATCTCTTGGCTGAATCTGTGTATTGATAACTCCAACTAGGCTCTTCTGGAACTTGACAATATCGAAGACAAAAGATCCCTCATAGTACCGGAAGCAAACTTCAGAGAAATTCTCAAAAACCATCTAGTTACCCTCCTTGACTATAAACGAGAATATTGGAAAAAGAGGTACACGGTCCGATGGTTTTCTTGCGGAGGTGACAACACCAAATTTTTTCATTCCGGGGCTTCACAAAGATATCACAAGAATTCCATAGCTTCGTTGAAACTTCAGGATGGCACGGTAGTAACAGATCATTTGGGTAAAGCCAACGATTTGTTCAGTACCTACAGGGAGAGATTGGGCAAGAAAGGAGAGTATGAAATGAAGTTTGATATGTCTAGAATCATTAAAAGGTAGAGGGTCTTGAGGAGCTAACCACGCCTTTCACACACGAGGAGATTGACAGAGTTGTCAGAGAGATGCCATAGGATAGAGCGCCTGGCCCGGATGGCTTCAACGGTTGCTTTCTGAAATCGTGCTGGCACATTATCAAACACGATTTGTATAGATTATGCAATGATTTCTATGATGGTGTCATTGATCTACGGAGTCTGAACTCGGGCTTCAAAACTCTCATCCCAAAAACCCAGTCGCCAGAGACCGCTAATGATTTCAGGCCCATCACGTTGCTCAACTGCTGTCTGAAACTGATAACTAAGTTGCTGGCTAACCGTTTGCAGAAACTAGTGCTCAAGATCATTCATCGGAATCAATATGGTTTTCTGAAAGGAAGATCGATCCAGGACTGTCTGGCCTGGGCGTTTGAATACATCCACCAATGCCAGTCATCAGGAAGAGCTTGTTGTATCCTGAAACTCGACTTCGAGAAGGCTTTCGATACCATCCAGCACGAACCAATGATTGAGATCATGCAGCATATGGGCTTCAATGAGAAGTGGTTAGGATGGATCAAATGCATCTTTTATTCTGGTAGCTCTTTGGTGTTGCTTAATGTAACCCCTGGGAAACAGTATGATTGTCTTTGTGGAGTCCGGCAGGGAGATCCTTTGTCGCCATTGATGTTTGTTCTCGCAGCAGACCTTTTACAGTCAGCGATCAATGATGCTAGTCGGAATGGACTGCTACATCTACCTCTCCCCACTTCCGACAGTAATTACCCTGTAATTCAGCATGCTGACGACACGATCGCTGTGTTCCCGGCCTCTATCTCGCAAGTGCAAGTTCTAAAATCTATCCTGGTTGACTACGCGAAGTCGGTGGGCCTAAAAATAAACTTTCACAAGTCGACTCTAGTCCCCATCAATTCTAATCCGATGCTGGAGGGGGAAATTGCTACAATATTTGGCTGCTCTATTGGCAACATGCCTTCACGTACTTGGGCCTGCCCATGGGCACCACGCGCCCGAGTGTGACTAATCTGATGCCACTGGTCTCCTCGGTTCAGAGGAAGGTGCCTGCTGCAGCCTCGCTTCTGGACTATGGCTCCAAGCTAACGCTGCTCAACTCCGTGGTCACCTCTTTGGCTATTTATGCCATGTGTTCCATCAAGATAAACCCAAAATCATTGAACACCTGGATAAACTGTTTAGGTCATGTCTGTGGGTGAGGAAGTCCGATGATGGGGTTAAGGGTGGCTCATTGGCAGCCTGGGATATGGTGTGCAAACCCAAAAGTAAGGGGGGGGGGTCTGGGGATCATTGATCTTAAGACCCAAAACCAGGGGCTGTTGTTGAAACAAATTCACAAGTTTTATAACAAACATGATGTTCCATGGGTCAATTTGGTTTGGGATACCTACTATGTGGGTAAAATACCGCATGCTTCTGACCCCTGTGGATCCTTCTGGTGGAGAGATCTGATGTCAATATCTGATATATACAGAGGGGTCACCAAATCAGAGGTGTTTGCTGGCGATACGATCCTGTTCTGGAAAGACAATTGGAATACAGATATTTTTCAAGACAGATACCCGAGAGCTTTTTCCTTTGCTAGAGATCCAGACATATCTGTAAGGCATTGTGACGCCCCCGATTCAATCGTACACTAATCATGCACGCAAATGTGTACGATCAAGATCAGGGACTCACGGGAAGATATCACAACACAACTCTACAAATAAAATAAGTCATACAAGCATCATAATACAAGCCAGGGGCCTCGAGGGCTCGAATACAAGTGCTCGATCATAGACGAGTCAGCGGAAGCAACAATATCTGAGCACAGATATAAGTTAAACAAGTTTGCCTTAAAAAGGCTAGCACAAACTGGGATACAGATCGAACGAGGCGCAGGCCTCCTGCCTGGGATCCTCCTAACTACTCTTGGTTGACGTCCGCGGGCTGCACGTAGTAGTAGGCACCTCCAGAGTAGTAGGAGTCGTTGTCGAAGGTGGCGTCTGGATCCTGGGCTCCAGCATCTGGTTGCGGCCACCGGGTAGAAGGGAAAGGGGGAAAAGGGGGAGAAAAGCAACCGTGAGTACTCATCCAAAGTACTCGCAAGCAAGGAGCTACACTACCTATGCATGGATATATGTGTAAAGGGGCCATATCAGTGGACTGAACTGCAAAATGCCAGAATAAGAGGGGGATAGCTAGTCTTATCGAAGACTACGCTTCTGGTCGCCTCTGTCTTGCAGCATATAGAAGAGAGTAGACTGAAGTCCTCCAAGTAGCATCGCATAGCATAAACCTACCCGGCGATCCCCTCCTCGATGCCCTATTAGAGAGCGATCACCGGGTTGTATCTGGCACTTGGAAGGGTGTGTTTTATTAAGTATCCGGTTCTAGTTGTCATAAGGTCAAGGTACAACTCCGGGTCGTCCTTTTACCGAGGGACACGGCTATTCGAATAGATAAACTTCCCTGCAGGGGTGCACCACATAGCCCAACACGCTTGATCCCATTTGGCCGGACACACTTTCCTGGGTCATGCCCGGCCTCGGAAGATCAACACGTCGCAGCCCCACCTAGGCACAACAGAGAGGTCAGCACGCCGGTCTAAACCTAAGCGCGCAGGGGTTTGGGCCCATCGCCCTGAGCACACCTGCACGTTGCGTACGCGGCCGGAGAGTAGACCTAGCAACCTCCATTTCAAAGGAAGTCACGTTACGCGGTCCAACCCGGCGCGCGCCGCTCAGTCACTGACGTCACGAAGTGCTTCGGCTGATACCACGACGTCGGGATACCCATAACTACTCCCGCGTAGGTGGTTAGTGCGTATAGACCAAATGGCCAGACTCAGATCAAATACCCAGATCTCGTTAAGTGTGTTAAGTATCGCGAACGCCGACTAGGGCCAGGCCCACCTCTCTCCTAGGTGGTCTGAACCTGCCCTGTCGCTCCGCCTCAAAGTAACAGTCGGGGGCCATCGGGAACCCAGGCCCACCTCTACCGGGATGGAGCCACCTGCCCCTTCAGCCCCCATCTCCGAACAGTATCACATATAATGTATTAGTGTATAGTATATAGTATATGCCCGTGATCACCCCCGAGTGATCACGGCCCAATAGTATAGCATGGCAGACGGACAAGAGTGTAGGGGCACTGATGGAACACTAGCATCCTATACTAAGCAGTAGGATTGCAGGTAAAGGTATCAACAGCAGTATCAAAGATAGGCTATGCATCAGGATAGGAATAACGAAAGCAGTAACAAGCTACACTTCTCTAATGCAAGCAGTATAGGGAAGAGTAGGCGATATCTGGTGATCAAGGGGGGGGGGGCTTGCCTGGTTGCTCTGGCAAGAGAGAGGGATCGTCAACACCGTAGTCGAACGGGGCAGCAGCAGCGTCGGTCTCGGTGTCTATCGAGAGAAGAGGGGGAAGAAACAATAAATATTTAAGCAAGCAGATGCATAGTGATGCATGACATGACAAGTAACGGCGTTAGAGGTGTCCTAACGCGGTATGAGGTGATACCGGTGAAGGGGGAAAACATCCGGGAAAGCATCCCCGGGGTTCCGCGTTTTTGGGCAGAGGAGCCGGAGGGGGAAGGTTGCGAGTTTGATATGTTAGGGGTGTGTGGCGGATGAACGGGTTGTGTATCCGGGTTCGTCTCGTCGTTCTGAGCAACTTTCATGTACAAAGTTTTTCCATCCGAGCTACGGTTTATTTTATATTAATTTTTAAAAGATTTAAATCATTTTAATTTATTTAATCAACATTATCCAGAGCAGTGCACGCTGACGTCAGCATGACGTCAGCATGACGTCAGCAGTCAACAGAGGCGTTGACTGGTCAACTGACGTGTGGGTCCCACTGGTCATAGACTGTTAACCTAATCAGTGTTTAACTAAACTAACTACTGTTTAATTAAACTAATTAGTTAATTAGGTTAATCTAATCAAGATTAATTAATTTAATTAATTCCTTAATTAATTAATTAATTTAATTATTATTATTTATTTAATTATTATTATTATTATTATTATTTTCGTTCCCAGGGGGCGTGGGGCCCCCATGTCATTGGCCTAGAGGGGCTTTGCGGGCGCTGGGCCAGCGGTAACGGGCGACGAGCGCCAGCCCGCTTCCCAGGTCTCCAGGGTGCGCCCGCCATGGGCGCGGTGAGACCGGCCGCCTGATGCGGGCAGTGGCGAGGCCACGGCGAGGCGGGCAGCAGAGCTGCGGCGGTGCGGGAGAAGCGTCGCGGCGCGGGGCGGCTACGGCGCTGGCAGAGGCGGGCACCCGGGAGGTGGTGGGCGTGGCGAGGCAGGGCGTGGTTGGGAGCCACTATAAGGCGAGGCTCAGGCAGGCAGGGAAAGCGGGCACGGGGTGCGGTGAGCAGGGGAGGCGCAACGCGAGGGAGGCACGGCGAGCGGTCGGGCGGCTGCGAGCGAGCCGCGACGACGAGGACAGGGGCGGGGCAACGATGCACGAGACGCAGGCGCGGGCACGGTGACCGCTCGGAGTTCGCGGCCCCGGTCAGGAGCACAGGCGACGGCCTACGACGGTGAAATCGGAAGGGGAGGCAAGGGGGTTGCTCACCCCCGTTGCAGGCCAGGGGGTCGGCGAAGCTCGATGCAGGCCGTAGATGGAGAGGCGGGGCGGGGTCGAGGAGGCGGTCCGGCGGGGTCTAGCGATGGCGCCGTCCGGGATGATGGCGTCGAGCAGCTTCGGGCGGCGAGGCACGGTCGTCGGGGCACAGCGGGGTCGATCCCGATCTAGCTCGGGTCGAGGTGGGGCGGGCGCCATGCGGGGGAGACGGGAAGGCAGGAGCCGGCGAGGGGGGTGGCCGGAGGCGGATGGAGGCGCGGTGGGTGCGGCGATGGGAGGCGTCGGGGGCAAGGGCGTGGTCGCCCGATCCCGATCTGGATCGAGGGAGTGGGGGGGAAGCGAGCGAGTCGTGGGGGGAAAGTGCGTGGTGGTAGTGGGTTAGGGTTTCGGGGATGGGGGTTATGGGGAGGCCGGTTGGGCCAAGGGGGAGCTGGGCCGGCCTGGCAGGTCGTGGCCTAGTTGGGCCGGTGGCCTGCTGGGCCGGAGCCCCGGGGGGTTCTTTTCCCCCTTTTTTTTTTCTTTTGTATTTTTCTAAATTTTTCTTTACTGTTTTATTTTATTCTAGTTTTATAAAACATAAAAGTTGTACCTTAAATAGTAACACTAATTATACCTCTGCCACAAAAAGGTTTAACCACCAAAATAATATAGTTCAGTATTTATAAAATACCAAGGCATTTATTTATTTGTTTTACCTACTGTTTTAATTTTAAATGCACCTAAATTTTTATAGAAAAATGTGGTTTCTCCACCATTATTACTTAGGATTTGTGTGTCCTGTTTTGAACATTTTAGTTTTAGTGTTTCAAAACTTTTAATGTTTGACTTGATTTTCAAATTTAAATTTGGACTGGTTTCGAACTAACGCAAGATTAACAATAGTAACTGAGGTGACGTGGCATCATTAGCGTGGAATTACTGTAGCTTAATTATCCGGGCGTCACAATTCTCCTCCACTACAAGAAATCTCGTCCCGAGATTTAAGCGGTGGAGTAAGGGGGGGAAAAGTGTTGGTAGCGAAAAACCTAACGAGTCTTCTCGGTCTTGGCTGCCCTTTCGAAGAGGTTGATTCTTTTCGTTGATGTATTCATTTCTCTGCTTTAGGTCATCATGATGAAGTCGGCATCCTTTCTTCGGGAATTCCATCGTACTTCCGAAAGAATAAAGGGTGGGTATTCCGGGGGAATGAACCTCTGTAAGGTTAACTATCTGGTCAATAACATCGGGGAAGGTGGTGGGAAGTAACTATCGAATTGAAACTTAAGAAAGTATCGAGAGCAAAGTAAGGAGGTATGATGGAAAGTTTCGAGCGGGCAGGCAATCGTTTGATGCCTGTTACAAGGCGCGAAAGGGGTCCAAAGCAACGGGAATAAGTATTGTGTCTGATACCAGAATAGCTCACTAGGAAGGTGGCTCGTGATCTTTCATACGAAGCCAAGCGTGAGGAATAGCTTTAGGAACAGGGGTGTACATGATAGTCAGGTTTCGATCCTGGGACCTGTGGGTTATGGGCCCACCATGTGGTTGAAAGTAGGAAGGGGCCGACATCTTGCACGGTCACGATAGTAAGGCGTGTCAGAGGGTAGCCTGTCAGTTATGTTGGCAACAGCGCCGATACCAAGGGCGAGGGACGAAGAGAACCATTTTCCTGCTCGTTGAACGAGGCGGACCAATAGGCAGAGTTCTCGTCCATCGGTGGCTACCGAAATGTCATCAACAATAGTAACAGGTTCTTGCTGACAGGATTACACACCGAGGAGTTTACATAAGCAGTAGAATATTGCTGCTTAGATCATATAGATCACAAGAAAGGTTCAAACAACCAATGGAAAGTAAAATATGATTATCATATTAGACAGAGCAATGGAAAGGAAAATGTGTTTAAACACATATTTCATGGATATATCCTTCCCAAGGATAAGCAGAGCATGATATCCATGACAGGTTATAATGCAGAAAACTCTTTAGGCAGGGGAGAGAATTTTCATGACATTATCCATACAACGGTGTTTGGATAATAGAGCAGCAAACATTTAGCATTGGGCTTCAAATGCTCTTGTTGAAAATCAGAGTACCCTAGACATGCTTCAAGATAGCATTGACATGGTCATCCTGTGAAGATCAGACTTTGGAAACACCAAGGATCCATCAGGAATAACTTGTAGAATAAGTCTTACAATTTCTTCATGGAAGAATGGTTAACCTTGTTAAAAAGGAAAACTATCATGATAGGTCCTCCAGCCGGGGGGGGGGGTGCTAGGCATGACATCATGTTACCGGGTCATCACAGGACCAACATCATAACTCTCGGAAAGATGTCTCAACCATCATATCTGATCGAGATTCAGATCCAACTGGTGTCATGATACCCCAGACTCAGGATGCCCGAGAAGAAAAGGTGCGACACAAATTGACGAGATGACATTGTAAGATTCTCAAGAAATGAACTATGGGGGCGAGTCCAAAACAAGAGTTCACCCTTAAACCGAGGAGAGGATGGGGAGGTGGCTGACGGTCTCAGCGACACTTCATCGAGATTTCCAACAAGATCGATTTCCACAATTATGTGAACATGGGGATAACATTTGTCATATCAAATGATATAATGAGGTATGCTCGAGGAAAACATACACAATTAAACATAGGTTGAAAGGTGCGCCCGAAATATGGGTCGGGTTTGCACGACCAATGTCAGAATGGTGATTCAATTATCAGAAGACTTAGAGTGAAACTGTCAACCATTAACTTCAAGCAATAGGGTTGCTAGAAGTTTTGGAATTACACATTACAGTCCATTTGTCGGTGGTTAGAAACAACACGGTGACCAGGAAAAGAATGGTGATGGTGATAAGTATCATCATGCCGAGAATTTGTAAGAGGTGGAGCAATCCCAAAAACATTCTTGACATAATAGACAGTAATACTTGAAGGCAGAACACAACACTAGCTGGAGAGCAAGTTGCATTCATTATGTGGACAAGTTCGCGATGAAAGGAAGTCAAGGGTGTTGTCGATGATAATAAAAATCATCGAGGGCAAGGAGAGTATTTCTCATCATGAACATAGTTGACGTCTTGGAAGAAGTCAAAGTGTTGAAGGTGATCCGACACATTTGCCGGGAGGTTTCAAGAAGGTGCAACCAAATAACAACGGCAACAAGCAAGGAAATGACGAAGTGGAAAGTTATAGGATCAATATATAAGAGGCAAGCTCGGAACCAAAGTTGCCTTTCAAGGCAAGCAACAAGATGTTGAAAGCTTGACGTAAGTTGTGCTCACACACTGAAGAATACGTGCACCAGAGAAGGACAAGGTAGCACAGTCAAAGGTAGCAAGACCAGGATGCAACCGATAGTCTAGGAATGACCAGATTGAGTTCAGAATTTCCAGGTAAAATACTAGGGGTATTTGATTTGTAATGCGAAATAACTCCACTAGTCGGAGTCCTCGATTGATAATAACCCAGAACCCGTAGAGTGATTACAAGGAAAGACATTACTTCAACAAAGTTAGTAAGTTGTGGTGCAATGGCAAGACATCTCCGAGATACCAGGAGGTAATACTCAAAGGTAGAACGTGATAGAAGTAGAACCGGTTCATTGACCTATGACAGTAGATACTTCAACCTCGCCAAAAATAGACGAGGCACTGGAATGAATTCCCACAAGATATATCAGATCAGAACAGCATGGTCGGAACCATAACTGTAAGGAATCAATTTCGAGAATACCGAACGAATCAAAGCTGGATAATCATTTTGCAAGAAGCTTCCGAGATGGTCTACATCATTTTCATGGGCATGAACACAAAGTTCAAGGTCGACTCCCACTTCTTTAATGCAGAACCTTACATTCACTTCTCGTTTTGATAATGGCATTAGTGTTGAATATTTTACCTGGTGCAATACCAGATAACTATGCCCTATGAAATCTTTCGGGTTTGCACAGATTAGGGAAGGCATTGGTTAAACCCATAGGGGCTTCTTAGGAACATATACCCCAAGTTTCAAGAGTAGATATCACCAGCTCAAAAACAGAGCATGGTTGGCCAAGTGGGTGATACAATTTACCAAGGGCATTATGTATCAGGTAAAGAACTCACAAGAATTTTTGGTTGTGAAGGACATTGTCGGATAATAACCCGGCAATGGGTACGGCGGTCCACAACCGGGCTGATGTGAGTATCGGTACTCAATCTAAGGAAGAAGGAATGCCAAGGCATCGGATTATGGAAACACCTGACTAATTCAAAGCTTAATGCTAAGAAATTTTATGGTTTCCAAATCAAGGGATCAGAAGCAATCGTTCTGATCGAGAACGAATAAGTTCAATAGGCTTGGAAACACAAACGATCAAGGCATTGATTGGTTAAGATCCAGCTCATATCCAAATGACGTTTGGGCCGGAAGGATGAATCCTAGGATTCGACTGAGGAATGTGAGCATCCTCAACATATGGAATCGACGGACTTAAAATGATGAAGGCAAGGGAGGCCAATAAGATTACGAAACTTATGGGATTATCCATAATGCAAGCAAGCGAGAATTTCAAGAGCAATAGGCTGCTCGGGATTTTCGAAAGATCGAATGATATTTTAAAGTCTTTGGCGTAACACATGATCAACGGGGAATGAGCGGATACTCGATAAGTGCAAGAATTATCCGTAGGGGTATTCAGGTGACAAAGTACAGCAAAGCAGTAAGCACAAAATATTCTCGGGGTATCTTGTAATAACAAGATCAACTGGGAATAAAAGTAATCACGACAGGTGTAAGTATTTATCCATAGGGATATTTCGGTGGAAAGGAATTGCAAAAGCGACGCCATAAAGTCTCAAGAGACATCGGAGAGTATCTTCGGATCCTTCTGGTGCAGCAGACAATCATTTGTAATAAGGGGCTCTCCGGGAGAAAGTATTATCGAGAACCAAGAGTTAGATTTTAGCAAAAATCGTTAACCTGAATAGAAGAGAGTTCAGAATCCCGGAGTAAAGATCGAGGAGTAAAAGATCCTAATACCACCCGATCGCGACGTGGGCCCGTAAGGCACACAGCCAAGTTAGTAAAAGTTTTGTAATGTCTAGACTCGACTTCGGCCAAGAAGTGTGGAAGGGGGATTCCTACAGGCAGTCGGCTCTGATACCAACTTGTGACGCCCCCGATTCAATCGTACACTAATCATGCACGCAAATGTGTACGATCAAGATCAGGGACTCACGGGAAGATATCACAACACAACTCTACAAATAAAATAAGTCATACAAGCATCATAATACAAGCCAGGGGCCTCGAGGGCTCGAATACAAGTGCTCGATCATAGACGAGTCAGCGGAAGCAACAATATCTGAGCACAGATATAAGTTAAACAAGTTTGCCTTAAAAAGGCTAGCACAAACTGGGATACAGATCGAACGAGGCGCAGGCCTCCTGCCTGGGATCCTCCTAACTACTCTTGGTCGACGTCAGCGGGCTGCACGTAGTAGTAGGCACCTCCAGAGTAGTAGGAGTCGTTGTCGAAGGTGGCGTCTGGATCCTGGGCTCCAGCATCTGGTTGCGGCCACCGGGTAGAAGGGAAAGGGGGAAAAGGGGGAGAAAAGCAACCGTGAGTACTCATCCAAAGTACTCGCAAGCAAGGAGCTACACTACCTATGCATGGATATATGTGTAAAGGGGCCATATCAGTGGACTGAACTGCAAAATGCCAGAATAAGAGGGGGATAGCTAGTCTTATCGAAGACTACGCTTCTGGTCGCCTCCGTCTTGCAGCATATAGAAGAGAGTAGACTGAAGTCCTCCAAGTAGCATCGCATAGCATAAACCTACCCGACGATCCCCTCCTCGATGCCCTGTTAGAGAGCGATCACCGGGTTGTATCTGGCACTTGGAATGGTGTGTTTTATTAAGTATCCGGTTCTAGTTGTCATAAGGTCAAGGTACAACTCCGGGTCGTCCTTTTACCGAGGGACACGGCTATTCGAATAGATAAACTTCCCTGCAGGGGTGCACCACATAGCCGAACACGCTTGATCCCATTTGGCCGGACACACTTTCCTGGGTCATGCCCGGCCTCAGAAGATCAACACGTCGCAGCCCCACCTAGGCACAACAGAGAGGTCAGCACGCCGGTCTAAACCTAAGCGCGCAGGGGTTTGGGCCCATCGCCCTGAGCACACCTGCACATTGCGTACGCGGCCGGAGAGCAGACCTAGCAACCTCCATTTCAAAGGAAGTCACGTTACGCGGTCCAACCCGGCGCGCGCCGCTCAGTCGCTAATGTCACGAAGTGCTTCGGCTGATACCACGACGTCGGGATACCCATAACTACTCCCGCGTAGGTGGTTAGTGCGTATAGACCAAATGGCCAGACTCAGATCAAATACCCAGATCTCGTTAAGTGTGTTAAGTATCGCGAACGCCGACTAGGGCCAGGCCCACCTCTCTCCTAGGTGGTCTGAACCTGCCCTGTCGCTCCGCCTCAAAGTAACAGTCGGGGGCCATCGGGAACCCAGGCCCACCTCTACCGGGATGGAGCCACCTGCCCCTTCAGCCCCCATCTCCGAACAGTATCACATATAATGTATTAGTGTATAGTATATAGTATATGCCCGTGATCACCCCCGAGTGATCACGGCCCAATAGTATAGCATGGCAGACGGACAAGAGTGTAGGGGCACTGATGGAACACTAGCATCCTATACTAAGCAGTAGGATTGCAGGTAAAGGTATCAACAGCAGTATCAAAGACAGGCTATGCATCAGGATAGGAATAACGAAAGCAGTAACAAGCTACACTTCTCTAATGCAAGCAGTATAGGGAAGAGTAGGCGATATCTGGTGATCAAGGGGGGGGGGCTTGCCTGGTTGCTCTGGCAAGAGAGAGGGATCGTCAACACCGTAGTCGAACGGGGCAGCAGCAGCGTCGGTCTCGGTGTCTATCGAGAGAAGAGGGGGAAGAAACAATAAATATTTAAGCAAGCAGATGCATAGTGATGCATGACATGACAAGTAACGGCGTTAGAGGTGTCCTAACGCGGTATGAGGTGATACCGGTGAAGGGGGAAAACATCCGGGAAAGCATCCCCGGGGTTCCGCGTTTTTGGGCAGAGGAGCCGGAGGGGGAAGGTTGCGAGTTTGATATGTTAGGGGTGTGTTGCGGATGAACGGGTTGTGTATCCGGGTTCGTCTCGTCGTTCTGAGCAACTTTCATGTACAAAGTTTTTCCATCCGAGCTACGGTTTATTTTATATTAATTTTTAAAAGATTTAAATCATTTTAATTTATTTAATTTATTTAATCAACATTATCCAGAACAGTGCACGCTGACGTCAGCATGACGTCAGCATGACGTCAGCAGTCAACAGAGGCGTTGACTGGTCAACTGACGTGTGGGTCCCACTGGTCATAGACTGTTAACCTAATCAGTGTTTAACTAAACTAACTACTGTTTAATTAAACTAATTAGTTAATTAGGTTAATCTAATCAAGATTAATTAATTTAATTAATTCCTTAATTAATTAATTAATTTAATTATTATTATTTATTTAATTATTATTATTATTATTATTATTATTTTCGTTCCCAGGGGGCGTGGGGCCCCCATGTCATTGGCCTAGAGGGGCTTTGCGGGCGCTGGGCCAGCGGTAACGGGCGACGAGCGCCAGCCCGCTTCCCAGGTCTCCAGGGTGCGCCCGCCATGGGCGCGGTGAGACCGGCCGCCTGATGCGGGCAGTGGCGAGGCCACGGCGAGGCGGGCAGCAGAGCTGCGGCGGTGCGGGAGAAGCGTCGCGGCGCGGGGCGGCTATGGCGCTGGCAGAGGCGGGCACCCGGGAGGTGGTGGGCATGGCGAGGCAGGGCGTGGTTGGGAGCCACTGTAAGGCGAGGCTCAGGCAGGCAGGGAAAGCGGGCATGGGGTGCGGTGAGCAGGGGAGGCGCAACGCGAGGGAGGCACGGCGAGCGGTCGGGCGGCTGCGAGCGAGCCGCGATGACGAGGACAGGGGCGGGGCGACGATGTACGAGACGCAGGCGCGGGCGCGGTGACCGCTCGGAGTTCGCGGCCCCGGTCAGGAGCACAGGCGACGGCCTACGGCGGTGAAATCGGAAGGGGAGGCAAGGGGGTTGCTCACCCCCGTTGCAGGGCAGGGGGTCGGCGAAGCTCGATGCTTGCCGTCGATGGAGAGGCGGGGCGGGGTCGAGGAGGCGGTCCGGCGGGGTCTAGCGATGGCGCCGTCCGGGATGATGGCGTCGAGCGGCTCCGGGCGGCGAGGCGCGGTCGTCGGGGCACAGCGGGGTCGATCCCGATCTAGCTCGGGTCGAGGTGGGGCGGGCGCCATGCGGGGGAGACGGGAAGGCAGGAGCCGGCGAGGGGGGTGGCCGGAGGCGGATGGAGGCGCGGTGGGTGCGGCGATGGGAGGCGTCGGGGGCAAGGGCGTGGTCGCCCGATCCCGATCTGGATCGAGGGAGTGGGGGGGAAGCGAGCGATTCGTGGGGGAAAAGTGCGTGGTGGTAGTGGGTTAGGGTTTCGGGGATGGGGGTTATGGGGAGGCCGGTTGGGCCAAGGGGGAGCTGGGCCGGCCTGGCAGGTCGTGGCCTAGTTGGGCCGGTGGCCTGCTGGGCCGGAGCCCCGGGGGGTTCTTTTCCCCTTTTTTTTCTTTTGTATTTTTCTAAAATTTTCTTTTACTGTTTTATTTTATTCTAGTTTTATAAAACATAAAAGTTATACCTTAAATAGTAACACTAATTATACCTCTGCCACAAAAAGGTTTAACCACCAAAATAATATAGTTCAGTATTTATAAAATACCAA
Organism: Aegilops umbellulata; assembly: GCA_032464435.1. Classification (NCBI taxonomy): domain Eukaryota; kingdom Viridiplantae; phylum Streptophyta; class Magnoliopsida; order Poales; family Poaceae; genus Aegilops; species Aegilops umbellulata. The sequence goes on from CP136057.1 coordinate 361,976,548, forward strand.
GGCATTTATTTATTTGTTTTACCTACTGTTTTAATTTTAAATGCACCGAAATTTTTATAGAAAAATGTGGTTTCTCCACCATTATTACTTAGGATTTGTGTGTCCTCTTTTGAACATTTTAGTTTTAGTGTTTCAAAACTTTTAATGTTTGACTTGATTTTCAAATTTAAATTTGGACCGGTTTCGAACTAACGCAAGATTAACAACAGTAACTGAGGTGACGTGGCATCATTAGCGTGGAATTACTGTAGCTTAATTATCCGTGCGTCACAGGCATCTCCTGTCTTCTGAGAGACTGGGAGAGGTGTTCCACTTGCCTCTATCTCTGGAGGCTAAGAATGAGGTGGTTGAAATGCAGTCAGAAACCCTTGAAATCTCTATGACTGATGACAAGGATGTATGGTATTGTGTCTGGGGGGATGGAGACTGTCAATCTTCCAAATACTATGCCCACTGCTTTAATCAAATACAAGTTGATGAGATCTTTGGCTGTATATGGAAAACCAAGTGCACAATGCAATGGAAGGTGTTCTTATGGCTGTTGTTGTCTGACAGATTGAACACCAGGAATATGCTTCGGAGAAGGCATTTCAAAATCCATAATGACAACTACACTTGCCTTCTCTACAACCACCCGCCCGAGGAAGACATTGTTCATCTCTTCTTCACTTGCCCTTTCACTCAGAGATGCTGGGCTGCATTGGGGATACATTGGCCAAATGACACTGACTGGATTAAAATGATGCTTGAGGGCAAGAACATGCGGGCAAGGCCGATGTTTTTAGAAGTTTTTGCAGTAGCTGCATGGGGGATATGGAAGGAGAGGAATGATAAGCACTTCAGAGGAGCCTTCTTTTGTTTCTTGGAGGAACAGATTCAAGAAGGACTTTGCCATGCTGGTTCATAGATCAAAGCAGGAGCGAGGCCCTTACATTCTTTCAATAGTCAACTTGCTTTGATTCTCTGTTCTGTTTGGTTGTTTAGCTAACCCCCCTCTCACCCCTCCATGTAATCTGTACAGTGATGGACACTCTAACTCCCCCTCCTAACTTTTTATTTCTAATATAAAGGCAGTGAGAGAATCTCACTGTCATTCTCTTTTAAAAAAAACATGAGTTGCAGTATTTTTAAGATCAGAACGTGTCATATGAGTGGAGTAGAATATATTAATTAAGATAGACTTACTGGTACTAATTCACGAGGATCGTCACAACTATCAGCAGATTTGTAGATGGAGATCATGTGTCTGCAAACATAGTATCCACAAAGGTTGGTCCCTGCTTCTTGCTGAGGACACTGATTCTTTTTTTTACAAAATTAGTCATGTATTTGTCCTGTTAGGAACAACCTAACCGGTGTTAGATGTATTATTTTTTCTCTGGACAAAATAGAAAGAAGTTTACTTAGAAGTTTGAACATTTGACTAGCGTAAGGAAAGGTATTTGCAGACTGTTGGATAAATTTTCCGAAAATAACGGATTTCGGTGTGTTGCCGGAGAAACGATCTCATGTTGTAGAGGTTGTTCCGTCTTGAACAAGTTCCCTGGTTTAGTTTTCCACAATGCGAGCACACTGCAAATGATGATGAATTTTGACAACATCAATTATTGAACAAGATATGAATGCAAGTTAATTTCAACATCATAGAATTCAATACCTATCCAAGAATTGCTAAACATGCGTCAGACCCTGAGCGTTTGTTGACTCTCTGAGAGAATCGATGTAGTAAACTGTGTTCTTGTTTGGAACAATGAATACCAATATCCAGTGATTGCTACATATTAAGAAAGCCATGAACTTACGAATGATGTTGAAATCTGAAAGACAATCAGTGTATGTGTGGTTGTTTACTTGACTTACCGTTCATGATATGGCCAGAGAAATAATTCTGCATGGGACGTGTTTTCGAAGATACGGACGACCGTGTTAACGGCCCAGTCCCGTCGGTCCTTACCATCTAATGTTGTGCCATTTGCTAATGCAGGATCTATGAAATACACACTCTCCCTTTTTCTTCTCTGCGCGTTCAATCCCCTGAGAGGAATAAAATGGAGTTAGTTGTTTATCATTTACAGCCTTGTATGGAGAAGTTGATCGGAGTTTGTGAAGTACTTACAAAATCAGGCATCTAACAAGAGTGGCATCGAGCACGTTGAAGTTGAAGAAGAGATGTAAGTCCTCGAAACTCACATTGATGGAACCAACATCATGTCGGAAATGATCTCTATTGTAGTGGACTAGCAAAGCATGTTGACCTGCTGACATTTGATCCATGCAATATTCATGTAACTCGCGGTTACTGGAGCTGCACTCGTCAAAGTATTCGCCAGCAAGAAATGGCTGGCCATGGACGTAATTGCGTGCTTCAAGTATGTCTTCTTTACTTTTAGCAAGCAACAATTCTACTTCTTCATCATCCATGGCGTCATAAATAATATTACTCCCCGATTCGAACAAGTTGCTGTTAATTTGGTTCTGGGTGACGAGTGCTTTAAGTAAGAGGGAATCGTTCTCTTTCCTCTTCACTCTCCTGCCGCGCTTCCTCGTGGTCGTGGTTTTTTTTTGACAACGTTCCTCGTGGTCGTGGTTGTAGCCTTTTGGCCACTTCCTTCTTGGTACTTGAAGCATTTCTGGCAGAACGTCTGGTTGGCTGCAAGGTAGACTGCCGAGCAGACGGTGAAGCTTGGACGCACTGCTTAGCAGACGGTTTATCTATGCCGGACCGTTGAGCTGGCGGTGCTGCTGTGATGGATGGCTGGGCTGTAGGAGCAGAGGCATCGGACTGCTGACCATGCGTTGAAGCTATGTCGGGTTTCTGTGCAGGTGGTGCCAACTTGTCAGTGTGCTGAGGAGGCCATGCCAACGTGTTGGTTTGCTGAGCAGGAAGTGTTGACACATTGGTATGCTGATCACGCGCTTGCGGACCAACGGACCAATGAGCAGTCGGTTCTAAACCTACAGACTGCTTAGTAGGCGGTTCTGAAGCATCAGACTGCTTAGCAGTCTGTCCCACCAGGTTGGTCTGCTGAGCATGTGCTGTAGCTGGGTCTCCCCCCGCTGCTTCAGCGGCCGACATCTGAACTAGTGGTGCATCATCAACAATTGTAGGCCTTGCCACTGGCTTCTTTGGGACGGAGGATGACATGGCATGTACGCCACAAAGTCGGGCCGGCTGATCACAGGTTGATGCATCAGCCTGCGAGAGTTGCTGTGGCAAGGAGAGCGTCACCGGTTGAGGGGCGACAGTGGTTGCTCTTCGCAGGGCTTCAGGAATCTCATCGATGAACTCTGTTTCCTTTCGTGGCCACTGGATGTGATGTAACAGTGTTTCTCCCAATGTCCTTTGCTCATTGAAGTCTCCTAGGATATTCTTCAGGGCAAATTCATTGAATCCAGGCTTTACTTCAGTCACATAGCACTTCACACAGCCCGGCTTCAATGGCACATTGCCCAAGAAGAGGCCATCTTCCAAGAAGGGTGGGTAAACCCAGCTGTTGCACATTTTAATGTACCTTCATAATGTGTAAGCACGCCCTTCAGTCTATCTTTCATTCCAGATAGATCAGATATAGCATCATCACGAGCAGCTGCAGTCTCAGTGTCGTTGGGGTCAGCTGATGCACAACTACTCTTGTGCAGTGTTGTCACGCAATAAGCAACATTCTCCATGCCTGCTTCCCCTCCCATCTGCTGGCTATCTGTCAGTGTTAGAGTCTTCTGCGTCATGATTGACTCCTCAACATCTTTTTGAATAGCCGGATAAATCTCCTTCTTCAACCTTTCATACAATGCATTCTGCTTCATTTCACTCCTCGCTTTTTTCATGCTGAGCCTCTCTTCTTTGCTGAGTGTGAAAGCCCTCTTGTGCGGGACATTAACACCTATACCCCTTGCATGTCTAGGGGGCTCTTTTGTGTCTAGAGCAATGGACAGAATGTCACATGGCCCTGAGTTCATGTAGAACCTTCCAGGGATCTTGGAAGCCTCTAACATCACTTCATACAATTTGGCGTCACGTGCGTTTTCAAAGTAATAAGTTCCGTCATCACGCCTCTTTGCATGTGCCCGCAAGTAGTCTCTCACGCGTTCACCCCTGATTTCACCAAAGGCCGGATTCCCACCTGCCGCTACTGCTTCTTTGTCCTCCTGTTCCCATACCAGTTTCATGTCGTAGTATCCTGCCAGACCCATACGGTGGGTGTGTATGTTCTTCTTCTGAAGTTCTAATTGCTTGAAACTCTTCTCAGCAAACTATTTAGTTGCCGTTACCCTTTTGAATTCTGCCCAGTCTGCCTTTGTAATTTGGGGGTATGCGGGGATTGGGTCCTTGCCTTCACTCAAGTACTTCTTGTAAAGCACGTGCTTCCAGTTTCTCCAATCATCCCTAGCCTTCTTCAGTGCAGCATGTTCCACCAGCATTCTCCACTGCTCTGGAACGTTGAAGTGATCCATGATCTCCCGGACTATCCTTCGCCGTGTTTCTATGTCAGCCTTCCGAAACCCCGACAGATTAATGTTGAGCCTTGCCCTGGCAACAAATCCACACACACTCCTGAACCTCATGCGTGCTTTATCTGGTTTAGTTGGAGCCCAGGACTTTAAATCAATCTCGGTTACTTCATATACACCTTTAGCCTGGTGTGTGGGCTTCCTTGGAGCGTTCCTCCATGTCCTGACTGGAAGGGTAATTGCTGCAGCTCTATCCCGTTCAAGACTACTTGATCCCTCACAATCTGCTGAAGACCTAGGGTTGTCCGAATCAGATGAAGATACGTGGCCTGAATGAGTATTGTCGCTGCTACTCGGCATCTACAGAGAACACATGCGAAACTCAGGAAAGGAGGATAAGCATAAAACTAACAAATTGGTGTCAAGCTTTCTAAACATGCCATGCAATAATTTAGAAAATGTACGGCTAATTTGTTAAGTTTGTGTGACTCGGGCGCCCGCGATCTGTAAATAGGCAGTAACTTATTGGAACAAATACAGCTTATATGTAGTAAGGAAGGTAGATAATGAACATATATGTGCTCTCCATTATTTTATAGCCAATTTGTGAACATACAGAACGAAATTGGAAGAGGGATTGCGAGGAAATTGCCTCACCGTGATGGAGAGGAGTACCTAACAGGCTTCTTAGTGCAAACCCGGCCGGACCACAGGAGAGGCGAGGGTTACTGCATCGATATGCTCGAGGGTGGCTGGCGAGCAAACAAAGATGGTGAGGCGTGGGCCGCCGCGTGTGGGGAACGACAGTGGAGGTAGGCTTGATGCCGAAGAGCGGGCACACGGCCGGGGTGAGCACAACGGCGCCGGAGAGGGTTCTGCTATGGATCTGGGGGAGGGGGAGCTAGCGAAGGAGATTGGATGGACTAGTGGAGTGAAAAAGGGGCGGACGGTGGGGGTGTTGGGGACTCTGGGTGTTGGCGGCCTATGTGAAAAGGGTGAAAAATATCCCCGGTCGCCGCGCGCGCAGAAAGACCTATGCAAACGGTTGCCTCTAAGCGCTCTTGTGCACAAACAGAATAATTTCGTTTGAAATGAAGACGTACTAATTTTGAAATGAAGACGTGAGTTCATCGTTTCGCCTCTAAATTTTTCCCACGTAAACCAATCACAGTTTTACCACGGGTTTGATTTGCTGGCGCATTTCAGGTCTTGCGTGCTATATGTAAGACATTTTTTGGCATTTACCGTGCATGTTGGCATATAAATCAATTCCTAGACGAACTGCATTTCCTGTCAAAAGGGACGAGGATTGTCGTTCGATCTGGGAGCATCACGGTGCATACGTACGATCCGTGGGCTTTGGGTTCTGGCCAATCAAAACGCATGACTCAGATAGCGCGCGCAGCAAGGGGGGGCATCGACCACAGTTTGGTAGGCACACGACTTTCGTGTGTGAACCGTGTGCTATTTTAAAACATTTTTTTGGGAGGGGCTATTTGAAAACTTGTACATGTGTCGTCGAAATGGATGAGGATCGCCATTCGATCAAGGAGAATCCAACGGTGCAGACGTACGACCGTGGGGTTTGGGTTCTTGCCAATCAGAATGCATGACTCACATCACGCGCATGGCAGAGGGGTGGGGGGGTGCATCGGCCACGGTTTAGTGGACACACGACTTTCGTGAGTGAACTGTGTGCTCTTTGAAAACATTTACATTACCTAACATCATATTTTTCTTTGAATGAAAACATGAGTTCATTGATTCGCCTCCAATTTTTTCCACGGTAAGAAATCATGAGTATAGTGGAGAGTGTCATATACTAGTATCATGAATATACAATATATATGATACTAGTGTATGATACTATCTTTAATTAGTTATAGCGCATAGTATATATAATACATAGAGTATAGTATCATATATATATATCATATTTATTGCCATGCATGACACAAATTAGCATCACATTTAACATGATACGGTATCTACCTATATGTTACTCTAACCCTCTTTATATATATTTGATTCTTTGCCACATCAGCATACTTGCTATTTCCGAGTGCATGACATCGTCGGCTATGATATACCACCACTATGGCCAGCCTTATATAGTGGGGAGTATCATATACTATATATCATAATATATAGTATCATGCATATGATACTAGTGTATGATACTATGTACGTACCTTCATAGTGCATATATAGTATCATAGAGTAGTATATATCATAGATGACCGTATTTATGGCCATGCATGACACAAAGTAGTATAGCATTTATTACATATATATATATATATATATATATATTACGGTATCTACCTATGTTACTGCTTCTTTGCCACTGTGACGCCCCGAGACCGATGCTCGAGAAGACTTCCTTATTTTCGTGATCACTGTGTGTTTCTTTTGTGCTTGCTCTTTTATTTTTGCTTTGCATCATGCCATCATGCCATCATGTCATTAATCTTTGCATCATGAGCTTTGCATCATGTCATTTAATTCAACCAGTTAAATCGTATGGATCTTCGGTCCATTTAAATCGAGGGAAATGTACATGGTGATTTCTCTTTATAACTTATATCCTCCCAATATTATTAGGGAGCTATAAAAATAGTATTCCATTGTTTTGGAATTGATCATAACACACTTGCAAAATATATCCCATGCCATTGTGATCTCAACTCTTGGTCTCCAACCTTGCCCATAATTTCTTCATCATTTTCCGGAGCTCCATATAAACATCTCAACATTTTTGGCCTTTCCTAAAACTTGTCCTAGTTCAAACCATTTGAATTAAATTCAAATGGGTTTGAATTTAAATCTTGCTTTTGCGCCAACTTCTATTTTCTTGGATCGAACTCATTTTTACGAGTCCGTGAAAATTATCCCCATGTCCGTGAAAATTATCCCCGTGCCCTACTCGTTCTCTAACCATTCTTTTCTTCCCTTTTGTTTCTCTTTATTTTCTGTTTTGAAAAGAGAGAGAGAAGGAGTCCAACAGCCAGCAGGCCTCCTGGCCTTTTTCCTCTCCCCTCCTCCCAAGGCCTAGGCACAACCCCTTCTCTACTGGGCCGGCCTCCCAAGGCCCAGCCGGCGCCCATCGACTGAACCCTAACCCCCCTACCCGACCCCCTTCTCATCTCTCGATCCCTCCCTCTCGTTCCCCACTCCGCCGCCAGCCACTCGTCCCGATCGGGATCGTCCTCGATCCTCTGCCTCCTCCCTCCTAGCGCCGCCTCCACCTTGAGAACCCCGCGCCCGACCTCCTTCTCGCCGCCCTTGGTGCCGCGCCACCGGTCCTCCCCCTCGCCCTCGTCGACGACCAGCGCTGCCCGTGCAGCCTCCCCTCCTCCGCGTCGTCGCCTCGCCATGGCGCCGCACCCGGCCTCCCGCACCACTACCTTCCCCAGCAAGCTCCACCGCCCCTTGTTTCACCCGCGTCGGCGACCAGCAGCAGGTCGTTGCTCCGCGCCGTCCCTGCCGTCTTTGGTGCCGCGCTGGCGAGCGCCACCGCCGGGGCTGCGTCAAGTCGCCGCCCTCTGCCTCGCCAGCGCCACCTTGCTCCACATCCTGCTCGTCCTGGACCTCCTTCCCCGCGCCGAGACCCGCTGCCGTCGCCCCCTGCATCCTCTGCTCCGAGCAGGAGGACGAGCGCTCGACCGCGCGTGTTGACCGCGCCCCTGCTCCGTCCTCGTGCCCGCCGGGCCTCCTCGGCTTCGACCGGCGACCTCCGCAAGTTGAGGACCAAGACCCGAGACCTGAGACCCGTGGCCTCCGAGGCTTCCTCTCTGAATGGTTTCGTCAAGTGCCCTTCGGCGTGATCAAGACCGCGAGCACCACAGATCCGTCAAGTACCTCTTCCGGTGATTCGAACGTCTACGTAACGTGTACCTCTACGCTCGAAAACGATGGATGCGCCAAGTTCCACTACGCCGACGTACATTTCGCCAAGTACCACTACCGTCGACCCCGAAGCCCTCGGATTCGTCAAGTCCGAAGATGCAAGTACCACTCCGAACCATGTACGACGACCGTCGCCGAAGACCCGTGTAACGTGAACGTGAACGACTACCGTCGCGAGTACCTCTACCGTCGTCGTGTACAACTACTTCCACTACGCCCGCGAGAACGTCTACTTCCACTGCTGTCGTGAGAACGACTACTTCCACTACTACCGTCGCGGAACAACTACTTCCCACGACGACCCATGAACGACTACTTCCTCTACATCGTACTGAAGCCGAACCGCTCCGAAATGCACGCGTCGAAGGTATAACCCCGAGAAGTCCTTCCGAGAACGAATGTTGTGTGATGTATGAGATGAACCGCGTGTTTGCACCGTTTGCGGTTGTTCGTTGCGATGCCGTTCTTTTGCCATGCCACCGACTCGTGGGAAACCCGGTAACCGGGATCACCCCATCCTTCTATCACGTGTCACACTCACGCCACGCTTCCTTTTGCACCGGTATCTTCATGAGTACCGGAACCGATATGTTGCCGTGGCACCATTTTCGGATTCGTTGCCGTGGCACACTTTCTTTCTGCCACGGTGACAAATGCTTCTTAATGCTCTTATCAACATTTTCATAATAATTGCATAAGCTTGGTACATGTCATCCGCATCATGATAACAACAATTAAAATGTTTAAAATGTTGTTTGTTTAAATTTGCTTAAATGCCATGCTAAATGATTTATTTCATAACTAAATAACCGTAGCTCCGATTTTAATAAACTTTATATGTAAATGGGGTGGAAAAATGCCTAGCTTAACACGGTGCACTTGCTTTGCATGTTTAACAACTCTAAAATTATGTTTAGGGCAGAACAGTACCAGATCTAATATATGCTCATGAGGATTTTCCGGACTTGTTGTTTGTTGTTCTGGCCTCATTTAAATTTGCCTAGATAGGTAGTTTTTCATATGCTTCACCCCTCGCCATGTTAATCAACATTTAATATTGTTGGGTACATAAACAAGAGTGAACTAAATAAATGTTGTGAAGTTTCGTCAATATGCAACTCGTTGCATATTGAGCTCCACTTAACTTGTAGTATTGTTTGTTGCACTTTGCCATGCCATGCTCATTAAACCGGACATGCATCATACTTGATTGTGCATTATGCCATGTCTATGTGATGGTTGTTTACTTTGTTGCCTGTTTCTTTCCGGGTTGCTTCTCTCGTTAGCTTCGGTTTCGTTCCGGAGTTGTGAGGATTCGTTCGTCTTCGTTCGTTTGTCTTCTTCATGGACTCGTTCTTCTTCCTTGCGGGATTTCAGGCAAGATGACCATACCCTCGAAATCACTTCTATCTTTGATTGCTAGTTGCTCGCTCTTTTGCTATGCCTATGCTGCAATACCTACCACTTGCTTATCATGCCTCCCATATGGTTAAACCAAGCCTCTAACCCACCTTGTCCTAACAAACCGTTGTTTGGCTATGTTACCGCTTTTTCTCAGCCCCTCTTATAGCGTTGTTAGTTGCAGGTGAAGATGAAGTTTGTTCCTTGTTGGAACATGGAGATGTTGTTCCTTGTTGGAACATGTTTACTTGTTGGGATATCACAATATCTCTTATATTATTAATGCATCTATATACTTGGTAAAGGGTGGAAGGCTCGGCCTTATGCCTGGTGTTTTGTTCCACTCTTGCCACCCTAGTTTCCGTCATATCGGTATTATGTTCCCGGATTATGCGTCCCTCACGCGGTCGGGTGATTTATGGGACCCCCTTGACAGTTCGCTTTGAATAAGACTTTACCAGCGAGGCCCAACATTGGTTTTACCATCTGCCTCACCTATGTCCTTTTATTTCCCTTGGGTTTCCGGAGCCCGTGGGTCATCTTTATTTTAGCCCCCCGGGCCAGTTCTCCTTCGAGTGCCGGTCCAAACCGAGCAATGTCCGGCGCCCCCTACACAATCAGGGTCTATGCCAACCCGACGTCATGCTCATCCGGTGTGCCCTGAGACCGAGATATGTGTAGCTCCTATCAGGATTTGTCGGCACATTCGGGCGGCTTTGCTGGTCTTGTTTTATTACTGTCGAAATGTCTTGTAGCTGGGATTCCGAGACTGATCGGGTCTTCCCGGGGAGAAGGAATATCCTTCTTTGATCGCGAGAGCTTATAATGGGCTAAGTTGGGACACCCCTGCAGGGTTTGAACTTTCGAAAGCCGTGCCCGCGGTTATGTGGCAGATGGGAATTTGTTAATGTCCGGTTGTAGAAAACCCGAAGTTGACCTTAATTAAAATACATCTACCGCGTGTGTAACCGTGATGGTCTCTTCTCGGCGGGGTCCGGGAAGTGAACGCGGTTGTTGGAGTTATGTTTGACGTAAGTAGTTCAGGATCACTTATTGATCATAGTTGTTCGACCGTGCTTTGCCTTCTCTTCTCGCTCTCATTTGCGTATGTTAGCCACTATATATGCTAGTCGCTTGCTGCAGCTCCACCTCATACCTTTTACCCTACCTATATGCTTAAATAGTCTTGATCTCGCGGGTGTGAGATTGCTGAGTCCCCGTGACTCATCAGATACTTCCAATACCAGTTTGCAGGTGCCGATGAGACCGGGCAGGTGACACACCCGAGCTCAAGGAGGAGTTCGATGAAGATCTTGTCCTTTATGTTGTTTCGTTCTAGTCGATCAGTAGTGGAGCCCAGTTGGGGTCGATCGTGGACCTTTGTCGCTTTTGGGTTTTCTTCTTTTATTTTGGCTCCGTAGTCGGGCCCTGATTGTAACTGTATGATGTAATGTTTTATTTATGTATTTGTGTGAAGTGGCGATTGTAAGCCAACTACGTATTTCTTTCCCTTATGTATTACATGGGTTGTGTGAAGATTACCTCACTTGCGACATTGCTTTCAATGCGGTTATGCCTCTAAGTTGTGCTTCGACACGTGGGAGATATAGCCGCATCGAGGGCGTTACAGCCACATCATCATATTTTCTATTCCCGAGTGCATGATACCGGCTATGATACCACCATTATGGCCACCCTAATAAGGCTAGTCGTAATATGGGAGTATCAAGCGGTATGATGCATGCCAACTAGACTTTTTGGATGATGCTGTGGCACATAGTTAAATGAGGAAAGAGAGGGTGTGGTATCATATCATGATACCGTATCATATTAAATGTTGTACTACTTTGTGTCATGCATGACAATTAATAAGGAACCTAAGACAATAACTTATGATGCTATGCATGCACGCATTACGGAGGTATTGCCGATCATGTACTAGTATCATGCATATATACTCCCTCCTTTCCGATTTATAGGCTTATCTCAAAATTTTAGTTTTTCCATTTTATAAGGCTCAATTTGGTTGTTCCCATCACATGTCCAGATTCCAAGGTGCATTAAATCATTGCATGCAAGTATTAAGAGAAATTTGACCAATGCATGTACTTTATATATGCCTGCATGATTGCAATTAATACATTGGAAAACATAATTTTTTGAGGAAAACAAAAGCATTAATTGGGTGTTTTTGCAAACTACAAAAAGTATTCCACCACTCACCATCTACCTTGGTTGGTGAGATTTTTGAATTGATCCCTATAAGGCTGGTTGTAATGGGGAGTATCATATACTAGTATCATGCATATGATAGTGTATGATACTACTTCCGTAATGCATAGTATCATAAGTTAGTATCTTAGGTTGCCTTATTAATTGTCATGCATCACACAAAGTGGTAGTACAACATTTAAATGACATGGTATCATGATATGATACCACATCCTCTCTTTCCTCATTTAATTGTATGCCACATCACCCGGAAAGTCTAGTTGGCATGCATGATACCGCTTATGATACTACCATTACAACCAGCCTAAACCGGAAAGGAGGGAGTATGAGACTAGCCACAATGGAGAGTAACATACACATATCCCTAGACTATGTTACTTCCTTCATAGTGGGTAGTAACATAAGTGTAGTGTCATGCAAAGCTTCATTTATTAGGTGATAGACTCATATTGCATTGGGACATGTGATGTTACAATAACTAGCTAAGTTACTGAAACTATCTTTCTCCTCATTAACTTATTGCCACATAAGCAAGTTTGCTGAGTTGGAGTCGATGTTACTGCTGAAGTTACTCCCATTGTGGCTAGTCTGATACTAGCTAGTCGTCTATGATATACTAGCTACCTCACTCAGAGCATGGTTAATAATACAGCCAAGGGTCGGCTATAAGAAGTTGCCATGTCATATACAACCAACCTGTTAGCGGGCATGTACAATAATAAGTTTTAAATACATACTAGTTTATCAATAGTTGGCCCACCTTACATCCTCACAAAGTATCTTGGGTCTCGTTTGCAGCTGGCTCTACTAACCAAGAGCCTGCTTCTCTTCTCTTTCCTCCAACTAATAAGCACATATATACTATTCTATTCCATATAGCCCGCTTAGAATACCCACAGTGGGAGTAACATAGGTAGTAACATCACACGTATCTAGATAAAATAGATGATGTGGCAAGCAATAAATGAAGAAAGAGAGGAAAGTGGTAACATAGCTAGTAGTATGAGTAACATCACACATCTCAAGGCAAGATGAGTCTATAGCCTAATAAATGAAGTGTTGCATGTTACTACACATATGTTACTCCGCACTATAGAGTAGTAACATAGACTAGTAACATTCTATGTTACTACCCATTGTGGCTAGTCTTATGTCACTCTATTGTGTGCTTGCTCTAATATGTAGTATCATAGAGTAGCTAGTATCATATGTAGTACTTTATTTATATTGTCATGCATGACACATAGTAGCATAGCATTTATTATGATACGGTTTCATGATATGATACTTAACCCTCTCTTTCTTCATTTAGGCTAGCCATAGTGGGAGTAACTTAGCTAGTAACATAACGCACCCCAAGATATATATGCTTACATGGCATGAAGTTAATGAGGAGAGAGGTGCTTGTGGTAACATAATATGTTACTGTAACATAACGCACCCCAATGCAAAATGAGTCTAGAACATAATAAATGAGGGCTTGCATGACACTACACTTACGTTACTACCCACTATGATGATAGTAACATAGACTAGTAGCATATGCATGTTACTAGTCTAAGTTACTACCCACTATGGCCAGCCTTAATTAATTCTATGGCAGCTCATCAAAATTGCCTAGTTGGCATGCATGATACTAGCTATGATACCCCCTTACTATCAGCCTAGCAAAGGTGCACATATCATTTGTGCGTCACTTTGTGAGTTTTTATCCGTTTGATCGAGAAGCGGGGAGAAGTTTCAAACATTTCGGCCGCGAGGTGCAGCCACTAGTGTAGGCCTAGTTGGTATATTAATTACAGGAAATTCAGATGGAGTTCGGACATCATCAAAATCGATGTGTGCCTGTGGCGTGCTCTCATGACCCCGTGGAAAAATTGGTAAAGTTTAGCACAAGTTTTGATGACCGCTCCTTCCAAACCGGAGCATCTCACATGAAGGATCATGGTTTTCCAAAAGGAGACATGTCAATTCAAACTCCTGTGGCCGGTGACTACATCGTTTGGCCTCATAAAAATTTCCACGGTACGCAATCATCATTATACCAGGGGTTTTATTTTCTGGTGTATTTCAGGTATCGTGAGCTATATTTAAGACATTTTTTGAGATTAACATGCATTTTGTGCATAAAAATAAATTTACAACCGAAACTGCATGTGTTGTCGAAAGGGATGAGGATTGTCGTTCGATCTGGGAGCATCCAACGGTGCAGACATACGATCCGTGGGGTTTGGGTTCTGGTCAATCAAAAAGCATGACTCAGATCATGGGCGGTGTGGTGGGGTTTGGTCGGCACACGACTTTCATCAACGAACCGTGTGCTATTCGCAAACCAGATTGCATATTTTTGTTCACACATATTGTAGTGAGATCAATTTAGTGTGCTACCTCTATAATAATATAATAATAATAATAATAATAACAACAACAAACAGTTCATATTCATTGCATGAGCTGACAGCATATCAAGGTCAACATATTAATGGTTCTTACATCAACAAAAAATCGGGCATAACTCACAAATTCAGTACACGCGACAGTTCTACATTGAACGAATTAAGTTGCGGGGTAGGCATAAAGACTAGTCTTACAGATTAATTCCCATGTACATGGGGGAACTGAGATCACTAAGTTGACCCCGAATGAACTTGGGGTTTTTGATGATTTTCAGCTGCTCTATTACACGGGTGTGTGATCCCTTGGCTGGCAACTCATCAAATTCATCATACTCGTCCTCATCGGCAACATCGTCGACACCCATTACCCTTCTCTTCCCATGCATCGCTAAATGGCCATTCTTATGCAAGGGGTCTTCCACAAAGAAAATCTGGGTAGCATTGCTGGCAAGAATGAATGGGTCTGTGTGATATGCCATCGTTGTCCTGTTAACAATGATCTTCCTGTACTCATCAATCCTTACCTGACCAAGAGGGATCCATGCGCACCTGAATAATGCCACCTTAACTTTCACATAGTCAAGCTCCCAAATCTCTTTGATGGTTCCATAGTATACCCTTTTATCAGCTTCATTTACAGTCATGCATTCTATTCGAACAAAGATGTTCTGATACGAGATCTTCTGATCACGTTCCTTAGTGTAGAACGTGTATCCATTTATGTCATATTCTTGGTACATCAACACCGTAGGTGATGGCTTTTGTGCCAACCACGTAACAATGTCATCGATGGATCCTTGTGCCAAATGATTCTTTAGCCATTCGGCGTAGTTCTTAGTGTGCTGCTTCATCTCCACATCTGATGAAGGCACCATTGGTAAGAAGCTATGGCATATCTCCACCAAGTGTTCTTAGGCATAAGTGATGAGAACTGGGCTGTTAAGCAGTACCGTCAAATGGGCTTTCTCTGTCAATTCTCCGGTTGTAGCCATATGCGTGCCAACAAGGACCGGCTTACCTTTCAGCCTTCCCTCATGGTGAGAGAGGGGCAAACCTATAGGTCTTTGTTTCATGTATTCAGTGAAAAACTCAACCACCTCCTCCGCGGTATAACCTTGTAGGATGCTTGCCTCTGGATGGTTTCGGTTCCGACAAAAGCGCTTCAGTATTCCCATGAACCGCTCGAAGGGATACATGTTGCGAAGAAACACAGGACCACAATACTTTATCTCGTCGACAAGGTACACAGTGAGATGGACCATGACATCAAAGAATGATGGTGGAAAAAACATCTCTAGGTTGGACAATATTCTTGCAATATCATCTTGCATATGATCCAACTCTTCAGGATTTACAACTTTCTCCCATAGTTGGTTGAAGAAATCATAGAGGTCAATGAGTGTGTTTCTTATATCTTTGTCCATCAGATTCCTGATGGCCACCGGGAGGATTTGTGTCAACATGACGTGGCAATCATGTGACTTCATGTGTCCCAACTTCATTTTACTTGAGCTCACATCCACGAGACTTCTGATGTTTGCGCAGTAGGAAGAGGGTGTCTTAACTGACAACAAATAGGTGAAGAACTGTGTTGCTTCTTTTGTACTGAAATTGTAACTCTGGCGAGCTTTGATGAATTTGTCATCATCTTCTGCTTCACTCTTGCATTTTGATTGATCAGCAAGCATATCGAGCCGTGAACCGTCACCATCCTTTCTTTTACCTTTAATCTTGAGCAGAGTACCAAGGATGCTTTCACATACGTTCTTCTCTACATGCATGACATCGATGCAGTGACGTACATGTAGAATCTCCCAGTAAGGTAATTTCTAGAACACTGATTTCTTCTTAAACACTTGACCATTGGGTGTTTGTTTCACCGTCAAAGGGTGGTTCTTGCCAACCACAACATTAATTTTTTAGCCATGTTGTAGACCACCACCCCGTCATAGAGTCTTGGGCCCGCACCCACCTCTGCCGTACCATCAAATTCAGCTTTCATCTTTCGGTATGGGTGATTTTTCCGCAAGAACCTACGATGACGCAAATACACTGTTTTGCGCGAGTTGGGAAGTCTTCTGCTAGCTATCCTATCCATGCATGTGACACACCCTACATCTCCCTTCGTTTTCTACCCCGATGTGTTGCCTAATGCCGACATATCTTGAATGGTGTGCACCAACATCGCATGTAGATTGAAAATCTCCTTTCTGTAAGCATCATAACATTTTATAGCAGGCGCATCTATCCGCACTGTCAGCAGTTCTTCTACTAGTAGCTGAAAGTAAATGTCGATGTCATTTCCAGGTTGCTTCGGGCCTTGGATAATCATTGAAATCATGATGTATTTTTTCTTCATACACAACCAAGGAGCTAGGTTATATATGCACAGACGCACCGGTCATGTGTTGTGATTGGTGCTCATATCGCCAAAAGGATTCGTCCTGTCAGTACACTCTCCGAGCCTTATACTTCTAGGATAATTGGCAAAAATTT
Organism: Aegilops umbellulata; assembly: GCA_032464435.1. NCBI lineage: Eukaryota > Viridiplantae > Streptophyta > Magnoliopsida > Poales > Poaceae > Aegilops > Aegilops umbellulata. The sequence continues at coordinate 361,993,431 of CP136057.1, forward strand.
TAAACTTGTTGTCGATTAATTCCCACTGAGCCCCATCTTTTGGGTGCCTCATAAACCTATCTGCAATTCACTCATCATGATGCCACTGCAACCTCTTTGCCTCTCTACGGTTTGCCAACAAACGCCTCAACCTTGGAATTAAAGGCAAGTACCAAACAACCTTGAACGGGATTCCTGTCTTGATCTCGTCGTCCAATTTGTACTTGTCCTTTGCTCTCCTGCGCTTGTATCGTGCATGCTTGCATGTGGGACATGCACGGAAATCTTTGTACTCACCACGGTACAATATACAATCATTCACACAAGCATGTGTATCTTCTGTACTTCAAATTCCAATGGGCAAACAATTTTATTCACTTCATCCGTGCTTCTGGGGAGCACATTATCTTCCAGAAGAATTTCTTTGAAAATACCTAACATCTCTGTGAAGCCATTGTTTGATAGACCGTTTGCTGCTTTAAATCTGAGAAGCGCTAGGGTGGCACTCAACCTGGAATGTTTCTTTTTGCAACATGGATACAATTCTTTCTTGGAGTCTGCATCAATGGTTGGCAGATCCTTGTACCCAATCATATCCTTTTTTGGGCCCTCGAAATCTACAATCATAGCAGCAAAATCTGGCATATCAAAGTCGTCGTCATCCGCATCGATGTCTTGGTTTTCTAGTGGGCGTTTCGGCTTTCCGGTGTTATATTGGTAGCTTGACGCCTCTGCCTCGATGTTAGATTCAACATCCATGTGACACTGATCAGGGTTTGGCATCTCGCTGCCCTGGGTATCTTCATCCATGACCTCCTCTTCACCGTGTCTGGTCCAACGTGTATATCCATCCATGAATCCCCTAGAGACTAAGTGCATCTAGACATCTGCAACTTCATGTGATTCTGTATTGGCACAATCAGTACATGGACACAGGATGTAATCCACATCACCAATTCTCCTCTTTTTACTTTCAGCCAAATTCATGAACTCTGTCATGCCACTGATAAAATCTGTGGTTTTCCGATTCTTCATCCATCGAGATCGTCCCATCTGCAGCATACGAATGGTAATTAAAAACAAAACAACAACATTAATACATGGATTAACTGCTGCACAAAGATGCGTGCATAAATTACAAGGTTTTATTTTAATAATTACCGAGGGCGCTCCATGTTGTTATCCAGACGTGCAATGAAAAAAAATAAGGGCCAGTCAATTTACACACAGAGTACTGGTACAACACTGCCCTTAGGAATTGAATACCTTAATTAAGCCACTCACGAAAAGAATACTTTAATTAATTAACCACGCGGCGACCTCCACCCAGCAGACAGACAAGCATGATGCGGCGGCACGCCGAGACAGCAGGGTCGAGGAGCAAAGCTTAGTGCGGCTGTCGCCTGAAGTTTGACCTCCACTATCTCGCCATCAACCGTGATGGATGTGCTCGAATCATGCCGCCGCCGACCTCGATGGTAGAGCTCCTCCTATCTCCCGCCGCAGACCAAGGATTGACTTCCTATGATGCCGCCACCGCCCATCAACCGAGGATTGACCTCTTCTCCGGTAGCCGCTGCCTAGGCCGCCGCCGCCATCTCTATACGCAGAGCGGCTGTTTTTTTCACGGATATCCGCAGAGCGACTGTTTACACGGTATCTCACCGTAACTCAATTATATGGACAGGGTAGTACATCACATACGGTTATGTAACGGAAACCGTGTCTAACCAATGTTGTCTTCTCACACGGTTTGGTGCGGAAATCGTGTGTGACGTTGTAATACCTAAAACACAAATGACATGTATAAATAGTGTATCGTATACAACATATAGTGCCATAAGTAGTTCCCGACCGTTAGCTTATCTCCACAGTTTCCCCATTTCCCCCAAATCCCTACATAGCCTCCAAATTCCCTCGCGTGGCACTGAAATTGGGGGAATGCGGATGAGTGGTGCTAATGGTTTCGGTGCGGCTGCTCCTGCTCGTATTGTCGCCACGACGGCGGTCGCCGCCGAGCACTTGCCTAAGGTCATCAGAAGGCAGGTGTACTACGGATCCGAATCGTCCTGTCAGGTTCTAATCAATCCCGATCTATTTTAGCATGTCCAAAGTATAGCTCCTTACTGAATCCGTCCTGAATGACCCTCCCCCCCCCCCCCAAGGAAAGCGACCTGCCGCCGGATCCGGAGCATGACTCCAGACTCCCGCAACACGAGTTCGACTCCGAGTTTTGCGCCACTGAGAAGTACCAAAAGCTGAGTTGTGTGCACAGGCACACTCCCGCTCGACGTGTATGCACGGAGGGATTTGACATTGGCAGGTGGTTTCTCAGTTGCCCGTTAGAGGTTAGTGCTAATTAAGTTCATCATTTTACTTCAGTTAATGCCACCGCTCATCCAGAATACTATTTAACATTGGCAGGGATATGAGGCATGTGCCTTTGTTAACTGGCTGGATGAAGAATGGCATGGCAGGGCTCGGAGTGTTATCACCAAGCTCGCACAAAATAACGTAAAACTGAGGAAGAAACTGGCTGATCTGTAATGTACAATCAGTATGATGAAGCAAGAAAGAATCAATCACAGGCAACAGATGAAAGAAAGAGACAAGAAGAAACTAGCATGTGTAGTTGTGGTTGTTGCATTAGCCATGTTCTATGTGCTGTTTGCAATGATGATCAGTGGTTTTGTTTGACAGTATTGCTAAAGCACATCTAGATGTGCTCTAAGTAATGCACATCTAGGTCCTATGCCATTGATGTTATGCGAAGATTCATGCAGATATTTTTCTTTGTCTTTTTTCTTTTCCTTTCTAGTTTGATTATTACTGGCTTTATCAATAAGAAGAGCTCAATGTATTGCTTGCCAAGTGTCCTACTCCGTTCGTACCAGTACCGGTGCAAAATCCCAAAACTCGTTCCTTGTTTTTGTCCTGAAAAAGGAAACCAGCCAAATAGCCAATAGGAGTCCTGCGCAACCCCGGGAATTTGGAGCGACTGGGTACAAATAATTGCGGTTGATCATATCAACGGTTAGATAATACGTCAACCCCCGCTTCAATCCCCGCTTCAATTGGCAGTTACTCTTCTCTGCATACCCCGCTTAGGTGTCCACCATCTTCATCATCCCCGGCAGGCCGTGCTACACACTAGCACACACTCTGCAACCATGTCGAGCGACAGCGAGGACGACAGTTCGGCCAACAGTCTGGCGCCCGATGATAGGTCAACATCGGAATCATCCCGCTTGTCTTCCATGAGTCCGGCGTCGAGCCCAGACCTCGATTATATCTGGTTCATGGAAGGGACGCCACCTCCAGATTCGTTAGACGACAACCAGACAGACGAGGAGCCGTCGAAGGACGAAGAAGAGGACGACGATGATGATGAGGAGGAATGGTCGAACAAGGACGACGACGACAGCAACGACAATGACGATGGCAGCGGCGATGAAAAGCCAACGGTCAGCAGCAAGAAGCGTCCTCGCCAAGACGATGTCGCGGGGCCATCCAACAACAAAAAGAAGAATAAGAAGAAGGACTAAATTAAGCAGACTGTATATATCTATGTTTATCCTGTCAATCTCAATGCAGACAGTTAGTAATATGTATTCGACAGAGATCTTCTACATTATCGCCCACAGGTTGGTTTGTTGAATTGTGTGCCCTGACGAGCACACAATTCACAAAAAAGACCGTATGGGCTGTCTATAATGATCGCACACAATTCTGATTACCGACCTGTTTGCCGGGTATCACACACATATTGTTACGCCGAATTGTTTGTGTTCACCTCAATCATCGCAAACGGTTCATCAGAGTGAACTCTATGCCGTATATCGCACACACCTTGATCTGGCTGCCCATTTCTGTTGTTCTGTCTCATCGCAAACAGTTCGTACAGATCAACCGTATGCCCATCATCGCACATGCAACTAAAATCTGAACCGTGTTTGATGTATCATCCATCGCAAATGTTTGCACTTTTTTGATGGTTTTTTTACATCACCGTTTGCGATTAATGCATCACACACAATTTCGTCAAAGGGTCTCTGATCGTAGTGTCACGTTAGTAGCATCCTGTAGTAGTGTGTAGTTCAAATTTGAATTATGCACATAAATGCATAGAAAACTCAGTTAATGTATAAAAATTTCCAAACGAGCCCCAAAAAATCCTAAAATTAACACAACACTCATGTTGTTCTATGTTGACACTAGAAAAAAAAATTGAAATCAAGAAGAGGCAACGGATATCGTTTCGTCCAGAAAGGTGAAACGTACCCTACCGTAACCATGAGGCTTGTTGTGAGAAGCTTATATACCCCAACCTGCCCCAGATGGGACAATATTTTTACCGCTGCATGTTGGTGCCATTCCATGGTAGCATGCCAAGGTTCATGAATTTCAGACGGGTTTTGGATTTACTAGAATTACAAAAGCAAGTACCTCAACGTTTGTCGGAGAGCCACGATGCCGTGGTGTTCGAAATTCATCCCCATTTCTTGCATGTGACATAAGCATAAACCCATGGACACATATATGCTTTTACAACCCATGTTGGTGCACCGAAGCATGTGCATGTAGTTTAATTTTGAATTGTGCACCTGAAATGGCTAGAAAACCAATTTAATGTATAAAATGTCCAAACGAACCCTGAATAATTCCAATTCTTTTACGACACACATATAGTTGCATGTTCACTGCAGATAGAAGTTCTAGCAATTCAAACACTGTCCACTGCCATTGTGACCCCATTATGTAATTCAAATCAAGATGAAAAATCAAGTAGATCCCACACAGTATATTATCACCAACCATGTGAGATGCAGTACAAAATATCCTGGAGCACCGTCGGTGTATAGTACGCCTATGGCTTACGCAATAACGTGCGTCGGCTACGGTCCACAGCCAGCGTGTCAAGCACACTAGCTCGCTCCCCAAATATCATTTCACTATTCAATCGTCACCGGTGAAAGATGGGGACATGGACCCGCGTCATGAGGGCAACTTCGGTGGACCACTCCCGCGATAGCGCGGCCGCAGCCGCCATGCGCATGCTAACAAGGTGCATGAGCGCGGCCGCAATCTCCGACCGGGCGGCCAAGGTAGCCCAAACGGCTGTTGTTGCTTCTCAGGTGGCGGCAGCAACATCTGCCTCGAGGATAGCAACTAGCGAGAGCGGCATAGCAGTTGTCCGTTCTGCAGGGGCGGCCTTAGCCCTGATGGAGGCCGCCCATGACCATGTCGAGGCCGCCCATGCCCAGCTCATGGCGGTCACCGCACAAATCAAACGAAGCTTCTCCGACAATGGTCGGCAACCCATGACCGAAGAGTTGGCAATTGCCGAGAGCATTCAAGTAGCTGTCCGTTCCTCTGCCGCATCCCTTGCCACGACAGAGCCCGTCCAAGCCGAGATCACGGCCGCCCACGCCTAGCTTGTGGAGGCCTTTTCCAAAGAGATGGTAGACACGGATGGCGAGATGCTTGCCGAGTATGGTGCGATGGATGCCATGGAGCCCCTTCCCTAGGAGACCGTCGGGCGCGAGCTGGACATGGAGGAGACTCTTTGTTTTCTTTAATTAAGAGCGCCGATCTTTAATTTGTTAGAGTAATGTTTAGGTTAGCTAGCTCTGTTTAATTGCTGAACTTGCTCGATTAAGAAGTGTGCGTGTGCTGTAGTCTCCTTTGTGTACCCAAATTATGCAATGACATGGATGACCACTATAACTAGGGAAATTCAAACCAATTTTTTTGACGTTCAAACTCATCACACACGGGTTAAGCTATCTTAATTGTTTGTGATGTTCACATATCGTACACAGTTCTGAATAAGGGACCGTGTCTGATGACACTTTGCGCACCAGTTTTTTCACTGAATCGATTCAAAAATTTTGGCTTCCGCTGAAATATCTATCTCCCCGCCCCCTCTCCCTGACCAAAAGCTACATGTCCCATGTTTCCGCCTTTCTTTCCAAGTTGAAACCTTCACTCCTTACTTGCAGCGCCGCCTCCTCGCCGGAGACCCTCCTTCACGCTGCTTGGCCTCGTCTATCTAGGCAGGTAATCCACACCCGACCCCCATCCTCCTCCTCATCCCACATGCCCCGACCGCCGGCATGACACCTTCCACCCAAATCACCGACCCCTCCACCAAATAAGCGCCTCCCTAAGCCATGGTATAATGCCCTCGATGCGGCTATATCTCCCACGTGTCGAAGCACGACTTAGAGGCATAACCGCATTGAAAGCAATGTCGCAAGTGAGGTAATCTTCACACAACCCATGTAATTCATAAGGGAAAGAGATACATAGTTGGCTTACAATCGCCACTTCACACAAAAACATGAATAAAGCATTACATCAAACAGATACAATCAGGGTGCGTCTACGGAACCAAAATAAAAGAAGACTACCCCAAATGCTACACAGATCCTCGATCATCCCAACTGGGCTCCACTACTGATCAACTGAAATGAAACAACACAATGAACAAGATCTTTATCGAGCTCCTCCTTGAGCTCGGATGCGTCACCTCCACAGTTTCATCGGCACCTGCAAACTGGTTTTGGAAGTATCTGTGAGTCACGGGGACTCAGCAATCTCACACCCGCGAGATCAAGTCTATTTAAGCTTAAAGGTAGGACAGGGTAGTGAGGTGGAGCTGCAGCAAGCGACTAGCATATCTATTGGCTACCATATGCAAAAGAGAGCGAGAAGAGGAGGCAAAAGCACGGTCGAACAACTATGATCAAGAAGTGATCCTAGAACAACCTACGTCAAGCATAACTCCAACACCGTGTTCACTTCCCGGACTCCGCCGAGAAGAGACCATCACGGTTACACACGCGGTTGATGTATTTTAATTAAGATCAACTCCGGGTTTTCTACAACCGGACATTAACAAATTCCCATCTGCCACATAACCGCGGGCACGGCTTTCGAAAGTTCAAACCCTGCAGGGGTGTCCCAACTTAGCCCATTATAAGCTCTCGCGAGCAACGAAGGATATTCCTGTTGGAAATATGCCCTAGAGGCAATAATAAATTGATTATTATTATATTTCCTTGTTCATGATAATCATTTATTATCCATGCTAGAATTGTATTGATAGGAAACTCAGATACATGTGTGGATACATAGACAACACCATGTCCCTAGTAAGCCTCTAGTTGACTAGCTCGTTGATCAATAGATGGTTACGGTTTCCTGACCATGGACATTGGATGTCATTGATAACGGGATCACATCATTAGAAGAATGATGTGATGGACAAGACCCAATCCTAAGCCTAGCACAAGATCATGTAGTTCGTATGCTAAAGCTTTTCTAATGTCAAGTATCGTTTCCCTAGACCATGAGATTGTGCAACTCCCGGATACCGTAGGAGTGCTTTGGGTGTGCCAAACGTCACAACGTAACTGGGTGGCTATAAAGGTGCACTACGGGTATCTCCGAAAGTGTTTGTTGGGTTGGCACGAATCGAGACTGGGATTTGTCACACCGTGTGACGGAAAGGTATCTCTGGGCCCACTCGGTAGGACATCATCATAATGTGCACAATGTGATCAAGGAGTTGATTACGGGATGATGTGTTACGGAAAGAGTAAAGAGACTTGCCAGTAACGAGATTGAACAAGGTATCGGGATACCGACGATCGAATCTCGGGCAAGTACAATACCGCTAGACAAAGGGAATTTTATACGGGATTGATCGAATCCTCGACATCGTGGTTCATCCGATGAGATCATCGTGGAACATGTGGGAACCAACATGGGTGTCCAGATCCCGCTGTTGGTTATTGACTGGAGAACATCTCGGTCATGTCTGCATGGTTCCCGAACCCGTAGGGTCTACACACTTAAGGTTCGATGACGCTAAGGTTATAAAGGAAGTTTGTATGTGGTTACCGAATGTTGTTCGGAGTCCCGGATGAGATCCCGGACGTCACGAGGAGTTCCGGAATGGTCCGGAGGTAAAGACTTATATATAGGAAGTCCTATTTCGGCCATCGGGACAAGTTTCGGGGTCATCGATATTGGACCGGGACCACCTGAAGGGTCCCGGGGGACCACCGGGTGGGGCCACCTATCCCGGAGGGTCCCATGGGCTGAAGTGGGAAGGGATCCAGCCCAAAGTGGGCTGGGGCGCCACTTTCCCCTAGGGCCCATGCGCCTAGTGTGGGGGAAACCCTAAAGGGAGAGTCCCATAAGGGGAAGGCACCCCTAGGTGCCTTGGGGGGGAGGGAAACCTCCCTTGGCCGCCGCCCCCCTAGGAGATTGGATCTCCTAGGGCCGGCACCCCCCCTTGGCCCTCCTATATATAGTGGGGGAGATGGAGGACTTCATACCTGATCCAAGGCGCAGCCCCTCCCCTCCCCAACACCTCTCCTCCTCCGTCACGTGCTTGGCGAAGCCCTGCTGGAGTACCACGCTCCTCCATCATCACCACGCCGTTGTGCTGTTGCTGGATGGAGTCTTCCTCAACCTCTCCCTCTCTCCTTTCTGGATCAAGGCATGGGAGACGTCACCGGGTTGTACGCGTGTTGAACGCGGAGGTGCCGTCCGTTCGGCACTAGGATCATCGGTGATTTGGATCACGGCGAGTACGACTCCATCAACCCCGTTCACTTGAACGCTTCCGCTTAGCGATCTACAAGGGTATGTAGATGCACTCTTCTTCCCCTCGTTGCTAGTTTCTCCATAGATGGATCTTGGTGACACGTAGGAATTTTTTTGAATTTCTGCTACGTTCCCAACAGTGGCATCATGAGCTAGGTCTATTGCGTAGATTCCATGCATGAGTAGAACACAAAGTAGTTGTGGGCGTTGATTTTGTTCAATATGCTTACCATTACTAGTCAATCTTGATTCGGCGGCATTGTGGGATGAAGCGGCCCGGACCGACCTTACACGTACACTTACGTGAGACAGGTTCCACCGACTGACATGCACTAGTTGCATAAGGTGGCTAGCGGGTGCCAGTCTCTCCCACTTTAGTCGGATCGGATTCGATGAAAAGGGTCCTTATGAAGGGTAAATAGCAATTGACATATCACGTTGTGGTTTTGCGTAGGTAAGAAACGTTCTTGCTAGAAACCCACAGCAGCCACGTAAAACATGCAAACAACAATTAGAGGACGTCTAACTTGTTTTTGCAGGGTATGCCATGTGATGTGGTATGGCCAAAAGGATGTGATGAATGATATATGTGATGTATGAGATTGATCATGTTCTTGTAATAGGAATCACGACTTGCATGTCGATGAGTATGACAACCGGCAGGAGCCATAGGAGTTGTCTTTAATTTATTTATGACCTGCGTGTCAACATAAACGTCATGTAATTACTTTACTTTATTGCTAAAGCGTTAGCCATAGTAGTAGAAGTAATAGTTGACGTGACAACTTCATGAAGACACGATGATGGAGATCATGGTGTCATGCCGGTGACGACGATGATCATGGAGCCCCGAAGATGGAGATCAAAAGGAGCAAAGTGATGATGGCCATATCATGTCACTATTTGACTGCATGTGATGTTTATCATGTTTATACATCTTATTTGCTTAGAACGACGATAGTAAATAAGATGATCCCTCATTAAAAATTTCAAGAAAGTGTTCCCCCTAACTGTGCACCGTTGCGAAAGTTCGTCGTTTCGAAGCACCACGTGATGATCGGGTGTGATAGATTCTTAAGTTCGAATACAACGGGTGTTGACGAGCCTAGCATGTACAGACATGGCCTCGGAACACATGCAAACACTTAGGTTGACTTGACGAGCCTAGCATGTACAGACATGGCCTCGGAACACAGAAGACCGAAAGGTCGAGCATGAGTCGTATGGTAGATACGATCAACATGAAGATGTTCACCGACGTTGACTAGTCCGTCTCACGTGATGATCGGACACGGCCTAGTTGACTCGGATCATGTAATCACTTAGATGACGAGAGGGATGTCTATCTGAGTGGGAGTTCATAAGATGAACTTAATTATCCTGAACATAGTCAAAAGATCTTTGCAAATTATTTCGTAAGCTCGCGCTTTAGTTCTACTGTTTTAGATATGTTCCTAGAGAAAATATAGTTGAAAGTTGATAGTAGCAATTATGCGGACAGTAGAAGGCTTGTGTCCCTAATGCACCGCTCGGTGTGTTGGACCTCGAACGTGGTCTGTGGATGTTGCGAACATCTGACATACACGTTTTGATGACTACATGATAGTTTGGTAATGATAAATGGTTTAGAATTGAAGCACCGAAGACATTTTTTGAAATGTCGCGAAACATATGAGATGTTTCGAGGGCTGAAATTGGGATTTCAGGCTCGTGCCCACGTCAAGAGGTATAAGACCTCCGACGATTTTCTCGGCCTGCAAACTAAGGGAGAAAAGCTCAACCGTTGAGCCTGTGCTCAGATTGTCTGAGTACAACAATCACTTGAATCGAGTGGGAGTTGATCTTCCAGACAAGATAGTGATGTTTCTCCAAAGTCATTGCCACCAAGCTGCTATAGCTTCGTAATGAACTATAACATATCAGGGATAGATATGATGATCCTTGAAATATTCGCGATGTTTGACACCGCGAAAGTAGAAATCAAGAAGGAGCATTAATTATTGATGGTTAGTGAAACCACTAGTTTCAAGAAGGGCAAGGGCAAGAAGGGATCCTTCATGAAACGGCAAATCAGCTGCTGCTCTAATGGAGAAACCCAAGGTTGAACCCAAACCCGAGACTAAGTGCTTCTGTAATGAGGGGAACAACTATTGGAGCAGAATTACCCTAGATACTTGGTAGATGAGAAGGCTGTCGATAGAAGTATATTGGATATACATTATGTGAGTGTGTACTTTAATAGTACTCCTAGTAGCATCAGGGTATTAGATACCGGTTCAGTTGCTAAGTGTTAGTAACTCGAAATAAAAGCTACGGAATAAACGGAGACTAGCTAAAGGTGAGCTGACGAGATGTGTTGGAAGTGCTTCCAAGGTTTATATGATCAAGCATCGCACGCTCCCTCTACCATCGAGATTGGTGTTAAACCTAAATAATTGTTATTTGGTGTTTGCGTTGAGCATAGACATGATTGGATTATGTCTATCGCAATACGGTTATTCATTTAAGGAGAATAATGGTTACTCTATTTATTTGAATAATACCTTCAATGGTCTTGCACCTAAAATGAATGGTTTATTGAATCTCGATCATAGTGATACACATGTTCATGCCAAAAGATATAAGATAGTAATGATAGTACCACCTACTTGTGGCACTGCCATGTAAGTCATATTGGTATAAAACGCATGAAGAAGCTCCATGTTGATGGATCTTTGGACTCACTCATTTTTGAAAAGGATTGAGACATGTGAACCATGTCTATTGGTATATACGCATGAAGAAACTCCATGCAGATGGACCGTTTGGGCTCACTTGATTTTGAATCGCTTGAGACATGCAAATCTACCACATGGGCAAGATGACTGAAAGCTTCGGTTTCAGCAAAATGGAACAAGAAAGCAACTTGTTGGAAGTAACACATTTTGATGTGTGCAGTCCAATGAGTGCTGAGGCACGCAGTGGATATCGTTATGCTCTTACTTCACAGATGATTTGAGTAGATACTGAGCATATTTACTTGATGAAACACAAGTCTGAATTATTGAATGGTTCAAGTAATTTCAGAATGAAGTTGAATATCATCGTGACAAGAGGATAAAATATCTATGATATGATCATAGAGATGAGTATCTGAGTTGCGAGTTTGGTACACAATTGAGACATTGTGGAAATTATTTCACGACTAGTACCGCCTGGAACACCATAGTGTGATGGTGTGTCCGAACATCATAATTGCACCCTATTGGATATGATGCATACCATGATGTCTCTTATCGAATTACCACTATCGTTCATGGGTTAGGCATTAGAGACAATCGCATTCACTTTAAATAGGGAACCACACAAATCCGTTGAGACGACACCGTATGAACTATGGTTTAGAGAAACCTAAGCTGTTGTTTCTTAATGGTTTGGGGCTACGACGCTTATGTGAAAAAGTTTCAGGCTGATAAGCTTGAACCCAAAGCGGATAAATGCATCTTCATAGGATACCCAAAATAGTTGGATATACCTCCTATCTCAGATTCGAAAGCAATAGGGATTGTTTCTGAAATCGGGTCCTTTCTCGAGGAAAATTTTCTCTCGAAAGAATTGAGTGGGAGGATGGCGGAGACTTGATGAGGTTATTGAACCATCACTTCAACTAGTGTGTAGCAGGGCACAGGAAGTTGTTCCTGTGGCACCTACACCAATTGAAGTGGAAGCTTATGATAGTGATCATGAAACTTCGGATCAAGTCACTACCAAACCTCATAGGATGACAAGGATACGTACTACTTCAGAGTGGTACGTAATCCTGTCTTGGAAGTCATGTTGCTAGATAACAATGAACCTACGAGCTATGGAGAAGCGATGGTGGGCCCGGATTCCAAAAATGGCTCAAGGCCATAAAATCCGAGAGAGGATCCATATATGAAAACAAAGTGTAGACTTTGGAAGAACAACTTGATAGTCGTAAGGCTGTTGGGTGCAGATGGATTTTAAAAGGAAGACGGACAATGATGGTAGGTGTCACCATTGAGAAAGCTCGACTTGTCGTTAAGATGTTTCCCGACAAGTTCAAGGAGTTGACTACGATGAGATTTTCTCACTCGTAGCGATGCTAAGAGTCTGTTGGAATTATGTTAGCAGTTACTGCATTATTTATGAAATCTTACAGATAGGATGTCAAAACATTGTTTCCTCGGCGATTTTCTTGAGGAAAGGTCGTATGTGATACAACCAGAAGGGTTTGTCAATCCTGAAAGATGCTAACAAGTATGCAAAGCTCCAGCAATCCTTTTAAGGACTGGAGTAAGCATCTCGGAATTGGAATGTACGCTTCGATGAGATGATCAAAGATTTTAGGTTTATACAAAGTTTATTAGAAACTTGTATTTCCAAAGAAGTGAGTGGGAGCACTATAGAATTTCTGATGAGTATATGTTGTTGACATATTGTTTATCAGAAATGATGTAGAATTTCTGGAAAGCATATAGGGTTGTTTGAAAAGTGTTTTTCAATGGAAAACCTTGATTAAGCTACTTGAACATTGAGCATCAAGATCTATAAGGATAGATCAAAATCGCTTAATAGTACTTTCAAACGAACACATACCATGACAAGATTTTGAAGGAGTTCAAAATAGATCAGCAAAGAAGGAGTTCTCGGCTGTGTTACAAGGTGTGAGTATTGAGCAAGACTCAAGACATGACCACGGCAGAATATGGAGAAAGGACGAAGGTCGTCCCCTATACTTTAGTCGTAGGATCTAAAGTATGCTATGTTGTGTACCGCACATGAAGTGTGCCAAACCATGAGTCAGTCAAGGGGTACAAGTGTGATCTAGAAATGGATCACAGGACAACGGTCAAGGTTATCCTTAGTAACTAGTGGACTAAGGAATTTTCTCGATTATGGAGGTGGTAAAAGAGTTCGTCGTAAAGGGTTACGCCGATGCAAACTTTGACACTAATCCAGATTATTCTGAGTAGTAAATTGGATTCGTATAGTAGAACAGTTGTTTGGAATAGCTCCAAATGGAGCGTGGTAACTGCATCTAGGAGATGACATAGATATTTGTAAAGCACACACGGATCTGAAAGGTTCAGACCCGTTGACTATAACATCTCTCACAAGCATAACATGATCAAACCCAGAACCCATTGAGTGTTAATCACATGGTAATGTGAACTAGATTATTGACTCTAGTAAACTCTTTGGGTGTTAGTCACATGGGGATGTGACCTTGAGTGTTAATCACATAGCGATGTGAACTGGATTATTGACTCTAGTGCAAGTGGGAGACTATTGGAAATATGCCCTAGAGGCAATAATAAATTGATTATTATTATATTTCCTTGTTCATGATAATCGTTTATTATCCATGCTAGAATTGTATTGATAGGAAACTCAGATACATGTGTGGATACATAGACAACACCATGTCCCTAGTAAGCCTCTAGTTGACTAGCTCGTTGATCAATAGATGGTTACGGTTTCCTGACCATGGACATTGGATGTCATTGATAACGGGATCACATCATTAGAAGAATGATGTGATGGACAAGACCCAATCCTAAGCCTAGCACAAGATCATGTAGTTCATATGCTAAAGCTTTTCTAATGTCAAGTATCGTTTCCTTAGACCATGAGATTGTGCAACTCCCGGATACCGTAGGAGTGCTTTGGGTGTGCCAAACGTCACAACGTAACTGGGTGGCTATAAAGGTGCACTACGGGTATCTCCGAAAGTGTTTGTTGGGTTGGCACGAATCGAGACTGGGATTTGTCACTCCGTGTGACGGAAGGGTATCTCTAGGCCCACTCGGTAGGACATCATCATAATGTGCACAATGTGATCAAGGAGTTGATTACGGGATGATGTGTTACGGAACGAGTAAAGAGACTTGCCAGTAACAAGATTGAACAAGGTATCGGGATACCGACGATCGAATCCCGGGCAAGTACAATACCGCTAGACAAAGGGAATTGTATACGGGATTGATCGAATCCTCGACATCGTGGTTCATCCGATGAGATCATCATGGAACATGTGGGAACCAACATGGGTATCCAGATCCCGCTGTTGGTTATTGACTGGAGAACGTCTCGGTCATGTCTGCATGGTTCCCGAACCCGTAGGATCTACACACTCAAGGTTCGATGACGCTAGGGTTATAAAGGAAGTTTGTATGTGGTTACCAAATGTTGTTCGGAGTCCCGGATGAGATCCCGGATGTCACGAGGAGTTCCGGAATGGTCCGGAGGTAAAGATTTATATATAGGAAGTCCTATTTCGGCCATCGGGACAAGTTTCGGGGTCATCGATATTGTACCGGGACCACCTGAAGGGTCCCGGGGGACCACCGGGTGGGGCCACCTATCCCGGAGGGTCCCATGGGCTGAAGTGGGAAGGGATCCAGCCCAAAGTGGGCTGGGGCGCCACTTTCCCCTAGGGCCCATGCGCCTAGTGTGGGGGAAACCCTAAAGGGAGAGTCCCATAAGGGGAAGGCACCCCTACGTGCCTTGGGGGGGAGGGAAACCTCCCTTGGCCGCCGCCCCCCCTAGGAGATTGGATCTCCTAGGGCCGGCGCCCCCCCCCTTGGCCCTCCTATATATAGTGGGGGAGATGGAGGACTTCATACCTGATCCAAGGCGCAGCCCCTCCCCTCCCCAACACCTCTCCTCCTCCGTCACGTGCTTGGCGAAGCCCTGCTGGAGTACCACGCTCCTCCATCATCACCACGCCGTTGTGCTGTTGCTGGATGGAGTCTTCCTCAACCTCTCCCTCTCTCCTTGCTGGATCAAGGCATGGGAGACGTCACCGGGCTATACGTGTGTTGAACGCGGAGGTGCCGTCCGTTCGGCACTAGGATCATCGGTGATTTGGATCACGGCGAGTACGACTCCATCAACCCCGTTCACTTGAACGCTTCCGCTTAGCGATCTACAAGGGTATGTAGATGCACTCTTCTTCCCCTCGTTGCTAGTTTCTCCATAGATGGATCTTGGTGACACGTAGGAAATTTTTTGAATTTCTGCTACGTTCCCAACAATTCCTTCTCCCCGGGAAGACCCGATCAGTCTCGGAATCCCGGCTACAAGACATTTCGACAATAATAAAACAAGACCAGCAAGACCGCCCGATGCGCCGACAATCCCGATAGGAGCTGCACATATCTCATTCTCAGGGCAACACTGGATGAGCACTCCGTACAACTAAAACCAGACCTCAAGTTTCCCCTAGGTGGCGCTGCAAAGGACTCTAGTTCGGGCCAACACTTAGACAAGCATTGGCCCGGGGGGGCTAAAATAAAGATGACCCTCGAGAGAGCGACTCCCAAGGGAAAAATAGGTGATGGTGAGGCAAATGGTAAAACCAAGGTTGGGCCTTGCTGGAAGAGCTTTATTCAAAGCGAACTGTCAAGGGGGTCCCATAAATCACCCAACCGTGTTAGGGACGCAAAATCCGGAAACATAATACCGATATGACGGAAACTAGGGCGGCAAGAGTGGAACAAAACACCAGGCATAAGGCCGAGTCTTCCACCCTTTACCAAGTATATAGATGCATTAATAATATAAAAGGTATTGTGATATCCCAACAAGTAAACATGTTCCAATCAAGGAACAACATCTCCATGTTCCAACAAGGAACAAACTTCATCTTCACCTGCAACTAACAACGCTATAAGAGGGGCTGAGTAAAGCGGTAACATAGGCAAACAACGGTTTGCTAGGACAAGGTGGGTTAGAGGCTTGGTTTGACAATATGGGAGGCATGATAAGCAAGTGGTAGGTATCGCAGCATAGGCATAGCAAAAGAGCGAGCAACTAGCAAGCAAAGATAGAAGTGATTTCGAGGGTATGGTCATCTTGCCTGAAATCCCGCAAGGAAGAAGAACGAGTCCATGAAGAAGACAAACGGACGTAGTCAAACGAATCCTCACAACTCCGGAACGAAACCGAAGCTAACGAGAGAGGCAACCCGGAAAGAAACAAACAACATAGTAAACAACCATTACATGAACATGGCAAGATGCACAAACAAGAATGATGCATGTCCGTTTAAAGAGGCATGGCATGGCAAAACGCACAAACAATCCTACAAATTAAGTGGAGCTCAATATGCAACTCCGTTGCATATTGACGAAACACCACATGACTTATTTAATCAACAAAATTAAATGTTGGTTCGCATGGCAAGAGGTGAAGCACAACAAAACTACCTATCTAGGCAAGTTTTAAATGAGGCCGGAAACAACGAACAACAAGTCCGGAAAATCCCCATGTGCATATTTATGGATTAGGTAATGTTCTGCCCTATACACAATTTTAGAGTTGTTAAACATGCAAAGTAGTGTCACCATGATAAACTAGGCATTTTTTCACCCCAATTACATATAAAGTTTATTTAAAACCGAGCTACGATTATTTTGTTATGAAGTAAAACATTTTAGCATGCTATTTAGCAAATTAAATGCAAAAATCATTTTAAACATTTCAAACATGGATGAAAGTGACATATTATGAAACTAGATGAGTTTCTAAGCATTTTACATGTATAAGTTATTTACAAATGATGCATGGTTGTGGAGTTATTCAATGCACGATCATGAGGGTTTTTCTGCAAAACAGTAAATCACTGGATAATGCTAAATTCGCAGGCAGGAAAAAACAATGAACGGGCCGAATCTGCTAGGCACTGGGGCGCTCACCAAAGGCCAAGGCCCAGTCGATGGAGAGGTGGGGCTGGGCCGCGGCTTGGAGGATGCTGGGCAGGGACGAGGCCCACGAAGCCAGGTCAACGGGCGCAGTCGCTCGTTCCTGGACAGAACGAGAAGCAGGGCGCGGAGGCGTTCGTCCTCCTCTGGACGCAGGGGAGGCAGCGGGCGCGAAGTAGGGGAGCAGCAGAGGGACTTGGCGGGGCGAGGGACCACGAGAACCGGCCGGATCCGAGGCTAGGGCGGCGGTGGAAGGCGACGCTTGGCGGTTGGCGTCCACGACGTCGGCTGTTGCCTGAAGGAGGAAGACAGAGGGAATTCAGAGAAGAAAACGGGGAAGTGAAGAAGAAAGAGACGGTGAGGGAGATGGCAAGGGCGCGACGGGGCCTGCCTGGGTTTTGCCGGCGACGACGAGGCCGGTCGTCGGAGGCGCGAAGGCGAGGCCATGCTTGCAAGGGCAGCAAGGCAGCGAACACCGATGTCGATGCAAAATCCATGGCACGGGGAGCGGGACGACCTGACGAGAGGCTGCACTGGCGAGCTCCATGCGGTCGACGGCCGGAGGGAAGGCAGGGACGGCTGGAGGCGGCCGGATCAGGACAGATCCGGGACGAAGGGACCCGTTCCCGGCGATGGCGAGACTGCTCCTGCTTGTACAGAGAGAGAGACCGAGAGGTGAGAGGCATCCAGAGGAAGTAGAGAAAGCGAGAGGAGGGGAAGATCGTGAGAAAGAGAGGTAGAGAAGCAGGAGGGGGAAAGGAGCGGGGCTGTCGAGGCACTCATCTCCGGCGATGAACTCGAGCGCCTCAAGCAAAAGATCGAGCAGGGAGGCGCTGCGGCTGCAGGCGCGGTGGTTGGTCGGAGCGAGGTGGATCGAAGGGCTTCGGTGGGGATTGGTCGGCGTTGGAACCAAGGAGAGACCAGGTGGCGGCGGGATGGATCCCGAGAAGAGAAGGTAGGTAGGTGGCGGCGGGCAGGAGGATGGATGGGACATCTCCCCTAGAAACTAGGGTTAGGCTGTTTATATAGTAGGTTGATTTGGGTAGGGGTTAGAGGGCGACCCTCCGATTAGATCGGACGGTCGAGAAAAATAGGCCAGAGAATCCAAATAATAAAATGAAGATGTTTTAGAGATGTTTGGGGATGATGCGGACCCATCGGTAATGACAGTCCGGTTCGGGTTCGGGGCAATTTCGGATACGCACGAGGGGTCGTGGTAACTACGAGCGAATGCAAGTTTTAAAAACAATGACGGCAACGCGTGCCGATGCAATGCAGATGAAGCCATGATGAATGCAACAAACAAATAAATAACACGGCAACAACGAAAAACATGAAAGCCATCTGGAGCGTCGGTCTCGGGGCGTTACACATGGTGCACGCAGTATATCCAGGAGCTCAAGGAGCATTTGGTAGCGGAGAAGCAAATCACGGCCGCATGCGCGGATGAGGTCGCGATGGCTGCCATTCATGCCGACCCCCAGATCTTGGAGGAGCACCTTTCCATTTGCTAGCTACGCCGGTTAAGCATGCTCAGTTTACCCATTGCATGTGCTGCTCCCGCCTTTCCTTAACAAATTCCAGTGAATTGTGCTATCTAATTTTACCATGCAATCTGTTGCTCTAGTGTATATGTTCTATATGTCGTGCAGTGCGGTGCTCACTTATTAACTATTTGGTTAATTAGTTGTCGTCTTCAGTTAACTGTTTGGTTCAATTCTGCAAATGTGATGTTCAATTCTTCAGGCTGCAATTTTGTATTGTTTTCCATGTGAGAAATAAATCGAATTTATCTTTACAAAATATATGAGAAACGAATATAATTTTTATATTTCGAAGTTGTCAAGCATTCTTGGTTTGGTTATACATTGTGCAATGTGGTGCTCAGATAACGTTTGGTTCATTTGTTGTGGTGTTTAGTTAACAATTTGGTTCAATTCTACAATGCGATGTTCAATAGTTGTGGGTGCATTCTGTTATTGTATACCATGTGAGAAGTAAATCGAATTTGGCTTTACTAAATACATGAGAAACAAATATACAATTGCTATATTTCCAAGTTGTAAAGCAGGCTTGGTTTGGTTAACTGTCTGGTCTTCTATTAGGAGTATGTTATATTGTGCAATGTGGTGCTCAGTTAAGTTTGGTTCATTTGTTGTGGTGTTTATTTAACTATTTGGTTCAATTCTGCAATGTGATGTTCAATTGTTGTGGGTGCATTCTGTTATTGTATACCATGTGAGGAATAAATTGAATTTGGTTGTACTAAATACATGAGAAACAAATACAATTGTTATATTTCCAAGTTGTTAAGCATGCTTGGTTTGGTTAACTGTCTAATCTTCTATTACGAGTATGTTATATTGTGCAATGTGGTGCTCAGTTAATGTTTAGTTCATTTGTTGTGGTGTTTAGTTAACTCCTTGGTTCAGTTCTGCAATGCGATGTCCAATTGTCGTGGGTAGAATTTTGTATTGTTGTGCATATGAGGAATAAATTGAATTTGGAAGCACTTAATACATGAGAAACATATACAAGTGCTATATTTCCTAATTCTTACTCATGATTGGTTTGGATAAATGGGTTTTCCATGTGGCTTGAATTAATTTGATGAATCTGCAATGTGCTTATTTTTAATCAACATATTTTACTGATAGCATGCGAACCCTTACTTAATATGATGACTAACTACCTTATATGTGTTGCAGGGAAAAAATGGGAAGCACTGAGGTTTACAATCGAGGTTAGCACATGCATGGTCCGTTGTCTAATAGCACATTATTGTGCAATTGCAGGGACCATTCTAATATTTAGGTTTTTAACAATTTGGTCTTGTACATGTAGGTCCTGCTGTCAGAGGTTTTGACCCACTGTTCGATCCTTTTTGCATATGGGGAAATGAGTTGTTCATGAATATCAATCAAGTCAACAAACTCAGAAAGATTGTTAGGATAAAGAAATTAGCGAGAAAAAACAACAAGATCTTTGTCTCCACAATGAAGAAGACATCAGTTCACTACAAGATGGTACTAACTATTATATCTTGCCTTTTTTTATTCCTTTGCCTCATTTCAAATATAGAGAAGGTATTTATGCACATCCTTGTTTTCAGGCCTTTCCAAAGCAGTTCACTGATGATTACCTCTCAAACCACCTCTATGGTCAGGAGGCGAGGAAGATTTTCATACAACACCCACGGTTCAATATTTAAGTGTTCCTGAAGTGGAAGAATGATGGACGGTCAATCATCTACAGGCAGTGGCCTAAAGTTGCAAAGACCTTCAACATGAATGAAGGCTCAATATTCGCCTTCCACTTCAGCAATTTTCCAGATGAGATGCATCTCTCTATGTACCGTCTATGATGCTAATTTCGAAAGGTTCTAGATGTTGCATGTGAAACTTGGTGCCGGTGCAGTTGTGTAATGGGGTAGCTGAGTGTTGAAGCTACATCATATTGTACTCTGATGTATTTCAATTATGAAATCCTGCTTCCTTAATATGAAAATGAAATATATTATGTGCTTAATATGAATGTCAATTAGATTAATAAATGAATTATTAATAATAGGGCAATTAGCCTGCTAATTAGGTTTTTCTATTGCAATCGGTTATTGAGAAAACACCACGGGCGATGACCTCAGGCAATGCACACAGTTTCTAGGAATAAACCGTGTTGGATCAATGAACAATCACACTCGACATTCTCTTGAAAACTGTTTGCGTTAGACCACCTTGCGCAAACGTTTACCACATAAAATTGTGTGTGATGGACAGCCTTTGCCACACAGTTTCTTCTACGCATCGTGTGTGATGCATTCAATAACGCAAATGACTAAATGTTAATATCGTGTGCAATGGCAACGTTATCACAAACGATTTAACAGGGAAAATTGTGTGTGATGCTGTCAGGACCTCGATCCTAAGCCACATCGACCTAGCATGTAACACATCATATCACTTTGCGGCCTCACGCACGGTATTCCCACGGGTGCCACCTTACTTGGCCCGGGACCGTTTGCGCCTTTTGGCTCACGTATATGATAGTGTCGCTAGCATCCATATGACAGAGAACCCGGGCCGACATGGCTAGTCGTGAACCCAAAGTGGCACCAACCCATGGGGACAGGCATACATGATTCAACTTCGAGCATGTCGGTCAGCAGCGTCTGAATCCGGGCTGTAGCACTGGGCTAACAGGACTCCGGTAACCCGGGCTGTAGCAGCTAGGCAGGACTCCGGATGTCACCGCGTGACATTTCCTCGAAGGGACAGACACAGGAACGAAGTGAAACACATGCCGGCCAGTCAAGTGTCCTGAGCAGTAGTGCTGGGCTAGCAGGACTCCGGTGAACCGGGCTGTAGCGGACTACTATGGCTCAAGGAGGCACTAGACTACATTTCCCCATAAGAGAGGCTGCCAAGGATAAACAACTAGATTGTCGGATCCCACACATAGCAAGCATTTCAATCATACACACAATATGCTCGATATGTGTAAATACAACATGGCATCACAATATAACTCTACGACTCCAATATTTATTCATTAGGCTCCGAGGAGCGAGATATTACAAACATGGGTCTCATGACCCAACATTCAAGGCATACAAGCAACAAGCACATGTGGAAGCTGAACATGTCTGAGTACAGACATCTACAAATGAAAAAGGCTGAGAAGCCTGACTATCTACCAGATCCTGCCGAGGGCACAAGATCGTAGCTGAGGTATCAAGCTAAACGTCGAAGTCCACACGGAATTACTAGCGAGACTGAAGTCTCTCTGCAAAAACATAAAATAGGCAAACGTGAGTACAAATGTACCCAGCAAGACTTATATCAGAACTAGCTACATATGCATCAGTATCGATAAAGGGGGTGGTGGAGTTTGACTGCAGCAAGCCAGCTTTGACTTGGTGGCTATCCTGAACTACGACTGCAAGCAACTCTTTTGAGGTGGCGCACACGAGTCCACATATTCACCATATCAATACACCACTATGGATTCGCTCCCGTCTCCCTACGAGAAGGCCATCCATAGCACTCACGCTTATCTTGCGCATTTTAGAGTATCCACTTTCACTTGTCTATGAACTGTTATAGGCAACCCAGAAGTCCTTTACCGCGGACACGGCTATTCGAATAGATCATTTATAACCCTGCAGGGGTGTACTTCTTCACACACGCTCTCACCACTTATCGTCGTCTACACGACATGTACTCGGCAACCTTCAAGCGGAAGCCCAGCAAGGGTGTCGGCCACGGCCTACCTAAACACTCAAGTCTCTAGTCTAGGTTTATCGCCTATTCAGGTTCCATCCGCAGGGAGTCCGGCCGAGGTTTCCACATACGGCCCCGAACGATGTGTACAGGGTTCCGAGACACCAAACGGGCGCCCGGCTGGCTCGGCCACGTGCCTACCGCGACACTTCCCACCCCGTTGGTCAGCGCTGCGTGCGGCCCCCAGCATACTACAAACACCAGAAACTACTTGCAACTCCTGGACAGAGAACAAGGATGATCAAGAAGCCGAGAGGGTCCATTGGTTTCGGGGCCAATGCATGGTAGTAACTGTTTCATGGATCACAAACATAGAACTCAGTTCCTGAGGACGGCTTCAATGAGACAACCCACCATGTACTCCTACATGGACTCTCACCGCTACCTTTACCAAATCGTATTCACACACATAGCTCACACAAAGTAGGACATGTTTATCACCATTCCAATTCATTCCCGATGAATCAGGCCCGACTCAACTCTAGGCAGTAGCAGGCACGACAAACAAGCATGAATGAGTAGGCACATCAGGGCTCAAACAACTCCTACTCATGCTAGTGGGTTTCATCTATTTACTGTGGCAATGACAGGTCATGCAGAGGATAAGGGGTTCAACTACCGCAGCATGTAACAGTTGAATCGTTGTTGTCCTAATGCAGTAAAAGAGAGCAGGAGCAAGATAGTGGGTTGTATCGGAATGAACAAGGGGGTTTTGCTTGCCTGGCACTTCTGAAGGTAGTATAGTTCTTCATCGGTGTCATCGATCTCATCGTCGAAACCACGTCTATCGAGAGGGGACAATTATCGGCAACAGAGAAAGAACACAATCAATGCAATGCGACAATATGATGCATGGTCATGACATGGCAATATGCTGTGATTTGAGCTAATGTATCTAGCTATGGTTTAAATGAAGTTGGTTTGAATACATGATTCAAATTCCAACTCCATATATGATTATTTAAATGCCCTTTATTTTTTTGTCCAAAACAGAGGACAAACATTGTTCAAACATGCATGAAAATGGTACAGATGGATTCCTTGAATTTTTCTGATAATTTTTCATATATAATTTATTTCATTCTGAGTTACAGATTAATTTCTATGAATTCTAGAAGTTTTAGCTATTTTCTGGAATTTCCTGATTAAAAATAAATCCAGAAAACGCTTTACTGCGTCAGCGTGACGTCCCTGTGATGTCAGCGGTCAACGGGCGCGGTCCAGGTCAACCCTGACAGTGGGTCCCGCGTGTCAGTGTAATTGGTTTAACTAAATATTAATTAGCACTAATCCTAATTAGTCAGCACGGCTGGGCCCTACATGTCATTGACCCAGGGGTCAAACTGGGCCCACCCAGGTCAACACGGTCAACAGGGGGGTCAAACCTGCCGGCGACATGACGCCGGTGAGGCCAGACGAGGCGGAGCAGCGCGGGTTTCGCGCTCCGGCGACCAAAACGACGGCGGAGGCGTGCTACGTGTTGCTGGTGGACTCGCGCGTCGAGTGGTGTAGGCGGTCGGTGCGGGGGTGGTCGGAGTTGACGCCGGCGTCGAGGTTTGCGGCGGCCGGAGTTCGGGTGACGGCGGATTCGTCGCTACGGTGGACAAATGGAGCAGCGGTTGGTCGTGTTAGGATCCTAGGGTTGCCCTGAGCATGTTAGGGTGCTCGGCTGCGAGCTTGCGTGCCCGTGGTCACGGTGGCGGCATGGCCGGCGGAGCCAAGCTCTCGGGCTCGATGGGAACGGCGGCTAGAGAGGGAGATAGAGCACGGGGAGAAGGGAAAAAGGCGGCGGATCTCACATGGATTCCAATGGAGGGCTCAGCAGGCTCGGGGAGGCACCGTGGACGACGGATGGCGCCGGCGATCTCGGTTGCCCGAGGTAGAAGACGGCCGCGGTGACGACGTTCGGGGGCATCCGGTGCCGCGTGGCTCGACGGAGAGGTCCAGGGCGGCGAGGCGGAGCTCTGGAACTGATCAGGGAGGCAAGGGGGAGGCGGTGGCCGCGGCGGTGGTCGTCGGCGCGCTGCGGTGCACTTGGGAGAGAGGAACAAAGGAGGGGAGGAGCACAGAGAGAGTGAGAGGGGTCGAGCGATTCGGGTCGACGTCGGGCGTTCACCCACGCGTCCAGGGGCTCGACGGCAAGCAGGAGGAGGCGTGGCGCCTTGTGCGCTCGTGCGCTCTCCCGCCTCTGCCTACTGGCAGAGGTTGAAGACGACTAGCACTTGCCAGGTGGGCTGGGCCGGCTGGAGGAGCTGGGCCAGGTGGAGCGCCAGGTAAGTTTGGGCCAGGTAGGTTTTCTCTCTGTCTCTCTCTTTCTAATTCTTTCTGTTTTCTATTATCTGTAATTGTTTTGGATTTATTAAAAATGCCAGAGCATTTTCAAAAATCATGAGACTGCTTGTGGCCACTGTTTGAATTATTTCCAACAGCAAACATTTCAGTTCATGAATATTTGGACATTTAAAATATTTATAGCATTTAATTTTCCAAATGAAAATAGAGTATGATTTAATTCAGAGCCCAAATATGTCATGGAAAAATGTGCATCACCTCTGGCTACTGTTTACAGTATTTTCCATAAATGATGAACATTTTTTTAAAGCCGTTTGGACTTACTAAAAATATTTTAGGTGAACCTAGTGGATTCCTTCAATGCTAGGGTTTAGGCAATCCCCATTTCAACTTTAAATGGAATTTAATCATGATGCAAGATGATGATGAAAAGACAAGCAATGCTAATGCTAGGGCTGTGACAGATGTACCTGCAAACAGAAACGTTTTCCTTGGAGCGACTATGTGGGATGTATATACGAACAGAAATGTTTAGCGGGGACTGACTGTGTGGGACGTACTTACGATCGGAAACAATTTCTCCTGTATAATTGTATTTTTTAGCACTACTGTGCGTATAACCGTATTTGATCGCTCGTCGATCGCACACAACCTCATTTTTCTGAGCGTGTGTGCCACGAGGGCATATCTGATATGTCTCCAACGTATCTATAATTTTTGATTGCTCCATGCTATATTATCTACTGTTTTGGGTAACATTGGGCTTTATTATCCACTTTTATATTATTTTTGGGACTAACCTATTAACCGGAGGCCCAGCCCAGATTTGTTGTTTTTTTGCCTATTTCAGTGTTTCGAAGAAAAGGAATATCAAACGGAGTCGAAACGGAACGAAATCAACTGGAGAAGTTATTTTTGGAAGGAAAGCTACCGGATGGACTTGGACCCCACGCCAGGAGAGAAGGGAGGTGCCCACGAGGGTGGGGGCGCGCCCACCCCCCTAGGGCGCGCCCCCTGCCTCGTGGGGCCCCCGAAGCTCCACCGACGTACTTCCTGCACCCATATATACTCACGTACCCTAAAACTTCCAGAACAGAGAATAGTTCTGGAGTTCCGCCGCCGCAAGCCTCTGTAGCCACCAAAATTCAATCGGGACCTGTTCCGGCACCCTTCCGGAGTGGGGGAACCCTCACCGGTGGCCATCTTCATCATCCTGGCGCTCTCCATGACGAGGAGGGAGTAGTTCACCCTCGGGGCTGAGGGTATGTACCAGTAGCTATGTGTTTGATCTCTCTCTCTCTCTCTCGTGTTCTTCATTGGCACGATCCTAATGTATCGCGAGCTTTGCTATTATAGTTGGATCTTATGTTGCTTTTCCCCCTCTACTCTCTTGTAATGGATTGAGTTTCCCCTTTGAAGTTATCTTATCGGATTGAGTCCTTAAAGATTTGAGAACACTTGATGTATGTCTTGCCATGCGTATCTGTGGTGACAATAGGATATCACGTGATTCACTTGATGTATATTTTGGTGATCAACTTGCGGGTTCCGCCCATGAACCTATGCATAGGGGTTGGCACACGTTTTCGTTGTGATTCTCTGGTAGAAACTTTGGGGCACTCTTTGAGGTTCTTTGTGTTGGATTGAATAGATTAATCTGAGATTGTATGATGCATATCGTATGATCATACCCACGGATACTTGAGGTGACATTGGAGTATCTAGGTGACATTAGGGTTTTGGTTGATTTGTGTCTTAAGGTGTTATTCTAGTACGAACTCTAGGGCTGTTTGTGACACTTATAGGAATAGCCCAACGGATTGATTGGAAAGAATAACTTTGAGGTGGTTTCGTACCCTACCATAATCTCTTCGTTTGTTCTCCACTATTAGTGACTTTGGAGTGACTCTTTGTTGCATGTTGAGGGATAGTTATATGATCCAATTATGTTATTATTGTTGAGAGAACTTGCACTAGTGAAAGTATGAACCCTAGGCCTTGTTTCCCATCATTGCAATACCGTTTACGCTCACTTTTATCATTAGTTACCTTGCTGTTTTTATATTTTCAGATTACAAAAACCTATATCTACCATCCATATTGCACTTGTATCACCATCTCTTCGCCGAACTAGTGCACCTATACAATTTACTATTGTATTGGGTGTGTTGGGGACACAAGAGACTCTTTGTTATTTGGTTGCAGGGTTGCTTGAGAGAGACCATCTTCATCCTACGCCTCCCACGGATTTATAAACCGTAGGTCATTCACTTGAGGGAAATTTGCTACTGTCCTACAAACCTCTGCACTTGGAGGCCCAACAACGTCTACAAGAAGAAGGTTGTGTAGTAGACATCAAGCTCTTTTCTGGCGCCGTTGCCGGGGAGGTGAGTGCTTGAAGGTATATCTTTAGATCTTGCAATCGAATCTTTTTATTTCTTGTTTTATCACTAGTTTAGTCTATAAAAGAAAACTACAAAAAATGGAATTGAGTTTGTCTCATACGCTTCATCTTTTTAATATCTTTCGTGAGTATGATGGAAGGGAAAATTGTGCCAAAGTACTACAAGAAGAATTACATAGAATGCTTGGCATAAAATATGTGAATGATGAGCATGATTGCAATGTTGTTAGTATGAATTCCTTGAATATCCATGATGCTAATGATATGCAAAGCCACAAGCTTGGGGAAGCTATGTTTGATGAAGATGATATTTTTTGTTCCCCAAGCTTTGATGAGAATATTTATTATGATGAAAGCATGTCTACTATCTATGATGATTATTGTGATGACACGTATGCTATAAAGAATAATGATAACCATGAAACTTGTCATCTTGATCTTAATTTTCAATCACATGATAGTTATTTTGTTGTGTTTGCTCCCACTATCCCGAATGAGAAGAATTTTGTTTATGTGGAGAGTAATAAAATCTATATGCTTGGGGATCATGAAAAGAATGCTTTATGTGCTGGTTATATGGTTGAATTGTTTCATGATGCTACTGAAAATTATTATGAGAGAGGATCATATGCTTGTAGGAATTGCAATAATATCAAGTTTCCTCTCTATGTGCTTAAAATCTTGAAGTTATGCTTGTTTTGCCTTCCTATGCTAGTTGATTATTGTTCCCATAAGTTGTTTGCTCTCAAAACCCCTATGCATAAGAAGTGGGTTAGACTTAAATGTGCTAGTCATATTCTTCATGATGCTCTCTTTATGTTTCAATTCTTATCTTTTATGTGAGCATCATTGAAATCATCATGCCTAGCTAGGGGCGTTAAACGATAGCACTTGTTGGGAGGCAACCCAATTTTATTTTAGTTTCTTTCTTTTTGGTTCTGTTTAGGAATAAATAATCCATCTAGCTTCTGTTTAGATGTGTTTTTGTGTTTTAATTAGTGTTTGTGCCAAGTAGAACCTTTGGGAAGACTTGGGTGAAGTCTTTATGATCATGCTGTAAAATACAGAAACTTTAGCGCTCACGAGATTTGCTTCAACTTTTTACTAGAGAGTGATATTTAGTTGATTATTTTTGAAGATGATTACTATACAAATTCCTCAGGTCCACCAATTTATTTTAGAATTTTTGGAGTTCCATAAGTTTGCGTTAGTTACATATTACTACAGACTGGTCTGTTTTTGACAGATTCCGTTGTTCGTGTGTTGTTTGCTTATTTTGATGAATCTATGGCTAGTAAAATAGTTTATAAACCAAAGAGAAGTTGGAATACAGTAGGTTTAACACCAATATAAATAAATAATGAGTTCATTACAGTACCTTGAAGTGGTGTTTTGTTTTCTTTCGCTAACGGAGCTCACGAGTTTTCTGTTAAGTTTTGTGTTGTGAAGTTTTCAAGTTTTGGGTAAAGATTCGATGGACTATGGAATAAGGAGTGGCAAGATCATAAGATTGGGGATTCCCAAGGCACCCCAAGGTAATATTCAAGGATGACCAAGAGCCTAAGCTTGGGGATGCCCCGGAAGGCATCCCCTCTTTTTTCTTCGTTCATCGGTAACTTTACTTGGAGATATATTTTTATTCACCACATGATATGTGTTTTGCTTGGAGCATCATTTTATTTTCTTTAGCTTTGCTTGCTGTTTGAAAAAAATATCAAGATCTGAAATTATTAAATGGGAGAGTCTTCACATAGTTGCATAATTATTCGACTACTCATTGATCTTCACTTATATCTTTCGGAGTAGTTTGTCATTTGCTCTAGTGCTTCACTTATATGTTTTAGAGCACGGTGGTGGTTTTATTTTGAAGAAATAGAAGAACTCTCATGCTTAACTTATATATTTGGAGAGTCTTAAATATCATGGTAATTGCTTGAATAATCCTAATATGCTAAGCATAAATGATTTGTAAAAATTCTTATGAGTGTGTTGAATACTAAGAAAAGTTTGATGCTTGATAATTGTTTTGAGATATGAAGATGGTGATATTAGAGTCATGCTAGTTGAGTAGTTGTGAATTTGAGAAATACTTGTGTTAAAGTTTGTGTTTCCCGTAGCATGCACGTATGGTGAACCGTTATGTGATGAAGTCGGAGCATGATTTATTTATTGATTGTCTTCCTTATGAGTGGCGGCCGGGGACGAGCGATGGTCTTTTCCTACCAATCTATCCCCCTAGCAGCATGCGCGTAATACTTTGCTTTGATAACTTGTAGATTTTTGCAATAAGTATATGAGTTATTTATGATTAATGTTGAGTCCATGGATTATACGCACCCTTCTTCCTTCCGCCATTGCTAGCCTCTCTAATACCGCGCACTTTTCGCCAGTATCATACACCCACCACAAACCTTCCTCAAAACAGCCACCATACCTACCTATCATGGCATTTCCATAGCCATTCCAAGATATATTACCAAGCAACTTTCCACCATTCCGTTTATTTTGACACGCTCCAGCGTTGTCATATTGCTAGCATGATCATGTAGTTGACATTGTATTTGTGGCAAAGCCACCATCCATAATTATTTCATACATGTCACTCTTGATTCATTGCATATCCCGGTACACCGCCGGAGGCATTCACATAGAGTCATGTTTTGTTCTAAGTATTGAGTTGTAAATCTTGAGTTGTAAGTAAATAAAAGTGTGATGATCATCATTATTAGAGCATTGTCCCAGTGAAGAAAGGATGATGGAGGCTATGATTCCCCCAAAAGTCGGGATGAGACTCCGGACGGAAAAAAATAAAAAAAGAGAGAAAAAAGAGGCCATAAAAAAAGAGAAAAGGCCCAAAAAAGAATAAAAAAATAATAAAAAAATGAGAGAAAAAGAGAGAAGGGACAATGTTACTATCCTTTTACCACATTTTTGCTTCAAAGTAGCACCATGATCTTCATAATAGAGAGTCTCTCATTTTGTCACTTTCATATACTAGTGGGAATTTTTCATTATAGAACTTGGCTTGTATATTCCAATGATGGGCTTCCTCAAAATGCCCTAGGTCTTCGTGAGCAAGCGAGTTGGATGCACACCCACTTAGTTTCTTTTGTTGAGCTTTCATATACTTATAGCTCTAGTGCATCAGTTGCATGGCAATCCCTACTAACTCACATTGATATCTATTGATGGGCATCTCCATAGCCCGTTGATACGCCTAGTTGATGTGAGACTATCTTCTCCTTTTTTTTGTCTTCTCCACAACCACCATTCTATTCCACCTATAGTGCTATGTCCATGGCTCACGCTCATGTATTGCGTGAAGATTGAAAAGGTTTGAGAACATCAAAAGTATGAAACAATTGCTTGGCTTGTCATCGGGTTGTGCATGATTTAAATACTTTGTGTGGTGAAGATAGAGCATAGCCAGACTATATGATTTTGTAGGGATAACTTTCTTTGGCCATGTTATTTTGAGAAGACATGATTGCTTTGTTAGTATGCTTGAAGTATTATTATTTTTATGTCAATATGAACTTTTGTCTTGAATCTTTCGGATCTGAATATTAATATCACAATTAAGAAGAATTACAATGAAATTATGCCAACTAGCATTCCACATCAAAAATTATCTTTTTTATCATTTACCTACTCGAGGACGAGCAGGAATTAAGCTTGGGGATGCCTGATACGTCTCCAACGTATCTATAATTTTTTATTGCTCCATGCTATATTATCTACTGTTTTGGGCAATATTGGGCTTTATTATCCACTTTTACATTATTTTTGGGACTAACCTTTTAACCGGAGGCCCAGCCCAGATTTGCTGTTTTTTGCCTATTTCAGTGTTTCGACGAAAAGGAATATCAAACGGTGTCGAAACGGAACGAAATCAACTTGAGAAGTTATTTTTGGAAGGAAAGCTACCGGATGGACTTGTACACCACGTCAGGAGAGAAGGGAGGTGCCCACGAGGGTGGGGGGCGCGCCAACCCCCCTAGGGCGCGCCCACCCCCCTAGGGCGCGCCCCCTGCCTCGTGGGGCCCCCGAAGCTCCACCGACGTACTTCCTGCACCCATATATACTCACGTACCCTAAAACTTCCAGAACAGAGAATAGATCTGGAGTTCCGCCGCCGCAAGCCTCTGTAGCCACCAAAAGTCCATCAGGACCCTGTTCCGGCACACTGCCGGAGGGGGGAACCCTCACCGGTGGCCATCTTCATCATCCCGGCGCTCTCCATGACGAGGAGGGAGTAGTTCACCCTCGGGGCTGAGGGTATGTACCAGTAGCTATGTGTTTGATCTCTCTCTCGTGTTCTTGATTTGGCACGATCCTGATGTATCGCGAGCTTTGTTATTATAGTTGGATCTTATGTTGCTTTTCCCCCTCTAATCTCTTGTAATGGATTGAGTTTCCCCTTTGAAGTTATCTTATCGGATTGAGTCTTTAAATATTTGAGAACACTTGATGTATGTCTTGCCATGCGTATCTGTGGTGACAATGGGATATCACGTGATTCACTTGATGTATGTTTTGGTGATCAACTTGCGGGTTCCTCCCATGAACCTATGCATAGGGTTTAGCACACGTTTTCGTCGTGATTCTCCGGTAGAAACTTTGGGGCACTCTTTGAGGTTCTTTATGTTGGATTGAATAGATGAATCTGAGATTGTGTGATGCATATCGTATAATCATACCCACGGATACTTGAGGTGACATTGGAGTATCTAGGTGACATTAGGGTTTTGGTTGATTTGTGTCTTAAGGTGTTATTCTAGTACGAACTCTAGGGCTGTTTGTGACACTTATAGGAATAGCCCAACGTATTGATTGGAAAGAATAACTTTGAGGTGGTTTCGTACTCTACCATAATCTCTTCATTTGTTCTCCACTATTAGTGACTTTGGAATGACTCTTTGTTGCATGTTGAGGGATAGTTATATGATCCAATTATGTTATTATTGTTGAGAGAACTTGCACTAGTGAAAGTATGAACCCTAGACCTTGTTTCCCATCATTGCAATACCGTTTACGCTCACTGTCGGTGTCAAAACCGGCGGATCTCGGGTAGGGGGTCCCGAACTGTGCGTCTAGGCGGATGGTAACAGGAGACAAGGGACACGATGTTTTTACCCAGGTTCGGGCCCTCTCGATGGAGGTAAAACCCTAGAAGCTAAACCCTAGAAGCTAGCCAATGGTATGATTGTTGTTCGTCCTACGGACTAAAACTCTTCGGTATATATAGACACCGGAGAGGGCTAGGGTTACAGAGAGTCGGTTACAATGGAAGGAGATCTTCATATCCAAATCGCCAAGTGAGGGAGTCCTGGATTAGGGGGTGTCCGGATGGCCGGACTATACCTTCAGTCAGACTCCTGGACTATGAAGATACAAGATTGAAGACTTCGTCCCCTGTCCGGAAGGGACTTTCCTTGGCGTGGAAGTCAAGCTTCGCGATGCGGATATTTAGATCTCCTACCATTGTAACCGACTTTGTGTAACCCTAACCCTATCCGGTGTCTATATAAACCGGAGGGTTTTAGTCCATAGGACAACATACAACAATCATACCATAGGCTAGCTTCTAGGGTTTAGCCTCCTTGATCTCGTGGTAGATCTACTCTTGTACTACCCATATCATCAATATTAATCAAGCAGGACGTAGGGTTTTACCTCCATCAAGAGGGCCCGAACCTGGGTAAAACATTGTGTCCCTTGTCTCCTGTTACCATCCGCTTAGACGCACAGTTCGGGACCCCCTACCCGAGATCTGCCGGTTTTGACACCGACATTGGTGCTTTCATTGAGAGTTCCTGTGTGTCTTCGCTTTCAGGCCCGATGGCTCCTTCAATCATCAACAATGATGCAGTCCAGGGTGAGACTTTTCTCCCAAGACAGATCTTTGTCTTCGGCGGCTTCGCACTGCAGGCCAGTTCGCTTGGCCATCTGGAGCAGATCGAAAGCTACGCCCCTGGCCATCAGGTCAGATTAGGAAGCTTAAACTACACGGCTGACGTCCGCGGGGACTTGATATTCGACGGATTCGAGCCATAGCCGAGCGCGCCGCACTGTCGCAATAGGCATGATCTAGCTCTGCCACCGAACAGTGCCCTGGAAGCCGCACACGCATCGGTTCCGACCCTCAATTCGGATCCAACTGCGCCGATCGAGGATGAGTGGTTGGACGCCGCCTCGGGGGCTGTGATCCCAACGGCGATCGAGCCGAACACCAGCCCCGCACCCCGCAAGGCCCGTGACTCCGAGGGGCCGGACTCCTATCCGGACTCCGAGCCCCCCACGCCCCTGCCAATCGAATCCGATTGGGCGCCGCTCATGGAGTTTACCGCCGCGGACATCTTTCAGCACTCGCCCTTTGGCAATATTCTAAGATCATTAAAGTCTCTCTCTTTATCAGGAGAGCCCTGGTCGGACTGTGGTCGGCAAGGTTGGGATACGTACGATGAAGAAATTCAAAGCCCACCCACCACAGACTTTGTAGCCACTGTCGATGATTTAACCGACATGCTCGACTTCGACTCCGAAGACATCGACGGTATGGACGCCGATGCAGGAGACGATCAAGAACCAGCACCTATAGGGCACTGGAAAGCCACCTCGTCGTATGACATATACATGGTGGATACCCCAAAAGAAGGAGATGGCGATGGAACGGCGGGGGATGACCCCTCCAAGAAACAGCCCAAGCGCCGGCGTCAGCGACGCCGCTCTAAATCCCGCCAAAGCAAAAACGGTGATTCCGACACAGGAGATAATAATACTCCGGATAGCGCCGAAGAATACCCCCTCCAGCAAGATTCAGCACATGAAGATGGAGAAGCCAGCCCACACGATAGAGCGGCAGACAGGGAGGTTGAGGATGATAATTATATGCCTCCCTCCGAAGACGAGGCAAGCCTCGACGACGACGAATTCGTCGTGCCAGAGGATCCCGTCGAACAAGAGCGTTTCAAACGTAGGCTTATGGCCACGGCAAGCAGCCTCAAGAAAAAGCAGCAACAACTTAGAGCTGATCAAGATTTTCTAGCCGACAGATGGACTGAAGTCCTCGCGGCCGAAGAATATGAACTCGAACGCCCCTCCAAGAGATACCCAAAGCGCAGGCTGCTGCCCCGATTAGAGGAGGAAGCACCTAAACCTAAATCACCAGCGCATGACATGGACGACCGGCCACCTCGTGGCGGTGACAGAGAGGCCTCTCGGCCCTCCACTCAAGCCGCGCCCCGGTGCCGCTCAAAACATACAGAGAGGCCTCACGGGAAAATGCGCCAGACCTGTGAGACATACTGGAGGATAAGGCAAGGCAAACAAGGTCGATCTACGGATCGCGCGGGCTCCCCACGGCACGTGACGGTGATCGTCACTCCGGATATAATAAATCCGGGCGGGCCAAACACAATAGACAAAGCTCGTTCGAGCTGCGTCGTGATATAGCCCAATACAGAGGCGCGGCACACCCACTATGCTTCACAGATGAAGCAATGGATCATAAAATCCCTGAGGGTTTCAAACCCGTGAACATAGAATCATATGATGGCACAACAGATCCTGCGGTATGGATCGAGGATTATCTCCTTCATATCCACATGGCCCGCGGCGATGATCTACACGCCATCAAATACCTCCCACTCAAACTTAAGGGACCAGCTCGGCATTGGCTTAACAGCTTGCCGGCAGAATCAATCGGTTCTTGGGAGGACCTGGAAGCCGCATTCCTTGACAACTTCCAGGGCACCTATGTGCGACCACCAGACGCCGATGACCTAAGCCACATAATTCAGCAGCCAGAGGAATCGGCCAGGCAATTCTAGACACGGTTCCTAACAAAGAAAAATCAAATAGTCGACTGTCCGGACGCAGAGGCCCTCGCAGCCTTCAAGCATAATATCCGCGATGAGTGGCTTGCCCGGCACCTTGGACAGGAAAAGCCGAAATCTATGGCAGCACTCACGACTCTCATGACCCGCTTTTGCACGGGAGAAGACAGTTGGCTGGCTCGTAGAAACAACTTGACCAAGAACCTTGGTAATTCGGACACCAAGGACAAAAGTGGTAGGTCGCGTCGGAACAAGCAAAAGCGCCGCGTTAACAGCGACAGCAACGAGGATACGGCAGTCAATGCCAGATTCAGAGGCTACAAATCCGGTTAGCGGAAAAATCCATTCAAAAGAAATATTCAGGGCCCGTCCAGTTTGGACCGAATACTCGACCGCTTGTGCCAGATACATGGCACCCCCGAAAAGCCAGCCAATCACACCAACAGGGATTGTTGGGTGTTCAAGCAGGCAGGCAAGTTACATGCCGAAAGCAGAGACAAGGGGCTGCATAGCGATGACGAGGAGGAGCCCCGGCCGCCGAACAATAGTGGACAGAAGGGTTTCCCCCCACAAGTGCAGACGGCGAACATGATATACGCAACCCACATCCCCAAGAGGGAGCAGAAGCGTGCGTTAAGGGACGTATATGCGATGGAGCCAGTCGCCCCAAAGTTCAACCCATGGTCCTCCTGCCCGATCACCTTCGATCGAAGGGACCACCCCACTAGCATCTGTCACGGCGGGTTCGCTGCATTGGTTCTAGACCCAATTATTGACGGATTTCACCTCACAAGAGTCCTTATGGACGGCGGCAGCAGCCTGAACCTGCTTTACCAGGATACAGTGCGGAAAATGGGCATAGATCCCTCAAGGATTAAGCCCACCAAAACAACCTTCAAAGGCGTCATACCAGGTGTAGAGGCCAACTGTACAGGCTCAGTTACACTTGAAGTGGTCTTCGGATCTCCGGATAATTTCCGAAGCGAGGAGTTAATCTTCGACATAGTCCCGTTCCGCAGTGGCTATCACGCACTGCTCGGGCGAACCGCATTTGCAAAGTTCAATGCGGTACCGCACTACGCATACCTTAAGCTCAAGATGCCAGGCCCTCGAGGAGTAATCACGGTCAATGGAAACACCGAACGCTCCCTCCAAACGGGGGAGCACACGGCGGCCCTCGCAGCGGAAGTACAAAGCAGCCTCTTCAGGCAGTTATCCATTCCGGCCGTTAAAAGGCCGGACACTGTCAAGTGCGCCCGGAGTAACCTACAACAAGACCGCCTGGCACGTTCTGAGCAGGCGTAGCAATGCGGCCCCAACCCTAGCCCTCGCGATATAGCAAAACCAGTGCTTTGCGTACATAACTACGCTCTTGAAATACCATGGGCACAGGGCAAGGGGCACTATCACGGCACGCCCGAAACATGGCTTAAACCGCACTAGGGGCTGCCGATTTCTTTATTTTCTCTTACTTTCAGGACTCCATACTTCGGACGACCTGTTCGGCAATTCAACTGCCGCACAAACGATGCAAGAACCAGGGAAGCAGACAAGCCATGCCACATTATGGAACTCCCAGGTGGTCTCTATCACGAGTAGTATACCTGCTTTGCATACAATTCTGCGGCCTGCCCCTGGACCGGACATGTTAAATAGTCCAACTTTTTGCTTATCGCGCTATTTGTATCGTTCTGCTTTGATCGCAGCATTTTTAATAAACAATGCATAGCTTTTATCTATTTTTGCATTACTCTTTTTATGAATATATGTTCATTAATGACATGTTGCATCCGTACACTATGGTACGGCCAATGCGCCAGGGGCTTAAGTACCCCTCAATATGGCGTGAAAAGCCCGAACACTTTCACAAGTGTGGCACCCCAAACTTATAGCATTATATGCATCGGCTCCGAATCATGTCTTGGGTCAATAGTTGGGTTTGCCCGGCTCCTATGTTTTGGTACCTTATGTACCGCTATATCGGCTAAGGTTGCACTAGGAGAACTACTGCGATTGTGCCCCAGTTGAGCTGGGTTGAGCACCTCAGTAGAGAAAGCTAAAACTGACTGTCATGATGAAGCGAGAGACCGGTCGCTATTCGAGAGATTTTTCGACTCCCTAAAGACTTATGCCGCTTAGAGCGAGGAGGCGGCTTTGTCCGGCCAAGGCGTGGATAGCGCCCCGAACTCGGTCTTCTGAATACTAGGGCCTTCGCTGAAATTTAAAATTATAGAGTTCTATGGCTAAGTGAGAGTGTTCAAGCATTATAGTCCGATTGCCTTGTTCGTTGTGCTGAGCGCCTCCCTCGAAGGACCCAAACATGGGAAAAAGAGCGCTCAGGTTTATCCCGAACACCCCAGCACTAGTGGCATGGGGGCAGAAGCCGACGATTGGCCATCTCTCAATTTTTGATAAACGACTGCTCAGAAAATAATATATTAAATTCAAAAAGCATTGCTTAGCGCATATGAACAAGTTTTCAGCGCACAGGACAATACGAGCGAGTTTACTCAAAAATTACATCCTTGGTACATTTATCCGCCATATGGCGGGCACCCTTCAGAACGTCCTTATAATAGTTCTCGGGTTTGCGATGCTCTTTCCCCGGCGGTGGCCCGTCCTTCACAAGCTTCTCAGCGTCCAGCTTGCCCCAGTGCACCTTAGCGCGGGCAAGGGCCCTCTGGGCACCTTCGATGCAGACGGAGTGCTTGATGACCTCGAGCCTTGGACAGGCCGCCACCAGCCGCTGCACCAGTCCGAAGTAGCTCCCAGGCAGAGCCTCTCCAGGCCACAGCCGAACTATGAGGCCCTTCATGGCCAGTTCGGCCACCTTGTGGAGCTCGACCAGCTGCTTCAGCTGGTCGCTCAGGGGCACAGGGTGTCCGGCCTCAGCATACTGAGACCAGAACACCTTCTCCGTCGAGCTGCCTTCTTCGGCTCGGTAGAATGCGGCGGCATCAGACACGCTGCAGGGCAAATCTGCGAATGCTCCTGGAGAGCTCCGGATCCGGGTAAGTAACAAGTAATTCACTTTCACATGCTTGCTTTGCATAAAGAAAGCCTTACCCACCGCTATTTTCTTCACTGCATCCACCTCCTGAAGGGCCCTCTGGGCTTCGGCCTTGGCAGACTTGGCAGTTTCAATCGCCGCCGCGAGCTCAGACGCTCGCGTCTTCGAGTCAAGCTCCAAGCTCTCATGTTTTTTCATGCGAGCCTGGAGCTCTTGCCGCACCTCGCCAATCTGCACCTCATATTTCTCCCGCTCGGTGCGCTCCGTGGCCGCTCTCTTCTCGGCCTCGGATAGCGCCGGCTTGAGGGTCGCCACCTCAGTTGTGGCCCCTACAATAAGCCGCGTTAATCCTGTCCCTTTTTGCAATTGCATCTTTTATATATTTTTCTATAAGGTATCTCTTACCTTCTTTCTCCTTGAGCTGCCGCTTGGCAAGGCCGAGCTCTTGCTCGGACCGCTCGAGGCCCAGCTTCAGTGTGCCCACCTCCACAGTCAGTGCGGCGGTCGCCAGCAGCGAAGCCTACATACGCATATTGACTCATTTTTTTGTTAGACTCCTGCAAAATTTATTAGATCCTCTATTCGGCTTTTCTTTCCGAACGCCAAACAGAGCATCATGGGCTACTGTCTATGCGGTAATATTTTTACATATTTTTTACTTACCTCGAAGCCTGTTAGAAGGCTGGCACAAGCTTCAGTCAGTCCGCTCTTGGCGGATTGAACCTTCTAGATCACCAAACTCATAATAGTACGGTGCTCCTCGTCGATGGAGGCGCCGTTAAGCACCTCCAGCAGATTGTCCGGCGCCTCCGGTTGGACGGGGGCCGCCGGCTCGGTAGGCTTGCTCCTCTTGGAAGGAGTTCGCCTACCGCAGTCCGGAACCATTGAAGATTCCGGCGCGGTGTCCGGCTCAAATCCGGACTTGGAGCCCTGGGGGATCTTATCCCCTTTACTCCTGGAGTCCGGGAGGTCGCCTTGCGACTCCTCCAGGACCACCTCCTCTTGGACCGGAACATGTAGCGACGCCACTTCGGCGTCGTCCGCAGTGCAGGGGAGGTAGCGGGCGGAACTAAATTCACGTCCGACGAATCCAGGGAGCCGCTCGACGACTCGTCGAGCCCGGCCTTGGGCAGACTGCATAATTATATTCGACGTAAGGAAAAGCTGTGCAATAAAGGAATATTATGAGTTACTCTGGTATCCGAATACTTACGATTTTGCCGGGCGCTTGGCCCTGTGCGGCCACTCCTCTTCGCCCTCGTTGGCGTCGGTGGAGTAGTCCGGAGGAAGGGTCTTCCCCTTCTTGGACCCTTCGGCCTCCCCTGTTGGGGGGGGGGCTTCCTCTTCTTTCCTCCCCACACTGGAGGGGGAGAGGCTTCTTCTTCCTCCTCCTCGTCTTCACGGTAGGAGCGCGTCTTGGACTCATCGGATGATGAATCCGACACCTCCAGACGTCGGGCACTCTTTCGAGTCCCCGTGGCCTTCCTCTTGGCCTTCTTCTCCGGCACCACGTAACGTGCCGGAGCCAGCAGCTTCGCTAAATGCGCATTGGCTGGGTCTTCGAGCAAAGGGGCCGGACAGTCGATCTGTCCGGACTTCACCTGCCAATCCTGTCAAAGGAAAGGGAGTTTAGATCCCGCATAGAGTCAAACTATGAAAAACCAACATCCTGTAAAAGGTAAAAATAGCTTACCTCGCCAGCGTGACGATGCGTGCTGAATCCGCGGTCTTCGGAAGCGGATGCGGGAGCCTCGGCGCCTTTGAATAGCACCTTCCAGGTGTCTTCGCACGTCATGATGAAGAGCCTGCTCAGGGTTGGGTGCCGCGCCGGGTCGAACTCCCACAGATTGAAATCCCGTTGTTGACACGGGAGGATCCGGCGGACGAGCATAACCTGGACTACATTGACAAGCTTGAGCTGCTTGTTCACCAGGGTTTGGATGCATTTTTGCAGTCCGGTTACTTCTCCTTTGTTGCCCCATGACAGGCCCGGCTCTTTCCAAGACGTGAGCCGCGTAGGGGGTCCGTACCGGAACTCGGCGCTGCGACCCATTCAGGGTCGCGCGGCTCGGTGATGTAAAACCACCCTAACTGCCACCCCTTCAGGATCTCCACAAAGGAGCCCTCGAGCCATAGGACGTTGGCCATCTTGCCCGCCATGGCGCCTCCGCACTCCGCCTGGTTGCCGCGCACCACCTTTGGCTTGACGTTGAAAGTCTTGAGCCATAGGCCGAAATGGGGACGGATGCAGAGGAAAGCCTCGCACACGACGATAAACGCCAAGATGTTGAGGACAAAGTTCGGGGCCAGATCGTGGAAATCCAGGCCATAGTAGAACATGATCCCCCGGACGAACGGGTGGAGAGGAAAACCCAGTCTGCGGAGGAAGTGGGGAAGGAATACAACCCTCTCATGGGGCCTTGGGGTGGGGAGGAGCTGCCCCTTTCCGGGAAGCCGGTGCGCGATGTCGTTAGACAAGTATCCGGCCTTCCTCAGTTTTTTGATATGGCCCTCCGTGACGGAGGAGAGCATCCACTTGCCTCCCGCTCCGGACATGGCTGGAGAAGGTTGAGGTGGGAAGTGCGGGCTTGGGCGCTGGAGCTCGAGTGCGCGGAGAATGGATAGGCAAGGGAGGAAGAGGGGGTAGGTGAGAAAGGTGGACCCTTATCCCCTTATATGGGCGGATGCAACTATACGTCCCCACCAGCCTGATAAAACTCGCTTATCTCCCAAGCGCCACAATCAATGGCGCGGTTGGGTTACCCACGCCCGTATTGATGAGAATCCTGGAATAAGGGGACACGATCTCTGCTTTAACAGGACGTGCCAAGGAAACCGCCTCGCTAAACGCGCTGAGGTGGGACAGTAAAAACGATCCGAAAAAGGCTTGGCCGTAGTGTGATGTCACGCTACGGAATACGTCAGCAGATTAGATTTGTGTAAATGTTATTCTCTCTATGGCAATATGTGGAAACTTATTTTGCAGAGCCGGACACTATCCTTAGTGTTGAAGTACTTGGAGGAGGAACCCGCCTTGCAATGCCGAATACAATCTGCGCGCCAGACTCGTCGTCATTGAAGCCTGGTTCAGGGGCTCCTGAGGGAGTCCTGGATTAGGGGGTGTCCGGATGGCCACACAATACCTTCAGCCGGACTCCTGGACTATGAAGATACAAGATTGAAGACTTCGTCCCGTGTCCGGAAGGGACTTTCCTTGGCGTGGAAGGCAAGCTTGGCGATGCGGATATTTAGATCTCCTACCATTGTAACCGACTTTGTGTAACCCTAACCCTCTCCGGTGTCTATATAAACCGGAGGGTTTTAGTCCATAGGACAACATACAACAATCATACCATAGGCTAGCTTCTAGGGTTTAGCCTCCTTGATCTCGTGGTAGATCTACTCTTGTACTACCCATATCATCAATATTAATCAAGCAGGACGTAGGGTTTTACCTCCATCAAGAGGGCCCGAACCTGGGTAAAACATTGTGTCCCTTGTCTCCTGTTACCATCTGCCTAGACGCACAGTTCGGGACCCCCTACCCGAGATCCGCCGGTTTTGACACCGACACCAAGCTTGCCTTCCACGCCAAGGAAAGTCCCATCCGGACACGGGACAAAGTCTTCAATCTTGTATCTTCATAGTCCAAGAGTCCGGCCAAAGGTTATAGTCCGGCTATCCGGACACCCCCTAATCCAGGACTCCCTCAGTAGCCCCTGAACCAGGCTTCAATGACGACGAGTCCGGCGCGCAAATTGTCTTCGGCATTGCAAGGCGGGTTCCTCCTACGAATACTTCATAGAAGATTTTGAACACAAGGATAGTGTCCGGCTCTGCAAAATAAGTTCCACATATTGCCATAGAGAGAATAATATGTACACAAATCTAATCTGCC
This sequence comes from Aegilops umbellulata, assembly GCA_032464435.1. Taxonomy (NCBI): domain Eukaryota; kingdom Viridiplantae; phylum Streptophyta; class Magnoliopsida; order Poales; family Poaceae; genus Aegilops; species Aegilops umbellulata. The sequence goes on from CP136057.1 coordinate 362,035,458, forward strand.
GACGTACCCCGCAGTGTGACATCACACCGCGGCCAAGTCTTTATTCGAAAAGTTTTACTGTTCCACCTCAGCGCGTTTAGCGAGGCGGTTTCCTTGGCACGTCTTGTCAAAGCAGAGATCGTGCCCCCTTATTCCGGGATTCTCATCAATACGGGCGTGGGTAACCCAACCGCGCCATTGATTATGGCGCTTGGGAGATAAGCGAGTTTTACCAGGCTGGTGGGGCACGCAGTTTCGTCCGCCCATATAAGGGGATAAGGATCCACCTTTTCACCTACGCCTTCTTCCTCCTTTGCTCATCCATTTCCGCATACTCGAGCTCTAGCGCCCAAGTCCGCATTCCCCCACCTCAACCTTCTCCAGCCATGTCCGGAGCGGGAGGCAAGTGGATGGTCTCCTCCGTTACGGAGGGAGACGTCAAAAAGCTAAGGAGAGCCGGATACCTGCCCGACAACATCGCGCACCGGCTCCCTGATGAGGGGAAGCTCATCCCCACCCCTAGGCCTCATGAGAGGGTGGTGTTCCTCACCCACTTCCTCCGCGTACTGGGCTTTCCACTCCATCCATTTGTTCGGGGGCTCATGTTCTACTACGGCCTGGATTTCCATGATCTGGCCCCGAACTTCATCCTCAATATCTCGGCGTTTATCATCGTGTGCGAGGCCTTCCTCTGCATCCCACCCCACTTCGGTTTATGGCTGAAGACCTTTAACGTCAAGCCGAAGGTAGTGCGCGGCTGCCAAGCGGAGTGCGGAGGTGCCATGGTGGGCAAGATGCCCAACGTCCTATGGCTCGAGGGCTCTTTCATAGAGACCATAAAGGGGTGGCAATCGGGATGGTTCTACATCATCGAGCCGCGCGACCCTGCATGGGTCGCGGCCCCCGAGTTCCGATCTGGAATCCCCATGTGGCTCACCTCCTGGAAAGAGAAGGGCCTGCCGTGGGGCAAAAAAGGAGAGCTTACCGGACTCCAAACTTGCATCCAAACCCTGGTGAACAAGAAGCTCAAACTTGTCAATGTAGTCCAGGTCATGCTCATCCCCCGGATACTCCCATGCCAACAACGGGCTTTCAGCTTGTGGGAGTTCATTCGGGCCCAGCACCGAACTCTGAGCAGGCTCTTCGACACAAAGTACAAAGATGCCTGGAAGGTGCTATTCAAGGGTGCCGAAGCTCCCACATCCCCTACTGAGGATCGCGGGTTCAGCACGCAGCGTCAAGCCAGTGCGGTTAGCTGTTTTTACCTCTTACAGGATATTTATCTTTCATAGTTTGACTCTATGCGGGATCTAAGCTCCCTTACCTTTGACAGGATTGGCAGGAGACGTCCGGACAGATCAACTGTCCGGCTCCTTTTCCTGAAGACCCAGCGGACACCCTCTTGACGGGGCTGCTGGTTCCGGCACCCTACATGGTACCGAAGAAGAAAACCAAGAAGAAGGCCACGGGAACTCGAAGGACCCTCCCTCCGGACTACTCCACCAACGCTGACGACGGCGAAGAGGAGTGGCCACACAGGGCCAAGCCCCTAGCAAAATCGTAAGTGTTCGGATACCAGAATGACTCATGGCGTTCCTTTATTTAATAGCTTTTCCTGATGCCGCATATAATTATGCAGTCCGCCCAAAGACCGGCTCGATGTGTCAACGAGCGGTTCCCTGGATTCGTCGGATGTGAACAGTACTTCACTTCCGGCCGCCTCCTCCCCTCACCTACGAATGGTGTCGAGGTGTTGTCCCAGGAGGCTCCAGGCCAGGAGGAGGTGGTTATGCAGGCGCCACAAGGCGACCTCCCGGACTCCAGGTGCCCAGGGGACAAAACCCCCAAGGGCTCCAAGTCCGGCCCTGGGCCGGACACCGCTCCGGAACCTTCAAAGGTTCCGGAGTCCGGCAGGCGGCCCCCTAAGAAGAAGGGCAAGCCTACGACGCCAGTGACCTCCGCCCAACCGGAGTCACCGGATAACTTGCTGGAGGTGCTTAACGGCGCCTCCATCGATGAGGAGCACCACATTATCATGAGTGCGGTGATTCAGAAGGTTTAGTCCGCTAAGAGCGGGCTGACCGGCCTGTGCCAGCCTGTTGACAGGCTTTGAGGTATGTAAAAAATATGTAAAAATATTACCGCATAGACAGTAGCCCATGATGCTCTGTTTGGCGTTCGGAAAGAAAAGCCGAATAGAGGATCTAATAATATTCACAGGAGTCTAACAAAATTAAGTCAATATGCGTATGCAGGCTTCGCTGCTAGCATCCGCCGCACTGACTGTGGAGGTGGATGCGCTGAAGCAGAGCCTTGAGCGGTCCGAGTAGGAGCTCGGCCTTGCCAAGAAGGAGCTCGGAGAAAAAGAAGGTAAGTAATACCTTATGGAGTAAAATATAAAAAGATGCAGTTGCAAATAATGACAGGATCGCTATTGGTGTCATAGGGGCCACGACTGAGGTGGTGACCCTTAGGCAAGCGCTGTCCAAGGCCGAAAAGAGGGCGGCCACGGAGCACACCGAGCGGGAGAAACAGGAGGCGCGGGTTGGCGAGGTGCAGCAAGAGCTCTAGGATCTCATGAAAAAACATGAGAGTTTGGAGCTTGACTCGAAGACGCGGGAGTCCGAGCTCGCGGCGGCCCTTGAAGATGCCAAGTCTGCCAAGGCCGAAGCCCAGAAGGCCCTCCAGGAGGTTGAGGCGATGAAAAAGATAGCGGCGGGTAAGGCATTCTTTATGCAAAGCAAGCACGCGAAGGTGAATTACTTGTTACTTACCCGAGTCCGGAGCTCTCCAGGAGCATTCGCAGATTTGCCCTGCAGCATGTCCGATGCTGCCGCCTTCTATCGAGCCAAGGAGGGCAGCTTGACGGAGAAGGTGTTCTGGTCTCAGTATGCTGAGGCCGGACAACCGGTGCCTTTGAGCGACCAGTTGAAACAATTGGTCGAGCTCCACAAGGTGGCCGAACAGGCCCTAAAGGGCTTTATAGTTCGGTTGTGGCCTGGAGAGGCCCTGCCTGGGAGCTACTTCAGGCTGGTGAGGCGGCTGGTGGACGCCTGTCTGAGGCTTGAAGTCGTCAAGCGCTCTGTCTGCATCGAGGGTGCCCGTAGGGCCCTTGCCCATGCTAAGCTGCACTGGGGCAAATTGGATGTCGTGAAGCTTGTGAAGGACGGGCCGCCGCAGGGCAAGGAGCATCGCCACCCCGAGATGTATTACGAGGGCGTCCTGAAGGGTGCCCGCCTTGTGGCAGATGAATGCTCGAAAGATGTAATTTTTGAGTGAAACTTGTTCGTTTTATCCTGTGCGCTGAAAACTTGTTCATATGCGCTATGCAACGCTTGTTTAATTTAAAATATTACCTTCTATGCGGCCGTTTATTAAATTTGAGAGATGGCGAGTCTTCGGCTTCCGCCCCCATGCCACGAGTGCTAGGGTGTTCGGGATAAACCTGAGCACTCTTTTTCCCATTCTTGGGTCCTTCGAGGGAGGTGCTCAGCACAACGAACAAGGCAATCGGACTATAATGCGTTATCACTCTCACTTAGCCATAGAATTCTGTAATTTTAAATTTCGGCGAATCCCCTAGTATTCGGAAGACCGAGTTCGGGGCGCTATACACGCCTAGGCCGGACAAAGCTGGCTCCTCGCTCTAAGCGGCATAAGTCTTTAGGGACTCGAAACCTTCCCGAACAGAGACCAGCTCTCGCCCTATCATGACAGTCAGTTTTAGCTTTCTCTACTGAGGTGCTTAGGCCCAGCTCAACTGGGGCACAATCGCAGTAGTTCTCCTAGCGCTACCTTAGCCGATATAGCGGAACGTAAGGTACCAAAACATGGGAGCCGGGCAAACCCAACTATTGACCAAAGACATGATTCGGAGATGATGCATATAATGCTATAGGTTCGGAGGGCCGCACTTGTGAAAGTGTTCGGACTTCTCACGCCGTATTATGGGGTGCTTGAGCCCCTGGCGTATAGGCCGTACCAAAGTGTACGGGTGCTAAATGTCATAACTGAACATATATATTTTAAAAGAAATGAATAGAGAATGCAATAATAAGCTGAAGCTAAGCATTGTTTATTTTAAACGGCTGCTGCGAAAGCAGAACGATACAAATAGTGCGGTAAGCATAAGAGGGACTATTTGACATGTCCCCTCCAGGGGCAGGCTGCGGAATGGTATGTAAGACGGGTATTTTGCTTGTTATAGAGACCACCTGAGAATTCAACGTAGCTTCCTGCCACCTGGGTTGTTGCATCGTGTGTTCGGCGGTTGTACTGCCGGACAGGCCTTCCGGATGATGGAGTCCTGAAAGTAAGAAAAATGATGAAATCGGGAGCCCCTAGTGCGGTTCAGCCACATTTAGGGCATGCCGTAGACGTGCCCCTCCCCCTGTGCCCATGGAATTTTCAGAGTGTAGTTATGTATGCGTAGTACTGATGTCGCAGTTTCGCGAGGGCTGGGGTTGGGGCCGTATTGCTACGCTTGCTCGGAACATGCCAGGTGGTCTTGTTGTAGGTTACTCCGAGCGCGTTTGACGGTGTCCGGGCGTTTAACAGCTGGACCGGAGAATTGCCTTGAGAGGCTGCTCTGTACTTCCGCTGCTAGTGCCGCCGTATGCTCTTCCGTTCGGAGAGAGCGTTCGGTGTTTCCATTGACCGTAATGACTCCTCGAGGGCCTGGCATCTTTATCTTGAGGTATGCGTAGTGCGGAACCGCATTGAACTTTGCAAATGTGGTTCGTCCGAGCAGTGCATGATAGCCGCTGCAGAACGGGACTATGTCGAAGATTAACTCCTCGCTTCGGAAATTATCCGGGGATCCGAAGACCACTTCAAGTGTAACAGAGCCTGTACAGTTGGCCTCTACACCTGGTATGACGCCTTTAAATGTCGTTTTTGTGGGTTTAATCCTTGAGGGATCTATGCCCATTTTCTGCACTGTATCCTGGTAAAGCAGGTTCAGGCTGTTGCCGCCGTCCATAAGGACTCTGGTTAGGTGAAACCCGTTGATGATTGGGTCTAGAACCAATGCGGCGAATCCACCATGGCGGATGCTAGTGGGGTGGTCCCTTCGATCAAAAGTGATCGGGCAGGAGGACCATGGGTTGAACTTAGGGGCGACTGGCTCCAATGCATATACGTCCCTGAGTGCACGCTTCCGCTCCCTTTTGGGGATATGGGTTGCGTATATCATGTTCGCCGTCTGCACTTGTGGGGGGAAACCCTTCTGTCCACTATTGTTCGGCGGCCGGGGCTCCTCCTCGTCATCGCTATGCAGCCCCTTGTCTCTGCTTTCGGCATGTAACTTGCCTGCCTGCTTGAACACCCAACAATCCCTGTTGGTGTGATTGGCTGGTTTTTCGGGGGTGCCGTGTATCTGGCACGAGCGATCGAGTATTCGATCCAAACTGGACGGGCCCGGAGCATTTCTCTTGAATGGCTTTTTTCGCTGACCGGGTTTAGAGCCTCTGAATCCGGCATTAACTGTCGTATCCTCAGCACTATTGCCGTTAATGCGGCGCTTGTGCTTGTTGCGACGCGACCTGGCATTGATGTCCTTGGTATCCGAATTACCAGGGCTCTTGGTCATGTTGTTACTACGAGCTAGCCAGCTGTCTTCTCCCGCGCAAAAGCGGGTCATGAGCGTCGTGAGGGCTGCCATGGATTTCGGCTTTTTCTGTCCTAGGTGCCGGGCTAGCCACTCATCACGGATGTTATACTTGAAAGCTGCTAGAGCCTCTGCGTCCGGACAGTCGACGATTTGGTTTTTCTTGGTTAGGAACCGTGTCCAGAATTGTCTGGCCGATTCCTCTGGCTGCTGAATTATGTGGCTTAGGTCATCGGCGTCTGGTGGTCGCACATAGGTGCCCTGGAAATTGTCGAGGAATGCGGCTTCCAGGTCCTCCCAACAACCAATTGATTCTGCTGGCAAGCAGTTAAGCCAATGCCGAGCTGGTCCTTTAAGCTTGAGTGTGAGGTATTTGATGGTGTGTAGATCATCGCCACGGGCCATGTGGATATGAAGGAGATAATCCTCGATCCATACCGCAGGATCTGTTGTGCCATCATATGATTCGATGTTTACGGGTTTGAAACCCTCGGGGATTTGATGATCCATTACTTCATCTATGAAGCATAGTGGGTGTGCGGCGCCTCTGTATTGGGCTATATCACGACGTAGCTCAAATGAGCTTTGTCTGCTGTGTTTGGCCCGACCGGATTTGCTGTATCCGGAGTGACGGTTATCGTCTCGAGTCGTGGGGCGCCCACATGATCCGTAGATCGATCTTGTTTGCCTTGCCTTGTCCTCCAACTTATCGCGCAGGTCGAGCGCGTTTCCCCGTGCCTTGGTATTTTTTGAGCAACGTCGGGGTGCGGCTTGAGCGGAGGGCCGTGAGGCCTCTCTGTCGTGGCCACGAGGTGGCCGATCGGCCGCGTCATGCGCTGGTGATGTAGGTTTAGGTGCTTCCTCCTCTAATTGGGGTAGCAGCCTGCACTTTGGGTAACTCTTGGAAGGGCGTTCGAGTTCATACTCTTCAGCCGCAAGGACTTCAGTCCATCTGTCGGCTAGCAAATCTTGATCAACTCTAAGCTGTTGCTGTTTTTTCTTAAGGCTGCTCGCCGTGGCCATAAGCCTGCGCTTAAAGCGCTCTTGTTCGGCGGGATCCTCAAGCACGACAAATTCGTCGTCGCCGAGGCTTGCCTCGTCTTCGGAGGGAGGCATGTAATTATCATCTTCCTCCTCTCTGTCTGTCGCCCTCTCAGGAGGGCTGGCTTCTCCATCCTCCTGCGCTGAGTCTTACTGGAGGGAGTTGTCTTCGGCACTTTCTGGGGTGTTATTATCTCCCGTGCCGGTATCACCGTCTTTGCTTTGGCGGGACTTAGAGCGGCGCCGCTGACGCCGGCGCTTGGCTTGCTTCTTGGAGGGGTCATCCCCCGTTGTTCCGTCGCCATTGCCTTCTTTGGGTGTATCCACGATATATATGTCATATGACGAGGTGGCTTTCCAGTGCCCTATAGGCGCTGGTTCCTGTTCGTCTCCTACATCGTCGTCCATACCACCGATGTCTTCGGATTCGAAGTCTAGCATGTCGGTTAAATCATCGACAGTGGCTACGAAGTGGGTGGTGGGTGGGCATCGAATTTCTTCGTCGTCCGCATCCCAATCCTGTTGGCCATAATCCGGCCAGGACTCTTCTGACAAAGAGAGAGACCTTAGTGAATTCAGAATATCGCCGAAGGGTGAGTGCTGAAAGATATCCGCGGCGGTGAATTCCATGATTGGCGCCCAATCGGATTCGATTGGCAAGGGCGCGGAGGGCTCGTAGTCCGGAGAGGAGTCCGGCACCTTGGAGTCACGGGCTTCGCAGAGGATAAGGCTGGTGTTCGGCTCGATCGCCGTAGGGATTGCAGCCCCCGAGGTCGGTGTCCAGCCACCCGTCCTCGATTGGTGCAGTCGGCTCCGAGCTAAGGGTCGGAGTGGACATGGGTGCGGCCTCCAGGGCACTGTTCGGCGGCAGAGCTAGATCATGCCCATCGTGACAGCGCGGCGCGCCCAGCTGCGGCTTGAACCCGTCGAAGATCAAGTCTCCGCGGATGTCAGCCGTGTAGTTCAAGCTTCCAAATCTGACCTGATGGCCAGGGGCGTAGCTTTCAATCTGCTCCAGATGGCCAAGCGAATTGGCCCGCAGTGCAAAGCCGCCGAATACGAAGATCTGTCCGGGGAGGAAAGTCTCACCCTGGACCGCATCGCTGTTGATGATCGGAGGAGCCATCGGGCCTAATAGTGACGACACAGAGGAACTCTCAATGAAAGCACCGATGTCGGTGTCAAAACCGGCGGATCTCGGGTAGGGGGTCCCGAACTGTGCATCTAGGCGGATGGTAACAGGAGACAAGGGACACGATGTTTTTACCCAGGTTCGGGCCCTCTCGATGGAGGTAAAACCCTACTCCTGCTTGATTAATATTGATGATATGGGTAGTACAAGAGTAGATCTACCACGAGATCAGAGAGGCTAAACCCTAGAAGCTAGCCTATGGTATGATTGTTGTTCGTCCTACGGACTAAAACTCTCCGGTTTATGTAGACACCGGAGAGGGCTAGGGTTACACAGAGTCGGTTACAACGGAAGGAGATCTTCATATCCAAATCGCCAAGCTTGCCTTCCACGCCAAGGAAAGTCCCATCCGGACACGGGACGAAGTCTTCAATCTTGTATCTTCATAGTCCAAGAGTCTGGCCAAAGGTTATAGTCTGGCTATCCGGACACCCCCTAATCCAGGACTCCCTCACTCACTTTTATCATTAGTTACCTTGCTGTTTTTATATTTTCAGATTACAAAAAACTATATCTACCATCCATATTGCACTTGTATCACCATCTCTTCGCCGAACTAGTGCACCTATACAATTTACTATTGTATTGGGTGTGTTGGGGACACAAGAGACTCTTTGTTATTTGGTTGCAGGGTTGCTTCAGGGAGACCGTCTTCATCATACGCCTCCCACGGATTGATAAACCTTAGGTCATCCACTTGAGGCAAATTTGCTACTGTCCTACAAACCTCTGCACTTGGAGGCCCAACAACGTCTACAAGAAGAAGGTTGTGTAGTAGACATTAATATCCCGACGGTTTCTGGGTCGTGTGGGAAGGACCCCTCTATCGCAGTCACTCACTAGGTGACGGTTCAGAACACCATCGCTGAAAGGGATTAAAAACCGTTTGTATAGCACCTCGCTGCACCAATGAGTGGTTCAATCTCCAATATTCTTTCATCCAAATTCATCTCCAGAATTTCGTCAACCAGGCTTTCAGCGGCTTGAATTTCCTAGCAATCAGCAGGGAGCAATTTTTGGCCGGTTGTTTAATGAGCAGGAGCAACGTTTTTTTGAAAGAGGCATTCTTGGGCCTGGTCTGATCTCTACCCCTTTGAATGCCAGAGGAACCTATACCCCTTGTGTTTCGACGGACCACTCTAGGGCCCAATGCACAAATCATATTCGGTGTTGGGCATGCAAAGGGTGAGGCTAAGATTAATCCCACCTAGGATGTCATATCATATGTGTTGCGAACAAGTCCAAGGATGCTATTTTTGGATATCGAAATGGTCCAAGCATGCAGTAAGGGAAAACTCTTAATTGGATACAATGTAAAGTGGATTCAATAATTTCTATTTGTCAAGAACATCTTTGTGATGAAGAAAAATCATAAGATGATACTAATCTGCGGGAACAAGAGTATGACGATGACTCTAGTTTGAATGAATTTGATGCCAACGAACTTCCCATGCAGGAATGTCACCCTCAAGTTGAGGATGATAATTGTTATGTTAGCAATAATGATAAATCAATGGAAGAAAATACTCTTGATTTAATGATGCTAATGTCCAACTATGTTTCTTTGGACAATTCACTCATGCAGGGGAAACCAATATGGAGTGTTGAACTATCCGCTCTGTAGGAAGAATTTTATGAAGTATTCCCCTACAATGATAGCCAAGGCATTATCCTTAAAAAATTCTCAAGTCTCTAATCACTGCATTGTAGAAGAACAAGGATACATGTATGCCTAGCTCGTTGCATCGGTTCTTGCTTGAGGGAGAGGACCTCTTCACATACATGATGTCGATGAACCGCAAGAGGGTACAACTCAAACCGCACTTTGCTATGAGATGCTCCAAATACTGGTCGGAGGCAAGCCCAACTAGACAACACGTCAATATCCCTTGGGATCATGGTAGATATATGCCTAGCTATACGGCTCTAAACAAATCGCTATCGGGAGCCCGGAAGTAAGTAGGAGTATTTATTAGTTTTGAGTATTTTCAGTTAGTTTGCATTGGCTCTATGCATGAATTGCTATTAAAGTTGGTTTGGTTTAAGTCCTCACTAGGTGAAATTTGTCGTCAACTCAAAAAAACTATGTGGTACCCTTGCATTGTGGAATCTTCTTAATGTTGGCCCAATACAAGTGTCGGAACTAACCCTGTAGGAATTCTCGAGTAAAACGATGTTCTAGACAAAACAAAGGAAAAGATGACATATTATACTACTGCCCATGGTCGTATCGAACGAGGGAAGCGCCAACACAAGAAACCAGGGGCAACAGAGACAACCAACAATGGCGTATGAATCATATGCACAGTCGTATGGCTCCTCAATGAACACAAAGACATTGCCAGAGCCAAAGATGATGTCCCATACGTGCGCTCGTGCTCGTATCGTGCTGGGGTAGAAACAACTAGAGATCCATAGTGCAAGACATTGTACTGTACGAGCATGAGTGCTCATACGCACGCTTGTATAGCTCGATGTGGACGTTGTGGACCACAACAGAGCCAAAGACGGCGGACCGTACAACCAAGAGCGGTCGTGCGCGCACTCATAAGGAGCCCCCCCCCCAATTTTGCTTATTTTTTGAGCTGAGGTCAGTGGGTTATATTTTAACCGCTTGCAGCCAAATATTTATTATTTACCTTTGAAGCGTCCCAATCAATAAATCTTTGTAGCTCTTCATGTTTTCTTTTATTCCTTTTGCTCGATTGGTATACAAACTACACTTGTATACTGAACCGTGTTCTTTATTGTCTTGTGTGTTATTTTCGTAGAGGTTTGGACCTAGTGTGGTGACATGTATGGTATGGTGCCAACTCCCACACAATCCTTTCGCTTGCTTCAATTTGAAAAAAAAATCTTCAACTAAAACTGTCTGGTTCTACCGAACCATATCAAATAAACATTCAACGAAGCACATGCCCATGTCCATTAAAGGAGATGGGAAGAAGTTTTAATTACCCTTGCTTACATTTAAGCTTGGGGAGGTAACCACTTTCCATACTTTCTTTTAATAAGCTGCACTTTCTTTTTTCGTTTCATAATTTTATTAATATTAGTTCTTGCAAAGTTCTAAGCATGAGGAAGTTATTTTTGCACGTGTAGAATCTTGTGCAATGATCTTCATCTGTTAAATACTATGCAATCATGTGTCTCGCTGTTTGACATGCTCACTTAAGTATGATTTATCTATATTTCTATAAGGGAATCACTTGCTCAAGTTAGGCCCACATTGCCAAGTTAATGTTTTATGCACTTTGTTCAAGTTTTTGCTTAGCTTGGGAACAATCTTGTGATCCTCTGAAAGATATTGCCTCAATCTCTACCTTTACAAAAAGAAAAAGAAAATGAATGATGGTTAAATAAAAAGTTTGGTACTTGTTAGAATTGTTTTAAAAGAAAGAGTTATGGAGTAGCTCAACCCCATGGTGTTTGATACAATAAACTCAATAGCGCTTGTGGATAAATTTGTCCAGAGGAACTTACTTGAAAGGTGAATGAGATTATGCAAAAATCTGTGTTGCATTTATACATGGCGCTTCAGCTTCTCGCTCGTGTCATGACCTTGTTACATGCATAAATGTGGATTCGTCACCTTTCTTGATGTTATGCTGAGAACCGCGATGGCCAATGAACGACCCACAAGAGTTTCATCTTGGATTTCAGCCATGAGTTTGTTACCTTACGTAGTGGTAACGCTACATCGAATATTATTCAGCTTTCTCTTGAATGTGTGTGTGTGTGTGTGTGGAAATAACCGAGTACTTGTCGCAAGATCTCGAAAGAGACAACATATTGGTCCATAGTACTCAAGCTTAAGCCACTGTGAAACCCATGCATGCTCATTTTCTTGTCATGATCCCGTCACCAGACAACAAAAGTTTCGGCAAACAATGATTGAAGTAAGTAACTGAGAGCCTTGACTTTGGGACATTAGTGTGCACTGATGAGAAACTCTATATCTTGACTTTTTGACAACTCTTTGTGCTCCAGTTTGTTAAAAATAAAACAACAAAATTAGAACTAATAAGATAATAAGTTAGAGTATCCAAGTATTTGTTTTCATGTTAGATTAAACTATGACAAGGAGCATAGAATTTGTTACTGATATTTTAGTGCTTTGGTTATCAAAATGTATATTACCTAGTCAAGCATGTGCTACCTTGTACAAATATGTTCTATCTTCATTATAGCTTACAGAGAAGACAATGATACGACTATGGAAACAATCTTTATTGATGAGCTAGATGCATAACTTTGGTTTATCAACCCTCCTGCTCGAGGACGAGCAAGGTTTAAGCTTGGGGAAGTTGATGAGTGGATTTTATGAATACTTTGTAGAGCATATTTTAGTGCCAAAATCCCTCATAACATATCCATCTAGCACTTATTCATATCTGCTTTGCATAGTTTACAACTTTTACTCATTTTAGCAAGTTGGTTGCACAAATTTTATTTTTATTTAGTTATTTTTTCTTTGTTTTGTCATCTCTGCAGGTGTGTTGACACGTTCATGGACTTGGGACATCAAAAGAACCAAGCTAGAGGTCAAACCAGAGAAGTTCCAGTCACCAGATCAAGGCCCTATGGAGTGTTTGGTGTTCTTAGTTTCGACATTTATTAAAGTTCTCAAATTGAACATCCAAGGCGACTAACACATCGGTCTTTCTCTAGAAATCCAGTGATCCCAGAACGTCAAAATCAGAGTTCATATGAAGAGATGACGATTGAAATACGAAGCAGCTCGCAAAGTCCAGGGTGTACGATAGCCTTCCATACGAGCGCAGCTGCTCGTATGGACACTCGTATGAGCTCCCGACAGCTTCATAATTTGGCCAGAACTTTCCCGATTTTGCTTCGGTTGTGTCCTGATTTGTTCCTACGGGGTCCTTGAAAACCACGACTTTTATTGGACGTGGATTTGGCTACCCTAGGGCCCTTGAATGAAAGGGACGAGTCTACATCAATGGAGGACACCCGAGGAGGACTCCTATAAGAAGACCTCCGATCCTAGCAGCCGGGAATTATCGTCTCCATCCTCCACAAGTTCCATCAGCTACCACCACACCTCCATTGCAGCAACTCCATTGTAGAGAGAGGGCCAAGACAAGAAGAGGAGAGGAGGCGCCTCTCACACCCAACGTCGGCCGGAGGGCCGGTACCCTCTCCATCGCCTCTGCCACCATGCTCCTCTCCATCTCCAACATCATGTTGGCTTGTAACTTGTCTCTACCATCTATGTAGTCCATCTACATGTTTGAGTGAATTATTAGTTCTTGGGGAATATGATGAACTCTAGTTTGTCTAGCACTGAATAATTTTGTGCGATATGAAACCCCTCTTTCATGTATTGTTAATGTCCTTCGTGATATTGGGTGAAGTGCACCATCCAAGATTTCCCTAATTTGGACATGAGGATATTACAACCGGATGAAGAATAGAGTGGAGAAAGCCGTGATAGGGCAATCTCCATTAAAGTGGAGGAGAAAAAGTGACAGTAGTAACCTCAACCTATCCCGCCTCTGCCAATTCGATATGGGAATAACGATGACCAACCATTGGCCGCATCCACGGGGAAACCCTAAATCGTCGTTTTCGTAACCTGTTGGGGTAGGAAACAATGGTGGTGTGTGTGATACGGTTCACTTCTACACGTAGCGCCGTCTATTGTACCAGGCTCCGCCCACAAATAAATACATGAGAAGTGGCTTAAGTATCTACAGAACTTGTGGGTAGTAATGATTCCAAACACCTCGAGAACGCCCTTTTACTCAAGCACCGCCGCCTTATTTTATTCTTCGTTCTATTTATGTTTCCACCTTCGCCTTGTTGTTTAGAAAAAACCACCAATATTATCGTTCTGTTAGCAACCGATGAATAAACTATTTTTAGATAACGCTCTGGGTGTGAACGTAGCCACATAAGTGACGACGTAGTTGTGGGGTTGGTAGTTACCCGTGCAACTGCTCCCTATGGGACAAACATACTCTACTTACCGTAAATTGCAGTTGCCCTGTGCCCTTGCAGGTTATCAATTGCTTTGAATCACTTTTGTCCAAAGTTCATCCATGATTACATCATTTGATCAAGATCTTGATGGGTAGCACTCAACATAAAAAATTATCTTTGTTTATCATTTACCTACTCGAGGACGAGCAGGAATTAAGCTTGGGGATTCTAACACGTCCCAAAATATCTATAATTTTTGTTTGTTTCATGCTATATATTATCATTTCTATATACCTTATAACATTTTATATTTATTTTAATGGACTAACCTATTAGTTTAGTGCCCAGTGCTAGTTCTGGTTTCCTACTTGTTTTTGGTTTCGCAGCAAATCAATATCTACGGAGGTCAAAATATGTCGTCGATTTAATACAATTGTTTTGGGCGACAAGAAATACAAGAAGCTTCGCGAGAGATCGAAACATGCACCAGGGGGCCCACACAGGTGCCCGATGCGGCCATGGGTGGTGACCGCGCCCCCTACCGTGTGGGGCCCACACGCACCACCTTGACCTAACTCCACCGCCATAATTCCCTTTAAATACTTATGCCATCCATCATTCCTCCAGGAGAATTTTATCACCGCCACAAGCCACAGTCCCGAGGAGATCCCATCTGAAGGCCTATTCTGGAGCCCTGCCAGAGGGGGAAGCCATTGCTGGAGCCATCTTCATCAACTTTGCTGCCTTCATGACCATGTGTGAGCAGTTCTCTTAGGATCTATGGGTCCATAGTAGTAGCTAGATGGATCTCTCTCTTTTTGGATCTTCAATACCATGTTCTCGTTCTTGGTAGGGGTCAATTCAATGTAATCAGTGGTGTGTTTGTTGGGACATGTTGAATTTTCTATGATCATATTGTTCATTGAAATCAATTGAATCTATTTAGGTTTTGCTGCTGCATAATTAAATAGCTTTGTACACTCTCTGATCTATCTATCTTCTTTGGCCAAGATTGATTGATTTCTCTTTAGTGGGAGTTGTGCTTTGTAGTGGGTTCAATCTTGCGGTGCTCTAACAGGTGATAAAAGGGTCAAGAGACATATTGTATTGTTGTTACTAAGGATAAAACGACGGGGTTTAGTCATATTGATTGACTTCTTTGTGTCTACATTATGTCATCTTTCTTATTGTGATAATTGTTTTCTTGCGAACATAATACCTTGAGATGCATGCTGGGTAGAGGTTTTGTGATTGAGTATAGTAGTAGATGAAGTTGGATTGAATCTACTTATCACGGACATAATGCCTATATGAGATTATGCTATGATGACTATAGTCATAAATATTACAATATGTTCAATTGTCCAACTATAATTTGTTTACCATGTCATTTGTCTGTTTACGAGATAGATACCACCAATGAACCTATGGCCCTCGGGTCTATTCTCTATTAATAAATTCTTCTTCAAAAATTGCTATTTTTAGCTGTTCCACCTCATTATTATCCATCTCTTTTATTTACTTAATCTTATTACTAGCAAGACAAGGGCCTTGACAACCCTATTGCCACGTTGGGTGCAAGTTTTTATCTTGTTTGTATGAAAGTGTTATTTATTTTGTTATTTATCATAGCGCCGACATCATGTGAAATGTTCAGAAAGACAAGAACCGACACATCTTCAATGGTGCACGCATGACTTGTATCGAGGTGGCCCACCTCACCATAGAGGACATTGCATAGTGTGATATAACTTTTCGACCAAGATTTTTCTTTTTTTTTGCAACAAGGCAAAAGGCTTGCCATTTTCATTGAATAAGAAGAAGGTTTAAAGAGTCTTGGCCAAAGGCCAGATTACAAGCATCACTCTCACGGCATTATATTACACAAATATTTTGCCTCGGCTAGGCACACCAACAAAGTTTCCGCTGATGCGAGTCACAAGCACCTCGAATGGAATCACGGTGTTGCGGAACACACGTGCATTTCGCTTGTTCCAAATTTCCCAAGAGACAAGTAGCATTAGGGAAAGGAACACCCTTCGAGGTTGTGTCCTCCCGTAAGCAATGCTATGCCACCACTCCTTGATGGAAACATGCCTCCCCAATCCGTAGGATGGACATCATGTAAAACCAAGCTATGTTTTGATCATTCCCCAAATTCTGGTTATGTAATGACATTGGAAGAGAAGGTGAGTTGTTGATTCTGGTGTCTGTTTGCATAGCGGGCAAAGGTTACAATTTGACCAGCCCCTGCGCTGAAGCCGATCAGCCGTCCAAATCCTATTTTTGAAGACCAACCAAGAAAAAAAATGCATTTGGGAGGAGCCCAATTCTTCCACACCAAAAGAGGCATATCCATGTCGACAAGGCCAAGAAATTGTACGATGCACGGCATCGCTGCCAAATAATGGCCATAATTGGTGAGCTTCCAGGAAATTGAATCAGCCACGTTGGGGTTAAGTTGAACGTGGGATAGCATAGCCCAAAGGTTGACGAACTCGGCTATGTGGTTGATAGTGAGGTTCCTACCAATGTCCACTCTAGAAATCCATGAGTTGTTGTGTAAGGCCTTCTGGATGGTGCAGTTTTTTCTTGTAAAGATCTCAAAGATCTTTGGCGCAATGTCTTTGGATCTCATACCGTTCAGCCAGGCAGATTCCCAAAACGAGGCCCTTAACCCATCGCCAACTAGAACCTTGGTGGCGGCAACAAATATGTATTTATCTTTTTCATCATAAGGGTTCCACAAGTTTACCCAAGGCTTGCTTGGGTCTGTCCAAGCTCCCCACAACCACCGGATGCGAAAGGCAGCAGCAAATTTTCCAAGTTAAGAATACCTAGGCCACCACGTACTTTAGATTTGCACACTTGCTTCCAGTTAATCTTCCATTTTCTATCAAACAACTTGTCACAACCAACCCAAAGATATGCACGCCGAAGGGAGTCGATCTTTTTTAGGACCTCAACAGGGAGGTTTAGTGTCATCAAGTAATATATAGAAATTGCCGTTACAACCGACTTGACAAGCACTACCGTTCCAGGTGACGCAACTGTGTCTGCCCATGCAAGGCGTAAGTTGAGCTGCAATCTTATCTTCGAGGGGTTGAAAGTGGATTCTATTAAATCTCTTTGTCGACAACGGTAGCCCCAGATATAGGAAAATACGAGTGGTTGGCCAGGAATGAGAGGAGGATATGATCCAGATCCAAGTTGGCACACTGGATGGAGGCAACTAGGCTTTTTGAGCAGTTGGTAGTCAGGCCCATGACCTCTTCAAAGTGAGCATGCGTGTCCACAGTGAACTTGACTTCCGTTTTCATGGAAGCAAGGAAAACAGCCACGTTATCCGCGTAGAGGGAAGCCCTAATCGTCATAGCGTTACCACCGAGAGGATGCAACTTTCCTTGGGCAGTAGCCTTCTTGAGAATATGGTGCAGGGGATCGATGGTCAGAACGAAAAGGAGGGGGATAGAGGATCTCCTTGCCTCAAGCCCCTCCCAAGCTTGATAGGGTTGCCCAGAATACCATTGAGCAAGACTCGCGACGATGACCAGGACAAGAGGGCCGAAACCCAACCTCGAAGCGCGGAGGAACTCCAAGATGTTTGAGAAGGTCGAGGAGATAGTCCCAATGAACAAAGTCAGATGCTTTCTTGATGTCAAGCTTGAAGAATAGCGCCGGTGTTTTGTTGCGGTGGAAACGACTCGCAAGATTGCGCACATTATAAAGTTATCATGCATACATCACTACTTGATGATTGCACTTTGAGTCTAGGAAACAAGGTCGTTCATGTGTGGGGCAAACCAAGGACGTCCAAGGTGTTTTGGACCAAGAATTAACCTAACGCATGAGTAATCCACATGCGGTATGATATCCTTGGGATTCCGTCGTCTCCCAGGCATGTTACTTTGTATATATTTTTGCTTCTTAATGAACATGCACTATGGTTGCATGCATTTTTTGGATGCAGAGGCATGGAAAAATCCTTCTTTTCCAAAAAATTAAAAATAAAATGAACATGCACTGCGCCTGCCGGCCCCTAATTATTTCGTACGAACTTATTAGGCGGCACGTGTTGTGTCAACATCCAAATTATTTGCTTCATGATCTACTCATCAGTTTAAGGTGTAATTTGTTACATAAAACCCTCTTCGTTACATATCTTCTTTTTTTTAGCAAACTTGGTTACATAGCTAAATGTGCTATTTGTGTTTGCGCCATTGCCAGAAGGCAGATACAAAGCCGTGATAGCCTATAATGTGATCGATAAAGTTCGACATCTTATGGAGGCAGCATAAACCTTCGGACGAGGGCACAAAGCCGCGACAGCCTAGAGGGCAGCTTGCAGGGGCACACGAACGACTGGGCGCAGGTGAAGGCTGTTCTTCCTCTGGATGGTGACGCTCAGCTCCTCTGCCATGTCCAGCTCGCTTCGTGAGATTCCAAGCGGGAGCTCCCAGTCGAAGTGGTGCAGCAGCGAGGCGAGCGCGAGCTCCATGCTAGGCTGCGCAAACGTCATTCCAGGGCACATTCTTCGCCCTGCTCCGAAGGGTAAGAACTCGAAGTCCGTGCCCTTAAAATCGATTGCGCCGCTCTCGAATCGTTCCGGCTTAAACACTTCGGCGTCGGCCCAGTACTTGCTGTCCCTGCCGATTGCCCACACGTTCACAAACACGGTGGTGCCCTTGGGCACGTCGTACCCCATGACCTTGCATGTCTCCCGGCACTCCCTTGGCAGGAGCAGTGGCAACGCTGGGTGCAGCCTGAGTGTCTCCTTGATGACGAGCTTCAGGTAGCTCAAGTTGGTCAGGTCATCTTCTGTCACCGTCGGGCTCCCTTGGAGCGTGTCGCGCAGCTCGGCTTGTGCTTTCTGCATCGCTCCCGGGTTTCTCATGAGCTCCGCCATGGCCCATTGCACGGTCGTCGCCGATGTCTCACTCCCGGCACTGAAAATGTCCTGCATTATGACATGAACGATTAGTTCTATGAGATCAGAATGTCGGTTCAAATTATGCGTTCGGACATACATCAGCAGCACACTTACTCGGATGAGGGATTTGATGGCTCCCATGGTGAGGGGCACCTCCAGGCCATCTTCCTTCTGCAACCTTAGGAGCACGTCCACCATGTCCTCTTCCACGTCTTCCACCACGCTACGCTCCTGGTGCTGCCTGATGACGCAATCCATCAGCTCGAACATCTTGCGGGTGTTCGCCTCTGCCCGGCGCGCAGTACCGCTCAAAAGGCTCACGATCTTCCACGACGGGAACAGGTCGCCGAGGCTGAACCCGGCGGCGATCTTTAGCGCCTCGGCGAGGACCTCCAAGAACTCGTCGCGCTGATCGAACCGGTCACCGATCATGGTACGGAATACTGCATCCGTCATGAGCGCGGTTAACCGCTCGCCGACATCCACGGTTTGGCCCGGCGAACACGCGGCGAGGGAGGCGACGAGGCGGCCAACCTCCTCCCCCCGGACGCGGCGGAACGACCGCACTCGCCGGGCGCTGAGCAACTCGAGGACGCTTGTCTTGCGGAGCTGCCGCCATAGGGCGCCGTACGGCGCGAACACCAGGCCCGGCGCGTCGCCGTCGGCCAACAAGATCCGCATGCTGGGTCTCCACGGCCGGGTCGCGAAGCTGAGGTCGTGGGTCTTGGTGACCTCCCGAGCGGCGTCGGGGGACGATGCGACGACGACAGGGACCTCGCCGAGCTGCAGGTACATGAGGGGCGCGTCGAGCCGGCGTGCGAGGTCGGCGATGGCGCGGTGCAGGAGCGGCCCGTGGATGATCACCTGGTGGAGGTTGCCGACGAATGGCAGCCGCCAGGGGCTGGGCGGAAGGTTAGCTACGCCGGTGTCGCGGCATTTCCACAGCTTGAGGAGCAGGCAAGGTAGAAGGAGAGCCAAGATGACGCAGAACCAGGTGGCGACTTGCCTCACCATGGCCATTGTGCGCGCGCTTCCAGAGCTTGAGCTATGGATCGATAGCCGATGGAATTCACAACATCGCCCAGGCTCCAGGCTAGCTTATAAGGAGCGTGGACGATGTGTGTAAGCGAGACTCATTCAGGCAGGTCAGCGTGGTATCGTCCCTCGCTATCTATCCCGGGGATATACGGTGTTGTCTATATTATATCTCTAAGATACACGGTGACATTCGGAGATATCTATATATCGTATCCGATCTATAAGACTATAACACCATGCTCTCTAATTTTAAAGAGTCCACATTCAATTGAGGTCTTCAATTAAAACTGAGTCATTTGATTTTGACCGGGTCAACAATTTCTCAGAGCTCTTTCATTAAATTATTTTATATTATACACTATGCTTTCTTTTTTTTTTTGCCTCACAATAATTGAGATCTTCAATTTAGAATTGGATCATCCGATTTTGACCGGGTCAACAATTTCTCAAAGAGCTTTTTCATTCAATTCTTCTAATTTCTTATGTTTCCTAATTTTAAAGCTCTTTCATTTAATTAAGGTATTTAATTTTAGATTTGGTTTATGACTTTAACCGGGCCAACGGTTTTTTCAATCAATCAGCAACAACCGACCAATAAAAATATATCGATCCCGCGCATCCTCCCATGACCTAAAAAAATGTGCACCATCATGTGATACTGTAGAACCAATATAGTACATGCAGTCACCAACACAAAAATTTCCCCACAAAAATAATATAGAACCGCCCCACGAAAGGCCCATCATATCACCACATTATAAATAAAAATAAAACGCACTCCATCATTTTCCCACGTCAAACATCAAATAGAAAATATAAGGGTTATTAGTTTTTTGAAAATCAAATTTCTTTAACGTTGACCAAGTTATCAGAAAAAAAATACCGACATCCACAATATTAAACAAAAAAATCAAACTTCATTTCATGATGAATTTAATCATACCGACTTGATATTATGGATTTTAATATATTTCTCTATAATTTGATCAAACTTTAACATGTTTGACTTTTCAAAAAAGTAATACACCTTACATTTTAAGAGTGAGTAGTTCTTTTCTTTTAGAAGAAATGCAACAGCACCAACGGCGCAGCCAAAAGCGCGCCCAAGCCTTCTAGTAATGTAGATATCTGAGGGAAATATGAACTAAATGAAAAGACAATAAAACAACAATAATACTTTCTCTTTTCCCGAATATAAGATGCATCAGCTTTTGTGCAATTCAAATATCATATTTGCTAAAACTCAGTCAGCTACATTTTAACGAAGTCTCAGTCGACATCCCGGCCGTTGGATCGTCCGATGCTTCAAGATTCGTGTAGTAGAGTCTCTTGTTTTAATTCGGCCCATTAAGGCACACGACCAGCCCCTTTTTTTTTCCTTTTGTTCCATTTCGGGTTGCGCTCTTTCCTTTTGGTCTTTTTTTTTTGAGAACTTTTTCTTTTCTTTTGTCAGGCCATTTGTTGGTTGGGGCCTAATGGACGGGGCGCCCCTGGGGGTGGATCCTATATGATGCTCGCGAGCGTCCAGGAGCTGCACCTTCGCTGACCCACTTGGGCCGGCCCACGTACGATTTCCTGTGCTGTTTTCCTTCTCTGTTCGCTGCCGTTTCCTTCGCTGCTTCTGCAGGTTTTTTTTTTCATTTTCTTCTGCGGTTTTTTGCTTCCAGTTTTTCACTGTTTTATCCGGTTTTCTGTTGTTTTGTTTTGGGTTTTTTTTATTTTTCTGTTTGGTTCCTTTTCTGTTTCATTTTCTTCTACATTTTCTTTTTGTTTTCTGTTCTGTTTCTTTTTCTGTTTTCTTCTTTTAATTTGCGTGTTATATAAAATGTTCACCATGTATTACAAGAAATTTCATTGTACTAAGAAAAATGTTCGTTGTATATTATGAAAATTGTTCACCTTTGCGTATAAACATGTTCATCGTGTATTACAAAATGTTCATCATGTATTATGAAATTGTCCAACGTTTTCTTACTAAATGTTGAATGCGTATTCAAGAATTGTTCAACACATCTATTCATATTGTTTCAAAAATGTTCATCAAGTATTATTTAAAATGTTCAATGGATTTAAAAATGTTCAGTAAATATATTTTTGCAATTTTTCTATTTTGGTTTTGGTTTTTTCAACGAGTATAAAAATGTTCACTATGTTTCTTAATTTTGTTCAGTGTATATTACACAATGTTCAATGTGTATTCGTAAATTGTTCGACGTATTTTCACAAATGTTCAGTACGTGTCTGAAAATTGTTCAGCGTGTATATTCATATTTGTTTAAAAAATGTTCATCGTATATTATTTAAAATACTCAATTTATTTTAATAAAATGTTCAATGGGTATCGCAAAATGTTCAATGGATATTACAAAATATTTTATGTGTACTTTAAAAAAAGATTCGACAGAGTATGGTACTTAAACTTTCGCGCCTCGAATTATCATAATAGTTCACTGGTTCCGTCGGTTATCCACGCTAGCTCTTGATAGGGAGCTCCTGAGTTCGAGCTCTCTTGCGGGCAAATGAATTTTTGTTTGTTTTTTTACTTGTGAGCTCGTTTCCTCCTAATGGGCCGGCCCATGCGCTCTTCCTTCAGCGAAGGCTCGACCATTTGCCGCTCGCGCGCGGCAAATAGGAGCTCCCGCCCCTGGGTGCTCCTAATTGGCGCTTATGGCGCCCACACCGCCGGTGCCATTGGCTGGCCCAACAGTCCATCGCTCCCTCGCGTATTCATGTTGTCGCTTCACTCTTTGCTAAAAAAACGTAGTCGCTACACTCACTCAGTCCCCTAAAAAAAGGAAAATCACATGATCAGTCAACGGTGGACTGTTCAAAAGTTGACTTTTTAAATAAATCCGAAAAAAAAACTAAAAAAATCGAAAAAATCATTTAAAAAATCATGAATTCAAAATTATTCATAGATTCTAAAAAACAAAGTATTTGAAAAATGTTAAAATGTGCATAGAAAACTGTTGACCATGTATTAGAAAATGTTAATTTTGTATTTGAAAAATGTTAGTCAAGCATTTGAAAAGTTAAAATGTGTTTATAGATAAAATGTTGACCATGTACTAAACAAATGTTAATCTTGTATCTGAAAAATGTTAATCAAGAATTTGAGAAATGTTAAAAATATGTATAGAAACAATATTGACCATGTATTACCAAATGTTAAGTTTGTATTGGAAAAATGTTAGACGTGTAGTAGAAAAATGTTGTCTGCATATACAAAGTATCTAGAATAAAAACCGAAAGAACAAAGAAAACAAACAAGAAACAAAATATGCCAAAGAAAAACTGAAAAACAAAACTGAAGAAGCAAAATGCAAAAAAATATTGAAAAGCAGAGAAGAAAATGGAAAGAAATAAAAAACAAAAAAGAAGAAAAAATAGGCTCAAATAGGGGGCACCCCTAGTACTTACCACAAATGGAACTTAGGCAGAGTAGTTAGGAGCGCATCTCTGATATCCTTGGCGACCAATCCCTGGTTCTCCCCTTTCCTATTCTGTTTTTACTTTAATCCGCACGCGAATTGGTAGACTCAATTAACTTAGAACCTTCAGCGAGACTTTCTAGCTACTTGCTCACTGCGAGATTTAGTCTCGGCGTACTGGACGGGCCTGAGGGATTTTTTCGCTTTATGTTCTTTTTGCTTTGGGTTGTGTTTTTTTCATTTGTTATTGACTTTCTTTCATAGTAAAATGGACCACTATTTAAATCCCGACGAACAAAGATTGAATTTGATGTTTTTATAATGGGACGGAGGGAGTATTGTACTACATCATTATTATGCAATTACTGTTTAACTTCTAATGTTAACTTGGTGCTTTTAGGTACATGTCAATGGTCAATATCCTTGCTTCGACCCTTTCTGCTTATAGGGCAATGAGATATTGATGAACCAACATCAAATGAGGAAACTGATAAAAATTGTTAGTAAAATGGGTCAAAAGATGGCAATTAAACTATTTGTTTACACTTTATCCAAAACAACAGTGAACTACAACATGGTAAGTCAGAACTCTGCAGCCTTCTTTTTACTGCGCATAATGTGTTAGATGACAATTAGTGAATCTTTTTCCTTTGCAGTGGTTCTCGAAGCAGTTTTCGCAAGATTACCTCTCAAACTACATGATTGGTGGGCATGCAACGGTTAAAGTATTTCTACCAGAACACAATAACTATCTAGATGCCCTCATTAGTCATGAAGACAGCGAAGGATGGACGGTTGGTTGATTCGTGCGTGCCTTCTGCATGGAGGAGAGCACAATACGGGCATTCCGCTTCACCTTGTTCAACAACCAGAATGTCTTTTGCATCTTTCCTTACCGTGTTTAATAGTACAAGTATACAACCCTGGTTCATCATTCTTTATTTGGTGCTTATGTAATTCTTGAACATGTGTATATTTTGTGACAATACTGGAGCAATAGCATTGGCGAAGGAATCCAGATTTCACAAGAGAATCAAACACATCAAGAGACGCTTCAATTCCATCCATGATCAAGTCAAGGACGGAGACATAGAGATTTGCAAAATACATACGGATCTGAATGTTGCAGACCCGTTGACTAAGCCTCTTCCACGAGCAAAACATGATCATCACCAAGACTCCATGGTGTTAGAATCATTACTATGTAATCTAGATTATTGACTCTAGTGCAAGTGGTAGACTGAAGGAAATATGCCCTAGAGGAAATAATAAAGTTGTTATTTATATTTCCTTATATCATGATAAATGTTTATTATTCATGCTAGAATTGTATTAATAGGAAACTTAGTACATGTGTGAATACATAGACGAATCTGAGTGTCCCTAGTATGCCTCTACTTGACTAGCTCGTTAATCAAAGATGGTTAAGTTTCCTGACCATAGACATGTGTTTTCATTTGATGAACGTGATCACATCATTAGAGAATGATGTGATGGACAAGACCCATCTGTTAGCTTAACATAATGATCATTTAGTTTTATTGCTATTGCTTTCTTGATGACTTATACATATTCCTCTAACTATGAGATTATGCAACTTCCGAATACCGAAGGAACACTTTATGTGCTATCAAACGTCACAACGCAACTGGGTGATTATAAAGATGCTCTACAGGTGTCTCCGAAGGTGTTTGTTGAGTTGGCATAGATCGAGATTAGGATTTGTCACTCCGTGTATCGGAGAGGTATCTCTGGGCCCTCTCGGTAATGCACATCACTATAAGCCTTGCAAGCAATGTGACTAATGAGTTAGTTACGGGATGATAGAATACGAAACGAGTAAAGACACTTTCCGGTAACGAGATTTAACTAGGTATGATGATACCGACAATCGAATCTCGGGCAAGTAACATATCGATGACAAAGGGAATGATGTATGTTGTTATGCAGTTTGACCGATAAAGATCTTCATAGAATATGTAGGAGTCAATATGAGCATCCAGGTTCTGCTATTGGTTATTGACCGGAGATGTGTCTCGGTCATGTCTACATAGTTCTCGAACCCGTAGGGTCCGCACGCTTAACGTTTGATGGCGATTTATATTATGAGTTATGTGTTTTGGTGACTGAAGTTTGTTCGGAGTCCCGGATGAGATCACGGACATGAAGAGGAGTCTCGAAATGGTTGAGAGGTAAAGATCAATATATTGGACGAAGGTATTCGGACACCGGAAAGGTTTCGGGACGTTCCGGATATTTATCGGGGAACCGAGGAGTTACCGGAACCCCCGGGGAAGTTATGGGCCTTAATGGGCCATAAGGGAGTAGGAGAGGGCAGCCCGCAGGGTGCCCCCCCCAAGGGAGTCTGAATTGGACAAGGGGACGGGGCGCGGCCTCCTCTTTCCTCTCCCTCTCCCTCTCCTTTCCTCCTTCCCCCTCTTGGAATAGGAAAGGGATTCCAACTAGGATTGGGAATCCTAGTTGGACTCCCCCTTGGCGCGCCCCCTCATGGCCGTGCGGCCTCCTCCCTCTCCTCCTTTATATACGGGGGCGGGGGCACCCCAAAGGAACAACAGTTGTTTCTTAGCCGTGTGCGGTGCCCCCTCCACAGTTTACTCCTCCGGTCATAGCGTCGTTGTTCTTAGGCGACTTCTTGCGCGGATCACATCACCAACACAGCCGCCACGCCGTCGTGCTGACGGAACTCTCCCTTGACCCTCTACTAGATAAAGATCTTGAGGGACGTCATTGAGTTGAACGTGTGCTGATCAATTTCACATATATGACGGCTAACTAAACAGGATAGCATGACACAATTTCACATTATGATGGCTAACTAAAAAAGATGGAAAGACATAGTTCAAAATATGAGACTATGTAAACAGGATGACATGACATAACTATATAATGTGTTTATTAAATAGGTTGACATGCCATAATTCACATACATTCACGATAGAATGCCATAATTCAAAATATGATGACTGTAAACACTAAACAGGATGAGATGATATAACTATATGATGTCTTTTTTAAATGGGTTGCCATGCCATAATTCAGATAGATGATGTGTATGTACTATGTAAACATGATGGCATGATATAATTCAAATATATGATTTATATAGTAAGCAAGTAAGCAGATGGCAATCCATATATGATGTAAAAACTAAGCAATGCAAGACAACATGCATGACATGGGTAATATAACCCTGCCAAGTTTGAGCATAGACCTCAGGGGGGAAATAGGACTGGTCATCAGTCTTTGAATCCTCCTCTGAGGAGCTCTCTGTAACCAGGAAGATGTCTGCTTCAGCAGGTAGCATTGTCTGCTCTGAATACCTTGTTTTCACTCCAGATACTTCCATCACCGCTTCAAATGGCTGATGCACAAGAAGAGTAGTTGAATATACAAACGTTATCGAAAAATGGAACACGTAATACAAAAAAATGATAGCACGATATAATTCACATACATGATGATTGGCTAAACAGCATGGCATTGCATAATTCACATATATAATGCCTTTGCAACAAGATAGCATTGTATAATTCCCATATATAATGTCTTGCAACAAGATGGCAATGCATAATTCACATATATGGTAATTAGACACTGAACAGGTGGCATTCACACAAAGCATGTCTAAACTAATCAAATGACATAGCAATGCGAGACACCATACACACGATATGAGCAACATAACTCTGCCAAGTTAGAGCATACACCTCGGGGGGGGGGGGAATAGGACTGGTCATCTGTCTCTGAATCCTCCTCTGAGGAGCTATCCGTAACCAGTGAGATATGCGCTTTGTCAGATAGCATAGTCTGCTCTGAAGACCTTGTTTTCACTCCAGAATTTGCCATCACCGTGTCAAATGGCTGATGCACGCGAAGAGCAGTTGAATGTACTAACATTGTTGACAAATGTAATATGTAACGAAAAAAAGGATGGCCTGATATAATTTACATATAAGATGACTGGCTAAGCAGGATGGCATTGCAAAATTCACATATATGATGCCTGGCTAAACAAGATGGCGTTGCATAATTCACATAAATGATGAATAAAATAAACAGATGGCATTCACACAAAGGATGTCTAAACTAAGCAGATGACATATTTGATGTATAAAGTAAGCAATGCAAGACACCATATGCATGATATAACCAATATCAGCATGCCAAGTTAGAGCGAAGACCTCAGGGGGTAAATAGGATTTGTCTTCTCCTTCTGAATCCCCCTCAGAACAGATATCTTCCTCTAGATTACAATCCGAAATGCGTGGAGGGGGGCTGCCTTTGCGCCTACCATGGAGCGACGTCTGTATGAAATTTTATTGCCACGCAAGGCTCGTCTCTTTTGCTCTACATGTTCAGTTTCATTGTTTACAATAACTGTCATGCATAGGAATAAAACATAGTGAGATTATGTAAGGAGTGCATGCAGAAATCCAGAGTGATGGTAGCAACCTGTGGATAGACCCAAAACCAATAATAGCAGGCAGATAATGGCTTCAGTTAAAAAATACAGATAATGGCTTCTTTACTGTTTGTTTCCCACCCAACATGAAACTCATAGTAGACACCATAGATTAACCAGATAGTAGATAGATACTATTGATAGCGGCCCCGATATGTACCCCACAACCATTTAAAAACTCAAGTTTGACCATTAGTTTGCAGCTGACTCAGAGTCTAATTGGTGAACAGGACGATAAAGTAGCATGTAATATTAAGCGATGCATAACGTAAGCAGACACGAAAGAGTGCGACCTCTTTTGCGGACCCGTGTAGTCCTCGAGGTCATCTGCTCGGTTGATGATGGTAATGCAGTTTTTATGGCTGCCAGAGGCGGGGAAGAAGATCTGAGGCGGCGAAAGACAGTCTGGAGGCCGGATCCCTGCTGTGCTGGACCCTTCTGTTGTTGGAGCAGCTGAGCTGGGGTGGACGACGGTGCAGCAGGATCGGGACAAACCACGCAAGGTTTTCTTTGACAACTGTGTGTAAGAGAAGTAATTCTGTAAGGGCTCGTTTGAATTGGAGGATTCCAACAATGCAGGGATAGGAAATAGACAGGAATAGGATAGGAATACACGTGCAAAGCAGAGAATTTAAAACCACAGGATTTCTGCCAATCTGGGTGTTTGATTCACAACAATTGGAAGATCACAGGATGCAAAGAAGCATGGTGAGATTAAGTCAAACCACAAGAAAATGTACGGTTATAATGCTATTATGCTACTATCTCTTAGTCTTGTGCTTCACGAATAGGAATTTGAAAAGGAGGACAAGTGAAAATTAAAATTCCTACGTTTTTTTTCTTTCAAGGAGACACTAAAGGAACAAATCCGTGTGCTCAGTGGACAATATATATAACATGTAGAGTAAAAAAGAGATGCAACAAGTGTATAACCTCTTTGGCGAAGCCATGTCGATCTCAGCGTGATTGGGTTGGCCGGTGAGGATGCTCTGGCTGACTTGGCTGTCAGAGGAGGGGAAGAAGATCTTAGGCGTCTGGAGATGGAGCCCGAGGTACTGCTCCGCTGTGATGGAGGGTTTTGTTGTTGGAGCAGCTCCGGTGAGTTGTACGACGCCGAGGCTGAAGCAGGACAAGAGAGACAACGAACAACGTTAACCTGAGTGGAATTCTAATAGCATCTCCAATACATGATGTAAAATACATAACCACAAAGAGCTAGATGTAAAATACATCAGTCGCTCATCTCTGAACTTAAATGTCGAAACTGAACTTAACTATCGAAAATGAACTTAACTGTTGAAACTGAACTTAACTGTCAAAACTGAATTTTGCTGTCGAAAGTGAACGCACTAGCAAGGTGAGGCTACACGTCGGTCGACTGACTTTTTCATCTTTGGTCAGTCGATTTTGCAGCAGTTGGATACGAAATCAAGGGCCTGCGGTTCATCTTCAACCTCCACCTCCCTCAGCCGCCGGCCACCACCGGCCAAATAGCAGCCCCCCACAGCCCGCGGCTGGCGGTGCGCCGCCCCGCCCGCCCCGAAACACTCCCCACCGCCGGTCCGCCGCCGCCCCGGCCATCCCTCTAGCCCCCCCCCCCCCGTGCCGAGCTTTTTCACCGGCGATCCCCATGCCACCGCCCCACCACCGCCGGCAACCACCGCCCCCATCCTAAACCCTAAGATAGATAGTGGGTTACCTCTCCGGCGAGCCCCCCTCCCCGCTGCGGCTGGTTCTTCCTTCACCCCGACGAGCCCCCCCCCCCCTGAAAATCGACTGACCCAAAAGTTGATTCATTCGACTGAAGTGTAGCTAAATCGGAGCAGCATCGCAAGCAAGAGCAAGAGCGAGAGCAGCAGCATGAGCAAGAGCAATGGCAAGAGCAGACCAGGCAGGGGACCGAGAGCAAGAGCAGAGCAGCAGCGCGAGCGAGAGCTAAAGCAGCAACAACTCCTACTGATGTGGACGTCACCGCCGAGGGAGCGACGCCATGGAGGAAGTGGCCGGCGACGCCGCCGTGGATGGAGCCGCACCGGGAGCGAGCGCCGGCAGCACCATGAGATCGAATCAAGAAGAAAATGCGGCGATTAGTGTACAACCTCTTTGGTGGCACCGATTAGGCCGCAGCTTCATCCGAGGAAACGGTGATGTTGATGCTCTTCCGGTGGTGCAGGTGAGGACGACGGTGTGGGAATGGAGGTGGCGCGAAAGACGAGGGGAATGTCGGGGCAGCTCCTTGGAGGTGGAGGACGGGGTGGCTGAACCGGCGGGATGATGAGATCGATGACGGATCCTCATCCGGTACGGTGGATGAGGGACGTCGAGGTGTTGCTGTGGACGACGTCGTCAGGGAAGAGGCTCCGGCTGGGTGGCGGACGGAGTAGGGTGTGGGGTCGGGTTTTCGCGGCCTCGGTGTACAAATGGGTGGGCGGATGGGATGGCAGTGGGGAACCATGGCTTAGAGACGCGCTTGTCCGAAATGTGGGGTAAGTTACGAAAGTACCCCCACCGATTTGAGGCGGTTCTTTCGGTTCAGGGGTACCACGGGCATTTCGCGTGTCGGGATTTCACAGGAGGTGGGAGTTTTCGCGCGCATTGTAATTTCGGAATAGCAAGGCGCGGGTTGAGATGGAGGGAGTTGTTGGAGCACAACGAGACAAAGATATATTTTAAATATTTCGGGCTAACAAGGCGCGGGTTGAAATTTCCGGACAAGCCTAACGTGTACTGTACCAAATCAATGTGCACTACAAATGTCATTCAAAACTTCGAATTCATGTTATGTTCAATTAAAATATTTCGCTACGTGTATAATGCATGCAACGTACTACTCAAATGAACGTCTTAGTGCATTCCAAACGTATATACTACTGCTTCAATATGAACTAAATTTGAATTCGTTTCTCTATTTGAATAAGATCTACAGTAATGATTGTTGTGAAGTCAAAGCATTTGAATTCGTTTCTCTGATTTAATAAGATCTACAATCATCGTTATTGTCAACTTAACCCATCGTTTGTGTATTATCTTCACAGCACACCACATGATTAGTCTCGAGTTACATATGAACTATGTGTACTATATGAACTCGAACTAGATTTTTTGAATCCACTTTATTTTGATGTAACATCCCAAATTTTCAATTTGGAAAAGTTATACTTTAGATCATCATGCATATCATACTTTGTTGCATTTTGGTCGATCCTAGAAATTTCACGCAACTCAAGGACCCTTGGAGAGAGTTGGAGATTTCGTTATTTTCATATTTGAGTTTTTCTCAAATTTTGAAAAGAGGATCATTTGATTTTATTTATTTCATCTTCAAATATTTTTCCAACAAATATGAGACGGGAATGATATGACTTTCCCAATTTTAGGAAAAATGAAGATTTAATAAATAAATCGAATTTTGGATTTTTCCGAAGTTTATTTGCATCAGGGAAAAATGCGTGTTTTAAAATATTGCATTTAGGCCCCGAGTAAAAGTTCATTTTGTTCGACTCATTTTTAGGAGTCGGGGAAATTTTATTTCGGGATTTTTTGAGTTCGATTAGATTTTCGTTTATTTAATTTTCTGCGCGTGTATTATTTAAAAAAAAACCGCGTCGCACCCGACTGGGCCAAGGGGCCCAGCCGAGCCGGCCCAGCCCCCCCTCCCGTGCGCGCGCGCCCGCGAGCCGCCGCGCCGCCGCGCCGGCCGAGACCGAGGAGGACTCCTCCTCCCTTTGCCTTGCCCCCTCCCCCAAGCAACCCCCCACCCCTCTTTATATACCCCCTCCCCCTCTCCTCTCCTCACCCAGCCCCGCCGCCGCCCGCCGCAGCAAACAACAGCAGCCGCCGCAAGCCGCCGCCGCCGCTCGCATCCGCCGCCGCCGTCGCCCCGCCGCCCGCCGGAGCCCCTCGCCGACGAGGTAGCCGTGCCACGCCACCCTCCCCCCCCCCCCCGGTTCGGTTTTTTTAAATCATTCCGGTTTATTTTCGTTTCGGTTTTTTTAAACCTAGATCAGTTTTCGTTTTTTTCGGTTTTGTTGTTTAGCGAGCGTTCGCTGGACCGTTCGTCTTAACGAACGTGATCACCGGTTATTCCAGGTTAACGAACGTCCGTTCGTTTAACCGTTCGTCGTTTTCTTTTTCGTCAGATTTATTCCGCGATTTCAGATCCGATCTTCGTTCTAGTTTATTTACTCGCTCGTTTATCGGAATCAGGTGATTCAAGCGCCTAGAGTTTCGTTTCGAAACCGCCGTTCCAACTAATCAACTTAAACAAGATTTTGCTACTGTAAAAATTTGACCTAGTTTCAATTTGCTAGAACCGAGTTGTTTTCTTCCGCCGTTGGATTTCC
This sequence comes from Aegilops umbellulata, assembly GCA_032464435.1. Lineage (NCBI taxonomy): Eukaryota > Viridiplantae > Streptophyta > Magnoliopsida > Poales > Poaceae > Aegilops > Aegilops umbellulata. The sequence continues at coordinate 362,067,449 of CP136057.1, forward strand.
GTTGTTTTGTTCGGTTCGTTTTCCTTTGCAACCGGAGTTCTTAAGTTGAACTTTCTGGTTCGATCTTCTGTTCGAGTTTTACCTGTGCATTAGATGAGTACTTATTGTATGCTTGTTGTTTCTCTGCGATAGATCACCCGGAGTGCGCCGCCTGTTATTTCGAAGCTCTAGGTTTCGCGGATCCTCAGCAAGGCAAGTAACACTATGATCATACCTTCTCATTGCCCAGTTTTTATTGCATTAGATCAATCCTCACACATTGCATGATTAGGATCTGATTAAACTGTGGGATGGGAAGTAGTTGAGGTAGTACCTATTATCTGTTTTATTATGAAACCTTTGGGAGTACGTTTGCTTATTATGCCATGCTATGCTAGTAGACGTGGATTGGGTGAGTGATATCCATGACAGATGTGAGTATTTGCTAATTAATGGTTTTATCTAAGGTGGCAACTTAAATACACATCTGGGTGGATTGAGGCACCTGGTTTCTATCAGGACTTGCCTGTTTTTCTTTGGACCGCCACCCAGGCTCAAAGGGATCATAAGATTATTCATGCTAGTAACTTCCGTGTGCAGCCACAAGCCATTATGGGCTCTGGCATAGCTGATTAAGTCGTGCGAACTCTTACAGGGTAGACTAGCAGATGTAGGGGAAAGTAGGTGTACTGGTCTATCCAAACGTAAGGTGCTAGCCTTCTGAAAGACTATGTCTCGGTCATCCGTTTCTCAAACACCATGTAGTGCGAGAAACCAAACGGAGGCGATCGAGTCTTGTGGGGAAAAGTGCGCAAACCTCTGCAGAGTGTACAAACTAATCATGATTAGTCGTGTCCCTGGTTATGGACAACTTGAGTATCTAGTACTTGAATATCATGTGAATCTCATCATGTTACTTCTAATTAATATTGTTGGGTTTTAATTGTTCACTTAATTGGGATCGGAATGCTGTCAACCATTCTCGATGTTTCAACCACCATGATAGTTAAATAAAATCTATTCCTTTGCAGTAGGGAAAAATTGGCTTTACGCAAAACTGTAACCATAGAGCTTTTCCACCAGCCATATATGCATGTAGTATAGGCTTATCATTCGTTACTCTCTATGTGTTACATTGCCAGCATATTCCATGTGCTGACCCGTTTCGGGCTGCAACTTTCAAGTTGCAGACTTTTCAGACGACGAGTAAGGTGCTTTTAGGTCGTGGTTCTATACTCAGTGATGCCGTTGGAGTTGATGGACTCACTTATCTTCCAAGCATTCCGTTGTTATCATTATTAGATGGCCTTAAGCCATATTTATTGTACTAAGTTCTCTTTGAGACATCGATGTAATAAGTGTGTGATTGCTACTCTGTTATAAATCCTTCGAAGTACTGTGTGGTGTCAGCATTACTGATCCAGGGATGACACCGGAGCACAGAGACTTGACCATCTGAGGTCGGGTCGCTACAGAGATGGTATCAGAGCACATGCTGACTATAGGACACGACCACTAAGTTAAAGCCATAGATCACTATTCTCCTCTCATTTTCTAACTCCTCATCTTTTCTACTCTTTTAGGATGACATACGCGAAGATCAAGTACGCTCAACCAGATGAAGGCACACCTTTTGGATTTCACTTGAAGGAAGTCACCAAGTACCTGAACATTGGACTACCAAGCTTCACCGGGACCTTCAACGCCACTCTGCCTGAAGAGGAGCGCTGGAAGATTCAAGCTCACGTTCCGGGAAGGACATTCGCGCCAATCACGAAGCCCATAGATAGTGTTTTTAGTGCACCAACCTGGAGTCTGGGAAAGAGCATGACAACTCATATCACCATGGGACGCATTGGAGAAGTTTATCAAGAAGACCTCAAGGACACTATCTACCAGATTTGCGGACGCCGAGATGAAGAATGGGAGATAGTCAGCATCAAGAAGGATAGATCCATTGCAGCTTTCATCCAGGAGTTAAACCAGCACATTCGACGTCAAGAGAACCAGATGTGCAATGACATGATAGGGTTGAAGAATGTGAAGGCAAGAATCATCGAGCTAAAAGGAGAACTGAAGGGTACACGCAAGGACTACATGGACGAGATCGTAGCTCTAGCGAGGCACAATGTCGATCTCAAGCAGGAGATTGAAGAACTCAAGGAGAGATTAGCATCCAAGAAGGAAGACAAGTACATCGCATGTCCGGACAACTACATCATCATCGACGACACCGATTCGGATCCAAGTGAACCCGACTGACGAAGCTGGAGCAGACATCATGGAGTCTTCCACCGATTCAAATTTCTAGATGACCACCAAATATTAGTAGTATTTCCCCCATGTATACATTATAGTTTGAGCACTTTTGCGATAGTTCTAGATCGTTTGTAAGCCCTTGTTTGAATTGAATGAAGTGATTTTGTGTGAATTTGTCTCATGTGCATTCGGTAGTGTTTTCTCTTAGACCTCACTCTATTCTTAATTCTCATCTTTTTCTAAACCCCTCAGATGCCTCCGAGACGTGACAATGGATTCCCACCGGAGCTCACCCAGTTGATCCAGCAGCAGAACCAATTGATGCAACTGTTAGTCCAGAATCAGCAAAACAACAACAACAACAACAACAACAACAACAACAACAACAACAACAACAACAACAACAACAACAACAACAACAACAACAACAACAACAACAACAACAACAACAACAACAACAACAACAACAACAACAACCCTCCGCCGCCGCCACCTGTTGATCACCTAGCCCGTTTCCTTAGGCTAAATCCGCCGGTGTTTTCCAGTAGCACCGAGCCGATAGTAGCAGACGATTGGCTCCGCAAGATAGGAAGGGAGTTGACCACTTCAGGATGCACAGATGTTGAGAAAGTGAAGTTTGCCGCACATCAGCTTGACGGACCCGCGACAGCATGGTGGGAAAATTTCACAGCCACTTACCCAGTTGACACTATCACATGGGATCAGTTTCAGCAAGCTTTCCGCACTGCCCATGTTTCAGCAGGAGCTATGGCCATGAAGAAGCGTGAGTTTCGCAACTTACACCAAGGAGGAAGGACAGTTGGCCAGTACGTTGATGACTTCAGCAAGTTAGCACGTTATGCCCCAGATGACGTTGCTACGGATGCCGCTAAGCAGGAGAAGTTTCTAGAAGGACTGAATGATGAGCTAAGCATGCAGTTGATGGTAGCAAGTTTCAAAACTACCAGGAGTTGGTAGATCGTGCCATCATGATTGAAGGAAAGCAACAGCAGATTGTGAACCGCAAGAGGAAGTATGGACAGGGGAAGTATAACTCTGGAGCCCAGCAGAAGCCCCGTTTTACCCCTAAACTGGGAGTTCAGTTTCAGCATACCCATGGAGGAAGTGGTTCTCACAACCATAATGGCCACAAGAATGGTAATGGGAATGGAGGAAGCAACGGCCAGAACCGTACCACCCCATCAACCCCAGCCAAGAGGGATCTGAGTCAAGTCACCTGTTTCAAGTGTTCCAAGACCGGACATTATGCCAAAGAATGTCCTGAAGGCCAGAATGGCAATGGAAGCTCTGGAAAGAAGCCGAACCCTTTCAACAGGGGACAGGTGAACCACGTTAGCGTGGAGGAGGTTGAAGCTCAGCCTGATGCAGTAATCGATAAGTTTTTGGTTAAGTCATTTACTGCACTCGTTCTTTTTGATATTGGTGCATCGCATTCATACATATCAAGGGGATTTGTGGAGAAGTATAACCTGCCCACTAAGATTCTTAAAACACCTATGCTAGTAAGCTCGCCAGGAGCAGAGTACCTGGCCAGACAAGGATGTTTTCAAGTGCCATTAAGTATAGGAAGGCATGTTTTCCCAACTGATTTAATCATTCCGGAATCCCAAGGTTTGGATGTAATTCTCGGTATGGATTGGTTGTCGATGTATGGAGGAAACATCGATTGCGCCAGTAAGACAATTTTGCTTACAACGCCCGAAGGAAGAAGGATCAAATATGTATCCCGACATACGCCAAACAGGACACAAGTAAATTCTTTATCAGGAGTTGTACAGGAAGAAGTACCAGTAGTAAAGGATTTTCCTGATGTGTTTCCTGAGGAGTTGCCAGGCATGCCACCGAATAGAGACATTGAGTTTTTGATTGAGCTTTTGCCAGGCACTGGGCCAATATCGAAGAGACCGTACAGGATGCCTGCACAAGATTTGGTGGAAATTAAGAAGCAGATTAAGGAATTATTGGATAAAGGTTACATTCGCCCAAGTTCTTCGCCTTGGGAATCACCCGTACTTCTAGTGGAGAAGAAGGATGGATCATTAAGGATGGTTGTTGATTACCGTGGATTGAATGCAGTAACCATCAAGAACAAGTACCCACTGCCAATGATTAATGATCTGTTTGGTCGTTTGCAAGGAGCTAAAGTGTTTTCCAAGATCGATTTGCGATCAGGGTACCATCAGTTGAAGATTCGAGAGCAGGACATACCCAAGACAGCTTTCACCACGAGATACGGATTGTATGAGTATACCGTTATGTCATTTGGACTGACTAACGCACCTGCCTATTTCATGAACCTGATGCACAAAGTATTTATGGAGTTTTTGGATAAGTTCGTCTTAGTGTTCATTGATGACATTTTGATTTTCTCAAAGAATGAAGAAGAGCATGAGGAACATTTGCGATTGGTTTTGGAGAAACTAAGAGAACATCAGTTATACGCCAAATTCAGCAAATGTGAATTTTGGTTGAAGGAAGTTGGATTTCTTGGACATGTTATATCCGGAGAAGGGATAGCAGTTGACCCCACAAAGGTTGAGACCGTAACCGAATGGGAAGCACCCACGACAGTTGGAGAGATCCGGAGTTTCCTTGGACTCGCAGGATACTACCGGAGATTCATTGAGAATTTCTCAAAGATCACAAAGCCTATGACTGAATTGTTGAAGAAGGATACCAAGTTCAATTGGACTGAGGAATGTGAGGCCAGTTTTCAGGAGTTGAAGAAACGATTGGTTTCCTCACCAGTGCTGATTCTACTGGATCAGACAAAGGATTATGAGGTGTATTGCGACGCTTCACGCCGAGGACTTGGAGCAGTGCTTATGCAGGAAGGAAGGGTTGTTTCGTACACCTCACGACAACTGAAGCCCCATGAATTAAATTATGCTACGCATGATTTGGAGTTAGCAGCCGTAGTGCATGCATTGAAGACATGGAGACATTTCCTCATTGGAAATCATTGTGAGGTGTACACGGATCACAAGAGTTTGAAGTACATTTTCACGCAGAAGGAGTTGAACCTCAGACAAAGGAGATGGTTGAACCTCAGAATTCGTTTCTCTGATTTAATAAGATCTACAATCATCATTATTGTCAACTTAACCCATCGTTTGTGTATTATCTTCACAGCACACCACATGATTAGTCTCGAGTTACATATGAACTATGTGTACTATATGAACTCGAACTAGATTTTTTGAATCCACTTTATTTTGATGTAACATCCCAAATTTTCAATTTGGAATGTTATACTTTAGATCATCATGCATATCATATTTTCTTGCATTTTGGTCGATCCTAGAAATTTCACGCAACTCAAGGACCCTTGGAGAGAGTTGGAGATTTCGTTATTTTCATATTTGAGTTTTTCTCAAATTTTGAAAAGAGGATCAATTGATTTTATTTATTTCATCTTCAAATATTTTTCCAATAAATATGAGACAGGAATGATATGACTTTCCCAATTTTAGGAAAAATGAAGATTTAATAAATAAATCGAATTTTGGATTTTTCCGAAGTTTATTTGCATTTTATTTGCATTAGGGGAAAATGCGTGTTTTAAAATATTGCATTTAGGCCCCGAGTAAAAGTTCATTTTGTTCGACTCATTTTTAGGAGTCGGGGAAAATTTATTTCGGGATTTTTGGACTTCGATTAGATTTTTGTTTATTTAATTTTCTGCGCGCGTATTATTTATAAAAAAAAACCGCTTCGCACCCGACTGGGCCAAGGGGCCCAGCCGAGCCGGCCCAGCCCCGCCGCCCTCCCGCGTGCGCGCCCGCGCGCCGCCGCGCCGGCCGAGACCGAGGAGGAGGACTCCTCCTCCTCCCTTTGCCTTGCCCCTCCCCCAAGCAACCCCCCTCCCCTCTTTATATGCCCCCGTCCCCCTCTCCTCTCCTCACCCAGCCCCGCCGCCGCCCGCCGCAGCAAGCAGCAGCAGCAGCCGCAAGCCGCCGCCGCCGCCGCTCGCAGCCGCCGTCGCCCTGCCGCCAAGCCCCGGCGCCCGTCGGAGCCCCTCGCCGACGAGGTAGCCGCGCCGCGCCACCCTTCCCCCCCATCGGTTCGGTTTTTTTAAATCGTTCCGGTTTATTTTCGTTTCATTTTTTTAAACCCTAGATCGGTTTTCGTTTTTTTTCGGTTTTATTGTTTGGCGAGCGTTCGCCGGACCGTTCGTCTTAACGAACGTGATCACCGATTATTCCAGGTTAACGAACGTCCGTTCGTTTAACCGTTCATCGTTTTCTTTTTCGTCAGATTTATTCCACGATTTTCTGATTGCGATTTCAGATCTGATCTTCCTTCTAGTTTATTTACTCGCTCGTTTATCGGAATTAGGTGATTCAAGCGCCTGGAGTTTCGTTTCGAAACCGCCGTTCCGACTAATCAACTTAAACAAGATTTTGCTAGTGTAAAATTTGACCTAGTTTCAATTTGCTAGAACCGAGTTGTTTTCTTCCGCCGTTGGATTTCCGTTGTTTTGTTCGGTTCGTTTTCCTTTGCAATCGGAGTTCTTAAGTTGAACTTTCTGGTTCGATCTTCTGTTCGAGTTTTACATGTGCATTAGATGAGTACTTATTGTATGCTTGTTGTTTGTCTGCGATAGATCACCCGGAGTGCGCCGCCTGTTATTTCGAAGCTCTAGGTTTCGCGGATCCTCAGCAAGGCAAGTAACACTTTGATCATACCTTCTCATTGCCCAGTTTTTATTGCATTAGATCAATCCTCACACATTGCATGATTAGGATCTGATTAAACTGTGGGATGGGAAGTAGTTGAGGTAGTACCTATTACCTGTTTTATTATGAAACCTTTGGGAGTTACTCTATGTTTGCTTATTATGCCATGCTATGCTAGTAGACGTGGATTGGGTGAGTGATATCCATGACAGATGTGAGTATTTTTGCTAATTAATGGTTTTATCTAAGGTGGCAACTTAAATACACATCTGGGTGGATTGAGGCACCTGGTTTCTATCAGGACTTGCCTGTTTATCTTTGGACCGCCACCCAGACTCAAAGGGATCATAAGATTATTCATGATAGTAACTTTCGTGTGCAGGCACAAGCCATTATGGGCTCTGGCATAGTTGATTAAGTCGTGCGAACTCTTACAGGGTAGACTAGCAGATGTAGGGGAAAGTAGGTGTACCGGTCTATCCAAACGTAAGGTGCTAGCCTTCTGAAAGACTATGTCTCGGTCATCCGTTTCTCAAACACCATGTAGTGCGAGAAACCAAACGGAGGCGATCGAGTCTTGTGGGAAAAAGTGTGCAAACCTCTGCAGAGTGTACAAACTAATCATGATTAGCCGTGTCCCCGGTTATGGACAACTTGAGTATCTAGTACTTGAATATCATGTGAATCTCATCATGTTACTTCTAATTAATATTGTTGGGTTTTAATTGTTCACTTAATTGGGATCGGAATGCTGTCAACCATTCTCGATGTTTCAACCACCATGATAGTTAAATAAAATCTATTCCTTTGCAGTAGGGAAAAATTGGCTTTACGCAAAACTGTAACCATAGAGCTTTTCCACCAGCCATATATGCATGTAGTATAGGCTTATCATTCATTACTCTCTATGTGTTACATTGCCAGCATATTCCATGTGCTGACCCGTTTCGGGCTGCAACTTTCATGTTGCAGACTTTTCAGACGACGAGTAAGGTGCTTTTAGGTCGTGGTTCTATACTCAGTGATGCCGTTGGAGTTGATGGACTCACTTATCTTCCAAGCCTTCCATTGTTATCATTATTAGATGGCCTTAAGCCATATTTATTGTAATAAGTTCTCTTTGAGACATCGATGTAATAAGTGTGTGATTGCTACTCTGTTATAAATCCTTCGAAGTACTGTGTGGTGTCAGCATTACTAATCCAGGGATGACACCGGAGCACAGAGACTTAACCATCTGAGGTCGGGTCGCTACATTTGATTTCAAATCACATTACATTTCTAGCTCTAGCTAGATCTTCATAATCTAAACCATGTCTCATATGTATAATGTGTTTATCATATTATGTATGGTGCCCCGCCCCCTATGCCTACAAGTATTTAGATGTGAGTTGCAAACACCACACATTACCACAAATTCAAATAAAATGTGAGAATGTTCGATATATAGTATTGTTTAGATTGTTCGATATTTAGTTGTAAGCTGCAAATGCCACACATTATCACAAATTCAAATAAAATGTGAGATTGTTTGATGTATAGTATGGTTTAGATTGTTCGGCATTTAGCTGTGAGTTGCAAACGCCGTGCATTATCACATTATGGTATAACATGTGCACAACATGCGTATCACCGCTATATTCATGCATGCAATGTTTAAAACACTATGATCTCCTATTCAAATATATGAATCCGCTTTCATATCAAATTATGATCTTTGTTAGTCTCTTACACCCACACAATCCTCTAACCTTTGTAGCTACAACTAACTTTCTCTCGTGCATGCACATGCCCTCCTCGCCCCCCCCCCTCCCTCGGCATTCTATCCACCGGGCACATTCATTTTTTTCTTTAGGTCGTTCTCCCAGAGTCTCCATAACTCCTTTCCGACACACACACCGATCGATAAACCTCTCCAGCGATGCCTGCCTACAACATACACACACACCTTCAATCTCCTCCTTTATGTGTCCTTGCCTCGTGTCTCTCATATGGTCATACACACGTGTAAACTCTCGCCTCTCTTTTCATCGATCTCACAACCGCACACTCCTCCCCTATCTAGCTAGTAGTTGGGCCTCTCGCACCACCTCCTAGCTCCATTCTCTCTGTCTATCCGTCTCGCTGGGCCTTATTTGCCTCTAACAAATGGACGTACACCGACCGATCCCTCGCTATACATATAGCTAGCTAGGTCCTTATAACTCGTTTTTACCCACACGTCAATCGATCTACCTCATTAGTTGTGTCTCTCCCTTCCTCCGACAAACAACAATTGATCTACCTATCTAGTTAGGTTTGCTTACCAAACACATGGTTCCCCTTCATCATCCATGGATGCGTCCCGACAGATCTATCACGCACAGGCACACACAGAAACACATCCCCACTCTTATTGAAAACATTGCAGTTCCACCCTCGGTTTGTCTAGTAGGCCTCTCCCACCATCTTCGAGAAGCAACTCCGTCACCCATCCAGCACTCTACCCCTCTCTCTCCCTCTCCCTCCCTCTCTCTCTCTCCTCTCTCTCTCTCTGTCCCATCATATTTTCCGTCCTTCAATTATGTATGGATGTCGACCGATCTCCCTCAAGACATAGTTGGGTCTCTCCTTCTCAACACATATACGAGTCGTTCTATCTCTATAGGTAGGCCTCTGCCTACCCCTCCCCCCACCCCCTCCCCCCCACACACACACCGATACATTGAGCACTCTAGTCATGTCTCCCTGCCACACACAAACTTGACATGTGCTCTCTAACGTTCCGGTAGGCCAGTCGCCCTATATCTTTGACTTGTACACACACACACACACAATTTTGATGGCTCTCTTCATCGATCTCGCACCCACCCACTTGATCCTCTCTTCGACTCTATCGATAGCAATGACCCCTCCCTCTCTTCTCGTGGATTGCCCGACCCTCTATGTATGATATGGATAGGCCTCCATTTCACACACATTGCATGCAAAATTTTGTTTGAGATGTCATCGACACATATTTCCACAAATAATTCACGAAATTAACCCCCACCCCACCCCCACCCCAAAACAAAAAACACTCACGAACGCGGTTTGTATCTCTCTCACACACACACACGTAGGTGGGGGACGTGCACGAAGAGAAGAGGTGCATGCACGGCACACGTACTCCCGTCTCTTTCCCAACCACACCCGCGCAAGTACATGGTGGAGCTCATTTCTGTACGAAAAAGGCAGCCCACGTGGTAATTTGGCACGTGTACTGGTTGTCCACTTGGTGCAGGGAGGATCGTCTACCCCGGGTGAACAAACAAATTGCGACTTGACGTGTTATGTAAAAAAAGAGGCAAACCACGTGGGGCCTACCTTAGAGGCAAGGCTCTATACACTGGAGTACTTTTGATGTGTCCCGTCAACTCGCAGAACGAGGAGAAGCTTGCTTAGTACGCCATCTCACCCGCCCACGGGCGTGGTGGCTCGCAGGATGAGGTGAAGCTTGCTCCGCCTTACGCCCGCTCCCTCGCCCATGCGCGCGGTGACTCGCAGGACGAGGAGAAACAATTAATACTCCCTCCGTTTACTCCTCGTCCCTACTACCTTGGTTATAGAGATTATATCATATTGTTTGGAATATATATGTCCTTTAGTAGATTTCAATATGAACTACTAGTACACACTCTAAACACTGATGTATATGGACGTATTTTAGAGTGTAGATTCACTCATTTTGTTCCGTATGTAGCACTCTCCCTCACCCCTCGCCCCTCGCCCACGTGGTGGACGTGCAGCAATTCATTCGGTCTCATATAGCCAGAACGATATATACTGCACTACCATTATTGCTCGACTTCCCGAAGAGGCGAAGAGCCAATCGCAAGGTTAATATTTTGGAGATGCCAAGCGCAAGGTTATAGGAGAACGAGTAGTAGCTGCCGCGTCATTTATAAATAAAGTTTTTTTCTTTAGTGGCACATACGCAATATGATAGGTTCATATGGAGAGAAAAGGAAACCGCTCCACTATATACATAGTCAGGACGGGCTAGCCTACACGGTTGCTTGTTGGGGTTGCTCTCTTCACACTCTCTCGCATAAAACGACTGTGGCCACATCTCTAACATCCCGGTGGATCACGTCCGCTTGGGGAAGGGGTGGATGCTTAGTGTAGATGCGGTGGCCGTCGCCGACGGCGAAAACCCACTGTCGGCACGTCCCGATCAGGGGTCCCCGCCGTTCTCTCTCACAAAGCCGGTGAGGTAGCCTTCATCCCTTGCTCACTGCCGCGACGTGGGCAGTTGCCGCCTCCTGCCGCCCTCCTCAAGGTTGAGCTGCGTCCCTCAGGTACAACTCCCTTTACAGCCGGCTTGCACCACTGCTCCAGCTGCCCACATCACTCCCTGTGGATATTTCTCTATACTTCTTTGCCCCGCACATACCTCTAATGGCTTCTACGTACTGTATTTGTGATGAGTTTATGTCTCATCAACTAGTCCCAGTAATCTTATTCTAATCACGCTTGTTCAATTTCTTTGCCACAGGGATGCTCATCTCGATTTTGGTGAAACTGCACAAAATGATCCGATGGTCAAAAGGTTGCAAACTTCATTTATTAGGAAGCTCGAACGTTGCCAGCAAATTGAAGCCTGGTCAGGGTTCACGGTTCAAGGCTAGGACTGCATGGATCGTTTTTTTCTTTAGCTGCCTCTGTTCCAAAATAAGTGTTAACTTTAGTAGTTGTACAACTTTGTATACTAAAGTTTGCACAAAGTTGAGAAATTTATTTTGGAACGGAGGGAGTACATATTTGCTATGATCTGTTAATCATTGAGATGCAATAGCATGTAGTCCCCTTTGTATTTAATGAAATGTTGCAACGGGCAACCTTGGACGCAAGATACATGTAACAGAAGCTGGAAGCTTCATAGCATTGTACAAATTTATCTCGCTGATAAATTACATTACGTACTATACTAGTACTTCCTCCGTT